>CM056193.1:35640636-37066261 GCA_029692085.1 Gymnothorax javanicus | reverse complement strand
AAATGTGCCGCCTCTTTGATATCGGCGACGAGTGCTGCTGTGACACGTCGCACTGAACTCCCTTTTGTGTCGCCGGCTAACCGATTCATTAAAAGTATTGGTACATTTGAAAGTGTCTGTAAAGTGGAAAGTGCTTCGCTTTTGTATTCCATCCACACCAGCGCTCGCCATCTCCTCGGCTCTGCATGCATTTGCAGATACGGCTGTCTGAGAGTGCTATTCTCCCACTTTTTTTGCGCGGAAACACAGATTGCATTTGAATACGATGTGATTTCAGCTAAACTATAGTTCGGAAAAGAGTCAGCCCTTCAATGCATTACCGTGAGGCAAAGTTGTGCCACCACGGGCATCGTTTGGGAGAAAAAATCTGCTGATGCAATCCTCCGGATTTCATTCTAAAACCTGGACCCCCAAATTTACTGAGACACTATTTGCGGAATCACCAAAGATGAAGTCATTTAAAAAGTGCCTCATAAATGGAAGCCTTGGGTAATGCCTGTCTACAAAGCTAACAGTAAGTCAAATAGTAATTATTTGCTATAATTTAAACTTATGACATGCAAACCCGTGTCACAGAACAGAGTAAGGCACGTGTGTCTCAGCGTGTGTGTGTGTGTATATCACCAGTCTTTTGTTGGGCCCAAACTCGCCTTTGTAATGAGGGCCGGGTCGACAGAAGCCGACCAGGGCTGAGTGATAGAGGCATGATCCGATGGTTATCTCCCTGCCATGATCAAAGAGAGAAAAAGAGAGAGGGAGCAGGGAAAGGAAGGCTGAAATACAGCAGTGACAGCGAGAGCCTTTCAGCTGTCTGTTAGTGTGGGATCTTACCCTTCTGGATGTTACAGGTGCAGTTGCCACACCACACGCACCCTCTTACCCACCCCACACGCAGATAGGCAGCCCTGTCTCTCTCCATCTCTCTGGCTTTCTCTCTCTTCTGTAAATGTCAAGACAAGCTGCAGCTTTCCCAGGCCTCACAGCGGGAGAGCGACCAAACTCATCGCCTTGGCAACCCCTTCTTTTCTCGCTCAAAGAAAACAGCAGAGATGAGAAGAATGGGCTCTTTATGCCTGGCTCCTCTCTCCCATGCAGGCACACTGCGGCCCGGCCCTGCAACATGTGGATGGGCTCCCATGGCAGGGGGTGGAGTGAGAGAGGGAACGAGACAGATACTGAGAGAACGAGTGCCCATCTCTGAGAGTCAGAGAGAGCGAGTTTTTGAGTTCTTTACTAAATGCGTGCGTGTCGGTACGCGAGGGCGATGGGGAGGGAGGTTGGCTGGGGGTATGGAAAGAGCGCATTAAATATTTTCCATTTTAAACTGTTATGAACTGCTAATAGATATAAATGGTTATAATTCATGAGATGGTTATTGACATTAAAAATTTAATGTTTGATACTTTAATATTCTCCTTATGTCCATTCCTCATAGGCCGAGCCATTTTCTCTCGATATCTTGCAAACCGTTTAATGCTCTGGGAAACAGCTGAGTTCAGACAAATTACCATATGACTGTTTAAAATAATGGTAAAGTAAGCATCCCAATACTGACTGCTTCGTTTATTTTGCCGGTCCTATCTTTTCAACTCCAAATAAGACCCTCCTTTACTTCCGCTCATCCATTCCCACTCTGTGCAAATAGTCATTTCATTTATCAGGTGGATGTTCTGCGTAATTACAGTGTAATTTAGCCTCAATTCATTTTCACTAAATGCACACTGTTAATTTCTTACAAATGAAACTGAACTGCTCACTGATTAATGGAAGAAGCGGAACCTTCAGTGTACAGCTGAAAGCGAAGATAAAATTGAAATAATTTGGAGTTCAGTTGCGTAGCTCAGTAACTCTTGCTGCAAGCATTGTCAGTATCATGTTGAGAATAGCTCACCGGTGATTTCTTTGAAATCAGAAAATGGGACCATATCAACCAGGATAGCTGATAACTCTAATGTCAGGTGACAGAATCATAGTATAATTAGGAGACATGATCGCCATGGTGATAAAGAAATAGCATCATTTTTAATAAGGATGCATGATAACTCTGCAATGAAGTGACTGGTTTATGGGGGCCTTGGTGATAAGGAGAGGGGATCTTTTTTTTTTTTTAAATCAAACTACTTGATTAATTTTGGAACAGAAGAGGTTTCTGCACTGGCCACCCCGCTCATTTTATTTTTTTTTTTTTTTGTTAGTATGTTTTTGTCTTGTTTTGTCTGTTTACTTTATAACTTTGAAATGGGAAGACAGGATCATGGCATAATCAAGGTGTAATAATCAGGGATTAGACACGGGTCAAAGAACAAAAACTGAAAAGGAGCGAAATTTTTTGATGAGCATAATCAAAAACAAGAACAAAAACAGTTGTCCTGGAGTGAAAATGCTATTCTCAATTTTAGAAAACCAGCAAAAAATGAGATTTGTTTGTTCCAGTTATCTTTTTGTGAAATATGACTGGCAATAAATTTTGAAATAAAATTGTATTCCTGAATTGATTTACTTGTTGCCCATTCAAGTATTTCCCAGACCGCTTGTATGGCTTGTAGGCTAACATCGGACTTAATGAGCCTGCATAGCTATCTCCCCGGCCCTACATTCTACAGCAAAGTGGCAGGGTGGATCATCTGTCCAACATTAGTTGCCCTTACCTTATCCACATTGTGGAAAAAATACTCAAACCGTCTCTAAAATAACTTAGCGGAGACACTTAGAAATGCGTTCAATATTGTGCAGTTGCCAGCAACGCATAGGTTAGTCTGTTAATAATTACACTTTTAGTTTTAAGCTTTGCGTTGCTCAGAAAAAAAGCTGATAGCATCGCCTACTATAAAAAGTGGATAGCAATAATGCATGGTTCAATATTTCTTGACTGCCTGGGGCAAGTAAAAAGCCACGTCGAAATCCCGCAACTCAGTTGCCTGATTGGTCAATTTTAAAAAAAACAACAAAAAAAAAAAAAAACATAAACTTTGGTTTCTAATATTCTGAATGAAACACATTGTTTTTTGTGAATCTGATGATGGAAGTAACTTATGAGGGTTGTGGCTTGAAGGAATCTGACTCTGATCATATGTGAGATTATTATTTTTTTTAGTTGTCATTTGGATGTACAGTAATTCAACATAAAAGTTAACCATCATAGTGGTTTTATTTGCATATACTGCAGCTAGTTAGGTAGTTATTTATTCTCAGTTATTTACTAACTTTAGCAAGCTAGCTAAAATTTGTTGTTATGATTTTGAATAAATTAGCTTGCATTAGAAATTTGTACATCTTGTCTAGAGATGCAAAATAATCAAATTGTTTAGCAGTGCATGAAGCATTTAGGGCTCATGAGCTGTATTACTGAATAACATATAGGCATGAACCTTATTCTCATAATGGTAAGTTATATCTTTATCTTGACTCTTACTAACATATGTTTAGCAGAAACTTTTCTGCTTGAATCCCATCTAGATTTATAACTGTTATGGACAGTTTCAGACCATAGAGGAGGCTACAGTGGGCTCCAAAATGACTGGCACCCCTGACTGGCAATGCAAAAACAATAAAAATATATAAAAAGTATAATTATAGAGAAACGGAATAAACCTTCATGTGTGAAATACTTTATTAATGTTTCGATGGAAACAACCAAAATAATAATAATCGTTTAATACAAAATAAATTTCAACAAAATCAAGGTTTCATAATTATTTACACCCTTTATTTAGTACTTAGTGGCACCACCTCTGGCAATGATAACAGCGTGGAGTCTTTTCCTGTAATTTCTGGCGAGGTCAAGGCACACATGAGGGGGATTTTGGACCATTCCTCTAAGCTGATCCTTTCAAGATTCTTCACATTTTTGGATTTGCGTTTATCAACTGCCCTTTTCAACTCAGCCCATTGGTGTTTAATTGGATTGAGGTCTGGTGACTGAGATGGCCATTGCAGAACACTGATGCTGTTGTCTCAGAACCATTTCTGTGTGGACACTGAGATATGCTTTGCGTCATTGTCTTGTTGGAAAGACCACCAACGGCCAAGTCCCAGCCTTCTGGCGGAGGCAACCAGATTTTTGGCCAAAATATCCTGACACTTGGTGGAATTCATTATGACATTTATCTTACCAGTGCCCCTGGACCTCCTGATTTAAAACATTCCCAAAACATGACTGACCCACTATCATATTTCACCATGGGTATGAGGTGCTTCACCTTGTATGCATCTCTGTTTTGATGCCAAACATGCTGATGCTGTATCTGACCAAAACGTGCAATTTTGGTCTCATCTGACCACCTTGTTCATCAGAATTTAAATTACGTTTAGCAAACTCCAAGCACTTGTTTCTGTGTCTTCTGGTCAGAAAAGACTTTCTTCGGGCAACCCTTCCAAAGAGCCTGTGGTTGCGGAAGTGGCATCTGATGGCACTTTTGAAAAGCTGGTGACTCCAAGATGCCACCAAGGCATGGAATTCCTCCACAATGAATCTTGGGGATTTTTGGCGCTTTTCCACTATGCGGTACCGGCTCTACTCTACTCTACTTGCCTTGGTACCGGGTAGTTTTTTGGGGTTGCTTTTCCATTAGAGGATAGTACTGCCACCGTGGTACCTGCTCGTCGCTGCAACGCAGCATGTTACTGCCGCGACAGCATCCTCAGTCATATCAAGTTTACTTTTAATCCGTCGATTTTGTTAAATATTTATGTGTTTAACACCACGTCACCACGTTAGGCACTAAAGTCCGCGAGTGTTTAACTGTAATTTCTGTTTGACATTGTCCTGATGCATAGGATAGCAGCTGGTGTTGTGTCCGATTCAGTCGCACAAAAACGCAATGCAATGATATCCATAAAAGACATAGAGTATTCATAGAAAATGGCAATATATTCTCATGGTATTTGTGTACTATCAGTATTCCATAATGTAACTACAACCACTGGCAAAAATTATGGAATCACCGCACACCGAGGATGTTAATTTACCTTTTTTCTTTCGTAACAAAGAAGCAAATAACACATATGACAAAACAATTATTGTTTATTAGCTTGACATTCAGGCTTCATGAAACATTTCACTTTGAAATTGAAGGCAAAACACATAGCAAATGCACAAATCGCAGGAGATGGCAGAGTATTAGAATTTATCGCTTTACGATGCGTCATCTCATCTGATACCTTTCCTAAGAACAAAATGCTTCATCAGCACCTGTAAAGTTATTTTCCATGCAATTTTCGGAAAATAAGAGCAGCATAATAACTTTCTCAAGTGGAATTAGGGGAACAGAACTGGACACAACACCATTGCTTCTAATTTCGCTACGAACAGGGTCACAGACAAAGAAACTCATTTCATAAATGCAGCAGCTTCGGTGAACAAACGCAACCTTGTTTTAAAGGTAAGGCAACGAGCATTATATTTATCAAGCTGCCTAAAACAACACACGTTTCGAAAACACAATTTGAAGACCTGTTTCAATGATGGCAAGTGAAGCCAGTTTCCTAGCGATAATGCGGAAGCGAGTTGTCTTTAGCAGAGACAATTCTCTCTGATCAATCAGTGGGCTGCTGTGTTGTCACGTCACACTTTAGTACCTGTTAGCCGAGCGGATACTTTTTTTGGAACAGCAAGAGAGCAGGGACCAGAAAATCTGGTACCTGGTACTTTTTCCTAATGGAAAAGCAAAAAGGCGAGTAGAGTAGAGGTGGTACCGGATAGTGGAAAAGCGCCATTAGTTGCTTCTCTCACCATCCTCCTCAGTATCCTGGGCGACAAAATGCAGTTGCATCCTCTGCCCTTGAGTTTTTCCACAATTCCATTGCTTTGGATTTTTTTTAAATAATTGCCCTGACAGGGTTCAATAGCATATTCAATCATTTGTGAATCTTCTTGTAGCCATTACCAGATTTATGAAGGTCTCTGACCATTTGCCCCTTTTGAACTGACAGTTGGTTTGTTTTCTTCGTGGTGTTAGATGACAAAGGGATATTGCATGTGTGTTACCTCATTAGCTTACCTGGACCTTTGGTCCAGGTGAGCTATTGCTATCACTTGGCGTTTGTTGTTGTCTGTCGTTATCGTCATCTGTCGTCATCTGTCGCTAACATTTTTCAAAAATCTTCTCCTCTGAAATTACTGAACAGATCCAGACTAAAATTAGCCACAAGCACCCTTTGGATGTCTACTTTAAAAACTGTGTCGATTATGCCGCTGTCTGAATAAGATGGCCGCTGTTACTAAAAATAGAACATAGGGTAAAACCACCTATTTTCAGCTATATCTCAGGAACTAAAGCAGCTAGAGAAAAAAACAGTCACCTCAAAATGATCAGCAGATGAAACTCTACAAAAGCCTTTATAGGATCAAAATCATACAATGCCTCCTTGAAGGAGTTATTGGCCTTGAAATATCAAATTTGACAATTTTGCAGGTTTTTTTTTTTTTTTTTTTGCCCTATATAATTAAAACTATAAGAGATAGAGAAAAACTTTCAATTGCAAAAATGATCAACAAATAAAGCTCTACAAAAGTCTCCCATTACACTGAAATTGTACAATTGCTCTTTGTAGGAGTTATTTGCCTTAAGACATCAAATATGCTTTTTTTTTGTATTTCACTATGGCATCTGAATAAACCATCACATTCAATTTGCTCATTACATTCCTGAAATGATAATCAGAATCCCCTGGAATATCCGTTTGAATCAAACTGATTTCCAGTTAAAAATCGATTTTGCGAAATCATTGGACAAGGTTGGAATTGTAATCACATTTTTTGGTATTTTATTAAGATCCTGTACCTTGTTACTTGTATGCTGCAGTAAATTATGTTTCTGTAATTTTAAGAATTAGTTAATTTTCATGCAGATCCAGGTGAGCGATTCAGGCTCTCTAGCGCCTCGAGTTTTTATACCCTATTGAAACAGGAAGTGATGTAATAGCTCAATATAGTGTCTTAACACTTAGAAAAAAACTTAAATAAAAGGAATTCGAAACCTGGTTTAATTTTGGTAGATGTTATTTACAATAATTTTTAAGGGTGCCATTTATTGTGAAACCTTGATTTGGAGAAAACTGAATTTTAATTAAATCAGTAAATGATTTTGGTTGGTTCCATTGGAACATTCATATTGTACAGTATTTACACATGCTGTTATTTAGAGTCAATGGCGTCACCATACCTTTTATTCTGGGGGTGCACAAGGGAGGCACAACAGTTTGGTGAGGGGGCACGAAACAAAATTTGTGTCTTGTTCGCCTTGTTGAGCGGGGGGGAGGGAGGGGCAGGGCGCGAGATACTATTTATTTATTTAAATATCTTAAATTTCTCCATAAATATATTTTTTTGAATATTTAAAAATATTCTTAGTACTTTGCAAGTCAGGGGTGCCAGTAATTTTGGAGCCTAGTATATGTGGGTTACATGCCCATGACTCTAACAGTACACGATATTATTTATGAACTAAAGCAAATAATTGCAAATTGAAGAATTAACTTTTTTTGTAAGGTTAACATTGAGGTATTGTTTGGCTGTGGTTGTGTTTAAATGGTACGGCCGGAATTACAAATATTGCCTACTGTCAGAAAGTAATGTTTTGTACAGAAACAAATAATACGTAACACTGTAATTGGTTCATTGTCATTTTATTTCCTTTAAAAGTTGTAGGCTGGCCCACTCGGTTCATTTCCAAAGTTGAAAAATGGTGCATTGAATTTACGTGTGCACCTACACCCATGATATTAGTGTTGCTTAATGACAGGTGAAGTACCAGCATGTTTGAATAGTTTCTTTGCGTAAATACCAATCTAAGGCTTTCTTTTCACCTCATTGTAGGGAGATTTGGGTTCCATAGGAAGAACTGTCGGGATACATGATAGAGGTAAAACTTGTGCATTACTCATTCAGCATTGTGCAAAGTTGCAAATTTCATTGATTCTTTCTTTCTGATTCTTATTTATTTTATCCCATTGATATTTTTATCAATTTGTAAAAAAGGATTTCATTTGAAAAAGAACATAACTAACCATTGTTCTTTAATATTCTAACTGGTTATTAATTAGAGGCGCAGCCTTACATGCCTTGGAATGGGCACATAAAAATAACATTTCTGCTCAGAACAAACCAAAATAAAAACTTTTTTTATCCCCAGTAATGATCACTTGGTGATAGGGAGGAAAGACCAGATAGATACAGCAGGAGTTATGAGAATTACAGCCATAATATCCAGCATCTGCTCCTTCTCTGCTCCGCACCCTTTCAGGTATGGGTGGGGCTCTGGGTGAAGGTGCTCGGTGGAGCGGAATAGTAGGCCGGTACATCACCGCCGATTTCATCCCTTACCGTTGGGAGTGGAGAATAGACTGAGCAGGGGAGGGCCTCCATACTCGTGCCAGTGGAGGTCAGAATAACTATCTGGCTGCAATTGAAGGACCATATTTTATGCTGGTAAATGGCCCAGCAGCCAATCGAAAAAGAAATATGTTCCTCCAATTCTATTTGTCTCCCATCTTTCCTCTATGTTTGTCCTGTTGTCTTCTGATGTTTTACTTTTAATGCAATTTCTTTAAAGTTTGTTTAAATACTTAAGTAATAGTTTTTTTAAATGTAAACAGTATCTCTTTTTTATCGCTTTCTCTCCCCAGTTCAATTTGTTTGTTTTTAGTTCTTTGATTCATCTTGGGAGATTTCTGTGTATTTTGTGTGTGGGTTGGGGGGGTTCTTCAAAGGCACTGAGTGAGTGATATTATGTGACGGATGCTAGTTGGACAGCTGGTTTTAGTATGGGTGAGATTTTATTTGCGGGTGAGTATGTGGTGTGGTTCTGCTGTGAGTGAAATGGTTATTACCGAATGCCAAAAGTCAAAAAGGCTCCCTTCAGTTTCTACCCTACACTCACAAACAAATTCGCAGTGGGGGCAAATTTTTTTATGGAATAAATTTCCTAAATGTACCCAGGAGGCAAAATAATATTCTATTTGGGACGTAATATGCACTTTTTACGAGAACAAAAGATGAAAATTAATTATGTTTTGCTCAGTTGGAGTACAATTTTAAGTACCCTGAAGGTAACCTATTGATAAGCATTTGTACCATATCAGGCATTTTTGGTTCTTTTATTCTTAGAGTGCTCAATCACCATGAGCACATTATCTTGCTGGCTATTTATATTCCTGTATAATGCACCTATAGTTGGGAGCATGCGAGCTGTGTGTGTCTGGGAGCAGTCACACACATGGGCACAAGCACATGTGAGCTCCACGCATCGATGTGGCTTTGTGTGCCCTCCCACACATGCACACACACATACATGCACACACACATGCGCGGGTGTGCACGCGGTTGAGCATTCACATTCCGAGTGGCGTCGCTCTCCGGGGAGGCCCTAGTCTTTCATGTCATCTCCGACCGATTTAGCGCAGAAATAGGATCAAACGTCGCTGGGCCTGCATGCTCACGCCGCACGCTCGCCAGGGCACCTGGAGAACAGTGTGCGGGGAGGTGTAAATGGAAGGGATGCAGATGGCTGGAGCTGGGACGCACCGCCTGCGGAGATGCGTGCCGGGGACGCAAACACGCTCGGGCCCAAACCCCAACCACTCAGCAGGAGTCTGCTCCCGAGCGCTGCGCTCTGGAAGGGATGAAATTAAATCGAAGGCAGTCCTACTGAGATTGCTTTGCTCTTTCATACTCTAGTCTCAGCTGAAATCAATTCTCTTTATAAAAAAAGGACAAGTAAAACAATTTTTCAAAAATTTAATTTTGTTGTTGGACTCGTTGCACACGTTGGCAAAATCACAGCTTTGAAAGAGACGGTCCACGAACCGTGCCAGAGCTAAAATGCGTTATATTACGAGGCTATCGGAAGCGCCGCTTTTGGGAGCAGTTCATTTCTCTGAGGGGCCGTTTGTAAGGGAATTCTGCATTTTCTGCCACTCAGACGGCTCAGCATCAGAGAGTGGAGGGTTCAGAAACCCTGGCCCTCGTTTTCCTTCTGGGGAAAACACTGTCAGACTCATTACTAATGAAACACATATGCATGCACTCACAGACCATCTCTTATTCTATCTTTCTTCTCCAGTATCTATGTCTTTTCCCCTTCTCTTTTGCTCTCAAATGTGCAGGACACACGGTCAAACGTGCACACAGATAATGGCACATAGAGCTGTAGCTTTGGGAATATTGTTCATTGGATAATTGGTCACACTCAGGTGCCCAGCCTCACATGCACACATGCTCAGAGTTCTCTCTGTAGGCAAAGTTCACCTCATAACTCATGACCACATGACACACACAGACATGCTCACACACAGAGCTGTGTCATTGTCCGTTTTATCCTGAGGGGGTACACTGAGGGAACAAGGGGCTCCAGAGATAATGAAGCCGCAGGCTACCGACTGGCTCTGGGATGTTACCATCTGGACACTCCTATAGACCCTGCTGGGCCATAGAGGTTGCTGTCAGGGTGATGGAGATGCCCTCTTGGCACACTTTTGTGCACCAATCCCCCCCAAAACTCCCCCACCCATTTGAACAGGAAACACACTCAAACTTTTTGTATCGTTCAAATATCTTCCGCGCACAATGAAATTCTTAATATGAAATTCTCAATCTCTTAACCCTGACTTAAAGTCTTATTTTTGTCTCTCAAGTAAAAACTATTAGCTCGCTTTAAGTTGCTGTTTGTGTGAGAAGTGAAGTTTTATTACTCTATTGACACATCTTGAAATGAGTCTCGCCTCATTAAAAATATTTTTGCCGTACTGGGCAAAGAAAAAATAACACAAATTGAATTATAAGACTAAATATAAGCCGACAGTACTTGAAATTGACTTATTAAATTTTGTATTTTTGGGGATTTTTGCTGTGCTCTCCTCTCAACTTTCCTCTTTCCCCGTGTCC
Organism: Gymnothorax javanicus; assembly: GCA_029692085.1. Classification (NCBI taxonomy): domain Eukaryota; kingdom Metazoa; phylum Chordata; class Actinopteri; order Anguilliformes; family Muraenidae; genus Gymnothorax; species Gymnothorax javanicus. The sequence continues at coordinate 37,055,379 of CM056193.1, read as the reverse complement.
CTAATCTCATCCCTGTACTTTTTCCAGTCCTCCCCATTCCTAACCGCTCTCCTCTCCTCTTCATTCCTTGTCCTCTCTCGTCTTAATTCCAGCTCTCTCTTCTCTCATTTCTCTTCTCTTTTCCCTCCTCTCCATCCCTGTCCTCTTTCTTTTTCATATTCCAGGCATTGTTCAGCTGCTGAGGGGTTAGATGCATCATTATTTATCAGTGCCTTTTGCTGAGAAACATTCCCGTCAAGCTATCCAGACGGAGGACTTTCTCAGTGGACGATGAATGGGGGGATTGGGATAATTCAGTACAGTCTACTTTGGTTGTATGACTGCAGGGGCCCTTTTGCAGCTGCTGGATTGCCAGTGAGGTCAGGTGCTCAGCTGTCATGTCCAATCGGCTGCTTTATTATCTCTTATTAACCTTTACTTAACCACCAAATCCCATGAGATAAAAAAGTCTTTTTGAAGGAGATATGGTTGACTTCACAGCATTCACATTCTCCCATGTTAAAACAGATGCACAGCTGCACTATTACACAGAGAATACCTGTCTAATGTCCGTTAATCAAACCCAAAGGCCGGCATTCATAAAATATTTTCAGAGTCAGTTTTGCATTCTGGAGCACAGTGAAAGATGTTGGGCTTTGTATCCTGGGAAACTGATCCTAAATCACTGAGGGAGAGAAAAATGTTGTATACTTGATTGTGCTTTAATTATGTATCAACAGCTTTAACTATGTATTAGGAAATAACAATATTAAGTGCGTTAATGTGTGTAGGCCTTGGCTGTAATGAAAAATCAATAAGAGGAACTTACAGTTGCTTTTTTTTCTTTTTTTTTTTTTACAAGAGCAAGCTTTTTCCAAGAAAGAGCAAGCTGAAGAAAAGCACATGGCATGTGGTTTTATAAAACAACTGTCCGAATGTTGTTGACTTTTATGCTAATGCGAATGATGGATCAAGGCCAAAATGCGTGTGTGCTCAATAAGAAAGTGTATTATGTACGAGAAGATGAACTTAAGTAGGTTAAGGAATAATTTAAATGAATAGTATTTAAATTAAATAATCTAAATTCTAAGCCTGCCCTCCAACTACACCACTGACCAAATTATAATTTCTTGGAAAGGAAATGTAGAAGTAGCTATATTGTTTAACCACACTTGTAGTTTGGATGACTCAATATGCATATTACTTAAAAAGTTATGCAAAAATGTCACGGTCAGAACACAGGAGCCAAACACAGGTCACAGATAAATCCCGCAGGGTGCGTATAATAAATAACAAGCAGGGAGTAGATAATGAATGAGCAGGCAGAGAGAGTGGTAAGGAGAGGCTGAAGTCAGGCAGTGGAAGTGTGGGGCACAAAGGGGTCAGGCACATCGTGGTGGGAGGAACTGGTCTGAGGTCAGTAGCCTTGGTGTCTAACCAGAGGGAGTGGAGGACGGTAGGCAGGAGGAAACACTCGGACTAAAACAAAGAAACACTGGAAAAACAGCAACACCGAGACTTGAAGGATAGGGCATCTATGTTGTGATCCAGGGCAGCAACCAAATGCGGAGTCAGAGTACAATCCAATAGTAAGGTTCATTGCTAGTAATACGGTATATACAGAGGAATGGAGCCCAGAGCAGAATTACACAGTTCAGTTCAGATGGCACAGGCTTGGATGCACGGGGCGTGTTTGTGCACGGCCATTGGCCACCCGTGACATCTGCCAGATGGAGTGCACACTTGGCCAGAGCAGAATTGTCAGATGGCAGGAACGGGCAGTTTAGCAGGAATGCAGTCCCAATCCTGATGACTGTAGAAGACTTGGGAGGTGTTACTAATAAATTTGGCGGAGGAACGGACTAATGGTTTGATTAATAGGAGCATGGTTCCAATCCTGGAGACCAAGATTAGGGCTCATTCCTATTAATAGTACTAGAAAGAGAACTTTTCGCATTTAAAAATGATTAAAGGTTACAAATAATTTCTGAAGATGATAGACTTTTACTAGGAAGTACTGAATGGTCGCTAAAGGGTGATAAGATGGACCAGTGCCAGAACTGAAAATTGGGGGGCACACATGCCTTTAAAACAATTATTAGTCCAGACTTGTTCTCAGAAATTTCTAAATTTACAATACATTCACTCCGAAAACACTCTTCAATATCAGGCATTGCTAGTTAAGGTAAGACAGCAAACATTCATTTGGACGCCTAATTTGGTGCATTTAAATCAGCGTTATTTAAAATTGCAGACCTGCCAAGTCTCACGCTTTTTAGTGGCATATCATGTCCTCAGGCCGCAGTCAGCAGTCTTACACTTAATAATAAAAGTTACAATTGAAAATTTTAATTCGGCAAACAAAATTATATTTCATTGCTGAGTCCCACTTCTTAATCAACCCATGCTATACTGAGTGTGAAAGGCAATATTTCATTGGAGACAGATCAGTTATTATTCAATCAACGCATATTTAACAGATTCTCACACGGAATTGAAGTTCTTGTGCATGGAAGTTTTTCAGTTTCACGTGCGATGCAGTAGATTTCACCACTAGCATCATGGAATCTGATTATGACACCGCACTTCTCACGCTTTTCTTTTCTCAGGGGTTGGAAGCTATGAAATTGCATAAAGACGTTTCAAATGGTCTCTTATTTCATTTCAACAATTAAACGATCATGAAGTGCAGGTTAGATTGCCTAATGTGCCGAAAACGTAGCGTGAAAGTTCCAGAGCAGTTTATCTTTCGTAAAGCATAGGCCTATTTATAATTAAATTATTTTTCTGTATTGAATTTAGCGCTTAATTTCGTCCCTGCTAGATTGCATTGAGGAGTAAGTAAGTAAGTTTATTGACTCTAACGACCCCCTTTCAAGGGTAAGAGAGTACAACCACATTTCTGGGTACACAGAATATAAATAATACCAATTGTAAACAAAAATAATTTACATAATAACCTAGCACATGCATAATAATTTACACGGTAGCCAAGACTGGCATAAATACCTAAAAACTAAACACATACATGTATACACGCATGACAACAATTAAAAACCAGCTTTATGCCTTCTTTGATTTGAACAGCCATAGACAATACTTCCTAGCCTATATTAGTAGTTTAGATTACTAAAGGTTGAATCTATTTGGACGAGTTACTAGTCGTCCACCTCTGGTCATAGTTGTCAACATGGTAGGGGGTAACATGTCATAATTTATTATATCTTGTGAATATTCAAACTGTTTCATCACAATATCTATAAATTTAGCCAATTTCTTTAACTTTGAAATCTGTGCACAGTTAAAAATCTTATGCATGGAGTGTACATTTTCCACCTCACTGTGTTTCCAACCTATGAGACTCAACCTTTCTATATTAAAAAACGAACACTTAAATATATAATGAAATTCATCGCCAACTTCATTTAAATTGCAAAGGGGACACATCATGTCCTGTTTGTCAACATTTGCACCATAAAAATAACACTTCATTTTAGGTAATCTGTGGTTCCTACACCGAAATTTACAAAGTGCGACTCTCTCTTTATAGTCCAGAAGGTAAAGATATTTTTCAAAGGTCAGCTCCTGTTGAAATATCCTGTAATTTGTACAATGTCTATTGGTAAAAACTTGACTTTGCCACTATTGCTTGGACATATCAGAAAGTCTGAGTCTTGAGGAGAGAAGCTGTGTCTTCAATTGTCAATTGATTACTACTATAATTTGAAAATGTGTTAATAAAGGAAACTGATTGCGAACTAGCGAGGACTAACTGTTGTTATAAAGGGATGTATCTGTGCCCCCCAATTTCTAGTTCTGGCTCCGGCCATGGCAATAAGTAAGTGACAATCCAGCAACTTGCACACTCAAAGTTAAGACTATATATACACCAACGGACACGAGAGGAAATGGGGACACAGCATCATAACAGCTGGTGAGGAAGGCATCTGGGATGTGAACCAATCAAAAGAGACAATGCATCAAAAAGACATGCAAGCTGCTGGATGGAGGGAGACAGGAAAGGGATTCACACGAGGGTTGTGACAATCTAGGAATGGAGGTCCTTAATAAATACTTATACGACGAAGGGTGAAGCTCTGCACACAAGAGCTAACAGTCAAGCAAAGGGAATACAAAAATAAGGAACGTATAAAGGTATGTATACACCAATAAGCCACAAGATTAGACACACCCACAGATGCAGTGATTGTTGTTGATTATCTCATAACAACGGCACATGTCAAGTTCTGCAGACATATCTTAGATGGTATGCAAACAGTTATTTCTCGAATTAAATGTTTTGATTGTGGGAGAAATGGGAACCAAAACATCTTTCATACGGAGGCTGCCACCTTGCACATTTGGAGCCACAGTCTACGCAGTAATGATCAGGGAGTTGAGCTGCATTCTCAAGGTCTCGCCCATACACCCGCCCAACTCAGTCACAAACACATGCCTGAATATTTTATACTGCCTAGCTGGCTGTGTCATTATTTGACATGAGTCCAGAGGTAATTTGCTGTACAGTGTCTCATTAGAAAACATAACCAAACATTAGGTCTGTTGACGAGCACCTTTCTACAATGACTGAAAGCTTGTTAAAGGGTGCGCTCCGTTATGGGGCTACATACTTTTGCTGCTTTCCTCAGCCATAGCAGTAGCTACATTGTTCGGCTCCCTTACTGATGTCTGGTGCCCCTGCCAGGCTCCACTAACTCATGCTGACTGCTAACTATCAACTAGCTAGGTGGCAAGTACATTGACTATGTTTTAGTACCCCATACAACCCTCCTTCAAATCCATGACAATCCTTTAAAATAAGGTAAATAGCAAGCTAGGGTCTGTGGGTTAATGGACTCCCTGCTATGATGCATTTTAACATTATTCCTAGAACATTCTCTAGCTAGTTACCAGACTGGCTAAGTAATCTGTTTCTGGATCTGAATTTACTAGCTTGATTGCTAGCCAGCTAGCTGACTGTTTTGAACCAATAAAAAAAGCTCTTTGCACTGAACATAGCTTTGTTAATAATAGTGCATAACACTATGTTTTGAGTAAAGATATTTTTTACAATATATTTCCATTTCTACCGAAGTTACTTTGACCTGTTATAGAATCCTGCTAAACTAGCTTGCTGGTTACTTAGCAAACTGGCTTTACTTATCAGCAATAGCATCGCTTCAAACAGTACATGACACTATGTTCAGAGCAAAGACAATTCTACTGTCAATTTTTGTTGGACTTTCAAAAATCACAGTGGGTTACATTCAGTTGTACTGGAACCTAGCAACTTATCCACTTGTTTCCCGTATATTAGCAGTACCGCAACTCATGCCTGCCTGATCTCTTATTAGTTGGCTTATCGAACTTGCCCGGAAACGTGTGTACTCGTATTACTGCCGACCGGCTTGAGTCCTGGAGCCACGTCTTATCACGTTGCTCGCTTTGCATCTAAACATGCAGAACTGTTATCATGAATTCTTCTTGCTTTGCGTCTAAACACAGACAATGGTTTGAGTTCATGTGACATTATGATTGGTCTTGGGTGATATAAGAAGTAACATGCATACATTCCAGTACTTTCAGTTTGTAAATTTTGTTTTGTTCATTTTCATCGTGATCACATTGTGACAGCCAAACGAATTGATGCTGGTCCTGCTGTGGCAGGACAAAAAGCTTGTGAAGATGCTGTCAACCCGCGGGCCACATGCGCAAAACAGTGAAGAGGAATCGTCAGGGTGAGCGAATAGTGAAACCACATTGTATTGTTGATAACAACTACGCTATGAGCGGTGTTGATCGCAGCAATCAACTGGCTAGTTCGCACCCGCCGACTGTGAAAAAATTGAGACTGTGCAAATCTTGTGTAGTTTGCACCAAGAACAGTGCAAGGAAAGAGTCGCGCTACATGTGCGTGAGTTATGAGATTCCATTATGCGTTGAACCGTGCTTCCAAACTTACCATACTGTCAAGAATTTTTTATGTAAGTTTTTTTTTCATGTCACCGTCATTCTGTCACCTCGCAATCTGTTTCTTTGTAAGTAAAAGATGTATATAGCGTAATTGATTGCATCCTTATCGTATATCGCAGGAACTCAAGTCAGTTTCAGTTCTTATCACCTATTATGCCAACAACCATCAGTGAAAATAATCCGGGCAAGCGTGTATGGCAGCATTCACTGCTGCCCTGTTAAACACGACTCGCATGAGCTATCGTTCATAGACGGATCCGGGACTCAAGCCTGGCGATTGTTCATGCGTAAACACGGCTCCGAGCGCTAAGTGTTTATGATAATAACGTTACATCTCTTCTTGACGGTCCTATTCCAGCGCCAAAGAATTCCCAGAAATTCGCCATTGAGTGACCTCCTCCCTTAGAGTCGCTGTCAATCACATCGGTGAACCATGACATTACACTCCCTTCTTATAGTATGAAATGACTGAATAAAATCAAATTTATTAGAAAAAAATTAACACTTGAACATACATTAGCATGGTAAGAAATACCGTACTTAAAATGACAGAAATCCTCAGAAAAAATTATTTGACTCAGACTCTAAATTTTTGTGTGGCTCAAGTCCCATCCACTAACATGATGGGGGCAGGTTTATCATTCATACTGCATCCAGCCACTAGATTGGGATTAAGAGGTTTTGGCCTCACTTTTGAGGAGCTGTTAGGTTGTCGATATTTATGTATATACAGTCAATGGATTGAACCTATTTAAGAAGTATAAAGACACCTACATGTGAGAGGAGTTAATCTATGATCTGCTTGATCTGCTTTTTGATTGATGTGTTTTAGAACCATTATTTCGATTTTTAGATAGTTAAGTGAAATTGCCTTACTGCTAAGCAGCTAGCTTAACTCCTCTCCCTCTGTAGCCAGTGTTACGGATCAATTGGTTTCCCTGTTATCTGGTGACCTTTCTTTGTAAACATCAAGGGTTTCTTGTGACAACGGCAGATATTCCAGCTACGGAGAGGAAGCATAGCTGCCGTCCAAATGCCTTAACTCTTTTCCCCATCGACTACCCCTCCCTTTTCCCATGATGACTACAAATGACATCAAATGGGGAGGCTAGAGAAAAGGTCCACTGAAATACATACAGGCGTCATATGTAGCCACTATGTAGCCAAAGAGTCAATGACTATAACTCTGTATCCCTCAATTAGATAGGCCATCCATCTGATTCCTGTCATTTATTGTTAGTGGATGGAGTTTAGTGAAGCTGCGCGGTGACAGAAATTCTAAATTGCATCTAAAAAAATTGCCCATCCGGAGACTCGACATCCCAGAAATGAAGTATAAACGAATTCTATATAACAGTGTTCTTGTCCGCCGCAACATTGTGTCTTACAGGACCTTACTGATGCCCAAATTCTCACTTAAATAGGCTAGGCTAAGAAAAAAGAACAGGAAATTGACCGATCGATTAAAAATATTTCGATATTGATACGACAGTTTGATTCGGTTATATATTTCAATACATATGTTTTAATTCTGTATTTCTGTAGATCGAAGGTTTAATGACTAGTTCAGTTTTGGGGTGAAATAAACAACCTGGGATCCAATGACAACATTTAGAGAATTTCATATTTTAGATTGAACACACAACATGTTGCCACTGGTACCACTGCATCTAAGTGGGGCAGAGGCTCAACTGACCTAGAATATTTTTTCCCCGACATGCCCCTCCCCATTACATTTGTGAGAACTAGATGAGTCCTAGCCGCTAAATGGAAAAAAAAAAAAAAAAGAAAAATGAGCAATCAAAACAATAAACATAATATTGATGTCCTGAATTTTATGTTGGATGTTAATTATATAATTCAATCAAATGTAATGAAAAAGGTTGGCCAAATAACACTGTCATATTAACTGAAACCAAAAATATTTCACTTTAGAGGCATGAAAAACTCAGGTGCAGCTGCTATCAGTGCAATAAAATGGTATATCCCCTGCACATTGACAAAATTGACTTTTCCTGGCCTATTGATGGTATTCGCAAACAGCCTTCTGACATCACGGCGGCCATATTGTTGACATACCGCTGAGGAGCAGATCGAAGATTTCAATTGAGTTAAACGAGCCGTCATGGCATCCTCATCGCGCTATGACGAGAAAACTTGTTTGATTGGCGTCGATCCATATAAATTGGACTCAGCAGCATTTAGCCGAGATATATCTTTGCTGCCAGCCGTGGATTACCCCGATATTTGCCACTATTTAATCCACACAGTGTCCGCCTACACAGCGCAGGAGCTGTTAACTTGCATTTGGTCCAAAACGTCGGTTTTTGTGTCAGCATTAATATTTTGTATTTCTGTGTCTCAACCGGGAATTTTATGGCGTCTTAACTGGCTATTTCTGTTGTACAATAAGAGAGTGCTAACCGGGCATTTGATGGCGTCTTAAGACACAAATACAAAATCTTAATGCTGATGCCAAAACCTACGTTTTGGATAAAACTGTGTTCCATAGAACGGAAAGGATGCAAGTGTAGCTACAGAACGAGGATTTAATTTCGGCGCTTTTGGATGCAGCCATTAACTCCATTCAGCAGTAGCTCACCATGAATGTCGTAAGTCAATAATTTCGACTGTCATATCAGCTACCAAAACGATGTCAGGCGCCGGTAGCTAGCACCTTGCGTCTTTTATCATATCAAGCAACATTCACTGTCTGACAAAACGATCTCTGACTAATAAAACCGTTATCTACCAGTGATTAAATGCTGTGCACACACTTTACTGGGGAAAGTTGCTTATCTAACTCTAATGTTACATGAGGTAAAATGATCGGAACAGACTTTGCTGTAAGGAGTAGCCTGGAAGTCTCTCCTATTGATTCTAGCTAGCCACAGGTCTCTCCTCCACTGGCTCAACTCCTCTGCCTCTCTCCCCTCTCTTTTCCTCACAGTGAAAAAATAAAAAATCTAATGCTGTTTTTTTTTTGTTGCTGCTATTAGAACAGCCGTGAACCACACAGCAAACCATGTTGAACCAACCAGGGTTGATACGATCGCTAAAGAATGTGAGGTAGAAGCCTCTCGATAGAGTCACGTCAGGAATGTTAGTGGGGATGTCAACAAAATGGCCGCATCAAACGTTGATGACGCAGATTGAATACCACCGATACAGGTAGGCTGTTTGTTTGAACCCCGACAAAGTAGCAGATACTGCAATGGCTTTGAGGTCAGACCCACTTTGAGGAAAGTATCATTCCTGGTGTCGAATCCTGGTGGGAATTTTTCCTGTAGTTGAAGAAAATTAACGCAATTTAGAATTTCTGTCATCACAAAGTTTCACTGAACTCCTGCAACCAACAATAAACTGAATGAATCTAATGGCTATCTTTGTTACTGACGAGTAATGAAAAATAATATTCATTAAGGCATTTGCACGGTTATCCATGCTTACTCCCCATGGTGGGAACATCTGCTGAAACCCCTGATGTCTACAAACAAAGGTCACCGGTTAACAGCCAAGCCAGTTGATCCGTAACACTGGCACATAGCGGCATAGATTGTTAATCGGTGACGTTATACTGCTAAGCAGTTATCTAAACTCTGTTCCCTCAGTGGCCGGCACTGAGCGGTGCATGACCAGCATGAAAACAAATTGTGTCATTTTAACCTCTTAAGCCCTGAGCCTCTGGTTCAAAAATGGCATGCCCAATATGAAATGAGTATATCTCTGCAACTACATGGTCCATTTGAAAAATTTTGGTATCATAATAAACATAACCCATTTGGGATTTCTGTCATGGTGTAAAAATCAGTATATATGTCACTGAGTCAAGGTAAATGAAGATGAACACAGCATAAATGAAAGATCTCATTTTGCACCTAACAAAGTTTTACTTCTATCCCTAGTGAACTTATTTAGTTGCAGTCTGAAACCTCTAAAAAATTACAGCACAGAATCTCATCATTATCTGTGCCATAGTTTGTTTCAATCAAGTAAATCAGAGCAGAATTATTGAGGAATGTCTTGGTAGCTTCTCAAAATTGGCAGTTTGGGTACTCTGTGTGCCATTTCAGATTTCTCAGGTACCAAACTGTAAAACTCATTTAATTTCACTTATATGTCACTACAGGCATACATTCCATCCAAATCCAACCACTTTTTTAATTTTTAAAAGTTTTAGATATATATATATATATTAGATATATATATTTTATTATTATTTCTGCCAGTCCTGTATGCATTTTCCCATTTAAAGAAAATATATACAAAGAAAATTAAGTTTGACTCTACTGGAGCAGATTTACTTAAAAAAACAAGTAAATAAACAAAATTATAAATACAAAGATAAAGGTAAAAATGGTAAAAAGCAAAAATAATGAAAACCCCAGCAATTACAATTACAAGAATAATGCTTTTACTGCCTAAACAGAAGCCTGCCATCCCAGGACTTGAGCCCTGGTCTTCGAGGTGAAAGCTCATCGCTCTCACCATAAGGCTAGCATTTGTACTGCCACCTGTCTTAGTGCTTGTGCATAATGGCGCAACGATTCTCAGTCAGAAAAGACTTTGAAAACTATTGTTGAATATTTAGTGAATAATCATACCAAAAATACTGCAAATAAACCAGTTAAGTGTTTATATTGTCGCACCCTATAAGTACATGGTAAGTAAATAAGTAAATGGCCCATGGACTCAGCTTGACGCGCCGGGCATGCAAGGCTCTATCTCAGTCTAGGTTTGCGCAATTAAGATGGTTTAGGATTCGTTGGAAACGTCAGAGCCCATAGAATCAAATGCCACCCTCAAAGTCTTACTGACCGCATCACAAGAGGATGACCGAGAGTAACATTGGGAGCAAGCGAAATACTCTGGCGCTGACATCCTTTGAAGCAGGGCCCAGGAAAAAAACAATAATGGAGACTGGAAGATCTAGTTTAAATATAGCACGGACACATTGGGCAAACAATAGCAAGTGCAGATTTACCCTTGAACAGTTTTTTTATTACAAAATATCAAAGGAAAGAAAAATTGTATGCCTGCTGTTCTTTGAATGTGGTGTCGATTTAAAATGACAATGCTTATATCGTTGGATTCTGTGGACTTTCCTGTTTCATCTGATATATTGTTTGCATGCCTTGCACAAATTAAGTAGAAATTCTAGCGATTGAGCACTGATATTATTTTATCCTGTGTTTCGCTACTTGCTTATTTACTTGCTTAGTGCTTGAATTGTGTTCAGTTGAGGTAAAAGTGGTCAACATGAGCTTTTTGCAGCGTTTCTTCCCTTTAAGTGGGTATTCCGCATGACGATGATGCTATTAGGTAACATGCTGTATTTATGATACGTAATGATTGCCCCTGGTACCGAGGGCGTTCGGGTTTAAGAGGTGAAACATGTTTAGCCTCGTAAAACATACACATAGACAACGAGGTAAATGTGTAAATGTATATGTGCAAGGTTAACTTTTACTAGCTATGTTTAGCTATCTGTGTGATGAAGTATCAAAGCATTTGTGCGGTCATTTCTAAAGTAATTGTCATTGATAAGGAGCCAGCAATGCATCAAATTGAAGAGACAAATGACTACTAATGTTTTATACAGTGTTCTTGCTTAGATCCAGTACATTTGTTTGTAATTCAAGTTTATGTGTGTTGATGAAGGAACCGTTTTCAAAAATAGGCTACTTACCTGGCATATTTTATCTTACCTGTTTAAGAAAACGTGAGAAGTGATAATATACTTACCCATCAGAGAAGAGTGAAAAGTTGAAGGAAAAGGTGTTCTTTAAATGGAAAAAGGTATATTATTGTTGGAATGCTTTATAATGAAATAACTTTATTGTGTATGTAAATGCTTCTGAAAACAATACACTTCTCAGTGAAGCTGCTAGAAAGGAAGCAGTGGCAGTGGCGGCAACAGAACTGGACATTGGGGGGGTAGGGGGGACACAGAACATCCCTTTATAGCAGCAATTAGTCCTGGCTAGTTCTCAATCATTTTCCTTTATCGACATGTTTTCCAGTTTTAGTACTAATCCATTGGCAATTGAAGACACGGCTTCTCTCCCCATGCGATCTGACAGCAATGAAATAATGGGGTAAATTCAGTGCAGAAAAATAATTTACTCATAAAGAGGCCTGTGCTTTCCGAAAGACAAACTGCTCTGGAAGTTCCGCTCTACCTTTTCGGCGCATCAGGCAGTCTGACCTGCGCTTCGTGATCGTTTAAATTGTTAAAATGAAATAACAGATCTCTTGAAACGCCTTCATGCTATTTTGAATAACGCTGATTTAAATGCACCAAAGGACACGTCCAAATGAATGATTTTCATCTTACTTTAACGGGGAAAACTAGCAACGCCTGATAGTGTGGAGTGTTTTCAGAGCGAATGTATTGTTAATTTAGAAAATAATTGAGAAGTCGTCAGGACTAATAATTGTTTTAAAGGGAGGTTCATTGCCCCCCAATTTCCAGTTCTGGCCCCACCGCTGAGCAGTGAGTCCAAATGTCTTTAATGGTATCTCCCCTTTTCAGGATGTAACATACTGGAGGCACCACTGTGGTGAACGTGATAAGGATCAGCTGTATCAGGTAGACATCCCTGATCATCATTCAACTATAAACACCTTTCACATCCACAACCAGAGTGGACAGTAGCGCATGGCAACTCAACAATTGCACAGATAGACTTGCATGCAAGTTCAGGTCACCCACTGGTCCAGGACAGCTGTATTGACTCTTCAGCTAGGAGAAGGTTTTGCATCACACTGATTAGGTCCACAGCTTAGAGACTGAACTGGACATGGACAAGAGATCGAAATATGTGATTTTCAAACGATTGCGGATTAAAATTTGGAAAGGTATCAGGCAAAAGTCACCCCTCTTTCATCTTAAAGAGAAAAAGGAGTTAGGTAAACTTGAGGATGAGGGTCAGATTGGTTATTTTTGGTTAAGGTTGAAAAATCTATGTTGATTCAGTGTTTAATTACAGTCACCATTTCAACGTTTGAAATGGGGGGGGGTCACAAGTATAAAAGTGTAATTTCTTTTGAATCTTTAATAAATAACTAAATGAATAATGGTCTGTTTTATTGGTTTTTTTTGTTTCAGCATTTTAACCTTCGCCTGTATGTTTTTAATATGCCTCTGTGACGGTGCGTTCAAGAACCACTCGCGAGAACAGGAATTTGAAAAATCGTAAGCCTTTATTGCAAAATGGGTCGGGACCAGAAGACAGGAATTGCCAAGCCAAAAACAGTGTCCAAAAAGTGAGTTCGAAATAACAGGCAGGGGTCAGAACCAGTAAGGCAGATGTGCAACGGTACATAAACGGTAAGCCAAAAATCGTAGTCAGAATCCAGAAGGGTAGGTCATACACAGGGCATCCAAAACAGAAATCATGGTTGTACAAAAATAGGTCAAAATCCAAATAGGCAAAACAAGAATGATAAGGGCAAGGCAATCTCAAGGTCGGCCAAAACAGTCGTGAAGAAACAATAAACAAAAGGCATATTGATCAACATTCTGACAGAGAATGAACTGCAGTGAAGACTTTAAGTAGACAAGAGGGAAGTCACATGCTATGCAGGGAACAGGTGAATTAGATAAGAACTAATTACAAAGGGAAGCACACATGGGGAGGTCCTTAACCACAACAATTGGCAAAAGCCAAGACACGGACAGGATCCACACAGACAACCTATGACAGATAAATAGCTCCGGTCAAGGAGTTCTAAGTGCACAGACAAAGAGTGCAGGATAGCAATTAAGCACGTGCGAGAGATCTCGCGGAAACGCAGGACAAGGCAGAGAAAGCAAAGCAAGAGGCGGAGACTAGAACAGGGCGAGAGCTGAAATTGCATTAGTAGTAATTAGTAGCGGTGCAGTTCTACAAATTTACCCAAGTGCTCGTTAGTAAGTTAGTAATATATACATGGATTAGTTAAGTTAGTAGACTATGATACAAAATATAAATGTTAGTATTATTAGTAATCAAGGAAAGCAAGGTGAAGGAAATAAACGAGTAATAATATGAAACACCAGAAACCATTGAAATCACCCGAAACAGGTAAGCACACAGACTGGGAAGACGGACTGAACCAAACTGATCACAAGACAGGGGTGACAAGTGCAATGAAACCTGAAATGGCATGAACAGAAAACCAGAATGTAAAATAAGCAAAAAGAATAAAGAAAAGACATGGCAGTGAACACATGAGCATGACATCAAAACACAGAACCATAACAGCCTCATTTAAAAAATAATCATTTTACTCTATTTGGTGTTTTAAAGTTCTGCGTGTTAAGGTTTGGGCCTTTCAGCCCCTCCCCAACACGTTATTCTGCCTCCACCTTGATTGGCCTCAGCTGGAGCCAATTAAGGTGGAGGCAGTTGCAGAGTATTAAGGGCTGGCAGGTGCCAGTCCTGGTGCTCTGCATTTTACTTGGCCACAGCAGGTCTGTGTTAGCTGCCACCTTGCCTTGTTTCTGTCTTTTTGTACTTTAGTTCTTGTTTGGTTTTTCAAGTAAATTCAGTTCTTCGCCCCCAGCCTTGGCACTTGAGTCTCCTTTCGCCCAAGCCCATGGCCTTAGTGCCTGCTGAATTGCCGTTTGCATCCGGCGGGGTGCAAACCATAACACTGCGGGGGTTGCTCCAAACTTGTCTGTTAGTGACATCACTGCCATTCAGGCATATGGTAGTGATATCACTGACGAGCAGACTACTTTGGTATGCTCCTTGTTGAACTATACCATAAATAGAGTAATAAAGTGATTATTTTTTAATGAGGCATATAAAAAACATACAGAGTTTCAATGTTGTTTCAATGTGTAATGCAATGCATATATATATAGTTGAATCAATGTTGATGCAATTCTACATTCTTTCAATGTTGATCATATCATAGTTGAATCAAGGTTGATTCATTGTCAGAATTGATTGGAAATTCAAAGTTATCTCCATGTTGATCATAGCGAGCACTTTCAATTTTTTTTTCAATATCTGACATCAGTGTTGATTGCAATCTTCAGCCTGACAATATCACAATGTTGATTCAATCACTTTTTGCTATCTGGGCTCAGATTTAAAACAGACAGATTTGGTGCATCCAGTTTAGCCTTCAGAAGGAAAGTGGTTGAAAAAGAGATTGAGATGCTACAATAGCATTATCATTACCATAACAAGAGAAAACAAACTAAACCAGACTTGCAAAACAGTCAGTGAGTGGAGGCGGTGATAGTGCCAAACAAGACCGTGTCTCTGCTCAACAGACCTCCAAACCTTGGCTACCATTACAATGGAGCAGAGAATTCAAAATATCTGGCTAGAATTGTGAACCAAGGCAGGAGGGCAGACTTACTTTCTCCGGTCTTGCACAATAAACTGAGCAAGGCATCAGCCAGAGATTTCTGGAAATAGAAACAGTTCATGCAGTGATTAGTGTGATAGCAACAGGCTCACAATTGCGTTCCTACCTGGAGGGCAAAACCAATTTTACCTTACCTACTTTGAAGAGGATTCTCAGGTCCCATTACTGAGAAAAGGCACAACAGAACTGTACAAATAACTTACCTCAGAGATCCAAAGTAATAAGAAATCTCCGCAAAATTTCCTGATCCGTGCCCTATATTTGAGACAAAAAAATCCTGTTTGTTTCACAGGAGGCAGTATCTGGCCTCAGATATGGTTGTGTCCTCGTACAGAGCATGTTTTTTTTCCAGCAAAACAATACCATTAGATGTGACCTACAGCCATACCTGCAACAAAAATCAAGTGATGGGCTGCTCCTTGAGAAACATAACATTGCCTGTGCAAATGAAGCACAGAGACATAGTGAACAGAAAGTACTTACCCAGCAATGCTTGCCCATTCTGTGCATTCAGTTCAGGATAATGACACACCTGCAGATAAAAATGGAAAATCTCAAATTTGGAGCTCACCCCCCCCCACACACACACACACACACACACACAAAAATGAGACGCTGAAGTTGAGCAAATCAAAGGTGAGCAAAAATTGAATCAATTTGATGGACTAACCCAGCGCAGACACAATATCTGGCCTCACTGCTGGTTCAGGAATGCATCTCCCACTATCCACCGCAAAGCTGCTGGCCTTTCTCTTGATAAAGAGGAGATGCAGCTAAATATCAACAAGGGTTTGCACCACAGTGCCAGTATCATTCCCGAGATGTGCATGCTTGAGAAAATGTATTGGCTTCCAGCAAAGTGAAAGTGGATATTGCACCCATTGCTAAAGATGTGGTAATAGACTGCATTTCTTTGCAGGTTGCAGGGTGAGAGGAACCAGACAAGGAGAAGGCAGCCCTTTAAATGAAAGAGAGTTACCCCTGCAGAATCGGGAGTAACCAGCTACAGTGGAATGTCACAACAGTATTGCTCCCACTGTGGTACCCCTGGGAAAGACCAAAAACCCAAGAGACGTGCATCCTGTAAAAAGACTCTTACTGTTCTAAAACCTGTCAACCTGAACTTTGGCTAAAACTTTAATGGCTGGTAAAATTGAGAGGCCGAGAGCAGCGGCAAGAGAGAGAGAACGAGCAGCACGGACACAATACAAACACAGAGAATTATACAGACCACCAGAAAGTACTCGCGCTTCCAAAGGACGTATAATAGTCCGAAAACCGGAAGCAACGTGAGAGAGGAAAAAAGTAGAAAAGGGAAAATTCCTAAAAAGGAAGCAACTCCAATAATAACTGGAAGATATAAAGTCACACAAATCCTGACTAGAGATATCTTCGGCTATAGTGCTCAGCTACAAACAGACACTCTAGCAAAGGAGGCGTGGCGGACTTCCGGCTTATATAGAGTCCGGGGAAGCGCCGCCCCAGTTCAATCAGCCAGCTGGTTAAAGAATCCGATTGAAAAGGAATTCGATCTCGTCAGGGACGAGAGCCACAAAGAAAAGTCCAAAACACGCGCTCGCCTCACAAACCATAACAAAAACAGAGAACTATGCAACTAACACCCTGACCCTTAGGTAAACCATCACTCTCTCCCAAGGGCAAATACCACCTACACCAAGATAGAGGACGGTTCTCATCTTGTTGCTCCTGTAGAGAAACAGTGTAAGGTTGAGAGCTATATCCAAGGCCGCATAACTGAAGAATTATGGCAGGGCTTCCCAGATCACAGTCCTCAAGGTCCGAGGGCTGTTGGTTTTCCAACCTCCCTTTACCTGGGAGTCAGATGTGATAACAGTCTGGCCAATCAGTCGCAATAATTGTTCACTTAATTTCCTAGGAGAGAAAGCCTGAGCTGGGTTAGGATTTGATTGCCAGATTTTGGCAGCCCTGCGTTATGGGATACAGGCTCTGAAGTTCATTTTGTTGTTGAAAAATGGAAAAGGAAATATTCGTCGTTTCAGAAGTTAAAAGATGTCTCTAAGTTGCTCAGTTCACTTGATGATTTGAAAACCAGTGCTGCTAATGGACAGAGCATGCTTTATGAGGGTTTCATTGACGTTGATTTTGGAATTGTGTCAGGGGAGCTAACTGCAAAGAACTTGTTTTCCCCACGCTAGGCGAAAGTCTTTCACAGCACATTCAAGGCTTTAATGTCATTGAGTGAATTATGAAAACCAGTGTTATAGAACCACTTAATGTTTCAAGAAGAGAGCAGTTGCATGTGATATTAAAAGTGGCTTTCTGTAGCCTTAAGAATGATGATGTTACAGCCTACATTGTTCAGGTGACTGTTGAACAATCATGTGAATAAGTCACATAAACTACAAAAGAGAAAGCCATTGTACTTAAAAACACCTCTGTTCAAACTGATTGAAAAGTATGGACATGGACACTGATGAAAGACAGTATACTTCTCTTTGAGCCCGACATAACTCCTCAGGTGGCAGAAGGCCTTGAGTTTTGTGAGTTTTATACAGCTCAGAGATGGTGTCTCATTTTACGTTGTTCTTGATGTGCAAAGTCCCACTGATCATAATATTATTTACAACCCCAATTCCGAAATAGTTGGGACGAAGTGTAAATTGTGAATAAAATCAAAATGCAATGACTTTCAGATCACATGAGCCAACATGTTATTTACAATAGAACATAGATAACATTTCAAATGTTGAAACTGAGACATTTTACATTTTTATCCACAAAATGAGCTTATTTCAAATTTTCTGGCTGCAACAGGTCTCAAGAGAGTTGGGACACAGGCAAAAAAGGGCTGAAAAAGCTATTAATATATAAGAGAATCAGCTGAAAGAACATTTAGCAAGTAATTAAGTTAACTGGCATCAGGTGTGTAACATGATTGGCTATAAAAGGGATGTCTTAGAGAGGCTGAGTCTCTCAGAAGTAAAGATTGCCAGAGGCTCTCCAACCTGTGAAGGCTTGCGTAAAAAAATTGTGGAATACTTTAAAAACAATGTTCCTCAACGTCAAACTGCAAAGGCTTTGAAGGACTCATCATCGACAGTGCATAACATCATCAAAAGATTCGGAGAAACTGGAAAAATCTGTGCGTAAGGGACAAGGCTGAAGACCTTTACTGGATGCCCGTGATCTTTGGGCCCTCAGACGCCACTGCATCACTCACCGGCATGATTCTGTCATTGACATTACTAAATGGGCCCAGGAATACTTCAAGAAACCATTGTCAGTAAACACAGTCCGCTGTGCCATCCACAGATGCCACTTAAAACTCTATCATGCAAAAAGTAAGCCATTGTTGAGTATGATCCAGAAGCACTGCCGTGTTCTGTGGGCCAAGGCTCATTTAAAATGGACTGTAGCAAAGTGGCAAAGTGTCCTGTGGTCAGAGGAGTCCAAATTTGACATTCTTGTTGGAAATCATGGGTGTCATGTCCTCCGGGCTAAAGAGGAGAAAGACCACCCCTCCTGTTATCAGCGTTCAGTTCAAAAGCCAGCATCTCTGATGGTATACGGATGCATTAGTGACACTTGTATGTTTTAAAAAGCACCATGAATGCTGAAAGGTATATAAAGGTTTTAGAGCAACATATGCTCCCCTCCAGACGACATCTATTCCAGGGAAGGCCTTGTATATTTCAGCAGGACAATGCAAAACCACACACTGCAGCAATTACAACAGCATGGCTTCTTAGTAGAAGAGTTGAACTGGCCTGCCTGCAGTCCTGATCTTTCACCGATTGAGAACATTTGGTGCAAAATTACATGCAAAGTCCGTCAAAGGAGACCCAAAACTCTCCAGCAGCTGGAAGCCTGTATTAAACAAGAGTGGGATCAAATTCCAATGGCTAAACTCAAGAAACTTGTCTCCTCAATGCCCAGACGCCTCCACTCTGTGTTAAAAAGAAGAGGGGATGCTACACCATGGTAATCAGGCCCCTGTCCCAACTTTTTTGAGACCTGTAGCAGCCATCAAATTTAAAATGAGCTCATTTTGTGAATAAAATTGTAAGATTTCTCAGTTTCAACATTTGCTATGTTATCTCTGTTCTATTGTGAATAAAATACTGGCTGGTGTGATTTGAAAGTCATCGCGTTTTGATTTTATTCACAATTTACACTTTGTCCCAACTATTTCGGAATTGGGGTTGTATGATAGTTGCCAGGAAGAACTGTTGTTGGTATCTTACAAGAAGTTCAGGCTGTGTACCCAGCTGCCATTTTAGAGAGAGCCAATCATCGCCCTCCAGTGACAGTGAGTCAAGTCACTTCAGAGAGTGAGCAAGTTAGTGACATCCCATGGAATCGACTAGTTCCACCTGAACCATCTAAGTGAAGCTGAAAGAGTGGTAGTGCAGAATATGCTTTAGAGGAATGTTCCTCTTTTTCCAAATCAGATGATGACATTGGATGAATTGAGAAGCTGAGGTTCAGCATATTGTTGAAGGATATTGACTTTATGGTGCTCACTTACCTGTTGGTGCTAAAGCCACTCTTTAAAGAGATTAAAGATTATCTGCATAGTCTTATTGCAGAAGGATGGTTGAAGAAATCCATCTCAATTATTTTATGCCCACCAGTCGTCTGTGAGAAAAGAGACAGCAGTGTACCTCTTTGCATAGATTACCAAAAACTAAACAAAAAGACTTGCTCTGATTGACAACTGATTTCCTGAATATTGCACATTCTTGACAGTCTTAGTGGAAACTCATAGTTTTCCTTGAAGGAGGGCCAATAAGAGAGCTTTATCGATCATAGAAGCAGGCCTTTGACTGCATTTGTGACTCCATGGAGTAGTATGAATACAATAGAAAATGATTCTATTTGGGCTAATGAATGCACCTGCAGCCTTTTAATCATACATGGAGGAATGTTGGAAGTGTGAGACACTATCTGCGTCCCCTACCTGGATGACATGCTAGTGTATAGTCAATCATTTGAGAATCATGTAAACCCATCAGAAAAGTGCTTCAGCTTCTGAGGAAGAACAGGATCAAACTAACACCCAGCAACCATCACTGTAAGAGCCTTGAAAGATAAGAGACCAATTAATGATGGAGAACTATGGACCATTATCGGCTTGTTAAGTTGCATGCAATATAGACAGAGCTTTGCATACATTTTAAAACTTGCTGAAAGGAACAACAGAAGACAACAATGTGCTGGAAAAGAGGATATACACAGGAGTTAAAGGGAAGAATAAAGGAGTGCTGTCACACAAAGTAATTGTGAGGACTGAGGAACATCCGCGCATATTGGAGCGGTTGCTAGGCTGTCTGGTTGAGCCACTTGTCCTTGGGTACCCAGACTTCTCATTTCCATTCCAACACAGATACCCCACACAAAGGCCTTGGGCAGTTCTATTTCAACAACAGAACACTAAACTCTGTCTGATAGCCTACAATTCCTGGACATTAACTTCCACCAAGCAGAATTTCTGTCGCCAGTTGGGAAGATTGGAATTTCTTGCCTTAAAGTAGGCAGTCATATAAAAATTCAGAGAATGCCTGTATTACGCACCTACTCTCTCTGTGTTTAGTCATAATAATTTGCTTACTTATGCCGTGTTGAGTGCCAAGCTCAATGCAATTCAGTACAGGTGGGTCGCGGAGCTCAAAAACTTCCATTTTATCGTCCAGTGTCATCCAAATAAAGAAAATGTGGATGCTGACAGTCTGTCAAGAATTCCTGTAAATATCGAGGAAATGATGGGGCAGTTTACTGAAGAGCTGACATCAGATTCAGGGTGTAATGTAGGCTGGCGCCCTGCGCCATCAGTGCATTGTTTTTAAGAAAGACACAAGCATTCAGTGTTGTCCGCGTTTCATGGCGCATTCAGTATCCAACATGAGCGTTTGCTCAAAACAACTTTTAATTTGCTACGAATCAAGATCGATCATTAGATTTAAATCCTGAAGTGAACAAAATGTCTTGCACAATCTCAGGTATACAAAAGTTAAATGGACACTGAAAGAACACGAGACACGCTCTGTCATTGTTCATTTGCTTGGCGGAGTTGCTTCCCTTTACAGCTTAAGGACCTGTGTCCACAGACAGTGTTTTTTGAGCTGGAAGCACCCATAACCTCATTTTCAGAGTGCTCCTCTCCAGGGGTTATTGTTGCTAAGTGACAAAAACTGTCTTAACACTTCCGCAATCCATTGTTAGTAACATCAAGTCTCTAGAGTTTAATGTCACATAACCTTAGAAGGGTTAGCTAATACAATGAAAATAAATCACATAGTCTTAACAACTGCACTCATAAATGTCCATTTCCCAAAAGTGTAACTGGAACCATATACAGTCGTATATGGTTCGACTATGTAGCTAAGTTGCTCACGTAGCTTGCATTTATGCTTTCAGAAATGTAGCAACCCGGTTAAAATAAATAGGAAGCTAAGCAATAACGGTTTGCCTAGCTACAGCTGTTGGGCTGTAGTAGTAAACATTGTTGTAGTAAAAATTAATACTTACTAACTTGTCAGCAAACCTTGAGTCCATAAACAGAGAACAGTAAGCAAACCTATACAGTCGCTAATTGATTTGAGACACCATTGCCATTAATGTTGTAAGTCCCAATGTCTTATTGATAATTTTATTTATTTTATTTATCCTTTATTTTACCAGGGACGTCCCATTGAGATTGAAATCTCTTTTAAAGGGAGCCCTAGATTTTGATTTGTTGGTGCGAGAGAAGTGACACTAACGAGTGAACGGAGCAGAAACGAAGCTGAA
Source organism: Gymnothorax javanicus (assembly GCA_029692085.1). NCBI lineage: Eukaryota > Metazoa > Chordata > Actinopteri > Anguilliformes > Muraenidae > Gymnothorax > Gymnothorax javanicus. The sequence continues at coordinate 37,033,287 of CM056193.1, read as the reverse complement.
AGTTCAGGGGCTTTTTGCATCAAAAACGCTGAGTGCTGTCAACACTGAACTTCATAAAATTTGCATAAAAAATTGGTGCTTCCAGTGCCAAAAACACTTCCTGTGTATACACTAATCGAATGAACGGATGGATGGGTCATTCTTTTACAAATGGCGGCTAGCTTGAATGGTACTTCCAATGTTTGATCAAAGCGATTTGTGAATTGAAACATCGATTTTCAAGTGACAAAACATGCCTCCTTGTAAAAGGGCCAAGGCCTTATCAGGTCAAACGAAGCTGTCTTTTGGATCTTTGTCCGAGCCAAATAATGAATGCTTTTCTCACGTGGCAGAGAGTATGCCATATACTGTACATTAAGGCTGAGTCCTCATCGCAGCTGCTTGGGTTTGCTGCATTTCAACCCCCATCTTTCCTGTCTCTCTCTACTGTGACTGTCCAGTAAAGATGAAATGCCATAAAAGTAATGTTTAAAAAAATATTGAAATGTGATTTCAACGTACATTTGATTTTCAAAATCAACTCAAAATTATGATTGATTCAACATCGGCAAATTCACCTATGTTGAAAAATAAGATGATGAAATGAAGTTGCAAGTTTATTGTTGATTCACTTTTCAAAATCAAATCAAGATTCAACAGTGATTCACCACTGGCACATGACATTAATTCAACATTAAATAAACATTCAAATGCCAGCTAGGTAGTATAGAGTTTTCAAGTTAAGTCAACTTTATTTCTATAGCACATTTAAACATAACAAAGTTGATCCAAAGTGCTGCACAGTTCAACAGACACAAAAAATACAAATCAGAGAAGACAAATAAAAGAGGCTGAACAAGCACAGTACTAAAATAGATAAAATAGCATAGAAAAAGTAAAATCAAGCAGTCTGAAAAGCTAAGGCATAAAAATGAGATTTTAAATGAGATTTAAAAATATCTATAGTGGTAGATGATCTGATTTCGAACGGGAGGCTGTTCCAAAACCTGGGTGCAGCGTCAGAAAAGGCCCGATCACCTTTAGGCTTCAGCCGTGATCGCGGAACTGAAAATAAAAGCTGGTTTGATGACCTGAGGGACCTTAGGGCAGAATATGGGATAAGAAGATCACTAATGTACTGTGGTGCAAGACCATGAAGTGCCTTAAAAGCGACAAGTAAAACCTTAATATCAATGCGGTATTTGACCAGCAGCCAGTGGAGTGAGGCCAGGACATGAGTGATGTGATCCCTCCTCTTTGTACCAGTTAAAAACCTTGCAGCCGCATTCTGCACAGCCTGAAGCCGAGACAAGGAGCTTTGTGATACCCCCATATAAAGCGCATTGCAGTAATCCAAGCGAGATGTAATAAAGGCATGGATCACGGTCTCCAAGTCTCTGGGACGTAAAAGTGATTTAAGCTTGGCAATTATGCGAAGCTGAAAGAAACTACCTTTAACGACAGCGTTAATCTGCTTGTCAAATTTCAACGACGGTTCACAAACTACGCCAAGATTTTTTGGTCACACAAGTTGCCGAAAAGAGGGCCTAACTGACTACTAACTATAGGAACAGAGGGAGGAGGTCCAAAAATGATGACACCAGTCTTTTCTTTGTTAAGTTGAAGGAAGTTGTTTGCTAACCAATACTTAATGTCATTAATGCAATCGAAAAGTGACCTTAGTGAACCACCACTATCGGGTTTCACTGGTAGATGAAGCTGCGTATCATCGGCGTAACAGTGAAAAGAAATGTTATGCTTGTGGAAAATGGAGCTAAGAGGGAGCATGTACAACGAAAATAACACGTGACCTAAAACAGAACCTTGGGGAACACCACAAGAGATTGGAGCCAGCGACAAGGAGACATTACCTAATTTGATGGAGAAGGTTCTGTCCTCAAAGTAAGAGGTGAACCACTTTAGGGCAATACCCTGAATACCAACTTCACTGCTTAGGCAGTTTCATAGAATTTTATGGTCAACAGTATCAAATGCGGCGCTTCGGTCAAGCAAAACCAGGACTGCACAAGATCCAGAGTCAGCTAACAGGAGGTCGTTCATATCTTTTACGAGAACAGATTCTGTACTGTGGTGTGCTCTAAAACCTGATTGGAATTTCTTCAAGATATTGTAGTGGTTCACATAGGAAGTGAGTTGAGAGTAAACAACCTTTTCCAGGATCTTGGACAAAAATGGAAGTTTAGAAATGGGCCTATAATTTTTGTAGATAGTTGGGTCAAGGTTTGACTTTTTCAACGATGGTTGCACCACGGCATGTTTAAAAGTGGGAGGTACACTACCATTTTCAAGACTGCTATTAATTAAGCTCAAGACAAGCTCAAGATTAATTAAGCTTTCAGGGCAAGTATAGAAATTTTTTGGTCATCTTAAATTTGGAAAAAGAAAATTTACTGGGGTGTCTTAACGCTGGAATATGAACAATTCATTCCGTCAAGTCAGTTTTTAATGGGCCCGTGATCTCCTGAAAAGTCCCATGGAAGTTCATTTTGAGGGCCCATTATCTCACTGCTCCTCATGCCTACATTATACCCAGCAGATTGTATGTAAACAGTAACTCAATCTGTTGAGACTCAAGATTCCAGCTCACCACAAGTCTGTCTAGTACTTAACTCTTCAATAAACAGCACAGAGTGAAGAGGCGCAGAAACAAATCTCATTTGCTGAGATTAGACAAGCACAGCTAGATGTCAAGAGCATTGGTCCAGTAATGCTGATCAGAGATAGATTCCTATGGACTTACATGCAAATAGAAATAGAAAATTATGTGGCAAGGACTTTTACGTGCTTGAAATAAAAGGTACCATGTAAAGAAACATGAGGACTTCTGACCAGTATTATCATCACGCAGCCAAATGTGTGTCAATAGATTTCTTCCATTTGGGCAAATGTACTGGCTAACACAAATATGCACTGGTCATTCTTGATCACTTCACTTGTTTTGCACGGCGCTTACGCCATCATCTTGAAATTTGCGAAAGCAGTCACTAATTGCATATTCAATGATTAAGCCCTGAAGTTTGGACTCTCAACATGGATACACCATGGTCAAGGTAGCAAATTTGAGAACCAGCTCTTTGCCCAGCTGGAAAAGAACTGCTGCAGATAAGGATCAAGAATGACACCATTTCACCCACAGGAAAACAGGCAAGTCAAATATTTTAACCAGACATTGATTCAAATGCTAAAGACACTTATTGATAAACAAAAAATAAACTGGAAAGAATACTTGAGTGAGCTGGTCTGTGCATATAACTGCACACAGTGCAAGGTAACATGTTTTTCTCCCTTTTACCTCCTATTCGGACGGTTCCCAGGATTACTCATTTATATCTTGTTTCAGCTCACCTCTGAGACCGGAAAAACAGACCATCAAACATACATGGAGGAATGGAAACAAAATACGCAGGAAGGATATGAAATAGTACAACAGATAGTAAAAACGTCATCAGAGACAAGTAAAAGCCCTTATAATGAAAAGGTGAGAAGCTCAATGTTGCACCTTGGGTGATCGTGTCCTTGTTAGAAATTTGACACTGAGAGTAGGCTCTGGGAAGCTTTACAATCATTGCTTGGAAAACATCAGTGTTGCGATCTGCCAGGTTGAAGAACTCGACCCAGTCTATGAAGTCAAGCCTAAGAAGGGAGGAAGAGGATCAAGAATCATGTATCACAACCTGTTGCTCCCATGTGATCACTTACCTTGAAAATCCAGCGAAAAGCAGGGTCCAAGTAAAAGAGTAGGTTGACAGAGACAGCCATGAAAAATGCAAATCAGGAAGAGGAAGATGGCAAAAAGGAATGTGGGTACTATTTCAAGCAAGTGGTGTAGCCTCAAGTGCCCATTGCGGAATGGGCCATTTAGCATGCCGTCAAGAAAAGAGAAAAGACTCGCGACACTGTTATAGCTCCCAAAATAAAAATATGTACTTTAATGTAACATTCTAAAAAGACGTTAAAAAGACAACGTTTCGAGCCGACAGGCTCTTCGTCAGGTCACTCATTCAGCATGCCGACACCCAAGAGGACAGTGACTAAGCGACACTGGTGTCCAGTGCTGATGGACTAAAGGTTGAAGAAACCGCTATAATAAACGCAAGTGGGACGAAGACACAGAAGGAGAATGTGCTGTGAGAAGATGATAATCAGAGTGAAGATATATAACAAGTTTGAAGAAGCTCTGGACGAGATTCCGGTGTTCCTGTATCCGGATTAAGGTGAAGATAATAAAGGACAGGGACATTACTTACCAACGAGAGAAAGATGAGGTGCTAAAATCTTCACCTATGAGTAATTTGGGACTCCTGCATGCTATAGTGCAGCAGAATCAAATGAAATGCATAACTAGTATCAGCCCATAGCACACTGAGACATTCAGCTAGTAACAGTACAGTGAAATCTATATGGTGACCGGGTGACTGCTTTGTTAGAACAGCCTGGAAAAGCACACGTACGTATTATTTTTACAGTCCAAAGTGTAAACACAGAGTGCGGAATCTCTAGGAATACTGGAGGTGCCACGGTTAGGGAAATAGTGCAAAAAAAAAAAAAAAAAAAAAGGAGGCCGTCTGACGGCAAAGTAAAGCTGTGGGAAAAAACTAGACATAGTGTACACTTGAACAGATACTGATTTTTTTTGGTTTTTTTGGCCCTGCCGACCACCATACTATAGGTAATACATTACCTACAGATAAGTACCTCATACAACCCCACTTCAAAAAAATCCTAACTATCCCTTTAATGAGCTGCCAGAAAGGAAACATTGGGTTTTTATGTCATGATTGAAATCGCCCCTTGTCAAGTATGAAACAAGTATTTATGCTCTTAAATTTAGGAATATGATTGCTTGGTTGTTGTGTTTGTGTTTTATTTTCAAGCTGACTGAAGATTGAGTATTTTGGAGGCATTATTTTGATTTTTGAATTGTTATTTGGTATAGCCATACTGCTAAGCAGCTCAGTAGCTAAACTTAGTTCCCTTTGTAGCCGGCATGATTATAAATTTGTAACATTATACTGTAAAGCAGCTAACTAACATCTGTTCCCTCAGTGATCGGCAAGGAGCGGTGTGTGGCTGACAAGAATTCATACTAAGTATATTTTGAACATCTATAGCTCAGTAAATAGAATTTAAGGCTGCAAATGTTTATGTGCATTGTTTACTTTTATTGGCAAAGTTTAGCTACTGTATGCGTGTGATAAAGTTCTAAAGTGTTTGTGTCATCATCTTTAAAGTAGTTGTCAATGACTAGGAACCATAAATTTGAAAAATAGGAGAGACAAATAACTGTTAGTGTTTTATACAATGTTCTTGAATATTTTGAGTACATGCAAGTTTGAGGATTCAGGTTTATGTTTATTGATTAGTCGATCATTTTCATAAATTCTTATCTGTCACATTTTATTTGACCTGTTATAATAAAAGTGAGAAGTGGTAATATAATTACATTTCAGAGGGAAGTGAAGAAGAAAAGTGGATGCGAAAGGAACTGGAAAGAAAATGTATATCATCGCTTGAATGCTTTATATTGAAAGAATGTTTGTACATATGTAAATACTTCTTAAAACAACACATTTCTCAATGAAGCTGCCAGAAAGGACACATCATATCTGAATGTATTTACTGATATATCCCTTTTTCAGGGTCACACTTTGTGGTGGTAACTTTGTGGAATAAATAGCAACTTTGAGGATCCCATCACTACCTGGTGGAATCCCTCTTCTTTGATAATTGAACAATAATTTCCGCTGCAATCACCACTCTAAATACAGGAGGTCTCATGTATATGATCCATGGTATCGTTCAGTATAAAATAATAACTCTCTTCAACCACTCTCATATGAATCTGGGATGAAATGCTGCCCTCCCCAGTTTGAGCCCCATACACAGCCCTGGAGTCACCAGGCACCACTGCTGAGGGAGTCAATACGCTAATGAATACTGCCGTGTGCATATTCCAATGGTGAAGTGGAGTGGTCCTGCTCTTTACGCCCCTTGCATCATCGACGGGAAAAGAGCTGGGGGTCCCTCGCGTGTGGGCAGTTTGGCCTCAGCTGACACTCGGGACCTTGCGGAAACAGATTTCCTCAAAACTCCTCCATGACGATGAACTTGGGATGGGACAACCCTGCACTAACGGTTTTTTTTTTGGGGGGGGGGGGTGGGGCGGGATAATAATGGATTTCAAAGCCGTTTGCATGCGGCTGGGTTGCTTATTGAGATATTGATTATGTTGTGTACTTCTGCACATAATTGCAGAATTGCTTTTCCATCTCCTTTTATATGGGTCTTAAAATAGTTTTCCAGACGGGACGACTGATGAAAATCAATGAGTATCCTGAGTGAATGGTTGCTTTTCTCTTCTTTGATCTAAGGTCTGCGAAGGCCACATATCCTGGTTCTTCCATTCATGGCTCTTCTGTGGTGTCTGAAAAAAAGAAGAAATTCTTTACCACCTGCAGTTGCCTTTGCTTTGTACCTGCGAATTTGGATGAAGGCGTGGAGTGAAATAATCATTTGATTCCCTACCCCTTCCTCAGTTTTTCCTTTCTGTCTTTCTCTGTTTTTCTTTGAAAACACATCTTTTCTCTCACTTGACTTGTATTCAAACCTGGCCAGTATGACTTCCTTCAACGATGAATGCTTGACTAGGCTTCATTGCCGTGGCAACCCCCAGAGGCCTTGCTGTGCCATGGAGGCCTGGGGGTGGAAGGGAAGCACTGGGTCCGTCCAGGCAGGGGGCTAATGGGCCTGGATAGGGTTTGATAAAGGAGGGAGGGGTTGAAAAAAGGATGAGTCCAGGGGTAAACCATCTGCTTTTGAAGTGGAGGGTATCAAAGCTTGAAGAAGCCCTGTTGGGATACTCCTTTCACCCAGGACACCCCACATATGGGGCTCATATTTCATCAGGAAAATCCCATGCCGGTTTTTCAGGCCTATTCTACCCCTCTATTCTTCAGCTCTCTGCATGGTTCCCAGCTTTTCAGCCTAGAGGTAAAAAGGGGAGGAAACTCAGAGAATTCCAGTTTGTCAACTGGGTATTGGCAATAATAAAATGTCACTGACTGACCCAAAAAACACCCCTTGAAATCTTTAATTCCCCTCCCCCCCTACACACACATATTAGCACAGACCCACACACATACACACAAACACAAATAACCACTCCCCTTCCAGGAAACGAAAGCATGTTTTCGTCTGGAATTAGAAAATGGGTCACTGCATGGCACCAAAGCATGCTCACAGGGAGATTAATTATTAAAGTGACTAATACAACACTCGCCTCGTAGAGCTGGTGGCTTTAATCCATGGCTGTGGTACAAGTGGCCAGATTCTGCTGCGGCTTTTAATAAGGCTGTTAGATTTGACTTGTTTACTAGGCCTGGATGGGCAGTAAGGGAACAAGGGAAAAACTAGAGGGAGTGGACAAATGCGTAATGCAGGGACATGGACACGCTCATGTGCACCACTGAGGCTTTCTTCCTCTATAATTTTTTTTTGTTTTTTTTGTTTTCAGTTTTGCACAGTGCCAGTTTTGTGCTGTGATGCGTACCCCTTTGGATATAATTACCTATTCAAAAGGCCAGTATTTCCCCTGTGCTCATCTCCTCAAGGTTGCTCATGATACCCCTTGGTCAAAACTTATGCAACGAGAGTAGACTGCCAGCTAGGTTCCTGCTTCAATCCCTACCGACCGCTCTCTCCCTCTCTCAGTATCTATCTTTCTTTATCCCTCTATTGCTCTCCTCACCATTTCTCTCCGCTTTGGTCAGTCACCCCTTCACTGTTATTTTATTCATCCACCTGTTTCCTCTATTGCACCTTCTGTTGATCCGGATGGAGGAGGGTGTTTGGGGCAGTCATTAGTTGAATATCAGCCTAGCTTTTGTGGACCACTGTAGAGGGGGGTCATTATTGTGTAAAAGAAGATGGCATGTTTTCTTTCCCCGGGTGTGTCCTTTGGGCGTCTGTGCTATGGATTGCTTCTACAGATGGTCAGTTCCCTGCACAGTGCCTATTGACGATGCCATCCGGCTCCTGTGTATTACGGGGGGGGGGGGTCTTCCTGTCCAGTGACACCTCCCCCCTCCACCCCACCCCCACCTCCAGGTCCTGGAGCTCCTACTGAAGCGACCACCACATGCTAAATGCTAGGGATATCTTAGATTGTGACCAGTACGGAGATGTTATATAATGTGTGGTGTAGTACAGAATACAGACTTTATTATACCCTATTGATGAGTAAGTTTTTTGTTTGCACAGTTCCATGTGAATGTTCTGTTCCCATTGCTTTCAATGATCAGTATTGGGTAGCATGTGTAGACCCTTGGTTACATTGGATGGCACGAAGTGGTTGTTGCCACCTAAGGAAGACAGTGGGTATGCAATTGATCAATTGCAAAGCAGGACAGCAGCTTTGTGTAACCATTTTGTATTGTACAGCGGCTTCTCATCGGGCCAATCGACTCAAGTTAGACCAGTCGACTCAAGTTCTGTGCCCAGTGTCGCACTACACTGCGGAGGCTTGAGGCTGGATTCGTCCCTGTTACTACTAGGCCCTCACAAAATGAACACCTCCAGGATGCCAGTGTTCTATCGAACCATTTTAAAGTGTGGAACCTTTTTTGAGCGAAGGGCAGAGAGCACAAGTGCCCTCTACTAGCTACTGAAGAGCCCCTATGCATGGGGCATGTCTGGACATGCCACAAGCTTTTTCTGCATTCAATGGATTGATCCTCAGCTCTATAATGATAGCATTGCAAGTCTTGCTGAACTTGGCCGGGCCAGACTTTGGGAGAATAGAGGACATAGCTGTATAACAGCACATCAATGTCATGAATATGTAATGTATCATCATGGCGACTTAATTACGGTTTTATTTGTACTGATATGAGAAAGAATCATGCAGGCACGTTATAAACTTTGCAGATCTTCAATAGATTAGTGGAAAAATAACGAGCACGTTTACACTCACTCAAGCACAAACACACACTCTCTCTCTCACACACGCACTCACATGCGCGCACATGCACAAGCAGGCTTGAATTTGAATTGAACTAGAGAAAGGAGCTAATTACAGGAAAATGCCAATTTATATCTAAAAAACACAATAAATATTTTCTTTTTTGTTTGTTTGCTTGTTTAAAACTCCGTCCACACCAGCCAAGCCGCCCCAGAAGAGCCAGGGCCAGTGAATCTCAGAGACTAATTACCATTTTATTCCAGCACATGCCTGCCTTGTCCTTCCCTCACACCCATCTGTGCAGAAAGAGAGAGAGTGCTGCTAGCCAACACCCCCAGAAAGCTGCAGAACCTTGTTTGGCCCAAATCTTCTCAATACAAGGTAAATAAGCAAGTTTAGGTCAAACCTTGCCCACGCTTCACACTCCAGAAACAACAGACATAATTATTTCAGCAGGAATGCTAAGAAATGCCAGAGGTCTCTTTCCAGTTTGCCTTCAACATTGTTATACTTAGCTTTATAACTTAAAGCGCTAGCCCAGTCATGTAAACATGTTTATTTCTTTTTACATATCTGCCTCTTTTGTCTTTTGACTCGCTTAAAGTCACTCCCCACCCATTCTATGGCTGGCTCAGACTATTTACTAAAGCTTGTGTTAAAATCTACAGGACCATGATGAGCAGAATTCAGTTGAAATGGTTGCTAACTGATTGGTAACGGTTGCCGAGTAATTAAAGATGGTTGCTGTCTGCAGGCTGGATAAATTTTCTGTTAATTTTGCTCATTAATCAACTTGATTTTTTCTTTTTTCTTCTGAGGTTTTTAAGGTTAATACTTATTGGATGATAATTTCTGTTTGTTATTAATTTATATTTCTGGCAGGGAGTCCCATTTCATTCCAATGTTGTTTCTACTCTTGCATTTTAAAAATAAATGTAGACAAGACAAAGAAGAAAAGTCATGTTTGAAAGTTTAGCAGTGTGGGTCATGGGAAGCCGGTGATTATGACATTATATGGTCGAGAGCTTCCATGTTATTTCATTTAATTTTCATTTCTTTTAAATTTTTTAAATCAATGCTCATGTGCCCCAGGCTGTTGAAATGGGAAAATCATGCCTTTCTGAGGAAACACCACTGACTGAGCTTCAGTGACATCTTTCTTGAATCAAAACACATCTTACTCTAATTAAATTTTCAGGACTCTCTCTTCAGATGCAGTCAAAAAATCCAAAACATGACAGTCGAATATTCTTGGCTGTCCATAATCCGGTCACAGTTTGCAATTGAATAGGCAGCGTTCACCTTTTATGCATGCCCTATACAGAAAACTCATTGGATTGTAACCCTGTAGCCATAGATCTTTTTCTGGAGCAAGACTGTGATTAATTTTCCGAGGGATGTTCTTTGGAAGTTATCCAGCACTTGAGATTAATCCAAGCTTTCTGGAAAATGAACCCAAGTGTGTCCATTTGACCCACTGTACTAGAAATGCACTGAGACAATGGATCTTTAAAGGCTGATTTGAAAACTCTCCAACCGTCCAACCAACAGTTGCCCTTCCTGTATTTTCTTCTAAATCATCCAAAATCCCAAGAGATTTGTTGTGTGTAGAATTTTAAATGGATAATTCATGCTTTGTTTTCAATTTTAACAATCTGAGTTACGAGTGATCACAATTCCCAAATCCCCGACCTATCTGTGACTTGCATTCCGTTCCATACCATACCACCTCCACCACCACCTATATTCACAAAGAAACTTTCATTCTTGTCTGAATTATTGCCGGCAGTTATTCACTGGCAAAAAAAAAAAAAAAGACATTAAAACAAAGGTCCCTTCAGTTAATCTTTGGGCCCATAGCCTCAAGCAGTGTTGAGGCACAGGGGTGAAAACAGGGTCATTTTTGACTTTTTTCTGTAAAAGTTGCATAGTTTAAAATTTATGCTGGAAGAAAAAAATCTCCCCTTACAATGGTTACTCCCATAAACTACTTGATTGCAGCCATGCCGATGCAAGCGTAAACCATTTTAAAATACGGGTGGGATGACTCGATTTTAATTCTCTTTTGCTGCATAGTTCAAATAAACGACCGGCGTCTTAACAAAACGTTCAGCAGGCCCAATAAAACCTCAAAACGAAATCTCGTAACAGTGTAGATAAAAATCACAGAACACTGTCAAATACTAGTGCTTGTGAAACTGATTCCATGCACATTAGAAAGGCTGTTATTTTGGTACACCACAAAATCTTCCAGAAGACCTGTGCTGTTTATCTCATTGGCAAGATTTTATGGAAAACAGCAGGTGTTGTAATTTATAGCGCTTTCCACGGTCATCGCTTTATACTTTGTGAAATATGTAAGATTTAGCTTTAGGGTAGGCCAGCTGCTAGTCGGTTCATTCAAACATGGTTTGCGTCTGTCCTTAAGAGCAAGTAACAGACTGTGTTTATATATTGCAAAAATTATGAAAGCGCTACCTTTGAGTAGCTTGAAAAAGCCAGGAATGAGATGATAGTTGCCGCATACCACATACAGTGCTGCAACACTCCTAAAATAAAGACCAAAAATATAGTGCAGTACTTTTTCAAACTTTAACTAGTTTATTTCATGATGTAACATCACATAAAATAATAGTGATGAGACCAGGCCACTCAGCCAAAGAAAACGTAACATTTTCTACTACTAACCAGTTCATATTAGTAACTTGATGAATTAATGCATTTATGTGGAGAAAAATTAGATTTTCTGATCAACAACTGCCAGATAGCCTCCCCTTTGCCTTTACTTTTATTTCTGTGCAATCTCAAATGTGTTCTTATGAAGTTGTGTGAACTGTGCGATTTTAATATTATTTGCAGGAATGGAGAATTATGTCATGGAAAAATTACAATTTTATAGTCAACATTATCAGCCTTGCGGAAGTTAATTAGTTTCCAGTGGTGTATGATCTCTTTTCATACTACAGCACATGTAGCCCAACATGTTCAAGCATTTTTGGCACGGACACCTGAAATAACAACCTGTCGAGGTTGACAAGATTGCATCTTTGATTGAAAATGTGGCGGCAAGCAATTATAAAAAACGTGGTAATGACGAGAACACTAATAATTATTCATCTCCAAAACCAAAGGATTCTTTGAATATTTATTAAAGTTGGTGATCCAATTTAGACTTAGTGGAGATATCAAGGAATATTTACATTCATTTGAATATTAATGGATCAAATGAAGATAGATTTCCAGGATTATGAGAGTATCTCCATGGTTACTAAATTTGACAGTGTTCAGGGGTCCATTTTGGATGGCATGGAAATTTGCAGACCCTCCACATTTATAATTAGTTTTCCTCTATGTGACAGGCTCAGATTAAACGTGCTTAAAAAGTTCCTCTCTCTAAGTATTGCAAAAGGCACTTCCGCAGAATTTGCCCTAGCAACACAACAGAGTCCGTGGCAATGACACCAGTGGACTTCACCAGCATTCTGCAGCAGGCTTCTGTATGCGTTAAAATTGCATCAGCCACCCCCCCCCACCTCCTCCTCCTCCCAAAAAAACCTGTGACCCCTCACTGCTCCGGACGGCCCGAGGGAGCACCGTAGACATAGGGGGCCCATTCAGACAAGTCCAGTCGCAACCCTGCAACCATCTGGCACGCATCCCCACACGCATGCTGGGCTCGCCCTGGGCCCACAATCAATTAGCCCACGGATTGCGGAGGAATGGCGACCTGTTAGCACTCATCAACTCCCCCTCCTCCCCCCCCAATCTCCATTGCTGTTTTCTCATAGTCCATGCGTTAGTCCCCCACCTCCGAGACCCAGCGGCGGTGGTAATGACTACAGCTGCCAAAGTAAGCACATGCGCTGACCCCCCCCCCCACTGCATCAGCGATGCACCGGCACGGCTGCCTGCCTCTGCGGTGATCCGCACCCTTCGCCGTGCTACGGCTTGGGGAGTCATTTGAATATACTTGATTGCTTTATTTCTTTTTAGGGCGTGCGGGCACGCGGAGCTTGGGCGACTGTTTGTTTCTGCCGGTTTTAATGTGCAGGCCTGTCTGTTTATTATAATAGCTATGGTAATGAATGCTGCCATTAGACTGCTGAGCCCAGGACTCAACGCTGGTGAAACAGCTCTGATTACCTATTGAAGTTTCTTCCATGCCTCTTTTTTTCAATGCAGAATCTCAAAGGGTTTTTGCTGACTTTTCGTATAATCTCGGGTTCACCGGAGCATGAATAAATATATAAGCTTGGCATTGTTTCTAAAATGAATGGGTCTGCTCTATCTCCCACCTCACCCCCTCCGCCTTCACCAAATGTACCTGTAAATGTTCAGATCCTTCCTCCCGTTGATATCACCCAGAACCCCCTTCAGTTCTTAGCGGCTGTCAGGTTTGAGCTGATCCTGCAGTGCATTCTGGGAATCCTTAACAACTATTCTGCCAAAACACTTTTGATCACTCAGCCAATAACGTGCATAGCAAGGACATTTTCTGATTCAAAAAATATTAACCAAGATAGCATCTCCCAATCCCTTCCTATGGGAGAGACAAGGAGTGTTCTCAGATAACCCTAAATTAAATTCGAAAGTGAAAACTTTGTCATATATTCTGTGCATGCAAATATTTTCGGACCACATGAACAGGTTGTGTGAGGTTGTGTGGGGTGTAATTCTGTAATTAAAACATATTAAGTAGTCAAATATTCTGTGTTCTTCAGTATATTGTGAATTAAAAAATATATACTTGCGCTGCAATTTGGCAGCTGAATGAAATTTTTGTGCGGGTAACAAGACCACCATCTGTGAAGCTATTATAAGTCATTACAATTTTAAATAATGCTTAATGTATTTATATAACATTTCTTATTTAATGCAAATGTGCATTTCATAAAACATGAATGCCAAAAATGTACGGCCTAATCTTTTTGTCTCATCTCATTCAGTTTTCAATTTGGGAATCAAGGCATCATTGCCTGGGGAACTGACATCCAAAATTAGCCAGAACAGGGTGACAGGAAAACTCTGATGAGATTCCATGCCAGCTCATTGGATAAGCAATTACATAGCCGCCGGAGTTTCACTGCCAGCGATGGTCCACCTTCATCTAATTTCAAACAAAAAACAGGCCTTGGACCTGGATCTCATTAGTTAAAAGTTTAGTTTGGATTCTGGAAGCAGAAAGCACTGCACCATTTGGGTTGTTTTTCTTTTGTTTTTTTTTTTTTTGCTGAGAAAGTAATGCCGTGCTCTTAAATTTCACCAGGCAAAGAGCTGTAATCTTGTTTGAAGTTGAGAACCCCCCCCCACTCCTCCAACGGTCTTTGTTTTTCTTATGTAAATGCAGGCATAACATTCAACGCATTCCATACCATATTGAACACTGAGTTTATACTGTGCCATGGAGTGCCAACAAAGGCTGGTTAATTAGAAGCCCAGGCGGTTTATTAGCCTTTAACACACACTCCTGTTTCTTTGTCAGGGTGAGGGCTTGTGTTGTGTAATGACGAGGCCTGGCGTGTACAAAGGATACTTAAACTGCCTTTGATTGGTGGAGGGAGGTTTGTGTGTGTGTCTGTGTATGTGTGTGTGTGTCTGTGTCTTTTTAGGTGGTGGTGGTGGGGGGGGCGGTTAGTTAAATGGACTGGTTTTGTTAGGACACCAGACTTCTTCAACTGCCCCCTTTTGTTAGAGATCACAAAGAGGAGAAGGAGCATGCAAGAGAAAAGACCGGGACTGCAACTACAACCCTCTGAAGCAGCATATGTACCATGTAAACAAATACGCACACACACACACACACACACACACACACTCTCTGTTGCATTAACTGCACCACCTCTGCATAATCTCTTTTTTGTTTCCACAAACTTTGGCTCAGACTAATGGAGACTGGCATAGGTCGCTATGGCTACCACCAGGAAGAGTGCGAGCAGTGTGTTTCACCCGGGTCAAGTGGGTGTGTGGTGTGGTGCGGGGTGGCAGAGGCAGTACGCTTCATTAAGCCTTTGGTGCGGGGGTTCATTAAAAACGAGGCTCAGACATTCCAGGGGACTCTTTTAAGTGCCCCCCCTTTCCTCTCAGCGTCCCGCCAGTGGAACAGACTTTACACCGTCTCCATTCTCCGCCCGCCACCCTTTCTGCCGCCCGCCTCCACTGACAATAGGCCCCATCTGTTTACCCGGGTCCTCTTTCAGTAGCTCTGAGTCCACGCAGGTGTGAGGTGCGGCCGTCACACCCGCCTGCCGCCCCTACGCATCAGCTGAGGGCGGGGAAACAGTGGCTAACGGCACGCCTTGGCGCTCCTTGCTAATTCATCCGTCGTCGAGTCTGAATCTTGCTGATAGTCTGCACTGTAATCAATGTCCTCTGCTCCCAGGTCAACAGGCACTCACTGTACATGCAGCGTTACGCAGCATAACGAAAGCGAATCATCAGTTCAGTCGCCCTCCATTTCTGCTTTTGATGACGTAGTCTATGACTGACAGCATCAATCTGTCAGCAGACTAATTCCATTTGTTTGTTTGTTTGATCTGGGATCCGTGTCGCATTGCTGCATTTTAACCAATATGCAGTGGGGGCTCAGAGGAGGGATTTGTCATGATTTCTATCCCCGATATGTTAATTAAAATTGATTTTAAGAAGACAGATTGATAGACCCACCTCAACAGACCCTAAAACCCGTCTGCTGAGTGAGGTGTATGCACGCGTGGGTGGCAGACGGGCGATAGCAGATAGGGAGGCTTATGTTATTAAACCACCATTTCCCTACTTAATCGCTTTTGTTTTAGGGTTTCATCGGATCTCTTAGATGTTATTCCTCCTCTGGTTTGCTTTGTATGTTTTATACAAAGAGCTTTTTGTGGATTTAGCTGGGCGCATTTTGTAATCTGCCTGTTCCATCTCTATTAAAAAAGAGCCCTTTATCACATTACATTTTCAGCCAAGCTTGTCTGGACTATACAGCATACTGTGTTTTCTCCTCTCCACTCTTCCTTCTCAACACATTTTTATTGAGGAAAGAGAAAGTGTGTGTGTGTGGGGGGGGATGGGGGGGGGTAAGGGCACGGGCTTGAAAATCAATGCCATGTCGAGCAAGGCTCCTTCACTCCACAAAAATAAGCGAGCCCACTTTGAGTGAGTAGGAGAGAAAAAGATTAAAAGGGCCTTTATTATGAAGGCGTGCAATATTACTTACTGTCGAAATGGAACACAAAAACACTGGCTGCACTGATCCGTGGAGGCTCAGGCGACCTCCATCACAGTGAGCAAAAAATATTTTTTATTTCCCACCTCCTCAACTTACCGAGCATCCACTTATTACATTCGATTAGAAGTTATAACTCACCACTGTCAATTCTAGTACTGCTCACTGTTGTTTCGAGCTGATGGCCTCATTCCATTTATTATGATGGTGCTCACCTACACATTAACTTGAGTGTGTGTTGCACATTTGAGGACAGTGTCTGTCAGTCCCATCTGTCTGACCTGAAATAGCCCCCTACCTCCACACTCTACGATTTCAATGACCTGAAGTTGGCGGTTTGCCTTAACACATGGGACAAAGGGTAACCATATTAGGCCCACTGTATTGGGCATAAAAACACCAAACGACATCAAGCACCAATTTGGGCAAATGGGCAGATCTGGAGCAGTCAGTTTCCACATTTCACCTTGCCCATTTAATACATATTATGAAAAATGTTTCCGAAGTAACCAATTGCTTTTTTGCCAGCACGGTGACCCTGACATTTTTCTAGTGCTCATATAATGTAATTTGCAAACCCATTTTAGCTGCACTCTTAAGTTTGGAGGGAGACGAAGAGAGTAAGAAAGAGAGAGAGAGCAAAACAGCAAGTAAAATCGAGTAATTTCCCAGCTCATTTTAGTGGCACTCTTAAGTTTTGAGGGTGAGAGGAAGAGAGAGAGCAAGAGAGAGAAAAAGAAAGAGAGCACCGTTGCGCATATAATGTAATTTGCTAACCCATTCTAGCAGCACTCTTATGTTTGGAGAGCGAGAGCGAGAGAGAGAACGAGAGAGAATTGAATTTAATTGAATTTTAACGCCCTTATTTAGTCACTTTTTAGTCATCACTTTGCAAACCAAAGTCTTAATATCCTTCATCCGTCCCCACAAAAACAATAACGAAACAAAAACCTAACTTCCACCTGGTTGGTTATTTCACTCTTACCCCCCCCCCAAACACAAGTTCTTGCTGCACTGGGGCGCACAATCTTGAAGCACCATATTTCAGTAAATATAGACATTGTTCATGGCAGCAAAGTACTTGAAATCCATGGTAACACTTGCTCCAACCACCCTCTGCCAAACCAACACTACACCATATTGTGCCTTCCAACTGCCCAATATAGAGTACTAAAGTGATGACGTCACGCTGGTGTCGGAAGTAAAATTTCCCATTCATTTTACCCATAGATTGTTTTCTCAGTTCATTGTTTTCAAGCCTCCATCTTTTTTCGAGATTTTGCATTATATTTCCGACTAAAAACAAACATAAATTTTCTTGACCAGAATCAGCTATATTTCAAATCATTTTAATTTTTCGCCACCATGCTAATCCTCTTTGTAGTATAAAAACTACACGTCCCATGATCCTCCTAATTCCTGGGCTGAAGGAGTTCAGGACGCGTTTTATACAGTCAATGGTTAGAAGTCTCACGTCTCGAATTTTCCAACACCTCGCTATAGTCGTTTGCTTGCTTAATTAGTTTGCCACTCTACGTTCTACTTGGTTACGCTTTCCTTGCTAGATATCAAGTTTTACAATTTGCGCCAATTTTCTTTAATAGCCAGGCATCTTTGGCCAACGTTTGTTTGCTTAAATACTCGGTAGTCAGCGAACGAGCTTATCAGCCTTGTCAAAGCATAACTGACAGCAGGCTAACTCAGCCAGCGAGCTAGTTTACCGACTTCGGTAGTCGTCTAACTTTATATTTGGCGCATTTAGTTAAATGCCAGCTTGTGAAATGCTCGCAGCTCAACGCTAGCTAAGTAGCCAAATAATGGCTCTTAACTGCTTTTATTCACTTAGCCAGCTCGCTAGCTAGGCTAGCGAACTAGCTAGCTAGCTATTTCGCAAGCTAAGCTAGTGATATTTATTGAATAATCATACTAGCTAGCTTGCTAAATAACAGTAAGTGACGTACAATTGACTGTTTATATCGGTTTAGCTATGTGCACAAGATGTAATAAGCTCACTAGCTGGCTAGCTCGATGGTTCGCTAGCGTAGCTTAATGCTAGCTAGCTAAATGGCGAAATAACTATGCATTGTGATCCTTTCATTTCTAGCTATGTAGCTAGCTAATAGTAGCCCGCTATGTGAGAATGGGTGCACGGACATACGGCAATGTAGGGCACTGATGGGCTACCGCCTCGGTACGTTATGAACGTTGGCTGAAACTGAGGTACCTCATTGGCTTGGAACAAATCACGAGGTACTCGCCCACTTGTGCAGCGGATATGTAGTTCGGAGAAGTGGACTACAAACTGGACTACAAGTGCGAAAGCGTATAATTTTTGGCAATAAACTACGAATTTGATGTGATCATTTGAATCTGTATACCCTGTAGGCTAATCTCGGAGTGAGGCGGCTCTTAGAATTAATACGAGTTCGAGAAATGCAAGAAAGTATCCAAGCCCCATTATAAATTCCCATAGGGATTTTACTTCCGACATCAGAAGCTAAGTAGCGGTGAGGTCATCACTTTAGTACTCTATAAGGACCAATCACATGCCCTCTCTCTGACCAATACTCAGGCAGATCACGTACCCTCCCTCTGAGCAATACGAGCACAGATAACATGCCCCCCACTGGCTAGTAAGTGCGCAGATCACATGCTCTCCTACTGACCAATAGAGGGGCAGATCACATTTCCTCACTCTGACAAATGAAAGGACAAATCACAAGTCCTTCCTCTACCTAATACAAAAGGCACATGCCCTGCACCGACTGGTTGCGCTGACGTCTGTACAAGACTTGACACAGGCATTTAGGGCAGAATCCCACTGTCAGTCGTCAAGACCATTTCCACACTGCATGCTGCTTTTATAGTCAAAGGACACGCACCATAGCAAGTCTTGTGGAATTTGCCACCTTTATTGTAACTCACACAGTGCAAGCAACTAAAGAGAACACATATGTATAATGTGCGTTTAACATACAATAAAAAATTAGAGTATATCACTCTAAAAGTCTTTATGACGCCAAAAATCTTTGGAAGATTGAAAAGCTGTTTTTCTGCAACCCCAATTCCGAAATAGATGGGACAAAGCAGTGTCGGTTCGTTGGCCGTAACAAAGGGAAGCCAAAACCTCGCCCCTCAAGGCTTAATGACTTAAACCTTTCGCAGTTTACTTTTCTTGATCAGCAGTTGCGCATACGAATTGTTAGAAGGACAGTCAGATCTATTTTCGATAGCATTGCAGTGGTTCCCATACATTGATGAGATTATGGCGGCCCGCCATAGTGTAATTTACCCCCACCATAGTCTCAATAAGCGCAATTGGCACATGTTGAGAAAACATGCGCATGTCTGAAAAAAAAGCGGAGAATAAGAAAGGTACTGTAAGACACGGAATTTGCGCATGAATTCACCCCCCCACTGAACAAAATAAAAATCATTTGTCCCCACCCCCGCTCAACGAAATGAGAATGACCCCCCCAGACATCGGTCTGCCACCACACATGTGCCCCCATGTTCTCCAAAAAATTCTGTGGGAAACACTGGCATTGTTATACATTGCACCACGAAATTATGAGGGGTTTTCTTTCACACATAAATAACGACGTAAATTACCGTAGGCCTACGTCTTTATAAATTCCGCGCTCAAGTAGCTCGTGAAACGGCATAGATTCGCAAATTGATTAGTGAGGCTCATTAAGCAATAAGCTGTGCAACATCGCATTCTTTACTTCTATATTAAGATTGTAGAAAACGGATTCTCATGGGTTCTTGCGAAAGAAGCCTTGCAAACTAATTTGTAAAGAGGTATTGATTATTTGCGTCGTCATTTGCTATCGAAAATAAATTTGACTGTCTTTCTACCAATTTGTATGAGCAACTGCTGATCAAGAAAAGTAAAGTGCGAAAGGTTTAAGTCATTAAGCTTTGAAGGGCGAGGTTTTGGTTTCCCTTTGTTACGGCCAATGAACCGCCACTGGGACAAACTGTAAATTGTGAATAAAATCAAAATGCAATGACTTTCAAATCACTCCAGCCAGTATTTACTCACAGTAGAACAGAGATAACATAGCAAATGTTGAAACTGAGAAATTTTATAATTTTATCCACAAATTGAGCTCATTTCAATTTTGATGGCTGCTACAGGTCTCAAAAAAGTTGGGACAGGGGCCTGTTTACCATGGTGTAGCATCCCCTCTTCTTTTTAACACAGAGTGGAGGCATCTGGGCATTGAGGAGACGAGTTTCTCAAGTTCAGCCATTGGAATTTGATCCCACTCTTGTTTAATACAGGCTTCCACCTGCTGGAGAGTTTTGGGTCTTCTTTGACGGACTTTTCGTTTAATTATGTGCCAAATGTTCTCAATCGGTGAAAGATCAGTTCTGCAGGCAGGCCAGTTCAACACACGGACTCTTCTGCTACGAAGGCTTGCTGTTTTAATAGCTGTAGTATGTGGTTTTGCATTGTCCTGCTGAAATACACAAGGCCTTCCCTGGAACAGATGTCGTTTGGAGGGGAGCATATGTTGCTCTAAAACCTTTATATACCTTTCAGCATTCATGGTGCTTTTTAAAACATGCAAGTGTCCCACACCATATGTACTAATGCATCCCCATACCATCAGAGATGCTGGCTTTTGAAATGACCGCTGATAACAGGAGGGGTGGTCTTTCTCCTCTTTAGCCCGGAGGACACGACGCCCATGATTTCCAAAAAGAATGTCAAATTTGGACTTGTCTGACCCAGGACCCTTCGCCACTTTGCTACGGTCCATTTTAAATGAGTCTTAGCCCACAGAACACAGCGGCACTTCTGGTTCATGCTCAACAATGGCTTACTTTTTGCATGATAGTTTTAGATGGCATCTGTGGATGGCATGGAGGACTGTGTTTACAGACAGCGGTTTCTTGAAGTATTCCTGGGCCCATTTAGTAATGTCAATGACAGAATCATGCCGGTGAGTGATGCAGTGGCGTCTGAGGGCCTGAAGATCACGGGCATCCAGTAAAGGTCTTCGGTCTTGTCCCTTACGCACAGAGATTTTTCCAGTTTCTCTGAATCTTTTGATGATGTTATGCACTGTCGATGATGAGACCTTCAAAGCCTTTGCAATTTGATGATGAAGAACATTCTTTTTAAAGTATTCCACAATTTTTTTACGCAAACCTTCACAGGTTGGAGAGCCTCTGGCCATCTTTACTTCTGAGAGACTCAGCCTCTCTAAGACATCCCTTTTATAGCCAATCATGTTACGCACCTGATGCCAGTTAACTTAATTACTCCCTAATTGTTCTTTCATTTGATTCTTATATATTAATTGCTTTCTCAGCCTTTTTTTGCCTGTGTCCCAACTTTTCTGAGACCTGTTGCAGCCAGAAAATTTGAAATAAGCTCATTTTGTGGATAAAAATGTAAAATGTCTCAGTTTTAACATTTGAAATGTTATCTATGTTCTATTGTAAATAACATGTTGGCTCATGTGATCTGAAAGTCATTGCATTTGGATTTTATTCACAGTTTACACTTTGTCCCAACTATTTCAGAATTGGAGTTGTAAATTAGGTTTTCAGGGTTCAAGCGCCTAACTAATGTGGGTCAGCCCACATGGTGTTCCAGTTGCCTCTGTGAAGCTATGTTTGACTGCTTATCTGACATGCTCTCAAGAGGGTCCAGTGGAGCATATGATCATCACATGCACATCATGTGACCATACTCTGAGCCAGTCGGACAGTTCAATGTACAGCCATCTCCTGTCATGCACTGTAATTTACCCTACAACCCAACTAAAACATTAAGCTGCCTGAAGTCGACTACATCAGCCAAATGTGTCTAAAGGTAGATCACATGCCTTCCTATTGACTAAACAAATGACAAATCACATGCCCCCTCTGTGACCAAAACAAGGAGAGATTAATAGCGCTTTCACACCAGGATAGTCCGGGGGACTGGGTTCGATTGGGCGGGAATGCTGAAAAATTTCACACCTTCATTTGGTTTGGTTCACTTTCACACTGCACTTTTGAAAGCAGACCAAACCGCCTGGACAATGTCATGCAGTTACAACAGCTGCTTGTTTGGGGCGGTATTGGCCAAAACAAGCACTTACAAAAAAGAAAAAAAAAGCATGAGGAAGAATAAAACCCGGCTCATCGATTGGCCAGGAGCTGTCTTTGGTTCACTTCCTCGCTTTGGTTCGGTGGATTGTGTATTTGCATTTCCCCTGCACTGCAAGCGAACCGCACCAGGGTTCGCTCGCAAGCAAACAGAGACTCATGTTTTAAGGCGGACCACAGTTTGTTTGTTTGGTCTTCACCGGAGTAGGGCTGCACGATAAACGGAATCGCGGTTATCGCGAGCGCAATAAAAGTAAGTGCCACTATGAGGCAGACAGACGAGCTTGCTTATTACCTTTTCTATGACACATACCCAATGCGGTCATTTGAAATGCTTCCGGGTAGAAAACTGCGTTTTGAAGTCCGCTAATTACCAGCGAGGTTGGACAGCCTCCATCGCCTTGGCATAATTAGCTTACCTTAAATCAATTCCCGTGTACTTTGCCTAACTTGCAATCAAGCCGTTTATTCAGCCAACTGACTGATCAACACTAAAATGTGGCCAATAATGATTAAGAAGAGATAATGAGAAGCAGACAGACCTAACCAGGCTGCTGTGTTAGATTGAAAGAGTGTCAATAATCTGAATAAATAGCAGACCTCTGAATTCCACCTCTCGAAGAATTTTTACACAGCCTATCATTAAAAAGATTCCTTAAAAATAAACCATTTTAAGATGGCCTTGGTTTTTAAGCGTTTCAAAATATACACAAAGTGGAAAAAATTTGTAAAGCATATCGAACGTGAAAGTGAGAGAAATTATTTTTGCATTGCACACAATAGACAAATGCAGCGAAGACTTGGCAAACACATTCAGGCAAACGCAAATTTTCAGCATTGTTTATTTGATAATTGAACAAGATTTCAAATAAAGTAATTAACGGCTGTTTATTTTGGTTGCTTTTGAGCGTCTAAATAGCCTAAAGTGAAGGTGGAAAACATTTTGTTTAAGCGTATCGAACTTGTAAGAAATTGTAATTGCATTAGCACGCAGCGCGACCAAATGAAAAACTGGAAATAATCTCGCAAACACATTCAGGTAAATTACGTGCTGAAAAAAGTAAAGTTAAGGTCTGCAAAATCATCATCTTCTATCCGACAATTGCTCTCACCCCCTTCCCATTTGCTTTGCTCAATTTGCAATCAAACAGTTGATTCGCTCAATTAACGATTTAAATTGGTTGACAATCTGATTTATTTGAATATGTTTTGTTTATTACATTTTGAAATTTAAATGACCATGAAACATGACAGATTTGCCTGAATCTGTTAGATTATTTCTTCTACATTCTGCTGCGCTGGGTGCAAATGCGTTAACAACTTACGTGAAGTTCAATACGCTTAAACAAAATGTTTTCCACCTTCACTGTTGGCTATTAGACGCTCAAAAGTAACCAAAATCAAGAGCTATGAATTATTTTATTTTAAATTAATCTTGTTGAATTATCAAATAAAAAATGCAACAAATTTGCGGTACAGATTCGTCTGAACTTGTTTGCCAAGTCTTCGCTGTATTTGTCTCTTGCGTGCAATGCGAAAATATAATTTCTCTCACTTTCACGTTCGAGATGCTTCACAAAATGTTTTCCACTTTGTGTATGTTTTGAAACGCTTAAAAACCAAGGCCATCTTGAAATGGTTTGTTTTTAAGAAATCTTTTTAATGATATGTAAAAATTCTATGAGAGGTGGAATTCAGAGGTCTGCTATTTATTCAGATTATTAACATTCTTTCAATCTAACACGGCAGCCTGGTTAGGTCCATCTGCTTCTCATTGTCTCTTCTTAATCATTATTGGTCACATTTTGGTTTTGATCAGTCAGTTGGCTGAATAAACGGCTTGATTTCAAGTTAGGAAAAGTACACGGGAATTGATTTAAGGTAAGCTAATTATGCCAAGGCGATGGAGGCTGTCCAACCTCGCTGGTAATTAGCGGACTTCAAAACGCAGTTTTCTTCCCGGAAGCATTTCAAATGACCGCATTAGGTATGTGTCATAGAAAAGGTAATAAGCAAGCTCGTCTGTCTGCCTCATAGTGGCAGGTACTTTTATTGCGCTTGCGATAACCGCGATTCCGTTTATCGTGCAGCCCTACACCAGAGTTCGGATAAGCTTTCATACCCGCCCAAATGAAGCGGACGATTCGAGGAAACAAACTCTGGTCCATTAAAAGCGGACCAAACAGCTCTGGTGTGAAAGCGCCCTAAAATGACTTGAATATGGGAGTGTTCGGAAGCGTATGTGAGAATCACATGTACGTCATGTGGCTAGATGTCTGTGGTAACTTAGCTTACAATCATTTCCTGTTATGCACCGTAATTTACTCACAACTCAACAAAAAAGTAAGCCCTCTGAAGTCAACTACTGTATATCACTTGTGCCTGACATTAGTCCTGGGGGCCCATAGTGTATGTTGGTTTTTGTTCCAACCACAATTGCATTCGTAGGATTTTAACAAGCTGTTAATTGGTCTTAATTCGGTACACTTCTTGTGTAGAGCAGTTATTCATGCTACTAAGCTACATTTTGGCAGAAATACCAGTACATGGTATAAATAATTTTTAAAAACCCTTGAGCATTTTTATAATTTTTTTTGTAGTGTAAGTGATTTCAGGTAATATTTTAATCATCAAATAAGACACAGAGACAAATCAATAAGATTCAAATTAGGATTGCTCAACTCAAATGTTTTAAATTCAGAATACTTTGCCTGATCATAATCACATTATACAAAACAGGTTTGACTCTATCATTTCCTTGCGTATGGGTATATGATTAGTTTTTTGTGACCATGTGCCAATTAGTTTCCACCTGTTGGGAGCCAACTAATTCTTTAATTTCATTGGTAAATTTTTTCCCCTCTTTTTTTGCAGTTGTTTGCAATATATCACAATGTGGATTTGGAATTTTTATTCTTCATGGCATGCATGGATATTTCTGTCATCTTGCGGCTTTAGAGGGTAAATAACTTCTTTAAACATGAAATGCGCATAATTAAGACAAATTAACAGCTTGTTAATATCTTATGATTGCAATCGTGGTTAGAACACAAACCGGCATAAACAATATGACCCCTATACCAATGTTGGAGACTACTGGATTATATTAGCCTGTTCCCCATCTCTGACCAATAAAATAATGGATCACATGCCCTCCCTCTGACCAACAGAAGGGTAGATCTCATGCCATTTTTCCAATCAATACAAGGACAGATCACACTTCCTTCCAATGACCAAAAAGAACAGATCACATGGCCTATCTCTGTCCAATACAGGGCAGATTACATGCCCTCCCTCTGGCTTATTCCATGCCAGATCATATACCCTCCCCAGAGACCACAGGTGCGTTCGCTTTCAATGACTGACTGTACAGACACCTGTATGAGACTTTAAATATGCAACTAGAGTGGAGTCCAACCATCTTTCATCAAGACAGATTATATCGACATTGCGTGCTGCTTCAGTAGTTACGTCATTCGCTTGCTGCCTTTGTTGTAATTCGCACTGTTTTTCCGCTCTTGTGTAAAATGTGCATGAAACACTGAAAAACTACATAACTCAGAACATCGTAACGACATTGACCACCCTCGGAAGACTGAGAAGAGAGAAGCTGTTTTTCTTAACAAGGTTTAGAGGGTTGAATGCCTTCTCAATGAGGGAGAGCCTACATAGTCAGCGACACTGCCGCAATGGCTCCTGTGGAGTTGGGCTCGACTGAGTGTTCGACTTGATCTCGAAAGAGTTCAGATGCACGTGACATCATCTCATGAATAAAATTTGGCCAGATGTCTGAGGTAGTAAGACAGCTCACCTCACAGCTACTTGTTGTTTTGTACCTTAATTTACCTGCAACCCAACAAAAAAATGACGCCCTCCAAAGTAACAAGGCTCCTTTAAAAGGCAGATTGCATGCCCTCCCTCTGACCAATAAAGGGATAGATTATGCCCTCTTTCTGGCCAGTTCTAGAGCAGATAATATTTCCTGCCAATAGGCACGTTCACTGCACTGACTGGCTATGCAGATATCTGTACGAGACTTGACATCTGGGGCGGAGTCCAACCAGCAGTCATCGAGACAGACAATTTCCACATTGTGTACTGCTTAAGTAGTCACTTGACATTCACCATGGCAAATCAAGTGGCATTTGTTACCTATGTTGTAATTCTCTCCATGCAACTAAGTAAACAGAATGCTTCTGTAAAAGAGACATGAATAATTCATTTAAAAATGTGAGTATATGACTCCAAACATCTGAACGACATCAAACATCTTTGGAAGATTGAGAAGCTATTTTTCTAAATGAGATTTTCAGGAGCCAAATGTCTGACTAATAAAGGAGAGCCCACATGGTCAGCCACACTGCCACAGGTTGCGCATGCGATCTACAAATGAATGCCATGTGGACAGATGTTTGAGCCAGTCGAACAATTACAGCCATGTCCCATCATGCACTGTAATTTACCCATAACCTAAAAGGAAAACTACGCAATTAGCACTTGACTGCATCAGCCGAGTGCGCCTAACACTAGAGCAGATCACATGCCCTCCGTATGACTAAAAAACAAGTAGATCAAATGTTTTCTCTCAGACTAATACAAGGTCAAATCAGTGGCAGTTAGCGCTAGAATAAAGGACAGGGATGTGGGTTCCTGCCGGGGCATTGGATGGGCTGTTCCGTGATTCGAGATTAAAACCAGGTAATCTGCTACCCACAGCTGGTGTCCCCAAACTGTGTTTCTGTTTTGTGGGACGGGCAGAACACTGGCCTATGTCTGGGTCCCTGCTTTCCAAAGCCGCCTTAACTCGGATAAGCGGGACTCCCTCCTGCTCCTACAACAATTGAGTGGGTAGGAGAGTTGCTCCAACTATTGGATGAGGGTTAATTTGGATCAAGGGCCATGAAAACAAATGGGTCACTCGCTATGCTACACCAATCCACTCTGGCAAACGTGCACGCATGTGTGCGTGTGCGTGTGTGTGTGTGTGGGGGGGGGCGGGGATTGGATAATAAAAGTGTTTGACTAACTGAGGAAGACTTCCATTGTAGGTGACAGATATGCACAGCCGGGAAATCTGTTGATGATGATTCAAGATCTCCACGATGTGCTGGTCTTAGTCGCCAGTCCATGTTGGGCAGGATGGGGGGGAAGATCTTATGCAAAATTTGAGCCTCAGATCGCTATGGCCAGGGAGAGTTTGACCACCTCCTCGACTGAAAAAAAAGACAAAGCTCTAGGAATAGGAGTTGAAGTTGACTGGTCAAGCCGACAGGATGTTGACATGGAATTTATACCAGGTTGTGCTGGGAGTCATCGGGGGGCTGAGTACAGTGTTAGGTTGAGGATTGCAGGGTCGGGGGTAGAGGGGGGTTGTTGAGCTAACGGTAGTCCCAGGCATGCGTGCTATTGCACTCCAGCTGCGCCAGGCCCATCAGCTTCTGTAAGGTCGTGGGGCATTTTCCTCTAATTAAACCCCACTCCCAGAAGAACCACAAGAGTTAAATCCTCTATTGGCATGGATCACTTATCGGATGAGAGCGTATCTCTCTGTAGCTCTGCCGCACTCTTTAAGCCGCTAACCCCCAGCTGCTGTTCGCATTTCATAATTAAACTTCTTTTTTTTTTCGACAAGTAGTGCAGCATGAGTTGCTATGTTTCAGACAGTGACCCAAACCTCCCCTCTCGCCTCCCTGCACAAATACCGGCTCCCTCACCTCCCTGTCTCTCTTGTGACCCCCCTCTGCCCACTGCCCTCCTTTTTATTGCATCTCTTATTGCTTTCTTCTGCCGGTTCTCCTCCTGTTACTTCATTCTTGTCCTCCTCGCTTTGTATTGCAAACCATTTTTTTCCTCTCTTTCCCCGACGGCCGCTTCTTTAATTACTGTGCTTGTTTTATCCTCGATTTTTTTCTTTCCTTCACTTCCCCTCTCCAGAACTACTGTTTTCCTTTCAATGTATTTTTGTCTCCTCTATTTCTGCTCCCTTACTTTTGCTCTCTCTTCCTCTTTTCTGCCTCCCCTAGCTTTTACCCTCTTTTGTTTCCCTTCATCTTTCCCTCATCTTCTTCGTCTTTTATAGCTTCCGCCTCCATCCTTTCCCTCCTGTATTTCTTTCCCTCCACCCTCCCTCACAGTCTTTATGTGCATATGCACTATCTTTTCCCGAGCTGCTGACATGGTTGTTTGTGGGGGAGAGTGCAACTCCTACACAGTATTCACTTCACATGGAGGATGAACCTTTTCTATGGGCTGTGCAGGTCTTCGTCCATGGTTTTCTGAGGACAACACCAACCTAGCTATTAGCAACTGCCAGACATATAGAGGTCATGTGACAGTGCTGTCAATCATATGTATTTGCCTGTAATTGGGAGATCTGCTGTATGTGTCTGTCAGCTTCATTCCTGAGCGCGCGCTACTATGTGGGTGAGCTCAGCAGTACAGCCCAAACAGAAAGTAATCGATGCCGAAGAAAACTCGAGTAGAAGGGAGACGAGGTTTGAAATAAATGACACTGCTGATTCGCAACCAAGCTCGTCTCTGCACCATGGGAGCTGAATTAGTGCATGACCACACACAGGTACCTGTGTCCAGCATCCTGTTAGAGCTGTGTAATTGGAAAAATGTTGAATATTCTTTGAAAATAAAACTTACTGTCAAAAAAATTAATTTTGTGTAAAGTTAGATGTGTCCCCCATCCCTGGAAATTCCCAAAGTATTCAATATAAATATAAGTTAAAGGGGATACTCACAAGCCAATTTATAATACATAAACATTAATGTAACGAACTGCGAACTGAAGTGCCGTCTACACACTCTGTGTATTTTGAGGTTAATCAACGTCAACCATTAAGAGTCTAACCCCTTCCAGGATTTATCATGGGTAAACCACAAGCTTCAGTGAAGCAGTAGCATTGAACAGCACTGTCAAAACATGGCACAATTATTTTATGTACTGTTTCGATAATTTAAGAGACAACTAGAAAAGGATATGAAAGCGCTGCAGTTTTGACGTGATTCGGCCCCTCTCCCAGAGTATCTTCTGAGTAATGTATTTTAAGTGCTTGCATTTGTGTGTGTGTGTGTGTGTGTGTGTGTGGGCGTGTGTGGGTGGGGTGGATGTTTTTTTTTTTCTTACTGTCAGCTGTTTTTCTGTCATCTATCTTCTAAAGATGAGTCCCTCCTTTCACCGTCACATCTTTTAAAAGGGAGCGAGACAGAGGAGTCCCACCTCATCCCCAGTCACTCTGGACAGCTTTTGAAGAAGAAGAGAGACAAATAGACATCTCTGAAATACTCAACAGGTAAGCCTCCCTCTTTCTCTCTTTCCCTCTCATGCAAATCCTTCAGCTTATTCGAAGTGTTCTTGGGAGTATTCCGCCCCTGCGCCTGGCACTTCTGCACATGGCAGCGGATGAGACGCCTCTTAAAAAGATTTGAGCGCGACCCTCTCTGTTTTACTTAACTTTAAAAACAAAGAGTGGAATTTAACCTCTGGAAAGTTGGCTGTAAGGGTTTCTGCCATCTGACATCGCAAACACCTTGTCTTTTCAGTGCAGATGAATCTTCTCATTATGCCAAAGCCTCTTTCACATTTTGAGCATTCCTGTCACACAACTGGATGCTTTGGGAAAGGTCTATTTTTACATGCAATAAATAGCTCAGAATTTCTTTCAATTTGGAATCTTGTAAACAGCCTCAGGTGAGGCCATCTGATGTAATTTACCTTTGGAGTAGAATCATGTTCGGTGTGATGTGTGTTTTGTCACTTGTCTACTCTTCCTTTCATGATACCCTGTAGCAGAATGGTCATGGCTCTTAGACTGTGTGAGTTTAATGGGTCCAGCATGGAAGCATAGTGCATAATGTCTTCATAAATGCATTTATTTGCATCGGTTAAGAGGGGATTTCAGCTTTTTACC
This sequence comes from Gymnothorax javanicus, assembly GCA_029692085.1. Taxonomy (NCBI): domain Eukaryota; kingdom Metazoa; phylum Chordata; class Actinopteri; order Anguilliformes; family Muraenidae; genus Gymnothorax; species Gymnothorax javanicus. The sequence continues at coordinate 37,003,091 of CM056193.1, read as the reverse complement.
GCACAGACTGAAAATGTAAAGTCCTGCATAATTAGTTTGGTCTTCATGTTGCGTTCAGTTTGCATTTGGGGCGGAGAGCTGGAAGGGGGGAAGCAAACATCTGGACTCAAATTGCTGGAATCTTCTGCGCAACAGCAATCAGGCAATGTTCAAAGAGCAATTTTCCGTTCTGTATAACCAAAGACATGGGTTTATTTTTGAACTCTGAAAGCAAAGTTATCAACAAGTTTTGACTGAAGATGAATGTATAAACTTCAGATCTTTCCTCTGGGGTGCTCGGTAAAAAATAGCAAAGATCTGATTGAGCCCTGGGGCCATCAATGATACTGAAGTATGTTAGAGACATTATAATGGGGAATCATGTTTGCACTGCATGAACTTGAAGAATCACATTCAGAGGTTTCCCAATCCAGCTGAATTAACTGATCACAAAGTAAAGTTAAGGTCAAGTCTACAAAGCCATTTCAAGGCATAGAGAGATATTCTATTAAATTCCCTGGGGAGTAAGAGAGGGAAAGACAATAAAATATCAGATCAAGTACTAAATAATGCAGTGGTTTTACTCTGGTAAAGCAGTATCCAGAGCACGGAATTTTCATAAATACATTTTCTCAGCATTACTGAATTACAACTCTTCTAGGTTCAGTAGCATAAATTATGTTTAATCTCACATCATAGTCAGAGATTTAAAAAAAAAATATATGGGGTAAAGTGTACATTTGTTAATTCCAGAAATATTCACCCTCACTGTGCTGTATAAAGTTCACACAATTTGATATGTGTTCTTTGTGTGCATTTGCATATACCACTGTGTATTCCCGGATTGTATGTCCATATTAATGCGTCTACCTACACTGTGTTCGCAAATAATATGCTTTTACTGTTTGTGTGTGTGTGTGTGTATGGACAACTTTGTTTCCAGAAAAGTTGACACATTGTGTAAAATGTAAGACATCATATCAAATGTTGAAACTGAGAAATTTTATTGTTTTTGAAAAATAACTGCTCATTTTGAATTTGATGCCAGCAGCACATTTCAGAAAAGTTGGGACGGGGCCATGTTTACCAGTGCGTTAAATCATCTCTTCTTTTAACAACATCCTGTAAGTGTTTTGGAACAGAGGAGACCAATTACTGTAGCTTTGAAAGCTAAATGTTTTCTCATTCTTGCTTGATTTTAGATTTCAGCTTTTCAACCATTTTGCAGACTCTTTAGTCACATTTATGCCCAAATCTTCCAATGGGTGACCCATCTGGACTGCAGCAGGCCAGTTTAGCACCTGGACTCTTTTACTACGGATCCATGATGTTATAACACACGCAAAATGTGGTTTGGCATTCTCTTGCTGAAATAAGCAAAGGATTACCAGAAAAAAGAAGTATGGATGGCTGTATATGTTGCTCCAAAACCTGTATATAAACCTGCATATTAATGCTATCTTTGCAGATGTGCAGGCTACCCATGCACTAATGCACCCCCATACTATCATGGATGGTGGCTTTTGAACTGTATGCTGATAAAAAGCCAGATGTTCCCTCTCTGTCTCAGCCTAAAGGATGTGGCATCCTTGATTTCCAAAAAACATTTCAGATTTTGATTGGTCAGACGATAGGATGGTTTTTCGCTTTGTCCTAGGCCATCATAAATGAGCTTAGGCCCAGAGAAGGTGGCAGCGTTTCTGGAACTTGTTTATTTCTGGTCTTTTTCTTTACATAGTAAAGTTTTAACTTGCATTTGTGGATGCAGTAACAAATTGTGCTCACTGAGAATGGTTTTCAAATGTGTTCCTGAGCCCATGTATTGATTTCCGCATAGAATCCTGTTTGTTTTTAATGCAGTGCCACCTGAGGGCCTGAGGATCACAGCCATTCAATACTGCTTTTTGGCCTTGTCCTATGCTTAGAGATTTCTACTGATTCTCTGAATAATTTTATGATATTACATACCATAGATGATTAAATCCCCAGTTTTTTTTGTAATTTCATTCTTAAATTGTTGAACAATTTTCCCATGCAGTCTGTCACAGAGTGGTGAAGCCCTCACCATTTTCTGAAAGACTCAGCTTCTCTGAGATGCTCTTTTTATACCCATTCATGTCACTGACCTGTCACCAGTTAATCTAATTAGCTGTGAGATGTTCCACCAGGTGCATTTTTTAAGCATTATAAAACATTTCCAATTTTTTATTTCCCCTGTCCCAACTTTTTTGAAACCTGTTGCTGGCATTCAATTTAAAATGAGAAAATATTTTTCTAAAAACAAGAAATTTCTCTGTTTCAACATTTGATATATTGTCTTGAAACCATTTTCAATTAAATATGGGGTTTAAATGAATTCTGTTTTTCTTTATATTTTACACAGTGTCCCAACTTTTCTGGAAATGGGTTTGTGAGCAAATAATGGAGCGGGTGGTAGTGGTGGCTGCTACACCTCAACACCAAAATAACACAGTACTGAAAGGAAACAAAAAAAAAAAAACAAATGAACACATCTGCTCTGAGGCCGCAATATTTTTCCTGCAATTAGGGGGCCTGTTTGGCTTGGGTCCTCCTGGCTAGGAGGTCACGGAAGGCAGCGCTTCTCTTATTAAGAGCCTGGAGGAAGTGCCGAGTCATCCTGCTGGTAGGCCTCCCTAGTCCACTATTTTAACTGACCTCACACAGCCCACACCCTGCCTCACTGATCAGTGGAGGGAAGCCTTGGCTTAAGGCACCCACTGTGTACTGTGCCAGCTCTGGTGGGAGGTACACACAAAATACTGGAACACCGGTGGTGGTGGGCCCAAAAAAAAAAAAAACATGCAATAAAGAATGATATGCTGATCTTCTGACAATATTTCTAATTCAGTGGAGAGGATATGAAAAATTGCAACTGTTATCATGATGCGATGGGTTTCTTTTGCCCCGGGAGAACAAGAAATGTGTCTACTTAGATTGGGGGAGTTCATTTCTTATCAAAGACTGTTGAAGTGAAACTAATCAACTGGAGGAAAATGCTTGAGAGAGTTGTTGCATTTCATTTATTCAATTTATTTAGCAGAGAAAGTGTTTGGTTTTCAATTAAGTGAATTGTTATTATTGGTTCCTCTGTGGTAATTGACTTGGAAACATCCCAGATTCCTGACACAAGATTCACATCTGTCTGCGAATCTTACAATGCGCATTGTGATTGGTTTTTTCAGCTGTGCCAGCTTGTGATTGGTCAACTTCCCTTTGGAGCTGCTCTTAAAGATGGCCTTGTCGTCAGCACAACAAACCTGTCAATGGTTCCTGTTTGTCCTGCTGCTTCTGGGTAATATTCAGTCCTCCAAATGCAGCTACTATTCACACAATATACATTCAGTGAAAATAGGCCATTCTATTTCAGCTCACTTGGTTTCACTAGCACATTCCATCGTGTAATAGAACGTATGCTTCATACTTCATTGTTGTGGGTAGTCAATCTGCTATTTATATGGGAAAAAATAAAGGAATGAAGGTTACTTCACATTACATTATATGAGTTTCCGAAGTATTGAGAGTTCCTTGGTGACAAACAATATCGTCCAATTGAAGATTTTGTTCGAGGTGCGAGTGGAAATCCAGGATTGTTTAAAGCTCCTGTAGTGCACATTATGTTTTGTTTTTTTTTTCCTGCTATAGAGAGAATACTGCTTCATGGAGCCAGGAGGCTGCCAGAATTCAATGGCGTACCCTGCGCTATTTAGGGGTACAACTGAGCTATTTCCTGAAGGCTTCCATCTCTAGTCTGCAGATGATGTAGCTATACCTGTTACTGACCTAGAACAGAGAAGGCAGTAAACCTCTTGCTGCACGTAGAATAGCATAGAAAAGGAAGCATTACCTCGTACATTGTGTATCACTATGGTACATATTAAACTTTGAAGAGCTATCATAGAGATGATGTCAATGTGATCCGCAAGTCACAGCTATTCACAATGAAGAGATAATGTTCGTGGGACACTGGGGAACCAGCAAAAAATGAGAAAGCTTCATTTAAGAAAGTAAGGGATCACGGTTTATTTATGCCTACGGAGGTATATTTCTGAGGCTGCTCTGCTAAACTTCCCCACTGAAGTGGTTTTCATTCATTGTAATTACATATATCGATTCATTTTGCAGGAGCTGAATTGGTCCAATTAATAAAGCATACTTGTAATTAATGATGCTGGACCCTTGTATCACACGAGTCAATTGAAGCACGGGCAGCCAGCAGCCCATGAGGTATGCCTTTGCATAGGCTACCTCCAGTGGCGTCATATAGCACAGGGGTGTCAAACTCTGGTGCTGGAGGGCCATTATTTCAGCTGGTCTTTGTTTTGTTTATGTACAAGGGATTCATTTGCGTCATTGATAGGCTCAAGGGTTCACTTCTTTTGGTCTCAAGGCATGAATAAGCTGCTCCTTAAAAGGAGACCACGGTAGTTTTTCAGACACCGTTGGTCCAGGACTGGAGTTTGACACCACTGATATAGTCTGTCTCAAACTCATGGTCACTGTGAATTCATTCTCTTAAGCATTCTCAAAACTGGGTTCATCCCTTGGAAAATCCTTTGTAAGATACCATATATGAAATTTAGATGAACTTTAAAGTGAAATTTAATTTCATTGATACGCACCATAAGGTGCGAGGTCCCAGCAGGTCTTCAGGACTCAGCCGAAAAATGTGACGGTGAAGGCGGGCGGGACGGCAATTCTGCGGTGTGAGGTGCTGCGTCCCACGGGTGTGGTGCAGTGGGTGAAGGATGGCCTACTTTTGGGGCCAAAGCGAAGCCTCCCTGGGTTTCCTCGCTATTCCATGATTGGGGATGAGAAGAAAGGTGAGGCGAGTGTCCAGGTGTCTCTGGGATTGTAAATTATTACAGTGCTGTGAAAAAGTACTTTCCCCCTTCCCAATTTCTTCTACTTTTGGTTATTTATCATATTTAAATATTCCAGATCATTCTACTAATTTTTAATATGAAACAAATGCAATGAGAGTGAACACAAAATTTAGCATTTAAAAGATCATTTCATTTATTGAAGGTAAAGAATTATTTAAAACCTATATCACCCATGAGAAAAAAATAATTGTCCCCCACCCAAACTTAGTAACTGGCTGTGTCTCCCTTGGTGGCAACAACTGCAATCAAACATGTGCGATAACTGGCACTGAGTCTTTTACATCGTTGTCTGGGAATTCAGCCCCAAACAAGGTTTTCAGGTGTGAACTGCTTTTTTAAGGTCATGCCACAGTATATCAATTACATTCAAGTCAGGACTTTGATTCGGCCACTCCAAAGCCTTCATTTTGCTTCTTTTCAGCTATTCAGAGGTGGATTTTCTTGTCTACTTCAGATCACTGTCCTGCTACATAACCCAGCGAGGTCATAAACTGATGGCTGTACATTCTCCTTCAGGATTTTCTGGTAGAGAGCAGAATTTGTGGTTCCATAAATTATGCCAAGTCGCCAAGGCCCTGAAGCAGCAAAGCAGCCCCAGACGATCACACTGCCACCACCGTGTTTGAATTTTGGTATGTTCTTATTGTGGAATGCTGTATTAACTTTATGCAAGATGTAGAAGGACCCATGTCTTCCAAAAAGTTCCATTTTTGACGCATCAGTCTATAGAATTTTACCCCAAAAGTCTTGAGGGTCATCAAGATGTTATTTGGCAAATGTGAATCGAGCCTTTCTGTTCCTTTTGGTCAGCTGTGGTTTTTGCCTTGCAGCTCCCCCATGGATGCAATTTTTGCCCAGTCTCTTTCTCATTGTATTATTGTGAACATTGACCTAAACTGAGGCACATGAGGGCTGCAATTCTTTTGATGTTCGTTTCGGTTCTTTTCTGACCTCTTGGATAAGTCATTGATGCACCCTTGGTGGTATTTTTGTGGCTCGGTCTTGTTTGGGAGGGTTCACCACAATTCCAAGTTTTCTCTATTTGTAAATAATGGCTCTCACCGTGGTTCAGGGGAGTTTCAGAGCCTTAGGGCTCTAAATTCGTAGACCAGGCGCAGGCGCGGCGCAGGTGCGGCGAATGGGGGGAGCGCCGCGCCAACGGGGTGTGTCCAGGCGTATGTTGCAATTTCGCGCCCGGCGTAGCCAGGCGCAAGTACTCCTCTGTCCCGCCTCTGTCCCTCCTGCCGGCGCAAGTGGCAAAGAGGGAGGAGAGGAGGCGTAATTGGGTCTAACACAGCCGAGTCAAATCTTCACCAATAAAATGAGCTCCTCTCCTCACCTTTAAAGTGTTGAAATAAAGAAGCCTCTGTCCTATATCTGCATGATGCGTTAATGTTGCATTTTACTTTGTTGCTTCAGGCATGTTTTCTGCACCGCTTACGTCTATATTAAGCATTACGAATATGAGTTAGCTGGCTAGCTAGGGCATTCTCGAATTATTACCATTAGCGAACTTGAATGGAATTTCAAAACGAAATTACGTCAGATCATTCAAACTTATGAAGTTGGAATGAAATACGACGGTTGCTCATTTATTTCTTCTGCCTGCATCATTGAGAAGAGAAACGATGGATAGCGTGTTCCTATTATTACACCCTGTTGCTGCTTAAAATTTTGGGATTAACATGCATGGACAACAATGCAAGATACGTTACACATTTAATTTCAATATGTGATCATAACTCAGTACGAGATCATAGTAATCAGGCTGTATTCCTTTCCCCCACTAAAAACGATGAAACCTAAGTGACAATAATAGTAGTATTAAGCCGCTTGCACACCGGACGCGAAACGAATTTTTCTCACGACAGACAGCGTTGAACGCAGTGTCTACGTGTCCGAAAGTCGGACAGGGTTTTAATATATCTCCGTGTCCGACAGTCGGATGGTTTCAATATAAGTCCGTGTCCGACAGTCGATTATTGTCTTTAATTTCTTCAAATCTACTGAATCTTTTAGATATTAAACGTGAATGTTTTGATAAGAGGGCTCAGTTCTTCAAGATGAGGACCGAGAATTTCAATCAATGTTGCTGTTTAAGCTCTGCTCAATAAAGTGAGTCGACATTGGCGCGGGACAATGTAGGATACAATGCCTGTCGAACATGAACTGCAAAATACTCCGTGTCTGACAGCTAAAAAAAAAAAAAAAAAAAGGACGATTAGAACAGATTGATAACGAAATAAAGAATAAAAAGAAACATTTTAACAACAAACAGAACATTCAATGAACACTGCGATTTGTTTATTTGCGGGCCATCTTTTTTGGATGTTCTGTTTGTTGGTGATATATTTTTATTCTTTATTTCGTTATAAATCTGTTCTCATATCAATACTTTTACTTTTTGCTGGCTGCCGGACATGGAGTATTTTGCATTTCGCGTCGGACAGTCTTCATCGTGCATGCGATATTTAATTCACAATGTCAATGGTCATGGAATTGATTTGCTCACTGACTACAAGCACTATTTTATCTCTGGTGTGGAAATAAAACGTGAATCTGTTCGATCCATCTAACTAATTTTCAAAAGAGAGACCGAATAAAGACTGTTGTCTATCTTCAACGGAAGAAAACAGACGAATAAAAAGAAACATTGATTGAAATTTTCGGTACTCATCTTGAAGAACTGAGCCCTCTTATCAAAACATTCACGTTTAATATCTAAAAGATTCAGTAGATTTGAAGAAATTAAAAACAATAATCGACTGTCGGACACTGAGATATATTAAAACCCTGTCCGACTTTCGGACACGTAGACACTGCGTACATCCAAAGTCAATGCCAAGACGCGAATACACGCGTGTATTCGCGTCTTTGCATTGACTTTGACTGTAATCAGCGTGCGAAAAATTCGTTTCGCGTCCAGTGTGCAAGCGGCTTTACTGAGCATAGAACGCAAGCATTATATAGGCAGTTTGTGGTTGGCTGAGAAAGATGGGAAGTCGTTAGTTTGCATCACAGATTCAGCTGCGTTGATTAAACCAGGTCGAGTTTCCATTACGCGTGCCAACCGCCTTTAATCTGACATCAGGACAATCGATATGGATACTATAATTTATGTCCTGATTCAGATAGTTACATTAAATAGTGGTTGCTTTAATTATTTATTGCATTGAAATGTGCCTGACATTCTGGAAACCTGCCTGTGAGGTTTCGGTGACGCGTGCGCACTGTGCGCCGGTCAGCCAAATTACCACTGTACAGAAAGTAAACCAGGTTGGAGCTGGCGAGTTTTCTGCGCAACTTCAGCAGAGACTTTTTCTACGAAATTGTCACTGCGTCTTGATGAATATGTGACACCTTCCCCTACTACGCCGCCACACCCATCTCGGCGCACGTCCGTCTACCAAATTGCCAAAGTGGCTGCGCAAGGTGTTGCACCGCACGAAATTACCACTGCGCGGGCTGCACCGGACAAATACCACTGCGTGGGCTGTGCCACGCTGCGCCATCCTGCGCTGCGCCAAGAAATTAGAGCCCTTTGAAATCAGTTTATAACTTTTTCCAGATGGACAGATGTCATCAACTTTGTCTTTCATCTGTACTTAGACTCCTTTAGATCGCGGCATCATGTGCTGCTTTTTGCTGACTTCACATTGCCAGACAGGTTCTATTTTAGTAATGTTTAGATTCAACAGGCCTAAAAGTAATCATGCCTGGGTATGTCTTGTGAAATCTAACCCAGTTGTCAATTAAATTTGTTAATTGGTTGATTTAATGACTAAGGGGCCAATGATGTTTTCACATAGGGCCAGGTAGAGTAAAATAGCTTTTTTTCAATAAATGAAATCATCATTTAAAAACTGCGTTTTCTGCTTTTTTGGGTTATATCTGTCTGATAATAAAATAAGTTTGATAATCGTAAATGTTTAAGAGTGACTTTTATGCAAAAATATAAGAAATTGGGCAGAGGGCACAAACTTTTTCACGGCTCTGTAGTTTTCTTTTATCTGTTTTTGGACTTCATACAGTATGCATACACAAATAGGAGAAGATGATCATTTTCCCCTAAATATATTAACAAATCCAAAGATTTTCCTTTCCCAGTGGCTAGATTTAAATTGGGCGTGAACCTCTTCACCCCAAGGTGACGTCACATTGTATTAGAGTTATCCGCTAATGTTTATTGGTTAGGAGCTCAACCAGTCGCAGTGATAATGAAAATAACCCCCTTCCCCTGAAACGTTCATTACAAGCCACGCCCAAGCAGTCCTTGAAAAATCCCTGATGAGTCTCTTAAGCTATTTTTGTGATGCATTTTGTGGTATGTATGTTACTTTTTTCTATTCAAACTTTAAGCTGTACCCTTAGAAAAAAAAGTGCAATTTTGGGGTGCAAATAAGTACATTTTACTGGAAAAAAAAATTAAATTAATTTTATTTCCCATCTGGTACCACCCCATTCATGAGTTTTGAACCTTTTTAAAATTTGTGTGAACTATCAGGCCTATACTGTACCTCTTCAGTATGAGCCTAGTGAGGACATGTCAGCTCAGCTCAGCATTGTCCAACTTTTGGGAATAAGTAATATTTGTATGTCAGTCACATCAAACTATCATAGAGTGGGCCTGAAGTGGATGCGGCAATTCAAGCATAAACTACAAAAATCAGAAAATTGGTTGAATATCCAAAGCGGGCATGTCAGTATGAATCAGCCTCTGAGAATCAAGCCATTTTCTCCGCTGAGGCATCTCAGGTGCGGGCTACTGCTTCTTCAGCTGAGGACTGCTCATGGAAAGTAAAATTGCATTATCCTGAGCTTTTTTGTTTCTCCCACTTCTTTGACCTCCATGTACTCCTGAAAGTTGTTTTTCCCCGACTGAGCAAGCTGGCACTATTTATTATAACAATTTGATTATGTTTTCCTTGCAGATGCGCAAATTGGTTTTTTTTCTTACACTACGTTTATTAATTACGTACATCATGCGAAGTCCTCCATAAGCCCCGCCCTCTAGCTGGGATGGTCCAATCAGTAAACGGCTGACTTGGATGGTTTAATCAGTCAGTTGGCCCTAAAAAAGGCCTATTGGTAGTAATTTGGATGTGGGGACCCATCCAAATGTATGTTCCATGGGTTAGTGTGTGTTTCTGGCCAAATTAATAAGTCATAATCCAGCGTTGACATATTCTGGGACGTGTTCCACCGGGTTCATCACTCGCTTGTGCGTTCTCTTCTGTCTGACACATTCAAATTTAAAGTGATATTTCTGGTACCTTCAACTCCAGGGCAGTACCATCTCAGGATTGAGAAAGTGGCCCTAGAAGATGACTCCCCCTATGAGTGCCAAGTGGGCCAGTCTGAAAGCAGCGGAGCTCTCATTTCCCAAGTTGCAATCATCACTGTGCTGAGTGAGTTAAACCATTATCTCTGTCTCTGGGGGTTTCAGTGGGTCATAATTAAACACTACAAATGCTTTTTAGTGGTTTGTCAACAGGGAAATTCAGGACAACCCAAAAGCAGAGGCATATTTCCACTCCAGTCTGTATTGAAAAACTACATGTTAAACAGTGTATTCATGTACAGTACTTTTATTATAATGATAATTATCACAAATGAACCCCCCTGGGAAATTTTAATACTGACTTTGCAGACTTAGGATGTTAATTTCAACACAGCGAGCCACAGGATTTGGCTCTCTGTGAAAGAAATCTAAGAAAAAAAACAACAACAGAAAACATTAATTACTTCCAGACTATTCTATCAAAATGAACAGCTCAGAGAACGAGAGTGAATACTTCAAAGGGCCTTTCAGGAAGCATTATGCGCCTTCGTTTGCGGTACCTCATTGTTTGTTGACACTGTCGAGACAAGCCCATTGTGTTCTTGAAACATGATTACCTGTGTTTCAAACACCATCCTGCATGATGCTGAAAATGATCTTCTACAAAGGGGGAGAAGTGTGTTACTGTCATGTTAGCTTCAGTGTGCTTCTGTTGTATTATCATCATGTCAGCCTAGGAGTGTGTGGCTGCTTGTGTGTGTGTGTGTGTGTGTGTGTGGGTGTGCGCGTGCGTGCGTGCGTGTGTTTGCGAGAGTGTGTGTGTGTGTGTGTGTGTATGTGCGTGCATTCGTGTGTTTGCGAGTGCGTGTGTGTGTGTATGTGCGTGCGTTCATATGTTTGCGTGTTTGTATGTATGTAGGTGTGCGCGTTCCTGTGTTTGCGTGCGTGTGTTTGTGTGTGTGTGTGCGCATGCGTGCATGTGAGTGTGTGTCTGCATTTGTGTGAGTGAACATGTTTCATTCTCATAGCTCCCATTTAAACATGCAGAAGTCCTCTGACTCCCACTGCTGAGGAGTATTTTAGGGATGTTGATACTTCTGCTGAAAATTGAGACTATTCCTGTGCCTCTCAGACTGCATTGGGAGTTCCATCTGACTGCTTGATGGATTGGCTAAATCAGAATATATAGAAGTTATATTGGAGAGAGGCAGAAGTGCGCAGACAGACTCGGGGAAGAATGTGTGTAACTGTATGCCTTCATACCACTCTGCCTGGTGTCATTCAAGGAACATCCGCCAAATACCCCCTTCTTTCTCTTTACCCCCTCCTCCCTTTATTTGTCCTTTCCTCCCTCCCTCTCTTTCCATTATTTTTTCCTCTCCAAACCTCCTTCTCTCTCTCTCTGTCTACCCCTATTCAATCTCTCTTTCTGCCTCAAATTTCTGCGCCTCTTTCTCTCCTCCCTCCTCTGTTTCACTCTCTCTCACTCTCATTCTCTCTGCCCCCTCCTCAGTCTCTCTCTCTCTCTCTCTCTCTCTGTATGCACAGGGAGCAGGGAGGTTCTTTAAAAACCTCTCTTCTTCTTTGGCTCTTGTGCTCACTCTCTGTCCCTTTTTTCTTTTTGACAGTGGAGAAGTGTGTGTGTTTTGGGGTGGTGGGGGGAGGGGGGGATGTTGCTGTGGCGACACATTCTGGTTGCCTTTCTCCTCTCTGAGGGAGTATGGGAACACAGCAGGTTTTCCTGACATCTTCAGAGCAGAGAGGGGGAGGGAGTGAGGGAGGGAGGTATGCAGAGGAGGCGACTGAAGCTCCCGCCTCCCCTCGGCTCCCCACAAACAGCCACTGGTCCCCCACTCTCACAGACCATCCACCTGCAGCACCAGCAGGGCTCAGTCCCACGTCCGTCACTGGGAACACTGGGATGGGACTGCAGCTGGAAGTGCGGCCATTTCAATGGAGCGCGGGCCATTAAGACGTTTGGGTAATAACCGGGAGTAGAGGGGAGGAGGTGCTGTACGATTCTAATGATACTGCCTTCCAAACACACACATGGACACATGCGTGCGCACACACACACACACACACACACACAAATGTGTTTGTATTGCTATACACGTAAGGACATTGTATTGACTTACATTCATTCCGTACAGCCTTTCCCAAACCCTATCCGTAACAAAATTTTGCCTAACCCTAACCCTAACCTAACCCTAAGTGTAACTGTTACCCTTAACTGTTACTTTAACCAATAAGCCATAAACCTTTCTAATTCTCTGAGAAACTGACCTGAAAACCCCAAATGTCCCCCCACGTCTTCATAATATGTGTGATTTTTCAAGAGTCGGTTCTCACAAGTTTTGCTATACAAGCCCCACACACACACACACACACACATACACACACACATCCTCTCTCTTGCACACTCCAAAGTCAAAACCTTCATAGACTTTTCAAATGAAACAGGCTTGCTTTGGGATGACTGTAAGCTTAGATGGATGATGGTTTGTTGCTTTTGGCCAGTTGATAAAGTCTTTCTTTCTCCTTTTCACTCTCTATCTCTCTCTCCCTCTTTCTCAGTCTACCTGCATCTCTCCTCTCTTTCCCCATCTCCCTGTCCTCTTCTTCTCTGCTTATATCTCATGAGAGCATGGGAGTGTGCCTTGGCACAAACTTCTCGCAGAGTCCTTCCAAGTAAAACCCATCTGTGATTGCCACAGTCTCCCCCACCCTCCCCCCATACATTTTAACATTGTTCTACAGATCCAGTGAAAGCAAAACAAATAAATAAATGCAATAAAATAAACACTTCACCACGGACATAAAATAAAAATGTAGCATGGAAGGAAGTCTCTTAATTGAATCCCCTCCCACATCAATATGATGACCTGTTAACACCAGACACAGCACCAGAGGGGAGAGCAGGCGAGGAGCGGGTGTGGGGGGGGGGGTGTTGTGGAGGTTGGGACACGTCAATAAGTCTCCACTGCAAGTCAACAAAGAGAGATTTTAAGACATTTCTATCAAGGAAGCATTACTTCGAAGTTTTTTCTTCTGCTTTTCTCCCCGACCTGCAGAGGTTTTGGAGAGGGATTATGGCAATTGCTAGATCAAGTGCAGGCTCCTAATCCTTCACAATAACAGCCTCACAAACACCCTTCCTGGGTGAATCCTGATCCCCCGGCCCTCCATCTGGAGATTACAGTCTTATCAGCCAAATGCTGGGGTGCAGGGCAAATGACCTTTCTTGTGTATTTTAATATTTTTTCTCTCTCAGAATGGCTTCAGTTTTGCAATATGTGTTACAGACTCATAACCACAGACACATGTTGACAAATTGACACAGACGGACTTCATGCTAATGCTAATGCCTGAGGGAGCCAATCACAAAATCCCATCTGGGATTTGAACTGGTAACCTAGTAAGGGTTATACCCTGTGCTACAGCACAGCTGCAATTAATCCTCAGTGGTCTGTTGCATTTATGTTCGTGGAATTGATGACAATGATTATTACTGATAATGTGACTAATAATATGATGATTATTATGAGTGATAAGTCTTGGCAAATTTCACTGATACTGTTGGACTACGCGGTATATAATCTGCGCTTTTGTTTAAATGTTAAAACAATGGTAAGATTACTGGATCGTTACCATTTGCCTGCCTATTTAAAACAAAAGGAGTGAGACCACATGCAATTGGTCACAAATTACATAATTGACACAGATGGCCGGTTACGCAATTAAGATACCTACATTCGACTGGAACATATCCTTGAAATTCAAATCAAGGCGATAATGATGCTAGAACTGGCAGTGATAATAGTGGCCAAAAATTCCCATTACAGAATAATTTTGAACACGTTGCTATCATTAGCTTTTGTGACATCTTTGAGGTATGGCATCCTTTCAGGCAGTTGGACTGACAGCGCATTGCTTATAATATTGATAGGCCGTGATAACACGCACGCGAAAATATAGAAAGGTTCTGACTGATGAAGCGCGATCATAAAAAAAGAAAGGCAGTTGCACCTGCGTTTTGACTCATCACTCTTCGGTATATGAGGTGAAGGAGACACGTTGTTTCAAAACATGGTTTTTCTGCAATATATTAATCCGGAGCATGGTATAATAAGTCAATGACACCAAAAATAGTCATCTTTTATTGCCCATTAGCTTGAGCATCCCAAATGAGAAAGATGTGACGCATCTGACATGGAGCTAATGTGTATCAGATAATCAGCTTAACTATATTGGAAATTATTGGCATTTTTGTCACTGTTAACAGTGTATGACTGTCAATCCTAGGATTCTGTTAATTGGAGTTCAACGGTTTTGTACATAGACCAGTGTTATACTTGCAAACATGATGTCCCACAAATAAATTAAACCTCATATTTTTAACAAATATGCAGCTTTTAATGTAAACATCATAAAAACACAATGCATTTTCTACAACTGTCATACCAGTTGCCAACCACAAACCATGAGACTCAAATTCCTGCAGAAGTAGTAACTATTACATTTGCCGGGATTTCCTTCATTTGTGATCAGCAACTGGTATTACCTTTGTGTGAAACGTATTACATTTGAGAGATTATTACAATAAAACCTGCAGATTTGTATTGCCTTTGCAGCTGATTATGTTTGTGGGACATTATTACGTTTGCAGGTGTTACACACCAGACTGAGAGGACAGTGTTGGCCATTGTTTGACCTCAGTTAGAAGGCAGTGAGGAGTTGGGACTAAATAAAATATTTAGCGTTGTGTTACACATATGAAAGACACCAGCCCTATAGGATTACTCTGGACTGAAACATACTGAAGGATATGAGGATGTTAAAGTGAAAAATGGAGAGACAGAGAAAGAAAGAACAGAAAAGAGCGATAGATGGTGGTGCTTCAATGTTCTTCTGCTTTGTTACCAGCACCTGAGTCCTGAATAATGGCCGAGAGCATTTTGTGTGTGTTTGCGCATGTGTTTGTTTTAGTCCAGAAAGATGAATATGTGTTCACATTGCTCATTTGTGAGAAGTTTATGTAAATCTGTAGGTGTCTGAATTTTATGTGTTTGAAATACTGTCTTAATGTATTCGTGTTTGTCTTCATTTGACTTGTTTTTGTGTGAATGTGTGTGCGTATACCTGTGTGTGTGTGTGTGTGTGTGTGAGTTTGCATGCATGAATAGATAATGTTTTGACCAGTTACTAAAATCTGTTTGTTTGGGCTGTGTTTGTGTTTCCCATCTGTGTCTATATGTCTGTCCATCTGCTGTTTTCTTATCAGTGTTTGTTTGAACAGAGTTGCATAAAATTGTGTTTAATATGTACCGGTAATGTTTCTGAGCTTTTTATGGTAATTTGTACAAAAAATTCATATTTTCAGCTTTTGGAAGCGACAATTTATAGCCTGTTTATTTCTCTATACTGACTGCACTTGTTAGTTTGCGTGTGCACTCATGTATGGGCACGTGTGTAAGTGTGAGACAGTAAGAGTGCTAGCATCTGTACTATTTGTTCCTTCTACTTCTTTGTCTACACTGCCCATTCAACTGTCTTTGCATAATGAACTGAATCATCTAGCTCTTTATCTCTCACCTACACTGAAGCATGAGGGTGGGTGGGTGTGTGTGTGTGTGTGTGTGTGTGTGTGTGTGTGTGTGTGTGTGTGTGCGCGTGCACGTGCATGTGTGTGTGTCCAAGAGAGGCAGCTCAGGTGAGCCTCAACTAGGTCACATGGTTTTGCCTGAATGGCTGCCGTGCAGCTGATTTTCAGTAGCTCCTTGCACTGCTCTGTGGAGAGAGAGAGAGAGAGAGAGAGAGAGGGAGGGAGGGAGAGAGAGGGAGGGAGGGGGGCAAACTGGGAAAAGCAAGGAAAGGGGGATTGGAAAACATGAAAAGGAAACAAAGCGCGTTACCCTCAAATTGGCATATTGACATTTAATTTGTTACTGCGCCATTATTTCTTGTTTCTGTGTGTCATATGGCAGGGACCCATTTCATGTACAACAAGTGATGTACTCCTGCTCGGAGAGTCTGGTGCAGTTACTACACTGAGGTTTGAACCAGCTGTCAGAGAGTGCAAGTTGAAGCCAACAATTCAAAAACAAATGCATCTCATTATTTTCCCTCTTGGTCTCTGCGGTGTCGACTGTAACCCATCACAGCCCAGATAGATCCAATTGCTTCCTTTAAATCAGTTTGAAGCCGCAGCCACTACTCATCCCACTATGCAAGGGCAGCGGCCAAATCCGCAGGCTCAATATGGCAAGAGCTCCCCTTAGTGGTGCGAGGCGGGCCAACTTTAAGCCCTGAGTTAAGGGTCTGGGGAACCTGGGTCTAGCAGGAGCATAATGATCTTCTTAAACCGTCGGTTGGATTATTTAAACATATTACACCCCAGGGCGCTGCAAAAACAGCCTCAGCATTCAGAACCTTGATATCCACATTAAATTTCAGTCAGAACGGAAGACAAAAGACCGCTGTGCGCTGCGGGCAGGTTGCTAATTCACGGGCGTCGTTTTTAGGGCAGGCTACACGCGTGCTCGCTAATCTTCATGTTATATGGTTTTGTTGATCCCAGCAGCAGTGTGCTCTCCCAGCCCAATTGGATGATGCACGGATTAGTGGATTAGCAGGGAGTCTCGTTTAATGTGATGATGCCTTTTAATAAACGGCAATTGTGGGGTTTCTGATGCCGCTTGGCAATGTTTCTGCCCTGTCTCCCTTGTTCAAACAGTTCCGCCGTCCAATCCGGTGATCGAGGTCGAGACCGAAGAACCGTGGGTCGCGGGAAGGGAATACACAGTCACCTGCACGGCCCCGGACGCCAAACCGGCTGCCGATGTCACTCTGTTCCGGGGTACGTTTCCTTGGCGACCACTATTCACTTGCGCTCTTAGATGCCATCAATTACCGTGAAGGCACATTTTGCCCACACTGAGAAAGTCTGAAGACAAAATATGGAAAAACTGTTAAGCTTCATGAATGGGTGTAGCTTCCTATAGCCTCGAGAGGCAGGATGAAAAGCATTAACAACAGTTCATGCTTGCACTGTAGTGTCCTGAATTGGGTAGTTTTCCCTGGAGCTCAGGTACATTAAAATTGATAGCAGTCTGTAGTACCACGCACTGCTTGGCTTTCATGTGCATGTTTGCTCTCTGACCTCGATCGATCCTCGTTTTGCTCCGATGGGTGGAACAGTCCTCAGACGTGAGAGAGTGAAGACACTGTTAGTGGTCGTCTGTCGATACAGCTCTTAGACTGAGTGGGAGATGCAGACTGTTAGTATGCGATGTGGTCATCGGTTTTACCCTCTTTGTCAACCTGTTTTTTTTTATTTTGCTCCTCTTTGATTCTGCTGCCTCCACTTTGCCCTCTCTCCCACTCCCTTTTTCTACTCTTTCCCCATCTCTCACCTATCCCTCCCTCTCTCCTCTGATATCAACACTATCCTCTCTCTATCCCTCTATTCTGGCTTCTCTCTGCCTCCACCTCCCTCATCCAAATCTCCTTTCTCTGTCACTCTCACCCACTCCATCCTTTCACATTCATTATCCTGCCTTCTTGCATTCTTCTCCCTATTTCCTTCCTTCATCTGCTTCCACAATCAGTCCCTCTTTCCATCCCTCCTTCACTCCCTCTCTCTCTCTGTATATACCTTTCTCTATACCCCCCTCTCAATTCAAATTCAAATTCAAATTTCTCTCTCTCTTTCTCTCTGTCTCTCTCTGTGTCTCTCCCTGCAGATGGTGTGGAGCTGACCAATACTTACTCTGTCACCATGTCTGGCTCAGAGGACAAGCTCGAGAACACGGAGGCCTCGGTGAGGTGTGTGCACCCGTGTGTGTGTGCGCGTGCGTGCCTGTGTTTTTCAGCAGGTGAAATAGATTTTTCCTCCTGGAAAAATCACAGTGGTCCCTGCATGAGCCTCTGCTGTCATGGAACCAAACCGCCAATTCAAGCACCACTGGCCATAACTGCTAGATGTAATTGCTGGTATTAAATGTCTACATTAAGTGGAGCGCACGTTTAGCACCGTTGTCTGGATATATCCTGATTGGCCACCGCCTGGGAGTCTCATGGCTACCATTACAATAGCCATAGATCTATAATAACCATTTTAATTGCAAGTTCTCTTTGATTTGCATAAAACAGTTTCATCCCAAATTTGCATCCACTAAGTTATCCCAAGCCCTGGAGCATTACATTAAAAAGTGTCTCCTACCTTAGTCGCTGAAACACATTTGAATTTCTAGACAGATTCTGATTAGATTCAGTCCTAGCTGCAGTGCATATTTGACCATTGCTTTGAATGATCAAAACTGTGCTATTATTCTCTTTTATTCTGCTTCTATTGTGTTGCCCTATTGTAAGATCACAAATTACACTTGCGGAGATGGAGCAAATCCCTTTTAAAGACTGAATGAAATTATGTGCAGGTTGACATTCTTTTTTTTCCTGAACACTTTCTTATCAATTTTCTATTGTGGAACAGCTGTAGGAATTTATAACACTCCATCAAACCATGTCAGCCAGACTATGGGGAATTTTTCCTACCATACCATTGATAAAAAATGTTCATTGTGTCTCTAACAGCATATGGTAAAAGAGGTTAGGAACCTCATTTCTAGACCGGATGGTTCTGGGCTTTAGTCCCCTGTGCAAGGAATGCTGTCTTGTCCAAACCAGCTGCACAAACAGCGGTACTGAGTACATAAACCGCCAGCTCCATTAATTTGTGTGGAGAGGGACATCTGTGAAGCCAGTTAAATGCAGCAACGTACTGAGAGGGTAGAAACAATTCTAACTTTCTGCTCTAAAAAGAGTTACTGTCACACTCAGTTTTTTATATGATTTATGCACTAATTTGCACATTTCTTTTAAATCTTAAAAATGATACAGATACCTTGAAATGGATGACATTTGTAAATAGAACTCTCACAGTCAAAATTGATGTGATAATATGAAGCTTTTTGACTTTTAACACATACTTCTTTTGTGTGCCAGTGATGAAAGTTACCCAAAGTGTGCCGTCTGTAAAGCAATAGCATGTTTTTTTTTATTTTAACACTGTTTTGAGAGTGTTTTCGCTGTTAGCCTGTGATATGATATGCTGTCCCCCTTCGGTGCAGTTTTACGGTGCTCCAGTCTGACCATGGCCAGGACCTGCTGTGTCGTGTGATTAGCCCGGCTCTCGCCCACGCCCTGGAGGCCCGGATGCTCATGAACGTGTACTGTAAGGGCCACTCTTCAAAATTTCCGCCCCCCCCTTGTCCCCTCCCCTCGGCCCCCACATCCCCATCTCGCCAACGCAGCGCTGCTAAGCCTTAATCTACCAGAACAGCGGGCACTGTCACGGCCTCGGCTCATAAAGCCATCCCAGTCGGATCGAAGATCCGGCGGCGGCCGGCCTAATTCAAAGGGACCGTAAAAGTACGGTAATTTGTTACGCCCTCCTTACACCGTCCGCTCTAACTGATTGCAGCAATAACAAAGGCCAGGCCATCCCCATTTATTTTACTGTGCATATTTTATATGGCCCGCTGTAATTTATTCATATTCTACACCGTCTTATTACTGCTTGAGCATCTGTTATTCTGTCTTATAGACTCAGGCCAGAGTGAAATGCCCCCCTCCCCCCATTGCCAGTGGCCTCGGGAAGAGGCGAGCCCCCTCAAGCCACATGCATGTTAAATGTCCGTAATTTATCGGCTCTGTCTTTACAAATAGTGCCATTTTTCACGAAGCAGGGTACGATTCATTTACCCCCCCCCCCTGCGCTATCTCCCTCTCTACTGACGGCCCCTCACCCAACTGTGTTCGTGTCCGCCGCCTTCATTTTAAAGAGCGACAGCGATATACAGATGCACTATGGGGAGCTGAACCTTTCCTTCACCGCCCTACCCGTTCCCTCTTCCAGTATTTAAACATCTTATGAGTTAATTTTCATTTCCCTCTACCGTCAGTGCATTCACCTCCACTCCTATCCTGTCCTGCAGTCCCGCCCCAGGCCCCAGTGATCGAGGGGCTGGACAGTGACGAGGTTAAAGCCGGAACGCTCCTGAAGCTTGTGTGTTCTTCTCACGGAGGAAACCCACTGGCCACCCTACACTGGACCAAGGTGCGCAGCTGAAATTTTCCACTGTTTCCTGCCCCTTGCCATAGCAAACAGTGTTAGGGATGGCTCTCTCTGCGGTAGTTAGTGGTTAGTGTTCGAGGGGGAGGGGGGGAGTTGATGCACAGCAGCGGGCCTGACGTGCGCCCGGATTACATTTTCGCTTAGCATTTACCATCAAGATTAAAGCCGTGCGCGGATGGGAGCGGAGTATTAATGCTCAGGGAGAAGATTTAAAGGTATTATTTCAGATCCCAATAGTGCGTTCTCCTTCCACTTCTCTCACTCTCAGTCTCCGGCTGTTTCTCTCTCTCTCTCTCTCTCTCTCTCTCTCTCACTCTGTCCTCTCTCGCACTCTCCCACAAATAAGCCATTCTGAGCTTTCTTTGATGTTAAAATGTATTTTCTGCTTTGTTGTTGTCATTGTTTTTTTGGTTCAAGAAGAAAAGTTGCGTTCAAAATACAGTTTCACTACTGTTCTCTTTTCTTTATCCCCTACCTGTCTCTGCATTTTTTCTCCGCTCACTTCCTTTCTCACGCTATCCCTCCTTATCTTTTTCCTCCCGCCCCGCTGCGGTCTCCTCCTCTCCCCACCTCTTTTTTCACAACATCCATCTCTCTTTCCTTCACTCTCTGATGCCCTCTCATTTTCTCATTTTCCCTCCCATACCCACTGTCTTTTCCTCTCTCTCGCTCTCTTTCTCCCCGCGGTACAGAATCAGGAGGTCCTGTCGACCAGCTGGGAGGTGGACACTGTGTTGAGGAAGGCCAGTAGCCTGCTGGTCATGCAGGTGAAGCCTGAGGACAACCATGCTGTGCTGTGCTGTGAGAGCGTCAACCAGGTGTCGCTGCGCCCCCTGTCTCTCACGCGCACGATAACCGTCCTCTGTGAGTCCCCGCCCCATCCTGTCCCCATCCAGTCTGAGAAAGAACCCCGAGATTGCTGCCAAATCATGGTAACAGTTATGACATACCAGCCCAATCAGAGAAACAGCCCTAAGATCCCTTTCAAATCATGGTAACAGTCACATTATAGCTGCCCAATCGGAGAAACATCCCTGATATCCCTGGCAAATCATGGTAACAGTCAAAATATAGCTAACTAATCAGAGGAACAGCCCTTAGATCCCTGTGAAATCATGGTAATGGTCATAGTTTAGCTGCCCAATCACTAAAGCAGCCCTGAGATCCCTGTCAAAACAAGTTAGTAATAATAATATAGCCACCCAATCAAAGAAACAGCCCTGCTATCACTTTCAAATCATAGCAACAGCCATAATATGCAGTAACTGCTCAGTCACTGAAATAGCCCTAAGATCTCCATCAAAACAAGGTGAGTAATAATATATCCACCCAATCACTGAAACAGCCCCGAGATCCCGGTCAAATCATAATAACAGCTAAATAACAGAAACAGCTCTAAGATCCCTGTCAAAACATGGTAACAGTCACAATATAGCAGTCCAATCAAAGAAACAGCCCTCAGATCCCTGTGAGATCACAATATCAGCCATTGGCACAGAATCACAGAATTTTTTTTTTTTATTAAACCTTTATTTAACCAGGTAAGACTCATTGAGATTTAAAATCTCTTTTTCAAGAGTGACCTGGCCAAGAGGGCAGCATAAAAAGGACACATATAAGTTTCATACAAGGACAATGACACACAGATATCAAAACATTAAAAAATAAATAAATAAATAAATGCATAAATAAGTAAATTAGGCACAGAGACAGTTTCTCAAGCTTTCACGTTCTAAATCTTTTAAAATTGAACCAAAAGCATTAATAGAAATCAGTTCTGACAATCTCAAGTCCTTCTGAAGGATGTTCCAGGCAGAGGGGCAGCATATTTAAAAGCTTTTTTTCCAAGCTCCGTGCGAAAGCACGCTGAACAGTCAAATGCAAAAAATCTTGAGAACGGAGGTTGTAATGGCCTTCACTTGAAAAAAAGATATATGGACAAGTAAGAAGGGACCAGCCCAAGGAGAGTTTTATAAATAAAATTCAACCAAGCTTACGCACATACAAAGATGGCCACTCTGAATACAAAGTACAATGATGGGTAAGATTTTTAAAACCAGTAACAAACCGCAAGGCACAGTGATAGACAGTATCCAGGGACCGTAAACATTGTGCAGAAGCATTCATATATAATAAGTCACCATAATCTAGCAAAGGCAGGAAAGTAGCTGACACAATCAGCCCTGCGATTCCAGTCAAATCATAATAACCGCCATAAAATAGCCGCCTAGTCACAGACACAACCCTGAGATCTCTGTCAAAACATGATAACAGCCATTGTATAGCTGCCAATATGTGGAAACAGCCCTAAGATCCCTGACAAATCATGATAATAGCTACTCAATCACAGAAACAGCCCTCATATCCCTATCAAAACATCATAACACCCATAATATTTGCAACCCAATTAAAGAAACTGCCCTGAGATCCCTGTCAAATCACAGAAACAGCCATTACATCTGTTCAATAACAGGAACAGAAAAGATTTCAGCCGAAGTACAATAAAAGCCGTGAGATACTTGTATGATCCTAGCTATGTGATCACTGTCCAATCTCTGCAAGAACTGTGTGATTCTTGTCCAATCACAGCAACAGCCATAAGATTCCTACCCAGTCATAGCAAGAGTTGAGAGATCCCTATCCAGTCATTGTGACAGCCAAGAGATCTCTGACCAATTTAAGCAAAAGCTGTGAGTTTGCTGTGTATTCACAGAGACAGGCATGATATTGGCACTCCATCACATTACACCTGAAAGGTCCAATCATAGAAACAGCTGTGAGATGCCTGTCCAATGACAGCATTAGTAGTGAAATGCCAGTCCATTTGCTGGTCAGCCATCAAATTCAATTACAACAACAGTTAGGGTGAAGGAATTCTCCCTGCCACAAATGCTGCACTCATTTACGGCAGGTGGTCTCATGGTAGTTTTCCCAATTCATGCCGGGACAGATTTTCCACACTCCGTGCTGGCCGGTATTCTGTCAAATTATGCAGCCCTGTTGAAAATCCCACTGGTATGCAAAACAACCACAAGGTCTTTGTTTTTACGTTAATATTAAAATTGGAATCAGCATATGCTAGCAACTTTGATATTAGTTCGCTTGTTATAACATAACAATAACATAACACACGTGTTATACCGAGCTAGTTACGTTTGATTAAAGGTAACATGCTGCACACCATTATCATTCAGTGTCTATACTTTCCAGTGAAGTGAGCATACACATACAAAGATTTATATGCTTACAGGTCCAAAGGCGCCAGGAATGTAAAAAGTGTATATTTAAGGTCTTTGAAGATAAAAAAGATATGAGCGTAGAAACAGCCCGAAGATTGTGCGTCAGCAGCTTTCAAGGCCACGTCCACCGCTCTATCCACCAGTTTTGTTTATACTTAGCTCTCTACAAGTGCAACTACATTTATTGGGGTGATGACCAAAGTGATGTTTTTCAAAGGCAAAATCCAAAAACACTGGGGGGTGAATGGTATTTTTGGATGGGAAAATTGGAATTTTGGGGACTGGACAGAGCAAATGGTTCCCTGTCCAGTCATATACTCAGCCATAGAATCTCCATCCAGTTACATCCTCATTGATGAAATATCTGTCCAATCATGGCCTCGGCCCTGATGAGCTGTCACTGGGTTTGCCAAAACTGCCTTGCACTAATAGGAGGCACATGGTGGTGATATCGTTATCCAGCCAATAAAACCTGGACTTGGAATCTTATTCATCAGCGCTCTGAATACAGGACAAATGGTTCCTGTATGGAGCAATTTCAGCGTGAAAGTCAGGATGTCATAGTTAATAATAGACTGTCAGCATATGTTACACTGTCCCTGATACAGTCACACACTGGCTGCGCTGCCGCTGAACTCCAGGGCATTCTTTCTTACTGAGACCTCATTTAACTTAACCACTCTGCACAGCGATAACGGCGCTGCACCGCTAATGAATGATATCTGTGCTTTAATTAACACTACATGGAAATTAATTAAGTCCATATTTCTCATCTGCCGCGAAAATAGCGAGAGCGACCTTAGCGTTAGCATTTACTGCACGACAGCAACTTTATGTGCCGGCAGCTGGGGTCGTTCTGCGCACTGCCACTCGGAACCTAAAGCGCCGTAGCGCCGTCATGCCGGCTAATGCACCTCCATGGCTCGGGGACACGCTTCCGCGCTGTCATCGACAGTCTGTGTGCTCCTGAATGTGCTGAAATCATTTCCATTTATTAGCCGGCTCTCAGTGGAAGAGCAGACTATGCGCTATGGGCAGGAAATTGGGTGTGTTGGCGTCTCACCCGACAAATAAAGACCAGATGCAAGTAGCACCCATTATGAAAATGGAATATACTGGAATATGTACTTGAGAATAATAAATAGGGAGGGAAGAAAAGAGGACAAACTCATACCTGATAATATGGCTTTATAGCTTTCAGCCACTCATGCTTATTCACGACATCAACTCTGCAGCACAGGCAGGAGTCCAAAGCTACAAAAGATGTTGAGAGAACATTTTTTGATTCAAAGATATATGTACTTCTTTTACCCTGTCTCTGCAACTGCATGTGTATGACCCTGTCTCTGCAGCTGCATGTACTATCTGTGCAGCTTCTTGTATACGTATGACCCTGTCTGCACGGCTGCATGTCTATGACCCTGTCAGCGCAGATGTATGTATATGATATAATCCTGTCTTCACAGATGCATGTATATGACCCTTTCTGCGCTGCTGCATGTGCATGACCTATCTATGCAGCTGCATGTATATTATCCTGTCTGTACAGCTGCATGTATATGATTTTGTCTGCACAACTGCGTGTATGTGACCCTTTCTGCACAGCTGTATGTATATGATCCAGCCTGCACAGCTGCATGTATATGATTCTGTCTGCACAGCTGTGTTTACTTGATCCTGTCTGCACAGCTGCATGTGTATGATTCTTTGTACTCACATAATTCAGCCGCTCACAGTTGAGAGGATACAACCAAACTTTCTGTTACACAATGGTCTGGAACTGGATAAAAACATGTCAACCAATGGATAATTATCGGGTTACAGTTCACATGGATGTGAACTATAACTGTGCTTTACGCAGGTAAGCCTAAGCAAGCAATAACGTAACTGGATTTCAGTGAGAGATTATATGAGGATGTAAAGAACCACTGAATTTGTTGAAGGATGAATCTATGTGTAAATGAATACGAGGGAATCACAAGTTTTTTAATATCTGATGACTATAATTGATGGTAGAATGATATACAGTAATATCAATTCCATGCTGAATTTTTGGTTTAGAAAAGTGATTTTTTTCACTAATTAACTGCGATACTTTTGCCTATTATAGCTGAAGTGGTTGCAACAAAAGACAATGATTTTTTTCTGTCACAAGAGATCATTTTTATTAACTGCTGGATGGATAGCATGGGCAAGTATATTAGGCAGTTTGCCCATCAGGCCTTGCTGAGGAGTTTAATTCTTACAACTCGTGGGAAACTGGGATTGGACTTGACTGGTCCATATTCTAAATTGGTAACACATACCACTTCCTTGTGAATATTCAATTACCATTTTGAGTGTGCCACCTATTGATAGAATAGTGTAACTGCGCGCATAAATAGAGCAGCTCTATGTCCGCTGGCATGAACAACTGTGCGAACTTGTTAATAGTGCCAGAAGTGAAGAGATGAAAGTATCAAGATCTCTATTTGCAGAAGCCTGTGTGAAAATGGTCTGATTGGTTGTGTTGCTGACAACATCAAAAAAAGACTTGAGTTTGCCAAGAAATTCTAGGATTGGACGCCAGTGGACTGGGAACAAGTCCTGTGGACCAATTAATCAAATTTAGAAATTTTCTCACCCAAACGCAGAACTTATGTGCGCTGTAGAGTTGGAACATGTTTGAAAGATGACTGTTTAACCCCTTCAGTAAAACTTGGTGGTAATATTATGGTTTGGGGTTCAGGCTGCTCGAAAGGAGCTGGTGAGCTAATAAAATTGATGGAATCAAGTATCAAAAGAAGTATCACAATATCCACAGTGAGACATGCGTTGCCATCTGAAAAAAGAGTGATTGGTCAGGGGTATTATTTTTAACAAGATAATGACCCTAAACGCACTTCTTGGGCTCTAAATTCGTAGACCAGGCGCAGGCGTGGCGCAGGCGCGGCGAACGGGCGGTGCGCCGCGCCAACGGGGTGTGTCCAGGCGTATGTTGCAATTTCGTGCGCGGTGCAGCCTAGCGCAAGTACTCCTCTGTCCCGCCTCGGTCCCTCCTACGGCGCAAGTGGCAAAGAGGGTGGAGAGAAGGCCTTAATGGGTTTAACACAGCCGAGTCAAATCTTCACCAATCAAATGAGCTCCTCTCCTCACCTTTAAAATTGGAATAAAGAAGCCTCTGTCCTATATCAGCATGATTCCTGAATGTTGCTTTTTACATTGCTGCTTCAGGCATGTTTTCTGCTCCGCTTACGCCTATATTAAGCATTACGAATATGAGTTAGCTGGCTAGCTGGGACATTTGCTAATTATTACCATTAGCTTAACTTGAATGGAATTTCAAAACGAAACTACGTCAGATCGTTCAAACTTCTGAAGTTGGAATGAAATACGACGGTTGCTCATTTATTTCTTCTGCCTGCATCATTGGGAAGAGAAACGATGGATCGCGTGTTCCTATTATTACACCCTGTTGCTGCATAAAATTTTGGGATTAACATGCATGGACAACAATGCAAGATACGTTACACATTTATTTTCAATATGTGATCTTAACTCAGTACGAGATCATAGCAATCAGGCTGTATTCCTTTCCCCACTAAAACGATAAAACCTAAGTGACAATAGCCATGTTCCCATCCACACGTCCTTATGCGAATTAAGTCATATCGAATAAAAAATGCCCTATGGAAACGGTGAAATTTGACTTGATTTTCAAGATATCGACATTAAGTTTATACGGTTGATCTCATCGGATTTTCTTCTTGATCGGTAAAAGGTTTATGCGACAACTGCAAATGGAAACGTTATTTGCCGAATAAATCTGCGACTGCATCGTGACGGTGTTTCGATGCCGTCGTTGCCTTCTGATAATGGTTTGCATGTTGCTAATAGCTGGCTCATAAGCTCTATTACAACTTGTGCAATTATCATCATTTGTTGGGAGACGCGATCCATTATTGCGAACTAGTTAATTTTGTTGCAAACCACACTACTTCTGTTCACTCGAAGGTTCTGCGATTCAGTGCGAAAATGAATTGAAACTGCTTAAAATGTCAGAAATCTATTCGATACACCGATTTCATGGCGTAGCAGCAAGGGACGTCATTACACACAAGTTTTTATTCGCTTTAATGCTGTTAGCTGGAAATGCATTTTTACCGCCTTTATTCGCATGAATATTTTTGGCGAACTTCAGATAATTCGATTGACAAGTGGATGGAAACATAGCTTATAATAGTATTAAGCTGCTTGCACACTGGACATGAAACGAATTTTTCGCACGACAGATAACATTCAAAGTCAATGCAAAGACGCGAATACACGCGTGTATTCACGTCTTTGCTTTGACTTTGAATGTATTCAGTCGTGCGAAAAATTCGTTTCGCGTCCGGTGTGAAAGCAGCTGAAGGGCACAAACCCACATAGCCTACACGCACACGCCCACATGCACCACATCTCTCTCTCTCTCTCTCTCTCTCTCTCTTTGATCTGACATCAGGACAATCGATATAGATACTATAATTTATGTGCTGATTCAGATAGTTACACTAAATAGCGGTTGCAGTAATTATTTATTGCATTGAAATGTGCCTGACACTCTGGAAACCTGCCTGTGAGGTTTCGGTGACGTGTGCGCACTGTGCGCCGGTCAGCCAAATTACCACTGCACAGAATGTAAACCAGGTTGAACCTGGCGAGCTCTCAGCGCACGGTCAGCGGAGACTTTATCCACGAAATTGTCACTGCGTCTTGATGAATATGTGACACCTCCCCCTACTACGCCGCCACACCCATCTCGGCGCACGTCCGTCTACCAAATTACCAAAGTGGCTGCGCACGGTGTTGCACCGCACGAAATTACCACTGCGCGGGCTGCACCGCACGAAATTACCACTGCGTGGGCTGCGCCACGCTACGCCACCCTGCGCTGTGCCAAGAAATTAGAGCCCCTTCACCGTGTCCCAAAAGTTCATGCACCACAGAAAAAGTCAACTCAGATTGTGAATATTCAACAGAATGCGTTTATTCAAAAGCCTGTGTATCCCCCCGGGATCTTAATTACTGCCCTCAGCCTGTGGGGCATAGAATGCACTAAGTTGTTTAGAACGGAAGGCTCAAAGTTGCCCCACTCCTGCACAGCCCTTGCATTGCGCTGCTTCATGGTGGTAGGGGGTGGGCTGTGGAAGACCCGACTGTTCAGGATACCCCAGAAGTTCTCAATCGGGTTGAGGTCTGGGGAGTTGGGTGGCCATTCCTCTTTTTGCAGAAAGCCAGGAAGCTGCTCAGAACACCACTGCTGAGTTGAACAAGCAGTATGTGCGGGGGCACCATCTTGCACGAAGGCCATTTCCGCACACCTGTTGAACATCTTCCTAGCAGTGACGGGGCCCAATTTCTTTTTTCTGGTGAGTATGGGAAGTAGCACTGGCTGGAGAATGTTCTTGACATAATACTCAGCATTGATGGTGGTGCCCTGGGGTAAAACTTGCAACTCCAACAGCCCTGGAGATGACATTGCACCCCAGACCATGCAATGGGCGCTGAGCTTGACTTGTTCAGAGGGTGGCACTTTCTTTTGATCTTCGGTGTAGATGCGGTCGTTTTGGCTGTTGGGAGTTGGATATAAGTAGAGTGGGCACTCATCACCCAATTTTCCCAGTGTCTTGGGGTCATTGTGGCATACTTCTTTGTAAAAGCCAGCTGCTTCTCCTTTTGCAGTTTGGTAAGGCAAGGAATCCACTGTCTTCTGTATGCTCTCAGACCCAGTTTCTCACTCAGAAAACGATGGATGGTACTCTTAGAAACTGCTTCCCAAGATTCTTCAGTCTTCGACTGAGTCTGCGGTGTCTCTTTCCCTTGGCCTTTCGGATGAGGTCCTTGGCCCTGGAACTCAGGACTGAGGGGCAACCAGCACGGGGCTCGTCTTCAAGGGAGTCACAACTCTGGTGTCTCTGCCACCACTTCTTCACCCATCATATGCTTCTGCCAAGGTCCTGAGCTCCTCCCTGCAAGTTTTCCCTGCCCCGCGCAAGGCAATGGCTTGAGCACGGACCTGAGGCTCTGAAAGAGCTGCCTTTCCAGGTTTTTGTTTGGCCATCGTGGCAACACTACCAAAAAGGTTCTCTCAGTGACAGTTCTCTCTTGGTTCCTTGGCCAACCAAGAAATTTTTAGGCCTCTCGCAAACAGATGAACTAATTAAACAACCTCACAACACCTGGCTGACCAAGTGCAACCCATTTTGGAGACAGAGATTTTGCTCATTGGGGTGCATGAACATTTGGGACAGGTGTATGTTGAGGAAGGATTATCTCAGTTGGAAAACACCATCTGGTGACATAAAAGTTATGACTTGCCCTGCTATAAATCCAGACCTTAATCTGATTGAGCAAATCTGTCGTAACATCAAAATAATCTTTTGGAATGGACTTCAAACCATATGGAATGGTTTAGTGAGTGAAGAAATTAGAAAATATGAAAACTGTGCCTGGAAGATTAAATGCTGTAATCAAAGCAAAGGGTGGCCACGCTAGATACTGACCTTTTCTCTCAAAAAGACATAATTATTTTTGTTTTTACTATAAAATGTTATCGGTTAACATATTTTCATCTATATGATCCAATACTACATAAAATGAATACCTTAATAGTACTTGGTTTCTGATTTATCTTAATTTTGTTAAGTGCATAATCATCACTGCACACTACTTTAACCGTGTTTGTACAGCTGCATGTGTATGACCTGTCTGCACAGTTGTATGTATATGACCCTATCTGTGCAGCTGCATGTGTATGGCCCTGTCTGTACAGCTGAATGTATATAACCCTGCCTGTGCAGCTGCATGTATATGATCCTGTCTGTACAGCTGAATATATATAACCCTGCATGTGTAGTTGCATGTATATGACCCTGTATGCGCATGTGGATGTTTGTATATGACCCTGTCCGCACATGTGGATGTTTGTATATGACCCTGTCTGCACAGGTGGATGTTTGTATATGACCCTGTATGCACTGGTGGATGTTTGTATATGGCCCTGTATGCGCAGGTGGATGTTTGTATATGACCCTGTCTGCACATGTGGATGTTTGTATATGACCCTGTCTGCACAGGCGGATGTTTCTATATGACCCTGTATGCGCAGGTGGATTTTTGTATATGACCCTGTCTGCACAGGTGGATGTTTGTATATGACCCTGTATGCACAGGCGGATGTTTCTATATGACCCTGTATGCGCAGGTGGATTTTTGTATATGACCCTGTCTGCACAGGTGGATGTTTGTATATGACCCTGTCTGCACTGGTGGATGTTTGTGTATGACCCTGTATGCGCAGGTGGATGTTTATGACCCTGTCTGCACTGGTGGATGTTTGTATATGACCCTGTCTGCACTGGTGGATCTTTGTATATGACCCTTTCTGCACTGGTGGATGTTTGTATATGACCCTGTATGCGCAGGTGGATGTTTGTATATGACCCTGTCTGCACTGGTGAATGTTTGTATATGGCCCTGTATATGCATCTGAATGTGCAAAACTCTGTCCGTGGTACTGGGTGCCTGCCATTGCTCACTATACTTCAGCTGCCTGTGGATGTTTTGCTCAGTCGAACCCTCGGAGCTGAGGGTCCTGGGCTCCATGCAGGCCGTGGAGGGGAAGGAGGTGACCCTTTGCTGTTACACCTCCTCCAGTAACCCCCCTGTGCAAATACGCTGGTGGTTGGGCTTCAAGGAGCTCAGCAATACTGTGGTGACCATCACTGAGGTGTGTCAATATGATTTACTGCGTGTTTATAAATTTGATTGTTACTATGAATGGGTATTAGGGTGAGTTTTTGTATAAATGGTTTATGTGAGCAATGTGTTGTGCGTGTATGTGTTTGAGTGTGTGTCTGTATTGATGAGTGTTTCTGTGTTAGACAGAAATCTTTCTATGTGTCCATATGTATTGTTATGACAAAATACATACCTCAATGAGTGTGGGTGTGGATGATGTGTGACCACTTGCATGCATGCATGGGTATAGAAGTTATTCATTTCAACAGCAATGGTGAGTGATTATATATTGTGACACTTTACTGTGGAAAAGCTATCACTGTTACCAAGCTTGTCATAATCTGAAAAGAAGATGAAGAGATAATGTGTATTTTGAGGCAGATAATGTTAAGCGAGATACAAAGCAAATTAAAGTGTTAGTGACAGCAGCTCAAGTGAATATGTTCTGCCTTTTCCTGTATGTACAGCTTTTGTAAATTCTTGTAGTGGGAGAGAATTTTGGCAGATTTAAATACTTACTTACAATATCTCCCATTCAGTATGTTGTTAAACAATAGCAATACACAGAGAAGTGTTGTCCAATACAACCTTTATGGCAAAATATGTTTGGCAGATTTAGAATGCTCGTGGCAGCTTAATTCTGAAAATGCTCAAATTTTTGTTAGGAAATGTTAGCTTCATTTACAAAACAATTGATTCTCATTTATTTTGTTCAGCCGAACATAAATATTGTGGCGCGGTATTTTGTGTGGATACATGTGGTGTCATATGACTGGTCTCCAGGGGACAAATGGAGGTATGGCGACCATGTCCAATCTGACCTATCGAGTGTCCCGGGAGGAAAATGGACTGCCCCTCATTTGTGAGGCCTTCAACAAGGGCACTCGGTTCTCCAAAATACACTCCTCCGTCTTGCAGGTTTACTGTAAGCCCTGCTTTTCTGCTCGCCATACCACTTCTTTCCTTCTACTCATTCCTCTTCCTCCTCTCCATCACTCCAGCTTTCTATGTCTATCACATCATTTTCAGCCTTCCTCTCGCTTATCCTGTAATCCATATGGCCAACCCTCCCTGGTTTCTGCTGCATGCCTTCCAGCCCATTCCTATGCTATCTCTCTCCCCTTTCCATCCCGAGCTCCCCATCTTCTCCTCCACCATTCATCCCTTTATTTTTCACTCTCTCTCTCAGCCTGTCCTCTGCTCCTCCTCTCTGGTGCACCTTCATCCCCTTTTCTGCCTCCATCCGTCTCTCTCCTCACAGCAGACCTTCCCCTGGTAGTTAAGCTCAAAGCCTTTTTCGGTAGTGTTTTTGTTTTCTTTTCCACTGCAGTGAGTTGTGTTTGCTCTCCCTCTATCAGTGCAGCACCTGACTGCATACATGGCTGCACTAACGTGCTGAAGATCTGGCTGCATGGCTCTGTCTTATTTAGCCCCCCGGTCAATTTAGCACCTTCTCTCTGCATCCTTCCCCTGTCATCTCCCTTTCCCAATTTCTCCCGCTTGCTCTCAGACCCCCCACAGAAGGTGTGGATGGACGCCCCGCTGACTGAGGTCCCCTTGCGTGCCGGGGCCACGGTTCGGCTGGTGTGCTACTCCTCCGGCGGAAACCCACCCGGACGACTCACCTGGTTCAAGGTCAGGGGGTCAACCATAGACTCTGGGTAGATTCATGAAAGATGCAGAATACAGTGGGTCCCTGTCGTAGAGAACAATTTTCAGTGGCGTGTTTCAGTGGTTGAGTGTACATCTCCGTGTGTTTCTTCTCTGTGCGAGTGTGTGCATGTGTCAAATTTTGTGTGTGCGTTTGTTATCCACATGTGTGTTTCCTTGTTTGCGTGCGCATGCGTGTGTTTTCATGTGGGCATGTATGGCTATACATGCCAGGACTGGTTATTGAGAAACTACTTTGCACAATGCTGTGAGAACATTTTGTGTGGTCCTCACTGAGGATTACAGCTGATTGGTAAAAGTAAGGGTTACGTTTACTGCCCAGAATGAATTTAAGTCCTAATGAGTGTAGCTATTCAAACATTCATGTGTGCATGCGTACTCACATGTATCCAGGTTTGAAAGTGCATGAGTAAATACGTGTGTACCAGTTCAATGCGTCTGTGCGTTTCTGTGCATGAGTGTGCTTGCATGTGTTCTTCAGCATATGCTTGCTTGTGTTGCTGAGTGTGTGTGTTTGAGATTGTGTGTGTGTGTGCGTACAAATGAGTGTGTTTGAGAGAGAGCGTGTGTGTGTGTGTGTGCGTGTGTTCCAGTGACGGTCTGAATTCAGCAGGATTTCTGTTGACATCAGCGATGGGTTGTTTGAGTGAGCGCTTATGTTCCATTTTGGGGGAGTGTTTATCTTGCGCGCATACTGGGCCAGTGTTTCAGCGCGGTGGTTATGTCTGTTTTTCACTCAGTCGGCGTTCCTGTATTAAATATGCTGTGCTTTGTCAGAGAGTGCGTGTTCATGCATATGTTAATGCAGTATGTCTCAGTGCCGTGCCATTCACAATGCGGGAGCAGTGCATTAGCAGTACTTCTGCTGTATTACTCTGCTGTCTGCTGTGGGTTAGCAGTCCGTTTGTTTGTGTCAGGGTGGATTTACGCTTCAGAGTGGATTTGTGTTTACGTACGTGGGTACGGTTGCATGCAAATGAAAAGTACGCGTGCGAGCGCATGAGAGAGGATGTGTCTACTCTGAGATGTATGAACATACCTGAGTGTGGTGTTAAAGCGTGTTTATGTGTTTGTATGAACAGTGCATATTGTATGCATACAAAACTGTGTTTGTGCGTGCGTCTGCGTGAGTGCATTCATTTGTGTGTGAGTGTGTGTGTGTGTGTGTGTGTGTATGTTTGTGTGTCCAGCTGTGTGTCTGAATTCACAGACCATACGTGTTGGTGCTTCAGTGTGTGTCACAATTTTGTCCCCCTTCTCAGGGCCAATCTGTCTGTGACAACCAGATGACTGTGACATTGCAGAAGGCTGTCTCACGCGAACTGGTGTTGGTCCTTCAGCCCAGCGACAACATGGCCACATACCGATGCGAAGCCACCAACCAGGCCAGGACTGTGCTCTCCACCCAAACCATTCTAAATGTCCAGTGTGAGTCGGAACAAACTTATACTTTACTGATCCCAGTGGGGTAAATTTTCCTCTGCATTTACATAACGTAACAGAACATAACATAACATGAATGGCGAGAACAGGCCGTTCAGCCCAACTAGGCTCGCCAGTTTCTTTATTCTATTGTGAGTATCACTTCAGATACTCAATGACTCAATGGTATCTAGCTTTAAGTCAAGCCTGCTCTTGAAAACTCCCAAGGTCTCCGCCTCAACAATATGGTCAGGCAAGCTGTTCCACAGTGAAATTACTCTTTGGGTGAAGAAATATTTCCAAATATCAGTGCTAAATTTACCTTTGGTCAACTTCCATTTGTGACCCCGAGTTCTACTTACAACACTTGGTTGAAGAAATCCTACATAATTCACTTTGTTAATCCCTTTAACATATTTAAAGACCTCAATCAGATCACCCCTAAGTCTCCTTTTGACCCATTCTAGTTACTAGTTAGGAGGAGTGGACAGCCTGGATCACATCAGGACCAACTCCAGGTCTGAGGTCGGAGCCTTGGTCAGGGGCAGTGGCGGCGCCAGAACTGGAATTTGGGGGGGCAAAGACATATCCTTTTTTAACAACAATTAGTCCTGGCTAGTTCTCAATTATTTTCCTTTTTTAACACATTTTCCAATTATAGTAATAATCCATTGGCAACTAAAGACACGGCCTCTCTCCCCGTGCGATCTGACAGCAATGAAATAATGGGCTAAATTCAGTACAGAAAAATAATTTACTTGTTAATAGACCTAAGCTTTACGAAAGACTTTGAAACTTCTGTGATACCTTTTCCGCACATCAGGCAATTTAACTTGCACTTCATGATCGTTCAAATTCATCGTTTAAAACTGAAAAACTTCCATGCATAGAGACTTCAAATCCGCATGAATCTCTTAAATACAAGTTGACTGAATAATGACTGATCCACGTTCCAATGAAATGTCTCCTTTCACTCTCGGGGTTGATTAAAAAGTGGGATTCGGAAATTAAATATAAAAAGCGTGCGACTCCAGCTGATTTAAATGCTCCAAATACGCATCTAAATGAACGATTGTCCTCTTACCTAAACGGGGAGAACTAGTAGCACCTGAAGTGGAGTTTTCTCGGAGTGAATCTATTGTTAATTATGAAAATGACTGAGAACAGGTCAGGACTAATAATTGTTTTAAAGGGATGTCCTGTGCCCCCCCCCAATTCCCAGTTCTAGCGCTGCCACTGATCAGTCCCTTTTCAGCCCACCTCTCCACATCCACTGTCCCATATCTTCCCAAGGTGTCCCATCTCTACCACTGTGTAGAATTACTGGATAGCTAATGCAATAGTAAACCGCGTTGGAAAGTTGAAGCAACTAAATGGCCATATTTGTATGTCCGATGGTGATCAACGTTACATTGAATCCTATGGCAGGGCTGACCCTGTGTGTATCTTTTTACTGCAGCAAACATTTATCCAGGGATTTGGCAAGACAATTCACTAGGTGTTGTAAAGATGGATGCACTGTGATTAATATGTTAATGTGAAATGATATATTCCTTATTACTGGCTATTATTGATCTATTAACACGGTAGCCAGCTATAATCAAGATAAGCCAAGTTGGTCATCTCTAGAATAGCCAATTTCAAATTCATAACCCTTCGCATTAGCCTAATTATTACACAAGGTTTCATGATTGCATCTCACATTATCAATTAGATCCATGTCACGTGCTATAACTTTCTTAATCCAGCACCATTGATAGGCAACGCTGTTTTCTAATAGACTACACTTTCAAAGCTATCATTCAGGCACCTAGCTATTGACTTATATAACACCCGTCACGATGTGAAACTACCAGTGACTTTATGCCACCTTACCCATTTTATATTTACTTGAGGTAAATGAATGCCATTACCTGCTGAAATGTCAGTGCAGCAGAAATACATATTAAACTGTCAAGCTAAAAAAAAAAAACAACTTCATTCTGCAATTTAGTAATTTTATTCAACATTGACGCAGTG
Source organism: Gymnothorax javanicus (assembly GCA_029692085.1). Lineage (NCBI taxonomy): Eukaryota > Metazoa > Chordata > Actinopteri > Anguilliformes > Muraenidae > Gymnothorax > Gymnothorax javanicus. The sequence continues at coordinate 36,966,677 of CM056193.1, read as the reverse complement.
TTGCTGCTACCCATACAAAGATTCTTGAAATTCTTCTGGTGTGACAAAAATTATTAGGCTTCGATTTCCAACCTCAATGTCTTAAAGGTTGTGAATTTTTTTCAGATATTAAAAGACACATATGATTTTAGCAATAAAAGCACATTCTACATTGAAGAATAATATGCTTTGTATGATACCATTTAAAAAAAAAAATCTTTGCAATTAAGCAAATATGAAAGTGCCAAAGTTACGTTTCATAACATCCATCAATCCATCCATCCATCCATCCATTGTCTTCCGCTTATCCGGGGCCGGGTTGCGGGGGTAACAGACTAAGGCCTGGGTCACACTGCCTGCGGTGGCGGTGCTGATTCTGCATACCGCATGCGTATTTTCGTTGCAGTTCCCATGTTATTCAATGAGAGCGGCCACACTGCATGCCGAAACTGCGCGGCTCATGCACGGAAAATCTGTACTGCTACCGTGCGGAAAATATAGATTCGGACTCTTGCCGAATTTTTCCGGGCTACGCATGCGGAAAAAGGCAAAACAGAGCTGAAAATGACTGTCAGAAAACAATCATATCGCCATAAATACATGCATTTCGCTGTATTGCCGAGGATGCGTATCTGTTTACGAGCATGAAGCTGACAATCAAAAAATGTAACAACACTTCCGGCATGTTAATCATATTAAAAGTCCGTTTGTATGGACATAATCCCTTCCATTCAATTCAGCAAAGCTTTGTGAAATATTGGAACATGTAGTGGGAAATTTGCGACTTTCATCGTAGGCTGCTGTCATTAAAGGGAATATATGGGGAAGTATTTAGTCATTCCTAACTTATTTTTGAAAGCTTTAGTACGCTGTTGCTAATTTTATTTTGGATTTAGGTGTTCAGGGGGGAAAAAAAACATCTACGTATTTTGCGGGAATATGCCATTAATTGCGGAGCCAAGCCAATGAACATAGCTTATTATGTTGATGATTAAAGAGTATTAGGGCAGTACTTTTCCGTATCTCTCACTCTGGCCATGACACCCACGCGATTGCTGAACCTTCATACGGCCCCCCATTTGTATCAGCAACACTTCAGGTGATTGTTTCAATTGGTAAAGGGGGGGGTGGGGGGAACTAAGTTGGATACAGTGGCTAGACGAACGTACAGCACATCAGCCAGTCTCTGAATTGTCTGAACTGTTCCTTTTACGGTCGTTCGACGCCTATAGGCTATACGAATGGTTTCAGCCTCAACTAATGTAAATCAGATCGCTTTTGAAAGCACATTCCGCATCTCGACACCCTCCCCCTACCCCGAAAGTACCTTCAAAAAGAGCAAGACCAATTCAGAGGGGTTTGCTGTGTATTGTAATATGATCATGTAATTAAATTGTTTGTATGATTCATAACGCTCAAGCATGCTTCCCCTTCTGTCAATACAAAATATTAATCACGTGTAGGCTGTAACGACGTGAGACAAAATTATATATTATTTTATAGTGGTTTCTTGGGCAAAGTCGTGCAGAGACAGAGTTGGAAGGAGGAGCCCGCAGCAAACCTGCCGCTGCAGATACGCGGGCAGTGTGACCGAGCTGCAAGCGGTAAGCGGTTGCAGTGCACGGCTCGCGGAATCCGCATCACTACCGCAGGCAATGTGGCCCGGGCCTAAGTAGAGAGGCCCAGCCACTTCCTCCAACTCTACCTGGGGGCCCCAAGCCGTTCCCAGGCCAGCCGGGAGATATAATCCCTCCAGCATGTCCTGGGTCTGCCTCGGGGCTCCTCCCAGTTGGACATGCCTGGAAAACCTCTAAAGGGAGGCGTCCAGGAGGCATCCGAACTAGATGCCCAAACCACCTCGACTGACTCCTCTCGACACAAAGGAGCAGCGGTTCTACTCTGAGCCGCTCCCGGATGTCCGAGCTCCTCACCCTATCTCTAAGGGACAGCCCAACCCTGCGGAGAAAGCTCATTTCGGCCGCTTGTATTCACCATCTTATTCTTTTGGTCACCAACCAAAGCTCGTGACCATAGGTGAGGGTTGGAACGTTGATCGACCAGTAAATCGAGAGCTTTGCTTTTATGCTCAGTTCCTTCTTCACCACAACGGACCAGTACAATGCCTGCTTCACTGCAGATGCTACAGTGATCCGTCTGTCAATCTCACGCTCCATCCTGCCCTCACTTGTGAACAAGACCCCGAGATACTTGAACTCCCCCACTTGGGGTAACAACTGACCCCCCACTTGAAGGGGACAATCCATTTTTTTCCGGGAGAGAACCAAGGCCTCAGATTTGGAGGTGCTGATCCTCATTCTGACCGCTTCACACTCAGCTGCAAACCGCTCCAGTGTGCATTGGCGGTCACAGCCTGATGATGCAAACAGGACCACATCATCTGCAAACAGCAGAGATGAAATCCTGAGGCCACCAAACTGGAAACCCTCCTAACCTCGGCTGCGCCTTGATATCCTGTCCATGAAAATCATGAACAGAATAGGTGACAAGGCACACCCTTAGCGGAGTCCAACACCTACTGGAAACTTGTCCGACTTAATGCCGAGAATGCGGACACAACTCGGGCTTTGGTTGTACAGGGATTGAATGGCTTGAATTTACGGCCCTGGAGCCCCATACTCCCGCAGCATCCCCCACAGGATACCTCGTGGGACACGGTCATAAGCCTACTGCAAGTCCACAAAACACATGTAGACTGAATGGGCAAACTCCCATGACCCCTCCAGTATCCGTGCGAGGGTAAAAAGTTGGTCCACTGTTCCATGGCCGGAACAGAACCTGCATCGCTCCTCCTGAATCCGAGGTTCGACAATCGGGCGGAGCCTCCTTTCCAGCACCTTGGCATAGACATTTCATAACATGGATTTTCTAAACCATTACCTCATGCAAATTTAAAGACGCTTCATATTATGCCCAATAATTATGCATCCCCACAAAGCTCATAGAAATGATGCAAATGAAAATAGATTGGACAGTAGATGGGGTTATTAGCTTATTTGTGGAAAACTAAACTTCCATTGAGGCGAGTGGGGAGAGGCATATTGCTTCCAGGTGTGCGATACGTGTAACACCGAACGTCCCTGGCTATTTTCAAGCTCAAGGGAGAAAAAGGGCACAAATTACAAATTACATTTGTGTGTACATTACATAGCCAGCTAAAGGTTAACACCAGTACTTTGCCTGTTTTGCATATGATCGTGAATATAATGATGTTTAGAAAGCGATTCCAATCCATAATCTGACAGATTCTAGAACGCTAGGCTAACATTAGGCACCGAGTGGTCAAATCATCAAGACTAAATTTAGCCAGCACAAACAAGGCTAACGTTATCATATCACCCAATTATCTGACTAGTTTAATTTTGCAAGGTTACCAATGGGGATATATAACTGCTGAAGTGGCTCTAAATGATTACTACCTATAACAAGTATCAAACAGTTTTAGCTGACTAACCCTCCACGACGCACTGCTCACCTCTCTTCTCATGTGAACGATTACTTTATTACGCTAAGCTAAGCTGACAAAACGTAATCTTTACTGAACATTATCTTTGCCTCCTACAACTGCCACCCCAGCTCATTGTCAGTGATTCAGTGATAGCTTGGACATCAGAAACGTAAACTCAACACAAGACATCCTTTAGGATTTATATATGTTATACACGACTGCATGTGACACCCAGTGTTCTAAAATGTTGAGAAACAGTTAATATTTCTCTTTCTTTTTTTTTTTTTTTTATAATTTCCATGTCTGTGAAGGTATGTTTCCCCCTAGAATGAGATAACTGTGGCTAAAATGCTATGTGCCTGGGGACCATTGTTGAGCATACCAATACTTTTGCACGGTTACTTCAAAATTATGACATAATCAGCTATCCAGTAATTCTATACAGATAAGTGATCTCTACCCACTTTTATGTGGAATTAAAAATAACTGGCAAGGGTAAAATGTGTTAAAATTTCACCAAAAATGGAGTTTGTTTATGTTAGGGATCAATTTTTCTTTAAAATATCTGGTTTAGATGAGTGAAAATATTCAAGACCAGGTGTTTAGGAAACCTGTTCTGATTGTACCAAAGAAATGTCCCGGTTCACCCTGTTTCATCTACTGGGGTGGAATAAAATGAGCACCCAAAGGAAACCTGTGTTTAGTTGACCTGAAGACAGGGCTATAACTAGTGGGGTGAATTTGTAGGATGATTTCAGGGGCACACAGCTGGGGGAGATTGGCATAGCTGTAGAAGATCTTCAAAAATGAAGACACAACGATCAGGCTGTTTAAGAATTCTTGATCAAACTTCAAGGTATTCTTTCTTTCTTACTTACGTTAATTCCTGGTGAACACAACGCTGAAAAATAAGGAAGGGCTACTGTGGGTAGAACAGTGACCCGAACAGAGTGATACAGAGATAAATACATTTCTAAGATTTTGAAAACCCTCCAAACTGGATAAGCCACTATCATAGCTGTTCAGCATTTCAACCTGCCTTTCATCAAGTCTTTTGTTGTGTTTTAAAGTCATTCTAGGTACAGACAGCAGTTAAAACATGAAATGAATGCACCATGCCAGCATCTTGCACTGTCTGACACTAGCCCTCCTTTAACATTATCATATTCTTTAGAGAAGTTGCTTGAGAAAGCCTCTCAGATTCTTACCTTCAGACTGACCTCCTTTCAGTGCGCAAAATGTTTTTTCAGAAAGCTCTGATTGGCTATTCATGTATAAATAGCAATGTACTGGACACTGTTCATTCCTATTCTTGGATGCCCTTGTGTATGGCAATATTTTTGAGTTAAATGTCTGGATCAGTCGATAATGGTATTATATCTACTGGATAATGCAAACGTTAAGGCACATGTCAACAATGGTTAAATTAACATTGCAGGAGCATTGATTTACCATCTCTTCAGATTAAAAGAGTCTCACCCTGGGTTAACAAAGATATGAGGAGATATTTGGACAGCAAGTTATGTGCTCAGTCAGCCTCTTTTAGCGCTCTGTATTGGATTTCAATGCTGGCTGCCTGGAGGAAGAAGCAATAGCACTCCGTATTTTTAAGAGCAGTCGAGAATTCGGAAAAAGGCCAGTGTCACAAACCATTACTGGAGACAAGACCCAAATGCCTGTTGATGCCAGAGTCAGAGATGTCAGAGTCCTGTATGTGCTCACTGACCTGTGTCAGGACCAAGCCTGGAGTTCAGATGACAGCTAGAAGCTAGTACACTCACTGGTTATTGCAGCTCTCCCTGCTCAATTTCTTTCTGTCTCTGCATTCTCAGGCAAGTCTAATTATTTCATTTCATCATTGTTTTGTCTCATCTGGTATGCCTGCTTAGCCATTTATAGATTCCAGTCAAATTAGGTAGTTTTGGATCGTTATCTTTATTGGGCATTTGTTGCATTATTTTTAACGTAATATGTAAATGACAGATTTTGTTTAATGTAATGTTGTTTCATTCTGTGTTTTGTGTTCATTTTTTAGTTAATTCTGCATTGAATTTAAGCAATCATTCTCCCTGGTTTGGAATCAGCAATTCTGACTATCCTTCGCCAAGTGCCCTGCTGTGTCACCCGTACTGCATTTGCAGCCAAATCCTGTTCAATGCCCTCATGCGCTGGCCAATGATTTTATTTACACCTCATACCGCACAAGGAAAGTGAGAGATTACTAGCGCTGATTTGGAGGAGAAACGCAGCCTATCTCATGCGGCTGACAGTTGTTGACAGTCTGACTGGAAGAAACAAATGTAGCAGTAACCTTTAGAACTCCTGCCAACTTAAATACGGCTGACTCTGAGTAAAACAGGGCCTGCTGTCCTATACAGCCGGTGATGTAGTCGTGGCTGAGTCCTGCTCAAACCTACATTCTGTTCATGTTTCTCTTCTTCTCTTGCTATTTCCTTTGATATTCCACGTGTAATATGGAATATGGATTCTTGATCTTCTGTCTTAATACGTTGGTGTTATCTTTCAGCTGTGTTTCCCTTATCATCCGCATCGCATTATTTTGCATTCTTTTCCCACAATGCCGTTGTCGGGTATGAAGATTAGAATGGATAGATCGCTTGGCTGATAGCAGACTCCTCGTGGCTGTTTGTGTTCCCACAGTTCCTGCGATCAGCGCAAAGATTGTGGCCAATCGGAAGGAGACGCGGAGTGGTGAAGCCTTGACCTTAGAGTGCATTGCCGGGAGCAGCAACCCCAAAGCCAACATCACCTGGACCCTGGGAACAGAGAAGTGCGGCAGGGATGGGGGGGTGGAGGGGGAGTTCCCTGTGTTGGATGTGCTATCAAAGAGTTATATGTGAGAGCTTAGTCTTAGATTACCCTTGAATTGCCCCAATACAAAAACAGTCTGGCAACGCTTTGTGAAAAAAAAAGGTCTCTTAGCACTTGAAGTGGAAATGGAACATGACTTAACATTTGAAGGCTGCTAGTTTGAAGTTTGACTGTGACTCAGTTGAACAAAGGCGCCAGAAATAAATTGCTATTTAAAAGTGGAATGACAGGGTGAAGGACAGATGAAACTGGAAGAATTACTTGTCAAAAATATCCTTCAAACTGGCTTCAGTTACAGCTGTACAGTTAGCAAAAACCTGTTTTTGCAGAGTGTGATTTTTACAAAGCTGTGTAGCTCAAAGAACTTCACAGTGGAAATTAAATTTGAAATGGATATTTAAAATGTGTGGGAAAATATAATGAAATTAAAACTGTAAAAAGTACAAATGTAAAAATAGTCCATACGGTGTCAGAATAAAATGGTAAATAAAATTTAGAATGTTCATTTAAGCCCAAGTGCCTGCAGTGAGGTGAAACAAATGATGACATTTTTGGAACAACTCAGTACTTGGTACATAAACAGCAATGAAAGTCATGTACCAGGCCTGAAAAAAAAAAACCATTAAATGCAAAATTGAATTCAATTAGAATGAAATATATCAAAGAAATAATAGAAATTCTCATTCTAGAGTTACGTTTCCTGAGTTTTTGGTTGAATCCAATGTACTGTACATCTCCATCACTCCGACCTAGGATGACGGGTTTGGACCAGGCCCCGAGGAAGGCAGAATTTGGGGGTGTGTCTGTGCGTAGCAAGCTCACCCTGTCCCTCTCCTCCAATCACCACGGTCGCAGGTTGACATGCCACGCCTTCAGCTCCTTACTATCAGAGGGAGTCAACACCTTTTACACACTCAATGTGCTCTGTGAGTGTATGTGTGTTTGTGTGCATGCGCATTTGCCTAATGGGGTGTGTTGAAGTGAGCATCTACGCACATGTAGTAAACAATATGCTTAATAGGCATTTCATATGTGTTTGTGTGATGGGGTGTTTTCATGCGCATACGTATGTATGTCTGTGTGTACGATATAGCTAACTGCGTGATTTGTCTGCAAATTTGTGCGTTTTTTATGATGTGGAGTGCATGTCTGTGTTTTGTTAACTGTGCTCAGAAGGCATTGCGTGTGCATTTCTCCTGTGATCTGGAAAAGCCTAGTGAGTTTATCAGTGGCAAGGGTCTCATAATTGAACAAAAACCTTTAGATTTTGGACTTTTCCTAAAAGAAAAAAATAATTGAAACTTGATTTTGACAGTTCAAATAACACAAATAGCAAGTGTTTTAAAATTTTCACTGCTCTAGATTACAGCAAATGAGGGTCAAACTCAGTTTCCACCAGAAGTGACATATGTACTAGGTTTTTCCAGATCACAGGAGATTTGGTCATTTGTCTATGTATTTATTGAAGTGTGTATAGCAGGTTCTCTCAGTTTGGGAATTAGTGTGTGGAGCAGAGGCAGTCTGCTGTGTGTGTTAGTGTGTGTAAAAGTGCGTGCTTTAAAACAGCATCTGTGCAACTGGGCTGTAAGCTGTGTGAGTCAGTCTTGGTGAGAGCATGTAATGGCATAATGTTATGTAAAATGTAACTATCAGGATGATTCTGCTAAGACTGACATTTTCTTGGACTCTGTAACTCTATGGAATGTGTTGGACATTATGTCCCTGTGAGTAGACTGCACATTTATACTTGTTTATTTGACATTTTAAATCTTCTGTGTGTGCCTGTGTGTGTTCCTGGGTGATGACTTTTGGCACAGATCCTCCTGAATTTGGCCCAGACCAGCCTAGACTCATCAGTGCAGTTGAGGATGACATTGCCCTCCTTCCGTTGATAGTTTCAGCCAATCCCGATGAGATATCCTGCGAATGGACCTATCAGGGAGAGACACTGGCCGTAGGTAATCTAACCGATCAGACCTCCTACCCAGCTCCCAGAAGGTAGGCAGAGGCATTTTGACTGCGTTTTCAGACCCACCATAATCAAGGCAGGTTTTTAAATAAAAGATGCTTTGCTGCAGAAAGCTTACCAGTATTGTTTTTAAATTGCTCCATAATGTATGCAATCCAGATGAGAATCTCCGTCTCCTCCAATAAGAAATGTTGCCTCAGCATTTCCATATGGCATTAACATCAGTTTACCCGGTTCAGAAGTGAGACCCTTCTGCTCTGCTCCTGAGTGCAGCTGCGGTTCAGAGGTCTCCTTCACGCCTCGGCTCTATTCCCATGATGGGGGAGAGCAAGCTGAGCCTAGCCATTTAATAATTCAGGGCCTAATTTATTTATCCAGAAGTGGTAATGGGAAGCTACGCGCATGTCGATGTGTCGCATGACAGATGGGTATCCCAGGTACCGCCGGAGTGGGGATCTAGGGCTGGAGATCTGGAACGTGACCAGGAGGGACGGGGGAAAGTATGTGATCGTGTGCCGGAACGCCGAGGGGGAGAGCCAAGTCATCATCACTCTGGATGTCCAGTGTAAGGGATCACGTTGCCGCAGACTCTCTGCCATCCAGCCAAAACAGCATTAGGCAAGAATGGGGAATCCCAGGGTACACTGTAAAACATGATAGCTCCATTAAGTTATGTGAACTTATTTCTTTGACTCCACTTATCATGACAAGTTTTAGATATTGAACTCAAGTTTATAAGTTAAACTTAAAGCTCTCCATTGTCTGGACATGTGTAGAAACAAAGCTTATCTTCAAGTTGAATTAACTCACATGCAGTTTAGTTTACTCACATTTTTAAGGCTATTGGTGAACTTTAGTCTCTTAGTTTAACCAGCCTGAAATGTATTACAGTGAACTAACCCTGTCCATTGCATTTTGGTTCCTCAGGACTACCCAATCCTGTGTATGCAGATTTACTGCCTGGTCACTTTTCCCTTTAGCCTTGATAACAATACAACTCATTCAACCAGTAGAGATCTCTGCTGGTAGAATCAGGAGTGCAAAATTAGGCTTGGAGTGAAACTTACAGAATAGTAGTATAGTAGGTGAGAACACAGCAGTACAACCTGTTGGACAACAAAAAAAGCTGTGGATCGCAAGGGCAGATGGACCTCCCCAAAAAAAAATTATATAAAGTTATATTTTGGTTGTAATATTTATCGGAATTCAAAAGCAGATGTGATGTGGCACTCCAGAACAACACAACATGGATATGGAAAATTAGGAATTCTAATAATTACTAAGCTGAATGCATAAAAACAAATGCTTTTGTTGGGCTTTTGCTTGGAACTCTGTGCATAAAAATAAGTGAATGCTCATAAGCAAAAGCTTAATCCTGATGACAGGAATACTGTGTAAAGTTGAATTGACACTGACAAAAGTTTTGTCAGGTGAGCAATCAACTTAGAAAATCAGATTGTCAAATTAGTTTTCTAAAGTAAAAGTGTATATATAAATACATTTCAATCAGGGGAGACTCGAGTGAAACCAGGAAAAATTTATTATGCGTTGAGCATAAGTAGAATTAACATGCTTAAAATCAGACAAGTCTTTGGTGTTTGGACTCTTCGGGAAGACTTGTAGAGTGGGAGCACGGCTCAGAGCAGCAGCTGGAAAATCCCCTGAAGAGTCCAGACGCTGGTGGCGGTGATGGTTGAAGGCTGACAAAGCTGGAGCGGCAGTACGGAAGGTCTGATGGAGCAGGGTGGCGTTGGGGAGGAGGAGGGTCAACGAACAGCAGCATGAACGAACTAGGGCAGAGAGAAATGACATATTTTAAAAAGACAGAAACATAACGATTGGCTTGCGATGCGACTGTGGTGTGCCACGGTTGGATAGAAGAGATCAGCTGCTACACCAGCTGACTGCTCAGTTGACAGCCCCAGACATTGACTGCAGAGATTTACGAGTGAGCATGCGAGTGAATGAAAAGAAATCAGAGTTGAAGTGAGCGAGAGAGTCTTCCTGACTGAACTTTCGCTAAGCTTCATTTTATTGAGTCGATGTGCATTTTCATACTTCCATCCGTCTGTCTGCCCGTCGTTCCAATGTGTTTCGTTTTCGGGCCAGAATACCAAAACAGTTTGATGATGCACTCTCTGTTTCCTGAATTTTGCTTTGGAGTATCAACCATCCTTTGGTGGGGGATTTGAGTATGTCATGCTTATTTATGTATTGACCTGTTCTCAATCTTTTTTTTTTTTGCTTAAAAGAAAAGGTACTTTGTGAGCTTCGACACAGTTTTCTTTAAACTTTATGCAAAAACTCGTCAGCCTACAAGGGATCAGTTTTCAGTAGCAGTAGGCGAAGCTGCACACATACAGCTAGCTTACTCACTCAACAGGACAGCCGAATTCTGAACTGGAGTGACATCTGATGCAGCCCTCGTGATTATCTTACAGCCACCATGCTATGACATTTCATTATGGACGCTACGTCATTCCCTTTATTTCATGGTTCGCCACAGAAAAATTATTGTGATCAAAATGAATCTGAATGGTTTGGAATAGGCCTATATATAAACAAGCATTAAATACACAAAGCCCCGCCACTAGATATCCAAAGCAAAATTCAGGAAACAGCAGAAAGCATCATTGAACAGTTTTAGTGCTCTAGCTTGGAAACGAAACGCATTGGGGGATGGACAGGAGGATGAATGAGAATATGAAAAGGCACATGAACTCAATAAGATGTATTTTCATATAAGCTTTTAAGGAAAAATATTGTACGGTTTTGAAGTTCTGGCCCGGAAAAGAAGCTTGATGAACGAACACACAAAAAGATAACACAAACATATATCCCTCTTACTTTTCGTGGTGAGGGGTTCGATAATAAGAGGAAAAAAGAGATAAAAGCTATTCTTAAAATGAAAAACCAACACCTGTTAGATGAATATTCCATTGATTGCACAATAAAAAAACAGCCAAGAAAAAGCCAAAAAAACTAGATAGGCCTATATCTAAATAACCCATCACTAATTTGATTGATATTCTCTTAACCCCTTGCCATATGGCTATTTATGTGCTACCCTGTTTAAGACTTTATAATTCAAGATTTGAGCTTTACAGAGAGGGGGAAAATGGCGTAAATTTAAAAATAAATTGTAGCATTGAGAATTTCATCATATTTCAGTTTCTTTTTGTAAATTTTCTTCAGAGTTAGTGCCACAAACACAAAAAATCTTCATGAAAATTCAGCAATGAGATTATAAGAAAAATTCTGAGAATTATTAAATAACTGGGAGTTAAATAATACATTTCTGGGATCATAAACTCCTTGACCACAAGTGTACTTTCATCCGACAGTGATATTTAAAACTTATCCACTGTTTATGAGCCAAATAAGATAGCTCTCCAAGTGGCTCCCCATGCAGTCAGAACCCTCAAAATTTCCCACTAATTCATAAAATAATCATATGTTAAACACAAATCAACTTTTGACTCTGGAAGTTCAATATGAATTAATGATTTTCTGATGGAATTTAGCATGAGTTTATCAATATAGGCGCGGATGGACATCAATAGTCATCAGTAACCTCTCCAAACCAAAAACATGCCTTTTCTCCATGATAAAGTTTAGCATTTCTTCCATTTTTCTACAAAGCTGCACCAGCAAGCAAGCATACTCATGAGAGGAACTGCTTATTACATGGTCAGAAAGTTCACCCTGCGACACAAAGCGTGCTATAACAGGCCTACCAAAGAAAATGGCCAAGCTGTAACAAAAGTTAATCAGATGTCTACCTTTTTCAAATATCCAGCAACGCAAAATGGAAAACATTGCCACATTCCCGCAAAACTTTGCACCACTACACTTTAGGGTCGATACATTTTCACCAGAACCAAACTTTAAAAAAATTGCACAGTCTGTAACAATCCCAGAGACGAACCAAATGAGTTTTCAATTGTGTGTTGCTGGTTCTTTGAAAGAGGTAGACATCTGACAAACTTTTGTTACAGCTTTGCCGTTTTCTTTGGTAGGCCTGTATTAACAATTCCTATTATCCAAGTGAAACACAAGCTTGTATAAATGCTTTTCATACCCTATAAGGAACAAGTATAACTCACTAACACAGTAATATCTGAAATATACCTCATTTTAACAAAACTCCATATTACTCCACTGTACTCACACATAATGAAGGAAAAACTTTCTATCATTGAAGTCCTCCTCAAGATAAACAGTGCAACAGAGCTTTCCGGCTCTAGGAACCCCCACATTATCCTCCCAAGAAAACTCCCATTATTCATGTCGATATCACATTGCCATCTCGTAAATGTAACCTAGGCGCTTCTGGGTCAGTTTTGGAAGTACTTTTTTTTTTATTTGTACTCATGTCATTCAGCTGCGGACAGTTGAGAGGATACAACCTAACTTGTTGTTACGCAAGGGTTTAAATACTTTTCTGAGGGTCCAATCAAAGTCTTTCAATTACTGTAGAAAGTTTTTACGGTCTGGAATTGGATAAAAACATGTCAATCAATAGATAATTACCGGGTTATAGTTAATGTGGGCGTAAACTATAACTGTGCGTTACACAGATAAGCCTGAGCAAGCATAAGAGAGACTGGATTTCAGGGAGAAATCGTATGAGGTAAGGAACCACTGAATTCGTCAGGGGATGAATCTACTCATAAATCAATGGTAGGGAAACACTAGTTTTTAATATACCTTTGGCCTAATATAGCTGATGCGGTTGCAACAAAGGACAACGATTTTTTCTGTCGCAAGAGATCATTTCTGTTATCTGCTGGGTAGATACTATGGGCAAGTGTATTTGGCAGTTTGCACATTAGGCTTGGCTGACGAGTTTCCTTGGAAACAGGGATGGGACTTCACTTGTCCATATTCTAAATTGGTAACAGGCACTGCTTCCTTGTGAATATTCAATAACTGCTTCTGGTGTGCCACCTATTGATGGAATAGTGTAACTGCATACATAAATAGAGCAACTTCATGTCCACAGATGTCTAAACTGCACAAACATGTTAAGTGCACAATTTAAAAAAAATATTAGTTGGGAAGATCAGTGGTGGCACCAGAACTGGAAATTGGGGAGGCACAGAACATCCCTTTATAACAACAAGAGGTCCTGACTAGTTCTCAGTCATTTTCAGTGATAGTCCATTGGCAACTGAAGACATGTTTTCTCTCCCCATGCAATCTAACAGTAACAATTAATGGGCTAAATTCAGTGCAGAAAAATAATTTACTTTTAAACAGGCCTATGCTTTACGAAAGATTAACTGCTCAGGAACTTCAGCGCTACCTTTTTGGCATATCAGGCGATCTAACCTGCACTTCGTGATCGTTTAAATTGTTAAAATGAAATAAAAGACCATTTGACACACCTTCATGCAATTTTGAATAACGCTGATCTAATTGCACCGAAGTCCGCATCCAAATTGTCTTACCTTAACAGGGAAAACTAGCAACACCTCATAGTGTGGAGTATTTTTGGAGTGAATGTATTGTTAATCTGAATGGCGAATCCCCTGCTTGTCCCAAAGCATTTTGGGATTGCCTTTGCGGTGAAGGAATCACTTGATGTTGCTTGAAATTTTGCCATATTGAGGTACCTAAGTAGTATGTTTCCTATACTTGTTACTGAAGTGAGACAGTCGTGAGCTGCCATATTTCATAAAAATGCTATCTACGTACTTTGGACGCTTCCTTGCAAATGAGATAGAACCACTTTTTAGACAAGGAACTATACCAAGCACAATCATCCCTTTCCTTATTTTGTTGACAATGGGCTGTATTTCAAGACAATCATAAAGTAACATCACTATAGCGGTCCATATTTTATTTGGTGGTTGTGGCATCCTGCTCTTTTCTCCCTGTAATGTCTCAAATTGCTGTTCTGCTGTGGACCATCTATCATGATCCATGTGAATGCAGCCATCCTGTTGCCCATGGATCTCTGCACCCAAGCCGATCAGAGCTTAGATCTGTGTAGAACAGGGCTTCTGTGTCCTACAGATCTGTAGGGTCTGCGAGCTCTTATTCTCAAACTAAGTTCCACAGGCTGTTCACATCCAGGAAAACAGGAAAGGCGAGTGAACTGTGTAAACAGCAGCTTTCATTGATCAATTAATGCTTTAATTCCAGACCTCAGTAAACACATTTTACATTAACGATACAAGCCCAGTCTCAAGCCTTTGTTCTCTAATTTATCAAAATGATGCCGGTAAACAATGGGGTTCATTAAATAGCTAAGTGCTGAAACTGGCACAAAATACAGAAACACAGATCAATCAGATCAATCCTCATGTAAGCCTGACGTGGAGAAAAAATAATTTAAGCCAGGATTATACAGCCCTGATCCTGGGGAACCATGTATTTTCACATAAATTATTAATTAACAGCCAGTTCAGTGAGGTGAGATAACTTTGGAATCATAGGCTGCTCAACCTTTTTCTACAACGTAATAAAGTGCATCCCAGTCAAATGCTAGACATGAAATTGAGCTCGTAATCAAGTAGAATCCAGTGAACCAAATTACGGTTGGAATAAGAATCTACAAGATGGTTGTTCTGGAACAGGACTGAGCGATCCTGGTCGAATTTATTAGCTCTGCGAAGCAGGAAACCAGTGTGTCCTGCATACCCTCAGGACCTTATGAAAATTCAGTATACCACGATTTATCATAAATATATTGAATTTTTAGGACATAATGAAAGGTATATTTCAGGGCAGTTATATTCATATATTCGCACTAACATATATCACATTTTCTCATATGTTGCATTGAGTCCAGTATCTTTCTCGTGCTTTGCCCTAATTGTGTTGCTAGAATTGTCTTTGCGAGTCAGGCAGAATGGCATTTGAAAAGGCCGTGCTAACAACATGCATAGATCAGCAATTACTGAGTTTGTGTCCCTACCCTGAAAAAAACAGCAGTCTAAAATCCATGAGAATAATGATAGCAATAAACCATAATGATAACAATCTATTGTTCACCAGCCAATTTGGGGGAAAGGCTTTTTTTCCTCCTCAGCGCACCTGTCAATCAGATTTTTGAGGCATTTAATCTCTGTCAAGGCAGCGGCAACACTTCCTTTTTATTTTTTTTAACAGTGCTGTTAGGGTAGACATACTTTTATGGCCGTGTGAAATATCGCTCTGTAAGCCATTCCCAGTGATAGCCCTTGTCCTCATCGGAGGCCATTTTTATAGTTACTGCAGTGTGACCGGCTCCTTTCCTTTAAAATTTGAGCGATTGGCATATTTTTATTACCCCTCGTCGTCGCCGTTTTCTGAGTTACGGGGGCTTAATGGCGCTGCGATTCCAGAATGTCACAATGCTCTTCCCCCTGTGAACGTTTGCCAGGCTTGTACTTGGTTGGCAGCGCAGTGTAATGGAAGGGAAGTGCTGTTGTACCCTTGGGCGAGGCACTTAACCTGAATGGCTGTATAAATGGACTGCTAAGCGCTTTGATGTAAATATAAATTCGTTGCACCGTGCTGGTACAGGCAGCGTGGTGTGCAGGCTCCTGCTCTGGTCATTCTGCGTCTCCAGTGCTGTATCTGTTCATCCGCAGCAGTCATGGCTGGTGGCAAGATTTATTATATTTGAAGGGCTGTGGGGGGATGTCATAGAGATTACTGACTACATTGGGACCTATATTGTTGACCAGGTGAAATTGAATAGATGGCATGTTTTGTTTGAGAATGCAGATGAAAGAAATCTCATTGAGGGTGCTGAGGAGGGGGGCTGCCGTAGAGGTTTGGGCCAAGTAGCTGTTGATTGCTGGCTGGAACTGCATGAGTTCTGGCAGACATTGTTAGGTAGCATAGGAGTGTTCTTGTTAGTGGGTGTCTCATTTCCCAAACTGTGACAGTTGACAACCCTGAATATCTGTGGTGCTTTGCCAATCCCAGATTCACCAAGTGTGCGAGCGGCGAGGGATCCAGTGTATGTAGACCTGGGCCAGACAGCAGACCTGGAGTGTGTAGCTGATGCTAACCCCATTGTATCTGGAATGTTCTCCTGGGAATGGTTGGTAAGAGCTCAAGTCCATTCAGTTGGCCTCCTTCCTTTAACTTTCTCCCCTTTCTTCTTTTCATCCCCTGCTGTTTATCATGCGCCTGCTTAAAGCACAATTGGCCGATATATCAGCCATCTAACAGCCAACAACCACCCCGCCTCCCTTTTGTCTTCTGCATAAATCGAGAAAAATAGGTTTCATTAAAGCAGTGTTAGTAAGGTGTACATTTGTCAACGTTAGCTTGCATTACTCTCTTCCTGTCTTCTACATTTAAGGAGCCCTGGCTCCGTTTCTTTTGTCTCCTTTTTCGAGTTGGAAACTGAGCCTCCTGCTTCTTGTTCTTCTTACTCTATGGTGTGTCTTACTCAGGGCGAGGACGACTCTCTCCCAGGGTTGGAAAGAGAGGACGACGCCACCGGTTGGTTGACCATCCCTGAGGTCTCTCGCTCCCACAGCGGCCGTTACTGGTGCATGGTGGACAATGGCATAGCTCCCCCTGCCAGTGCAGAGGTTCGGCTCATAGTGCGCTGTGAGTTATTCCTTCCTGCTTTATCAAGCCCTTGACCTGTGTTATTGTCGGAAAGGTATTCAAACTCTTGTTCTGCCGGACCTCAGGCTCTCAGAACCACATCTATACCCTGCTGTCTCTGGCATTGTGACTTGTTAGTATTATTATCATCACATTATTTGGACCAAAAGTTTTATTGTATCACATTTCTAATGAGTACATGAAATGTTCTCCTCAAATAACCTTAAAGTTGGTATTTGGGGGCGTATGAACCTCAGAAAGAACGTGGTTTCTTCTTAATCTCAGAAGCCAGTTGCAACAAACATATATTTGAATATTTTCGTTGGCCTCAGACTCGGCCAATTATTTGCAGCAAAATCTCTGATACCGACTCAGAGGTAGTTAAAAGAAATAGCAATTTATGGCATATACTGTAGATGTAATAAATAAACATATTTACCTTTCCTTTATACTGTGACTTGAGGGACATAGAAATGAGCGTGTTTACTTCTGAAAGATGTTCTTTGGACAGCGCTTAGAACATGTATTATTATTCTTCTCTGTTGCCCTGTGTCCATCTCTGAGTCTGGTAGTCTGAGTACCAGTCACATCAAGGTGACTATTATGGGACATTCAATCATCAAATGATTTCAAACTGCTGATGTTGATCTAAGTTGAAGGAACAAAAGGTCTTTGAGCAGGGTAAGGTGCAAAGTGGGGAAGAATGGGGCCACACAGTGTGAAATTGGGTTCATTTGTGACCGGGAGAATATAAATGTTTGTGTGAATCTCGCGCCACCTGTCTGCAGTTAAGCCGGAGATCCAGAGGGGGGCACAGTGGAACAAAGTGGCGAGTCGTGGGGATGGGAGTAGCACAGCAAACGTGGTCTGTCAGGCTGAGGGGGTCCCCAAGGTGGATTTCTCATGGGCCAAAAATGGAGTGCCCATGGATTTTACCAATCCCAGGTGAGAAAGGGGAACCCAGTTGAGCCTCTGGCTTTGTACCATTCAGCATGACCAAAAAAAAAAAACACAAAAATTACGACTATAATGAATATTACAGCGGATGTTTAGTTTTAAATATGGATTTTGGCACCTCAGCTGTGTATCATAAAGAATCGGTGTGGAATAATAGCATGACATGCAGCCGTCAGCATTCCAGCGAGGGCCGTAATGAATTCAGGAAGGCCGCCAAACTCGCCGCTCTGCTGAGCTCAATTCGAGTCATCCCTCATCTGCTGTTCTTCCGCAGGTACTGGGAGCGGACAGTCAGGGAGGGGGCTGTCCACACCAGCACGGTCACGGTGGTCAACGTGAGCGCGGCTGTGGACTACGCAGTGTTCACCTGCACTGCCAGAAACAAACTGGGAGAGAACCAACTACACATCCAGCTGCTCAGCACCAGTACGCCAGGGAGGGAGGGAGGGAGAGAGGAGTAAAAGAGGGCTGGAAGGAGACAGCAGGGAGGACAGGAACAGGAGTGGGAGGGAGGGTGAGGTAACCCTGAGAAAAGGAAGGTAGAGAGAGATCACGCAGAGAGGAAGAGTAGAGGAAATTAGAGGTAATGAGAGGAAACAGGAAGGGAGGGGGGAAGTACACACAGCGAAATTCCCAGTGTTAATTCAATTCCAGCAGAACTTATAGAAGTCCATCCTAGCCATATTGGACTCAAATAAACTTTGTGAGAGTTGATTTAACACTTTACATTTTCTAGCGTAGAAAGAGAGATGGAGATGTTTAAGTATCTTGGGGTCTTGTTCACGAGTGAGGGTAGGACAGAGTGGGAGATCGACAGGCAAATCCGTACAGCATCTGCAGTAAAGTGGGCGTAGTACTGGTCCGTTGTGGTGAGGAAGGAGTTGAGCTCAAAGAAGAAGCTCTCGATATTCTGGCCGGTCTATGTTCCGATACTCACCTATGGTCACGAGCTTTGGGTAGAGACCGAAAGAACAAGATCGCCAATACAAGCAGCTGAAATGAGCTTTCTCCACAGGGTGGCTAGGCTGACCCTTAGAGATAGGGTGAGGAGCTCAGACATCTGGGAGCAGCTCAGAGTAGAACCGCTGCTCCTCCGCGTTGAGAGGAGTCAGTTGAGGTGGTTCGGGAATCTAGTCCGGATGCCTCCTGGACGCCTCCCTTAAGAGGTGTTCCAGGCATGTCCAATCGGGAGGAGGCCCCGAGGCAGACCCAGGTCACGCTGGAGGGATCATTTCTCCTGGCTGGCTCTGGAACGTCTTGGGATCCCCCAGGAAGAGTTGGAGGAAGTAGCTGGGGAGGGGACGCCTGGGTCTTTTTGCCTAGTCTGCTAGCCCTGCGACCCGGCCCCGGATACGTGATAGAAAATGGATGGATGGATGGATGGATGGATGGATGGATGGAAAGAGAGATGGGAGGTGAGGTGACAGGTAGGACAGTAAACTAGGAGGATTTGGAAAAAGGAAGAGAAGAAGTAGGGGGAGAGGGATTGAAGGAGAGGAGGAGAGACAATGAGAAAAGGCGAAGTAATTTGAATGGGCAGAGAGAGGGAAAGAGATAGAAGGGAAAAGGGTGACTGGAAGAAAATAGAAGGAGGGGAGGACAGGCACAAGGAAGGGAAGGTAGTTAGTCTTGGGGAAAGAAAGGGAAGAGGATGGAAGTGATGAGTGCAAAGAGGGAGAAAGAGAGGAAGAGTGATGATAGAGAGAAATATGGTAGGGAGGGATGTGAGAGGAGGGAGAGAAGAGAGAAGGCTGGTAAAAAAGGAAGAGAGAAGAGTAATAGTGTTGTCAGTGCACTAGTGTATGAGTGTTACGTGAGTCACATATTTATATTCTGCACTTTACATGTATTCTGCATCCAGTCAATGCAACAGAAAAAGAAGAGAGGGAGAGGAGATAGATCCTGAGAGAGGGGTGAGAGATGAGCCGAAGAGGGAGATAAATAGTGAGTGAATTAAGAGAAGGGGGTATTAAAGAGAGGGGGAATAAGATAGAGAGGGCAAGGACAGATGCCTGGAGATATGAAAGCAGAGATAAAGAGACAGAGAAAAAGAAGTAGCCAGAGGCATGTTTCAGAACATCATATTTATTTATAGAGAAATCTATATAAGTCTAAATAAGGGAGACTAATCAGTTTATGGCGGTAGTGATTTCAGCGTTTTTCATTCGTGTAGGCTCGAGGTTGCCATTGGATGATGTCGTAAAGGCACTCATTTGGAGTTGAGCCAGTGCGCTATATAGAGAACGGAAAACGGTCTGTATTTCCATGACAACGTGTGCGAGTTGCGCTTTGTTTGCCATACTCGGCTTGTTTAGCTCGTCTGCAGATGAAACTGTTGAGAGACCAAAGGAGAGCCGTCTGGACAGAGGCAGGCGTTGATGTCTCGCAGTGCTACCGCGCTTTATAAATACATTAATTGGGGAATCAACAGCTGTGGCTGCAGCCTACACCGCTGTTTCTCTCCCGTTCCAAATGCGGCGCGCGAGAGCACACTGTTGATTTTCTCGCAGTTACTTTTTCGGCAAACTTTAGCTGGAACGAGTCGAGGAAAGGACTTTGAAAAAGAACTGATAGCGCGCTAAAGAGGACTGAAGCGGAGTGGCTTGTGTCGCGGAGCAGACTTGAGTCGTGCGCAGCAGTCACTCAGCCTTCACTCAGTGCAGCAGCTCAAGCAAAGCGTGGCTCTGCGATTTCTTTGCCTTCCACGCTCTGGCGTCCATAGCGCCAGGACCATTTGGTGGATAACGATGCTCTAAAATTCTTCTCTCTGCTTTGCCCCCATTACACTGCCCTCTGGCTGTGAAATTAGTATCCCTTTGCCATCCCTGAGCCCTGCTCCCAGCATGCCCTACGGCCCCTGGCAGACACGTTTAGTGTTTACCATAAAAACCATGAAATACAATCCAATATTCTCGCTGTTTTTACCGCTGCGAATATTCATAATTAATCTGACGCAGTAATAATAAATTATATATGCTTCTTATCGTCTGAGGGCTGGAGGAAAAATGCACTTTCCTTAGCCGACGTTTCTGTTTCGATTTAAAGGCGCCGCACGGGCAGTGGAAGTACAACTCATCATTAAGACTTCCACGAATTACTCAGTCTCGTTTATCCAGTGTTACATATGGTATGTGTACGTGCGTATGCATGTTTTGCGTGCATATGTGTTATGTGTGCCTATACATGTGTTTTTTTGATGTACATGTGTATCTGAATGTATTTGTGTGTATGTGTGCTGGACCTGGTGTTTTGATTAGAGCAGAAATAGAGCAATTTCTGCGCGGTGTTATAGTTCACCTTTAGCCTGTAATATTCTCCCCGAAGCAGAGGAGCACAGGCTGCAAGCACTCGCGTTTATGAGCTTGTTTTCACAATGTTTTTTTTTTTTTCACCCCTCCTTCGCTGCTCAGGGCTCCCCTACCTCTCTTTCTCTCTCCCTCCCTAATCCAATTGTTCAGCCTGATTTTAGGATTAATCTGGTTCTGGGGAATCAGCAGTCTCTCCCCACAGAGTTCAACCACATAAGGTTGTGGCAACTAGAACAGAGTGCTTGCTGTGCTTCAGTTTCCCCTTAACCCCTCTTCCATCCCCCCTCATCTCTCTCTTCCCCCAAACCTTCCTCTCTTTTTATCTCTCCCTTTCTCGTCTCCTATTTATCTCTGGAATGGAACATGGTCAAGAGGAAGCGGTAGACCGGACTTTTATAATGGAGCGCAGGTACTTCAAATTAATGAGAAAATGGGAACCACACGGAAAATGGGCGAAATTTTCATATTCGATTTCCATTTCCATGATTTTGTTTGCTTGTGCTGTTCATGGCGAAGGTCTCCGGGCAGACCTTGAGTAAATGGCCAGACTCAGTTTTTTTCCAGGCCATCTTTCCCTTCCTCTCCCTCTCAATGATCCTCAATTTTTGCGGTACTCTTTCCCTCTTTCGTTTCAATTCAATGTGCTATATTCTCTGCCATGAAATACGTACTGTAAATATTACAAACACATTTATTTATTTATATATTGAAAAAAAATTCAAATATCTCTATCTTGTTTGTATTTGTATTTGTTTTTTAAAAGCGTGTTTTAAAAAGGGTATGTGGTGGGTGGTGGGCATGTGGTGGAAGAGTGGGGAGTAAATGGGAACTGTGGGTGTAGAATGTTGCCAGGCATTTGTACTGAATAATGCCTGGAGCCTCTCTCTCTCTCTCTCTCTCGCCCTCTCTCACAGATCACCCAGACCCTCCCTCAGATTTGCGGTTGGTCAGTGTCAGCCGCAGCTCGGTCACGTTACAGTGGGTTCCAGGGTTTGACGGCGGCTTGGAGCAGAGGTTCCGCGTCAGGTGAGGGTTCATGGGAAGGGGTCAAAGGGCAACCTCAGGTCATGCAGCTCCTGTCAAGACACTGAAAAATAATGATGTCCTCTGGAATTTGGCACATACAAAAGGTGGGGAGGTTAAGCTGACCATTTCTGTTTCCATATAGCCATGCTCGCGCTCAAGCACTGAGTGTTTTTGTGGATGTGTTGTTGGCAGGTATCGCTGGGCAGATTCAGTCAGTTCTCTGTACATGGATGTCTTCCCACCCAGAGACACCACTTTCACTGTCAGCGGCCTTTCCCCTGCCACCACCTACAACTTCTCTGTCAATGCCATCAATGCTATGGGAGAGAGCGAGTATGCCGACAACAATGCAGTACTCACAATCACCACTAGGGGTCAGTGTATAGCGGGTCTTTTATTTTGTATTTGCCCTCCACAGCCTAGTATAGCTAAAAGACCAGGGAAAGAGTTAATCAGCCCTAAATGATTAACAGGTTTGTAAATGTCAGGCTTTAAACATTTAAAGCATTTTTAATGAAGCAGACTAAAGTAAAATCAGACAGAGATTAAGGAGTCTCTTTTCTTTAACTGGGGTGGTGTTATCATTCCCCAGACTCTCAGTTTGAAGAAGATTTCTGCTCATTATACAAGCCTACACAGCTGACGGCTACAGTAAACACCGCTTCATTGAATAGCAGACTTAGCATTCACTAAAGTACACCATGACTGCACAGCTGCACGGACTGTCTCACTACCCCTCTTACCCCTCCTCTCTTCTCTGTCCACCAATAGAGTTGGACCCCCAAACAACAGAGGAACCACCTAGCGATCTAGAAGTTACAGGTATTCACTGCTGAGTTCTGGAAATGTCCATCGTTGATGATTAACGTTAGATATTCGTTTGGCAGCTTCAATCAATAAAACCACCACAGAGTACATTTTAAATACACCATATGCTGACATGCTTCAGTGACGACATTAATGGCAGCTGGTAATTAATTAATTTTGACTGTGAGGTTGTTATTCATTAACTGGGGAATATACTGAAATAAATTGTATGGCTGCCGCATTCCTTGTTACTTTGGTATCCTTATCAGACTTTTATATTTTTTTTGATGCCATGGACAAATATTTAGAATGGGAATGTTAACTTGGTATCCGTGTTTACCTGTCCTTATGATACTCTACTGGTCAAAATTAATCAAAACCCAATAATTTTTTTTTATTTTTTTGCAGTCAGAGATTAAACAAAAATGAAATGGTTTTTGTTTTCAAAGTGGCCGCTTTTAGCCATAATACCAGCTAAGAAGATTCAGGATTTGTTTCTGCAAGGTCATTTGTATGGCTCAGAGTGTATACACCTAAGACTACTGTGGAAGTTCCCTAGAGGGGCTTGGGGTTCGCTTCTTCTCAAATTTTGTGTCCAATTAGTGTAAGTCTAGGTTTGCCTTACATCCTTTGTCAGGAAATGGAAATAGCCTAATGAGTTTACCTGGTAATTTCTCTAAATACAATTTTGTATTGATTACAAAAGTTATGTCACCATCACGTGAAATAACAGACTCTACTTGACATCTTAATATTTATGCCTTGTTCTATTTGAGGTTATTCACATGAGCTGAAACAACTAATATTTCTCTAAAATGTGGAACAAAAACACAAGTCAGTTGTTCAAAAACCTTAGACCAGTAGTGTAGTCGTACTCTTATGAAATAGAAGGAACACCTAAATCCCATATCAGTACGACTGCTTTTATCCGAGTTACCTGATCTCATCCCTCACTCATTTGTATCCCAGCATCCTTTAGTGCTGCTCTTGTTGTCACACTGTCGGTGGTGGGCGGAGTCTTGCTGGTCCTCAATGCACTGGGCTGTTTTATGGGACAGAGGAAGAGGAAGGGGTGGAGCGTGGCAGGTAAAATGGTGGCGTGGGCCCTGATGCATCACCTTCTGATGCCCTGTCAGATGCAGTTTCTCAAACCCCTTCAGCCGGTCGACTGTGTGCAGCGGGAGGGAGCAAAAGTGTCTGAATTTTAATGCGACTGTCACTTCTGTCTTCCATTGCGGTCTCTTATCTCTCCCTCATTCCGCTTTCCTCTCCCCATATCTCCATCTGCGGCTCCCTCCCTTCCTCCGACTCTGTCACTTCTCCCTCTGTCTCTCCTCTTATCTCCCTCCATACTTTTGTCTTTCCTCTTTCCATCTGTCTGTCCCCCACCCTTGGCTTTCTCTCACACTGTCACTCTCCCTCCCATCTCTTCACTTCTCTCATCGCCTTTATTTTCTCTGCTGCTCTCTATCCAAGTTCCCTCTTCTTCCTATTCTCTCTACCTTCTTCTTTCTGTTTGCGTTCCTTTCCTCCCTTCCTCCCTCTTAATCTTTTTCTTTCACTCTCTCCCTCTTTCCCAGAGGCTACAAGCAGTAGCTTGGAGGAGAAGAGGAGCGATGAGGAGAGGTGAGTCAGTCTAATCTGCTTTCTGAGCCAGTCTCTGTTTGTAAACAGCCACCACAAAATCCACATTAGATATCTAAACAGCACTTTCTGCCTCAAGACACACAAACTTCAAAAACAGATATGGTGGTTTAATGGGCACAAAAGAGATGGAACGACTCATGCGGCAGTATATTCACACATGGTGGACAGTTCCACAGCCATTGGTGCGGTATACATCAGTGGACCATACAGTTCAGCAGTTTATATGAGTCAGCACTTGTGCACTGTTGAACAGATTTGAGTTCGATGAGTACTAACGGTTGCAGTCTGATCCTTTACCGCTTGCCTGAACAGTAAGTCCACGCTTACTGATTTGAACCGGTACGAAGATGGTGAGATGATCAACGCGACTGCTCGGCGCACCCTGCTGGTGGACAGTGGCTCAGAGGCCAGCAGCGGCAGCAACATCTATGAGAGCTATGGAGGGGTGAGAGGCCCATAAAAGGCAGCAGGGCTGGGGCGTGGTTGCAGGCTATGGTTGGGCTGAGGCTATAGTAAATGTGGCTAGCCTGGGTGGGGCTAGACCAGGCGAGGCTTGGTAGCATAGTTTGGGTGGTTTCGACAGGGTGGGACCATAAAGTGGACGCTGCCTAAATGAGTTAGGATATGAAAATTGCAGTTAAATTAGAGCAGTGCTTTCAAGTTAAGGGGGAGGGGCAAACTACCTGGCTGGCTGTACATTTGCCTACAGTTGCAGATGGGTGGATGGATATGGAGTGGTTAGCATATGCTAAAGGTCATTTGTGCTTTTTTTTTACAACATCCCAGGACAGCAGGCACTACTACTACCCCCTCGGCGACTTCCACCGCACTCTCTACCCCCACCCGGAAGGACCTGAAAACCAAGGTAAGGAGTCACGCTCTAATTAAACCTAAAATTGGTGTGAGAAGATGGCCAACCATTCTCCTGACATGACCTTCATGGCGTATCTTTAAGATGGGGGTTACAGGATGGGCCCGGGGGCTCATATCTATGAGGACGTGGAGGATTTGGGAGCATATGAAGATTTAGGACAGTTGCCTCTGTGGCCTGAAGCAGCCCTGCAATACCCCGGCTACACCCAGCCGCACGTAACTTGGGAACAACTAGAAACTGCCCAGCAGGTGTGTAGACTGAACTCTGTGCATAAAATTAATGATATCTTTATCTTCTCGAGAACTTAGCAAGATTTCTTTATTCAGCAGCCAATTTGAATTGTAAGTGTGGCCTCAGTGAAGGTAACCTCATTACTTTTTTTGGCGAGCTCACACTGTGCCAGTTTCCACAGGGAGCGTATCAAAGAAGGGCACTGGCAGCGACTGATCTGGAGCCACCAATCAGAGTTCATGACCCGTTGACTGAAAGCCGACTTCCCTGGAGAGACTCCGAGCTGCCCTTTGAGCTGAGGGGAGAGTTGGTCTGAGGGAAACCGTGTCGCTTCCATCTCCACTTCATTCTGACTTCACACGCGGGCACAGTCTCAACTCGACTCCGCAAAGGATTCAGACAGCTCTTGGCTCTTTCCACTGAATCTTAATCCCTCTCTCAAAGTCCTAAATGGAAAATCAATACACATTTTTTGTGTGTGTTTCCAGTGGCTTCACGCTATAATCTAATGATTGTTTTGTTTTGAGAAATAATTCAGAGCAGCGGTTTTGCTTGATCAAGCACTGAACACATCAATGAGTTTCTTCTCTGCAGGCATCAATGATTCATACCCTGCATGCACTCTTCTGGTACTTGTACTTATGCAGTATTTACGACAAGGATGTGAAATATGTACATCCTTTAAAGATTTAATAGATGCCATTTTATCAGCCTTGCTGCTATTGTAATAGAATTCAGTTGTTCAATGCTGTGAAATGATCTTGAATACAGACGATAACATGGAGTGAAATTGCTCTTTCTGACTTGTCTCATCATCAGTAAGCTGTCATTGCGCAGGGAAAAACTGGGTAACGGGGGGGTAGTTTGCCCCCTTTCCTTCCGTCCGGCCCGGAGACCTGGGGTGCGGGGCTGCACAACCTCCAGATCCTCACTTTCTCCTCAAACAACCTGCGGCTAACAAACAGCTCTGTGCGCAACTCCCTGTCAGTGGAGCCAGACAGTACATGATGTGAAAATACACACATAAACACATACACACAAAAACACATACTCGCACACACAGACACGCATGCATGCAAACTCATCAAAAACACAGACAAAGAGGATAACAGATACTCCTTCAAAAATTTCCAGTGACACATAGACACGGTAATAATTCACTCAAACCTGCTCCTCTTAAGGGGCCTTACCAGGTTCATTTGATTTACCTTGTTCCAGCACAGATATGGGTATAATAACACTACAGTTTATTAGTTCAACACAAAAATGAACCATTCCATTGGTTTTTATTTACTTTGTTACCATGGAGTTGACGTTAATAAGCAAAATCACGGTCTGTATTGTGGCAAGCCTTCCTCCCTAACCACCCCACTGAATCACTTCATTTTTTTTCCTGTTAAATATATGTCATATCTATGCAATCACATTTTTCTATATATTGTGTATTTATTTTTTTCTTGTGGTTTTTCTAAAAAAAAAATCCTCAAATGGGTCAGTTGGATGTCACATACACTCCCATGAAATTGATACCTTTACCCATATCAGAAAAAGCCAACATGATTGCATACAGAAATAACAAACAAGTCTACAGTCAATATTTGAGGCAATTTGGTTGAAAAATAAAAAAGTTATCAGCGCCACAAGTGTTGAAAGTCACCAGATTTTAGCTGACTTATAAAATTATTTGAGGTGAGAGTGCTTCAATAAAGTCATTTTTTAACAAAATTGATTAAATAAATGACAATGTTTTGATTTTCTTACAGTACACATCTTAGTGCACCTTAAATGGAAAAAAGAGAAAAATTGAAAGAAATGGAAAAAAATTCATTTTGAACCTGGGAAGGCCCCTTAAATTCTGTTTCACACGTGGATCTGACTCACATTGAACCATACTTTTACGCGGTTTTTCATGCTATTACAGTTTGTAACAGTCCCACTGGTACACACTCACAGCGTGTCAGGGCTGTGGTCACAGTCACATGGAGGGAGCGTTCACGGCTCCCCCCATATAAAGAAAGATAGGCAGGGAGCAGAGAAAGACTTGCCTCCATAGAAGTGGCTTCATGTTGCAAAACTCATAAATACCACAGCTAAATTTTGGATTAGACCATAGACCAAACATTCAAAAGCCCCCCCAAACCCTCTTGAGCCTGTTTTAGTGGGGAGAGTAGAGCCCTTGTGGGTGGCACTCAGACCCTGCAGTGATTTTAATAAAGCTGCAGATATTTGCTGCTAATTGACCGTGGTGTTGTGAGCCGAAGGTAAATACTGTCACCAGGAAGGATGTTAATCCTCTGTTTACCTTTTTGTTTGGTTGTCATTTTTAACATCCCGCAGAATTTCAGGAAGATCCCGAGCGATTAGTAATGCCCCGTGGTTTTGACAGACAGGAGTAATTCCAGTCAGAGACAGCGTCTGGGAAGGGGAATGGGCTGAGTGTCTGGAAGGAAGCTGACAGTAGCGGATGGCGGCGGACGTCAAGGAGAAGTTGCGCAACTGAGACGTGGCGGGGAACATAATGATCTGAATTTGCTTCCTGTTTCTTCTCTCAGCTTCCCTTTTCAGCCATAACAAATGGGTCCACATTTATCAGCGCATGAATACAAATTTCATATTTCAGTGAAATTTGAAGATGCCAAGTCCTGGTTAATGGTACCTTAAAGTAGTGCCCCATGTGCAAAATGTGATATGATTCAGACGCCCAGAACATCATGCACTGTAGTCACTATTATTCAATGCGCACTATTATTTATTGTACAGTAAAAAAATGTTGCGTTAATTTGATTCTGTGGGTTGAGTCATTCTCTAGATCTGAATCCAGCTGAACATTTATTTTACATGCTGAACCGGAAACTGAAGGCAAAAAGTTAGGTGACGTGCGTTTAGCCTATCCGAGCATATAGCGGGAAAAAGTCAAGGACTCACCTCGGACAGTTTGTTAATTTATACATGCCAACTCTACCGCTTTTGTCGGTAGACTACCGCTTTCGGGGCGTTTCATTCTGAAAAAAACGCCCCAAAAGTGGTAAAGTTGGCATGCATGCTAATTGCAGGAAGCACAAACCATCCACTTACACGCTCACATCTATGGGCAATTCATACTGTCCGCTCAGTCTAACGTGCGTGTCTTTGGTGACAGGAAAGTAGAGTAAATGGGGAAAACCCCTACAAACATACGGAGGACATCCAAACTTTGCACCGAAGGGCCTCACAGGCCACATTGAAACCCACAACCTTCTTGCTTTGAGAGAGCACTGCTACCCACGATATCAAAATGTGCCCATGTTGGGGCGCCCTGGTGGCTCATCGGTCTAAGTGCGTACCATAAAGGCTGTGTCCTTCCTGCAGCGACCTGGGTTCGATTCCGGCTCAGGTCATTTGCTGCATGTCTTCCCCCATTCTTCTCCCCAACCTTCCTGTCTCTCTACACTGTATAACTGTCAAATAAAGGAAAAATTCCCAAAAAAAAAATCTAAAAAAAAAAAAAAAATGTGCCCATGTAAAATGTTTAGCAAGGTCTGCTTAGAGTTGTTCCAGCCCTATTGCAATATTGTACCACTGTCCTAACAATAATGTGAGAGAGAGAGAGAGAGAGAGAGAGAGAGCAGGGCTGTGGACTGTAGAATGATGTTAGTCTACCATTTCTATCACTTAGCTATCTGGCCATGAGTAAAATAGCTAGTGTTTCACTTACAATTACTGCCATTGACAAGGTGCAGAGACAGAAATGCACAGAAGTGAATCCAGTTCGCCCGTGACGGAGTCAGCGGGGCAAGGTATTGTAATCGTTGCAGTTTATTTGTCTGTTTTTGTGTCCGTGTGCTAACAATCTAGCATTTACACTGTTGCACTGATTGACTTCAAACTTCCACAGTGGGTGGGCAATAGTCGGTGGCTTACCGGATTAAATTTTGGGGTTGATCTGGTCAAGGTCATCAGAAATGTCAAAATTTTTTTTTTTTTTTTGCGATAACTTCCTTCAAATTTGTCACATTGACTTGAAACCAAATCAAAAATGTGCATCTTTCAATTCTGCTTCCAATCATATGCTGCATGATGGAGTAGCTTTGATAGTCTCCTCAGCGGTTGTGGGTTAAATGGCAAGGGGGTCAAGGTCATCAGTAAGAATAATATACTTTCCATTATAACTCAAAAATGGATGCAGATTTACTATTAAAACCATACAGGAACTCCTACATGGGCTTTTACTTGACACCATGACCTTTGAACTTGAGTGACCTTGAAAGGTCAAACAGAAGGTCACAGATTTTCAAAGGACTATACATTAAAAATGATTGAGATCACACTTGTAAAACTGAGTCAGTATGAAAAGCACTAAAACAAGTGTTGGCAAGCAAGGTTTGTTTTGCCCGGCAACACTTAATAGAATTTGCAATTGAACAGAATGGGTTTAAACACAAGTGATGAAAATGCAGCACTGAAGGCTAGATTCAGAGTTGTAATCAATAAATAGTCCAATGATCAGAAAACCAGGAAGTCAGTAAGCTATAACTAAACAATCAACAAATCAGAAAAATGCCAATCCAGAAATCAAACACAGATATCAAATTGAACACTGAGGACTACGCTGAAATCGCAAACCAAAAACAAACCAGACCTGTAACTTGGAGACTCAGAATCTCAAAAACCACTCATAAGGAATACTGGCTATTAAACTCACAATTTATAAATGACACAGCGTGGTATATAGAACTGAGGACCAAATCAAATGGAACAGGTGTGTGGAGCTGAAAAGCATGCAGGGAAGTGTGGTTACAAATGAGGGAAAAATAAAACAATAAACAACGAACGAGGGGTGGTGCAGGTGCGGGGGGGAAAACAGAGGACACGTGGCAAATGAGAGATGACAGGGAATGACTATACTTATACAAGAAACTGCTAAAATAAACACTGAAGCATGAAAAATAAGTACAAAAGGTACATACAACAAAAATAGACAGAATCAGATACTTACAGTCATATGTACTAAAATATATCCGCAAAATATGAATAATTACCCTTTGCAGACAGACAATAGAGGCTTGTTTTTGCTTTATGCATTTGTTTTCCATATCATGCCCTACTGGCTAGTGGCATCATTTGGTGCAGATAATCCTATTCTCGGGTAACATTTTAAAGGTTACATAGCTGCCGTAGCCAACAACAGAGTGGAAATGTAAGCGCCTCAGTGTATTATGTTTTTTCTGTTCGCAACATGATCTGCCCATCATATGACTGAGCTAAAGCCAATCGTAATTCACATGCTACACAAAAGAGATGTGACATTATAAGAATATTTCTCAGCTCTGAAGGTTATTCAAGTGACAGATCAAAAGCAATGCCTTCCAGGCTTATGTAGAGCCATGGATCATTCTTAAGCACTTTCTATACATTGGACTGACACAAGGTGATGGTGATCCTATGGCTTTTTTGCAGGAGTCTGTATCTAAGTCTTGTGAAGATAATGTGTTTAATGGCGTTCGTTTTATGCTCCTGGAAAATATTTATGACAAATTTGGTAATAAAATATAAAATTTGTGCTATTTGCTATTCAGTACCAGTGTTCTTGTTCTTTCTGCTCACTTGACATATACAGCCTGTATGCAGCCACATGAACTTTAACTCTCTCTGAATAAATGCCAGCCAAATAAATAATACACTTGTTATGAGTACTTCAAAATTATTCACATTTTAATGAAGAACAGAAAAGATAGCTGAACATATTGTCTGAAAAAATACTTCTGGAATACAGACAATTATGGAGCCACTGTCCTTATCTATGACATTTTAAGAATTGTTCAGGTCACATATTGGATTGCGTAAACATTTTAGTCGGTAAGTATTTCAGTTTCATATTCTCACCCAAGGTATAGGGCAAATACTACTTGTCATATTCACCAATCAGCCATAACATTATGACCACATTCCTAACATTGTGTAGATCCTTCTTTGCTGCCAAAACAACCCTGACCCGTTGAGGCATGGACGTCCTCTTCAAGTGTGCTGTGGCATCTGGAACCAAGATGTTAGCAGCAGATCCTTTATGTCCTATAAGTTGTGAGGTGGGGCCTCCCTTGATTGGACTTGCTTTTCCAGCACATCTCACATGTGCTCGATAGCATTGACATCTGGAGAACTTGGAGGCCAAGTCAATACCTTGAACTAATTGTCGTGTTCCTCAAACTATTCCTGAACCATTTTTTGCAGTGAGGCAGGGTGCATTTTCCTGCTGTAATAGGCCACTGCCACTTGTATTATAAATACAGTACTTTACAATCATCTTCTCAAGGGTGGAAATGATTTTGGAGGCCAGTGTGTTTGAGTTACAAATACATTTGTAATGTGCACACATTTGAAATGAGCCATTGCTTATCTGCTGGAGAAAATTCATTGAGATAGAAAACTTATGTCAATTAGCATTAAGCACTATTACGGATAACATTCTATGCTCTTTTACAGTGTAATTACCCTTTGTTGACTTTCTATATTGTATCTATTTATTTTTAGACATTATTTTCTTTTATTCTATATATCCTTTGTATGTTTGGCAGTGCATGGTTCAAGGAGACACTTCACTGTCTGGTTGTTTTATAAAATGACAACAAAGATTCGTGACTTATGTTTCCTTATTAATCACAATATAATATTTTAGGTTATACATTACACAGCAGAAAAAGAAAAAATAACAGCAGTGAAATGTATTATATAATTGCCACATGGAAGCTGGCAAAGTATAAAATAGCAAAGGCATCAAATAGGATTTTTCCCCTTTCATACACATCCAAGGAATATAGCTTGAAAGTGTGCCAAGCTTGTGAAAAGGTTAAGAAATGCTGTCAAGAGCTTTGTGTGCCAGAAATAGAGCAAGCAAAGTGTGGTTAATGCTGGGCTGAAACTCCTTGGGCACTTCTTCCACACCTACTATCTTTGGACAATAGCATCAGTGGAATTTTCATAAAACGGGCCATAGAATGTGATTTATCAAAGACACAGGGTTATTACTCTAAATATTGTGCGCACATTTGAAATTTTAAATAAATCTGAATGATGATAATGTAAGTCTCTCAAAGCAAAAATGAAGAACTGCAGAAAAAAATTGTTGACTGTATTAGAAGCTCCAAATGTGTTTGCCGATACGAATGATACTATTACAGTTTACTTCAACAAGAAAATTTTAATCTCTAGTCCCTGAGATATGAACTTCTCAAAACAAACAAGCAAAAATGATTTGCACAATGATAAATGGCCTCAAGAGTTTGCCTGTTTTAACACATTTAATGCATGTCTATCTTTCTGAGATGAAAAAAGTGTAGACGAATGAAAGCATATATACATATATATATATGTGTGTGTGTGTGTGTGTGTGTGTAAAATTTATTTCCTTTTTTGCCTCTTGGCATTTAGAGTTTATCCGTATAAAGTATTGATTTATAGCCACCAGCCACTTGCTCTGTTGGGTTGGTTGGTTAATCAGTCGGTCAGTTGATCCACAAAAATATCTTCACCCACTGGCGCCTATAGTTTTTGCCCTAGGGGGCTAAAATTTGCCATGAACCTCAAGTGTGTCAGTGAAGGTGTGCGCTTGTGTTGATGCCATTTGGTTAAAGGGGGGTGTGGCAATGAGAGTGGCCTATCACAAAAAGGCTTCCTAATTAACAAACAGACTTGCACAAGATTTTGTGGAAAGGTTAATCATGAGCCTAATGGTAGCCTATTAACTGTTCATGCGAATTGGCAATAGGAGGTGTGGCAGTGGGAATGACCTATAATAAAAGGCACATAACTTCTAAACCAGGTCTTGTAACTTGGCCAAACTTTGTAGAAAGACGCACACTGCGGCGCAAGCATTTCCTCAGTTACAGTAACACTGGCATTGTGCTGTGAAACCAAACGTTTAGTAAAACATTGTTTCTTCAGTTATTAGTTTGCTTCTCTGTGTCTGTTAGCATCCCTCTAGCATTCCTATATGTTATAGCCTTATGATAGAAACGTAGTTATCAGTCTCAAGAATACTGGAAGACAAAGACAATCCAACAGCAGGTTGTACATCCCTGCCAATGTAATTTGTGAAAGGTTGCAACATAGGCTGTAAATGTATTGGTGTCATCCCTGTGTCATAGACTTTTGTGGCTACTTTTTCCCAGATGCCAAAAGTTTTCTAACCTCAGTTTTGTTTTGGGCTACCATGAAAATATATCAATTATAAAAGTTTATCAGACGTTGGCAATCTCATGCCAAGTAAGCCTTAAAAGTTTGCAACCTTACAAACTAATCTCAGCTAGTTTGCAATAAACTACACTGTCCAATGTGTACTATGTGCAATGTATCCAGTATCATTTCACCAACAATATTGTTTTCAACTACACACACTCCACATTCACTGTACGTTAGTGTTCATCTCCAATGTCACTATAATGAATGGCCGGTGCCCCGCGAATGAGTGGGGGCACGGGCTAAGTGAAGAAGATGAAGGACCCAAATGCAGAGGATGTGTATTTATTCCACAAAACAATGAGCAGAAAACAAAGTAATAGAGAATATAAACTACACAGGGTAACTGAAGACAAAAAACCCAAAATAAAGTGCTATAAACTACAAGGTGATACAATCCAAGGCTACTTTCCTGTAAATGGTGAAACAGAGGTTTACATAAAGGGGAATGCTAATTGACTAAACAAAAGTCAGGTGAACACAAATAACGACCCCCCCCCAAAGGCACGGCTCCCTGTGTGCTGCTACCATAGGGCAGGTTTGGAGGGAACATCCCACCAGCCTCACGCAGCCCGGGGCCCAGGGATGCACCTGAAGCGGAGAACTCTTGAACCGTTTCTAGCAGACGCTTGTGGGAAGCATTGCTGATCTCAGCAGAGGGTTACAGTTTCAAAGGTCTTAGTTAGCCCTGTCCCCTACTTTAGCCATGTCCCTTTTCATAACTCATTAACCATTTGATTAGGCACTTGTGGGATCCATCATTGGACTAAGCCAAGTTCCGTTTTCATTGGTTATGATTTGCCCTGCCCTTAGTCTTCAGCCATGCCCCCTTTCATAACTCACGAATCCTTTGTCCTAGACTCTTGTGGGAAACATCATTGGACTCAGCAGAGATTCCTTTTTAAATGGTGTGGGTTCACCCTGCCCCCTAATTTGCCATGAAGGTCAAATGTTTGTAAGTTTGTTCGTGTGAATGTAAACACGCATGGATGTTTGTGCTTATCTGGTCACAGCTATTGCAAATTTGCGCTTGTATTTAATAGCAGCCAATTTTTAGTGTATGTCCAGTCAGGATTTTTTTAACCCCCACGTATTTGTGATCGCAGTCCTAAACGGATGGCATCTTGCACCTATTAAAGTAGATCTATTTCACTATCCAATATGAGATATTATGTGGATATGTCGCTGTCAGCATTACATCATCTCACTGAAACAAACATAAAGTGTGACCAAGTGCACCGTCTCAAAGCAAAAAGGAAACGTTGAGTGCAGTGAGCCTGGTCAGAGTGTGGAGACTGGTCGTGGTTTTCAGAGATGGCCAAAAAATATAGTACATGACACTGGAAATTCTTTATGAGGCCTCTCCCACTCTTTCTCCAAAGACTGTGGCTACTGTTTCCCTCCCTCAATGTGTGTCATTGTCCATTGTGACGAGACATGGTCAGTCTTTTTAACCTCTGAAATGTTATGAGCTTTGTCGAGCTTTGCATGCAGTGATGCCATCTGTTTGAATTTCTGTAGTGGGGGGACATGCCTGTTTACAAATGTCGAAATATTGAGGTTTTACGCATCCTTCCTTTTTTCAGAAACCATCAGTGCTCTGAGAGCGGTTGTGCTAACAGCAATATTAAAGACAGCAAAGCAGCTGTTGCACACTCGCCCAAATTCTCTGAGACTGACTTGGGCATCGTGAGGAAAATACCCAATGCCCGAAGAGAAAACATATAGCGTAGTCACACATTGTTATGTCTATAGGTTAGGAGCTTACAAAACGGTTTTCAACTTTTCTGAAACTGGGCATTTTTTGTTGTGCTCAATTTTGCCTTAAACTGGGATTAGAGCGCTGTATCAAACACATTTTTATTAGCCAGTATTTAAATATATATGTAACATTTTGAGTTGTACCTATATTTCACTCAAGTAAAGTTTTAATTTCATGTTAAAACCAATAATGGTGATAGACGAGCAGAAAGGGGATGGGGAGGGAATGCGTGACAGAATAAGGCCCACGTGCAGGCAGCGCTTGAGCAAAAGAGGAATGAAGAGGAAGTGAGCGACCAACTGCCGTGCGGTGCAGCCTTTGAGAATCACATGCAGTATACGCGGATTGTGTGATATTCTGCCCTCACTCAGAACCGATTCATTTCCGTTGTATTATCAGGAACACAAGCAGCCTAAAGGTAAGGGGTTCAATCCCACAAAGCTTTCAGTACCTTGCAAGTGTAGAGTCTTTAAGTAGCAAAGTTGGGTGGAAAACATCTGAGAACCCATGTGGGCCCAGCCCTTGCACCTATAAAATGATTTATAAAATCAGATTGTGAGACAGGCACTGAAGTCTTACCACATTGTTGATAAATCTAAGTAGCATTAAGTGGTGTTGTCGTATATAAACAGATAAAACAGGCTTGATTGATACCCTGACATCCAAAATTGGTAACGGGGGTTGGCACTGCTGATTAGCACAAAAAGATAGGAAGGAAATTACCTTTTCATGGCAAAGAAGATGATGGGGGACAGCTACGGTGAATAGCTTGCAGATGTTTCAGATCATCAGATCAACTTAATTTCTTGTAGGGGACATGCTATACTATCTGATTTTTCAATGCCCAAATGAAGCTGCATGCTATGTTATTTCCACTCCGTTTTCGTTTGATTGCAAATCATCCACTCGCACCCCATGTGATAAAGCTTCTTTGTTTAACTGCTGAACAATACAGTTTGAACATTAAATATCTTGTCTTTGTAGTGTACTCAGTTGAACATACGTCGAAAAGGATTTGCAAATCATTGTATTCTGTTTTTATTCACATTTTACACAATGTCCCAGCCTCATTGGAATTGGGCTTTGTAGGTGGAGTTCAAAAATAACCTGCGTCTGCTGGTGCACAGCCAAGTAGCCATCACAAGCCGTTTTAAAATCAGTTGGAGAAGTGACCACCCAGAGGCTAGTAGGACGAATGAACTTAAGCCAACCAGTTAACCAGTTCCTTCATTATTCCAGGTGGTCACTCCCTCTTGCGATATCAGGAAGGACAGATTTTGAAGTGGCAATGGCAAATTAGCTATGCACCTGATGACATAATAGGGGACCTTTCACTGATCATGACTTTCGATTTCATAACTCAACTGTTAAAATGACTTGTGGCAGTCCTTTGTAGCTACTCTTATCATGTGCTGCTTTTATAAAAAAAATTTAAAAAATGGAAACACTCATTTTTTTGAATGGTCAAGACAGTACGTGTAAATCAAAAGTCATGCTGAGGAAATTAATTTTGGTGGCTTGCTGTTGAACACCCAATTTGAGGATTACGCAAAGAGTGGGGATTACACAAAACGTCAGCATCAATTACACTGTGGCTCTCTAACTGGCTGTTTTTTTTGGCCAGGAAGCCTGAAAAGTCAATGGATACATATAAGACATAAATGCAGATGGAATCACATTGCCCTAAAGTGAAAACGATGAAGAGTGGATGAGCCGGAAAAGAACAGCAAG
Organism: Gymnothorax javanicus; assembly: GCA_029692085.1. Taxonomy (NCBI): domain Eukaryota; kingdom Metazoa; phylum Chordata; class Actinopteri; order Anguilliformes; family Muraenidae; genus Gymnothorax; species Gymnothorax javanicus. The sequence goes on along the minus strand of CM056193.1, from coordinate 36,929,318 downwards.
TGGACTTGAAGCATTAAACTGCTTTTCAGTTGTTGTGTGATTTCTTAGTCGTAGGCTGTATGGTCCATTGTGAGCTACAACACGATGTCCAATGCCTGAAGAACACAAGAGTTCTACCTTTTTCCAACACATTGCATGATGGAAGTATATTGTTAATGACTGATCTGCCATCAGATTTTTTTGTTTAGTGTTCATGGCATTAAATTGCGCGGTGAAGCCTCCTGTGCTGTTCATCAGACGCTTGCTGTGACCTATTACGCTCAACGAGAGGATGTGGGCGGCTTCTATACTCAGTGCTCCTGAATACAAGTCTATGGCCTGAATATGAAATGAAAATCCGGCACCCAGTGGCAGTTTCCTAAAGCAAATGTCAGAGGATCACCTGGCAATTACCATTTATCAGGTATTGTATGTGCAAATGGAATATGAAGCCTGTTAAGACACTTTAGGCTTTGGCAAATTCCCGGGAAGCCTTTGAAAACAAAACTACAGTCAAAGTTAATAATAGGTCAGATCGACTTCTATAGAATTTATATTCAGAATTTCCGTCCCCCCCACAGCTCCCAAAGTTTTTTATTACCATTTCTAAATGATTTCTAAAACTGTCGATTGTGTTTTTCCACAATGGGGTCATTGCAGAGGTACTTGAGCCCAACATAGAATATAATCCAAATGAAACGTATTCAGCCCTCTGAAGTGGGGTATTATGCAATGAAATGATGTGTGACACTGACAGAGTGTTGGAAAAGCTGCGGAAGTGATACTTCAAGCCTCTGCAATGCATAAATTTCCTGTCTGTGAAGGCAAATGGCATTTGAATACAAATAGGAAGTTTCAGAGCACAACCGTTCACGGAGTGTGCCTCTGAGTGCGTTTGTGTAGCGCAATGTCACTCGTGGTCTAAGTTTTCTGGTTCGTCTTAATTGTTCAGACGGTCCTTGTTCGTCTTTCCTGCGCAGAATGTGTTCCCATTTGAATGGATACTATGGCAGTTGAAAGACAGTTTTTTTTTTTTTCCTGTTTTGGTTTGACTGCCAGTGGCTTGTGTTGGTGCAACCGTAAACTGTGCCTTACTTCTCCTGATTAGTAGATGTAGCCCATCTACAGCAGGGATGGTTAACCTTTGTCCATGGTTGCTGCTGGTTTGGTAGTGTTTGTGTTTTTGACTGTGTAATAAACTGTATTATTCTATCAATTAAGCCCTGGGTAACCTAATGAGACAAGCACACTCTCCAGAAACAGGGTCAGCCACCGATAACCTGCAGTGTGCATCGCTGTGAGTCCTTTCTACTGAAACCAAGCATTTTTAAAATGTGTACAGTTAACCGATGTTTGATTGATGTGCCACGGACAGATAATTGTTGCTTTAATGGTCTGTGGACAATACAGAGACAATGCATCACCATTTCTTATTAATGATTGGGTGTGTCTCTGTCACTGTCTCTTTCTTTTTGTCTTTCACTCCGTCTCTCTCAGTTCAGGCTATAGCAGGTGTTTTTCCCATCTGCCTTCTCATTTTTGTGCGTGGATTGTGTTTTTCAGATGGAGTTTGGGTGGGTTTATCTCTGTCTGTCTATCACATTAGGAGGTGAGTAGCACATAATCTCCCTGTTTTATCGTCCTGTCTTTCAATACTGCGAGGTGATAACTCTGGCCCTACTCCGTGGTGAAATGTATTCGCAGAATATCCTCAGCTTCCCTCCTACCCTCCACTTTTTTTTTCTTTTCTCCTCTTACCAAGGCTGGTGCAATGTTCAGTGAAATGCAAATGGCCAGAAATTTACACTTGTTATTAGTAACACATTTCCATATGACAGAATTAAATGCAATTCAATGCTTTTGGCTCTTCAGAATATAGTGCTAATTGAATGCATTAGCTGGTTGCAAAAAAACATATATGTAACTAAGTTCCACTGTTCAACAATAGACAATAAAACTCTGTTTAAAGCCTTTGATTTGTGAAAGGACACCATTGTTGTCGTGGCAGTGCAATTTCCACACCAGACTCTTATTATAACTGCCTCTGCCTCCATTTTACCTTGGATTTGTTTGGATTTAATACAATAGCCACCTCCGGGGAAGTCCTTCAGAATGGGCACTGTGTGCACTTCTGCAACTGATGGCAAATTAATGTACAGTCAGATTCATAAGTACTTGGACATTGACAAAGAAATTGTAATTTTAGCTGTCTACCACAGCATATTAGTGATGCCATAAAATGATGAATATGAAAACTAAGTGCAGACCTTTAGGTTGAATTTGACTGTTTTTATATGCCCCACCCCACCCGCCCTTTTGGGGCCAAAAGTACTGGGAAATTTGGCTGTAATGCTGTTGCATGGCCAGGTGTATTATTCCCTCACTATTGTCCCATACTTTTACAAGGAGGTAGATGAAAGCCCTGGAGTTGATTTGAAGTGTGTTGTTTGTAGTTTGAATCTGTTGCTGTTAAAACTCATATGAAGTCAAAAGAGATGTCACTGCCAGTGAAGCAAGCCACCATTTTGCCAAAAAATCAAAACAAAGCCATGAGAGAACTCGCAAAAACATAAGATGTTTTTGGCACATTCTTAAAAATAAAGAATGTAATGGTAAGCGCAAGAACACTAAAAGGTCCGGAAGACTACAAATAGCAATGTAATAATAACCATGGTGTATGACTGAAGAATTCTTCCTTTGGTGAGGAAAAACTCCAGGACAGGAGTTGGCCAGATCAAGACTATTCTCCAAGAGGTAGGCATATCTGTGTTAAAGTCAGTAAGCAAGAGTGGACTTCAGCAATGTAAATTCAGAGGGTTCACAACAACATGTAAACTGCAGGTAAGCCTCAAAAACAAGACATATGTAAAAAAAAAAAAAAAAAAAAGTCCAGAAAAGTTGTAAAGGTCTGGAACACCATCCCATGGACAGATAACACAAGATCTACTTTTACCAGAATGACTGGAAGAGGAGTGGTCATGTGTGGGCATGTAAGGGTGGCAACTGAACTGGGTTTCTTGTATTTATTAATGATGAAACTGCTAGCAAGAGCTGCAGGATGAATTATGAATTATGTAGGGCTATATTATCAGCTCAGATTCAGCCAAATGATTAAAACACTTAACATAGTGCTTCACTGTGTGGATGGACGATGATCCAAAGCACACAGTTCAATCCAAAGCAAATGCTCGAAGAACAAGCTGGAACTGAAGACCACAGCAATGAAGGCTTTGGGAAAAAAAAAAGCTTCGCAGAGTATCTCCAGGAGAAAAAAACCAGCATCTGGTGATGTCTTTGAGTTCCAGACTTCAAGCGGTCATTGACTATAAAGGATTTGCAAATGAGCATTAACAATGAAAATTTATGTAATTCATGCCATATTTTTGACAAAAATGAAAACTGAAAGTCTATGCTTCAAGCACATCTTTATGGATTAATTTCCAATCCACTGCAGTGACCTACAACAGTGGTTCTAAAATTTGGTCTTTGGAGATCGCTGCTGTGTGCTTGCTTTCACTCCAACCACAACTGCAGTTCCAATCGGAATTTTAATTTTTCCAAGCTAGGACAGTGGTATTGCATAAACTTCTAAATCACGTTTTATCAGAAATATCTTTTGCGGCCATGGAACATAAATCTGATGTGTATGCAGTACCCGTTGGTCTAAATAGCAAACAATGAATGCAGTTTAATATGTATTAAGATGCATGAAAAGTGGACAATTATCTATAACTGATTAGGTAAAAGGCTGAAGTCAGTCAGATAGCTTGTAATTGATGAAAGTGAAGACGTGGCTATGAGACGTAATCATTTGGAAGGTAAGGTAGAATTCAGTGACATAGCAAATGACAATGAGGCAAACCCACATTGCACTGGATCTCAAAAAAAAAATCACAATTTAAAAGTTTTCAACAACTAAGTTAACTCAGTTGCCATTGGTTGCCTCTTTTTTGGTTGATGTTGGCCATATAATCTCAAAATGAACTTGGGAATCCTTGCACCATTGCTAAACTATGTCAAGCATAATGTGGACGGAGTAGGAAAGTGGCTCCTCTGAATCAGCTCAGAACAACAAAAGCACCTTATCAAGAAAAATAAAATGAACGGCTCGTTTGACTTGTAGAATTGCATTTGTGGATGGAACAAAAACCACCACGCACAGAGGTCCCCCAGAATAGAGTTTTATAACCACTGGCCAACAGAGCCAAAGAAAAAAATGAAAATTATGTCACTGGCTACATACCTTTGGATCTAACTGTATGTGTTGTGAACTATGCAGTTCATTTAGGGTGTGGTATTTCACCCTTCATTTCATTTAAAATTTCCTCATTTTCTCAGGCTGCTCAGCACAGCTCCCTACATCTTCGGAGGAGCCAGGTGGTTCAACTCTCTCTGGGTTTCCACTTGTCTCCACCGCTTCAACCACGCTGTTACCAGGTAAAGTGCCTCACGCGAATTTGCGTCTTTGCATTGACTTTGAATGTAATCTGTCGTGCGAAAAATTCGTTAGGCGTCTAGTGTGAAAGCAGCTTTACTTGTCCTACTCACCTCAATAAATTAAAGGGCCTCAAGGACTGTGTTCTGTTGGGCAAAAAAAAAAAAAGAAAAAGAAAAAAAATTAGTTGTATAGCTTAAAATGATTTTTTTCTGGGGAGAAAAGGTCTTGAAACTGCCCCTTGGGAAGGTACTTTGTTAGTCTGTACAAACTGCACACTGAGTCCAGAATCGTATTTTTAAAATGCTTTGGTGTGTCCAACCAATCTCTTCCACTGTTTTTTTTTTTTTTTTTTATAGTTCATCAACTTTACTTTGCCATTCGATTTCTTTCTCCCATTGCTTTCCAAATAGCACCTTGAGCTCCTTCACTGATGTGCTCTGAAAACCAATTCTCTAGTGAAAACTGATTGCCTGAGTCTGCAGTAAAACCCTAGGCTTTGCCTCAAATTTTCCGGAACATGGTGGGTATTGAAAAATGATTGTTCACCTGAACCCCCCCCCCCCCCCAGAAAACAGGACTCTGATGGCCCCGTCAGCCACATTGCCTTCTGAAGGTAACAATACAGAAGCCTCTCCTGTAGATGACAACAGCACCTCAACATCTCTGGGAACAAACTCCTCAGGTAAACACTACCTTGTGACAGGCATGACCAAATGCACTGTTTAAAAACAAGGGCTGATTATGGAGTTGGACATAAAATCGTGGAACTCTGCTCTCTTGTTTACTTACAGCCATCCCAACTAACCCCAGTAGTACCACTGGAATGAATACGACTGTGTCCATCCCTGGTAAAGACAAATATCACCTTACACCATTTATTACATGCCATTATGGCATTCTGCAGATAATCTGAGTGATACACACAGTTTGTATTTGAGAGCATTTCTTTACTTTGACATAAAGCTGTGATGCGAGGTATACCAGCTGACGCAAGGTGGCATAACTGATGATGTCAGTCAACGCCAAATGATTCGTCTTCAATTACTAGTGAGTTATTTGGCAATAGGAACATTTGCTGATTAAAGGAAGACAATCAAATGCCTTGGTATAAACTGAAATAATCTGTTACGCCCTCTTGTGACTACTCTTATGTTATCTGTATGGCATTCACAATGCAGGAAAAGGACATCACGTGTATAACGATTGAACATTGCCTGAGAATCAAACCCAAAATCCTCAAGTGAAAAACCAAGTCCTTTAACCATAATAGCTACTATAGTGATGCCTTATGTAAAAAAGAATGAAACATCAAATTATTTAGCCGGAAAATACAACATAAAAACATCTCGAAAGCAGTTGGAGTTCCGTCATGCCTTTCTTGTACAGTAAAGATGCCACACCAGCGATCTTAACCAACAACCCCTGCTTTGGTTCCAAGGTGGTGTTTCACTACCGTATTCAGTGTGCAGGTCATTACAGATGACTGTCTAAGTTGAAATTACCTGCACTTTTCTCATGCCTAGGTCCTTCATTTTGTCAGGCAATAAATAGTATAATATTAGTATAGTTCAACCTGTTGCTTTTTTAGAGTCATAAACTATGGTGTCATTATTTAAAATATGGTTTTGTGGTTCTGGAAATGATCAGACAATATTGTGTAATAAGTTTGAAAGAAAAGGATAGCACCTTCCAGAAAGTGAAGAGTCAATCGTCATATTGAGTGAAGTATTGATATTAACCTCAAATACAGATGTTATATTGTGCACTAGTCTTAGGTCAGCTTCTGATTGAAATGAATCAGAGAAACCTGAAGGCCCCATGCACTCCTCACACACAAGCTTGAAATTTCTGAAAAATAAAAAGAAATTAAAAGAAAAAAGAGTACTCCAAGAAGATGGGAAAGAGTGATGCCATATGGTGTGAAATAACTATTTGACTCATAACTAGGAGGCTTGAAAATTCATATCATTTAGCAGTAGGCTAAGTCTGGTGCAGTGACTTTTCTTTGGCTTCGGAAAAATCTGAAGATGCAGAGCCCAGTTAAACATATAAATGTAAATATGCGCACTGGTATTCAGACATTAAAAAGTCCCGTTTTGCTCCAGTGATAAGCCTGACAATGTAATAAGGATCAGGCCTGAATTAATTACACCACACATGCCTGTCAACCAGGAAAAAGATCTGTTCAGAGAATCAATCCACCTGTAAAATCATTAGATATGCCTGGATCCATGTGGCAGCAATCAAGATATTAAAGGCATAGATCTTAATGAGTTGGCGCTGTGTTATGAATAATGATGAACTTTCTTACTGTGGCACTTCAGTTGAAAAAAAAAATTGTTGTGAAGAACTTTAAAATGCTTCAACTGTTTTTTTTTCCACTTCAGTGGTTGTAACAGAGGCCAAGAAGAAGAATTCTGCACATGAGGACAGTATCTCACCTGGAGAAGGTATGTACATGCACTTGTCTCTTGACTATGCTTTATTACATGAATGATCCAATTTTACAATCCCTAGCTGAGTGAACAAAGCCCTTTGACTAAGTTGAAAAATGGTACATTTCATACCGTCTTAACTTCTCATCAGATTAGCGCAGATGTAGTCAGTTTAAGGAGATGAGTGCAGTTATCCTCCAATCCGCCTGCAAGCTTTTGTAAAAGTCAAACTGCCTCTGTCAGATCCACAACTAGATCAGACAGCTTTCCATTTGGAGTGGTGTGGCTTTTCTGCTGGCCCTTCACTTGTTCCTGCGCTTGAGCAAGGCCTGGGAAGATATTTAACACAACCCAATGATTAATCTATCAATAAGACTTAGGCTGTGAGTGAATACAAGCTTCACTCTTTGTGGTCACTGTTCACCCTTTCTCTTCAATGCGGCTTTTTGAAACAAGAGCAGCAGAGAATGGGGTTTGAGTTTGCAGTGCATTCATTGCATGTTTCTGTGCCATCCTTTTTTCTCACAGATCAATCTTGGGATGATCCTTTTAAATATGGTAAGTTGTTTATGCGGTTTCATGTTGCACATAAGAGACTAAAGATAGCAATGCATATTTTACATGCTTCTTCCTCTGGTCTCTGGTAGTTGTTGTACTGATACTGGCGGCTCATCCTGAAAAGGTCCTGCTCCAGTAAGTCTTTGAGCCTAGTGGCCTGGTGTTGACCCAAGGCTGTTGCAATATTGACTGGTCGACTGCACGCGACTGGCCCCAAAATTGTCAAGGGAAAAGGAATTCAGTTGACTGGAGTGACTTTTGTCCGCACTCACTATCACCCTCTGCTGGTGAATTAGGGACCTGCAGTTGCCTGCCAAAACAACGCTGTATGCACCTTCCTCTCATTGTGCCTGTGTGAGAGTGAACTGCTGGACTGTGGTGGGGTAACATTGCGCTTTCTGCGCAGAGAGAACGTGCTTGTCACCAGTTTTACAAACATGCCACACCTGCAGTCTACCATGCCCAGCATGACTTTGACTGAGCTCCTCAGCTGGAGGTGTGTGCGAAGAGCACAGGCTTCAGAATTGACAACCGCTAATACAACTGTAAGAAAGTGTGATAAAACTAACAAGGAAATTTGGCTTAAAAAATAGCATGAATGGAGCTTACAGCCCAGTTGGATTCAAATGATGAAAAACTGCACATTTATATCTGCCTTCAAAAAAGCATTAGGGGTTATTCATAAAATGACTGTCAGTGTTGCCTTGGTAATGAGGTGTTTCTCTTTTGACTGACGAACATTGGCGACTGCATTTAGTTTTCATCTTGCATGTCCATGTTTGTGTACTATTATTTTCACTAAGATGGTTGAAATGAAAAAGTAACCATTAAAAAGACAGCAGATTCCCTGTGGTCAAAGGTAGGTAGGATATTACCGCTATTACATCAATCAAAATGCAAAATGCTAGACAGATATCAGCCCGGAGCAAACATGGTACACTTTTGTTTAGAAATTTGCACACAAAGCTTTTATTTGGAGAGGCTTTATGAGATTGCAGCCTGTAATTAGCATTTGGCAACTGTTGATGAACACATGAATACAGGCATATTTTTTAAATTTCGTACTTTCTCATGGTAATAAAGGTCCCATATTATTCTGTGTATTCTTGAGATCCTATATTCTTAATTTCCAAAAGGGAGGTATATAAATTATACTTAATGAAAAAAACCCATAAAATCCATAATTAACTGGCAATTTGCTATCTGTCATTTTCATCCCTCTGTAAAACATACTGTTTTGAGTGGGAATTCTCTTAGTGATAATATGCGCTGCTCTGATTGGCCGGTGAACACAGATTACACAATCATACCTTAGTTAGGGGTAAGGATTATGAGGTGAGGAGGTTCTGCAAGGCTGTAGAAGGGAGCAGGCCACATTAACAGAGCTAGTGGGTGTTAACTATGCAGAGCAGGTCTGTTTATGCGGTAAAAAAAAAAAAGCATGAATTTCAATGCGTTTCAGATGTTTGATACAGTGGAGAGCACTGTACAGGCAGACTGAACTCGGGAAAATCTCAGAATTTTTTGGTGCAGTTCTTTGTCTTATCAAAGCGACTGTCCCACCTGTGGCCTTCTACGGTTGCTATACCCAAAGAAGGAGGGGATGATAATGAAGCAAATCTCAGCCAGGAAATTAGCTTCTTGCGTTGCTGGAAGAAGCCAAAAGCTGAGCCAGACACATGTTACCACTTCAGTGGCTGTGTGAAATCCTACCTGGAAGGTCTTCTTTTGTATGCCAGACATAGCTTGCTGTATAATTGGATTGCTGACTACTGACATTAGGTTAGCGTTGGTCCACGCTTATGTAGGCACTGCCAACTGTCAGTCGAGTGTGCCAGCACTTTGCCCTGAGTCGATGTGGTATTTGGGCAGTGTGCCATAATTTTATTCAAAAATTCACTTAGAAACTATCAGCTCTTTTTCCAGCAGTACTCCCATGGCACTGTAAAGCAAGGCTAATTTACATACTGTACAAAGTTTCATTTGTTGTTATCTTCACCTTAATGTACCGTGAAAAGTAAGACAAGCTAATTCCCTTGCAGTAATCATTGAAGGTAAAGTTAAAAGTTACTGTTTTGCAGATATTGAGAGACACAGAGAACACACCATCATCATTTTTGAATAACTCATTTGAATTGTTAAGTGCACAGACGGAATTGAATCATTTAAAATGGATGGGTTCACAGTCATCCTGAGGAAAGGCATAATCAAAAGAGATTGAAGATAAATGATCTTGATTAGTGTGATTTCCTTTATTTAAAATAATCGTATCTTGAGTTTGACTACCCTGGAAATGCTGATTGACAAGTGCATTGATTAATAAAAACATTCTCTGGTGTGACCACTGAAATATATAGTTGTTGCCATGGTGACAGCTAGTCCTCAATAGCATTGGCTGAAGAGAAGTGCAGGCTAATTTACCCCCATTTAAATCCTTTGTGCTAACAAATGATTAATAAAATGGGATGACGATCACTACTACTTACTATTAGTTTTTTTTTTTTTGGCTCTTGCTAACAATCTGGTCATGAATAGTCTGCTGAGGTGCCACACTTATTTATAAATGGTTATATGTGCATATCCTTTCCCATATGTGTCCATCACTATCTGCCTAGATTATGTGTCCCTCCGACATGCTGGCTTGGCTGTGGCTTCAGTTCTTTTTCTGATGGGCATCCTGATCATTGCAAGTGAGTACAGTCTCTTATCATGATTAATATAGCTTTGTGTTTCCTTTGGTTCTCATTTGTATATAATTTTCAGAATTCATTTTCAGCAGCCTGTATCATCTAGTGGGATTACGAAAGCCCATTTCACACCAGGCTGCGTAGGGGCGCGGAGCAGCGTGGATGGCCACACGCAACGAAAATGACAGATCCACAGGAAACTGAGCGCGGATGACCCCTTCCAGAATAGAGGCACGTGTGGATCACGGGCGGAACACGTATGGGCGCGTTCGTACTACGTTCAGATCACATGTGCAATACGCACAGGTGCGTTCTGATTGCGTTTGTAACACGTTTCATTGCGTATGGGAGGCCTCCGCAGCAGTCCACGCAAAAAATTCAACATGTTTAAGTTTTGCGTTCGATGTCTGCGCACCACTGCACATTACTGCGTACCCTTACCCATCACCGCAGATGTCTTTGCGCTCTCCATGTGCATTAATGCTTATGGCCATCCGCGCTGCTCCGTGCTCCAATGCAGCCTGGTATGAAAGGGGCTTTAGTTAGCTGGATAACTGCACTGAGAAAAACCTGGTAAAATGCCTAAGTAAAAAGCTGCACTGGGGCTGGCTCGGTGCATTTATTCTGTGAACACAGGGCCAGATTTTACTGCATGTGCCATTCTGATGATGTGTGCACAGACACATCGTTACATCTGTTCTGGTTTTTCACTGGCCATACAGACTATTTGGTAGTTTTGTGTGAGTGTAACTCTCAACTGGGCGGAGAGTTGAATCTCATGGGTGTGGCTATGTTTCAGGAGGTGTAATCCTTGTAGGTTAAGTGCACCAATGGGAGTGTTATTGACATGAGGTTGCGCAAGGCTATATTTGTTATTTTCCTGAAACATAAGGTCATCTGCGTCTGACTTGCAAGCACCTCATTTAAACTGAAGTACAGCCCATATCTTATTTCATCGCAGATTGCAAACAAATGATTTCTTGTAACTAAAGGTGTTAATATAAATGATGTGTCAAGATTGTACCATGTTTCATTGTATTATTGATATAAAAATAGTGTTACACTTGTTGGCATACGTACATTTGGCATTGATAAAAATGTAACTCATGAGGAGTCATACACCAAATAACTTTCTTTGACAAATTGACAAAATTGATTAAATGCTTTTCTGCATAATAAAGGCAGGGCAACTCAAAGAAATTAAGCTGAGTAGATTACATTGCGCTTACACCAGAGGTCTGACATAGGGTGGCAGTATTGGTATTAAAGTTCACTCGGCCTCTTCAGATGGACTTATGCTAAAGCACAGCTCATGCATGAGTGTAAGTTTGCACACTCCCACTGATGGATAACAGAAGAGTTTGCGATATTCCTTACGCGTATCACTCAAGATAAAAAAATGCATAATAATCGCATAAAACTATGCCCTCAGATTTGTCTCTCGTTCACGGTGTTAGTTAAATTTTGTTTACAGTTTGAATGTCTATCCTGTTTATTTTTCATATTGATTTTCAATTTTAATCTGAGAAAGAACATTTTGATATAATGTGCTGTAGGTTTGCCAAGTTCTACTCACTCAGATTTGAAGCTGGAATTATATGGAACATAATTTAAATCCATAAACCCCTTCAACCTTGCTCCCATTTCATTCTTTAATCATTGACAGAAGGTAAATTTCCATATACAGGTATACATCTTATCAAATTCCATTATCCTATGATAGTCTCAGTGAGAACAATAGTAAAGCAGTTAGCAACAGCAACAGCGATTAGATAACAGTGATTAATTGGTCTCAGTTGAGCAGTAAGTGAAGTCTTGATGAAATGCTGGGATGGGCAGTTTGAAGGCAAAAGCAGAAATGCTATCTCTCTGCAAAGCTTTTGGATCAAATTCATCCTCTTAAACCTGCTTGATGAGGAGATTGTTGGATTTTTTTTTTTTTGTCTGTTTTAAATACCAATTCACTGCGCATCGTTGCTAACACCTCCACATTTGACTCCAAGCAATGTTAGCATAATACAAAGCATGAAACTGCATGATGGTCAATCAGGCTGGCCTTATCAAATATCATCTGGGCTGATATGTGCAAGGTTTGAGGATTACAAGTTCAAGTACTGTAAACAATAACTCAACAGCAGCCACATACCCAAGGTAATGGTGAAGTATCGGCATGGTTAACCTTTAATTCCAATGAACCAGCTTAATTAAATTGAGCAATAAAATGACTTCAGGCAATCTGCACACCTGGATACAAATGGATGTTTTAGTAGTTGAACATGGTGGATGGTGCCCAGCTGGTCAGTGTGGGTTTCTGACCCCTTTCTGTTTCTTCTCCCTGTCCAGGTAGCAGAATGTCCAGATTTCCAAAGTGCCGCCGAAGATCGGGAAAGTGAGTACCGTCATTGGGCCGCAAAGGTCACAGCAAGCTGAATGCAATGCCAGCGCTCACTTTGCTACTCCGACCGCCTTTCAAAAACGCCATCAGAGCACCTGTGTCCTGCTCTAAGGCAACGAGCCGAAAAGCTTTCCAGATAGAGGTCAGAGTTCACGAGTGAGTACGCCGCAGAATTATACGATGTAATTGATGTGCTTTTCTTGCAGGACCTATCAGGTGACCAGAGTTCGAGGAGAGGAAGGACATGCGGTGTGACTCTCCTGCTGAACAGTCAAAGAGAACAGAGGAGATTAGTCAGCGTCACAGATTTGAGACACGGACTGGGTGTTGTACATACAGTAAATGTTTTCTCAAACTCCTGTTTTTTACTGTTGTTCAGAGACAAGGAATACGTGTAACAACATCTCCTTCTAGGTTGAACATAAGACGACTCGAGGATGAGACATATCCAGTATTCAGGCATATTCAAAACAAGTTCCTCTGCCTTACTGCCCTCCTTTGATTTTACAATAACTGGTTACTGCTTCTTTATTTCATTGGCCAAAATATTTCAAAACCTCTTTCCTAGTGTTCACTGAGATTGACGACTGGAGTGAATTAATGTAATAAAATTTCTGTTACAAAACGTGACGGGTTCTCACAGCTCTAAAGCGCCCCCAGGAGGATATATGTCTGTACTGCATCTTGAAAAAATGATTGAGGTAGTGTGGTGTTAAAAATGCGGTCCCACAGGATAAATTTTAGGCACTAAACTTCTCAGCTTTTTATAACATAATCTGAAGTTCTGTCGATACACAAATTATCAGGTCTATTTCCTACATTTTTATTGTTCATGAGTGTGTTTGTCCATGTTAAACCTAATACATACTTAAATTGTATACCCGCACCGTATGCCTTTTGTGAAGAATTTAATTACCTCCCTAAAGGTAAAATGAAAAAATATTTGTTGTTAAAGATATGCCTCATGTCAGTTCTGCAGACACATCAAACAGTGAGTTGTGGCATTAAGTGTAGCTAATGGACGATTCCTGGATGAAGGAAATGAAACGAAGAATGCTATCACCCTATTAATCTATGATAAACGCTTTTGCATTAGCTTATCAAATGCAACAGAAATAAAAATTGATTGCGGGTTTCAGGAGTTGATTCCGAGACTGATAGCGATGCTTTGGCCAGGCATACATCTTCACATTCTGTGTACACACTTGGAAAAGAACATCCCATTAACATTGATTTTGTTTGTGAAGTCTGCCTGTTTTTTTTTTTTTTTTTGAGGAAATACTGCAGCCACTTCACTCACTTCGTTATTTGAATCATGAAGCTAATTCCATACAAGAGTCTAAACACCATGTGGGCTGCTTTCATCAAATGCAATCAAAGAGTTAATTGATTTAATTTGATGATGAAGAGCGCAAGCCTCACACTTTGGCCCATCAGGACAGTAGCGCACTTGTAGGTCAGGTTATCCAAAACTGGATTTTTGGACTGCTTTTTTACCAGCCACAGACAAGCACCTGGAGTAAAGTCCTCATGCAATCACTAACTCTCATTACAAAATTAGGGCCTGGATTATAATCAAATTCTATGGACAGAAGCAATTACAGCCTCGTGTTTAATATCTCAGCCATTTATGCCCAGTGGAAGGCAGCCAAGATGCTTGATCTGAGAATAATGAAAGCATTCAAATGATGAAATTATTATGTGGGCTTGTACATGGTGTTTTGCTCATGTTTTAAAAAAAAATGAAAATGTGCTACCAAACCTAGCTAAACCGGAAGATTCTTCCATTGCACTTAAATATGACATCTGTTTCTTTGGTAGTCAAGATGCAAAGCTCCAAGAACCAACCAAATCGGAGGGCATTCATTAAGACTCAAGCACACGCTGAGCTTACCACAAATTGCCTCAGGGCTATACAGTATTGGAAAATTCCTTAACTGAAAGCAGCTATCCCTACGGTCACTATTTTTACAAAGTAAACCAACTCTGTACTCTTTTGAGTGGTCAATATTATGCATCACATTTTCGTTTAACCAATTCAACTGAAATTTGAAATGTTCATTCAGTGAGTCACAGAGTTGCCTGTGGTTAAAAAGAATTATCTGTACTGAGTCATATTATAAAACTGTCATTTCTGAACAATAGACCATAGAGCGCATCACCATTGCATAGCTGAGTGACTGGTGATTCTGGCAATAGTTCTGCCTCTTAATTTTTTGCTCAGATCAGTGCTTGGTTTATACTTGGGACACAAGATGAGTGTATTAACTCACTCACCTGTGGCTCTAATCAAGCAAGTAGTAATGCAGCACAATGCCAGCAGCGCTACTGGCTCAAGGGCCAGATTTTTTTTACGTTGGACAAGAATGTGAAACTGAATTACCAGGTGCACACAGGTCTGTGCGGTTTGTGGTTTCAGTGTAAGCACTGACATCAAGGAGTGCGGATTTTTTGGCCAATTGGTAACTTCATCGAACCACCATTGCTGAGAAAAATAGCTTCAAATGCAACAATCCAGGGCCTCGTTTTACAAAGCATGTTTACCAAGTAAGCTGGATCAAAATCTGTTTTCTCAGAAATAGAGGTACAACAGGAGTCCACTTTTACCGCTAAGGTAAAATCTACACTAATCTATCCCCAGAGGTTTATTACTGGACTAACTGTGTACATTTTCGGGACTAAAAAGGTAGGTAGCCTTTGCATTTTCAAGGGTACAATAGGTATACCCTACTGCCCCAGAGACAAGCCATTGTACCCCTAAACGTACGATGAAATACTTGATTTTCTGAGAGTAAACTGAAAGAAGAGCCATTTTGGGTTTCACTCAGAGCAGTTATCCAGCTAACTCCGTAATCCTGCTGGAGCAAACATCCCCTGGGGCTGGAGTATAAGCATTGTTATTTCAGGGCCATGTTTGCAACTCCTGGAGGGCTGTTGTCTCTGTGGGTTTTTGTGGGCTTCCATCAAACAGCAGTGAGTTAAAAGAGGTTTGAGAAAAACGTTTGTAGACTCTTCAGCCAATTAGTGACTTAAATGAATCAATTGTGCTGAAACACCAAACACCCACAGGCATCGAAGCTCTCAAGGAGTCTGACACCCCGTGCTTTAGCCGATCAATGACTTGAATGAATTACTGGTGCTGAATCGCACCAAAAAGCTGCAAATGCTGTGGTTCATGAAAACTTTATTCTGACACTTGTGATCGATGAGAGGGGGACCTGGATTTGCTGTGCCAGTTATGCACTAGTTTTATGTTCCATCTGAACTTGAAGTGTTCCAGGAAACTGATTAAAACTCAGTTTAATATTTTGATTGGTCAAATGCTGACTGCCTCTAGAATATTGTAAGCTTGAAAACAAATTAAAATGAATTCTCTATTAGCTATAGAATTCCACATTCCTATTTCAGGACCACGTGTGACATGATTATTACTCAATAAAGACCATCTTCAACAGGAAAGTGTTATAAAGTACATTTATTTTCAAACTGATGCCGTTTGGTCTATAGGCAAAAAAAATATGAAATACAAGGTTTAAAGTATATACAGTGAACAGGTAATCCCAGCCCAGATTTATTTATCTATATTTTTTTAATTCCCCGTATGCAGACCGTGCTCATACTATGGTGATGAAAAAGCTTTTTGCATTTACACACGATATCCTGGATTAAATCCATTTCAATGGAGAATCTCAGTGTTAAATCTAATAATAGGTTATTGCTGTTTTAATCAGTATATTAAATAAAAAACATACCCCTTTAAATTGCTAGCGCCACGGTTCACTGAACAGCCTTTCGTGGAAAAAAAAAAATGTACTGGCTGGTCAGAGTAGGGGCACTCTATTACAATGCAGGGTTTTTTCTCTTATGGCTTTCACACTCTCACTCCCAGTACATTTTTCAACAGAGAGCAGCACACAGTGCATGAATTTAGGTCCCAGGAGTAGTCTAGCAAAATGAAATGCAATCAACATCGTAATAAAACCACTACCACTACATTTAAACAAAATGACGTTTAAATGTAATGCAATAAAAAACAAGGATAAACAAAAAACCCAATACCCTTTCGGTATAAAGCATTTGTAAAGTCAACAAATACATATCCAGAGCTGATTAACTATTGTATTGTAATTTCATTGATTGAATGACTAGTGGTCGAGGTATTAAAAAGTCTAAAACAAAGAGTAATGAAACATTAATTGTACAAAAATATATATATTTTGTGTAGTATAAAACCTTCCAGCAATTCAAATCATTTTTACATATTGCTGGTTCCCAGTGCAGTATAAATGCTATCCCTCGGACTGCCCAAGCTAGCACTTAACAGATCTACTTAATTGATGAATTTTCAGACATGCCTTGAAAAATATGGAAATGTAGACCTTGTACATTTGTCGTAATTTAACAGGCATTTGAAATAAAAGCTTTTCACAGATTTCTGCATCAAGGCCCTGTGCAATGCATACTGTCAGTTCAGGCCAAGTACCATGGTTTGGGCACTTGGACCTTTGTTTATTTAATAAAATGCTGACCGCTTCAAAACAGTAGGGGAAGAATAAGCCTTTGAAGAGTCGCGATGTAATGACAAAGTTTCTGGGGGACCAGATCCAGATATTTCAAATGGAGAAAAATACAGCACAATAGGAAGAGACAGCTATGGGGTTTTGGGGATAATGTAAATAAAAAAACCCCATCAGTCGCATAGAGAAAGCAGTCGGAAAAATAGTGAAATGCTTCATATTTTTGTGCATTCACTGGGCAAAATTTAAAAATCATTGTAGACTGGCAGCAACATTACAAGACACATGCATGAAGTGAAGTCACCATATAATATTTAGACCTACTCTCAATCAGGCCTGGTCACTGCAAATGACAGATAACTGTGAGTGCTATACTGAAGACACCAGGTTTAGAGGTGAGGTGCCAATCACGCTTTCTCTCCCTGCTAATCTCCACTGTAACAACTTTGAAAATGCAATTACATGGGTTTTCTTTCAACAAGGTCAGTAAACGAGGAGAAAAATGGGGGGAAGTATTCCTGAAATGATTTGCTACTTTAATATTATCTTCTTTATTGACATAGTTTCAGCATAGGACAAGGCGCCCAGAAATCTTAACAACTTTCTGCACGCGTATATACACAACCGCTCACACCATTCTCTCTTTGTTACCTCCGCCAGAAGATCACGTTTTGCTTTTGTTTATTTGTTTGTCTGCCTGTTAGCAGGATATCTCAAAACCGGCTGCATAGATTTTAACCAGTGTTTGCAGGATGTTACAGTAGCATAAGAAGGACAAGTGATTAAATTTTGGCATATCTAGGCCAAAGTACAGCTGAGATATAAGCCAAAGTACAAATCCAGCTATGCTGGTGGAGGTATGGGCTCTCGTGAGTCCAACTCTAGTTAAAACTGGAATCTGCCGTTTCTCTGCAAGCCCTGTGTTTCACTGGTCCTCACCTTGAGCAATACATGGGAGCAGCATTATTTTTAACCCTGACAATGGTGGACAACATCAGGGCTCATTTTTAGGGATGTGCAGCGAGCAGCCGCAGGCAGCAGCATACTGGCACGCTGCCAAGCTAACCCTGCACTGGTGATATCAGACCTGTGGTGCTGAGTGAGTGCAGATAGACAGTAACCTCTCTGTTTTCGCCTGACAAGACCATTTTTACATTCGATTTCGCGCATAAGAGCGATCGGTAGACTTGAGTTTAATTCAATCTCCCCTGAATCACTGTTACGCTCGTGGACTGAAACAAAAACACCCTCATGCCAAAATATCACATGCTCCCTCCCTCCATCTCCTCACCTCTAACCTTCAGCTGAAATTACTTTCTTTTGAGGTGTATGGAATTACCTTTGCAAAGCGGCAATCCGAACCATAAGGCTTTTGTTCCAAGCAACTTTGATTTCCATTTAAATTAAAATAGAGAAAGGTGTCCACTTCAAGCACGATCAGCATGACTGAAACATGGATGGCTTGGCCATTTTCCGAATCACTTTTCTATGCATAGTTCAATCAACCTCCCCTTCTCTAGTATAAAAGACTATGATGCATTATTAGTACAAGTTTTCAGAGCCATATACAATGGTAACGCTTTCTACAATGGATGCTACATGGCAACTCATAAGAAGGATCCTTCATAAGCATTTAATAAGGCCTTCATGCACTCTCCTAAACATTTACTGCCATTGTGTGAAGCATAATGTAAATGGAATAATAGCAAAAATGCCATGGAAATGTTACCCAAGCACACAGCACAACATCGGTCAATAGTAACACATGTCTATGTAAATGTTTATTAACTGCATATGAAGGCCCATAGCACTTATGTAGGACCCTTCAATGATAGCATATATTAGAGAAAAATACACAAACAGCTCAGTAACAAAAGAAACGTTAGCGGAAGCTAATAATTGCACTGCTCTAACAGGTGGGCTATTCAAACCCCTTCCGAGTTTACTTTCTGCAGTAGGTGGGCTTCGTAACAACAGTTTTCATTTTTTTGACTGCTGAGATTTGCATTGGTAGTGATGGACTCAGACAAAAAATCTGCTTTGAATGGGGGAAAAAGCAGGTGCTTGTGTGGGCATTCATGCGTGGCAGCGACGACAGCTCCATGGCACTGCTATTAAAAAAATTCTCAGGGGCATATTCCCTAAATGTCTGCATGTGAGCAGAGCGGAATGGCTTTGATGATAAAATGTGTCAATTAAAGCCATAAGAACTGTTGAATTGTTTTGTTAAAAAAAAAAATCCCAAATCATACTTGGATTTTTTTTTTTTTCCACAGCCAGATAATCAACGCTGGTGTGAGCAGTCCCCTTAAGAGGAAATTAAAAATGCCAGTACATTGAGTAGTGTTACTCGTGGGGTGAGGTGTGTTTGTTATCGTGTCCTATCTCCACAGGAAATGGGATTTCCAAGGATTTTTGGTTGTTTTTGTCTGTTGGTCCTAATTTCATCTTCTTGGTGGCACTGAGAAAAGCTGTCTCGCAGTGGTTTTACTAAGTGTGAAAATCTGTCCCTACCTGAAAAACTTAACCACGTAACTATGCCCTTATATGGACAGTCCTCTGTGAGCAGTAATAAAATGACAGAAATTATGACTTCTACATGGGCGTGTATGACTTTAGCAGTTCTGACAACTCCTTGACTCCTTGATTTGGAGCATGGGGTCCAATTAGACAAGGACCTGGCAAAGGCATGAGATCCCAGCTGGAGAGAGATGCCAAGGCTCCCCACAGCTGCATGAGAAGACAGCAGTGGCACAGAAGCCTGAGGAGCAGCACTTCTGTACAGCTCCCTCTAGAGGCCATGGCTATGGTGAGGCTTAGATGGCAGATTTCACTGACTGTTCCACAGGGACTGAATAGACTCTGAGGAGGGAGAGAGAGAGAGAAATTAAGAGAGAGAAAGAGAGATAGGAGAGAGAGAGAGGGAGAGAGAGAGAGAGAGCACATTTATATTATTACCACAGTGATGTTTCATTTCACAGATTCAATGTCTGAAACATTACTAGACATAGTGACCACTATGAAGAAAACTTCTATCCTAAATGTTTTCAAACTCAATCATAATCCTTCCCACTGGCGCTAATAGTACAGACTTGGTCATTATTTTTCCGTTCCATGGCAATAACAAGCAATGTCAAACACTGGCCTACTAAGCAATAACTGAAAATAAGATTTTCTTGTCAAATACCTACAAGTTTCATCACGGCTAATGGGGGTAGATCTTCCATTGGTTTAAATAATATACCCTTTGCCAGCTACACAATATATACCATCAGTGGGCTGAGGTAAAGACCAGGGTCCACAACAATCATGTCAAAATATAAAATAAATTCCTGTCAAATTAAATAAAATATATGGACTGACTTTTTAAAAATATAAGACAGGTACTATAGCTCTCATCAAGGCTGGTAAAATAATTACTAGATTGATTTTTAGAGAATTTCGTTTACTAATAATAATAGCACATAAACACTTGCCAACCATTATTTCTGAGTTAAAGATAAGCATTCACATAGGCGAGATGCACTACAGTGGTTCTGAGGGAAAGGCTCTGTTATTTTTTGTGTAGCAACTCCAGGTAGGCTTTCAAGCCCTTACAAGCACACTGTTTATCTGACATGCAGCGGGGTTGCTCTGTTTTTAAGCCTCTTTTTCAGCAAGTGGATCACTCAGCGCAGCGCCACCGGCATTAGCTCCAGCCCTGGGAGGCACCCGTAAGCTGCCAAAAGAATTTAACCTAATAAGACAGTTACGGCGCAGCGGTTGATGTGTTTTGCTCTCTCGCCTGGTGCGGACTGTTCAAGTTAAAGGTGCAATTCCACGACCTCCTCCGTTTGTGGGCACATATGTGCAGCCCTCGCGAGAAGAAAAACTTGATTATTCGACGGAAAAGTGAATGCACATGCTTTAAAAAAAAAGGCACTTGCACTCATCCCCGCCAGCATGCTGCACTGTCTCGTTATTTTCAGATTGAGCGGAGGACAGAAAAAAAAGTCTCGCCGTTAAACTGGTTAAGGCAGTTTCTCCCCTGCTTGTTTTTGGAGTTGGCCTAAGGCATATGCTAATATAGGGATTTTGCTTGACGTAGACTACAGCTGTTTTTTTCCCTCCCCATGAAGCCAATTTTCTAACAAGGTTTAGTCACCTTGGAGCGTGTTGGGTCTTGCACTGTAGGGTTAGATTCGGGCTGATGTCTTATTCTTCTTTCTTTTTTTGCAGGTGGGGGTGCAAAGGTGACTCAAATAACGCATGTAATTTCAGAACAAGCCCGTGCCGGCCTGGGGTGGGTGGGTTCACTCCTGCTCAGTGTCACATCATGAGGGCTAAGTGTTGTCTGGTTTTGACGTTGACGTGCCCCTAACGGCGAACAAATTGTCAACCTGACGGGACTGTTACCCACTCAACTGGTTCTGTCACACTCCCAGGGATGACACATCCAGTAAAAACAGAACACTCATCTCTCTCGTAAAAGACTGGTGACTGCGAGTCTTAAAATAATAATCTAGGTGGTTTTGCATTGAATTGAGGAGAAAGACACTTGCTGTCAACAAAAATGAATTGATTGTAATGAAGCAGCCTGCTTGTCCTGAATATGATTAGTCACTGTACTTCATACAGCAGGTTAATGTGAAAAAAAAACCACAGCCTTATTCCTCATTAGGCCTCGAACAACAGCCTGATTGTATCTTAGGCCAAAATTCACTTTTTACTCTGTCTACTATTCAAATAAACTACCCGTGAAAGCTGAATACATTTTCATTATGAGTTCCATTAGCCAATTCCAAGATTCCATTCCTGTGAACTCTGTGCCCTATACCTCATATTTGCATATATGAGGGTTCATCAGGTGGCATGCTGCTTTCATTTACATCTGAAGTTTTACTCTCCTAAAACAGAAATGATTGGAGATGACTTTCAGGTAGTGTAGTGAATTCATGCACCCATGCCATTAAAGAAGCCTCCTGATGGTCTTCCTTACAGCATGGACCATTGTTTGGAAATAAATTGCGATTGTAAACCATTTTCCCTTACCCTTGCTGTCGGTTTTGCATATGACGTCTGACCAGAATAACGGCTGAAAAACAAACATGAAGAAAAAAGAGGCACATCAGCTACTGACTCATCCATGAAATGCGACATTCAGATCCTTTTTGAGGCCTACATTTTAAAACTTTCCTGAAGACTCACACTTCACAGCATTTTCATTTCTAGTCACACATTCACCCACACGTAAGTAGCTACTAAGTCCGCCATTAGCAATTGCGCTCACTGACGGAAATCGAGTCTGGAAAAATTAATGTCTAAATAAAAGAGCAATATGTTCCACTAAGCAGCCAGAGGGGATAGGTTAAGTTAGCAGGTTGTGACAGTTGTGGCAATACAGTTTGATCCACTGAGACCATCGCCTGTTTCTGCCTCGGGCTGCTCTCAGAGAGTGTTCTATGGCACCGTGAAGGCAAATATCCTTTTGAATGTCCAACAGGGACACATCTAACCATGTTAATGGAGCCCCACTTGATGGGACAGGATTAACATATAACGCATACTGCAGGCAATACAGATAAGGATGACACCGCTAAGGGAAAAAGGGCGAGGCTACACCACACCGTACCAATGATCGCCACGGCAGCCAGCGCCACCACGCACACGGCTGCTATGATCGCAGCAGTGGTGAATCCATCTGCGGGTAAAAGCACAAAATGATAGCTGTTAAAATCAAAGGGAATGATCCCGCTTCATCTCATCAAGGGTTCTATCTGTATGTGGTGGGTGGTTATGGGATTGACAGATGGGATAATGCCACTGTAGCCTTCAATTTAAAAGACGGTACATAGAATCATTGAAAAGCTAACAGTGATTGACAGGATAATGTTGGCATTGAAAAGAAAACACTAAAAATATCCCTGCGTGAGGGCATATTCACCATGAACTTTAAGGAAATCTTGGCTATCAGTCAATACATTATGTACTGACTATGAGAGTAAACACACATGATATAAAAACAAAAAAAAATCAATATGGTTACAGGAATAAATTTTCTTTGACAAACTGAAATGTGATATCCTGCTAATGATGAAAAACTGTCCAATCACTAGAAGAGGGCTTGCGAGATTTGAGCATCGGATATACAGACGATGCCATTATTCTCCAGTGAATACAATATTTGTATGCAAACGGAGGTAAGTAGCAGGTTTAAACCAAGAGTGGAACACTGATTGGTACAACCCTTTACATAAAATATATTAGTATTTATTCATTAATAGTGATTTTTTTTTCTTTAATATACCTTCTACAATGAAAAATGTTCAGTATTAACTCTACAATGACACTGATTACAGACACAGGGATGTAAATGTTCTATAAGAGTAAAATACGTGTATTCGCAGTTAACACTGTAAATAAGCTGTTTCACATACACATCTTTCTCCATTTTCAGACAGGTGGAAGACTGTACTTTACCCTGGTCACTAGCTTTAGAGTCAACAGTCCCCACTGGTACTGGCCCACTTCCAACTGGCTCTATACGCCTGCCCTGTACTTGGTCTTCAGAAACGATATTCCCTGCAACGTAAAATAATAGGCACAAATTGATATCTGTAACACTCCTGCAATTGCAAAATCAAGTCTGGTACATTAGGTCATGCAGTAATGCGCAACCAAACAGTACTGATCTGTCACACCTTACGCCCCAAGCAGATAAGGTAAAACTTTGTGAATAGCAAAGTAAACTTACGTCCATCTTCGTCGTCCTCTACAAAAAAATACAAGCAAAAGAGTAATGAGGTCAGTCCTTCAGAGAAAAGCTATGGTACAATATGCCCTTGATTATTTATTTAAACTACAAAAAATGCAATAGCCATTCAAACTTAAATAAACTCCAGCCATTCTAACAGCTATTTGTATGTGAAGACAAATCAAAGGTAATTTTGGCACTTCAGTGTGTACAGTATGATGGAATTACATACCAGGCTTAAGACTGTAGCATTTTGCCTCTGCTTCAAGCAGAAGGGCATTAAGTAATTTTCACTGTGTTCCCAAAAGTTGTTTGGAGGGAGACCAAAGAATTTAAGAGGGATTGAGGCTGCGTTTCATTCAGCTCACATGTTTTAACTTACAAATTAATGCAGGTTTTTTGGTTTTTGGCTTGGCAAGTTCAGTTAAGGACATAAATAGCAATGGCCTTTGTATTAAAGGCCTAAGTATTATCTTATAACAAATTCCTTCTTCTATTAGCAAAGGCACTGCTAATTGCTGATTGAGAAACACTACAAACCGTTGTCCCCAGAAGCTTCATTTTCTTCTTGTGTTTCTGATGTGACTGAGGGAGAAAAGAGGGTACAGATTAAGCAGGCCTCTACTCAGCACAGCAATGAAAAACACATTATTCTAACCACCATTAGAATCACATTAATGTCTATTAGCTTTGGTCTTTAAATTATAATACATTCCTTTTGGCAGGGGTGGTGCTCGTTCTATCACATTATATTACTTAAAAACACAAATTCCAAGTCACTACAGCATTTCCCATTTGATCAACATCTCTGGTAAAATTACCCAGTGGTTTTCAGATTGGAATATTCAAATTCTAACGACACAATATCGTTTGGTAGTTGTGGCTCATTCCACATAGCACAATGATTGCACCCAACCTGAAAAGCCGTCAGACTCGCTACTCACAATGAGAAGTCATCCTACTAAATGGCTATAATGTATATCAGGCATAAGAGAAGCCAAGAAAGCCATTCTAATCAAAACTCAGGCATTTTTTTTAGCTCCCGCCGCTCATGGTGCGGGAGCTATGGTATCGGGCTCCGTGTGTGCGTGCGTGCATCCGTCAACACATTTTGCTTTATCTCATCAACAATTTCAGTTACAGGCTCCTAATTTTTACTGGACATGCATCTCATAAAGGCCTACAAATGACGTGCCTAAGGGTGATCTTGGCCTATTTTTCAAGGTCACTGGCCTAAAAATATCACCAAAAACTTCGACATTTTGCTTAATCTCATCAATTATTTCAGTTACAGGCTCCTAATTTTTACTGGACATGCATCTCATAAAGTCCTACAAATGACGTGCCTAAAGGTGACCTTGGCCTATTCTTTCAAGGTCACTGGCCTAAAAATATCACCAAAAACTTTGACATTTTGCTTTATCTTATCAACATTTTCAGTTACAGCTCCTAATTAGCTCCCGCCGCCCGAGCGGCACGGGAGCTATGGTATCAGGCTCCATCTGCGCGTGCGTCCGTCCATGCGTGCATCCGTCAACAAAAACTTTGACATTTTGTTTATCTTAACGGCGGGAGCTTCTGGAGCCGCCAGTGCCCAATATTAACCAGTGGCTCTTAACTTCAGTCCTGGGGAACCCCTGTGGATGCTGGTTTTTATTCCAACCTCAACTGCAATTAATTTTAAACAGCTGTCAATTTTTTTAATGAGGTCCGATTTAATGTTTAAAGGGACTGACTTCCTCCTTTACACACATTGTCCGAAATACCTATTGCTGCATGCTATGTAGGATAAAGATTATGCTTCATGGGTACACATCCTTAACTGAACAAATTCAAGACGGTGGTAAAGCTATACAGCCCTAATTGCATTGCTGAACAAGCGATCTCGCCCCCCTCCCCCTTTTCCACAAAGCAGGCTCTTACTCAGTTCATTTGTCATTTAATTGGTCAGTGTGACCATGCGTCAACACCTTCACCAATTAAAACCTAATTGATTTTTTAATTTCACCAGTTTGAATTTCCACCAGTTTTTCAGCAATAAAAAACGTGCAAGACAGGGCGACATGAATATGGGACTCTTCATGGCTTGAATGGCTATATATGATGGGATTTGGCTTAGAAGTGTAAATAATCCACACAAGCATAAATGTCGCAATTTTAAAAAAATGTATATTGAGTTAAAATTCTGGAATTGCAATTTTGGAGGGAATAAAAACCAGAATTTGAAGTAAGTCCCCAGGACCAACATTAAGAACCTCAGTCCTAAAGTATTAAAACCCCAGTCTGAAGTCAGGATCACCCCATGTAAAAATACTGTACATTGGTTCACTAAAATTACAAATGTGCACAGCCTCTCCCCGAGTGAGCAATTCCAACCCTGGTGGGTCAGCGTGTATGCCAGTTTTTGTTCCCACCACTTACCCAGACTGAATTAACTAACTGGCTTGACAAACAATTGTGAGTTTTTATCATCAATTATGATCACAATAAAAGGTTTCATTTGAGGGGGCAAGAACAGCCTTCAGCCGTCATTCATGAGCTTTTCATGAAGTGCAGCTTGAAAGTAAGAATTCATAAATGGCCGGGCTAATTAAGTACTTTTAAGTAGTTTAAGGCCAGAAGTTGGACTGAAAGCCAGGAGCGGACCAGCTCTCCAGGATTGGCATTGCCCACTATTGTTCCAAAACACCTAAGGGACAACAGATTTCGATCAGTCTGCAAGCTAAGCGCAACTTAGTTAAATGATGGGAAGATAATGCACTTACCTGCTGCACTTAGAACCAAACACAGAATAAGGAGTCGCAACATCTTTAACCACTACAGGAGAGAAAAAAGGAAAATTCAGCAGTTGGAAGCATCACTAGTGGTACCAAATAAGAATGAGACAGAAATGCACAAAAATACAGATGAAAGTAGACTATATATTCATAAGTGTGTGACACTTCACTGGAAACTCATTGACATACGTATATAGAAAATTAACATTTTTTAAACTTCCTACGATCTAAAATTTTAATTCAATTTGGAATTAATTGGATAGTATGGCCTTATAAGACAGACATTCAGCTTGCATCAGAGGGTACAGCCATTCAAATATACCACTACAATTTTCAGGACTTTGTATACCCCTTTACCCCTCCCTTGCTGAAGACTCTATTGTAACGAATGGGAGGGGCAAGTACAGAAGGGGCAACAATCTCCAAATCATGGATCTGAACTGAATGAATGGTCCACTCACTTTTGGCTATATACTGTATATGGCTGCCATAAATTTTGGAGGTTATTCAGAGCTTTTCACTGCTGCATTTGAAATTAACGGATTAGTGAACAAGATGTTTTGACAAAAACATTTAAAATCCTTCAAATATCCTTTCATTTTAATTGCTCACAAGTGCTGTTAACGTGATTTTTTTTTTAAATTCAGGCAACCCATGTGAGAAGGACCACGTGCTTCCATAAGCATAACATCAAGTGCAATCATATGTAAGTTTGACAAACAGGCATTTTCAACTCAGCTTTTCTTCTGCATCGCTGAAACCCGACATATGATACTTGCCCACCATCCCTTCAGAAAAAAAAGCATGGTGCTGACAATCATGAAAAATTATGCCACACTGACCGTTTCTGTTCCGCGTCATGCAAGCTGGAAAAAATGCAACTCGACTGTACAGCTTCATCCCTCTCTGACCTCAAATCTCAATCGACCGTGAGCACAACAAGATGCTTTTTCCACTGAGCTTAGCAAAAAATGGCTCTCTACCATAGCCCTTAACCGAGGCCAGTCAACACACAGCAGCCATCACTTTAAAAGCTTTATTTGCCCGAGTCATTCTACCGTGTCTTTTTTATTACTGTGCGCCAAGCTTTCATCAAACATTATCAACCTTTGAAAAGAAACCATCATGATTTACTTCTTATTTCATACAGCACGTCTCCTTCTTTGTGCTAGTCAACAAAGAACATTGTGTTTGTATGGTTTCTGAGGTAATGCTTCAGAAGCGCAACAAAAAAAGGTTTAAATCCATCTAGGTGAGAAGTCTGGGTACTTTGCAACAGTTTCTGACACAATTTAAGCCATGACAATATTGTTTTCTTAAATAGTTTAGTCAGATCCACGGAGCAGGTGTTGCACATCTGTTTCTTTCCCACATATCCACTGCATTAACCCTCTCTCTGGGAAAATAAGAGCACAATCACCGGTATTTCGGAACCAGGAAGCACCATGACAGCTTCCTCCCAGACCTGAATGAACTCCAAGCCCCTTCCAAAATTTAGCCAACAGAGCACCATATTTCTGGGATCTGAACATACACTTCACTTCAGACCCCCTTCTTGTTGTGATCCCCCAGAATATAGCCAGCGGAGCCCACTTTTCCTCTATTGAGAACTGGGGAGGCCTTACCATCATGCCAGCTCAGTCATTGTTATCAAAACCATTGTGTTCAGACCAAACTTCCTCCAGCTAATGACAGAGCCACTGCAGGCCAGCATGGCCAAATTTGGGTGACCAGTTCTCAAAGGAAACATGCTTGGGAACTAACTCCCCCACTTTTTTTTTTTTTTTTTTGTTAAAACTGCTACTTCCGGAATATCCGGCCAACTTTCAGTAGAGACTTGGCGCAGATTAGAAGTCCCATGGAAAGGTCAGGTTCATTGATAAATCCATTCATTCAGACCAGCTGTTGCCGGTTTTGTTCGGTTTGTTGCAGGGTAAGAAATTTAGCTAAGCTTCATGCCATCCCTGTTCTCCCTTCTTCATTACAAAAAATGTGCATTTAGACATTTCATTCACTTCTCATTGTAATTAGTCTTAATTGCCTTACTGGCCACAAAGATCTGTTGAATACACCACCACTAATGGATACAGGCTGTAAAATGCCGAAATAAAAAAGGAGGCAATAGACATTACCAAAGAAGCGACATTAAAATCCCTTCAAGATAAAATTTTATTTGAGAGTTACTTTGGGTAAAACATTAAGATCTTTAATTGAGAAGAATACTTATACACCACAAAGTCTCTCTGCCAAATGCCATCTGAAGCGTGTAGTGAGCAAATTTAGATGTATTTGTACTGATATGCACATTGAACCTTGCTTGTCTATTTCTGCAATGATTTCACCTCCACTCAATTTTCACTTTTAGAGTTAAGAGCGCTCAGCTATGAACACTGCCCCCAGGTCAGTCCCTGCGAACAGAAACTGAGTGCATATGTCTGATGATCATAAATCAAGACGAGTGCTGCAAGGAAACAGCCACTTGGATGACTATGACTGTTCTCTTCTGTTTTTTGAGCTGTTTTTTTTTTGTCTGACGGGAAGATGAGACATGCAAGCAAACACATGGGCCTGTGCGAGTGCACGTGCGCACGCACGCACACACACACACACACACACACACAAACACACATATACGCACAGACACAGACACACTGCAGCTAATTGCTTAAACAATAGCTTGCTACAAGCTGACGACCAAAAAAAAAATGTTCATAGCGTTCTTTTTTTTGGAGGTCAACCGGCATGTCATGTCCTACCTTCCCCTGTGAAGCTGCTGACAGTCAAAAATTGGAGACGAGTGATAAGTATCAGTTTTGACTGACTGACAGATAGAAACTAAGCAGATGTGGCCAAAAGGTCTGATCTAGTCTAACTTCCAGGCAAGTCATATACAGCTCAAAACACTCATTAGCCTCTGCTACAACTGCTCATTAATTCCTGACATATGTACCCAACCTTGAATGAATCTTTCATTCTGTGGAATGGTCAGCTTCATTTGGGAAGAACTGATCTTTTAAAATATTATTTCCCAGTCCCACTTTATTCTGATTCAGTGGAGAGAGAAATTATTCTTACTGGAATGTTGATAGTTTTGGACAAGAAAATAAAAAAAACCTTGTTTCCCCCTGTCAGTCAATGCAAACGCTGAAATGGTAGCACTGAAACACTGAAAGCTGATCTTCATATTATTACTGTGGTACAAATAAAAGCATAAAATGCATAATGCAGCTTGGAGAGCCATACAAAGCTACAATTCAGGGCACAGTGCAAACTCCTGCGCCTAATTTGCATCATTTAAATGTTAAATAACATTGAGTCTGAACCTAATTTCAACATAGTGAACTGCATGAAAATCAGCTTGCATGTGCTCTGAGAATGGATGAGATTGGAACATTCAAGCGAAGGTAGTTTGTATCCTTCTGTCCAGATCAAGAGAGAGGGGTTTCAAGAATTTTCCCTTATAAGGCCTGCCACTGGTGCCATTGCTGCTGATTAAGGAATAGAAGTCTGAACTTCCTTCCTACAGTCAAAAGCCCCTTTTGTGAATTGACTCATAGATCCTGAGTTGTGACCACACTAGCCACAAATGTAATGTGTAAATGGCCTACAACTATCATTTGCTGTAAAGGGTATTTGGCCGATACACTGCCAGTCCATACAGTAAACACTGATTCAATGGCTCTTAAATTACCAGTATTCTAAATGACTCCTTTCAGAAAATCACCAATATTTTCCATAATATAACCTCATCAGCAAGTTTCTTCAAGACACTTTTTGGCAAAATTACCAAAGAACCTTATTGAATCTGCTCTGATATACTCATAAATCTGCTTGAAATAACTTGGGTATTTTGGATGTATAAATGAATTCTATAATAATAATAATAATTACAATAATTATAATAATAAAAATTGTAGGATTGTTTCAGTTTTTAGTACAAACACCAAAATCTTAGTAATAAGTTGTACTTTCAGATCTTTGAATATATACAATAAGTAATGATATATGGGAGACCAGGTTGCAATATTTAGTTGTTTACTTTCTAAACTTTTTGCTCAAGTGTATTCAAACTGCTAGCCAATACAAATGCATGACAAAGCACAAACCACATAAGACTGTAATTATCTGGCGACATAGAAAATCCAGTCGCATTGCAATTTAAAAGCATTATTTTCCCCCTTTAAAGGGGAACTCCGGTGTGAAATTGACTTGGGGTGTATTGAAACATGATAAGGAGTATTAACTTTTGTCAAATACCCCACCTCCGTACGCATCCAACATTTCGAAATACAGGGCTTTTTAGCCAAAGCTCCCAACAGGTTTACAATGGTAGTGAATGGGGCATAGCATTGCCATGCAAGCTATTTTTACATCATTAAAAGGCTCAAAGTAGCTCCACACTTCGTTGGTAGAATTCGAAGCCCTGACATTTTAATAAACACTGATGAATTTTGAAAATGCAGTGTTTATTAAAAATGACTGTTTATGCAGACAGTACCCAATGAAGTTTGGAGCGCCATCTTGCCTTGTTATAAGATCGATTGACGAGCATGAACAAATAGGTAGGATGGGAACAGATTGCAACCTATTAGTTTGTATGCCCCGTACCATTGTAAGCCTGTTGGGATCGTGACTAAAAAGCCCTGTATTTCAAAAAATGTTTGCGACGGAGGTGGGGGTATTCACAAAATTTAGTACCAAAGTATCATGTTTCAATACACCCCAAGTCAATTTCACACTGGAGTTCCCCTTTAAGTAGCAACGCAGTATCTCTGCAAACAGCCTGCTTTAAAAAGGGTATTATCTGACTGACAGCCTCTTCCTACTTTAAAAAGCATAAAATACTCAGACCCCTTGCCACAGGTTTGGCATTCTGGCCAGGACACGAAACGCTACAAAGGGACAGACAGACGGACGGAAGATGGACGGAATTATGAAAAGGCACATCTACACTATAAGATGTAGCTACGTAATAGATTTTGTGAAAAAATTTGGAGCGGTTTAGAAGTTCTGGCCCAAGTGTGACAGACGGACGAGCGGGTGGATGGACAGACGGAAGGACAATAATCATTCACCTCCTTCTGTCGCACTTGGGCCAGAACTTCTAAACTACTCCACATTTTTCCACATACTCCATTATGTAGCTACATCTTTTATATATATATATATATATATATCAGTGGCGGCTGGTGAACTGGCGATAGGGGAGGCTCAAAACAATCCCTTAAAATTAATGATTGGTCACGACCTGTTTCCAATCATTCATTTCAATAACCATTACAGAAACTCCAAAAACTCTCAACATTATCAGGTGTGGCCAGTTTTCATTTACAACCCTAATTCTGAAATAGTTGGGACTAAGGGCCCTATCTTACGCCAGAGTCCCTAAACCCGTTATTTGGGGATTTCGCACTGCGTAAGAGGCGTTCCCCCGCGAAAGTTGCTATCTTGCACACCTGCCTATATCCCTAAAACACCAGCGCTACCCGTTACATTACGCATAGGCGTGGTTTGGGCGTTACGCCAGTTAAACCAATCAGTGTGCCAGGTGCCACTGCCTTTCGGAGCAGGCTGCGCTATCCCAAATCCTCAAACAGAAATCCGTGATAGAGAGAGGAAGGTTGCCACGTTTCTCTGTTGACGAAGTTAAATTGACTGTGCATGAGGTCAAATCCAGTCAGGGGAGAATCCGTTTTTGTTAAGTTAATCATGAATTGTATTATTATTATTATTATTATTATTATTTGACATTGGCATATTGTTTAATGTTTGGTATATAGTAAAAAAATAAATAAATAAAATCAAGCCTACCCCTTTTGTGATGGAAACTTTAAAAAAAAAAAAAAAAAGAAAAAAAATCGTTTAGCGTGCACTTCCAACTCCCTCTCCGTCTGAAATGAAGCATAGAACAAAAATCCCATTTTAGAGAGAGATAAAATTAGGTATATGCACTGGCACTCAGCGGCGTACTTTTTTTTTTCCCCAGCGAGCGGCATTTCAGAACTCTTCAGCGAATGAAGGTAATTCTGGTGACAAGTACGGAGTTTCATCCGTTTACATTTTCCAATCGGACAGCTGTCTATTTTTTTTTACAGCAAGTTGCGTGACCGTGCTGCAAAAACAGGTGTACATACTTGTCGCCGAAATTACCTTCATTCGCAAGAGAGTTCTGAAATGTCGCTTTCGCTGGAAAAAAAATTTCCGTTGCTGAGTGTTAGTGCATAGCGCTCTTAATGAAAGCCCAAATGCGGTAGCGGGTGGTTTTAGGACCGCTATCGCTTTCCCCTAATGTGTGGTCAAGATAGCAATTGTAGGGAAAGCGCATAAACACGCCCATGGGCACACCTCCAGGCGCAAATAAAGGATTCGGCATAATATATAGCGGGTAGTGTGGCCGCAAGATATCGTTTAGGGATAGTGGAAGCTGCTAAATGCGTAATTCACGGGTTGCGGGTAGTGGCAACGGGTAAGGCAGTGTGAAAGATAGAGCCCTAAGTGTAAATTGTGAATAAAATCAAAATGCCATGACTTTCAGATTACATGAGCCAATATGTTGTTTACAATAGAACATAGATAACATTTGAAATGTTGAAACTGAGACATTTTACATTTTTATCCACAAAATGAGCTTATTTCAAATTTTATGGCTGCAACAGGTCTCATAAAAGTTGGAACACAGGCAAAAAAGGGCTGAAAAAGCAATTAATATGTAAGAGAATCAGCTGAAAGAACATTTAGCAAGTAATTAAGTTAACTGGCATCAGGTGTGTAACATGATTGGCTATAAAAGGGATGTCTTAGAGAGGCTGAGTCTCTAAGAAGTAAAGATGGTCAGAGGCTCTCCAACTTGTGAAGGCTTGCGTAAAAAATTGTGGAATACTTTGAAAACCACGTTCCTCAATGTCAAATTGCAAAGGCTTTGAAGGTCTCATCATCGACATGCGTAATATCATCAAAAGATTCTGAGAAACTTGAAAAATCTCTGTCCGTAAGGGACAAGGCCGAAAACCTTTACTGGACACTTGTGATCTTCAGGCCCTCAGACGCCACTGCATCACTCACTGGCATGATTCAGTCATTGACATTACTAAGTGGGCCCAGGAATACTTCAAGAAACCGCTGTCTGTAAACACAGTCTGCCGTGCCATTCTACAGATGCCACCTAAAACTCTATCATGCAAAAAGGAAGTCACTGTTGAGCATGATCCAGAAGTGCCGCCGTGTTCTGTGGGCCAAGGCTCATTTAAAATGGACTGTAGCAAAGTGGCAAAGTGTCCTGTGGTCAGACGAGTCCAAATTTGACATTCTTGTTGGAAATCATGGGCGTTGTGTACTCTGGGCTAAAGAGGAGAAAGACTACCCCTCCTGTTATCAGCGTTCAGTTCAAAAGCCAGCATCTCTGATGGTATGGGGATGCATTAGTGCATATGGTGTGGGACACTTGCATGTTTTAGAAAGCACCATGAATGCTGAAAGGTATATAAAGGTTTTAGAGCAACATATGCTCCTCTCCAGGCGACATCTATTCCAGGGAAGGCCTTGTGTATTTCAGCAGGACAATGCAAAACCACATACTGCAGCTATTATAACAGCATGGCTTCGTAGTAGAGGAGTCCACGTGCTGAACTGGCCTGCCTGCAATCCTGATCTTTCACCAATTGAGAACATTTGGCGCATAATTAAACGAACAGTCTGTCGAAGGAGACCCAAAACTCTCCAGCTGCTGGAAGTCTGTATTAACAAATTCCAATGGCTAAACTCAAGAAACTTGTCTCCTCAATGCCCAGACGCCTCCAATCTGTGTTAAAAAGAAGAGGGGATGCTACACCATGGTAAACAGGCCCCTGTCCAAACTTTTATGAGACCTGTAGCAGCCATCAAATTTGAAATGAGCTCATTTTGTGGATAAAATTGTACAATTTTTCAGTTTCAACATTTGCTATGTTATCTCTGTTCTATTGAGAATAAAATACTGGCTGGTGTGATTTGAAAGTCATTGCGTTTTGATTTTATTCACAATTTACACTTTGTCCCAACTATTTCGGAATTGGGGTTGTATAACGCGTACCGATTATGACTCCGGACTTCTCACGCTTTTCTTTACTCAGGGATTGGAAGCAATGCATGTGTTTCATGATCGTTGAAATGAAATAAGATCATTTGAAACGTCTTTATGCAATTCCATTGCTTCCAACCCCTCCAGTGCACAAGGACTTCAATTCCGCGCGAGTATCTCTTACATACGCGTTGATTGAATGATTGCTGACTACAGCAGAGCAACGTAAATAAGCCACTTAAACTCACACCGAATGCGTGAGAGTTGACAGGTAAGGGAAAAAAATCAGTGGTGTACTGGACGGTATAAGCATACAGAGAATATACACCTCTTCCTCTGTCAATTTACATTTTAACCACCTACCCATTGATATACATAGGGGAGTATGTACCCACTCTTCCTTATCAACCAATCTACCCAATATACCCAATTTTCCAGGCACCACAGCACCACTAGAAGTCTACATCTCAACTGATGCACATTTTGAACTCCACGGCATTTTTACCTTGAATGCAGCTCTGAGGATAGTTTCTTGAATTTCTGAAGAAGACAAAAACAAATAAGCCGTAGCACACTCAATCCCGATACATGTACGTCTGAATTGAGCATAAGTAGACGAACTAGCTTGACAAGGCCGCAAATACACAGCGTAACCTCATATTTAAAATAGACCATCACTTCTTCTCAAACTTCAGTCGACCCCAGCCACGACATACGTAGACACACCATTAGAACCAATGCGTCATACAGAAATTGCCAACTCAGGTTAGTGTTGCCCACATCAGAAGGACAGTTTACTTTTCCGCGCCTCTCAGCCGTGAAGAACGCAAGCACATTCTCACTTCACATTGATGAATCTGAATAAACGTTGAGTTAAATAGCGGGATATTCTTCTGTTATACATCAGGAATCTACATCTTTGTATTTGCAGCAGCAGGTTGAAAAGAGACCCGAGGCAGATCGTGGAAGTCGACAAACTTGTTCTGTTTTGGCAGGGGTCCAAACAACTGAGGTCATTCAGCAATGATGAACATGAAATTCTAAATTTGCTGTGAACCTGCCACGCTCCAAGTTCGATGAAGTTGGTCAAGTTAACTGTCTTAAAAAGTTTTGCAGTTTGAGCACAGCTCGCTGGCGTCACAAAGCCGGTTGCAATATGTTGCATATCTGCGCGATCGAATATTGGCTGCATCTAGGGTACATGACGTGTAAGTAAACATTTAAAAGAAAAGAAAGGCAGAATAGGACCCTGGAAAAAATAACATTAATTGCTGGATAAAATAGCAACTTAAAGCGCGCAATCATGCTGCTTTGAGAAGCAGGCAGTAGAAACAGATGCAGAGTTTATAATAAACAAAATAAAACCTGTAGTCCGTAACAATTACATCAGATAAAATGAAAACCATACACCATTTCAATAATAACCACGTATATCATAGTCAACACTAAATATTTTGCACGAAATTTAGTCATACAGCATACCCAAGAGACAAGTATTAGCTTACATTACGAAGAAAAAGTTTTTACAGTACCTCAGCTGCAACGTCAGGTGCTTCGCGTTTGACTGTACTTCACTGAACTGAATTCTCGTCTCCGACAGAGGCAGGAAATCAGATTCAGTACAACCCCGTCTGAAATTCGAAGGAACTTGCGCAAAACCATAAAGGGGATGCACCAGCCGAGCCGAGACAGTAATTTGTTGAGTGGGGGAAATAGATAGGGCTGGGCAAATTCATGGGCAGGCGCTACTACTTAATGCCAGGAAAACAGAAGAGGGATGTCGGAAGCATAACAAGTTAGCTTCATGTGTAATTTTCGCTGATTTGAAACGAAAGAACTTTGTGCATTAAATTTCACCCAAAGTCCAATGATGGTAACTGAGTCACTCAGTGTATTCTCATTATAGAGAACACCACGTGTCATTGAATTTGTACTAACACGTGCTTATCCACCGTACTCTCCGCAGAGTTGGTTGTATAAAAGCATAATGTGCAGTCCTTGCTTCTGACAAATTACAAATAACTTCAAGTCATGTATCTGTCAGGAGTCGCAAGGCTTTCCCCTGCCACTCCATCACAGGGACTCTTCCTGAATCCATCCGCCACGGAAAACCTCGACATCACATTTTCATCAACAAAATAAAAATGCAGAACAGGTCAATGCTGGACAGCAACCCCCCCCCCCGCTTACCCCCTGTCCTGTCGACCCCCCCCCTGCTAACAACTCCTTCTGTCTCTCCCCCAAACCCTCCTCCCAGCTTCCCCCCCCTTAACCCCATGTCACGACTTTCCCACCATGTACCCCTCCTCCCATCTTCCCCGGCTACCCTGTCTTCCCCCTGCTGACTCCTCCTCCCGTTTTTCCCGGCTACCCCCTCCTCCGTCTTCCCCCGCTTATCCCTCCTCCCGTCTTCCCTCCCCTCTTCCCCACCTCCTGTCTTCCCCCACTTATTCCTCTTCCCATCTTCCCTCCCACTTATCTCTCCTCCCATCTCTCCCCCTCAAGTCTTCCTCCCCGCTTATCCCCCCTCCCATCACTAAACAGCTTAGATGGGAACCTGGACCGTGCTGTGGACACAAAACGCACAGCAGCGGATCACCTGCACTGCAAGGCTGGGCCGGGGAATAAGTATAAGTGAATGAGACATTTTGGAGAGCACCTGAGATCCTTCCATCATCAGCACAACTGCGGTCTCCCCGGCTGGGAGGATCATGTCCTTACGTTCTGCGATGCTTACATGCAGCTGTCCATCAGTATGACCTCAAAATTTAATATCATCAGAGACATCATCAACACAACTGTGCTCTGGCCCGGTTCTGTGAACAAGCTTTCCAATCGGTACATGCTGCCTTTGTCAGATTTCGGGGCCGTCACTATGTTAAGGACAAACGAAACAAAATCTTCGGTCAACGACTAAGACAAACTGTAAAGGAGTACAATGCCTCGCATTTGTGAATGTTTCATTGAATACCATGAGTGAAAGAGATATTTTGGAAATCAGCTAGTTACTGGACTAGAATCCGGTGTCAGTTTTAGTTCATGGCAATCTTAGAGTGTAAAGATTTTACCTCTTTAAATTTAAAACTGGATTTGTTGTCATTGCAATAATCTCGTATGTACTTAAATTTGAAGGTAATTCATTGCCATGGTAACCATTTTGTTGGCAATACTTTGGCAAATAAGATACAAATTGCTTTTTATTGGCATGAAAGATCTATGTGGTTAATTCTTTGACCATCAGTTACCACGCAATATCGTCGGCTGAGAATTAACTGGGTCTATCTGCATTTTTGTGAATATTTGAGATATTCTGTCATAATCATTTTTAAGTTAACAAGGTCTATGACCCGGCTTAGATATGCACTCAGTTTATGTCAAAGATCAATATTAGAAGGGTCTATTTTCCAATTTGCCGCTTCACCAAGTTTTAAGTAGGTCTATCTGCAATTAACCAATAATATTAGAGGGACTGCATCACGTGACCTCAGGCCTCAGAGACAAAATGGCTGCCAAGAAGAAATTTACTGAAGCAGAGTTGAGAGCAATTGCTGCATTTCTTCATTTAGGCCAGTGCTTCGAAAAGTCAGATTGAACAGTGTTATTTGCTGAAACTTAAATGATTTGCTGAAAAATTATGTTTTGTCAAGTTAATCATGTAAATTGAGTTCAAGGTTACCTTTTCTATGCAGATCAAAGTGAAGAATAATGACCCAAAGGCTTCGATCAATCAGAAAAATTGGCAGAGTCAAAAAATTACATTGTTTATATACTTTAAGTTGTTCACAGTTATAATGTTCATATTTCCTTGATGTGAGATCATTTACACCTGAATGTTTCTCTCTCATTGCTAGGTCATTTTGGACAAGATGTGTTTGTGAAACACTGATGCTCCCGGATATAAGCATAGTTTGGATTTATAATATGGAAAAGGACCAGATGGAATCACTTGGACTTGCAAAGGGTTAAATAAATGAGGAAAATTTGTAAAACTTTTCCAGGAAGCTATTGTGAAATCAAAATGACGCCAAGGTGAAGGTCACAAGGTGAAAAATTATGACCTCATCCAAAAGGTCTTGTGTCAAGGGATACACATGTCAAGTATCAAAGGTCTATCACTGACCAATGATAAGTTATGGCCAAGGTTAACATTTTCGGAAAATGCGTCCTACACCAAGGTCAAGGTCACAGGGTCAAAAATGATGACCTCATCGGAAAGGTCTCGTGTGAAGGGATACAAATGTCAAGTAAAAAAGGTCTATCACTGACCAATGATAAGTTATGGCCAAAGCTAACATTTTCGGAAAATGCATTCTACATCAAGGTCAAGATCAAAAATTATGACCTCATCCGAAAGGTCTCATGACAAGGGATACACATGTCAAACATCAAAGGCCTATCTCTGACCAATGATAAGTTATGGGCAAGGTTAACGTTTTTGGAATATGCGTCCTACGCCAAGGTCAAGGTCACAAGGTGAAAAATGATGACCTCATCCGAAAGGTCTCGTGACAAGGGATACACACGTCAAGTATCAAAGGCCTATCTCTGACCAATCAAAAGTTATGGCCAAGGTTAAAGTTTTTGGAAAATGCGTCCTACGCCAAGGTGAAGGTCACAAGGTGAAAAATAATGACCTCATCCGAAAGGTCTCGTGTCAAGGGATACATATGTCAAGTATCAAAGGTCTATCACTGACCAATGATAAGTTATGGCCAAGGTTAACGTTTTCGGAAAATGCGTCCTACACCAAGGTCAAGGTCAAAAATGATGACCTCATCCGAAAGGTCTCAAGACAAGGGATACACATGTCAAGTATCAAAGGCCTATCTCTGACCAATGATAAGTTATGGGCAAGGTTAACGTTTTTTGGAAAATCGTCCCCACGCCAAGGTCAAGGTCACAAGGTGAAAAATGATGACCTCATCCGAAAGGTCTCGTGACAAGGGATACACCGTCAAGTATCAAAGGCCTATCTCTGACCAATCAAAAGTTATGGCCAAGGTTAAAGTTTTTGGAAAATGCGTCCTACGCCAAGGTGAAGGTCACAAGGTGAAAAATTCTGACCTCATCCGAAAGGTCTCGTGTCAAGGGATACATATGTCAAGTATCAAAGGTCTATCACTGACCAATGATAAGTTATGGCCAAGGTTAACATTTTCGGAAAATGCGTCCTACACCAAGGTCAAGGTCAAAAATGATGACCTCATCCAAAAGGTCTCAAGACAAGGGATACACATGTCAAGTATCAAAGGCCTATCTCTGACCAATGATAAGTTATGGGCAAGGTTAACGTTTTTGGAAAATGCGTCCTACGCCAAGGTCAAGGTCACAAGGTGAAAAATGATGACCTCATCCAAAAGGTCTCGTGTCAAGGGATACACATGTCAAGTATCAAAGGTCTATCACTGACCAATGATAAGTTATGGCCAAGGTTAACATTTTCGGAAAATGCGTCCTACACCAAGGTCAAGGTCACAGGGTCAAAAATGATGACCTCATCGGAAAGGTCTCGTGTGAAGGGATACAAATGTCAAGTAAAAAAGGTCTATCACTGACCAATGATAAGTTATGGCCAAAGCTAACATTTTCGGAAAATGCATTCTACATCAAGGTCAAGATCAAAAATTATGACCTCATCCGAAAGGTCTCATGACAAGGGATACACATGTCAAACATCAAAGGCCTATCTCTGACCAATGATAAGTTATGGGCAAGGTTAACGTTTTTGGAATATGCGTCCTACGCCAAGGTCAAGGTCACAAGGTGAAAAATGATGACCTCATCCGAAAGGTCTCGTGACAAGGGATACACACGTCAAGTATCAAAGGCCTATCTCTGACCAATCAAAAGTTATGGCCAAGGTTAAAGTTTTTTGGAAAATCGTCCCACGCCAAGGTGAAGGTCACAAGGTGAAAAATAATGACCTCATCCGAAAGGTCTCGTGTCAAGGGATACATATGTCAAGTATCAAAGGTCTATCACTGACCAATGATAAGTTATGGCCAAGGTTAACGTTTTCGGAAAATGCGTCCTACACCAAGGTCAAGGTCAAAAATGATGACCTCATCCGAAAGGTCTCAAGACAAGGGATACACATGTCAAGTATCAAAGGCCTATCTCTGACCAATGATAAGTTATGGGCAAGGTTAACGTTTTTGGAAAATGCGTCCTACGCCAAGGTCAAGGTCACAAGGTGAAAAATGATGACCTCATCCGAAAGGTCTCGTGACAAGGGATACACACGTCAAGTATCAAAGGCCTATCTCTGACCAATCAAAAGTTATGGCCAAGGTTAAAGTTTTTGGAAAATGCGTCCTACGCCAAGGTGAAGGTCACAAGGTGAAAAATTCTGACCTCATCCGAAAGGTCTCGTGTCAAGGGATACATATGTCAAGTATCAAAGGTCTATCACTGACCAATGATAAGTTATGGCCAAGGTTAACATTTTCGGAAAATGCGTCCTACACCAAGGTCAAGGTCAAAAATGATGACCTCATCCGAAAGGTCTCAAGACAAGGGATACACATGTCAAGTATCAAAGGCCTATCTCTGACCAATGATAAGTTATGGGCAAGGTTAACGTTTTTGGAAAATGCGTCCTACGCCAAGGTCAAGGTCACAAGGTGAAAAATGATGACCTCATCCAAAAGGTCTCGTGACAAGGGATGCACATGTCAAGTATCAAAGGCCTACCTCTGACTAATCAAAAGTTACGGCCAAGGTTAAAGTTTTTGGAAAATGCATCCTACGCCAAGGTCAAGGTCACAAGGTGAAAAATGATAAACTCATCCGAAAGGTCTCGTGACAAGGGGTACACATGTTAAGTATCAAAAGCCTATCTCTGACCAATCAAAAGTTACAGCTAAGGTTAACGTTTTCGGAAAATGCGTCCTACACCAAGGTCAAGGTCACAAGGTCAAAAATGATGAACTCCTCTGAAAGGTCTGGTGTCAAGGGATACAAATGTCAAGTATCAAAGGTCTATCACTGACCAATGATAAGTTATGGCCAAGGTTAACGTTTTCGGAAAATGCGTCCTACACAATGTCAAGATCAAAATGATGACCTCATCCGAAAGGTCTCATGACAAGGGATTAACATGTCAAGTATCAAAGGCCTATCTCTGACCACTCAAAAGTTATGGCCAAGGTTAAAGTTTTTGGAAAATGCGTCCTGCGCCAAGGTGAAGATCACAAGGTGAAAAATGATGACCTCATCCGAAAGGTCTCGTGTCAAGGGATACACATGTCAGGTATCAAAGGTCTATCAGTGAGCAATGATAAGTTATGGCCAAGGTTAACGTTTTCGGAAAATGTGTCCTACACCAATGTCAAAGTCAAAAATGATGACCTCATCGGAAAGGTTTCAAGACAAGGGATACACATGTCAAGTATCAAAGGCCTATCTCTGACCAATGATAAGTTATGGGCAAGGTTAAGGTTTTTGGAAAATGCGTCCTACGCCAAGGTCAAGGTCACAAGGTGAAAAATGATGACCTCATCCGAAAGGTCTCGTGACAAGGGATACAAATGTCAAGTATCAAAGGCCTATCTCTGACCAATGAAAAGTTACGGCCAAGGTTAAAGTTTTTGGAAAATGCGTCCTACGCCAAGGTCAAGATCACAAGGTCAAAAATTATGAACTCATCCGAAAGGTCTCGTGACAAGGGATATACATTTCAAGTATCAAAAGCGTATCTCTGACCAATGAAAAGTTACGGCCAAGTTTAAAGTTGTTGGAAAATGCGTCCGACACCAAGGTCAAGGTCACAAGGTCAAAAATGATGACCTCATCCGAAAGGTCTCGTGACAAGGGATACACATGTCAAGTATCAAAGGCCTACCTCTGACCAATCAAAAGTTACGGGCAAGGTTAAAGTTTTTGGAAAATGCGTCCTACGCCAAGGTCAAGGTCACAAGGTGAAAAATGATGACCTCATCCGAAAGGTCCCGTGACAAGGGATACACATGTCAAGTATCAAAGGCTTATCTCTGACCAATCAAAAGTTACGGCCGGGGTTAAAGTTTTTTTGCTGCTGCAGACAAACAGACAAACAAACAGACAGACAGACAGACAACCGGACATGTGCAAAACAATATGCCCCCAAATTTTTGATTCCGGGGGCTTAAAAAGGCCTAAAAAGTGTTAATCTTGTCTTCCTTTTTTTTACTGTGACAGTGTTTAAAAGTTGTTTCATAAGTATTATTAGTTAATAAACATTGGGGTTTCTTTAAAATGCAGTTTTAAGAGACTGTTAATTCATTTCCATATTTTTAAAACCTGCAATCTGCAGATAGACTAAAGTAACACTGGAATTTTATGAATTCTAAAGTTACAATGGTCTATCTGCAAAATTGGGTACCCAGAATTCAATGTTGCCACACGAATAGGGGTACGTAAATTAGCCCAGTTTAGTCTCGTCATATTCTAATTGTTCAGGGCAAAAAATCTTTTAATTCGAAGAAACCTGAAGGGGATATTTTTAATACCAAGTCTTTAATTGCAATTTCCTCGAAAACACAAAAAATGGCAGATAGACCTAGTTCATCCTCGGCCGACGATATGTCAAAATGGAAAATTAAAAAAAAAAAATTCCCAACAAATTTTGTTCTTGTTTTTTCACCATGTTAATCAGCTAAGTAAAGACTACACATTTTTACTGAAAAATCCCCAGTAGAATTTTATTTAAACTAAAAGGTGTGTGATGCCATAAAGAAAAAACGTTACCAATGGGCCCTGAAACACAAAGATTGGACCAAAGAACACAGGACAAAGGTGATCTACAGTGATGAAAACCAATTTTTTATCCAAGGGCAACGTAGCCAACACGTGCAACATTTGATTGGCCACCGAAGCCAGGACACTTGGAACAGTTTGTGAAACACCCCGAGAAGATGATGTTCTGGGGTTGATTTTCATATGAGGGTATTATTGCCATTGCTAATGAATAAAATTCTTGTTGATTCCATGCCAAAACACATCCAGCAAGTGCTAAAAAAAAAAAACAAAGGTGGACATATTTCTCATTGATACTGTACAAACTAATGGATGTAAATAAAGAAAATTTGACTGCATGAAAATGTCATCTTCTGGCCAATTTACGAGGAGGTGCAATTCATTTGCACAAGGGTGTACCTCTGCTAAGGAGGTAGTGTCTCACAATTCGTCACCCTATTAATATAAAGGCCTAAGTCATTTTTTCACGTTTTTGGGAAAACACAAAAAACTTTACCAAATGCAGAGCAAGAGATGATTTAGGCCAAAAACTCATTTTCATCAAAAAATGACTTAGGCCATTATTTTAATAGGATGATGATTTGGTTTATGGGAATATTTGTTAGCAGCATTAGGGAAAAAAAGTTATGGCAGATTTTTATGAAAATCTTACCAGAGATTGTCTTTACCCAACTTGCAAGTTAAAGCCTGCACTGGAACTTTATTTTGTATTGTCATGCTGCGCTGTTTTCTATTCTATTTGGTGTGTTTGTTTGGGAAATAATTGAACGTTAAACTGCTGTGGTGTGTCTGATGGCTGTTGTCCATATATTGCGATGATGGGCTTGGGGGGGGGGTCCAAATCTCAATCTCACCTACTCACCCTGGGCACCAAAATGGGCCATAGCTGGCCCTGAGTTTAAGTCACTGCATCCAACTGTATAAACATACAAAAATAAAAATTGTACAGGCCAGAGGAACATCAATAACGCAGATATGTGATAGTTACCAGCTGCATGAATTTAGTGGCCAAACCCAACCAAAGGCAGTCAATTGGCAGCTTGTGTGTGTCAAGCAAAATAAATATGGAAATATATACGAAAATAAATGAATCATTATAAACAAACAAATAAATGTGAAAATGGAATCAAATAGTTGATTTGATTCTTTTCTTTTTTTATTCATTATTATACACTGTCCATCCAAAAAACGGTTGCCATTTGGATATGAATGAGCAAATATTCAAGAGCCTTTGATTGAAGCATTATTACCGAGATGAACATGTTTCAGTTGGCAATAATTATTTTAATCCTGAGGGGTATTCCATCAACGTAGCTAAGAACATCCAGACTAAGGCGTAATCTTGAGGCTTGAATTAGCACAAACTCCCTATCTAGCCTCGACCCGTTCCATCAAGTGAAATAAACTAGCTCCAACTGACGCTAATTTGAGCCTCATCTGCTAAGCCACACTTCATGCATGTGCCCAGAGAAAATAAAAAGCCCGCACTAGCCGAGTGCCGAAAATGTCGCAAAATG
This sequence comes from Gymnothorax javanicus, assembly GCA_029692085.1. Classification (NCBI taxonomy): domain Eukaryota; kingdom Metazoa; phylum Chordata; class Actinopteri; order Anguilliformes; family Muraenidae; genus Gymnothorax; species Gymnothorax javanicus. The sequence goes on along the minus strand of CM056193.1, from coordinate 36,884,490 downwards.
ACTCTAAACAAGGGAAAGGAACGAGCGGAGGGGTGCTCCTCTTCTTCTTTTTGGTTTTTTCAGGGATGGTAAACCAACGTTAAGGTGCATTACCCCCACGCGCTATGGTGACGTAAGGTCTAGAGTGACAATCTCAATATACAAAAAAAAAGAAAAACTAATCTACAGTTCTTTTTCAACAATTTTTTTTTCTATTTCCCAGGCGCCTAACTTCCTCGAAAAATGACTGTAGCCCACACAACTAATTAATTTGCATTTGGCTCTCGCCAAAACCTTTTTCGAAAATTTCTTGGATTTCTCCCTTCACTTCCATAATTCCAAGAAATTCCCTCCCTGCATGGACCACCATCCTAATTCTTTCCGTCTTAGATTCCATTTCTTTTGCGCAATTAATGACCATTGCAATGAAAGCCAAAAATGTAAATGTCTAAATGTCTTTTCCCTACAAACTGCGGCAACATTATTGGCTCCAGAAGCAACGCAGTGGCACCCTCTCATAAGCCCTCACCATATAAGTCACGTAGTTCAAAAATATTCTGTCCGGTAACTTTTTTGAATTGAAGCAAAACCACCATGCTGTCTTGCTCCTTCCCGTCTCAATATGCGCCCAGCTGCACAAACTCCCTCTACTTCCAAAAAAGAACCAATTTTAACAGAATAAGGGACACCTCCAGGAACACCCGTCTTAGTTGGCCGCTGATACATTTTAAGACATGTAATTTGAAAAAGATCCAATTATTTTAACTGCTTTTGCCTTGTTTCATCGTCCTACATTCAATTATCACAATTCCACTTCTACATTCCCTGCCATCCTTTACGTCCCCAGTTCCATTTTTGACAAACTTCCCGACAAAGTGATTATCACTGAATACATAATTGTTTTCCCATCTATTTCCTACCACCTTCATCCCTACAACAAACAGCCCTTCATCAGTTTCATTGCTACTTCCTTTATTCCTTTTCTTTTTACCCCCTTCCACCTCATCAATCTCCACTTGTTCGAAATTCAAAATTTCAAGCAAAAGACAACTATCTAATAATCAAACAAAACGGCAGTGGCGTAGCCAGCGGGGGTGCTGAGACACATCCCTTTTTGGCTGCAATTAGTAGTTCTCAATCATTTTCCTTTATTGAGGCGTTTTCCAATTATCTTAATGGGCAACTGAAGACACGGTTTCTCTCCATATGCGATCTAACAGCAATGAAATCATGGTCTAAATTCAGTACAGAAAAATAATTTAGCTACTTAATAGGCCAATGCTTCGCGATGATTGAACTGGTCCGCGTTCCAATGAAACGCGGACTTTCATTCTCGGTATTGTGTGGGTTGGAAAAAAAAAAGTGGCATTCGGCAGTTAAATAGGCTATAAAAAGCCTGCGGCTCAAGCCTTTTGCGTGAGAGTCGACAAGTATGCAATTTTGAATGAAGTTGATTTAAATACAGCAAATACGCGTCCAGATGTTTACCTAATCAGGGAGAACAAGCAGCACCTGTTAACTGTGGAGTGCTCTTGGAGTGAACTTTCTGTTAATTATGAAAATGACTGAGAACAGGTCAGGACTAATAATTGTTTTAAACGGAAGTTTTGTGCAACCCAATTCTCTGTTCTTGTTCCACAAGTGTACTGAATTTAGCCCATGATTTAATCGCTGTTAGATCGCATGTGGAGAGAAACCGTGTCTTCGGTTGCCAATCACGATATTTGGAAAACGCGTCATAAAAAGGAAAATGATTGAGAACTACTGATTGCAGTCAAAAAGGGACGTGTCTTAGTGCCCCGGCTGGCTATGCCTCTGCAAAACGCTATACTTTCGAAATTCGCACTTCACTCTACCAGAGCACCCCGTCTCTGCACTCACCTCAGCGGAGCAAACCCTCTTTATGGGGGTTTATGACGATTATCGCTTAATTATCACAAGGAAAGGGAACACTGCTGCCATCAACAGGGCGAGGGAGGTGGCCTGGAAGAATATCGCCTATAAGCTACATGCAAAAGTGACACAGAGATCATTCAATAGGTTGTATTTTATAATAAAAATATCCCACATGAAAGGGACAAAATGAATGTAGATAGGCTTACTGATATTCACCAAATTTATTAATTTATTTTCGAAAGTGATACCACATTTATCAACTGATTGCTGCGAAAATTTTAGATGATTTGCTAGCCAATTGGAATTTTATTAATTTTTTTGAAGTTTTATTTTGCCTTTATTGGAATGATCTTATTTATTTTTGAATAGTTAATGTTTCTTAATGAATTATGTTTATGTTTCACATATTATTATCATTACATGATAGTTGTGAGTGTGTAAATGCACTGGCAGAACTGTCTTTTGGGTGTCTGTTCTAGTCTATTGGACATTCTTTGAACATAGATGAAGCTAATCCTCACCTTAAACCTGCTACAGGGCAGGATTTCCCTGCAGCTTAAATCACCATGGTTACTAGGCTGGGATTCACATTAACCACCTTGATGGAACGGAGAAGTGGCTCAGGTTGATGGAACAGAAATCTGAGATTAGCTGGATGTTATCAGGCTCAGCCAGAATCATAGTTTCCATGGTTACTAATGTGGGGCTAATCTCAGCCACTTTGATGGAACTGAACTCTCGCTATCACAAGCCAGACTTGACCATTTAAGTCCGGATTTTCCTTTAGCCTGCTTGATGGAATACCCCCCTGACTGATTCAGCCCTTAATTTTTCTTATCCAAAGAAACATGTTGGAAGATGTATTTCATGGTCATTGAATATATATTTCTGTGTTTCATGAGGGGCAAATTATTGGCTACCATCATGCAAAGAAAATAGCCAAAGAGATTTCTGAAATCATTGGAATTGGGTCACGAACTGTCCAACAATTCATTAAAATTTGGATGGATAGTGGTAAATAGTCAACTTCGCAGAAGAAATGGGTTGGAGAGAAATCATGACTGATCCTGATCGGAGATCACTGAAATGCTGGGTGAAGTCTCATCTTTAAAAAAAATCAACAATAGAACTCATAACAGTGTTTATTTATGAAGGTAAGAGCATTTCCTCATATACAATGCAACAAGAACTTGGAGAATTGGGACTAAACAGCTGCATGGGTGCAAGACAGTAACTTATTAGTAAGGCTTACCGGGAAAAAAGACTTAATTTTTCGAGGTAGCATAAAGATTGGACTAAGGAGCAGTGGAAAAAGTTCATGTGGTCTAATGAGTCCAGATTTACCCTATTCCAGAGTGATGGGCACATCAGGATTAGAAACGAAGCCCATGAAGCAATGCAGCCATCATGCATAGTGTCCACTGTACAAGCCTCTGGTGTTATGCTCTGGGATTGCCTCAGTTGCTCAGGACTAGGCTCAGCATTGCTCAGCAGTAATGAAACCATCAATGGACATTTCAATCCTTGATGGCAGAGACATATTCCAGGATGGCAATGCCAAGATTTGTTGGGCTCACATTGTGAAAGAGTGGTTCATTGAGCATGAGGAGTCATTTTCACACATGAATTGGCCACCTCAGAGCCTAGACCTTAACCATTTGAAATTCTTTAGAATGTACTGGAGAAGGTAATAAAATGGTTTGACTCACCCATCGTCAATACAATATCTCGGCCAAAAATGAATGTAAATCTTGTTCGAAATAAATGTTACATTTTATAGGATCGTCGAAACAATATACCGCAACAAATGTGTGCCGTGATCAAAGCTACAGGTGGCCCAACAAAATATTATAGTGGGCGACCTTTTTTTTTTTTTGGGGGGGCGGCAGTGCATTTCCACATTCATTATTTTTTTCATTCGTGTATTTCTTCCCTTTTAAATTATTTTCTGTACTCTTTCGGTTAATGCATTTATATACTCATTATTCATTTTTTTATTTCCACAAATATTTGTTAATTTATTTTTTATTGTGGCACTTCTAATATTCCCTATTACGTAGGCCTATACCGCCAACAATTACATTGCCCGGCTTAAAGCCTAAAAACTTATGTTAGTGAGTAGGTCCAAAAAGGGAAATTGGCCGACGATTTGAACATCAGGCCTATTTAAAGCAGGGCTCCCCATTCCAGCTCCTGAAAATCTACTGTTCTTTGGTTTTCACTCCGACTTTTCAAACAAGCTCATTTTATTTACAGCTGGAGTTCTTGAGCTGCTAATCAGTAAAATCAGGTTTGCTAAACTGGGGTTGAAATCAAAACCTATGAACGGGAGCTGTTGAATCTCCGGGAGCAGGATGGGCAGTCCAGACTTAACATAAATCTACATCCAGACGTGTTTCATGCGCTGAAAATCCTACTTGGATGACCTTTGTGGAATAAATATCTAGAAGAAATATGATGAATGGTCCAAATTCTTTTATAAAATGTTCGAAAAAAATACGCCGACGAAACATTTTGTCCAAGTGTTTCGGAAACCACATAGTTCTAACATTGGGTTGAAAGAGTACAATACAGGAAAAATAGTAACCATTAAAGACTAAAGATGGTTAGAAAGTGAGTTTCTAGCCATTTGCCTTACCAAAATCGAGTTTACTTCCGGACCCGGCGCGACGTAGCCATTTAGAAGCTGTATGTTTCTTATTAAGCCCTTGTGCTTGAGCAAAACGTTTCGCACCGGTGGTGGCACTTAATTTTGAATCAATCTGGGTGGGCAAGGAAGGCATAAATTGATGCCAAAGTTGCTTGTTTTCATGCACGCTAGCTCAGGAGTGAGGTGCACGTTTGGGTTTTACCATCAAATGGTCATGTTCCGTTAATTTGTTATTGTTCACACTTTAACAACTCGGTGCATACAGTCCTTGTTCATTTTTAAGTATTTCATGAGTTCATTTTTCTTTTCGTTATGTTTCAGTATCTGTTGATACTTTTCACGTCAATCCACCTGGGTTTTGGTGAGTCCCGTGCTCAGTCAACTTAAGTATGTGTTGCGGACATTAACAAACGTCGAAATTTGCATCCATCATTAAAAGTAATTTATTTAGGCCAGTAATACACATGGGACCGAATTGCTGTCTGTATCTTTGAAATCAAGCTTCACGTCTGCTGTTGGTGCCTTTTTGAATTAAATCATCGGAACAAATTCTCTCTTCTGACATGAATGTCTAGCGCCACGTCAATCATTTCTCACTAAACGCTACATTCATGTTATTCCAGCTTTATCATTTGCATGGACTTAGCACTATCTTCCACGTGGGGATACTCCTAAGAGGTGGTTGTTGAAGTCAAATGTTGCACTTGCTGTGCCATTTTTAGAGGGTGGGATTGTGCCTGTGTTTTGAGACTGAAATTTCTCAGCATTTGGTATGCATTCAATGTCAGTATTATTATTATTATTATTATTATTATTATTATAATAATTATTATTATTATTATTATTATTATTATTATTATTATTATTATTATACCTTTAGTTGATAAATGCATGGATGTAAAATGAATGCACCATTTGCTGTTTTGTAGAAATCTTGCTTTGCTGGCTCTCTTGTGTTGAATAGATGTAACTTTGATGGCCTGCTTTTTTAGGCTGACTCTGACCCTTGGGTTTTTGGAGGTCTTGGACTAGTTAAGATTTCTGGCTTTAGGCATTGTAAGACTTGGGCGGAGATTTTGCGGAGTAGCTGCAGCACATCTGATTGCTATCCACCGGTTATGGAAGGGGTAAGCCAAGGCGATTGTCTGTTTGCAAATTCTTGACTGAATGCAGCTAGAAAAGCTGCTCCTGATTTGAGGCCAGAACAAAACAAGAATTTCAAGGTAGACTTGTCTGTTGATGGCAGCAAAACTGTCAAATTCGTGTATTTTGAGCAAAATTATTTGCAGTATGTGATTAAAAATCCAAGTTGTAAATTTTAACATGCTCTGTGCCCTAACAGCCAAAGATCCATGTGCACAGAAGCAATGTCACCACACCCAGACATGTGTGGTCCAGAATGGTCTGGCTGTCTGCATGTCCAAGAAAAGGATCTGTTCAGCCTGGGGGGGGTTGCATTACAACACACTTGATGGCAGGACTTTTGACTTTCACGGAACCTGCAATTACACCTTTGTCAAAGTCCCCTGCAATGGGTCTTCTGATGTCCCCTCCTCCATTGAAGTGCAGATTGCCAGGGGAGTTGCCACCAATGCCACAAAGTCCTTTGACAGGGTCCTCATCAGTGTCCATGGCCTCAGCATTGCTATTGTCAAAGGGGAACTGTTACAAGCCTGGGTGAGGAGGGAACATACCATTTTTCATCTTGCTACATTCTCTCATACTTGGAATCTCATTCAGTTGCAAACTAGCTGGATGAAGTTTGGTAGACAATTAGTTGCAATATTACAAAAGTGACTATTGATGCACCACTGTTTGAGTAAATGTTTTACTATAAACACTGGCTTTCTCATCATCCAATCTGAAGTTCCATTGCTCAGGCAAGAGACCTATTTGTCCAGATATTTTAGTTTTGTACTTGTGCTAACTGTTGGCTAACTGTTTAGCAGGTTGCTAACCTGCTAAAATTCACATTCTTGGTTTTTGTTTAGAGGATGGGTTATATGAACTTTAAATATGGGCATGTCTGAATGGGCTCAGACTTATTTTTACAAGTCTCCATATTAAGTAAATTGCATCTAATTGTGTTTGTCATTGTGTGGGTTTTTTTTTTTTTTTTTTTAAATGATGCCTCCATTTTAGGGAAATGGTAAGAGGGGGGCCTTTTTGATGGGCTGGGTTGTGCTTGTGGTAGAGCTAGTCTGTTCATGCTAGCATATGTGTTCTCCAGGCTGAAGGTTTCCTTTTGGTGCTTTCAGTTTTCAAATCCTTCATGTTGGCTCTGCAGGTCAATGGAATGAGACGGCGCCTACCCTGGTATGTTAGTGACACGGTAAAGCTGTACCTAAGTGGCTCCAGCGTAGTCTTGGACACTGGCTTGGGTCTAGTGCTAAGGTATGACTGGTTCAACCATCTCGAAGTGCGCCTGAGCCGCAATCTGTCGAACACAGCTTGTGGGCTGTGTGGAGGCTTTACCCGCAACTCCACCCACAATCTCCCAGCTCTTGGCGCAAACATCACAGGCACGGACCTTGCCTTAGCAGTGGAGGAATTTGCCCGGTCATGGAAAACTAGCAGTAGCAGTTCATGCAGCGATGGCTGCGGTAGCTCCTGTCCCCACTGTGACCCAGCTCAGCTGGGGAAGACTCCTGGGGTAAAACTATGCGGTCTCATGAAGGACCCAAAGGGCCTCTTTGCCAACTGCCTTAAGACTGTAAATCCGGCCTCGTATGTTCAGGCATGCAAAGCTGACCTTTGCATGCAGAAAGGGGACAATGCGGTGGCCTGCCAGGCCCTTAAGGCTTATGCTGATGTCTGCCAGGGGTCTGGAGTCAGAATTTCTCCATGGAGAGAGCTGGCTAACTGCTGTGAGTATGCTGCTGTGTTGAACTGTTGAACTTTCATACAAGCCATTCAAATGTGTTTTATTCATGTGCATAAGCCAGTGGTGGACAATCCAGGTTTGGACTGGACCCCCCCCGACACCAATCCCTGGCACTGGGTGGTGACTACTTTCCACTGACCATGTGGATTACGTCAGCTAGCTTCCTAGAGCTTGGTTACCCACTGGTTGAATATGCTGTTGTTTTTTTTTGTTTTTTTTTTTTCAATTTATTTTTCAAATTTTAGACCTCAAACGAACACGAATTTGTCAAACTTGTTTAAAACTAAATTATTTCTTTGGCAAATAATGAACTGAAACCACTAAATAGTCCTTATTCACACATGAAAACCATCTTGATCAGAAAAATGTGCTTAACTTTTTTTTTTCCTGCTTTTTTTTTTTTTTTTTTTTTTTTTTTTTGTAAAACAGTAAATTTGAAAAATTCATGGATAACAATTACATTTTGGCATTAAAAATCATTTCAGTTTGAGCAGGGGTTCCCAAACTTGGTCTGGGGGCCTTCCTGTGTATGCTGGTTTTTGTCCCTACCATAATTGCCATCATAGGACTTTAACAAGCTGTACATTTGTCCAAATTGGGTGCATTTTTGTTCAGAGCAGCAATTTATCCTCTCTTGACAAACAGTATTTTCACAGATATGCATACAAACAATAAGGAATAAATTCTGCATCCACATTGCAATATGAGTAACAACTGCATAAAGAGGGGAAAAAATTTACCCAATGGATTAACCATTACGGAAACAAATTATTTTTGGTATTTACCAACACGTAATTTATGGCAGCTGTGGCATAAGTCTTACATTGGGTAGCTGTCTAAAATTTAAGCTCTATATGTTAGCTATGAGTCAAGCCTGCTGGTGGCATGTTGCTAAATGGTTTGACGTGCTGCTTCTGAATTTTGGTAACTCCTGCCAAATTTTTCTTAAGATCACTGCATGCGGTCTGGTCATTTAGCCTTGGTGTAAAATGACAATTAAGTAGGTGTTGGCTGCTTTAAATTTTTATGTGCTGATGTCCATTTTACCAATTCAGGCTTATGAAATTTGGCTTCATTCCTTGTGCTGCATGTTTCACTGAAATGTTCCATGAAACTGCAACTTTGACTTTACAGAATTGTCTAAAATATTCCCCCTTGTCTCCAGCCATGGCTTGCCGTGTGAATAGCCACCATGAGAACTGCGGAACTTTGTGCCCAGCAACTTGCGCGGACCCTGCTGCCCCTTCACGATGCCCGCTTGGCTGTGCTGAGACCTGCCAGTGTGACAAGGGGTTCTTGCTGTGCGGGAAGGGATGTGTGCGGCCCAGCAAGTGTGGCTGCACCTACCAGGGCTCTTACCACCTGCGCAATGAAACTTTCTGGGCAGACAAGTGCCAACAGCGCTGCACCTGTGACCCTGCCACCAAGAACGTCACCTGTGTGCCAGCAAGGTGTGAGCATGATGAGAAGTGCCTGCTTCGGGATGGTGCTTACAGCTGCCATAAAGGGACACATGGACTTTGCTTGGCTCAGGGGGACCCCCATTACACCACCTTGGATGGGCGAAGGTTTGATTTTGATGGGAACTGTGTGTACCTCCTGGCGGCGCACTGTCCGACCCGTGGACCCCTGCCAGATTTTAAAATAGAAGTGCAGAATGAAAGAAGAGCTGCAGAGTCTTTTTCCAAAATGGTTAGAGCACGGTTACATGGCTATGAGGTTGAAATCTCATGGGAAGTGAAAGATAAGGTCTTTGTAAGTAGATTTTAATGGAATAATTGAGGTCCTTTTCATTGGATCTGGATAAAATTAGATTGTATTGTATAATGACTTGTATTTCCTTCCATGTCAGGTCAATGGCCTTTTGCTGGGTCTGCCCACTGTACTAAGCTGGGGCAAGGTGAAGATTTACAAGACTGGTCTTTCCCTGTATGTGGAGAGTGATTTTGGCCTCATGTTGACTTACAACTGGAACAACCTTGTGACTGTGGCAGTTCCCAGGAACTTTTCCAGTGCCATCTGCGGCATTTGTGGGAATTTCAATGGTGACAAGCATGATGATCTCGTCCCCCCAATGGGCCCAGAGGCTAATTCCTCCATTTCGCTACAACGCTGGAAGACTAACGAGGTTCCCGGGTGCACGGATGTGATTGATTATGACCGCCCACAATGTCCACCGGACATTAGATTGATCCTTTCGAAGGGGGACAGCTGTGGGAAACTAGTGGACCCGAAGGGGCCCTTCCGGGACTGCCATGATATAATCAATCCCCTTGACTCTTTTGAAAACTGCATCAATGACGTCTGGCTGAACAATGGCAGCCGGGCTGTGCTCTGCCAGGTTTTGTCTAGCTATGTATCAGCCTGTCAGGATGCTGGCGCAGTAGTGCACAGCTGGAGGTCTAAGGAGTTTTGCAGTAAGTGACTTCACCTGCACACACAATGTTCATAATCACCTGATCCAATTCATTGCCACCTGAATGCGCTGATATGAATGCACTTTTTTGGTGACTTGTGATTACTGCACAACTATTGCTTGACAGTGTACCAGAGCCTGTCCTAGAATTAGTTTGGTAGCTCTGTCCCAATGCAGACATGGCACTGAGCTAAGACGGTGAGGAGTATAACCATTTTTACTCGATTCATTCCTTCTGCTGCAGACATGTCATGCCCTGCCAACAGCAAGTACATGCTGTGCTCTCCCCCTGTTCCACACATGTGCACCAAGCCACCTAGCCCTCACGGAGCTATATGCCAGGAGGGCTGCGAATGCCTGCCAGGCTTTCTCCGAAGCGGGGAGAAGTGCATTCCTGAGTCGGACTGCGGCTGCCTGTATGACGGGGTCTACCATGAGGCTGGGGAGACGTTCTTCCCAGACGAGCGATGCCTGACTGAGTGCACCTGTGAGCACCGCGGGCGGGTGCATTGTAGAAACACCACCTGCCCCGCTGGCCTGCAGTGTGGCGTCAAAAACGGCAAACGCAGATGTTACCCAGAGCTAGGCTCTGGCCGGTGCAGTTTGTCTGGGGAGGTCCACCTCCGTACTTTTGATGGGCACAGTTTGGATGTCCGGGGAACATGCGGTTACGTGCTGGCGCAAAAATGTGACACAAGCAAGGGTAACGGTGCTACAGCATTCTCTGTTTACATCCAGCGAGGTCAGCTTCATCTGCAAATTTATGGGACAAATTTGACACTGGCTTCAAGCCAGAGTGGAAAAGTCAAGGTAGGCTCCACAATGGATTACTGCCTGTCAGCGGGTGACTGGGTTATTGATTGAATGTAACTAATGGATGCTGTTCCCTAAAATCAGATATGCTGCATGGTAATTATAATGCCAAATCCTATATTGCTGAGATGCATTTTTCAGCAGCTACGTGATCTTGGACCTCTCTCCACACAAGCTTTCGAAGTGTAAATCTACCACCATTTACAAATATTCCTTTACCTCTAGTACTGAGACAATTTTAAAATGTATTCAGGCTTGTGACTATTCTATGGGTTGTAATTGGTTGCAGAAGTGTCTGCACTTATTGATGTTGTAACACCAGTGTTGAGCCTAGGGAACAATCTGCTTAACAGGATCATTTCCACCTCTAGGTAAACGGAGTCCTGTGGAACTTGCCTGCTCTGCTGGGCCAGCTCAGTGTTGTTCAGCTGGGCCTGCGAATGCAGGTAGAGACTGATGCAGGTGTGATTGTGGCCTACGACTTGCAGAACTTTGTGCAGCTGACCGTCCCACGTGGTTATGCTGGTCGCTTATGTGGCCTGTGCGGAGACTTTGACGGCAACCCCGCTAATGACCCCCGGATTCGTAATGGTAACATCACTTCAAACATCACTGCCTTCAGTGCATCGTGGAAAGTGTCAGGCCTGGATGCAAATTGCACTGATGGCTGTGGGGACCAGTGTCCAGTCTGCAACCGTACTAAAGCTGCCCGGTACAGGTCAGGAGAGAGCTGCGGCCTGCTCTCCGCCTCCACTGGGCCTTTCCAGGAATGCCTGCCTGTGGTAGATCCCCAGCCCCATCTGGAGAACTGCGTGTATGACATGTGCATCTCCCATGGTGATGAGGAAAAATACTGTGGAAACCTACAGGCCTATACACTTGCTTGCCAGTCAGCTGGTGCTCGGGTCCAGACCTGGAGGAATATCACTTCCTGTTGTGAGTAGACTTCAGCCATTCCTCCCCCCCCCCCCCAAACAGGAGAGAACCCAATGCCCTTAACCCTAGTCCTGCCTCTAGGCTAATGCTTATGAAGGACCAATGTTCAGGGTAATGGCTAATGGCTACCAGGGGAATTATATCGACAACCGGCACACATGGAAACAAGTGTGGGTCCTCTATTGGCAACTGGCAGTACAAGGGTTAAGGACTTGTATTGACTCATTTAAGCTTTGACTTTCCAAGTTTTCCCTAGGAAATTCAAATGCATTTTTTTCCACACTAAGATAATGTCACATTCTGTATCTGCTCGTTGCAGTGCTTCACTGTTACATCGCACTTACACAAATATTTGAACCCAGGACGCCATGTTATGGCCACATCATTACATCAAATGGAAAAATCTTGATCTTGTGCATCATTTTGTACACAGTTCCCTGTAATTCAACAGGCCATATTTACGATCGTTGGAAGTCTGGAACTTAAAATGCTGCCGGAATTTCCACAGACGTGAATACAGCAGCTGCATTTTACGGGCCCATATGGGTCCATTTGTTTTGGGGTTAAACTGAAAAGCTTGTCATTGAATATTTGGATTTCTAATTTCTCAAATTTGTTCAATTGAATTCATGCTTATTCTTTAAGGAGTAAACTGAACTTATTACCATGGCAACACTTGAAACTGGATGCTGCAGAAGGAATCAATTCTATGCTTTAAATTCATGCTAATTATTTTTTTATTTTTTATTTTTTTTATATTTAAAAAAGCATGCCTGTGGACTGATTAGTGAGAGGTGAGACCCTCTCCTGATCTCTAGTTTCAAATTGAAGCTAATTTGGGTCTGGTCTGTCTGTACTCCTTCAGCACTTGCCTGCCCTCCTCACTCTCAGTACAGCATAAGTGTGGAGTCCTGTCCTGTCACCTGTACCAACACTTCACTCCTGGCCTGCCAGTCATCTCAGGCTGAGGGCTGCCAGTGTGACCCTGGTTTCCAGTTGAGCGCGGGCCACTGTGTCAAGGCGGAAGAATGTGGCTGCTTTCAGGATGGCCGCTATTATGAGGTAGGTGCTGACAGATCCCAGAAGCCGCATGAATCGGAACTTGACACTTGTTTGCAGTCTAGAACCGGATTCGCAAGTGGTGCATAATTGCTCGTTTGGCAAGAGGCAGCTCAATCTGCAGATATGGCCTTGGTTTAATTCTGTATGTCAGGCCCAATCTTTTTGCCCCAGAACTCTTCAACCAGTCATCTGTGAATTTGATTCAGTGGTGGTGAACTCTAAACTAAGATCCAAGTTTTATCCATTGCGTCTAATCTTTGCTAGAGGTATTTGGCTATGTCCAGTTTGAAAGCTGTATATTTGGCATCTGGGACCTTGATTCCTTGTTTAATCAGATGGTGTGGAGTGTTTGGGTTTTTTTTTTTTTTTTTGGATGGTGACTCTAAGAGTGTCACCAAGACCTACAGCTTGATGGTTTTGAGAGATTTCAGCACAGATGTTGGAGTACGCTTTCTCTACTGTAGGGGTCGTCAACCCTGTTCCTGGAGAGCTCCATCCTGAAGGTTATCACTCCAACCAAAGCAAACCACACCTGCTTTCCCAGTTAGATCTTGATGAGCTGTTAATTCAACACCTGATTCAGCTTATTATCATTGGAGTAGAAACCTACAGGATGGTAGCTCTCCAGGAACAGGGTTGGAGATGCCTGCTCTAGTGTTTATCTTGAGGTTGCACAGTAAAATAACATTTGAATTTGTAAACCCTTAAGGTGGAGGAGGTCGTGGTATTTGACACAGGTTTGTAAACTTAATCATTTTCAGTTGAGCTGTGTCCTGAGATTTTATTTTTTCCCCAACAGTATTACACATGGCTCATCTGAAAAAAAATCACCTTTTCAATTGTCTGCTGTTCAGCATATTGAGGTTTTGGGCAGGAGGTAGAAACAGTACTCACTTCCTTGTAACTCACACCCAGCTATTCCATTGGCTCCTCACCTGCTTGTTGCAAAGCTGTTGCCTGGATGATTTCCCAGAACCTGTTAACGAACCTTGTCCCAATGTTGTACAGGAAAGAACTGTTAGGGCAGTGGGAGGTGCTGTGTTCACAGGGAACTTTGTCATGTGTTATGACTCAGCTCAAACAAAGGGTTTCCTAATCCATTCTCGGAGTATTTGTTCTGTGTGGCAGTTGAGGTGGGGTTTTTTCTTTTGTCCCCCCCAAGCAAACTTCAGAAGGGCAAGCAGTTGACTGACTCGAGTCATTTACAGGTGGGAGAGGCGTCCTGGACCGAGGGGTGCAAGGAGAAGTGCAACTGCTCTGCTCCTGCGGCTCTGCAGTGTGTGTCAGCGAGCTGCCCGGAGGGCTGGGGGTGTGGCGTGGTTAACGGCTCCACAGATTGTGTTGGGAAAGGTGAGGGCTTGCTCGGCCGGATCTCCCAGTCTGTGACAGGGGTACGCCTGTTCTGTCGGTGTGGAAGGAGGCGGGTGGAGATGGAATATAAGGCCCATTTTTGTTCTTGTAGAGCAGGGCGACCCAACCCTGCTCCTGGCGATCTACCATCCTATGCGTTTTCTCCACTCTGTTTTGGCTCACCTTATTCCGCAGATTAATGGCTCAATTAAATCTTTTGCTGTTGAATGAGGTGTTTGGGTTTGTGAACCTGCAAAGCATTGGGTTCCCTCCTAGAGCAGGTCTGAGGAGCCTGATGCAGAACAAAATCTAGGCTGGTTGTATTGGACACTTTTCCAGGCTATTTGACAGTTTTTACCACTCGGCCCGAATTTCGGCCAGGGGGATATTGTCACCTGCATGTCTCTCTCGTCTGTCCATGACTTTGTCCGGGTCAGTACTCAGCAACTAATGATCACAGCTTCACCAAATTTGGTATGGTAACTCACTATGACCCATAGATGTGCAATGTCAGGTTGCACATCTATGGGTCATAGATGGGGGGTGTCAATTTCAGAAAAGGTGGAATTGGATTTCCTAAATCTCTCGCCCCCTGCCAATTACTGACCCAGAAGGGCTTTTGAAAATGGTAAGAAATGGTAAAAACTGATGCCTTTAAGCAAGCAATAGCCAGTCCATTCATGTGTCTCATGAGGACTTGCCCAAGTACAGTGAAGGATCAATGAGGCCATTCAGGCTTGAAGTTGCTGTGTGCCCTGTGCAGCCAGGACTGTTTGGTTTGCAGAGTACACAATTGGCTGTTAGTTTTGCTTGTAAAGGGATGTGAAACAGATGTGGCTAATTTGAGTCTGTAGTTTGCAACTGAAAGTCCCCTGTCCTCCTGGTCAGTGTTTGTCCTCTATGCAATGAGAGCTGCCAAACATGAATGCTCTATGGCTACAAGTAAAGTCCTGCCTGAGGTGGTCGAGCCTATCCATCAAAAGCATGAAATTTGTCGGTTTTCAATTTGTCACTTCCATATTTGGAACTTTATTATTGAATGGAGTCACAGTACATTTTTGACCATGTTTGAATGAGTCTGCCTCCCTGCAAATTGGAAGCACCCAGGCATATTGGAATGAGCTTGGCAGTATAACACTTGCGCACCCAAGCATTCTGAAATGGCCCCAGCAATACAACATTGAAGCAATAAATGGATGAGCTTTACCGGTTTGCAAACTGCTTGTGCCCCTCAATGGCTGAATCACACTCCATTAATCTTGGATTTAAATAAACAGACTGGTACAAACGCTAATGCTGACCGGGGAGAATGGCTTTAAAGTCTCTCCCTGATTAAATTTACTCAACTGCTTAATGTTCTCAGTGAACCTTGGGTGGATTTTTATTTATCTGTAGGGGGTGGGGGGTGTCAAGAGGGGGAGTGGCTTTATGACTAGATGTTCTTTCTCCAGGTCTTTATCCCAGAGCATCCAACGGCACCCGTACTATGAATAGCTGTTGGGTGCTTGGCGGCTCTCATTTCTACACTTTTGATGGGACCGTCTTCGACTTCCTGGGCAACTGCACCTACACTCTGGCCCAGAGGTGCCATAAGGGGAACTCATCTCCCCCTTTTTCAGTCCAAATTGAGAAAAGCCAGGATCGCTTCACTGCCCTGAAGAGCATTCATGTTACTGTGTCAGAAGACCACATTGTCATGAAGCCAGGAGACTCATTTGTGTGGGTAAGTTCCCTGTTTATGGGTGTTTTCAGTCTTTAAAATGTGGTGGGTGGTATTACAGGTGTATATCCAAATGTACTGTCCATATTAATTGCCTATCTGGCCTGTTAACTTGTGAAATGGGCAGTAATCATTTTGTTCTGCAGGGATATGGAGAATTTTTTTATTTGCATTGTGTCAGCCTTTTGTTTGGCTGGATTGACAGTTGGCCTTCAGTTGAAATGCAGGGTAGGTAGTTGGTTGGTAGTCAGGTAGCTTCCCTTGCCCAACTTATTTTGTAATAAATTGGCAAAGCAGCTTGGTTGGGGCATGGGTTTTTTGCTTTTTTTTTTTTTTTTTTTTTTTTTTTTTGGTGGGTGACTGTTCTTTATGGTTCACTCTTAAGGTGAACACCTGGAAAAAGCTCCTGCCTGTATCACTACCGGGAGTAAAGATCCACGAGAGTGGCCTTTTTGTTGTCCTGGACACAAAATTTGGCCTTTCTGTGAAGTATAACCGGGCCCAGTATGTGCTGGTGGACCTCCCAAAAAACTTCACGAACGTGTGTGGCCTGTGTGGCGACAACAACGGCAATGCTTTGGATGACCTCCGGACGCAGGAGGGCGCTGTGGCGGACGAGGTGGCTTTCGGGTGGAGTTGGAGGGTGGAGGATGGCAGCGCCTCATGTGAGGCAGACTGCTTGGACTGCTTGTCTTCAATGGAAGACCTTCAGCTGGATGTGGAGATGGAGCATGACTTCACCGTACGGGTGCTCCTTTGGTCGGAGTCCAGCCCATTCACGCAGTGCCATGTGGTTGTGGATCCCAGTGCGTACAGCAAGCTATGCGCACGCCACCACTGCGTCAAGCAGTGGGACTCGGAGTTCCTGTGTGAGGCCCTGCAGTCCTACACTTCTGCCTGCCAGGCTGCATGGGTGCGAGTCAAAGAATGGAGGAACAGTACCTTCTGCTGTAAGTATTGCTACACAGCTAGATTAATGGGAGGTAAGGAATTTAACTCACATCTGGACACCATAAAGTGTAGAGGGATGGTTGGAGTGGAGGGCCTTGTCTGTAGCATAATGAGACTATGCACAGTGTGGTTCAAATGAACATATACCGTACATGGACTTGTTTGTTTTTCGATGTGAGCATGTCCTAGACTTGGAGCATTTGGATTTGAAGCAAAAGATTCATTTTGATTTGAAGCGACACCAAATTCTGCAGAAAACAGTTGATAGTTGATCTTAGTCTGCATGTGACAAACCGTGGTTAAATTGGCAATTTCAGTTGGCACATTGCATGTTTTCATAGTCTTTCTACATTTCACAAAATGAGTTTAGCTGCTAGTTTGTACACTTGAAGCCTGTAGGTTATACACCACCCCCCCCCAAAACTGAGCCTTGAATTATTTTCTCCAATGGGTAGTTTAATTTCTCTGAATCACACAGGTGTTGCATCATGAATTGGCTCCAGTTTGCAAAAAGGCTAACTATGAAAAATGATACTGCAAAAGTATATTAAAGCTGGTGCATTATATGAACTGATGCAGTACTTGAAATTCCAATGTCTGTTCCAAGCAAGTGAGAGCATTATTTGGATGTGGAACAAACTGCAAAACATATTGCCTGCTCTCCCATCCCCTCAGCGGCTAATTGCCCCAAGCACAGCCACTACGAGCTGTGCGGCTCTGCCTGCCCGGCAACCTGCGGTGACCCTGCTCCCGACTCCAAATGCAAGCTGCCCTGTATGGAAAGCTGCCACTGTGATGAAGGCTTCCTGTTTGAGGTGGACTCCTGCGTTCCAGCCTCCAGCTGTGGCTGCATGCACCAGGGCTCCTACCACCGACGCGACCAGCCCTTCTGGGCTGACGACGCGTGCTCGGAGCGATGCGTCTGCAAGCGTCCCGGGGAGCCCGCCCACTGCGTCCCGTCATCCTGCGGGCCCCTGGCCTTCTGCAGGCTGCAGGGCGGGGAGCGGGCTTGTCTGCCGTACCAGCTCGGGTCCTGCTCGCTGGAGAGTGGGCGGCACTTCCAAACATTCGATGGCCACAGCTTCGAGTTCCAGGGGAGCTGTGCTTACCAGCTTGTCGGCCTGTGCTCCGATGAGGCCCTCGCCCCGCTCGAGGTGCAGGTGCAGAATACTGGGGATGTCCAATCTGCCCTGAAAGTGGTGGTCAAGGTGCACAATGTAACCGTGGAGATTGGCAGCAAAAATGGCAAACTGGTTAAGGTAAGAACTGGGATTTTCATTTGAGTTTACTTTTTCAGTACACTTGTTTTACTAGGTGTAATGTGAAGTTGTCAAAGTTTTGAGGATTTCTCTTACCCCCCCTTTTTTTTTTTTTTTTTTTTTTTTTTTTTTTTTTTTTCTTCCCCAGCGCACATTGAATGAGTGAGGGTAAATTTGAACGGTCTGCTTCGATTTCAACAGCCCTTTTAATTCAGTGACTGCCCAAGTGTTCATGGGACGCACAGCATTTAGTGTAGTATTTTTCCAAATGTTTATATTTACAACATTTAGTGGTGGAAGGAGGCAATATTGTCCACAATACAATGCTATGACCCCATTGCTTAACAATGTTTGAATGAACCCTGCCATGTTTTTACAAAAGGTGGGAATCTGTCATTTCAAGGTGGATTGTGAGCAGATTAGTCTGATGTTAACACTGCTTTTGTTTAGAGCAGCAGGATCAGTAATCTGCCCAAACACGATTGGGCGATTGGATTTGAGCTTACACAATGTGCTGTGTAAAAAACAAAATGGGCAAGCACAGACCTGTCGGTCTCTTTCTTTCCAATTGTCCAACTTATCAAAACCACCCACACCATGTCATACCATGTACTCGACATGCTGCTATAAAGTAAAGCGGCGTCCTTTTTTTTTTTTTTTTTTTTTTTTTTTTTTTTTTTTCTTCATGAACTGGAATGGTTTGCTGTTCTGAATTGTCAAAGGCAAGCTTGTGTTGCTTTTGTTTCCCTTCTATTGTGCATGTGTGAACTCTAGACGCCTTCAGCAAAGGTTCAGACTATCGGGCTAGCCCATTTAATGACTAATGTTTAAGCAGTCCATTTCTTCTCGCTCCCCTATGAGTTCAGACAGAATGCATGACCCTGACCGAATGCAGACCTTGCAGGTGGCACCCTCAAGTGTCCGGGACCTGTGCTAGGGCTGAGCAAATGATTCATTTGCATGATTAAGTATTTTGGAATTAGGTTGGCAGCCTTTATTTTTCATGCTTGATTATCCTAGTTCAGAAGCAGTTTCCCCCTGTGGCTTAAGACTGCTGCATTACATTGTACCTTGGTTGGCTTTTTCTTAATTT
This sequence comes from Gymnothorax javanicus, assembly GCA_029692085.1. Taxonomy (NCBI): domain Eukaryota; kingdom Metazoa; phylum Chordata; class Actinopteri; order Anguilliformes; family Muraenidae; genus Gymnothorax; species Gymnothorax javanicus. The sequence continues at coordinate 36,865,481 of CM056193.1, read as the reverse complement.
TGAACTTCCAGCATACTTTGGAATCTCAGATCCCTTTTAATATCAGTCTCTTAAGTGACTTGGAGGCATTCAAGATACTGATGTCTCATGAACCAAAAAGTGACTCAAATGGGGTGTAGATTAGACATTTTGGCATGCTTTATGCTGTCAGTCATTTTTCCTGCTTGTATAAAATGATAAATGTACTTGGGCGTAATGTAGGAATGCCTGAACCCTGTGTATTTACATTTACCACCCCGCCTTCCGTGGTTTTCTGCAGGTTGATGGTCTCCGTAAGAACTTGCCATTCGTCCTTAATGGAGGCACAGTCTCCGTGCACACTGTTGGCCTGCGCACACTCCTGCACACGGACTTTGGCGCCTCCATTACCTTGTTCCCCAACGGACGCCTCTGCATAGGACTCTCCAGCAAGTATGCTGGTGCCACCTGTGGCCTATGTGGGAACTACAATGGTGACCCCATCGATGACCTAACAGGCCACGGCGGCCATGAAGTCCTGAGCCCCTCGGAACTGGTGAGGAGCTGGGACACTCGCGCTCTCCCTTGGTGTGTGGGGGGTTGCCAGGGAGACTGCCATAAATGCACCCCAGAACAGAGGGAGGGGTACTCCAAGCCCAATGCCTGTGGGGCACTACTGAACAAAACTGGCCCTTTCAGAGTCTGTCACAGCAAGTTGGCTCCTGGAAGGTTCTACAACAACTGCATCAGTGACCTCTGCTGGGAGGGGGGCACCCGAGCTGCGCTCTGTCGGTCGCTTGCCAACTATGTTGCTGCTTGTCAGGAAGAGAATGTCAAAATATACGACTGGAGGAGTCCAGACTTCTGTGGTGAGTGATGCAGACGTATTGCTGGCTGCCTTCTCGTGTCTTCCAGTTTTGCTATTGATTTTCATGCAGATTTAATTGTGCTGGAGGACAAGGTGGCTCACATCAGCATGATGAAGCTTCAGAGCTCACTCATCTGCAGGGAGGCGACTAGCTCTGCATTTGTAAAATGGGTGCAGCTGCGGCCCAACTTTAATCAGTTTTGTTCATAAGCTCACTTGGTGGTTGCTGAAAAATATAACTGCTCAAGTATAGTTAATGTAATACTTTTCAGCTCTTTCATTATGCTTGCCACTAGATGGCAGTACTGCAATACAAAGTTGCTTCAATTTCAGCATCTAGTTGCACCCATGGGATAATTTTGTCAGCTTGGGTTTTTGATTCTCTTCACAGATCAACAATGTCCACAAGGTACTGTGTATGAACTCTGCCCTATTCTTCTGAACAACTCATGCAAAGGCTCTGCTGTTCCAAATGCTACTTTATCTCCCCCTGGAGTCTGCTACGAGAACTGCATCTGTCCAACTGGGCTTTCACTCAGCGGGTCTGTCTGTGTCCACCCGGGAGATTGTGGCTGCATCCATCAGGGCGAATATCTTCATATCGGTGATGTCATCCTGACCTGTAGGGAGCGGTGTGTCTGTAAGGCTGGGGGGGCTGTGGCCTGCCATCCCCTCTTCTGCACGGAGGACGAGGAGTGCCGGGTGCAGGGTGGACTCCGGGGCTGTTATCCCCGCTCTCGTTTTGGGCACTGCTCCCTAACGGGACGCTCTCACTACAGCTCCTATGATGGGTGGGATTTCGACTTCCCGGGCACCTGTAACTACACCTTGTCCCACAGCTGCGCTCCACTCAACTCCAGCCAGAGGGCAGTGCCTTTCTCTGTGCGTCTTCTCTACGGGAAATCGGACAGGCGGCAGATCTGTGTGGAATCTTATGGGCTGAAGCTGATGCTCTCATCTAAACATCCCAACCAAGTCCTGGTAATATTGCCTTGCTAATTCTCATGAATGTCTAGTTTTGGATTTTGTCCATTTATATCTTTTACTTTGCTTGAATGGACATGAAATTGAGGGCTAGCCTTGCTCTATAGCTTCCCTGTTCAAGAACCTGTTAAGTCAGCTGTGTTGCAGGTATTTTGAAGGAAGCTGCCTGTATCCTATTTAAAATGACCAGTGTTGTCCCCAAACCCCTCCCCCCTCTTCCTTTGTCCTCAGGTGGGTGGAGTCCTGGAGACTCTCCCATTCTCTGCAGGTAACATGACCGTTTACCGACTGGGGCTCTACCTGACTGTTCAGGCTCTGAACTCTGTCCAGGTGACTTTTGACCTGCGGAACCATGTGGTCGTCAGGCTCCCAGAATCCTACAAGAATGGAACCTGCGGCCTGTGCGGAAACTACAACGGTGACCCCGCTGACGACCTCTGGTTGCCGAATAGCACTGTGACAGAGCTCCCAGATGGGGAAGAGGGCGCTGAAGTCTGCAGTGATGGATGCGGTGATAACTGCCCCCATTGTGTGTCCCTGTTGCCCCGCTATGCCTCGGACCATCACTGCGGCCTGATAAAAGCCCCAGCCGGGGCCTTTAATGCCTGCCACCCCCTGGTGGACCCTGCTGGATACTACAGCAACTGCATGTATGACTTGTGCGTGTCGGAGGGCCGGTTGGAGCAGCTGTGTGATGGATTACAGGCATACGCAGTGGCCTGCCAGGAGACTGGAGTACAGGTGTCCCCCTGGAGAAATGGCACCAAATGCAGTGAGTGCACACTGTTTGGGCATGTGGGTGGGGTTGGGAGGGCCTAGGGTGTGTACAATCTGCCACTTGGCAGTGAATGCACAAGGATTGTTCAATACTAGAAGTATCAAACTATTCCAATCGGTGGTGTAAACCTGAGATTCATTTCCCTGATCTTCTGGAGCCTTAAGCTATGTTTCCATTAATACGGCTGAAGTCCGGCTGCGACACGGGACATCGCATGCGTCCCATGGAGCGTCCTCAGTGTTTGCATAGAAATAGCTGAACTATGCTATTCATCCTTTTTCGTCCTCATGGCAGGACCCAACACAGCACTGCTTAAACAGCAGCTCATGGCGGCCGAAGAGCTCATCATAATAATTAAAAGCTACATTTAACAACCAATTCTGAAATAGTTGGGACAAAGTGTAAATTGTGAATAAAATCAAAATGCAATGACTTTCAAATCAGTCCAGCCAGTATTTTATTCACAATAGAACAGATAACAAAGCAAATGTTGAAACTGAGAAATTTTACAATTTTATCCACAATGAGCTCATTTCAAATTTGATGGCTGCTACAGGTCTCAAAAGTTGGGACAGGGGCCTGTTTACCATGGTGTAGCATCCCTTTTTAACAGAGTGGAGGTGTCTGGGCATTGAGGAGACAAGTTTAATACAGGCTTCCAGCTGCTGGAGAGTTTTGGGTCTCCTTTGGACTTTTCGTTTAATTATGCGCCAAACGTTCTCAATCGATGAAAGATCAGGACTGCAGGCAGGCCAGTTCAGCACATGGACTTATACTTCTAATACTACGAAGCCATTCTGTTGCAATAGCTGCAGTATGTGGTTTTGCATTGTCCTGCTGAAATACACAAGGCCTTCCCTGGAATAGATGTCATCTGGAGGGGAGCATATGTTCTAAAACCTTTATCAGAGTTGGGACCAAGTCATCATGTCCAAGTCAAATCAAGTCACTGGTCATTAGCTCAAACTCAAAGCAGACGAGGGAGAGCAATGAGGAGTGAAAGGGGGCGGGGGAACAAATTAGACAATGAGCTTACTAATTAACAAGCAGAGTGGGTACATTTAGGATCAGAAAGGGGTCAATGTCAACATGAAATGCAGCTCATGGCTCTCTCAGCTTTGCCCACTCTGCTTGTTAATTAGTAAGCTCAATTGCTCTCCCTCGTCTGCTTTGAGTTTGAGCTAATGACCAGTGACTTGATTTGACTTGGACATGACTTGGTCCCAACTCTGCTTCATATACCGTTCAGCATTCATGGTGCTTTTTAAAACATGCAAGTGTCCCACACCATATGCACTAATGCATCCTCATACCATCAGATGCTGGCTTTTGAACTGAATGCTGATAACAGGGGGGTGGTCTTTCTCCTCTTTAGGTCGGAGGACACAAAGCCCATGATTTCCAACAAGAATGTCAAATTTGGACTCGTTTGACCACAGGACACTTGGCCACTTTGCTACAGTCCATTTTAAATGAGCCTTGGCCCACAGAACATGGCGGCGCTTCTGGATCATGCTCAACAATGGCTTCCTTTTTGCATGATAGAGTTTTAGGTGCCATCTGTGGATGGTACAGCGGACTGTGTTTACAGACAGTGGTTTCTTGAAGTATTCCTGGGCCCATTTAGTAATGTCAGTGATAGAATCATGCTGGTGAGTGATGCAGTGGCGTCTGAGGGCCCAAAGATCACGGGCATCCAGTAAAGGTCTTCGGCCTTGTCCCTTACGCACAGATTTTTTTTTTCAGTTTCTCTGAATTTTTTTGATATGCACTGTCAATGATGAGACCTTCAAAGCCTTTGCAATTTGACATTGTGGAACATTGTTAAAGTATTCCACTTTTTTTTTTTTTTTTTTTTTTTTTAAACGCAAGCCTTCACAGGTTGGAGAGCCTCTGGCCATCTTTACTTCTGAGAGACTCAGCCTCTCTAAGACATCCCTTGTATAGCCAATCATGTTACACACCTGATGCCAGTTAATGTAATTACTTGCTAAATATTCTTTCAGCTGATTCTCTTATATAGATTGCTTTTTCAACCCTTTTTTGCCTGTCCTAACTTTTGAGATCTGTTGCAGCCAGAAAATTTGAAGTAAGCTCATTTTGTGGATAATGTAAAATGTTTCAGTTTCAACATTTGAAATGTTATCTATGTTGTAAATAACATTGGCTCGTGATCTGAAAGTCATTGCATTTTGATTATTCACAATTTACACTTTGTCCCAACTATTTTGGAATTGAGGTTGTAATACAGAAGAAACAAACGAAAAGAAAGCACCATTAAAGATGATAAAAAAGATGGCTGGAATTATGTTCTGTGGAATAATGAAGTCTGAAGATTCTGCTTCATTCTCTGAATTGCAAGAATTGGATGAAATTATGTTGGAACTCCGTACAAATGTCGCATGAAAACCACTACTGTTATCTTGTACCAAACTTAAGCGTGTGATACACTGGAACACTTCTGATATACAGAAATCACAAAGGTGTCGTGGCATTACAAAGCTCAGATCATAATAAAAAGCGGTAGTATGCTTTTGATTCACGGAGAATGGTAAATACATCTATGTTGCTCTGAACAGGGCAATAAATGCACATTGCTTCAAAGGTACTCAGTTGTTAACAAAAAGTGGGGAAACCCCTTTGATCTATAGGGAATTCCTCGTGCGATTTGTGTGCGCCGGAGCTGGAATCGCTCCCTGGTCCGATTGGGGGAGAGACACATGCGGCTCCGCTCCAGGAGCCGGGTGAAAATCGCGTAGATGGAAACACTTCATATAAAGACAATGATATGCGATTTTTGACGTTCCAGTGTCTGCACCGGCGCCTGACTTCAGCCGTATAAATGGAAACGCAGCTTTAATCTGACTTGTGCAGAAGTTTCCACTCAGTTCAGTGGTTTTAATTCCCTCAAACTACATTTTAAAGTATTGGGGCTCAGTGACTCTGCTGCTGCTGTTGTTGGGGGGTACCTGTTCACCCAGTTGTGCAATTCTTTTTCAGCTAGGTTTAAAGTGGCAAGATTTGAAATTCTAGATTTGTACCAATATGGATATTGGTCTCAGGTTCTGAATGGCTATTGGATCAGAAATGCCTCTCTCGACAATTCAAACTTTAGGCCACAAAAAGCATTCCAATGACAAGTGCTCATGTGGCAATGGCTGTGCCACTTGATTAAAGATGTGGTCTTTTCTGATAACCCAATGAGTGTTTGAAGTTTGATCCAATTTCCTCATGTTTTATGGGGTTTGCCAGCCATTGAACTGTCCATTTGTGTTCCGCCAAAATAAAAATGACCAAGGAACATAATTCAATTAGATCACTCGAGTTCCACTTTATTTTTTCACACTGCACAACTTGGATCCAAACACGTTTAGAATTTTTACATGTATAGTGACTTAGCAATAGGTTTATTTTGCAGAACGATTAACTGGGTGTTGCTTGTCTTTGTCACTGGGTTCAACTGAACTATTGTGCAAGCCTTCTGAAGTACTCATTTTCACATCAAGCAAATATTAATTTGAAATGATAAAATATGTCGATACTGCAGTCAGGGGTGTGGTTGCTGATAGACTGTAAGCAGTACTGAGTCATTTCATTGGCAGAATGTTTCCGATTGGATTCATTTTCATTTAATTCCTGGGTATTTGGACCTTTTTTTTTTTTTTTTTTTTTTTCATTTAATGTTATTTGAAAGTTTGAAGTCATGTTCCTGAATTTGTCAACACTCCTGAGCTCATCTTTCCTGGTTGAAAATATTTTTTTTGGAATATGTTTATTGGATCTAACTTTGCTCTGCTGTTCATTCAGCATGTAGCATGCCTAAATGCATACGTGGGTTTCAAATGTTAGGTTTCCTAGTTCTTTAAAATTTAAACATGTGACTTTACTCATTTAATTTCTTTATCCCCTGTGAGTGAAAGCTTGCCCTCTGGGTTGGGCAGTTTGGTAGGTTAGATTTGGTTGGGTCGGGGGAAAACCATAACCATCTTGTATGCTCCTAGTGTTTCAGTGCCCCGAGTTCAGCCATTACACACCGTGTGCAAATGCTTGCTCGGCGGTGTGTGCAGAGGTTCGGCATATGGTGGAGTGTCCTGCTGGATGTGTGGAAGGTTGCCAGTGCGACAAAGGCTTCTACTATGATGGCAACCGCTGCGTGCCACAGGATATGTGTGGCTGTTTCCTGGAAGGGCGTCGGTATCAGGTGAAGCCTCAGGAAGATGTTGAGGAATGTCGTTTGGAAAAGGGTACAGTGGGTACAGTGGTTTCTGATTAAATCTCAGCCTAACATTTCTGGTGTAGGTAGTGGCAGTGGTCTGGGTACTCGACTCTCAGTCCCTGTCTACGTGGGCACTGGCATCTTAAACGGCCTTTTTTTTTTTTTTTTTTTTTTTTTTTTTTTTTTAAAATGCATTTTGGCTGTTCGTCCACGTGCAAACTGCATTCTTGGTAACTAATATGGCCCTTCCTGAGAACGCCTTCCAGTATGACGATTTCTAGGAACTGTTTACATGTGGACTGGGAACTGTTTTTAGCTTGTTACAATGAAAATGGAGTGCATCTCTTAGCTAGTGATTGGTCTGCATGGTCTTGCATTAAATTATCATTGCCACATTTTGGTATAGCATGCTCTTGACAACGGTTCAATTGTGTTTGCATCTTCATGAGGATGGATATTTTATGAAAACTGAAACCTGTCTGTGGATTAGCCTCAATTTGATTCCATTTCCTCTTGCCATCTCTAGTTAATCTGAATGTGCCTCTGTCCATAATGCCATTGATGGTTAATTGCAGGAGAATTTAACAATACTAAATGCCAGTTTCCTCCTGGGATTCAAATTCCTGTAAATTGTGGATGAAATGGCGACTCTGGAGCCTGTATAGATTGGAGGGTCCTCTTTGATATTTGTTTCCTGAATTTGCACTAATTTCTTTGAGAAGACTGACTGGTAAAATGAGATGGTTGAATTGATTGGTGGAAGAAGTGCTTGGCCTGACTTGGTGCTTCTGGTCTGTCTCCAGCCAGGGGAAATGAGGCTCCTGCAGAACTGCACCCTGAACTGCACCTGTGGACCGCCGGTGATGTGCAAACCGCACGCCTGTCCCAGCTCTCATGTCTGCACAGTCAAGGATGGGGTGATGACCTGTCAATCTACAGGTACAGGCTTTCTGCATACTGTCTCACTCCAGCAGGAATGAAATGCTCCCATCTTGGACAGGAAGCAGTCCACTCTTCTGTATTACGGCACAACTAATTAAGATTGGCTAGAGTACAGCATGCCCTGTTCTTAAAGCCTTAATTAGCTGGTGACAAAGGAAACAACTGTCTACAGAAGCTGCATCCCTCTGTACTAGTTTCTCAGCCTGCACAATGGTTACTAGCAAGGCCTGTTTATTTCCTGTTTAAATTTTCTCAAGTCTGAACATTTGGACTGAATTTGATTCTATATTGTGATACCATATATAGTGGCTAAATTGTTACTGAAATGTGAAATTGGGACCAGGAGAACTTGTGAATCTGCTTTGAAGAGCAAGTGTCTTTCAGTGATGGCCAATTCCATTGTGACGGGCGTTACGTTTGCACGCATTTTTTGAAATTTGTACCAACTTCACTGTCAACCATAGTGCAATATTTGGACTGTGTGCTACTAGTCAACCCCATGCTCTATCAAGATTTACAAACTTTATGCCAAAAATACTGTTTTAATCATTATTAATCATATGTTAATTAGCTGTGACGGGCGTTACAGCTAAAAGACATTGGGTTGAAGCCCATAGACATGTTACTGATTTCTCTGAACTGTGATCTCCTTTAAATATAAATGATGTATAGCAATGTGGAGCATGTCTGTGGGATTCACAAAGCTAAGGCAGTAAGACAGCTTTACCATACTATTTGAGTAAAATGAACACTTAATTCACTGTGACGGGCGTTACATACTTGTGACAGGTGTTAGTGTGCAAATAATCAGGTGATGAACAATGTTTCTGTGGTTGATAACTGTCATTCACCACTCTAGCATTCCTTATACGAGACAGTCAATCCCCAAGGCTCATTGTCATAATCCTTTGTTTGCTACATGTGTCTTTGTGCAAGCCACTTAAAAGGGACTCTTTGCTCGTAGTTTGTTTACATTTTGGCGAGTGAAAAATTGCCTCAATACTCTAAAATCAAAGTTCTAGAGATGAAAAATGATGGCTTTGTGCCTTTTTCTACAATAGCAGTTGAAGTAGCACACTTGGGCTTGCTGAGATTTTTGCTAAAACAATACTGAATCTGGTTTTCGCCGTTCTCGACATTCATGCTGCCGCCGGGCTTCAGATTTCCCCATACTGAAGATCTGCTGAAATAAAGAAGATAGAATTTTAAGAATAACTTGGAAACACACCTGTACAAGATGATCCACAGTGCTTGACCAAATACCCTTATTACATGTGGAGAGTCAAGTGACTTGCACAAGGACGTAGGCCTATCAAATCCATAATCCCACTGAGCTCAGGTAACTTCAATGAGCAGCAAGCATAATGCATGACTTCACATGCAGGTAGGCGACTGTTTTTAGCTCCAGCCATGGCAGCAGTGGTGTACATCAGGACACTGAGTAGTTTTAGACCATTGGCGGCTGGTGAACTGGCAATAGGGGAGGCTCAAACCCACCCCTTGAAAATGATTAGTCATGACCTGTTGTCAATCATTCATTTAAATTACTGTTACAGAAACTCCAAAAAGTCTTAACATTATCAGGTGTGGTCAGTTTTCATTAATAACGCACACCTGTCAACTCATGCATGAGTTTTAGTGGTATATTTACGCTCCTCTGCTGTAGTCAGCAACTATTCAAAGCATGTGTAAGATTCTCGCAAGGAATTGAAGTCCTTGTGCATGAAGGTTTATCAGTTTCACCTGCGTTATGACTCTGGACTTCTCACGCTTTTCTTTACTCAGGGGTTGGAAGCAAGGCATGTGTTTAATAGTTTAAATGAAATAAGATAATTTGAAACATCTTTATGCAATTCCATTGCTTCCAATGATCTTATTTCATTTAAACAGTTTAAACGATCATGAAACACATGCCTTGCTTCCAACCCGAGTTAAAAAAAAAAAGTTAAACAAGTTCGGAGTCATAACGCAGGTGAAACTGAGACCTTCATGCACAAGGACTTCAATTCCGTGTGAGAATCTCTTACACATGCTTTGAAAAGTTGTTGACTACAGCAGAGGAGCGTAAATATACCACAAACTCATGCATGAGTGTTGACAGGTGTGCGTTATTAATGAAAACTGACCACACCTGATTAACTTTTTGGAGTTTCTGTAATGGTAATTTAAATGAATGATTGAAAACAGGTCATGACCAATTATTTTTAAGGGATGGTTTCAGCCTTATCGCCAGTTCACCAGCCGCCACTGTTGTAGACTTGGTATTCTTGGGCTATTTTCAAAACTGACGTTCCCTACAATACTTATTTTGTGATTAAAAACATTACTTTTGCATAAAAGTTCACTTGTAACTTTCTCAGCATATACAAATGTACAATGAGGAAAATCACTGATTTGTTCCTTCTGACTGCTTCACTCTTCCATGTTTGCTGTCTGCACTGAGTTGACCTGGTATATGACCTTGTTTACTTGCACCTGACTGACATTCAGCCAGACTGGCCTGCCACCTGGCATTTGCTGTTTGAACTGAAAGTCAATTCACTGTCCAAATTGCTTTAAAAGCTGTCATTCTGTGATGTAAACTTGTGATGGAACGCCCATCACACCACCCTCTAACGCCCGTCACATAATATTTAACTCCCGTCACGGCGTTACATAACCACAAAATGAAAACGACAAACCCCATTTTATATCTATACCTACCATCAAGCCAACTTTGTATTTGGACTTTCATAAACTTCCGCTTATTTTTGTGTCACCTAATAAAACTTGTTTGTTAAAATGTGACGGGCATTACAATTCAAGTGTCAAAGTCCATCACAGTAAATCTGTATTTTTCCTCAATCATGGCATGCACCTTAAAATTCAGACAAAAAAGGTTAACAGTTGTCAGTGCAGTAACTCTGAGGAAGTCTGAGTTTTGCATTTTTATCAACCTGAGAACAGGCAGCTGCAAAACGGACATTTTTGGTTATGAAAAGACAAGTCGGTTGCAGTCGATTATCATTTTGACCACGTCCCCCAAAAAATTCCCAGGGGTATGATCTCAAAATTACTTTTACATTTTGATAGCCCAAATACTATATTTAATCCACAACAAGGAGAACATCTGTTTCTTTCAACTTAAAAATTTGGGTTCCATGTCCCCATTTACATGGAATTGGCCTGGTGGTAACTAGCACTGTTCCTTGATGGGTTTTCACTCCTTACCTAACAGGGCACTGCCTGTCTTGTTCGGGTGCTGAATACATGTTGCATGTTATTTGCAGATTACTTGTGCTGGTAGTGCATCTCCGATTGGACACAATCTGTAGAGCTGGGATACTCTAGGAGCAGGTTCAGGAAATGCTGCCTTAGTCTGGGTTGCAGATCCCTATTTAGGAGTGCATTTCCCAAAAGCGTAGTTGCTAATTAAGCAACTTCCATATTTCTTCCATTCAGTCAGTGGACCCAACTTAGTTAGCATCTGCTTTCAGGAAACGCACCCCAGGCTGAATTGAGTATTGCTCCAGTGCCAATTTGGGAATTTCTCTTTTTAGACCCATGTGAGGGGAAGTGTGGTGCATACGAGACGTGTGCACAAAAGCCCAAAGGTCCCGTCTGCAACCCACCCGTCCTGGACCTTTGCTGGGCCTGGGGAGACCCGCACTTCCGCAGCTTTTCCGGGACAGACTTTGACATGGACGGCACCTGCACCTATGTGCTGGCCGCGAGCGGCGGGAGGTGGGGGCTGACCCCTTTTACAGTCACCGAGAAGAACGAGAAGCCCAATGGTTCCTTGGCGTCGTCAGCCCGTGCAGTCAACATCAGCGTGTATGGTTATGTGGTGACCATGGATCGACTGGACAAGGATGCTGTTCGGGTGAGAAATGGAGAATGTTGAGTGGAACTGCCCTGGGACTGCGGATTAATTTCTATCAATATGCTGCTCAAGCGGAAGCTGACGGCTGTGGTTTTAGTCATGTCTCTGTGGCCTCCCTCTGGTAGAAGGGCCAGTGCTGGCTGGCCTGTGAGGGGAAACAACCAATTTCTTTTTGGCAGCTTATCTAACACTGCAAGTGCATGTTTGGCTGATGTGCAGATGTATAAACATGGCATTCTTTCTGGTAGCTAATTGTGGTGTAGGAAGATGCTTGTGATCTGTCAGAGGTCCCTCATTCCACTGCACAGCTGCTTTAACCTGGCTGTTGGTTTGATCCCCTTTTATAAACGGTGTGATCACTCTACATTTACATGCTGAACCCAGAAATAAATGCACAGCTTTCCTGTATAAACGAGGCCCGAGACCACCAGCCACAAATACAACCCCAATTCTGAAATAATTGGGACAAAGTGTAAATTGTGAATAAATCAAAACGCAATGACTAAAATCACACAAGCCAGTGTTTTTTTTTTTTTTTTTTTTTTTTTTAAATTCACAATAGAACAGATAAAATGTGAATAAATTGTGAATAAAATCAAAATGCAATGACTTTCAAATCAGTCCAGCCAGTATTTTATTCACAATAGAACAGATAACAAAGCAAATGTTGAAACTGAGAAATTTTACAATTTTATCCAAAATGAGCTCATTTCAAATTTGATGGGTGCTACAGGTCTCAAATGTTGGGACAGGGGCGTGTTTACCATGGTGTAGCATCCCCGCTTTTTAAGAGTGGAGGCGTCTGGGCATTGAGGAGACAAGTTTGAGTTTCGTCATTGGGATTTTTTTCCCACTCTTTAATACAGGCTTCCAGCTGCTGGAGAGTTTTAGGTCTCTTGACGGACCTTTTTTTTAATTTTGCGCCAAATGTTCTCAATCGGTGAAAAGATCAGGACTGCAGGCAGGCCAGTTCAGCACACTGACTCTTCTGCTACGAAGCCATGCTGTTGTAATGGCTGCAGTAGGTGGTTTTGCATTGTCCTGCTGAAATGCACAAGGCCTTCCCTGGAATAGATGTCATCTGGAGGGGAGCATATGTTCTAAAACCTTTATCAGAGTTGGGACCAAGTCATCATGTCCAAGTCAAATCAAGTCACTGGTCATTAGCTCAAACTCAAAGCAGATGAGGGAGAGCAATGAGGAGTGAAAGGGGGCGGGGGAACAAATTAGACAATGAGCCAACTAATTAACAAGCAGAGTGGGTACATTTAGGATCAGAAAGGGGTCAATGTCAACATGAAATGCAGCTCATGGCTCTCTCAGCTTTGCCCACTCTGCTTGTTAATTAGTAAGCTCAATTGCTCTCCCTCGTCCGCTTTGAGTTTGAGCTAATGACCAGTGACTTGATTTGACTTGGACATGACTTGGTCCCAACTCTGCTTCATATACCGTTCAGCATTCATGGTGCTTTTTAAAACATGCAAGTGTCCCACACCATATGCACTAATGCATCCCCATACCATCAGAGATGCTGGCTTTTGAACTGAACGCTGATAACAGGAGGGGTGGTCTTTCTCCTCTTTAGCCCGGAGGACATGACGCCCATGATTTCCAACAAGAATGTCAAATCAGGACTCGTCTGACCACAGGACACTTTTCCAGTTTGCTACAGTCCATTTTTAAATGAGCCTTGGCCCACAGAACACAGCGGTGCTTCTGGATCATGCTCAACAATGGCTTCCTTTTTGCATGAGTTTTAGGTGGCATCTGTGGATGGCACAGCAGACTGTGTTTACAGACAGTGGTTTCTTGAAGTATTCCTGGGCCCATTTAGTAATGTCAGTGACAGAATCATGCCGGTGAGTGATGCAGTGGCGTCTGAGGGACCGAAGATCACGGGCATCCAGTTAAGGTCTTCGGCCTTGTCCCTTACGCACAGATTTTTCCAGTTTCTCTGAATCTTTTGATGTTATGCACTGTCGGAGACCTTCAAAGCCTTTGCAGTTTGACGTTGAGGAACATTGTTTTTAAAGTATTCCACAATTTTTTACACAAGCCTTCACAGGTTGGAGAGCCTCTGGCCATCTTTACTTCTGAGAGACTCAGCCTCTCCAAGACATCACTTTTATAGCCAATCATGTTACACACCTGATGCCAGTTAATTACTTGCTAAATGTTATTTCAGCTGATTCTTGTATAAATTGCTTACAGCCCTTTTTGCCTGTGTCCCAACTTTTTTGAGACCTGTTGCAGTTAGAATTTGAATTAAGGTCATTCTGTGGATGAAAATGTCTCATTTCAAGATTTGAAATGACATCTGTGTTCTGTTGTAAATTGACTCATGTGACCTGAAAGTCATTGCTTTTTTTTTTTAATAAATTTGGCATCTCCAATCCCACCCGAATCTGGAATGCCCAATTAGTGAACTATGTACAAAGCTTGCTTGTATGCGACCCCTTGCTGCCAACTCAGGAGAGCGAAGACAGTTCACGGCTCTCCTCCGAAGCACGTTCCTGTCAGCCACTGCTTCTTATACACTCATTGGTTGAATCTTCAAGTTCAGAACGAGGACGGAGGATACCCGGACATGAATAGACTTAGAATCTTCCTGACGAGCACCCGTCTGGCCTACAGGCGCTTGAGCAACGAACAAAGCTATTTAGCTACTTCCCTTTTCCCGGCAGTCCCTTCCCAATTTGAAACCCTGTGGCGCGATGGCCAATTGTGCGCTACTCTGAAAAAGCTGCCGACCACTGCCGGTTGGTACGACCGGGGCTCGAACCCGCGACGTGATGGTCACTTCTGCACTGCAACACAGTGCCTTAACCGAGTGAGCTATCCGGCAGCTCAGTCATTGCATTTTGATTTTATTCACAATTTACACTTCGTCCCTACTATTTCAGAATTGGGTTGTACTTGATGTATACGTATAGCATGGATGTGACTTCTGTACTTGGTGAAACGTTCAACTACGAACTTTCAGTTTCTAGCCTTGTATGCATTAGATGAATTTCTGACAGTGGCTTTCAGTGTTTGGATGCATGACGAGTATTTAATGGGTGCATCTAGACCTTTAATCTGTAGCCCAATGGCTTTATCGGCAATCAAGTTATAGCATGTTGGTCATCTGAATTGTTCTAAATGCCTCTGAAATCAGTTGTGTAATTTGCTGCTTTTTGCAAGACACCCCCCCAGGTCAATGGTCTTCGCAGCCGACTGCCCATCAGTCTGAGGGACAGAATAAGAGTGGATTACTGGGGGGAGCTGGTCATGCTGCAGACTGACTTTGGGCTGCAGGTGATCTTTGACTGGGCCTCTCTGGTCCTCGTGGCCCTGCACCCAATGTACAGGGGTGAAATCTATGGTCTCTGTGCATATGATGGTGGCGAGACCAGCATGGTAAAGGGCGCACCCAAGAGGGCACGAAAGAGCGTGATTGAGTGGGCGAAGATGCATGCAATCAGTGACGGGAACTGGCAGTGCTGCACTGACTGTGCACAGCCATCACCCAACATCACACCAGAGGATGAGCAGCGCAGTCGGGAACGCTGTGCAGTCCTTCGGGAGGCCACTGGTCCCTTCGCCCTTTGCAACAAGGAAGTGGCTCCCGACTCCTTCCTCCAGGGCTGTGTGAGTGACCTGACCAACAGTGGTGGAGCCCAGAATGTTCTGAAACAGGCTTTGAAGTCCTACACTGCAATCTGCCAATACCATGGTTTTACCTTTGGAGACCCAGGAAACCTGTACTATGGTGAGTAACTTGACTTGTTCTGAAGTCCTTTAAATTCTTGTTTGGTCTGAATGGTGGGATGGGCTCGGGGCGCAGGGTCTATGTTCTACAGTTTAAATGAGCTGCCTGTCCCAGGCATAAGCAAGCTTTTGTTACGCTTGCATAAAGCTGCCAAAAGCTGTTATGAGGATAAATGGTCAAGACAGAATTGTATCTGCGAGACGAATCTCCCCATTCTCTGCATCACAGGGTACACTGGCCACCTACCTGAGTGCTTCAATTCTGAACTTAATTCATGGCTCTTCCTGTGTTGACAGATGAGCCTGGTGTCTGTGGGCCTTACGGTGAGCTTAATATCTGCGCATCCCCTTGTCTTCCATCTTGTGATGAGTTCACCAGCCCAGCTTGCAATCGGCCATGCATGCGGGGCTGCGTCTGTAAGGCTGGCTACGTCAACATCAATCGGACCTGTTTGCCAATGACTGACTGCGGCTGCCTGGACTCAATTGGTCAGCTCCGGAAACAAAATGAGACCTTCTGGTCTCCAGAAAACTGCGAGGACCAATGCACCTGCAACCCTTCCACCAGAACAATCGAGTGTGTCCGTGTCTCCTGCCCCACTGGTCAGCATTGTCAGCTCGTGAGCGGCATCAGAGGCTGCTACCCCACTAACAGGGTCACCTGCACCCTGATGGGCGGCCTCCACTTCCAAACTTTCAACGGGCACGTCTTTGACTTTCGAGGAGGCTACACTTACAGGCTGGTTGGAGCTCAACCCCATGTTGGCACCATGGTTCCCTTTAGTATTTGTATTGCCAATGCCAGTGACAGTACTAGGCTCTTCCTCAGTCTTGACCTAAGAGTGGATGTGTATGGGAAGGTTCTGGTCATCAGCAAGGAAGCTCCCTACAAGCTCAAGGTATGTTGGGGCGCCTTTAATTGGGGACCAGTTTTATGGGCCTTGTTAGAATGTGTTTCATGTGTTGACCAGTCTCCCTGCTCTCAATCAACCAAATACAGAGATGGCAATTGAATTAAAATTTGGAATGGAATTTGGATGCTGTTGAGAGTAATCAATGTCATCTCCCTGAATTTTCAGCTCCTAATCAAAGTGGGAGTCATTAATGATACATTTTAAATGTAAATGTATTAAATTTATTCCCCCCCGCACACACAGGTGGACTGGCTGTACACACCCTTACCATACCATTTCAACAAAGGCCAGATCCTGGCCTACCACTCCCCCTCATCCATCACAATCCAAACAGACTTTGGCCTGCATGTGGTGGTAGGCAGGACAGGCACGATAAATGTGGTGGTCCCTGGCTGGTACAGCTCAGTCCTGTCAGGCTTGTGCGGTAAGCCCAGCGACCCAAAGGGAGCGCTAGTGACACCGTCTGGATGGGCCTCCAACCTGCAGGAGTTTGCAAAGAGCTGGAAGATCGGGGCGGTGGGTCACCCTCTGCCCCCTGATCCGAGGCAGTGCACCAGAGAGGAGCAGAATTTGTTCAAGGACTTCCACTTTTGCCAAGTGCTTTTGGATGAACAGGGCCCATTCAAGCAGTGCAATGATGTCTTGGACCCTCGCCTGTACTACGAAGCCTGTTTGGCAGATACCTGTGCATTCGGGGGGCACCCTGCTGTACTCTGTAACTCAATTAGTGACTATGCAACTGCCTGTCTAGCTTCTAACATCACTGTACGGGAGTGGAGGCAAGAGACCTTTTGTGGTGAGAATAAAATGCAGTGTTGGTGGTCAGATTTGGAGGAAAATGCCACCTTGGGTGTTTGCTGAATGTCCTAGTATTTCATGGGTTGAGGGAGTGCTTGCGGTGGGAAATGAATGTGACAGGATGGCTTTGGTTAGGGTGTGGTGAATGGCTGGGTTGGGCTAAAATTGGGTTTCTCTCCCCCCCTTCCTTTAGGGATGGAGTGTCCTGTTAACAGCCACTATGAGCTGTGTGGGACCAGCTGCCCAGAAACCTGCAGCCAATCTCTGAGCCCAGCGACCTGCTCCATGCCGTACCAGGAGGGCTGCCAGTGCGACAGCGGCCTGGTCCTGAGCGATGGGAAGTGTGTACCACGCTCGGAGTGTGGCTGTACATACAAGGGGCAGTATTTCCCACGTGGCACCTTCATCCTGGGTGACCAGTGCCAGGAAAAGTGCCACTGTGGAGAGGGGTCTAAAATGGTCTGCTCCTCAAGCAGTTGCAGGGACCTGGAGACCTGTGTTGTGGAGGGGGGCTTTGCCAAGTGTATGCCAACCAATCCTGGCACGTGTCATGTGTTGGGTGGCTTTGGGTACATCACCTTTGATGGCTACGCATTAGCACACCATGGAATCTGCTCCTATGTTCTTGTGCAATCAAATGCATCTACCTTGCCTCACTTTAAAGTGCTTGTAAGTGTAGAGAGGGAGGAGAAAGAACATGACCCACTGAAGGCTGTGGTTCTCATGCTGGGTGAAGAGACTGAAGTGGAAATATTTCCCAAAATTCTTTGGAAAGTCAAGGTGAGTGGTGCTTTTGTTTGGGCTAAAGGTAAAAATGCATCTAGTAAACCTCTGAAAGTGTTTGTACTAATTTCTAGATTTGTCATCTCAGAAAATTTAACTTTCTCTTTCAGTTTAACAAGGAATATTTCACCTTACCCATGGAAATTAACAATGGTGCAGTAAAAGCATACCAAGATGGCGGCAGCAGTGTCCTGGAGACTGACTTTGGCCTCCAGATTCGCGCTACCTCAACACACTATGTCCAGGTCATTGTCCCACGCGCTTACTGTGGTGCCACCTCTGGTCTCTGTGGGAACTACAATGGAGACTCTGCTGATGACTTGAAGCGGTCTTCCAAGATGACTGCTGGAAGTCCCTTGGCCTTCCTCAGAAGCTGTGCAGAAGCAGTTCCGGGCCAGCATTGCTCTCTGGATTGCAGGGCAAACTGCGGGCCATGCAAGAACTTCTCTAAGAAGGGACACTGCAAATCTTGTGATCTTCTGGCTTCAAAGAGTGGCCCATTCCAGAACTGTCACAACGTAGTGCCTGTGGAGCCTTATATTGATGTGTGCTTGAAGGTTTGCTGTGCCACGTCCCGAAAACAGGAGGCCCTTTGCTTGTCTCTGGAGGCCTATGCTGTGGCCTGCAAGGCGAAAGGAATCAAAGTGGATACCTGGCGAGGGGAGAACTGCCGTGAGTGGTCGGCCTGAAAGTGGTCTGTTCGATTTTTAATTTGTTGCCTTTAGCACCTCGTGATCCTCAGTAGCTCCAGACTTATCGACATATCTGAATAAGTTCAGTCAGTTGAGTTGACTCTGGCCATTGAACAGACTGTACTGCAAAGGCACCTCCAATCAGCACAATGAAAATTACGGCGTGCTGATGCGAGGCAAAAATGCTAGTTCTTCCTACTCTGGCACAGATTTTAATCAATTGAACATGATTGCTTCAATTTGAACTTAAGTCAGTTGAACCACCACTAATGCACTGTCAACATTGCAGTTTCTCCTAAATGCATGGGTTTTAAAATTATAAGCAGGCGATTAGCTTGTATATGACCAGCAGATTGCCACAAATGGTGATGGGGAGGAAATGGTATTCCTTTGTTTGGTTACGGAGTCATGTTGCTTAAGTATTGTGTGCGGTGAGATTTAATTTTATTCCTCTCCAGGTCTCAAGTGTCCTGACCAAAGCCATGCTAGCAGCTCTGTGGATTCATGCTCCAGTACCTGTCCTGAGATTCTCTCTCCTGGCCTTTGTAAAAGGCAATATGAAGGTTGCCAGTGCAATGACAGTTTGGTGTTCAATGGTGCCACATGTGCTCCTCTCAGCCAATGTGGATGCATGCTTGGAGGAAGATACATCAAGGTAAACTTGATTTATTTTTTCCCCCAAACATGAAATGCTGGTCTTTTGAAATGTAGTACTGTTCGAGAGCAAGCATGTGAGCCAAAAAGATGATGCTCCAGTGATGCGCATTTTTGGCTTCTGTTCAGTCAACCATCTAATTTCAGAAGCAGTTGTATTTTCGTTAAACTGGATATTGCTGCTTTTAAAGTGGAGGGTACAAAATGGTGATGGGGTTACCAAATTAATGGAATGGTTGAAGTGGTTTTTTTTTTTGTTTTTTTTTTTTTTTTTTTTTTTTTTTAAATGGTACTTAGTAAAATTTGGGGAAGAGCACTGAATTTCTTGCCAATTCCTTTTTAAAGAGCAGACAAGGAGATCCAGTGCCAAGAATGGTTGTAGAACGGGTTGAAATGTGAAATATTCTGGTTCTCTTGCCCACCACTTCAGAATAAGGAGTACATCTATGGACCAGGCTGTACCAAGAGGTGCTGGTGTGAACTGTTGGGGGGTGCTACCTGTGAGCAGACAGCCTGCAGCACTGGAGAGCGATGCCTGGTCAGGGATGGCGTGTGGGGCTGCCACAACGACATTGGCACCTGCCTAGTACAGCCCAACTTAGCATTCAAAACCCTGGACGGCCTCGAGTCAAACCTGAAAACCAATGTGGCCTTCAACCTGGCTTCTCTCTGCGACCGGAAAAGTGACCACTGGTTCCAGCTGATCCTCTTCAAGGGTCATTGTGATGAAAAGCGGACAGTTGACGCACTGCACTTGTTCCTGCATGGGGTAACACTGGTGATCCAGAATGGGAGGGTCTATGTAAGTGTTGCTCTGTGGTGCACACTAAATGGTTTTACCCTAATCTGGGGGGAGGGTTGTCCCCTCTGCTTTCTCAGATTATGGTGCTGTAGCTTTTTCATGTCCCTGCACTTGCTCACTTGCAGCATGTTGAGCTGGAGAAATCTTGGAAGGAAACCCTTTTTTAAATTTAATATATGGTGTTTGCCCCAGTATCTGTAATTGTGCCTCTTGTGCAGGCTAAAATTATTGGTTTTCTTTACAACATGAGAATCTTGATCCTCTTTCCCTCATTGGAGGAGGGATGGAATTACTTGATTAACACCCAACTTTACCAGTTTAAATGCTGTGCACGTCTTGAACATTGCTTTTTGCCATTGGGTCTCATGGATTACACGATTTTTTGGATTTGAAAGATTGAAGCCTTTTAATGAAGTCTTGCTGTAGTTGGCTCTGAGTATAATGCCAGCTTCAAATCCATTTGAGAACTTGAGTGATCACAAGCTCTGTTTCATAACTCATGAAAACAGCAGTGAGAATTCTGTAACTTGACTGCATGCCAATGAAAGGGATGAGACTGTGCAATGAAGTCTCGCGTGAAAATTTGTATTATAGATTTTCAACAGCAGAGCAGGATAAAGAAATGTAATTCCTTGGGACATGGATCTGAAGGTTGGAGCGAGAGGTTTTGTAGGCTTGTGACAGCATTTTGAAAGTAGCTTACCTGGTGAACAGCTGCATTTAAATGTGGTTTTACCACAAGTGTCTTGTAATGAAGACCTAATGAGTTCTCAGCAGGGTGGAAAGTGTTTGAATAAACTCTGCCTTTCTGCTGGAGCTGTGGAACTCGTTAACTGCCTATCACTTTCAACTGGTATTAAATTTATTTTCAGTTCCTTTGCAAGGAGATTGCCACTCAGCTGGCCATGTTCAACTCAATTTTCTTAAATTTGTGGTGCTCAGTACCAGTAAAGGCCCTATGCCGACTCCCATTTGGATACCTTGCTGCAAAACTGAACCCACAAATTGAAAGTTTAGCTGCTAGTTCAGTCTGAAAATGATATGGAGCATAGTGGTCAACCTTCCTCACCTGCAGTCCCTGAGAGCAGACTATTCTGTTTGTATCAGTGTTAAGAGCATTAGAATGAGATTCCTATCTGACACCTGCACTACTCACTCAACCTGGTTCCATTTAACTCTGGAATTCCCCCATGTTTGCTTCAGTTCAGCAATTCTGAGAAGCTGTGAGGACCTCCTAGAAGGGTGGTAACATGTTGATTACCATGAATACTAACATTAAGTGTATGTAGATGGTCATGTTGGCAAGTTGTCTTGCAAAATTTGGTAATTCAGTTTGATTATATTTAATTTCAAATCAAATGTCGGAAAGTTGCCTTTCAGGGCTTATATCACATGTTCTGAAGTTGTACTGTCTTAGTGTAATTTCTTTCCCACTTGTTGCTGTCTCTTGGCAGGTGGATGGGGATTTGGTATCCTGCCCCCTCTCCCTGCCCTCAGGGGTTTCTGTAAATCGGGTCTGGGACTGGCCAGAGGTCCGAATTGCAGTGAGGAAGAGTTCAGGGTCAGAATCTCAACCAGATTTGGAGCTGGAGGCTAGTAGCACGGGTATGGTGATGGTTCGGCCTTCAGCAAACTTCAAGCTATGCGGAGCATGTGGCAACTACAACGAGCTGGCTGGTGACGACCTCCCTCATTCTTATGATTGGATCATGAGCTTGGATGGCTGGTGAGGGTCATTGGAGGGCTTGTTTCTCTTTGGGGTAATTGACAACTAGGTTGAGACCAATTCATGTTCAGTTTGACAGTGTAGGCATAGAACAGTCTGTTGTGGATTCCCCTTGCATTAGTCTAGTCAAACTAATCTTAATGATTCAAGTGTACGCAATTTTGGTCTCGTACTGTCACATTGTATTAAGAGTAACAGTGTGGTGCATAATTTCGGTGATGCAATAGCATTGTATAAAATCTTGTGGAAGTTGAAACACGACTGCATGTTTTCTCTGAAGAGAATTGTGCCTGAAACCCCTGTGGAGAAGCCTTGAGTTTATTTCTTAGCCTGACTTGTAAGCACAGGATTCTGACTTTCTAGATCAATAACAATTTTCATGAAGTAGAACAGTTGAAATGTAGTATAGCAGTATCGAGCTATAGTCTAATCCTTCTTTTGTGCAAAAAACCATTCCAATGTTCTTGCAAACTGACCACAATTTGCAACGCATAGCCCACGGTAACAATCATTCATGGACCTTTGGTGTTGGGATGTTTAGGGGGACGCTCGCATTACCAGTAGGTCTGTATGCTTGTTAAATTGTCCATTTCCTTATAGGTATGGGTGCCCCCACCCTAGGACAAATTTTTTTTTTTTTTTTTTTTCCTTCAAATTGGATGTGCACTTAAATTGTATGATGGTCAACACTAATTTCCAATGATTTAAAGCTCGTTTTTAGTGTCCCGTCTTGTGATTACATCCCAATTGGTAGAAATGGGCATTTCTTGCTGGTGGATAAGTCATTGGTTTTCAAGCACTTTACCTTTTTCTCTTTCATTTCTAGTGCTTTTGGAGACTTGGAGATTTGAAATCCAGCTGGCTGCACTTCAACCATGTGTGCAACAATATTGTAAACCACCTGGTACAATAAATGTGTTAAATCCACACTCGGTGTGTT
This sequence comes from Gymnothorax javanicus, assembly GCA_029692085.1. Taxonomy (NCBI): domain Eukaryota; kingdom Metazoa; phylum Chordata; class Actinopteri; order Anguilliformes; family Muraenidae; genus Gymnothorax; species Gymnothorax javanicus. The sequence goes on along the minus strand of CM056193.1, from coordinate 36,842,814 downwards.
TCTTGGCTATGTTATCATATTGGCCTTTTTTAAAATTCCAATCCCATGATCCCAAAAATCTAAGTTGGAAGGGATTTAGTGATGTACTGACAATTGTTACACAATATGTGGTCACGACTGCTGAAGACTTTTGGAATTCCTTCTAGAAATGGCTTGAATGTTGGAATGGCCATATCGGGGGGGCAGAGTGATCATTTACTTTGTGTACGCACACGCCGGCCCCTTAAAGTGTTTAGCCACACCGCAGGCATGTCTGATCTTCCATCATAACAGTGGGAAGTTGCCCAATTCTACAAATTATATTGGAAGCAAATTGAAGTGTAATCATTCAAACTGCCTTAAGTATGCATTGAGGCTCCCCATGTTTTGGTCATGGGTTGCCAGTACTGAATAAGCTGCTTACACTTAAAAAAAAAAAAAAAAAAAGTTCCATGCTTTTGTTTGGTTATGGGTTGGGTTTCCCAAATAAAACTAGTTTACTTAGCATTATCAAGTGGCCCAAGCCCTTTTATTACTTTGCTGGCTAATCCCACCCTCTACATCAACAAACTAATCTACTAAACAGTTTACATTTGCTCTGAAGCTGAATTCCTGTCCTCCTCACAGATGCACTGAATTGTACAGGTTTCTCAAATTGCAGGAAACTGGTTTTAAGGTCAAAGCAAAGGTCTCATTCTGGGCGCTGATGAAGTAAATGGTCTTGTGCTTTCTCTGAGGAAATTGCACCTTCCTATTCTGAAGTACATTTAACTCACGTTAAGTTCACTTAAGTGGTACATCAATGAATCTTCACTCTGGAACCAAGAGCACCTTTCCATGTAAGTCGAGCCATAAAGGGTGTGTTCTGCAGTAAAACCAGTGGCCCTGTTCAACCATAACCAATGCATCACTGGTTCTTTACGCTACTTTCACATTGCAAGCCTCGTTCTTCAATTCTGAATTTTTTTTTTTTTTTTTTTTTTTGCGCTCAGGTCAGATATGCCCATCTTGACAGGTCATCGGACCATTTCTCTTTGAGCAGTTGCTTTCATGATCCTTTACATTCTTGGGTTTGCATTGACCAACTGAGCCCACAGGTTTTCAATTGGATTGAGGTTTGGTGGCTGAGATGGCCATTATAAAACATTTGATTTTTGTTATCACAGAACCATTTCTGTGTGGCTCTTGAGGTATGCTTTGGGTCATTCTCTGGAAAGTCCAACAGCCAAGTCCCAGCCTTCTGGCAGAGGTAACCACATTGTCAGCCAAAATATCCTAATACTTGGAGTCCATTATGCCATTAATCAAAACTTCCCCATAACATGACTAACCCTCCATATTTCACCGTGGGTATGAGCTGCTTCTTGTATGCATCTGTTTCAACGCCAACTGTGCTGTATCTCACAAATGTGCAATTTTGGTCTCATTTGACTGAAGCGCCTTGCTCCAGTCATAATTTAAGTGACGTTTGGCAAACTCCAAGTGCTTGCCTCTGTCTTCTGGTCAGAAAGGCTTTCTTATTGCAACCCTTCCAAAAAGCCTGTGGTTGTGTAGGCGGTGTCTTATGCTTTTTGAAACCTGGTGACCCCAAGATGCAACCAAAGCTGCAATTCCTTCAGTGAATCTAGGGGATTTTGTTGCTTCTCTCACCATACCCCTCTGAATCCTGGGGAGCAAAATGCATTTGCGTCTTCTACACTTGAGGTTTTCAACAGTCTATTGCTTTAGAATTTAATTTTTCTGACAGTGCTCAGTTGTATATTCAATCGTTTGAGTCTTGTAGCCATTACTAGATTTATGAAGGTATATGACCATCTGCCTCCTTTGAACTGAGTTTTGCTTTCTTCGTGGTATTGGATGACAAGGATATTGCACCGTTTTTATATACCCTAGTGAAACAGGAAGTGATATAATGGCTCAATATAGTTAACATTTAGATCGCTTAAGTGGAATTTAAGACCTGGGGCCTCAAGTCAGCATGGATTTCATACTTAAATATTGCTTACACTAAAAGGAAAGTAGGGTATAGTAAAATCTTATAAAATGGTGAGTAAGGTAAACTGCATGTAAGTTTTACTTGATTTGAATCAACTTGGAATTTTGCAAACATGCACAATCCTTTAAATTTTTTTAGTTTTTTTAAAGTCACCTCTTTTTATAAATCGAAATCCGCAAAGAAAATCGCGTACGCATCTATGAATATGCACCATTAATAAATGAGGCCCCAGGTTTAATTTTTGCAGATGTTATTTCCAGTAATTGAAGGTGCCATCAATTATGAAACCTTGATTAGGAGGAAACTGATTTTTAATTAAATTGAATAGTGATTTTGATTGGTTCCATTGGACATTAATATTGTATTTCTCACATTGGTATTTGAAGTTTCTCAACAAATACAGTATATTTTTTAGAATTTTGTACAATATTGTTTGTGCATTGCCAGTCAGGGGTGCTAGTAATTTTGGAGCCCACTGTATCTAATATGAAAGCATCTGCCCTCTGAAATGACAGGCATGCACACAATGATATGTTTTTGCAGGAGTTGTCAGCATCAACAACAAAAACCGTCATTCCTAAGGGCATTTATCGTATTAAAACCTGATTCAAGCCATGGAAATGGACTTGCTTGTAAGGAATGTCTGGTTGGGTGGGGAGTGGCAAATAATTCGTCAGCTGTACCTGATGAGAATATGAAAAATGTAAGATAGCTAGCTTTACACATATTTAATTCCGCTCAGGCAAAAAGCCTCATGGATTCTGATATGGCCATTCTCATATTGTTTGGCTACGTATCAAATTTGTATCTGATCACGAAACGCATCTGGAAGTGACTAAATTCTGATGAGATTGGATTTCTGTGTTCACACAGCCCAAAAAAACCTCAGATCGGTGTCAAATTAAGGCAAACAATCATTGGAGCCATTTCAGCCTAGTAATGTGAACGTAGCGCTAGACTGAGCCTTGGTTAAAATCAGTAGTTTGACTGCGGGTAAGCACACCCAGTCATCACAATTGCTGACAAAAAGGCATGTCAGTGCCTTGGTTGTGGCTGACTGTTTAAGTTGGTTTGTTCATTCTACACACAGCATCATGTTATTGCATTCAAAGCACTGTCTGGCATTATGCACTTGCATAAATACTTCAGTGAATTCAGTGCTCACTGGAAAATTTATAGGTTAAGTGTGACTAAGGACAATTTCAATTACCCTCTCATTAAATACTAGCTGGTGGTGGGACTAGTAAAATAACTTTCTGGTTCCATATGGAAGTCAACTGGCAAGTGAAGGCAATTTTTGACTATGGTGCCATACATTGATGCTGACAGAATTGGTAAGGGATGCTACATTCAGATTACAAGGCTGAAGTGACTCATATCGGATTTTTGCCTTAAAGTGACGCAGATCAGATGTTTTCAGGATTGTATGGACACAGACATGTTCTTTTATCCGATCTTCAGATCAGAATCAAGCCGCTTTTATATGTGGTCCTGGATTGGATACAAATCTGGTAGGCCTACATGGCAATTCGAGATGAATGAGAACAGTCACATTGGAATCTGTGCAGCTTTTTGCCTGTAGGCATGCACTAAGCGCAGATAAAAACCTAAAAAGCTAGCCATCTAGCCTTTCACCTTCTCAACCTCATCAGGTACAGCTGAGGAATATGTTGCCATCCTACACGGCAAATCCCGACTATACATTCGCTACAGGCATGTTAATTTTCTCTGTTTGAATCAGGTTTTAACACCATAAGTGCTCCCTCATATATCAAAGTCTTCATGACTGTTTTTGTCATTGATGACACAATGACTCATGCAAAAACATATCGATGTGTGCACTGTTGCCATTTTAGAAGGCAGATGTGTTCACATCACCAGGAGATGCTGGATACAGTTTACTTGTAATGATGACTGTGAACCGTTCAGACAGGTAAATCTGATCCAAGCTAAAAATCGGAATTAAAGAATGAGGCTTGTAATGTAAAATATAGCGAGAGAGGTTATGGAGCTGCTTGGGACAAGTGATGATTCCAAGTGTTTTTATGCATATTGATAGGGTAAAAGGGCCTCCCAAGACCAACTTTCACAGGATGCAAACAATTTTAAGTAAAATAGAGGGTAGAACTGATTGCAAGACTAAGTAGAAAAGAGGGGCAGGATTAAGGTGTTCTACTCAATGCACAGTGTACATTCATCCTAAATGTGTGCGAAAGCTGAGGAAAAATAAATGTCAAGTGAATGGACTATGCTGCAGATTTTGAAGAAAATGCTTGAAGATGTACAAAAATGGCATGGGAGTCATAATGAGGCTGATAATTGTAATGCCTGACTATGTACCATAATCTATGTAGTGGTTTAAACTGAGGGAGGCCAAAAGACACTAATGGGCTAATTGTCTGTTAGAAGTAATTCAAAACATTTTTCATTACACTTCGAGAACATAAATTAGGAGGTTAAGTGCCTTAAGACTAAAGATGGACCGTTTGTAAATATTGCTGATGCCTTAAATGGTTACTTTGAGTGCTTTACAAGAGAGCACTTTCCCATTGGCCGGAAAGCTTATTCAGTTCTCATTTTTTTTGCTGATATTGCAACGGGAGATGGAGTCCAAGACTAATTTCATAAACTAGAGTAGTGGATCTCTGTGTCAGGCCTGGGGATCCCCATGTGTTTGCTCATTTTTGTTCAAACAGCAATTACAATTTTAAACAGCCATTATTTATTTATTTTTTAATAATTAATGATGTAATTTGACAATCACGTGTAAAGGGATTATCTTCCCTCTTTGGCTATATTGTCCAAAATGGCTATTGCTGAATGCCATGCATGTAGAATAAAATTGGTGCGTTATTGCACATTTTCAAAAAGGGTTTAAATATCTAACAGACTAAATTTAAGACGATGAATCAATTGGGTCCAAATTTCATTGCAAATCTTTTTTCCCTTCTGTACAACGCAGGTTATACTCATTATCATTTGCATTGTCTTTTCATTTGTCATTAACTGCCAAAAGGCAATTTTTTTTAGAAACCATGTGTCCACACCGTCATCCGTTAGATGCCAGTTGATTCTTGTATTTCATTAGTTACAATTACCCCTATCTTTGCAATAGAGTGCAGAATGAATGATTGAATTCCAAATGAAAAAAAGTGTGCTTGTAAGCTTAGCTTATGTCGTTTAAAAGGACAAATGATCTAAATAAACATGATCCAAGAAATTTTAAGAAATGCACACCTCGCTTTTATTTCTGCGATTGCAATAATGGTCTCCTCCAAGAATCACTAACTTATCATGGTGGAGGAGTTTGCATGACCCCAGGATCTTGGGAGCTATGTTGCTTGGAGCATTTGCTCCTGGTAGGGTTCCCCATGGCAAATTGGTCCCAGGTGAGGGGCTAGAAAAATGCGTTTCACTTGGCTCCTATGCCATGGCCTTCCAGACATATGAGAAACTCGCCCAGAACTGGGATTGGGGACCCCACCTGGAGCCAAACCTGGGAGGGGAGCTCGTAAGCAAGCACCTGGTGGCCAGGTCTTTTCCCAGGACCTGGCTGGGCTCAGCCTGAGAAGGCAATGGGGGGCCGCCTCTTCGTGGGCTCACTACCCGCGAAGAGACAAGCAGGGGTTGAGCGCTCTGTGGACTGGGTTGCAGATGGGGATGGAAGCCCTGGCATTCGGGGCCCTGGTTATGGAAATTGGCTCTTGGTACATGGAACGTCACCACACTGTTGGGGATGGAGCCGGAGCTTGTGCGGGAGGTTGAGCGGTCCCGGCTAGATATAGTCGGACTCACGTCTCCGTACGTTTCTGGCTCTGGAACCCAACTCCTTGATAGGGGTCTGACTCTCTCGTTTTCTGGAGTTGCCTGAGGTGACAGGTAGGCGTGAGGAATCTCATATCTCCTCGGCTGGGCGCCACTGTTTTGGAGTTCACCCCGGTGAATGAGAGGGTCTCCGCAATGCGCTTGCAGGTTGCGGAGGGGAATACTCTGACTGTTGTTTGTGCTTACACACCTAACATTTCGGAGTATCCAGCCTTCTTGGAGTCCCTGGACAGGGTCCTGGGAATGGCTCAAACTAGGGATTCCATAGTTCTGCTAAGGCAGTGGTTCCCAAAGTCGGTTCTGGGAGACCCACTGTGTGCGCTGGTTTTTGTTCCAATCAGAATTACGATCCCGGAATTTTGCCAAGCCATTTTTTTTTTTTTTTTTTTATTAGTTGCTTTTCAGATGAGAGGGACATTTTACCCCCTTAAACCACATTATGACAGAAATGGCTATGCATTCCATGATGTTTCAAAGCTCAACATTCATATTTTTATCCCCCGCTGCGCGTTTAGCGCGAAGCGGGGGATATAGCATTGGGCTCCGTCCGTCCGTCCGTCATGTCCGTCCATACGAACACATATCGTACAGACGGCGGGGGATATTGCCATGTTAGTGGCAAACACTTGTTTATTTTGATGTATTCCAAGTAAGCATGCCAAGTGAAGGTAGCAATATATTTTATGTGATCAAATGCAAGATTGTGATCAATCAAGAAGCTGCTGATTATGTTGATGTTCTCTCCTGAAACAAAATAAGTAACATTTTTAACAGGTTCGACTCTTTATAATATGCTTTGTCTTTGAATTCTTTATTGCCTATTAGTAGTTCGTTTTAGTGACCATGTGCCCTAAATTTTATCAATTAGAAGCCAATTCATATTTTCATGTCATCAACTGCAAATGTCCACTTTTTTATGTTAGAAAAGTAATTTCCAATGTAGCACACTATGAAAATTTTTTTTCATCATGGCCATTTTTGGCATGTGATCTAAGCGGGTAAATAATCAGGATGAACAAAAATAGTGCAATTAAAAACAATAATCAACTCATTAGCATTCTGAGATTTAAGCTGCGGTTGGAGCAAAAACCAGCATACACAGTGGGTCCTCAGGACCGAGTTTGGGAACCACTGTGCCAGGGGACTTCAACGCTCATGTGGGCGATGATGGGGACACTTGGAGGGGAGTGATTGGGAGGAACAGCCTCCCTGATCTGAACCCAAGCAGTTTATTATTGGATTTTTGTGCTAGCCATGGATTATCCATAACAAGCACCATGTTCAAGCATAAGGTTGTTCATAAGTGTACTTGGTACCCGAACACCCTTAGCCAGTCTACATGTGTTTTCTGGACTTGGAGAAGCTTACTTTTTATTTAACCCTTATTTAGCCCTCATCAGTAAAACCTAAAAACTTACGTTGATGTAAAAAGTGGGTCAGAACTGACCCGAATTTTTAAAAATTCACAAAAACTCTAATACTGCTCCTATTTTAATGATCAATAGCTCATTTGAAAGGATAGACTCTCTACTTCTATGTATGCTTGAAATAAATGGGATTAACCCTTTCACTACCGCTTACTGAGAATAAGACAACCCTTGCTTACCGTAAATTTTTGTGCCATCACAGCATGGTATTGCATGTGGATTTTCACCCCCTTTTTCGAACTAAAAACGCCAGAAATGGACAAATTTATGAACAGAAAACATGTTCAAAATACATTTACCTTTCCATTGACACATATCTTTGCTTAGTTTTTCCAAAAGTAAAAACAGAAAATGAGGATAAAAACCGTATTTCGGTTTGTCAAGACATGACGATTTCTCCTCTATGGGATTTATGTACAAACGGAGATACACGCACATTTGTGTACAAACGGAGATACACGTGCTGCAGCACGCACTGCCTGCAATGACTGTTAAGTCAGCGAGGGACTGTGCATAACCGGAGGATTGGGAACTACGGGAAGCCTGATGACATCACTGACGTGTTGTGCAATACCAGACTCGTCCAAAGGGGTGTTTTGTTGCGGAGCTTTGACAGTTTTTGTGAGGGACTTTCTCTAGGCGCAAAATAGCGACAATGGTAAGTGATGCGGGATCGGCGATGTCGCGGAAATGCGACAATGGTAATGAAAGGGTTAAAACCATATGGAAGTTTCACATTTCTCCGTATATGTAGAAAAGTATGAAACTGAAAATTAGTTTTCCTTAACTCAAACATTGAAATTACAATCTTGTTGACACTTTATTTCATGCTTAGTACACTAATAATGAAATTATATACCAAATATAAAAGAAATATAAAAAGTAGTTTCTTTTTAATGAATTTTTAAGTAATGTAAAGTAATGATTTTGACTGTTTTTGGCACCTCATACCAGTCAAACCATTGTATGAAAATTATCATTTATGTAAGGTAAACTAAAAGTTTGTTTTTCTCAGATATTTAAACAATCCTTTCAATAACTCATCTTGAATCACTTTGATTATCTTCACCACTGTCACTCACTTTGACCTTCAAAAAGCCTTTGAATATTATTTTGGGTTGTATGTCTAGTTCCTTTACTTGCCATGGTTCACTTCTTTACATTCCTGCAAAAGAAAACCAATATAAGCTGACAAAATCAGAATTTCAGCATGAAATAAGTGGCAACATTCGCATAGGTCAGTACTGATCCGGTTGACAATTTTATTAATGCATAAAATCGCTCGAGTGATCCTAAACATTTTTTACACACCGTAAAACAACAAAATTTGGTTCACAAAAAAAATTTGGGATCGATAGATCGAGATTTGTTAAAAATATGAACATTTTTTCATGCTCCGGGTCGTTTCTGACCCGCGTTTTACTGATTAGGGTTAACCAGGGAAGTCCCGTTGAGATTGAAATCTCTTTTTCAAGGGAGCTCTGGGGGTTGAGGTGGGGAGGGAGAGGGAAATTTGCACAGCCAATTAGATCAGGGGATGATTAGGTGGCAGGTCGACAGAGCCAGTTTGGGACTTTAGTCATGACACCCCCTACTCTTATCGATACGTGTCATAGGATCTTTAGTGACCACAGTGAGTCGGGACCTCGGTTTAACGGTCTCAACCGAAAGATGGGGTCTCCTTCAGTTCAGCATCCCCATCACTGCACTGGGGCATTGGGGATTATTCCACCAGAGGGAAAATCGCAACCTACTGGCCCACCAAAACCTCTTCCAGCAGCAACATGTTTTTCCCAGGTGGTCTCCCATCCAAGTACTGAACAAACCCACACCTGTTCAGCTTCAACCACACGGCTGGAGCAGATCGAATTGTGGTATGGCTGCTGACATAAATGGCCATGACCATTATGACCATGTCCCACGAGGTAGCCTATGGGGGATGCGGCAGGAGCATGGAGCTCCTGGGCCATTAGTTCGAGACATTTGATCCCTGCGCAACCAAAGCTTGAGCAATAAGTCAGACTCATTTCCTCTTGGTGTTGGACTCTGCCAAGGGTGTGCCTTCTCACCTATTTTGTTAAAGGTCCCATATTATGCTGTATTTTGTTATTTAAACCATGTCCAATGGGTCTTTAAAATAATGTTAAGAATTCAGCAACAAAAAAAAACTACACACATCCAGGCCTTGTGAGACCTCTACTCTCACCCCATCTGTGCCGGCCTGAAACATGAGCTTTTTTGAGTGGGCGGGGAGGCTATGCTAATGAGGCGCTGCTCTGATTGGCTGCCAGGCCGCTTCGATTCCGGGGCAGGGTGCAGACCCGAAAAACCAGAAAACCAAGATGGCAGGTATTTCAGGACAACTCTCTGCGGCATCAATTGCTGTAAGACGTTTACAGCAGGATGTCAGTGAGTGGCAAGTTGAAATTTTAGTGTTTTACTCGTACTGTCTTGCCTTGCATGCATGTGGTTGTAGTTGTACTGTTATATAGTCATGTTATACACTCACTTTGCTATCCGAAAGAAACTTTGCTAAAAACTCCTGTTAACCTTTTCTACCAAAACGAAACACAATTCTGACACCAAGCTACTAAATGTGTTTGTAGCAAAAACACACAAACGGTTTAAGTGTTGCTTATGTGGAGCTAGCGAATCAATAACTTCAACTGGAAAAAAAATCCGTATCCGACCTCCACTTTATTCGGCTTTTCATTACCCAGAACAATTTTCAAAGGAGGATGAAATTCGGCCACGGCAATGCAAAGAAATCGTTTGTTATACCAGACATGTTATAGTGCATTTCGCATTTGCGTTCACCGTGGTAGGATCAGAGAGCTAGCCCACACCATGGCAAAGTACCCCGCTGACCCCGATCATGGATGAGTAAAACGATCGTTTCACCACAGCAGTAAACAAACCCAACCACGTACCCTAAACTCCGCAAAGCCTACATCTGGTCTAACTGCAGCCTTATCAGCCCAACTTCACAGACACGCACAACACCTCTCCGGTTAGCTTCAACTGCAGCGGCTACGCAACGTCATGATGAAACAACCACCTTGATGCTAACAAAAGTAACATAACCAATATCAATTACTGCATACAAGTTAACCAGGAGCATTTTAAGCAGCACGGAAACCAGAGATCGCATTACACTTTCTGATTGCCCGTCATTGTGACGGATAGGGGCATAAAAATTCCGTCATAATCAATTATTATCCGTCATTGTAATTTAATTTTTTAAATGACAATCGTTAATTTTTTTAAAATAAAATAAACAGAATAATTTATAGATTACGCCCTAGCTGATGCCGACAGTGATTCATGTAGACACACATTGCGCACTGTGTTAAATACAGCACTGCGTGGATTTTTGAACTTACTGCTGTATTAACTTTATAAAACATCACAAATGATTTCTCCCCCCACACAGTAACAGTGTGCAAATGAACAATGCTTTCAGTTATTGCTGGGCTTCACTAACCCTACCAACCGCAGTCTCGATAAGCGGTCCTACGAAGCTGCTTATCAACTCGTTATGTCAACCGGCACTTTCCCCACCTAGATATCTGCGTGTTCACATTACAGTGATGCTGTTTGTAGCATATGACCAATTGTCAACCGGCAGCAGAGCAGCATATTTTACAAATGAAGAGCAAATGATCATATTACAAAAATATGAGGAATACAGGATCATACCAGAGATGCCAAGTCTGACGCATTCAGCTTGAGTCTCTCGCCTCTTAGTGGCATTCATGCTCCTGTGCCGTAGTCAGCAATTATTCAATCAATGCGAACTGAAGAAATCTACTCGCGGAATTCAAGTCATTGCGCATTAAGTTAATCAGTTTCACATGCATCACGGTGGATCTCCCCACTAGTGACACGGAAATTGATTATGACTCGGAAATTCTCACGCTTGTCTTTACTGAAGGATTGAAAGCAATGGAATTGCATAAAGACATTTCAAATGGTCTTATTTCATTTAAACAATTTAAACGATCATGAGACACATGCATTGTTTCCAATCCCTGAGTAAAGAGAAGCACGAGAAGTCCGGAGTCATAATCGCTTTCCATAGTGAGGTCCACCTTCACGCAAGTGAAACTGAAACTTCAATGCACAAGGATTTTAATTCCTTGTGAGAATCTCATTAATAAGCGTTCATTGAATAATTGCGGACTACGGTGAATAAGCCTAAAAATGTGTGAGACTTGGCATCTCTGTCATACAGATCAAAGACAATGCTCGAGACAATATGACACCCACCACCAATTGGACGGGGGTGTGAATTACATTCTGTCAAAATGACGGACAGCCTTCAAAATATTCCGTCATTGTTAAAAAAAAATCCGTCAATGATGGAAAATATTCAGTTAACGCGACCTCTGCACGGAACGCAAACTAACATGCGGTAGTAACCGAGCCGTCATAACAACAACAGAGACAAACGCTATCCTGCAATACAGGTTTTACAGACAGTAAGTTCCATTACCGTGAACAGCTGTACCAAGCATCCAAATTCCAAACAAGTATAAAAAGTTAGCTTCAAATGAGGTTTATGTTCACACACCCTCTGTTTAATGTCTCCTGATATTATTTACGCTTGCATATTTAGGACACAAACATGTGGAACAGTAACTCAGCAACATTAGCCGCAGTGCTACAGCCTCATTCAACAGGTTATCACGTTAGGTAGGCTTATGCAGTGAAGCACCACAAAATGGAAAAACTTACAGCTTCCGCGTCTGTCGTTGAGTCACGGACAGTTGGTACCGATCCAGGCTTTATCTTCAGATATTTTAAAAAGCCTGCGTTTGAGGCCAGTTGTTTGTGTTAGCTATCGTTAGCGGTCCTGCTAGCCACCCGTAACACGTTAGCTTCACTTACATTATTTGCTGTTATATCGTTACTTACAGCTTGTGGCTCCGAGCTCTTGATTGATGCAACTGCCCCAGGTTTGAGAAGCCGCTAAGACCCATATCCAGCGTCAAATTATCCTTTATAGGTAAAGCTATCTTTGGTGAAATGCCGAGCACAAACAGCTAACATTCCCTTTGAGTGTGGCTGTTTGCCCTCGGCAAACAAAAAAAGCTACCCACTGATTTCTGGTGGCATTGTCTTTTGGAAGAGAAAATAGTTGCTTTTTTTCACATCCGTAAAAACACGTCCAAAAAGCTTTTGGAGACACACTGATAAATTTACACGTTAAAATGATTTGTGCTCATTTTTGTCTGATAGAATAGATTCTGGGGTGGGCAGGTCCAAGAATAATACATAATGTTGGGTATAGGGAACATACAAATACACTATTTTTGTCACATGCATTGAAATTTATGGATCTAGTCAAATGTAAGACTGCAATAATCATGTTCAAAGCAAGAAATAATTCATTTCCGGGTTACATACAAAACACGTTTTGTAACAGGGAGGGGGGCTACAATTTGAGAGGAAAACTTAACTTTAAAAAACAGTGTGTTCGTACAACTAAAAAAAGTTTGTATTTCAGTGTGTGGGGTGGATCTGTGGAACAGATTGGCAGATGAGCCTCATTTTCATTGTATTTCTCACAAATGCTAGAAAAACACTGATGCAAATGAAAACTACGTAACCAACTTGGCGAGAATAACACATTATTTACATTACCCCAAAATCTGTGTGGACATGAAAACTGAACAGTTAACCATACAGAGTAAATCTAATCCACCTGAACGACACTTATGTCAACCTTTAGTCATACTCTATTCTTCTAACTATCATCGCGCTGCATCAGTGCATGCTCTATTGCTTTTATGTCAACGTCACATCACACTCAGAACACTGACAAGCCAAACTATCTTGAAAAAGTGGATCTTTAAAAATAATTCTAATTCCCGACCAGATTGGCGCCACAACATGTGCATGTGGGCTGAGACTGACTTTACTATCCGATCATGCAAGAGTGATGAGGTCTAAGCAACGTTATAGTTATTTTTAGAGCAAGTACATCTGATAGGGCTGGGCAATTAATTGATCGCAATCATTTTCAGTGCAATAATAATAAATCCCGCAGCGGGGCGAGCGAATGAGCTCGCTCTTTTTGCTTTACGAATGATAACGGATGCGGTCTTGACTCTTGACCAAACCGCAGCCAAAAATCAAAGCCATATGAAGTGCTTCCGGATGCGACGTACTTATGCCCCCGTCACACTTATTCAAAATCAGCAGAAATCAAGCAGAACCAGCTGAATGAAGAATTTTCTAAATTCGCGCAACATTCGGGCGGGAATTTCAAATTGACCAAAATTCTTACAGCTTTGAAAGAATGCCGTTAGAATACTTAGAATGCGCTTTGAACCCGCCTCAAATGATTTTTGCACATTCTGGGTGTATTAGCTCTCAAATGCAGCTTGAATGTGGTTGGAATGCAGTTGGAATATTTAGAATGCTGTTAGAATGCAGTCAGAATATTTAGAATGCACTTCGAATGCCGTACAAGTGCGGTTCAATTGCTGCCTGAACACCACCCGAAGTCTGGTTGGAAGGCGCCTCGAATGCTGTACGAATTCACCTTGAATGCAGTCAGAATGCTCTCGGAATGACCAACAAATGTGGTTGGAACATCCAAGAATTTAAACAGAATGCAGCTCAAATATTCAGAATGTACTTGGAATGCACTTAGAATGTAACACGAGTGTCCCATATGCGTTGATTGAGTAATTGCTGACTACAGCAGGGGAACGTAAATATGCCACTAAAACTGACGCCGAATGCTTGAGAGTTAACAGGTATGCGTAATTAATGAAAACTGACCACACCTGATAATGTTGAGAGTTTTCAGAGTTTCTGTAATGGTAATTTAAATGAATGATTGACAACAGGTCATGACCAATCATTATTTTTAAGGGATGGGTTTCAGCCTGCCCTATCGCCAGTTCACCAGCCGCCACTGATTCCAGCGGCAATCGAAAGATTCCAATGGCATTTGAAGTGCATTCCAGCTGAATTGTTTTAATATCGAAATAGATTCCGGCAGCAATCGAGATGCACTGGAGGTGCATTCTGGCTCATTCCAGGCGCATTCAGGACATTCTGGCAGGATTTGACGTGGCTTGCCGTTTCGATTCTCCCTCGAATGCAATCAGAATGTTTTGAATGCTGTTGGAATGCCGTAAGAATATTTATAATGCAGTCAGAGCGCAGTTAAAATACACTTTGAATGCCGTTCTATATTCCTCCTCTTCGAATGCACCTCGAAAGTTTTGAGCATGAGCAAAACATTCGGGCCGGCTAGGAGAATGGGCCCGAATATTTGGAATGCACTCGGAATGCAGTCAGAATTTTTAGAACGCACTTCGAATATCCAGGAATATACAAAGAATTTTCATTCCGACGGCATTCCGGCTCATTCCGCCTCTTACGCTCTGTTTACACGTGGCCGGCTATTTTCATCAACGAACATTTCACTGTCTCCGTTTTCAAAAATATCATCATACAAACGCATCAGTTTTCAGAAAAGTTTTCTTTTACATGTACCCGTGTATATATGCCGTCAAGAGCATGCCAAACCTGTAGGCAGCAGTGTAACGAGAAGCTCAAGCCCACGTTAGCCAGAATCCCGAAAATGGCAACAACAGAAACGAATCACGATCATCCATGATCACACACCACAGCCAAATGAAAAAATAGGTCACACTTTTGGCGCGGGTGCAAGTTCTGGCGCATACTGTGATGTCGGCTGCCTAAAACTCCGTTTTTCTCAGTTTACATGCAAACTTGCAACCGCAGTTTTCCAAAATCTCCACTTTGGCCGGAGTTTTTAGGAAGAATCATAACTGTGTACGTGTAAACGGGGGCTTAGTGTGATAACAAAGCAATGTCAAGGTTTGCAGAATTATCTCTGTCTAACCAGCATTAGCTCTCACCTTAGTTCTTCAATTGGAAATCAAGCACTTGATTCGCACAATTGCAAATTTGAGTCGGAAGACAGTCCAATTTCTTTTTATATTGTTGTTGCAGTCGCATTTTGAGATTCAAATGACCAGGTATTCCATCAAGCAGGCTAAAGGAAAATCCAGACTTAAATGGCCAAGTCTGGCTTATGATAGCGAGAGTTCAGTTCCATCAAAGTGGCTGAGATCAGCCCCACATTGGTAAACATGGAAACTATGGTTCTGGCCAAGCCTGATACATCCAGCTAAGCTCAGATTTCTGTTCCATCAACTTGAGCCACATCTCCGTTCCATCAAGGTGGTTAATGTGAATCCCAGCCTAGTAACCATGGTGATTTAAGTTGCAGGGCAATCCTGCCCTGTAGCAGGTTTAAGGTGAGGATTAGCTTCGTCTATGTTCAAAGAATGTCCAATGGACTAGAGCAGACACCCAAAAGACAGTTCTTCCAGTGCATTTACACACTCACAACTGTCATGTAATGATAATATGTGAAACATAAATATAATTCATTTAGAAACATTAACTATTCAAAAATAAATAAGATCATTCCAATAAAGGCAAAATAAAATTTTAATAAAATTAATAAAATTAGCAAATCATCTAAAATTTTCGCAGCAATCAGTTGATAAATGTGGTTTCACTTTCGAAAATAAATTGATAAATTTGGTTAATATCAGTAAGCCTATCTGCATTCATTTTGTCCCCTTCATGCGGGAAAATTTTTTTAGAAAATGCAACCTATTGAATGATCTCTGTGTCACTTATGCATTTAGCCAGTCGACGATATTCTGCCAGGCCACCTCCCTCACCCTGTTGATGGCAGCAGTGTTCCCTTTCCTTGTGATAATTTTGTGATAATCCTCAAATCCCCATACGGAGGGTCCGCTCTGCTGAGGAGAGCGCAGAGACGGGGTGCTCTGATAGAGTGAAAGGCGTGAATTTCAAAAGTATAGCGTTTTGTTTGATTATTAGATAGTTGTCTTTTGCTTGAAATTTTGAATTTCGAACAAGTGGAGAGTGATGAGGTAGAAGGGGGTAAAAAAAGAATAAATGAAGTGGCAATGAAACTGATGGGGGGCCGTTTGTTGTAGGGATGAAGGTGGTAGGAAATAGATGGGAAAACAATCGTGTATTCAGTAATAATCATTTTGTCGGGAAGTTTGTCAAAAATGGAACTGGGGATGTAAAGGATGGCAGGGTATGTAGAAGTGGAATTGTGATAATTGAATGTAGGATGACGAAACAAGGCAAAAGCAGTTAAAATAAAATAATTTGATCTTTTTCACATTACATGTCTTTAAAATGTATCAGCGGCCAACTAAGACGGGTGTTCCTGGAGGTGTCCCTTATTCTGTTAAAATTGGTTCTTCTTTGGCAGTAGAGGGAGTTTGTGCAGCTCAGCGCATATCGAGATGGGAAAGAGCAAGACAGCATGGTGTGGTATTGCTTCAGTTTGAAAAAGTTACCGGACAGAATGCTTCTGGAGCCAAGAATGTTGCCGCAGTTTGTAGGGCAAAGACATTTAGACATTTACATTTTTAGCTTTCATTGCAGTGGTCATTAACTGCGCAAAAGAAATTGAATCTAAGACGGAAAGAATTAGGATGGTGGTCCATGCAGGGAGGGAATTTCTTGGAATTATGGAAGTGAAGGGAGAAATCCAAGAAATTTTCGAAAAAGGTTTTGACGAGAGCCAAATGCAAATTAATTAGTTGTGTAGGCTACAGTCATGTTTCGAGGAAGTTAGGCGCTAGGGAGATAGAAAAAAAAATTGTTGAAAAAGAGAACTGTGGATTAGTTTTTTGTTTTTTTTTGTATATTGAGAAAGTCACTCTAGACCTTACGTCACCATAGTGCGTGGCGGTAATGAACCTTAACGTTGGTTTACCAACCCTGAAAAAAACAAAAAGAAGAAGAGGAGCACCCCCTCCGTTCGTTCCTTTCCCTTGCTTTGAGTCATTTTGCGACATTTTCGACATTCGGCTAGTGTGGGCTTTTTATTTTCTCTGGGCACATGCATGAAGTGTGGCTTAGCAGATGAGGCTCGAATTAGCGTCAGTTGGAGCTAGTTTATTTCACTTGATGGAACGGGTCGAGGCTAGATAGGGAGTTGGTGCTAATTCAACCCTCAAGATTACGCCTTAAACTGGATTTATGCTTCTGCGTCGAATCGACGCCGTCACTACGCAGAGCCTCTGCGGCGACGTGAACCCCCACCGCAGAGCCTCTGCGTCGCCTGCCGCGCATCTCAAATTTTCTAACTGCGCGTCAAAGCGACGCAGACCACAAGGGCACTGATTGGTCCAACCCGAGCCTAGTGACGTGTGTGTGATTCAGCGTCATTCAAGAAAATGACAACGGTGGCTAGTAGCTACCTAGCGCACAGAAAGCTGACGAACCTAGCTTAATGGTTCACTACAGTCGACTGGCTATCGCTAGTTATGTCGTTTTTTATTTTTATCCGCGGTTATTTGTCTCCTTATGAAAGCGATGCGGTTGCTTATAAAGCTACCGCGAAACTGATAAATGGCCAGTGAAAACAGTTCTCCGGTGAACTGGCTGTGTTTGTTTACACTTGCTTAAGCAGAAAGCAGCAGCCGCGAAATATGTCGAAGGACATTCCAAACGACCGTTAATTGAAAGCCCTACTCCCTGCTGCGCTTCAGAGTTTTCACTACGAAAGGAAGTGATTTCGCGGGGTGTAGGATGTAGGGTTATTACCCTACGGAATGAAATACAGCCCATAACCTAACGTAAACACTCTACCAACGAGTCTCACCTGATTCCACGCCAGGTCCTGCGGAAACCTGACGCCACCGAGTGGTTTGACGGTGAGTTGCTTCGCGGCACAGCACAATAGTATCTGTCTCCGTCCTGCAAAACTACAAGACACGCCCACCTCACCATTCAGGACCGGTCGCACTCATCCAACGCCCACTACAAGACCCTAGGGTTAGGGTTAGGGTGTCTGCTAAATGCATAATTAAGCAATATAACACCCGTAGTCGTGGTTCGGCCGCGAGCACGAAGGCGAAGGCTGAGGTTTCTTCTAACGTTATAACAGTAAACGTTCAAACATTTCGTAAAGAATGTTGAACAGTAGCACAAGTAGGCTGTCCCAGTTCTAGAGTTCATTAAGCTTTTAAAAACAAAACATTAATTCTTGTTAATCCACTTAAGGTTTGTTTTTTGACTTACCGACATCATCTTAACTTCTGCTTCTAACTTCGACTTCATGGAAGATCTCGCATGTACCACGATTTAGAAGACTTTTTACCGCGAAAGAGGAAGATCTCGCTTGGACCACGATTTAGAAAAGTACAAGACACGCCTCCTACTACAAGTTACGCCTACTACACGTTACGCCTCCGTCTTGCAGCTTGCAGACAGACCGTCATCGCACAGCACGACGCAAACGACCTCAACGCAGAACTTCGAAAGGTCCACGACGGCGTGCCCTCTGCGTGGAGTCGATGCAGAAGCATAAATCCAGCTTTAGTCTGGATGTTCTTAGTTACGTTGATGGAATACCCCCCAGGAAACTCCAGATTCGCCTGTGTGCGTTTGCCAGATTATTTCTATTGGTTTACATATGACGGTTTGTTGTGAATACAAAATTAAATCATAGTACCTCACCGTCGATACGCTTAATGAAATACTTTCCACATTGCGTCGGCCTATATTTTTATATTTCCAAAAACCAGAGCCATATTAAAATGAATTTATTTTTATTGATTATTGCCACTCTTTCAATCCAACACGGAAGCTTTGTTCAGTCAGTTGGCACTGCTTGATTTTTTGCTCGGCAAAGTAGCTACTGAGGAGTAGATTACGTAGGCTAATTATGCCAAGGTGGTGGAAGTTGTCCAACCTCGCTCGTAATTAACTGACTTCAAAGCACTGGAAGCATTTCAAATGGCCTCTGATGTCTGATAGCCAATTGGCAGGAGTTATTAAAATCACGCTTAATATGATCGCGAACAATTAATCGCCCAACCCGGTAGGCTACCTGCCTTGTTTGAATTCACTCAATCAACTTTATCCGTGTTTACAGAAAGAGTCTCCATAATCTGCTTCGAATCAAGGCAAATTTCAATCTAAATATTCAACTTTAACTTTTTCGAAGTTGGAGTGGGATTATTCAGCAAGAATCGCTGACCCATGAATGCTGCGGGAGCCGAATGTCCATTTTTGGCGCGCGTGAAGCATAAACAATATGTAGATTATGTGAACAAAAAATTCAAACTCAGCCAATACCAGTGCAACTGGCACCACTGAAAAGTGCTTTAAAAAACACTTTAAAATGACACCGTAACCATTCATATTGGTTGAGTATAAAGAAAACGTTACGGGTTATAGTTTGATCGACGTGATTAATGTTGTCCAGATGATGATGTAACTTGAACACGCTAATGCACTTCTTATTGTTTCACTTAGCTATGTCCTATATGTTATATCTGCTTTGATGCATGCAAATGTGGACTGCTGCCTGCATGTTTTATCTGCTTATTGTTTTATTTATGTCCTGTATGTTACATATGCTTGGATGCATGCACATGTGGACTGCTGCCTGCATGTTTTATCTGCTTATTGTCTTGCTTGCATGTTTTAACTGCTGGTTGTCATGCTTGTTTTGTCTACTTGTTTTGTATCTGTTTTAGGGTTGTCTTGTTTTGTGATTTATAGTGTTGTCAACCTTTTCTTCCATAGCATGTCAATTTTAGCAATATGTTATCATTAATTGCTATTTATACTGTAACCACAATTGTTACAATATATTGTTTTATATTGTACTGTAACAATATTATATTGTTACAGTACAATTGTTTTAACAAATTGTATCCCATTGTTTAAAGTAGTTAGACAGATCGTTGTTTTTTTTTTTTTTTTTTTACAATTTCTTGTTTCATTTTAGGGAGGCTTGTAACACCTGGCCTGGGACAACAGATGAAAACTAGCCTTTTGGCTAAATCTGGCATATTCACAGAAATGTTTATTAATATGCTCTCTCCCAGTCAATTAAACTAGTAAATAAATAAATCAATGATATCCGTTATCGGCTAGTCAGACTGGAGCGTGGACATTACCCCTGATGTTGGCGCACTGACTGGCATACATATACTCAGTTGAATAAAAAGTCTCTGCTGGACACGAGCGTCTGACATTCTTTGTAGTATTCTGCTACAAACAGAAAAGCTCACACATTTTATAATTGGTAATTAGACTTTATTTGTTGAATGGGAATGACTTATGATTTTGAGACCAAAATTGAACTTTTCCATGGAAAATGTCTTATTTCCTTATAAATGGCTAATTATTTCGAGCGCTTGCCCACTATAGGATAGATCTGTAAGTAGTGGGGATAGAATAGTCTCTTGTAATTCCATCATGCAATTTGCTACAAATCAGTGATTTAAGCATGGTTGCCAGTCAAAAACGGCCTCAAGTTGCTCTAAAGTAAAGAATGCACAGCAGTCAGTCTACGGACAGTGGATTGTTATTGGATGAAAATAGCTTTTTTCAGTGTGGGAAATTAGATATACTTTAATACGTAACAAACAATGTTGGATCTAACATTGCGGATTTATTGTGGAAAATTTCCATTAAGACACCTAAGTTTAAGGTTGGATTATGAAGCTTCTGAAAGGGATATGAACGCATCGGTGCTATCGTTGAAACAGGGCAACACTTGCTTCTAAGCCAAAAAGTAAACAATTTGCATGTAGCATCTCGGGGATTTTGAATATTTAATAGAGGCCAACGGTGAGCTTTTATGTCTTGTATGACATCGTCAATCCTTGGAGTCCTTTTCAAAGTATTGTCTAGCTAGCTCATGCAATTTTTGCCGCATTAAATTACCCATGAAAATAATGGTTTCAGGATTCGTTCACGGTTCGGTAGCCTCCGGAACCGAGTCGGTCAAAAAAAAGTTTAATAAAATATGATGAAAGGAGGTTTGATGGCTTGAATACACCATGTTACCGGTCTCACAATTTAACGACACTCGCACATTATTTAGCCAACTATATGAGGCAACTTTTGTGAAAATATCTTAGGTGTGTTTTCATAGAAACCTGGTTGTTTTTCAAGATGAACTTTACATTTTGCATGAAGACAGATGCATTTTTCAAAGGAAAATTGTCTGAAACTTCTTCATTTTTTCACATATATACTTATGTTTGGTATCAAAATGTCGGTCATGTTGTTGTGTTGCCATTAAAAATCATCTGGTTTTTCAGAACAATCATTTATAGGTCTAAATATGGATTTTTCAAGGCCTTGCTCCACAAAAATCTTGAAATCACTAAATAGGTCACAGTTCACTTCCTGCATGCAAGTTTCACATTTCAAATCTATTTTCTGGACAGTCCCACAAGTAGGTACATATAACCAGAAGATGGTTCAAATTGGGCTGTGGGCTAATTTGCCTATACCCTGCAAAACCTCCTTTCACCGAATTTAAACTGAACTAGAGAGGCAATTCCTGAAGAAATTGCGAGAGTGAATGCTGCACGCTGAACCCACACTGCGATGTTGTCTTGAATACAATTAAGTTTGAATGATTTGAATGTTTGCTGACTCCACACTGAATAGCTGCCATGAGAGTATGATACTTGAATTATGTCGAATACTTGAATGTTTATAAAAAAAAAGAAAGCTGAGCAAAGAAATAATGAAAACAGTTGCTGGTAGCTATATGCTGGAATAGGATCTCGAGCTATTGTTTTTTCTGCTTTGCCATTTTTACTGTCACGTGTTGTGTTGGACGTACCCAGCAAAAAGACCGTCCTTTCGCGCGCACTCAATGTGCTTTCGCTGGAGGCGAAATGTTTTTTCCCCACTAGAGTTCCGGACACCAACGGAAACTCATTTGCGTACAGCCAATCGGCGACCTTGTGCCGGACTTCTGAAGGAGTGGCTCGAGACAGTAAATTTTTTTCTCTTCACTGGCCTTGCACTAATAATGTAAAAATAACCGAGATTGCGTCAGCTTATTCTTGAAGATATGAATGCTCTGAACAGATGATTTTAGCCAATCCTAGCTGGAAACATTAAAAGTGATAGGCAGGATTGGAAACGGCCACCGCGTTTTCAAATGAAGTACACGAAGATTTCATGTCCTGGAGCTGGTTTCAGTGACTGTACCAACTACTATACCGGGAATTCTTTCACTGAGTTTGACGCAGAATTATTCTTTTAGAGTCTTCTGTATGTTTGTCTCTGAAAAACGACAGTGTTGAGGTGTGGAAAAAGGCCAGCAGAGGGCAGAATCGAAACGCAAATGATCCATATTTAAGATACCTTATATGACCATTTAGTCGCCCGGGCGTTATTTCGCAAAATCGACTTGGGCCCCAGGCGTTTATAAGAACCATGCGGGTATTTGCAACAGGCCATTATTTTTTTTGCACCGACCTGCACCAGGCCTATTCGGCTTTCCTACACAGTTATAAACTGACTGAATTTAACCGTTAAATGAACGCATTGTCTCCTTGTCATTTTAACTGAAAGTGGAGTCCTGCGCGCACTTAACCGTGGTTTACGCTGAACATGCACTGAACTCCATGGTAAACTTAATGTAAAATTACAGTTAAAATAACTGGCTAAAAGGCGCCAGTTAAATTACCTGGCAAAAAAGGCTTCAGTTTATTCGTTTATTGTTAACAGTGTATTCGCGGAAACTGAAACTGGCGCGGTTTCATTTACATACTTTAGTTTTGAGACTTCTACATTGATCCCAGTTGGGGCAACACGCAATGTCATCCTGTTATCCATCGTCTCAGGGCAAAGACGGACTAAATGAAGACAACAAGTAGGTATGAACACTTCAGAATGAAGTTGCTCCGATCTTCATACACAAAGCATACATATAAATTCATATATGCATATAACGACTAGTTTCTTCCAGGTATAGACCAGACCCTGCGTGCCACTGTGGGTGGGTATTTATAAATCTGACTTTCAACGTACACCCACAGAGGCACTGCTCGATCCATTGACTTCAGGCATACTTTTTCGCTCTATGTCTGTAACTTTTCCCCAACTCTTCGGATCGAAACCAATCAAACACACATACCTTCCTAGCTAAGACAGCTAGACTCAAAAAAGACACATTTCAAACGGGTTCAAACACTTATCGCCATCTTCTAATCGGTAGATGCCTTCCGTTAGAAGATATGGTGAAAAATGTTTGAAAGACACATTTCAAACGGGTTCAAACACTTATCTCCCATCTTCTAATCCCGACATACAAAGGGATGAGTCTAGCTGTTCCCATTAGGGACATGGTGTTTGATTTGTTTGATCCAAGAGTTGGAGAATTTTTACAGACGAGATTAAAAAAGTATGCCTGAAGTCAATGGATCGAGCAGTGCCTCTGTGGATGTACGTTGAAAGTCAGATTTATAAATACCCATCCACAGTGGCACACAGGGTCTAGTATAGACCTGAGTTAGACTTGCAGGCACAGCTGAATGCGTACGCTTTTTTTTTTTTTTGAATGAAACGAAAACGTAGGTAACCAAGCGATTTGCTTGGCCTATATAAAGGGTAAGGTTATTCTTTAGCTTTGCCAAATAATACAGCATAAATATTGTTGATTTACAATTCCTTTTTCTTGTCCTTTTTTAAGATAAAAAAGAATACGGAGAGCAAGTCCCCCACCCAAAAAAAAAAATAATAATTGTTGACAACCATGTTTACTGTTTACATGCATCTCATTGGACATTTATACAAACACAAGATGGCAGAGCTATTCTGCCGTGTGCGCTTTGGTCCAGCCAGTGACGTTGTCCACTCTAGTTTTTTTATATCTCTGTGCCAAAGACCGTCTGCTATTTTTTTCCCCCACATCTGTATTGACATCAGATATACATACAAAGACAAACCGAAGCTTGTTTTAGCGTCTGTGTTACCGCAACACGGGGTAACACAGACGTTTATATACAATAGTGTGAATAATCGCCTGGGCGTTTAATTGAACCGGCATTTAATACGCAAAATGAGGTCTGACCCCCGGCGGCTTTTTGCACACAGGCGCGTATTTGCACGCGGGCGATTATTTGGTCATATACGGTATTTGAGTTTAGTTGAGTCATTTCGTGCAATGGAGATTTTAGCGCAGGCGTTTCTTACAGATTGCGACTTCTAACTCAAAATTGGTAAGTCCAATGTAGGAAATGTATGTACCATACCATAGGAAAGTGGAGAGTCAGCTGAGTAATATATGTCAAAACTGTGTTCGTAGTGCCAAAAATATGGAAAGACGAGCTAGTTAGAAAACTGTGCGTTTAGCCTTTGCAACCTGCATTTTCTGGTCGCATTTAACATTGGAGTTAATGGAGCTTCGGTGAGCGGTCCCGTCGCTTTTCGGCTCATACAGCCAAATCCATTTGTCCAATTGCTTTCATGGTTACATTTGCATGACCAGCACAACTTTTGCTACAACTTGGATATAAAAATATTTATGCGGAGTGAAATCTGTGGGAGTTAGAGCAAGTTTAAGAGAAGGCTGCTTGACGGTTTTGCAGCTGGTCGCCACTCTAACCGTGATGTCTTCACGCTCTAAGATCTCAGAATTAATTGTAAAAAAAAATAATTTAAGAAATTATAATTAGAAAATGATAGAAGGTACAAAAAAGTTGAATGGTAAATAAATTATCCAAGCGTAGGTTAACATTTTACAGTTTGAATGACGTTTCTAGCTAAAAGTATGACAGAGAGAAAAATAGCTGAAAATAGCTTCATTTTAAAAAATCTGTTTCATTGTTTCCTATGGGACAAAAAAATAAGAAAAAGTGAAATATTTTAAAAAGTATAAATAGTATGAAAGAGAAAAATAATAGTAATAATGTCCAGAAAAAGCTGCATGTTTTGATATATGAATTGTTGAAATAGCACAAAGTATGTAGGACTAGTTTAATCGGGTAGAAATAGGGTAGAACGGCGGAAGAAGTAAGAAGAATAATAATAAGTATAAAGAAAATGGCCGACATGAAAAACAATAGTGTGAATGCTGACAGCATTCACACTAAATATTGAAGGCCACGTCTATTCAGTTTTTAATGGTGTCTGATCAGTGGCCTATTCGGCGTAAATTATACACTTTGAAAACAAACATATGTTTCCAACTGTTCGTCGAAATGGATAATGTGCGCAGATCTTTAAAATTCAAAGATTAAGCTAAAAAAGCAGTTTTCAGTTACTCTACATTCAAGTACTTCCGCGGAATACCCCGACGAGGAAGTTTTCTGGGACAAGTCGAAGTTCAGGCAGCTCTGGGCAGAAAACAGCATTTGGGAAGAAAATAACTGATGCTGACCATGTGGAATTTCAGCTTCCATGTCGTGTGGTCGTTCGAGAAAGGCAGCGTGTTTTGGCCAAAAAAGTTTGTTTATATTAATGGTAACCATCATAACAAGTTACTGATCCTAGAAAGCAAACACCTGGACCCTATTTTTGAGTTTTCTCAGTGCAGTGGGGATGAAATATCAGCGCGGCGGAGCCCCGCGAGCGCTGCAGCTGGCTAGAACCCTGCTTATGTTTAGAAACTTTGCAGAGGTTGAGTATGGACATCCAACATTATAACATTGCATGTTTGCATTAAAAGAAAGATCAGCATAATAGGGGACCTTTAATGATTTTCATGGACAGGGTGTCAAGGCGTAGTCAAGGCTTGGAGGATGTCTACTTTGGTGGCCTCAGGATTGCATCTCCACTGTTTGCAGATGATGTAGTCCTGTTGGTTTCATCATTCTGTGACCTCAAACATGCACTGGAGGCAGTTTGAAGTGGTGGGTATCTTGAGCGCCTTGTTCTGCCAGAAAAAGTGGATTGAGTGGGGGGATGGAGTGGGAGATCAACAGGCGGATAGGGCGATCAACAGGCGGATCGGCGCAGCATCTGCTTTAAAGCGGGTGTTGTACTGGTCCGTCGTGGTGAAGAAGAAGCTGAGCTTTAAGGCGAAGCTCTCAATTTACTGGTTGATTTATGTTCTAACCCTCACCTATGGTCACGTACTTTGGGCACTGACTGAAATAACAAGATCACAAATACAAGCAGTCAAAATGACCTTTCTTAGCAGTGTGGCTGTGCTGACCCTTAGGGATAGCGTGAGGAGCTCGGATATCTGGGCCACTCTGCTTAGTCTGCTACCCCCGACCTGGCTCCAGATGAGCATAAGAAAGCGGATGAATGGATGGATGCAATAGTCATTGGACCAAAAGCCAGCATACTGTGGGTTCACAGGACCAATTTCGAGAACCACTGAACTAGAAATTGTGAGGAATGATGGCATATACCCAAGTGTACTGCAAGCATTGGGTAAGATTGTCTTTCTACCATTGGCAGCTATATTTCAGAAGTCTTTAGTAAGTGGAGAAATATTTCTGTCCAACAATCGGGAAATCTGTAATGTCAAAATTTAAGAAAAGGGCCATACTAATCCAGGAATGTACAGACCTGTTGGTTTTGTCATGAAAGGGGTTAGAATTATTCCTTGAAAATATCCTGAGGGATGTCGAACATGTTTTTTGAATGAGACGGTTTTGGTTGTGGTACTGTTTAGAATTCTTTGACTTTTGATTTGACAGGAGTTTGTGATGTAATACTATAGACTGTATAAAAATATGGACGCAGAACCTGGGTCTGAAAAGTGAAG
Source organism: Gymnothorax javanicus (assembly GCA_029692085.1). NCBI lineage: Eukaryota > Metazoa > Chordata > Actinopteri > Anguilliformes > Muraenidae > Gymnothorax > Gymnothorax javanicus. The sequence goes on along the minus strand of CM056193.1, from coordinate 36,815,996 downwards.
CCAATGTGGAAATCTCTTAAAATTGCATTCTATTTAATGGCCAGCAGATGGCGAAGTTGATGGTTGCAGAAAGAGGTTCAATGCTATAGAAGTCTGAGAAAATGGCCCAACTTTCCCACCTAATTTATAATTTCAATAATGATTTTCCACATTATTTTATGGTATCTATCGCAAATTTCAAGTCTCCTTCGACATATCATTATGTTCATTTTTGTAAATCATGGTCCCAAATAGACTAGAATAAAGGATAAAGCCAGATATGCTTTGGGGCCATAGCTATCCTCTGGTCCTCGTCAGATAAGGTCAGATCCACCCGTAGATCCACCTCTCGCTCCTCCCTGGGTATTCAATTCACGCTCTCATCCAATAGGAATCACATCCTGTTTCAAAATGACAAAATGGCGCTGTTCAAATTGCCAAAATCAAGGTTTCCTAAATGGTATGCTGATACCAATGGATGACGTCATGGTTGCTTCGTCCATCTTTTTATACAGTCTGTGTAATACCAGCTAATTCAGAGCGTTTGATGGTGTACTGCAGGAGTGATGGGTGATTAAAAAATCAAAATGCCATGTATTATGGAAGGTATTTCCAGTGGATTCTGAACTGGTTACAGGATGGAACATGAAGAACAGAAGTCAAGATCTCATTTGAGCAGTATACTGTGGAAAGTGGAGTCTCATATGTGTTGATGCTTTGACCACTGCTCCTCCTCATTTGCATGCAACTCAAGAACTATTGGTGCTCCATGAAAATGAGCACAAATGACTGCTTTACACATTTTTTTAACTTTAACTCGAAATTACACTTGCTCTGATTACGACTTTAGTACTACACTGTTTAAGGCACCCTTGGTGTCATCAGGTGTCTTAATTTAGTCTCTATTTTTATCATTTCCAAAGCAATTTTTTGGATTTTTTTTTTTTTTTTTGAGGGGTTACATGAAAGGAGCCCCTACTGAGAGAGACCTCCAGACTCAGAGAACCTGAACTTTGCCAAGTGTTATTTGAGCAATTATTGCTATCACTTGTTTTTGTCAGATCAGATCAAATGTAACTTTTTGGCCATGCATATCAATGGCAGGCTTGGCCAAATTACAAGGGGTGTATTTACAGTTAAGAAAAGAACCTGGTATTTGTTGTTGTGGTCCAGGAAATTTTGTTAAAGTTAATGAAAAAAAGTTTATATAGTTTATGAATTTAATAAAGTTTATGAATTCCATTAAGTACCGGAATATACTTAGATTGACTTTTTCATAGCAAGGCAGTTACTCCAAACATGCATCAAAATCAACAAATATATGATTTTGGGAAGTTCCTTGGACTTATTCTTTCATACTTTTATTTATACCCAATGCTTTTGGAGGTATATCCCTGGCCTTGGTTACTGCTACAGCCCAATGTGCAGAATCTGCTAGGTCAAGGACACCAATTACTCCCAAAGTCATTTTCAAGGTTGAGAACATTCTGATATTGAATTTCCCACAAAAGGACTGCATATAATATTTTTATTTCCCAGATCTTTAAATTTAAAAATATTGAATTTCATTTGCATGATGTCTGCCTATTTATGGATTCTGTCCAAATCATCCAGAATCATCTTGGTAGATTTTAGACAGTTGGTGTTACGGCTGTGGCTTGTGTTTTGCTTTTTTCCCTCTTCTTGCCTCTGCCTAGGACTCGCCCCTTCTCTAGTGCTATGGTGTCTGCATCCAATTGGATGCAGGATCTTCAATCTTCCCATCAGGCCAGAGCATTAAAAGGCCTGAAGAATTCCATGGAAAATGCCAGTGGGCCAGACAGCATTATTCTAATGTTATGCTTGGGAGTGTTTCTGCTGTTGTGAGATTATTTGTTAACCAGATTCGGTAGAACTATGACTCCCTTGGCTGGGAGCCTGTAGCTTCTTGGTTTGTCTTGTGTTTAGTTCTTGTTTTTCCTTGCCTTGTTTTTCTATGGCTTTATTGAATTAGTTTAGTGGCTTTCAGCTTGACCCTGGTTTGTTTTGGAAGTGTTCTTGGTTTAATGTCCTCTTCTTTGATTATATGTATTTTTTGAACTTTCAGTTTGACAATAAATCATGCAACCCCCAATTCCGAAATAGTTGGGACAAAGTGTAAATGGTGAGTAAAATTTAAATGCAATGACTTTCAGATCACATGAGCCAATATGTTATTTACAATAGAACATAGATAACATTTCAAATGTTGAAACTGAGACATATTACATTTTATCCACAAAATGAGCTTATTTCAAATTTTCTGGCTGCAACAGGTCTCAAAAGTTGGGACACAGGCTAAAAAAGGGCTGTAAAAGCAATTAAGATATAAGAGAATCAGCTGAAAGAACATTTAGCAAGTAATTAAGTTAACTGGCATCAGGTGTGTAACATGATTGGCTATGAAAGGGATGTCTTAGAGAGGCTTAGTCTCTCAGAAGTAAAGATGGCCAGAGGCTCTCCAACCTGTGAAGGCTTGTGTGAAAAAATTGCGGAATACTTTAAAAACAATGTCCCTCAACGTCAAATTGCAAAGGCTTTGAAGGTCTCATCATCGACAGTGCATAACATCATCAAAAGATTCGGAGAAACTGGAAAAATCTTTGTGCATAAGGGACAAGGCCGAAGACCTTTACTGGATGCCCATGATCTTCAGGCCCTCAGACGCCACTGCATCACTCACTGGCACGATTCTGTCATTCACATTACTAAAAGGGCCCAGGAACACTTCAAGAATCCACTGTCTGTAAACACAGTCCTCCGTGCCATCCACAGATGCCACCTAAAACTCTATCATGCAAAATGGAAGCCATTGTTGAGCATGATCCAGAAGCGCCGCCGTGTTCTGTGGGCCAAGGCTCATTTAAAATGGACTGTAGAAAAGTAGCAAAGTGTCCATTGGTCAGACAAGTCCAAATTTGACATTCTTGTTGGAAATCGTGGGCGTCGTGTCCTCCGGGCTAAAGAGGAGAAAGACCACCCCTCCTGTTATCAGTGTTCAGTTCAAAAGCCAGGATCTCTGATGGTATGGGGATGCATTAGTGCACATGGTGTGGGACACTTGTATGTTTTAAAAAGCACCATGAATGCTGAAAGGTATATAAAGGTTTTAGAGCAACATATGCTCCCCTCCAAATTAAATCTATTCCAGGGAAGGCCTTGTGTATTTCTTTAGGACAATGCAAAACCACATACTGCAGCTATTACAACAGCATGGCTTCGTAGTAGAAGAGTCTGTGTGCTGAACTGGCCTGCCTGCAATCCTGATCTTTCACCGATTGAGAATATTTGGCGCATAATTAAATGAAAAGTTTGTCAAAGGAGACCCAAAACTCTCCAGCAGCTGGAAGCCTCTATTAAACAAGAGTGGGATCAAATTCCAATGGCTAAACTCAAGAAACTTGTCTCCTCAATGCCCAGATGCCTCCACTCTGTGTTAAAAAGAAGGGGGGATGCTACACCATGGTAAACAGGCCCCTGCCGCAACTTTTTTGAGACCTGTAGCAGCCATCAAATTTGGAATGAGCTCATTTTGTGGATAAAATTGTAAAATTTCTCAGTTTCAACATTTGCTATGTTATCTCTGTTCTATAGTGAATAAAATACTGGCTGGTGTGATTTGAAAGTCATTGCATTTTGATTTTATTCATAATTTACACTTTGTCCCAACTATTTCAGAATTGGGGTTGTAATTTATTTATATTTCTGTTCGCCTGATCATTCTTTCTCTCCCGGTAAAACTGTTACTCCCACAATTCCCCTAGACCTATTCGGGACGTAACAGTTGGTTAAATGTCTATTTTGAATCTTCTGCAAATTTAACCAATATACAGTACATTCAATGCTCCTGGTAAATTGTGTACAGTCAAGTCAATTATTGGCACCCGTCTTGAAAACTCATGAAAATGTACAACCTCAATTCCACAAAAATTAGAACAGTACTCAAAAGAAAAAAACAAAGTCATTTGCTTATTCTCTTTTACTTACATTAAGTTGAAAATTGCACAAAGAAAAATAAACTTTCAACTGTATTGATTTCTGTACAACCTCAATTCCAGGAGAATTTGGACAATGTGTAAAGTGTAAATAGCAAGAAGTAATTTGAAAATCCCTTTCAACTTGTGTTCAGTTGAATAACTACAAACTATCAAAACTGTTCATATGAATCTTTTCCCTGTGCATCTTCATGGTGGTGAATAGTAAATAAAATACGCCCAAACTTGATCCCAAGCGATAGTCACGCTCCATCTCACACGAATGGGAAATATTTTGTGAGTATGTTTATCTAACAAAAATAATATTGAAATAAAAGCATGCAATTTGTAACAACTGAAGTGCACTGTTTGTGTAAATTAGCATAGCTTAAGTCATGCATCAACTGCGTGTTCATATTGTTTGATGTGTAGAAGTAACTAGAAGTTCATGCTTCTAAATACCAGTTATTTGACAGAATTAGTCAAAAATTTATTGGGATTTTGCAGTTTCTGCTTTGCTGAACAATATCAAAGGCTTTACTGGGAATATTAGCAAATTTAAGCTAAAATATTGGTTAATACTGTTGTGGTAGTACCATGGAGTTGATGCATGCCTGTGGAGGGGACAAAATTCCAAGCTTCTTGATTACGTTATCCAATGACTTGACATCTTACATTTAGAATGGCTCATTCAGTCTCAGCGGCCATTCTATTCTGGTGTTCGGGAGCAGTGTCTTGTTTGAGAATTTGAAGCCTTTGCGAGTTTTGCAGCTGTTTTCATGACGATTGCCATTTCCTTATTGTCCCCACATATGTTCACATCTGTGCAAATAAGTACGTCATATACCCGCAGCATGATATTATGTAAAGATCCTTTATGACTGAGGGCACATAATGATTTGCCTCCAGCGAAAAAATCTATTTTGTTGTCTTGAACTTAAAGGGAGGCTTCTTAATTCCATGCTGAATGTTTGCTATTCGACACAGCTCTTATTCATATTTGACACATGCTGTTCATATTTGGCAAGTGTGGCTCATGTATTTGCTCTTTGTCAGCATATATCTAATCTAGTGAGTTTGGACAGGCTTCGATTCGAAGTTCAAATAGAAATTGTGGTACTGCCCCTGTGTCACTTTCATTGGTGCCATTCACATGGGTGTGTGTGCGTGTGTATGAGAGAGAAAAGGAATGTGTGAAAAGGAGTTCCTAGGACTTACAACTGTGTTTCGAAGATGATGGTGTTGGCGTTCTGATTGGTGCTTGGGTAAGTCCAGAAGTGTATTTAAGGATTGTGCCCAGGCTCCTCCATCATATCAGTGGGCCCTCTTCAAGTGAGTAAGGAGTAATTTTTATCCTATAAAATTACACTATTCATGTCTTTTTCAAAGTTTTGCTGTTTTGTGTGATGATGTACACCGTGCAACATCTGGACATATGACTTAATGTTATGAAAGTATAAAAGACCTAGGGTATACGCTAGCAGGGTTATTAGTATTCTTAAATTGTTTGCCTATTTATAATAATTTATCTTTAATGAGGGCATTAATACCTTCCTCCTATTTTTTAGCCATGAGGACCAGACTGTTACTCCCGTATTTTTTGGTTCTGCTGTCGTGTGGTAAGTGAAAAATACTTGTATATAGCTGAAATTTCTTATCTAATACTCTGCAGTGGGACTAAGTAACACTAAAATCGCCTGAGTCCCACTTTGCCATGTATGTAAGCTTGTGTCTTGACATGATTGATTGATTAATTGTGAAATGGGCCTGTTTTATAATTCATTGAAATGGGTTTATACTCAAGTAATCTGCAAGGAATGGAGAAAAATCAAATTGGCAATAAACAAAATAAATTCAGTCAAAGCCAGTTGGGGAAATGCGTAACCGAAGCTTTTATAATAGATTTCCTTCAAGCCATTCTTGTGATGAATGAGCCATTTTTTCCATGTGCACCAAGTCTGCATTATCATGGTCTCATAAACCTGTTGATCATTTTTTATCACGGTCAATATTATAGTCAGTTGTAAGTGGAGTTTATTTATTTTGAAATATTATGCCTTAGGAACATTCAGAGGCAATTTATGAACACACATAGTTGCTTGAATATTATCTGCTGTGATATTGCAGATTAGAGGATGGTGAAATCTTTGATTTCCACCTCATTTAATTTTACCACATGCCATCAAAATACTTGAATAACAGCCAACAAATCATGGTTTGCAATCTGGTATAGGGACAAAAAAAATGAAAAATTGCTAAAAATTTTGTGCTTATGAGCTGAAAAATTGTATCATTCGGAGAAAAGTGGTTTGCTGTATAAAATCAGAGTGTCTCAGAATGCATTAATTGCATAAGACAATACATATTACTCACTTAAAATTTTCCAGTTATAACTTAAGTATGGGACAGAACTATTTGCGTGAGATTCCTCTGGGTATTCCACTCTCCTTTGACAGTCAAAAGACGTGCTGATTTGGTCAGTTGGACACTCTAAATTGCTTGTAGGTTTGAGTGAATTGTGCCTGCGCCCTGACCCTGCCTGACAAACAGTCCAGGGTGTATCTCTGCCACTTTGCCCATTGTGCACTTGGATATGCCTCAGCCTCATATTCCCTCTCCACCACCCTACTCTCACCCTGCAGGTTAGATAATGGATAGACAAATGGCTAACTCCCTCTCTTGAACATGGGGTTCAAGAAAAAAACTGGCTATAATCTAACTCAGGGATGGTGAGAGCTCACTTCACACTAGTGACTCTGCTGGTCTATTCATGACCTGTCCTTGTTGCCTGTTAAGTGAGGTATTAAGCTGGCCACATAATGTCATCTTCCGACTTGCATCTGTGCCCACCAGACTCAAAAAATATTTCCTGAGAAGCTGCCATCACATACTTGCACTCTAGATTGCTCATGAAAAGGGGTGAAATCAGTAAAATTTGTTCTCTGTCTGACAACTTTACTTCTTTGCCTGAAACATCAAATCAGTGGTTTGCTCGTTCATGAATAAAACTGAAATAGATTTCTGATGTTACTCTGTATATGACATATATGTTACTAATATGTGCTTCAAAGTTGTTGTAAAGCCACGCAACAACAATAATACCCCAGGAGGATCTATTACCCATGGTTTTTCAGGGATAAACTAATGTCAGTGCTGTGTAAAGTGAAAATTGACTTCATCATACTGGTTTCCTTTCCTGTATGGTTTATTTTGCTTGTGAAACTTAATGGATATTCATTTGCTGTGGGTGAAGGATAAAATACGCTTAAGAACTCTGCAGTACAAATGAATTGAATATTGAATTTGGTTGTGCTCACTGTGCTGCCATGTTATATCATAGATCTCTCTGGCCTCCTTGTCCTTTGAGCTGGTGCTCTTTAAAAAATATGTGGATGGCTGACTGCTTCCTTTGAGACCATTTATCGGGCTGTCAAATGTATGTGCAAATTTAATGTCTTCACCTGAAGCAATGCATGATGGGATTTTAAATAAGTGGGGATAGTATATGGGGTTGTGCTCCTGCTGCTGAAGTGTACTCTGTTGTCATTAAAATTGAGATTTGGGATCGTCAAGCACTTTATTCTGTTGATATTAATCTGCTGTTAAGTCTGAGCTCTTACCATTAATCAGAAGTAGAACACTGAAATAATTGAAATACTCTTTGTGAGACTAATGAAGTGGTTCAGTCCTTGTCGCTTCTCTTGAAAGACAGAATCAAATGTTTAGATCGAAACCCCATTATTGCAATCAAATTGTATTTGAAGGTTTTTATGCTTCTACAAAACTCTCTTCAATGTCCAAAATGAATACCTTCATCTCCTTAGACATTAAAAGTGAACAGCCTAAATTGTTGAGTCTTGGTACATTTGGTCATGTCTGTTTTTACACTCCCAGTACCACAAGTCCTGGCACTGACTAGCAGCCTATATGCAATGTTATATTTGCAATGGCTTGTTATGTTTATGATCTGTGTAGTTCATAAGGACTGTGCTGCGCTTGTTAATGTACTAGTTTAATTAGCGTAGAATCTCTGTCCCCCCGCATGCAGAATTACTTGTGAATGTGATCTGGGCAAATACCAGTTGAGGGCTGATTGAATAGCATATTTAGATACCAAAAAAACCACAAATTTGACACGATCAATTTTTTCAAGGTCAGCTCTGTGTAAAGCTGAACACCATTTCCAAAAAAAGATGCAGGGCAAAATACAAATAAAAACAGAATTAAATGATTTGCAAATCATTTAAACCCAATATTTAATTGAAAATTGTATAAAGACAAAGTGTCAGATGTTAAAACTGAGGAATTTTATTGTTTTTTGAAAAATATGCACTCATTTTGAATTTAATGACAGTAATGCATTTCCAAAAAAGTTGGAACAGGGGCATGTTTATCACTGTTTTGCATCATCTCTTTTATCAGTTCTCTCTAAGGGTTTGAGAACTGAGGACACCAATTGCTGTAGACTTGAAAGCAAAAATTTTCTCCATTTTTGCTTGATCTTGGATTTCAGCGGCTCAACACTTTGCAGCATCCTTTTGTCATATTATTTGTTTCATAATGCGTCAAACATTTTCTGTGGGTGACAGGTCTGGACTGCAGGCAGCTCAGTTTAGCACCCAGACTTTTGTTACTACAAAGCCATGTTGTAGTAACACTTGGAGAAAGTAGTATTTGACATTGTCTTGCTGAAATATGCAAGACTACAATACTCCAAAGCCTGTACTGTTCAACATTAGAGTTGTTTTCATAGATGTGTGTTACCTATGGCGTGTACGCGAATGCACCCACATATTATCATGGATGCTGGCTTTTGAACTGTGCACTGATAACAAGTCGGATGATCTCTCTCCTCTTTAGCCTGGAGGATATGAAAATCAAAAAGAATTTCATATTTTGATTGGTCAGAGCACAGGAAAGCTCTCTACTTCACCTCAGTCCATCTTAAATGAGCTCAGCCTCAGAGAAGGCAGTAGCGTTTCATGAGCTTTAACTTGGATTTGTGAATACAGCAACAACCTGTGTTCACTGACGATGGTTTAAAGAAGATTTCCAAAGCCCATGCAGTAATTTCCACAACGAAATCCTATCTGTTTTTAATCCTGTGCTGCCTCAGGGCCTAAAGATCAAAGCCATTCATTTTTGGTTTTTGGCCTTGTCCCTTGCATTCAGAGATTTCCCATATTCTCAGAATCTTTTAATGATATTATGTACCATAGAGGATGACATTTCCGTAGTGTTTACAATTTTACATTGAGAAATGTTATTCTTACATTGTTGAACTATTTGTCAGTGTGGTCTTTCACAGAGTGATGAGCCCCTCAGCAATTTTTGCAAGTTGACTTATTCTCAGTAATTTTACTGATCTGTTGCCAGTTAACCTAATTAGCAGGGCAACGTTCCACCGGGTGTATTTTTTAAGCATCACGCAACTTTTCCGTCTTTTGTTCCCTCACTCCAAACTTTTTTGAAAAGTAATGCTGGCGTCAGATTCAAAATGAGCTCATAAATTTAATAATTTGATTATTATTTTAATGTTGAGCAATGTGAAAGTAGAATCTGGGGAATTCAAAAATATGTAAGAGTAGCAGAAAATTAATAATCGTCCTATACATAATCAAACATCTCTCTGCCAACATGTGTTGAAATTTACGCTGCATTTGACCCATGGCAACTGTTTTGATTTTTTAATCACCTTCAGTTTTGGAACTACATCTAGATCTGGAACTCCACAGATGGGCCGATAAAGGCGCGTAAAGTCTTTCTCATCGAGTCACGTCAGTCAGTCTATAACTCTGAATAGTGAAATGCTTTGTAATCAAGCCAATATTCTACTGTAGGGACCAGTAGAGTACAGTCTCCTCCACAATCATTGGCACTTCTGGTAAAGATTATTAAAATGGGTTATTGAAAAATTACCATCTAGTGCATTGGTTAAATCTCACACTGCAAAATGTCAAAAAATCTATCACCGATATCGATCTCAAATTATTTTGAGGAAAGAATTTCTCATAAAGAAGTAATTATTTTTAACAAAACCACAATTTTTTGTAATGTAGTAATAAATGTGTGGTTAACTGTCAGACTGTCAGGCTGAATTTAAAGGTATTCATATCGATATTGGGTGATGTCTTGAGATTTTTTTTACTTTGTCTTTTTTATAAATGAGCAACTCTCCAAATAATTACAGATATGTTTGTCCTCATGATCATATTTATGTCATAAAACTTGTGGGAAAAAGGATTGGAAAAGTTTTTTTTAAAAATCCAGATCCAAATGTTATAAGAAGAAATTCTGGAAAATATTTACATGGATCTGACGTACTGTAGATCTGACTGAAAACGTTTTTTTTTATATTTTGTGGTGATTATCTTACACAGTATATCTGTTTTAAATGCGTGCTGTTGTACCTGAAGTTTTTACAATAAAAAACATTTAAAACATATTTGCATCTGATTAAGGTTTAGGGAGAGTTCATTTTGCTTCTCTTTGGGTATTTTCCAGCTCTCTGCCATGCTGGGTCAGCAGGGAAAGAGTTTGTCACAGTCTTCATGCAGAACTACCGGCCACACTATGGAAGTCCAAACTTCCAGATCCAAATCTCTGCCCTGCATGCCAACACTAAGGTCAAGGTGAGTGTGCCCCAGCTCAAGTTTGTCCAGGAGCGGACACTTGGTGCCGGGGAAGGCACAGCCATCCAGATGCCCTCAGATGTGGAAATAGTGGGCAGCCAGAAGTCATCCAAAACAGTCAGAATTGAGGCCACCCAGGATGTGATGGTGGGCTCACTGAACTACAAGCCTTACACTGCTGACACGTCGGTGATCTACCCTGTGACTGAGTGGGGGAAGGAATACTATGTCTTCACTCCCTCCCCAAGCCCCTATGGGACCTTCAAAGAATTTTCTGTCACCAACCACAAAGAGCGCAACACCATTCAAATCTTCCCCACTGTGAAGTTAAGGTTTGAAGGAAAGACATATTACCATGGCAACGTGATCAGTGTTGTACTGGAGCCTTACGACAGCCTACAGATCCAGAGCTTCAATGACTTAACAGGCACTCAGGTACTCTCCACTCTCCCAGTAGCAGTCTCAAGCGGCCACACTTGCACCTGGAAGTTCTCCAAGTGCAACCATGTATATGAGCAGCTGATTCCTGTCCAGAACTGGGGCAAGAGTTTCCTGGTGGCACCCCTGCCCTTCCAGACCCAGTACGACAGTGTCTATGTACAAGCCTCTCAGACCACTAAGGTGGTGATCAAATCAGGCGGCAGGGACAGGGAGGTGCACATAAATAAGGGTCAGACTGAAAATTTTCCCATTCAGAAGGACAATGGTGTCCTTATCACAGCAAACCACGGCGTTCAGGTCCTCTACCTGTTCAATGGAGTCCGTAAATATGGGCTGTATTACGACCCTTTTATAATGACCATCCTGCCCACCAACCGCTTCTCATCTTCCTACACCCTGAATGGGCAGGCTGACTTTGACAACAGGGCCCTGTTCCTTGTGCGTAATGGTGACATGCCTGGGCTCAGGTTTGACAACACCCCCTTAGCCAAGGGCATAAGATTCACGCCAATAAGTGGGACAGAGTACTCCTGGGCTGAGGTACCCTTCAAGGCTGGGGTGGGTCGTCACAGCGCTACCCACCCGACTGCATCCTTTGGGGTCTACAGTATTGGTGTGAGTCAGATGAATGGGTATGGAGCTCCAGCACTCTGTGGTCAATCAGGTATGCCTATCATGCGACCCCACCATGGCAGTCCTCTTGCTGCCATTAGCCTCTGTAATTGAAGACCCCAGTCCTTAAAATACTTAAGTCACAAAATGTTCTTTTTGAGAAAATCAAGGCAGTGGACTTTGGTAAATGAAAGACATTTTCCGAACCCTAACCTCACAGCATGCATGTGAAAATGCAACTTAAGTATTTTAGCACCATGCTCTTCAATTCTTAATTATTCCCTTCAGAGCATCAACGGAATCACAGATGCTTCTTATTTTCACCTATCTGCAATAATTCTCTAACACCATTTTTGTAGTTATCTGTCTTTTAGTCAATAAATCAACCCCTTAGGAACCCTGTTGCCTATTTTAATTATTAATCAGCTGTTAAATACTATGCATCTCTATTTTTTACTCTCCCCCCTTGTCCATTTCTCCCTTTCTCACTGTTTTGCTGTCTCTCTTTCTCACTCATTCTCCAACTCCCTTTTTCTTATATACTTTCTTGTTCTCTTGCTCCCTCTCTCCAGGTGGAAATCCTCCCCCACTTACCTGCAGTGCCATAACATGCAGCCCTGAGGAAGAGTGCCAGATGAAAGGTGGATTCCCAACTTGTGTCAAAAAGAAGCCATCAGGAATCTGCTGGGCAATGGGTGACCCTCACTACCGCACCTTTGACGGGCGCCGCTACAACTTCATGGGCACCTGCACCTACACCATTGCAAAGAACTGCCAGGCCAGTGATGGCCTGCCACCATTCGAGGTTGAGACGAAGAATGAGAACCGTGGCGATGCCCGGGTGTCCTATGTGGGCATGGTCACGGTTAAGGTCTACGGATTCACCATCAATGTGGCCCGCTCTGAGAATGGACTTGCTAGGGTAAATATTTCAATGCCTCAACGATCTATTTGTTTAAGTGGCTAGTAGGAATTAACAGCCTACTCTGTCTGCTGGCTTCTGGGCTAAATGGTTTAACTTCCCAGTTATTTGTACTAATAGCTGACAATTTTTTTAATGGAAATGCCCTGGAACGTGTTATCTCTATTTGCAAAGTTTTACTGTACCTTAATCTAATTTGTGTTCTATCTGCAGTAATGGGATTGGTAATTAATGGAGACACAACAGGATACCACTGTTGCAGTTGAGTTTCTCACCCAGGTTTAGGAAACATACTTTCCACATTCTTTTTCAATTTCATAACTAATCATCATGGCTGCTTTCCAATGTCCTCCAGGTTGACTACAGTCTCCTCAGACTCCCCGTGGTCCTGAAAGACGGCATGTTGAAGCTGTTCCAGAGGGGGAGGTCTATAGTGATTGAAACAGACTTTGGCCTGACTGTTCAGTATGACTGGGAGTCTTATGTGGTGGTCACCCTATCGGGTGCCTTTGCCGGCAAGGTGTGCGGCATGTGTGGCAACTTCAACGGCAACCCCAAGGATGACTTTGCTACTCCCAGTGGCTCACAGGCACCCAATGCAGTAGACTTTGGCCGGAGCTGGAAGGTTTGTACCTTTTCGTATATTTTTAATGTACGTTCTGACTTAGATGCTTATTGAAGTATTAGAAAATCAGTAGGTCTGTAACTAAGTTGACTCACTTGAAGAGAGACCTGTTTGGCATCAACAACCTTGCCCAAGCTCATTGGAAAGCACATGAAGTTTTCTGTAGTTTATGATTGGACGGAGCGTCGAGCTGTATTCTGCACTGACCACTCGTGACCTCAATGTTTCAGGTTCCAGGCCTTAGCACTGATGCGTTCTGTCAAGACCACTGCTCAGGAAAATGCGAGAAGTGTGAGCACAGCCTGCTGCAACGCTGGAAAAGTGAGGCCTTCTGTGGTATCCTCACTGTTATCATGGATGGTCCCTTCCACCTATGCCATGCCACCATTGACCCACACATCTACTACGAAAACTGTGTGTATGACGTGTGCATGGGTGACGGTTTGAGGCACTTCCTGTGCCAGGCTCTGGAGGGCTATGCTAGTGCCTGCCAGGCAGCAGGAATCAAAATCTTCGACTGGAGAAAGCTTGCCCACTGCCGTAAGTAAATAAATTTATGTATTTGCGTCAAGATTGGTTTTGCTCAGTATCATTCACCTACTGTTTGTTGCATGATGTAATCACGTTTGTCCGATGAACGCTCCAATTTCTGCCCACTGAAGGGCTTGTAGTCCTTATTTTAAATTTGAGTTGATTGACTTAAAGAGTATGCCTTAAAGAGACAAGTATCTGTAATATTAGGCTCACTTTAGTGGTAGGAAGTTAGCATGCCTTCTTTGGCTGAATGATGTGTTCATGTCTTTCTCTTATGTTATGTGAAATTAATATGAGGGTCAATGACGTGACATTGTCCGAGTGCACTACTTTGGTTTAAAATAATTTTAAATGATTCATAATAAGCATCATTTTATTCTATAAAACCTGTTTAATTTGAACATAGTTCCACTTTATCATAAAAATAATATATATTTTATGTTTTGCCATCTCAAACCCTCAAAACGTCAGGTGGCGCAACCGTCCGAGCAAGTTAACACTATCTGAAATGTATTAAATGTAATTTAAAATATGAATTAATATAATATTAATATGTTGGGCATAATTTTATATTGAAAACCTTTCAAATAAACAAAGTTTAATAGTTTAATTGTTCTTAAATTGTTTGGAATAGCAAAATACCTGCCCCCTACAATAAGGAATCCATAAGTTACTTTTAATACCCAGCTCAATAACAAAATAGTAATGTTTTAGGCAGAGTAGACACTCTCAGGTATACTTACTAAAAAAATCACTTAGAAAAAAAAGAGGGAAGTGTGTTTTTTTTTTTCAAGAAACTTTTGGTTGCCCCACCTGACATTTTTTGGCTGGTGAAATTGCAAATAGTCTAAAACTGTACTAAAACCCTGTAAATGTTGTGCAACCATTAAGACTTGTTTAAACACACTCTTCCAACTTCAAATAAATGTATTTTGTTCATTTTTAAAGATTTATTTAAAAAAAATTTAAAATGCTTATTTGTCGTTGACCCATGAGCAGGTGAAAGAATTTTTATAACATTTATACACCGGAATTTTGTGTTTATGAGGCTACACTCAAATGTATGTGCATTAAGCGTGCTTTCAGTCAATCTTTTTTTTTTATTTGTAGAACTGCTCAAGCAGGTTGCTTGCTGTGTTAATTTATAGTCAAGGAGAAATCTAAATGTTCTGAATGCATTTCTGCCATTTTATGCATAATTTGAGGAAATTTCAATTAGACTCTCAATTTTAGAACATTATTTGAATTTAATTACATTATTTGAATAAGATGAAAAGCACATACAATGTTCTGATATTTCAGCCTCTTTCAGGGAATTAATTAACAGACTTAGATTCAAACACAACCCTTGGCTCAGAGAGAGTCCAATCCTTAATACCTTTGATCCAGCATTATTCAACTCCAGTTCTCAAAAAAAGTTGACATGATTGAGAATGCTAATGAAATCAAAAAGACTTGATTTTAAATTACTTTCACCTGCAACCATATTGAAAACACAACAACAACATACTTGATTTTTTTAAACCTGTGAATTCAATTTTTTATTGAAAATCAGCTTTTTTTTTTTCAAATCAAATAACTGTAACAGACTCCAAAAAAAAAAAAAAAAAGTTGGCTTTGGGGCAACGTAAGACTAAAAATGATGTGATAACTTGCAAAAATAAGGTAATGTTAAAAAGGTGAGCTAATCTTTTTATGGTATAAAAGGAGCGTCCAAAAAATTTGTTTAGTGTCTCAAAAGCAAAGATGGGTTTAGGCTCACAAATTCGCCATGAGATATATAAGCTTATACAGTCTTCCTCAAAGACATATAGGTAGGATTTTGGGCATTTCACCCTTTATTTTGAATGTAATTTAAAGATGGAAGGAATCCAGTCTAATCTCGGTGCGTGAAGAATGAGGCCAAAAAACCACCTTTGAATGCAAGTTATATTTGATCCATCAGATGTCAGTGTCTTAAGAAATGTCATTCGATTGTAATGGACATCACAAAATGGGCTCAGAAAAACTGGAAATCCTTGTTAGTCAACACCAGTCAACACTGCATCTTCAGATGCAAAGCCATACATCAGCACTATCTGAAAGTGCTGCTGACTTTGTTGGGCTCAGTGCCATTTGAGATTGATAGAAACATAGTGGAAGCATGTTTTGTGATTTGAGCGAAGATTTCAAGTGGTTTTTATAAATGATGGCCACCATGTTATCTGTACCAACTGGCGACCGGGGCAACCCAAGCTGTTATCAGCATCAGCGCAAAAAGCTAGCAGCTGTCATGTTAGCGGGGTGTGTTAGTGCAAATGAGGAGTCCACTTGCAAAGCCTTCTAAGTCAAGTTGGTCCATTTTCTGGAAAAATCAGATTTTTTGGTAGGCATAGAAATGATCTTCCATAGATACCAGTTTTCACTATACTGAAACTATTAGCCTTGCAGACATAATCCATGAGGCAATTCATTATTTTTTTGAAAAAATGACTTTGATTTTGCAACACAAAGTTTTGACTTAGCAGGTTTTGAAAATGGAGTGGAAATTTAGCAGGTTTTGACAGTGTTTAAACCAGTCCCGTTGCTCAATAGGTAAAGGAATTAGACTCTACATACAGCTCTATGCTCCAGACAGCACAGTGGTTGAATAGCTGCTATTACAATGCAAACATAAACATGAGTCCATGGGTTCAAATCTTCCTATTATGGTATCACTAGATTTGTTTGCATTTTCTGCCATCAAAAAGAAACTTGAGTCTGCATCCCCCATCTTGAGTTAGAGAAAGCAAGAGCTGAACAGGCTATAAAAGCTCGACTGTGATTGGTTCCTTCTAGCAAACGAAAATGGAATCACGTTTACACACTGGCTGATGACTTAGCAGAATTTGACAGTTTTCCTCCTTGACTTGGCGGGTTTTGACAGAGTTTCGCTTTTTCCTTTACAATTTATAACATGATTAAGTAGGTTTTGAAAGTGGAGCTATTAATGGGACTTGCGCAGGTGCCTGAAAGAGAAGGTAAGGGAGATAACCCATTTATTTTCAAAACTTGACTTAGCAGGTTTTGCAAGTCGACTCCTCAAATGACATTGCAAATGGCATGTATGGCTCGGCGCATTTGCAAGTAAATCATTAATGCGGAAAAGGTGTGCAAATTTTGAATTGACTTAGTTTGGTGACCACTAGACGTCATCTGTTTCTGAGAAATCTATGCATTTTCAAGAAAGACAATACCAAACCACATTTTGCACCAATAATAAGTGCATGGCTGCAAAAGTAGAGTGCAGGAGCTCAATTGACCCACCTGCTGTCCTGATGTTTCTGATTGAGAATGTATGGCACATTATGAAGCAAAATACATATGAAGACCCCAGTGCTAAAGGTACTTAAGTCACAAAATGTCCATTTTGAGAAAATGGAGGCAGTGGACTTGGGTAACCATAAAAGACGTTCTCCCATCCTTACCTCACATTGTGTGAAAATGTGACTTAAGTACTTCTAGCACTAGGCTCTTCATATAGCAATACGATTTTGCAGCTGGAGATATGCATAGTTGAGGAATGGGGAAATATTCTGCTTGCAGATTTCACGAACTGTTGTCGCCATTGCCCAAATGCTTAAGGAATGCTGTTAAAAGGCATGGAGATGTTACACAGGGGCAAACAGTCGACTGTGCCAACTTTTTTGGACTTATGTTGCAGTCATATTTTATGTTTTTAATATAATATAATATAATATAGTAATTTAAATTACATTAGTTTGTAAAATAATGTGTTGTTGCACTGTTTTCAACATAGTATTGAAGTTGAATAGATCCCTCTTTTGTGCCCTCCTCTCAGCTGCCAAGTGTCCACCGCACAGCCACTACGAGCTCTGTGGGACCGCCTGCCCCGCAACCTGCGCCGATCCTAATGCCCCATCAAAATGCCAGGGCTTCTGTGTGGAGACCTGCACCTGCGACACTGGCTACGTCCTGAGTGGGGGCAAATGTGTGCCCGTGAAGAGCTGCGGCTGCCCATATGAGGGCCGACACATCCCACCTGGGGAGTCCTTCTGGGGAGATGCCAGCTGCCATAAACGGTGCCGCTGCAACCCCGCCAGCAATCAGGTGGAGTGCAAAGACATCGGATGCAAGGCCGGGCAGCAGTGCCAGGTGGTGAACGGTATTCGGGACTGCCACCCAGTCTCCTACAGCACCTGCTCTGCCACCGGCGACCCCCACTACCTTTCCTTTGATGGCCGACGCTACAACTTCCAGGGCACCTGTGTGTACCAGCTGGTGGGCGTCTGCTCCAAAGACCCCAGTCTGGAGCACTTCGAAGTGCTGGTGCAGAATGACTTCCGGGGCAGCAGGGTGGTTTCTTACACAAAGCTGGTGGAGGTCAAAGTGTACGGGCTGCGCATCGACATCAGTAGGGGGTACAGAGGCAAGGTCATGGTGAGGCCTTTTTTTGGAAAATTGGGACCTGTAGGTTGTGAAAGCATATCTCGTCCAATTATGATAAAGAACTGCATCAATTCTTTCTGATCACATCATCACCTTCAGTTGGCTGATATGCTCACCGAGAGCAGAGTGAAATACAGTATACAGTACTGTGCAAAAGTCTTGGGCACATTTAAAGGAATTTTATAGGGTAAATGTGCTTGCAAAAATAATGAACTTACAAGTTTTTAATAACGGAAATATACTACACAGAGCTGTAAACTGTTAAAAACTAAATCAAACCAATATTTGATTAGATCAAGTTTGCCTACAAATTTGGGACACTATCGTGTTGTGTTATAGTTTTGTAAGATGATTGGCTTTTGCTTATTCCAAGTAAAGTAGAAAACTTGCCACCAATCCACTGCAGACTGTCTCACTTGTATCTATTCCGTAAAGTAATTGCAGACAGCCCTGACGATGTTGACATCAAGGCTCTGTCAAGACTATATTATCACTATCAACTGCTTTTAATGAAGTATCAACGTTCATTTAGAAAACTATTTTAAATTAGCCTTAGGAATTTCAAACATACTTTTTATCTTTGGCAACACCAATGTAGAATACAAAAAGTAAACATCTAAAGCCAGATTAAAATTTTAAAAATGTAGGGTGCCAAAGACTTTTGCACGGTACTGTAACTCTGTGGTGATTAAGAAATTTCTCTTTAGCCTGTGTTTAGTAATTCATGAGGTATTGCATAATATATGTGAATGGTTGAATGCAAAAAAATAACCCTTAAATGAACACGTATGACATTACTGTTATATGTGATACTTTCCTTGTAGGTTAACGGAGAGCTCACACATTTACCGGTGTACCTGGCTGATGGGAACGTGTACATCTACAGGAGCGGCTGGTACGCAGTGGTTAAGACCAATTTTGGGCTTAAAGTGTCATTTGACTGGAACAGTGCAGTCCATGTCACCCTTCCCAGCACCTATAAGGGAGCTGTTTGTGGCTTGTGTGGTAACTACAACGGGAAAAAGCAGGATGACCTGACTGAGAAGGACGGCAAGGTTACAAACAGCCCCGATAATTTTGGCAAGAGCTGGCGTGTGGCTGAGATCCCGGGCTGTGTTCATGGTTGCAAGGGAGCTTGCCCCGACTGTGACATCACACAAAAGCGTGAGTATGAGGGCAACGCTTTCTGTGGGCTCATTCGTGACCCCAAGGGGCCCTTCCGTGACTGTCACGCCAAGTTGGACCCCAGTGGACCCTTTGAAGACTGCATCTATGATGTCTGCCTCTACAAGGGTCGGAAGGACGTGCTGTGCAAAGCCATCACTGACTACACCACAGCTTGCCAGGAGAGTGGGGCCAAAGTCTACCCCTGGCGCTCCCAAAAGTTCTGCCGTGAGTATTTTGGCCGTTTTTCAATGGCTTGCAGACTGATTTGTTCTGTTTTTCTGTTTTTATTGGGACAAAGCAGAGTTGATAACAGAGAGGGTAACTCCACTTAGAAAGAGCAATGGCAGTGTCTTAACCCTCATCTACACGAGGGGATGTTTATAGATTGAGATTCAGCTACTGTGTGGACTGCACTACATCTTGTCTTCGCTGTTGTTGGCATTTAATGTGTTTAGCTTCTTAATGGTTAAATCTTATTAGCCAATGTAAGCAAATCAATCTTTATTGACCTCAACTGCAATTAAAATGGCACCTCCATTTTATTCACAATGCCGTCATTAACCTTTTAAATGTCATTCCTCCCATCCCTCAGCCACCAAATGCTGGTCAAACAGCCACTATGAGGTGTGCAGTACTGGCTGCCCAACCACCTGCCAGAGCCTGTCTCCACCCAAGGGCTGCGATTCACTGTGCCAGGAGGGCTGCACCTGTAACGAGGGCTTCCTCCTGAGTGGCGAGCGCTGCGTACCCTTTTCCCAGTGCGGCTGCGTCTACGAGGACCGCTACTACAGAATTGGCGATGTCTTCTACCCCAGTGGGAAGTGCCAGGAAGAGTGCAAATGCACGCAGGATGGGCAGGTAGGGCCCAGAGTCTGGGGTGGTGCTGATACATACTCTCTCCCTACAACAAAGCTCCAGTGTTAATTCAACTCAAATAGAGTTTATATGAGTTCAAGGCAGCCATCTTGGATTCAAATAAACTCTATTGGACTCAACACTGGGATTTTTACTGTGACTAGTCGCTGGCAGGAATGGCTGTGAGGACGCTGGCCGTTTGGCATATTGGCACTTCGGCGCTCGTCTTGTGGCAAGGCCAGGCATTTGGCCCTCTCTCAACCGATGATGCTCATCTTGGCTGTCTTGCCTTGACTGTCCGCTAAAGGATCCATCAGCTTTAGTCCTAATTTGTAATCACTGTTGTACCCAAAGGTGTGCTGAGAGACGGGGCACCTGAGTGCCTAGTGCATGCTCACACAATTAAAAAGCCACTCAATATTAAAAAGGCTGGTTTAGTTCTCATTGTGTCATAGTCTTTAAAGGATCTGTATATATTCCTCTTAAAAATATGCATCCTGTAAGTTGTAAGCCCCTGACTTTGGGAATTTAGTGACTGTAGTGATTCGTTTTAGTTTAAGCAGTTTCACCTGTAGTATGTGGGTTATAGTTTGGGATATTCTAACAGAAAACTCTGTACTAAATTTCATTTCAGGAAACAAACAGGTTAGAATGGTTCATAATTGCTTAAAAATGAAACAATGTAAAATATGTGCAGAATGAAATAAGAGAATTCTCTTATTTGATTCTGCACATATTTTACTTTGTTTCATTTACATTGGGACAGTTGCTTAGAGTATATAAGCAGCACTGTGCATAAACCTGCTGAAGCTGAGAGTATATAAACCTGCTGGCACATGAAATACCTCCCGAGTAAATGCCTTGTGTATCACCTATGGCACTTGAGCATATGTTGTCGGATAATGGCTGTTGCTATCTGTGGTGACTCTGATAAAAGGTATCACTGTGCTCATAAATCTCTTCGAATGCGCTGTATAATGCTGTAATGTCATGTAAACGTTGCAGGTGGATTGCAAGAAGTTCTCATGTGGACCCAATGAGGAATGCAAGGTGGAAAACGGAGTGCGGAAGTGCCAGCCCGTCGGCTCCGGGACCTGTGTGGCGTCAGGGGACCCCCACTACACCTCATTCGACGGCCTCCACTTTGATTTCCAGGGTACCTGTACCTACACCCTGGCCAAGGGCTGCGGCCTGGAGGGAACACACCTGGTCCCATTCTCAGTGCAGGTGGAGAATGAGAGGTGGTTGAGAGCCTGGTGGACAATGGTCTCTGTCACCCGACTGGTCGCCTTAAAGGTCTATGGCTACACTCTGATACTGAGGGAGGACACGCCCGGCGTTCTGGTTAGTCCAAGTGTATCTCACTATAACTGTTTGTATTTTTTACGTTATTATAGTATATGAAAATATTTTTTTCTTTCATTTACATTTATTTATTTAAGGTTATCTGATTCAGGGCCTTAACATGTGGCTTGTTGCTCTTACCGGGTGGTTGGTGGGATATTAATCATCAGCTGCTAGGTGTTTGCTAAGGATTCATAAAAGCCAATCAAACGGCTAAGGTGTCATTCCAAAGCTACAGTTTTCAAGGTTATATCCCAAACATTCATATGTGAGTTAATAGTTCATGGATGAATTATTGCCTCTGCGGATCTCATATGCAAGTGCTGGAGGACATTGTGACATCACAAAAATGAACCAGATCACTGACCTTTTGAAATTGCAACAGCCAGCAGTCGAGTGGTAGGAAAGTGTATCACTATCACTGATCTGTACAGAATGAAAGTAATTGTATACAGATCAGTGGTCACTATCAAATGTTTAAAATTTTAAAATGTATTTCACACTTGAGGATTGTATCATGAGATGGCATACGGAACATTTTGATGTGTGAACTGCCAAATCTGGGAGGAATGGCAGTTAAAAAGGGGGAAAATTCCTAATGTCATCACTGTTGCAACTGAATATTTTGCAATTGAATTTCTTGCCCCCAGAATTAAAATATCTTGATAGTAATCAATGGTATAAAGACAACAAGACATGGCAACTTACGCAGAAAAAAAGCTGTGCTATTTGTATGTGATATGTGCATGAGTATGTAGTATGAAAAGTGGTAGAGTTTCTACAAAAACTCAAAAACAACAACAGTGACAGCAATAATAACAACAACAACCACATTATTATTATTATTATTATTTATTATTATAATTTGGTAGCTGTCCCTGTCAGAAATGCAACATTCAGTCTCAGCATTACGTAACGATACAAGTGACAGAATAACGGAAAAAAGAAAAAACTTTGCTAATATGACTGGAAATTCAACAATGCAATGTCCAGTCTTGTCTGATAATGGCCAGTGCCAGTGTGGGTGCACATTTCTGTTTTAGTTCAATACAACAATATCTGATTTAACTAATTATCTGATCACAGTCTTTTGTCATTATGTTGACTGGATCCATCAGGTGTATTACTGCTCGGCTGAAACTAAAACATTCATCTCAGTGGGCTTTATCAAGATTGGAAGCCCCTGAAATACACCAAGTGCTTTGAAATTGTATTTACCAGCTACCGTTGTCTCTGACTCATACCAGGTCAATGGTGTGTTGAACAATATCCCACTGAATCTAAATGATGGTGCAGTGGAGGTCTACCGGAAAGGCAGGCAGTACATCATGAAGACTAACTTCGGCCTAATTGTGACCTATGACCTTGTATACTACGTCACCGTCACCGTCCCTGGCAACTACCGCGGTAAGACCTGTGGCCTTTGTGGCAACTTCAATGGAAACAAGCAGGACGAGTTCCTTCTCCCTAATGGAAGACGCACCGGGGACGTCAATGCCTTTGGGGCGGCGTGGAAAGTGGCTATCCCTGGAGTGGTGTGTGATGACGGCTGTTCTGGCAACAAGTGTCCCAAATGCAATCCCAAACAAAAGGCGATCTTCGAGGGGCCTGACTACTGCGGCATTCTCAAGAACCCCAAGGGACCCTTCGCCGCCTGTCATGCCAAGCTGAACCCTGCCCCCTACTTTGACGACTGCATCTTCGACCTTTGCGCATCCAAAGGCGACCGCAAGGTGCTCTGTGACAGCGCCGCCTCTTACGCGCACAACTGCCACATTGCTGGGGTTGATGTCAAGAACTGGAGATCTCCATCCTTCTGTCGTAAGTGCAACCAAATACATAATTTCAGCTCATGAAACAGTGTCCGGGTTGGGGTCTATTCCCTTTTATCAATTCCACTTCAAATTCCACTTTCGCTTCAATTACAAATAATAAATTCCGATTCTAATCCCTCCTCTGATTTATCAATTTCGATTCGAATGCTGGAATTGAATTGGAATTGAATTACCAATTCCAATTCCTTTTGGAATTGACCCCAACCCTGCCCTGTACTGTATATAACCTTAATCAGTCAGATTGGCAGGACCAAACTTGCTTAGCAAACCTTTCTCTTAATCACATTTCAGCATGTAGCGAGAGCGGTGTAAGGGGTTGTTTGAGGGCATAAATCATTTGTGCAAATCATATAAATTCAAGCAAATAAACTGAAATAACAAAAAATGCGAGGGATTTACTAAATCTCAAAAGGAGAAATTAATTTACCAAGATCTGGATTTTTAGGTGAGCCCCTTTTTTTTTTTACCAGAGAGTGGTTCCCTGTTAAAATCCTTTAACTACCTTAAACTTCTGGTAGAGCGCATTTTCAGTCAATGCATCTTATTACCTCCGCCAAACGAAGTTGGCAGCAGGGGTGGATCCAGGTTTTGAAGTGAGTAGTTTCCATGAGTAGTTTGCGACATGAATAGCCAATCAGAATGAGGTTTGAGTGAGTTCCAACACAATGAAAGTGTTTCCAGCCAATCAATGAGGTGTTTGAGTGAGTTCTGGAAACTACTTAAACTACCCTGAATCCGCCCCTGGGCAGGAGGTTATGTGGTCAGTGCTGTTTGTTTGTCTGTTTGTTTGTGAACAAGATAACTCAAAAAGTTATTAACAGATATCTGTGAAAATTTGTGGGTGGGTCGCTATTACATCAGGGATGGACCCTATTGATTTTGACCGCGATCAGTCAAACAATATGGCTCTTGAAATCCTATGACACGCGATAACTGAACTTTGCTCCCACTCAGCAAGATTTGAGCTGTGCTGCTTTGGCGGAGGTTTGCACTCTAGGAGTGCCTCTAGTTAAAAGAAGTGTTCAAAACGTTAAGCAGGCAGTAAAAGGACTAAAATGGAGAACATTATTTATTTTCAGTCTGCTGATTCTTTGACCATTTCTGATGTTGTCCCGTTCCAGCAATGTCATGCCCATCCAATAGTCATTACGAGAACTGTGCGGACGCCTGCTCCAACTCATGCCCGGGCCTCACTGAGATCGCCCAGTGTCCGGACACCTGCACAGAGGGCTGTGATTGTAACCCTGGCTTCCTCTTCAATGGGGAGACCTGCATCCAGGCTGACCAGTGTGGCTGCTACGACAATGGCCACAGCTACAAGGTGTGTGCTGATCATAGTTCAGCCAGACGGACAGTGAATTTTGTTATATCTTCTCTGCTCTCGTCCATACTCCACAAACTTACATTTTGGCGTTTTTCTCTACTTATGAATATTCATTACAAGGCAAGCCCACAGGCAGCCATCTGTGGAATTGCTTTTGGCCACGCCCCACCATTAATATTAATGGGTATAATTGGAATGTTTTAGCGTCGCTGATATAGAGGTGTAACTTTGAATTCCATGAATATGCATTCGACCATCTGGCTAGGGTACATTACAGCAATTAGCAGATGTTCTTATCTAGAGGGACTTCCAAAAGTAGAGAACTTTAATGCTACTCTCAGGAATACAAAAATGTAGTGCTACCAAAAAGGCATCAGGGCTCACTCATGAACAATAAGTTTAACGTTAGCTTAGAAAATAACAATTTATCGTGCTGCTATGGAGGGCCAGTGGACAGAAAACCTATGTTTACAAAGCTGAAGCTATACCACTATTGAAAAAAAAAAAAAAAAATGCTGAAAATAAAAGTGCTCATCCTTGAAGGCTTGAGGAGCTGAACAGTCATGCCATCTTGAGAGGTAAGTATTCAGCCAGCGTTTGGGTAGCGTGTCTGCTGTCTGTGCTCTTGAACTCGTCTGATTTAAAGTGTCAACAGTGATTAATTCATCAGCTTTAGAACATTCAGCTCAGGACATTTTCATCACATATTCATGATCAACCTGCACTGGACAAAGTCTCTGCTGCTGTAAGGGAAGCTCATTTAATCTTCATAGCGGATAAAGGGTGAGCCAGTCACGAGATCACTTGTTCTTATATGGGTTTCCTCAGCCAGGGCAGGTGGTGTACGAGGACGACTGCAAGCAGAAGTGCACGTGCGACCCCATCAACGGCCTGGTGTGCCATGCCCACACCTGCCCCGGTGGAACCAAGTGTCTCGTCAGGAAGGGGGTCAAGGCGTGCTTCAGTACAGGCAAGACCATACGCTAGAACACCAGCACAGAACAGGAGCAGCTCCACAGGGTAGTAGCTCAGAGGCATGCAGTGGAGGTTTCAGAATGTGTAAATTCTACCTGTGGGTACCACCATTTTATATGTATAATAAAAAAGATGAAGAATATTAAAAAAAAAAGAAGTCACTGTGCTTAAGATTACAAATGTTTGTTTAGTAATACCAAATCTTGACTTAAATACAAATGAAGGTTTTAATGCCAAAAATGTTTTCGTTGCGACGGTTCAGTGCCAGAAATTCAATGAAGCTTATTTTATTTGGCTGTTGCTCAAGATATCAGCATGATTGGTTTTTAAGTATGCAGTCGAAATGCACTTCTACACGAGAGTGAGTTTTAAAAGATGCTTTTCCAAACCTGTGCCCCCGTGCATGGATTCCTGAGGTACTCATGACGTTAGCGGAGATCATTCCCCGACATGACTGCTGTAGTGCACCTGACCTTTATCATTCACTCTATCATGCATCTGCCATCATATTCTCACTACCATTTCAGCAACATCAAGTTTGAGTTTTTCAGCACTAATAGGTATCTCCTCTAGATTTTTAAACTTCTTCTAAACAGCCCTTTGGAGAGCTTGACAGAAGGCCTGACTGATAAAACAGAAGCTTTGCTCATGCATATAAATCCTGCAAACTGCCTTGGTAATTTTAATTGCTATTTTAGTCATTAACTTTCATTTTGATCACTTTTTAATTTTTCATCAGAGACATTTGAAATTAACCTTGTCTGCCTGTGCTATGTTAGAGTAATTGGTTACGTGTCTCCAAGTATGCCATTGTTCAAATTTAGTAAAGTGTTCTTTTATTAAAGACATGCTTCAGCCATGCTGTTGTAAAGTGGGTAAGATCAGAGGGCAATAGTATGGAAAAGGCAATATCTAATTCTTTCAGAAATTAATTAAACGAGTGAAAAGAGACTTTTCACTGAGAGAGAAAATCAGAGGCTCAGATGCGTCCAGTATAAAACAGGGTGAAAACAGACTGACATTTTCTTTGGCGAGCAATATGTGACACTAAAGTCAAATAAGCTCTATGACCAAATTGGCCATCATGCGATGAGACAGAGCTGGATGCATCATGTTGACAAACCCTCTTTGGTCTCTGGCAGACCCTTGCAAGGACGCCAAGTGCCGCGTGAAGGAGAAGTGCCAGTGGTGAAGGGCGAGCCCGTGTGCGAGCCGGAGTACACGGGCATCTGCTGGGCCTGGGGCGACCCGCACTACCACACCTTCGACGGGCTCAATTTTAACTTCCAGGGCACGTGCAAGTACACCATCTCCAAAACCTGCGGTAAGAATGCAGCAGGGCTGGTGCCCTTCTCCATCGAGGAGCGCAACGAAAACCGCGGCAGCACGGCGGTGTCATTCGTGAGAGAGGTGGACGTGACTGTCTACGGCTACACCTTCACCATGATCAAGTTTCACTACGGCCGAATCATGGTAAGGCCTCATAGTTAGGGAGGGGCAGTATGCTTTCCTAAATGCACTCTCAGGTGGTTTTAATCTGGAAACAATGATTTTTCCACTGTGAAATGCCTATGGGGATTTTACTTTAATAATGAAAGATTTCTTGTAGTTTTAGCCGGTAAAGTTGTTGATGGGTTTGCTCATGACGTACCAGTGCTTTTATATTCAGTCGAAACAGCTTGGAGCCAGAAATGTGCCTTTTTTTTTTTTTTTTAACTTATCAAGGAAAGTTGCCTCCTTTAGGCTGCACTTCAGAACTCATGAGGGCCAACGCTTATGCTGAGTCTTTCAAATGGTAAATAAATGTGGAAGCAGTACTACAATTGCAGTGATACATTCAGCTGTTTCAATACTGTACAGCTGTTTCATGATTTCACCCACTTTACATAGAGGTAGATGCCACCAATGATGAGCTTTAAATCTGTTTTTTGATAGGCAGTAGAAATGTCAAGGCAGAGATAAATTGATACTGTAATTTTCTGATGGAGATGTGTGTTTCAGATGTTTGGCTGCAATGTTGAAGCCAGGCCTTTATGACTTATTTTAATTTGGAAAAAGGCCAGTCGCTCCTGCTTTCTAATCCAGTAGCCCTCGTGATAATGTAGCTCCATCCTGGGAGAGATATCCCTGAGCTTGCTGGCCGTTATCCCCACGGGAACAGAAAAAATCATACATCAATGTAAAAAAAATTACTCTAATTTAAAATTCAATAAAAATAAATCTCAGACATGTTCAAATTAAGAGTAAACTTCATAATTTAAAAGGTTTATTGATTTGTTCATCATTGTGATCAATGGCTGCCTGAAAGTGGGGAAAGATCATTGATAACTTATGAGGCTGCAGGGCAGCCATCAGCAAGTCTTTACTGAATTTAACATGTGCTGTTCACGGGTGAATGAAGTGAAGCATAAATGCACTTTCATTTACTGTGTTTGTTGTTCACAAAGACAAAGCCTTTACATGCCTTCACATTTTAGTTGTGCTGTGTCTTTTGGAAAATTAACATCAATTCAAAACATCTATGGATATAAATGTCTGAGCAGAGCAAATCCACAGATTCTCATAGAACTGGATTTTTGCCAGATTTAGAAGGCAAAGATATCTTTGGGATATCTGCGAACATTCAATTGTTTGTTTTTCTCTCATCAAGGGTTTAAAGTAATCCACGTTTTGTGAAGTAAGATTTATTCCATTGAAATATTGGTCTGATTGCTTGTAGCGACTACTGGCATAAGTATTTACAGTGCTCCTCATTAATTTAAAACTACCTTTCATGATATCCCGGAAGTGCTTTTGCAGATATTATGAATTTGTCTCAAATGCCACCATGGATCCTTCAAGTCAGCGTAATTACTTTAACTGTTTTAATTGGAATCATTTAAAATTTGGTATGGACATTATTACCACTAGAGGAAGAAACTTACCAATTCATTTAAATGCTTTGAATTCACCAATTAATTCAAGTTAATACATATTTTGACCAACATTTAATCTCAGCCATGCATTATATTGTCACATTCAATTAATGGGGCATCAAGAATTGGGGAACCTGGGGATGTTCCCTTGCTGTTGGGGCTGATAGCATCCCCATACTTTTTTATAAAGGTCTTTTTCCCAGTGCAAATACGATATGAGTGATGGCGTATAAGCACTTCATGAAAATCACAGTGATGCTATTTACACTTTGGTTTGACTCATATGATCATGTGAGATGCATAAGATATGCTCTGTTTCTGATATTCACAGTGTCAAATGTTACAATGCTGTTTAATGTAAAATATGTGCTTTTTTTGATTGTGTAAAAGGTGATGAGTAGAGTGTGAATGAGTCTGGCCTCCCTGACTGTCTCTTAGGTGGATAATGAGGTGCAGAACCTTCCCCTGGAAATGGACCGAGATCTGGTGACAGTGAGCCAGTCGGGCCACTGGGTGGTACTGGAGACCAAATTCGGCCTGCGCGTGTCCTACGACTGGAATGCCAGGCTGGTTATCCAACTTCCCAGCAGCTACTATGACAGCGTGTGTGGTCTCTGCGGCAACTTTGACGGCAACAGCAAGGACGAGCTCCGCAACCCCGCCGGAGACCCAGTCCCCTCCGTCATCGACTGGGGCAAGAGCTGGAGAGTGCCTGACCCCCAGGACCCCAACTGCTGGGACCAGTGTCAGGCGGGCTGCCCCACCTGCGACAACAACCTGCGGAAGCTGTACGAGACGGAGGCCTACTGTGGTGCCCTCACCAACAAGGTGGACGGAGTGTTCAAGAAGTGCCACGACAAGCTGGATCCAAAGGTGTTCATGGAGAACTGCGTGTATGACATGTGCTTCCACAAGGGCGACAAGAAGATGTTGTGCCAGGCGCTGGCAACCTACAGCGAGATGTGCCAGAAGGAGGGTGTCGTCATTAAGAACTGGAGGTCCAAGTTCGGCTGCCGTAAGTGGCGGGGCGGGGCATCTGATGAGATGGATGTTTTTGTGAAGGGCGATTTGCGGAAGACCTTTTTTGCACTTCCAGTATAAGTGGTTTGCCTCAAAAACTCAGCTAAAAGTTTCAGTATCAAAATGATTACTGGTTTTTTAATTACTTGATGGTGAAGTCAAAATTTGGAAACTTATTTTCCCTTTAAATGTCTGTTCTTGAAATAATACAACAATTTGTTAGCTCTTATTCTTAGTTAAATACTCTTTGGACAAACATGGTAAATTGTGAGATTTTGTTAAAAATATCATCACTGATCTCTGGTGGCCAGCACATTTACCTTGGATATTATAGTCAAAGTATAATAGCAAGTGCAGTTCCTGGTCCCATCATGTACTCATAATGGTTTTCAGGATTATTTAAGGAATTAATTGCCTACTTCAGGTCAAACTTAAAAATAACTCCCTTTGGTTGAAAATAACTTGCAGATATGAGAAGTTTTCTGCCAGTTTCAACATTTGATCATCCACATGGGTTCTTTTACAACATACAGCAGCCTGGTTGGTTACATGCAAATGCTGTGGCCAGAGTAGAGAATTCTACTTACTTGCCCCTATCAAATGCTTACCAGCCGGTGGCTACTGTTAATTTCTGACCTTGAATTCTGGCATGTTTATGGTTCCTTCTCCCCACAGCCATGAGCTGTCAGCCCCACAGTCATTACGAGGAGTGTGCCAGCCCCTGCCCGCTGACTTGCCCATTTACCGAGGAGGAGCGCCCATCATGCCGGGGCGCCTGTTCTGAGGGCTGCGTGTGCGACAAAGGCTACGCCCTGAGCGCTGGGAAATGCGTGCCCTCCAAGGACTGCGGCTGCTCCTACCAGGGCCGCTATTACGAGCCGGGCCAGAGCTTCTGGGGTGACACGGACTGCAAGCAGCGCTGCGTGTGCGACTCGGCCCTGAAAATGGTGGTGTGCCGCCAGGCGGAATGCAAGGCGACCGAGCGCTGCGCGGTCGAGGGCGGGGTCCGTGGCTGCCACCCGCTCAGCTACTCCATCTGCTCTGCTGCAGGAGACCCGCACTACCGCACCTTCGACGGAAAGAGGTTCAACTTCCAGGGCACTTGCATCTACCAGCTGGTGGCGCTGTGCTCCAAGAACACTGACCTCACGCCCTTCGAAGTTACAGTGCAGAATGACCATCGCGGGAACAAGGCGGTGTCCTACACCAAGGTGGTGACAGTGAAGGCGTATGGCATCACCGTCACGATCAACAAAGACTTCCGTTTCAAGATCATGGTAATCGCCGGGGAGGGGTTGGCGTCATTTCTGTGTCTGTGCTACCACTTAACCTCTTCTAATCGATCACACAATTCGCCGTTTTCTCCTAATTAGAAAATCGCTGAGGCTACACTTGTTATCCAGGACTCATTTGAATGGTCGGCTAAGAGGCCCGTAGGGGGATTGGGGGAGTTTCTTCAGCTGATAATTATTTAAATGGAATCTCCGGGGGTCTGGCCAAATGGAAACAGCTGCTGAAATATTAAAATGATTAATTTGCACCTTTACAAGCAGGGCTGCGTTATCCCCTCTGCACTCTGTGCTGAGGGTTTAAAGCAGTTAAAAAAAAGCAGGACTGAAACATTAAACCGTCTTGCACTCTCTTTGTTGGCCCCCTTTAATAAGCATCTCTGTGCGCATCAGCTCTAGCCACTCTCCTTCCAAATGAGGGATTTATTTATGGCAGGGGGTGAGAGGCAAAGTGTGATCTGTAAAGAATCTAGCAGCTAATATTGCCAACTAAACTCAGTCAAATGCACACTGTATCGTTTGATAGTGTACGGACTGTGATGCAATTTCTGCTTTTTGACTGTATCCCCGCTTAATCAGGTTTAAGCAGACTATCAGCTTTAATCGATGTGAGTTTGATGTGATCCACATCCTTTGCTCCATGCTGGAGTTCGTGCCTACTTAATACTATGTCACTGTCGAACAAAATAATTTAAATCAGGAATTGTCTTGTATTTTACGAGCTTTAACTCTTCTGGGTGGAAAAACTGGAAGCACTTGTGCTGATTCATGAGAATTTCTAATGTTATTAACTAATACATGCCTTGCTCGTGAGATTTCACTTTCACAGTTAAGTATAATTTTCCCCAACTGTCATGTTAGAAATGTTTTAATTTTCACAAATTATCCTGGTGTTAAAAAAATGACTTGAGCTGGTGAGTACCATCCAGTAAGTTTTCCAATGTTTGTTCTCTCTCTTTCTGCCCAGGTGGATGGCCAGTTCACCTCCATGCCTTTCCACTACGATGGAGATAAGTTAGTGGTGTTCCGCAGCGGGTGGACTGCCGTCGTCGAGACTGCGTTTGGCATGCGAGTAACCTTCGACTGGAACAGCGTGGTGACGGTCACCCTCCCCAACACGTACCAGGGGGCCGTCTGCGGCCTGTGCGGCAACTACAACCATGACCCCAAAGATGACGGAACACTCCGGAACGGGCGAGTGCCATCCAGTGAATCTCAGCTTGGCGAGAGCTGGAGGGTGGGAGAGGTTCCAGGGTGTGTCTCAGGGTGCTCGGAGTCCTGGTGCAAAGCCTGCGCCGGCTCCCAAATCGATCAGTACCGCGCCGAGCGCTACTGCGGCATCATCAGCAACACGGCCGGCCCGCTCGGCAACTGCCACGCCCACGTGGACCCCACTCCTTACCTGGAGGACTGCGCCTTTGACGCCTGCCACTATAAAGGCCGCCACGTGTCCGTCTGCGAGGCAGTCGCCGCCTACGTGTCTGCTTGTCAGAGCGCGGGCGTGACCATACTCTCCTGGAGGAGCAAGTCTTTCTGCCGTAAGTCTGATCTAACAATCTGAGCAGCAGATCTCCAGTGCAGCAGACAGCCATTTTGTTTAGTGTTCTCGCATCTGAAGAGGTTTATCACTTATACATGTAATGATGAAGGGAGGGAATATTCTTTTTCCATTATTTATTTATTTATTTGTTTTTATTTCGGCATGATTGTATAGTCATTTCATGACAATTTCAATACAACATGTATCATGACCGAAAGGGTCGTGGGAGAAGCGAGATCGCTTGTCAAAGTCCCGCCCCCAACTTCCAGAAAAACAGTTTGATTATGGTTAAGATATCATAAAGATTCATAAATCACAACAGAGCTGAGTGTCCATTTACACTACGATTTAAGCGTCACAACATAAGATAATAAAGAGTTATGAACATCATGAAGAATTTTAATCACAATATAGCTGAGTGTCTGTGAAGTTTAGATTTGAGTGTCACTCTTGATTTAATCCATTAGACTTGAGCTTTCTGTCGAGGATAACCATGCTTTTCAAAGTTTTCTTTATCCTATGGTCGATCAAAAACAGACCAAGCCCCAATGATAGCAGGCCCGCTATCCAAATCCAATTATGTGTTTGACCTTCATATTTTGTGATGCTCTACACACAAGTATATAGTTAGGTAACAATTTCCTACTATTTGATCACCAGGAACTGTAAGTAGCTTTTCTGATTTTTAGCACTGGCATCACAAGTGCATTTATTGTCATTCTCAAATCTTTTGTAATGCTAGAGTGTCCAAAAATGAGACGGCATTGCTTCTGCCCTGCTGAAACATATGCATTCAGATCAAATTTTGTCATAAAGTCATAAAAAACACATAAAAGCCGGGAGTTTGAATGAAGGGTACAGAAGTACTGAAAACTGATGTTTGACCTCTGACCTCCCTCTTTCTCCTGTAGCGGCCTCCTGCCCCAAGAACAGCCACTACGAACTCTGCTCCTCAGGCTGCCCAGCCACGTGCGCCAGCATTTCCACGGCCACCCGCTGTCACCTGCCGTGTCGCGAGGGCTGCCGCTGTGACGAAGGCCACTTGCTGAGTGGGGACGCCTGCGTGCCCGTGGCCGAGTGCGGATGCTCCTACGAGGGGCGCTACTACAAGAAGTGCGAGGTGTTCCACCCCCACGGCCAGTGCCACGAGCAGTGCAAGTGTGGCGAGAATGGAGCTGTCGAGTGCCAGAAGTTCAAGTGCGGCCCCGGTGAAGCCTGCAAAGTGGTGGGTGGGGTCAGCGGGTGTCATCCGGCGGGTGAGGGAAAGTGCGTGGCCTCGGGTGACCCTCACTACATCTCATTTGACGGGCGGCGCTTCGACTTCCAGGTGGGTGAAAGTGAGGATTTGAGTTTCACCAGCCCGCCATTAGCCTCTGTACAATAGCTGCAATTCATTTCACTAGCTTGATGTTTAACTTTAAAAGCACTGCTACTGGAACTTCTACATAATACCAGCTGCGATTCTTAGATGTTCTTTACTGGTCATGGCTGGTCTCTTCAGCTTGTCTGCAGCTTGTCAAGGCTGGTTAAAGCTTGTGAAATTGGCAACAGAAGCTGTTTGATAGGCTGGTGAACCACATTTAGTAAAGGCAACAGCTTATTGCAGGATAGTGAAAAACTGACTAATTTTAGCAAGCTAGAACCAGCTATAAGTCTTAAAGCAAATTGGAATAAAACCAGGGTCATCAGCTCAGGCCAATGTAGGCAGAAATTTTTGGCAAGTAAGTAAATTTTCAGTAGAAAGTTTGACTCCTGGTCCACCTGTTTTGAGTCTCCAGCCCTCTGGTCAATGTCTCCTGTTTTGTGCTTGTTTTGCAATTAGGAGTTTAAAAATCGAAGGTGACTTAACGTTCGCTGCACCGGCCCTTGAAGTGAGAAACTGCCGTGGTACATCAGAGCTGCTTGAGCATAACCTGTTTAAAGTCTCTCAACAGTTTGTTATTGAGTCTGTTACTACTGAATGCATAATAATCATAATGTTATTGCAGTGCAATATCCACATAGTAAGAAAATCATTGTTTATTTTTATGACCATTATGTGCTACATTGCTTTGAATGTAGGAGACAAAGACCATCCCAAGACACCAGCAGTTATTTTAATTTCCCCTTCCTCCAGGGCACCTGCGTGTACACACTCGCCAAGGTGTGCGACACGGACGGGAAGCGGCTAACCCCCTTTGTCGTGGAGGAGAGCAACGAAAAGTACGGCAATGGCAGGGTGGCAGTAACAAAGGCAGTGGCAGTGGTGGTCTACAATTACGTCATCACCATTGTGCAGGGCATGAGCTGGAAAGTTATTGTGAGTTGACCTGACCCCTTTGAAAACAAATCGACTCCCTGATTCCCCGCTAGAATCTGAACACTGTGTGTCCTGTCTCACCGAATGTGACCCAGATGTTGTGTGTAACGGTCATCTCATCTGAGAACTCAATTAATCTCCATCTGCAAAAGTGATCTGAAGTAACTCTTAAAATGCAGATCTTCCTCTGATAATACTAGCCGTCTTATGACTTAGAGAATACAGTATATTGGCGTCTTAAGTTTTCTCAACATCTCTCTCTAGGTGTCACAATACGTGAGACATAACTGCATATCTGATGAGTAGTTTAGTCAAATGTAGGCCACACTTTTGCACAAGCATTCATGTTAAACATGCATTCTTCAAGACAACCATAACATTTATTAATTAATTGCCATCAGTGGAATGGGAATTGTGTCACTGAAACTGACAGAAAAGATTTGAAGGCCAACTTGAAAAACAGAAGTGCCCTTTTAACAAGATTCTAGATTTAAATAAATAATGTACAAATATATTCACTTCAGTTGCAAGAAATTCCATTTGTTTTCAAGTGTGAGACTCGTAAAAGCCCTGTTTTTAGAAGGAAAAACCTGTTTTCAGAAGAAAAAACATGAAGTTCAAGTAAAATAAATCCTAAGTGCTAAAAGCATGTGAATGCAGAACCAGCTTTTATGGTGGTGCTGTAGTGTGTTTTTTTTTAAGATAAACCTGATTCATTTGTAAAAGCTTGTATTTGCACCCTTTTTAGCAGTATATCTGAGTCATGTTTGCATACATCAGCCCAGCGACTAGAATTATCTGCCACTCACTGATGTTCTGTGTTCCCGGTGGTTTCTCTCTAATTGGTCAGTTGAAACTTACGAGGTGTTAACTCTAACATTTTCTAATGATTTAAGTCATATTTCAATTTAGCCTAACCTTGGTTTATAATCTAGGTGATGTGAGAATTTATACCAAGGATTGAAAAAACAGATGCAGTTTTTTTTTTCTTTTAACAAGAGGCATTACCTAATTTTGGAATTTATTTATTTGTTTTTATTTCGGCATGATTGTATAGTCGTTTCATGACAATTTCAACACAACACGTATCATGACCGAAAGGGTCGCGGGAGAAGCGAGATCGCTTGTCAAAGTCCCGCCCCCAAATTTGACACCCTTCTCCATAAAATTGTACCTTCCGTGAGATGCAGGATATAGTAAAGGTTTTTGGACCTTCCCTGAAACCTTATTGACATGTATAGAAAATGGACATTTGATTAGATCCCAAATATCTGACATTTTGATTGAGTATGGAATTAATTGGTCAGTGTGGCCTGATAGCACAGACATTCAGCTCCCTTCTGGGGGTGATGCAATTCAAATGTGATTTATCATTAGAATTTTGTAGCATCTTGTTTGACCCCTCGCCCTCTCATTCACACACACACACACACACACACACACACACAGAGAGAGAGAGAGAGCTTGAGTGAGAGTGTATGAGACTGAGAGTGTGTGAGAGAGTGTGAGAACGTACCTGAATGTAAACAATTTCCTAATCATTGAGCAGATTTTTATGAACATACCCTCACAAGAAAGCTAAAGGTCTGTCCTGTCAGTCAATATTAACCAACTCATTCCAAATTCAATTACATCGTCAGATATTTAGAACAAGAAAATATCAGTTTTATATATGCCAATGGGGTATCAATGAAGCGCCTGTATTTGACTATGAAGAGCAAGTTAAAAAATGGAGACTATTATAAGTCTTGGTACAAAAGGATGGGTTTGAAAATGTAGGGCACCTTTTGTTCTAATGCAGGGGTTCTCAACTGGTCTCACATTGGGACCCACATTTTCCCATGGTTATTACGTCGCGACCCACTTTTATCGAATCGAAACCAAGCAAATATATTTTTCAAAAACAGCCTTTAAAAACACATGCAATCTTTTTAAACATACATACAGGGTAGGGAAGCAAAACTTGCACTGACATTTAAAGTACAAACAATCCCACAACCACTCCCCTGAATTATGTGCGCCTGTTATTTGAAAAAGCAAAGACTATATTGAATAATGGACTACCTATTATCTTTATTTGTCTGCTTTATAATCTCTTTTTTTCAATAAACATGCCAGTTGAGAATAATATACAATCTATGGATGGTGATTTATTTTGCAAATTTTGCTGCCCCACCCTGTACACATTTATTTATATGTGCAAAGTGCATTTCAGAGCACATTAAGAAAATGAGGAACATGAAAACTGCATTTGTGAATAAAATGCAATAAAATACCAAAACTGCACAAAATAAATAAGGCCACAAAACTAAATATTTAACTTCTATGAATATTTCTGCATTCAGAGCACAAAATGAGGAGGAACATGACAACTGCATGTATAAAAGTGAATAACCTAAAATAATAAACTGCACAAAATAAATAAGGCCACAAAACTACATATTTCACGTCTATGAATCTCTCTGCATCCAGGGCACAAACTGAGGACGAACATGACAACTGCATGTATAAAAGTGAATAAAATAAAATTATCAAAACTGCACAACATAAATAAGGCCACAAAACTAAATATTTCGCGTCTATGAATCGCTCTGCATTATACGCTCAGTGTATTACTGCCCACCACAGGCCAGATGTAATATGATACATCTCGAATACGAAAAAAAAAAAAACCTCCATTTCACACAAACTCGCGCTTCAAGTTCAAACTCCTATCGTCACTTGTGAGCTCAACTCTGCTCGCTTCTTCGTCTTCCGCTCAACTACCCCTCGACTCTCCAGGACCTCAACACAACACTTAAAGTGAACGGCAATCAAATGATGGTTACCATGGCTCCAGGGTCAGACGCGCATTAAACATTATTCACTTTATTATTATAATTTATTGCCAAGGAGGTGTGTGTTTTTGCCGGCGTTGGTTGGTTTGTTTGCTTGTCTGTTAGCAGGATATCTCAAAAACGGCCGCATAGATTTTAACCAAACTTTGCAGGATGTTGGAGTAGCACAAGAGGAACAAGTGATTAAGTAGCATATCTAGGCCAAAGTACGGCGGAGATATATGCCAAAGTTCAAGATTTCAAGTCTTTCCAATGGGCCGGATTTCTAATCGCCGTGCTTTTGGGTTTTGCTGCCACCTGGCGGTGAAATGCAGCAATACCCTACATCAGCCAGCAAAAATAA
This sequence comes from Gymnothorax javanicus, assembly GCA_029692085.1. Classification (NCBI taxonomy): domain Eukaryota; kingdom Metazoa; phylum Chordata; class Actinopteri; order Anguilliformes; family Muraenidae; genus Gymnothorax; species Gymnothorax javanicus. Next base: position 36,778,088 of record CM056193.1, on the reverse strand, counting down.
CTCATGCACAGAGGCGGAAGTGGCGGAAGTGCTGCGCTCTCTGAGTGTTCTTGTTAATTTATTTTTTAACCAGCTGTCCGCGACCCACTCAGAACGGGTCCGACCCACCAGTTTAGAACCACTGATCTAATGCATAATTATAACATAGGGGAGATGACTTCTGTTTACTTTTTTTTGATCCCCCCATTCTACCTCCTCTACCTCCTCAAGTGCTCTTTTTACTCTTTTTTCCAATGTAAATTAGATTTCTGTCTAAACTGACTCGTCTGATAGAATGAAGGTTACATAAACAAATAGCCTTTTTCGCGATGAAGTGCTGCCTCTTTACATGATTACCTTGGCTGTGCAGTTTCTCATTCCAATTTATAACATCTTAGCTTGAGTGCCTATTGTAGACTCAAGGAAATGCATCTGTAAAGTTGCATTTCCCTTATGAAACACATTCAGACACTTGCTGACCCGTGACCCCTGCTGAAAGACGACATTGTAGTGCCTGCATCGCCAGTTTTATCTCTGACTTCACGCTGTAATAATAATGTATTCCTGTCTCGGACCAGGTTGACGATGAGGAGCTGGACCTGCCACTATCTCTGTATGAGGGTCGGGTGACGATTAACCAGGAGGGGCGCAACATCATCGTGCGCACTGACTTTGGGCTTCGGGTGCTGTACGACACCGTCTACTATGTGGAGGTCATCGTGCCTTCCACCTACAAAGGCAAGATGTGCGGGCTGTGCGGAAACTACAATGGCAACAACCGGGACGACTTCCAGCTGCCCAGCGGCAAGGTGACGTCCAATGTGGACGATTTCGGCAAGGCCTGGACCGTTGACCTGCCGGGGCTGGTGTGCGGGGGGTGCGGGTCACAGTGTCCAGTCTGCAAACAGGTGGAGGCCACCAAACACCGCCGGCCCGACTCCTGCGGGATCATCGCCTCCAAAAGCGGTCCCTTCAAGGCCTGCCACAGCAAGCTGGACCCCAAGCCTTACCTGGATCACTGCGTTTTCGACGTCTGTGCCCTGGATGGGGACCGCGGCACCCTGTGCAAAAGCATCCAATCGTATGCAATCGCCTGTCAGCACGCCGGTGTCCAGATCCAGTCTTGGAGGACCGCCTCCTTCTGCCGTGAGTTATACAGGGATCGGGCTTCCTGCTCTCTCAACCGGAGATGGCAGAGTTTTGTGTATTTCATGGAGGCACGCATTCTGCTGTGTGAGAGCTAGCTGGGCTGGGCTGGTTGATTGTATACTTATTATTATTATTATTTTTTTTTTAATTTACTGGAGATGGAGGCGTCTTAGAGGAAAATCTCAATTTCACAATCCACAGGTGTCATGTGATACTTTTACATGATACTTTTTGGCCTGATGGGATTTCAGTTTGCTGAAAGAATAGGCTTTTGTTTTCTAGAGCACCACTACTCTTCAGTTATTTTATAATCCACGCTCTGAAACATGGCCGTCACATGAGCTGTTTCGATTCCTGTTGAATTCAGCATAACGGAATAACAGGAACTAAGCTGAATGTGCTTTTCTCCCCCATTAAACAACTAAGGCTTTTTGAAACACACAAATATGACCCTTTGGTTCGGCACTATTGTGTTGTTAGGCGGAGAAAGCACAAAATTTCACCAGTAGAGCCATTTCACTGAGTGTTGCTCAGTTTTGAGATGCTCCCTTTATGTCCGCTGTTCATGCCGGTAGCATTTTTATTGTCGACAGGCACTTAGGATATAAATCCATCCATATGACCCAGGTAATGTGGCTAGTGCAGTGTAACTGAGGGGGAGCGTGAAGCAAACTTCAGTAGGGCTAATTGTGAAATGGCGTCTTGTGTAGAAAGCTGTAACGCATGACTCAGTCTACCTCCCACCACCACTAGCGTTCCCTCTATCTGTCTCCCCTCTCCTCTCACTTTCTCTACTCCGTCTCTCTCTTCACTCTGTCACTGTTTCACTTTCTCTGTGTTTCTCTGATTCTGTCCCTCTCTCTCCCTCTTTGTTCTCTCACTCTTTTTTCAGATAACTCTCCACTTCTCTCTCCTCTCACATACTCTCACTCTCTTTCTCTCTCAAACTCTCCTTCTCTCACACTCTCTCACTCTCTCCCTCTCTAACTCCATCTCTCTCTTTCTCTAACTCTCCATCTCTCATACTCTCACACTTTCTCTCCATCTCTCATACTCTCACACTCTCTCTCCATCTCTCATACTCTCACACTCTCTCTCCATCTCTCATACTCTCACACTCTCTCTCTAACTCTTCAACTCTCATACTCTCACTCTCTCTTTCTCTCTCTCCAAATCTCCATCTCTCATACTCTCTCACTCTCTCTTTCTCTCTAAATCTCCATCTCTCATACTCTCTCTTTCTTTCTCTCTCTAAATCTCCATCTCTCATACTCTCTCACTCTCTTTCTCTCTCTCTAGCTCTCCATCTCTGTCCTTCACTCACATTGCCTCTCTCCTGCCCAACTCTTTGCCCCCCCAGCGGCCTCCTGCCCCCAGCACAGTCACTATGAGCTGTGTGCAGACACCTGCCAAACCACCTGCGCCAGCCTGGCGGGCCCTAGCACCTGCTCCGACACCTGCTTTGAGGGCTGCGAGTGCGACCGAGGCTTCGTCTTCGATGGTGACAAGTGCGTGTCAATGGAATCGTGCGGGTGCATCCACGAGGGCAGATATATAAAGGTAGATTCCTCTCTCTCACTCCCCCCCTTCTCTCTCCAGCCATCCCTCCCTCCCTCCCTTCATTCCATCGGCTTTACTTATTGACATTCCAGTCTTGACATCAGTGAGACAAAAAAAAAAAAAAGTCCTGAAATGTTGCCATTGTGGAACATTACTTCTCTAGGGAAAATAAACATCATCTCAATGATGCAAGAAAACCTTCTTCTGTCCGCAGAAAGATTACATTGAACAAGTGGCTAAATCGAATCCTGTTTGCCTGGCCATTTGTAATTTTATTTATTTTTTCCCATTTCATTTTATATCCTTTTGGGTATGTTTTATAATATATATACATAAATAAAGTGCCTTCGTTCTGTTGTAAAACTGCATTGCATTAGAGACTGTTGTAGTGTCTGTTTGATCAGCATTACAGGATTCACTAAGAAGATGAAAATGAACGGCTGTGATGCGGTTCTGTTTTGTTTCTGCCAGTCTGGCCACTCGGTTGTGAGCAAAGAATGTGACACAGAGTGCAAGTGCTACCCTACGGGGGCAGTCCTGTGCGAGAAGCACCAGTGCGGCAGCGGGGAGACCTGTGGCCTCCGGGACGGGGTGCGGGGCTGCCACCCCAAAGAGGGCATCTGCTCCGTCAATCCCGCCGGCCGATTTGGGTCCTTCGATGGCATGAAGGGGGCCGCGGTCGAGCTCGGGGCCTTCGAGATGGCCTCGCTCTGCGACCTGAACTCGGCGCAGTGGTTCCGCGTGGTGGCGGACGTTCGGCTGTGTGAGAAGGGAGGGAACTCCGCCGCAGCCGTCTACGTCTACTTCAAGGACACCGTCGTTGCCATTAACAACCGGCGGGAGGCCTGGGTGAGTGACCTCAGTCTGTGATTGGTTGCTCGTGTGGAGAGCGGAGCAACTGGCTTAGCTCGGCCGGGTTTGAGTCTTTGGCAGGGCTTGGGTGATGTTGTTTTTGCCACTTGTTTTTTACCTTAAAACAAAGATGAAACAGTGGAGGTAACTTAGGTTAACCGTGAAGCATCCTACTCTAACAAACATCAAAAGACCCCCTTGAAGATTGAACTGCTAACAAAGCTCATTGTTCACAGTGAAATCTTCTGACTTTCACATCACCGTAAGGTAAGGGTATTCAGCCTTATCCAGAAAGGGCCGGTGTTTGTGCAGGCATTCATTCCAGCTATGCAGTTATACACCTAACTCTACTGACTGACCCATTTGCTAAAGACCTTAATTGTAGTATCAGCCGTGTAACAGATTGGTTGCAATGAAAGCCTGCACCCACACAGGGCCCTCTCTGCATAATGTTGAATCCCCCTGCTTTGGGGTTTAGGCTGATTTAGGCAGATGATTTTGTAATGCTGGGACTTTGATCTCATGCTGCCCTCCCTGAATGGAACCTCGTGGGCTGTTTCTTGTCGGCTCCATGCAGATTAATGGCAGGAAGCTGGCTCTGCCGGGCACGCCAGTGAAGGACCTGTCCGTTCGCGTGACGGACAGGGCGGTGCTGGTGGAGAGGTGGTCCTCTGTGCGCGTGGCGTTCTACTTCAACCAGGAGGTTAAAGTGACGGTGAGCGTCCACCTGGCCGGCAAAATGTGCGGGTCCTGCGGCAACTACAACGGCAACGCCAAAGACGACATGAGCACAGCCACCGGCAAGGTGTCCGTGAGCGTTTCTGAGGTCATCAAATCATGGCATGCCGGCGAATACCATGGCTGGTACGTGTTTTGGGGGGGGGGATTGCGTTCTCAAATTTCTCCTGAGCACCAGCGGGTCTGCTTTGTTTCATTTTCTGACCAGAGCTGGTCGCCCTCGCTGCAAAGCCCGTCCACCGCTTTATTATCGTTCAAAATTGGGAGTCATAACTTCTCATCTGCGGTCAGTGATTCTGTACCACTGAGTGGCTTAATGTATTGCTTTGCTTTTTTTGCACTGTGGTGCGCTCTGAGTTACTGCCTTTCTGAGTGGGAGAGAGGGGTGCATACGTCCGTAGCACTCTGGCTCTTTTCTGTTTTCGGCTCTGCTCCGGGTGTAATTTAAGTCAGGCTTTCGCTCTGCAGCCATCACTTCTTGTTTAAGTCAAAGGAACCAGGCAATTGCTGGCAGCAATCGCTGGAGACAGTGCAATGGAGTTTACGTGAGCTGGTGGGTAATAGAGAATGCATCGTCTGTGGGCCTGCCTGTGCGTGGGTGATGTTCTCTTACTCACGTGTGTGAGTTTTCTGGTGTGTGCACGTCAGGGTGCGTGTGTGTAAATCTCACTCTATGTGTGTGTGCCCTTTTCGGTGTCTATGCATTAGTGTACACATGTGTGTGCGGGGAGAGTTCTCTCACTCTCTCTCGATGCGTGTGTGCATGCATGCGTGTATGCATGTACTCATGTTTGTGTGTCCATGCATTTGTGCTGTTTTCTTACCGTGAGTGTGTTTGTTTAGGGTTCTCTTTAGGTCTGTGTGCATGCGTGTCTGCCATTGCATCTTGACCTGCAGTTTCCTAACAAGTTCTTCACTTACACTATGGACTTATTCTTATTCTCATGAGTCTAATCTGACAGCCTTTTGTAATTAACTCTGCAAACACATTATTATGTTTTCTCATTAGCCCGGCTGTCATTCCTCTGATTTACATAATATTAGGATTACTTTGGCCTTTTCTGTGGAATCAAATGCAGGATGATGTACAGCACCCAGACAACTTTAGAGAATGATGGTTTATCTTGAAATGGCCAAGGAAGAAAATCACAGCCATAGCCTGGTGGGCACAGCCTGTAGTGAGGTGTAATTTGCGTGCAATTTGTTCTTTTTGAATGAATTCTTTTGGTGAACAAGGACTGACTTACCTCCACAGAAGGTTTTATTCATTTGCTTAATTTTAAGTAAACTTTCTATTCGCAGACACTACCACAACTCCACCTAGTTAACGATTTAGCTGAGCCCATTAGCTACCATGACAGCATGGACCTTTTAAGCAGGGATTGCGGCTCTCTTCCCCCTCCTGTACCTGTTGCTGTGACCAACAGCAACATTTGCCAGCTTACCTACCTGTCGCTCCTTCAAGAGGAAGGAAGTTGGAAGGAACGATAAATTAATGAGGGGAGAGCCAATCAGAGTCACTGAGCAACATTCTGGTCTTTCTAGAAGTACGAACAAGCAAAAGAGCCAAAGGAACAAATCTTTGGAACAAACAAACCCAAAAGATTTAATTCACAAAAATAAACAATTACTCCCACCACTGATAGTCTGGTTGGACCAATGTTGCTTAGTTATCTCTGAGGTCTGGCTGGTTGAGATGAGCTTGAATAGTCTGTGGTTATTTACATGAAAAGGGTAGAGACAAATAGAGTTAGGCAAAGAACATGTCAGACATCTCCCTGGGGAGCCTGGCTGAGCCCTCAGCATAAGTTTACCTGCTTTGACACTTGAGTAATTGAAATTACAGGAGAAAGGCATGCCAGGCAATGAAACCTGATGCAATACGTCTAAATACCTTTTTTGGTGATAAAATGATGGTATAATCTCAGAACTCATTGATCACTAGAGCAATATGTGTGCATTACAGTAGCTATACAAATAGTTTCCAAATTGAGCATTTTGGTTTGTGTTGGTAGCAACAGAAATGAGAATTCCCATTGGAATGAGTCTGAAACCCACATATTTACAGGACTGCAGAAATAAACACTGTGTTGACTGTTCTTAAGGAGTCTAGTCTGTACGGTAATCATTGTTATTATTCTCTTTTGCTCCAGTGGCCTATGAGACCAACATGAACAGGCTGTCTGACCCCCTTCATATTTGACATCACAGACAATGCTGCCGCCTCTTCTTCATCAAATGTTCAATGTTACTTTCATCAGTAATTATTTCTTGTAAAACCGTAGGCTAAAACCCAGGCATCACTGCATTTTTGCTTCCCCACCTGAGGGCCTTGTTCCTGAACTGATCTCATTTATCAATATGTAAGGAGTTGGTAGAGTAGGGGATTGGATATTGTACATTATTTTTAACTAGGTTTTTTAATTGCATGTGGGTGGGGGTTCATGAATTTTTAATTTTTCTGTCTTGAATTCATAGTGGTAGTAATTTCTTGTGATGTTTCCTGGAACTGAAAAATAAATGAATGAATTCCAATGATAAATCTTTCTTTATAATTTGTTTGTTTATTCATTCCTTCATTCAATCCTTCATTCATTTTATTTATGTATAGCTAGTAATAAAAAAATCTGTAACTGTAGGACCCCAGCAGCTCTTTAGGCATGTTTGCTCTTTTGTGTTTCTGTATACTTTAATATAAAAACAATATCTATGATCAGAAATAAGCAAAATGGTAATGATGATGTAGAATTGTCTGTCACATAGACACAGTCTTCAGTGCTGTGCAGAAGGCTTTGACATGTCATGTAATGTTGCTGTCTAAAATAAGCAAATGATAAGTTTCTGAATATCAAAAAATGTATTACAGCTGCAAAGAGGTAAAAACCTAGACAAATCAATATTTTCTGTGACCAACTTCTGCCATTAAAACTGCATCAGTTCTCTGGGGTATGCTGCTTGCCCACAGTTCTATCAGAAAATTGGCTCATAGGCTGTTGCAAGAATATTAGAGAAGCTGCCACAGCTCTTGTGCAGAAAGGCTCTCTTATATGCCTCTGTCTCTCAGGTGATCCCAGACAGCCTCTGTGATGCTGAGATCAGCGCTCTGGAGGCCATGCCATCTGCTGCTTCCTCCTACAACATACTAATATTTCTGATATTTCTATAGAAGATTTTCATCGTATTCCCTAATTATTTTAAATTCAAGTGTCCATGCTCGCGTGCGTGTGTGTGTGTGTGTGTGTTTGTGCATATACATGGTATGTATCCTGCATTGTATTTATACATACGTGTGTGTGTGTGTGTGTGTGTGTGTGTGTATAGACACCTACTTGGCTGGGAGATTTATTGGAAACATTTTTCATTTTGAGTTTGAATTGACACAGTGACAATCAGTATGAAGTGCGGACTGTCAACATTAATCTCAGGATACTTTCATCTAACTGTGTAGCAATGACAACACCTTTAGCACATAATCCTCACCCCCCAGTTCTCGGGTGCATAGAAGATAAAGTAATAGTTTTTAACATTTTATTGCATATCTCTTGTATGCAATAACTATTTGAAGTTTGTGACACAGAAATCACGAGACACTGGGCATATTCCCTGGTGATGCCCTGCCAGGCCTGTGCTGCAGCCATCTTCAGTTCCTATTTGTTTCAAGGACTTTTGCCTTCAGTTACATTTTAGCATGTGAAATGCATGTTCAATTAGATCAAAATCTGGTGATTGATTTAGCCTACAGAACCAAAATAAATAAAATGTGTCGCTGTCCAATAAATTATCGTACTAACTATATTGAGAACCCAATTTATATTTAATGAATCTGGGGTGCTGAAGAATTTTGCACAGTACAGTGGATAACAGTTTCAAATTATTTTAAAAATTGGGACAGACTTTTTTATTAGCACTGTAGCTTGGAGCATGGTCTTGGATGATGGCTGAACACCTAATTAAGTTTTTGTTACCCACGCTAAACATTAACAGAAATGTGGATGTTGCTTCCACCTAATGGACATAATGATAATTACAGCAGTGAACATGAATTCAGTCCAGACAACTCAGTGAGTACAGGGTATTTAATCCTAAATATAGGCCGTTATAAATGTCTGGCTTGCACATACAATATTGGAGTCATTGTTTATAAATTTCTATAAACAGCTACTGAGGTAATTGTTGACAGGATGCAAGAGAATATAAGGAAGGCAGATGAGTTGCCAAATTAGGCCAGGGGTCATAGCGGGCTGTATTATTGTTATTTTTTTGTAATTCTATTCCGGTCTACTGCTAGTTTAAACTTTTAAAGCAAGATGTTAATATTTTGCCAATCAAGGACTTTTTGCTATTCAAGGACTTACAGCAAAAACAGGAACAAGTGAAACCTACAAACAAGGAAAAACTTTGTGAGCCTGCGATGAGATTCCTTTTCTTGGCAAACCGGTCATGATGAAATGCAGTGTGTGATATTTTATCTCTCAATAGATTCAGTCTCTGCGTTTATGCATATTTAATTGATAACAAATTCTTGAAGCTCTGTACACTTATGAAATCCTCACCTGTCATGTTGGACTCTCAATCTACAGCCAGCAAGGAGTAGGTCCTTAATTCATTGAAACTTTTGACCTACTTTCGTATTTCCATTTCTAAACGTGATAGTGTATATAAACTCACGTAGGCTTAGTTCTGTCCTAGAGGGCAACTGGAAGATCTGAGCACAAAGACAAAGAGTTTGAGCTGACACTGGAATTTTCTGGATTCTTTTCCCCCTTTCTCCCGGGGCATTCTGTCAGCCTTGTCAATTTAAAATCTCTCTGGAACATTCCCTCGGGTGGAACGTCTGTTCTGGCATGACAGGACGCCAGCTTATTCACAGACTCACCACACATCCTTGATTTAGAACTTTTCACCCCTCTTCACCCAGTCTAGAATTCTAATCTCTGATGTGTATATAGAATGCATGCTGTGGTTTGCGGTGACTTCATTGCTAACCAAGTCTAATTGAACTGGAAAAGCCTGTGCATTGGAAGAATGTACAGTACTTTGCACGCAGCTGGTGGGGGCAGACTGCAGGAGCCTAGTCGACCACTGAGGGGAGCTGGTACACTGTGGGACACCAGTGGCCTGGGAACTCTCTTAAGTAGTCGGATGTAACGAAAATACTTTCCTGCTCAATGTGTAGTTCAAAACAGTAAAATAAGACAGGAAAGCAGGGAGGAAGGTGACAACTAATAAGCATGTGGTCAAGCCTGTTTTAGTATGAAAAGCAGGTTTGTCTTGCGTATAATTTACAGCTCATATGTAAGTTACTATATAAAGCAGGGGTGTCCAATCTTATCCTTAAGGGACCGGTGTGGGTGCCGGTTTTTGTTTAAGCCCAGTGCTTCCACTGCTTAACTGAGCAGGGTGTCCAATCAGGACCTTGATGAATATAATCAGGCGTGTTATTGTTGGGCTGAAACAAAAACCAGCACCCACACCGGCCTTTTGTGGATTAGATTGGACTTCCCTGAAAACGGATGGCTTACCTTGCAAACTTAAAATATGGTCTCCATCGATGAATGGTATGACATATCAATTCATTACTCACAATAAATTGGACACCTATGTACATAAGCAAATATACGTTCACACACATCCAGACGCCTAAGTACAATGTTTCCAGTGACTGAAATACAGTTGCTTAACCAAGACTTAGCTTGTTTGAGGGTTTATAATGCAAAGAAAACGTGTCTGCACACAAGATTTGGAGGTTAATAATGCAAATATTTTTATATATAGTCCTTCATGGTGCAAGATCACAAATACAAGAAAAATATTCTTGGTGAAACATTCTTCTTGTAATTTAATAATTTCCAAGTTTAAGGTGTGCAATTTTTCAGAAAAAAATTCCAAAAAAACTTGCTTTTAAAAGGACTTTTGATATGGTAGATTCGTTATGGCATTTTGTGAAAATGAAAATATGGGCATAGATTTACCACACTGAAGAGATGGTACTGCAGAACATTAGCTTGTTCATATGCCACAGGCACTATGATTTATGAAACTTTAGTGTAAAAATTAAACAAATCAAATCAAATCTACAAAACTGGGCACTTATGGAGCCAGTTCAGGCAGACAACTCATGACATGCCCTCATTCTCATGCACACACCCATGTAGAGCTATCCCTGCCCCAAGCCACCCACCAAGATACGGGTAAGCACAGCTAGTATACGCTGTTTTAAAAGTTTTATCATTTTCAGTGTTCTCAGCTGAAATGATTAAAATGGCTCAATCCTTTCCAACTCCAGCATACTGGCATTATAATCTATTGTCAGTCCAGCAGTCTGTTGACATTGCTCAACATTTGTTTGTCAGAAACTTCCAGACAAAGAAGTGTAATATAACAGCGCACACTACAGGTCACTGGAACAACTACAAAAGGCAGGTCAGATAAGACAATTTGCCTGAAGTCTCAGTTTTGCATAGCCAAGATCACATGGAAAATATACGCAAAGTCATTTACTCTGATATATCTTAGTTACAGTATAGTAGAGAAAAACATAATCAAGATGGTGGTACACATGTAACGTGAAAATACTACAAAAGTAGATGAAGATACGGCACACCACTTTGGGTAGGAGTCTGTGCCATTCACAAGAGCCAAAATTCTAATCAGATATCAGTGTTGCACACTCTTTGTTATGCAATTCCAAATAAAGGTTCCATTTGTTCATCAAGATTGCAAGTGTTTTCTGCCTCTCCACCAACCCAACCTTAAGTGCACTACACTGCTTTTTGCTTCTACTTATTTCCAGTCATTTAATTCAATTACAGATTAATTCCATTGAAGCAGTTTATGCACAATGCACAATTATTTTAAAACGCTATTTGTAAAGGTTACCTTAAGATTTTGTAAGCACCTGTTTTATAAGCAAACAGAGTTTGAATATTGCCACATCGAAAATGACCAATTATGTACAGTATGCATAATTAGTCTGCTTTCATTTAGGAAACACTTAGGAGACACTTTAGGCCCTATTTTGGAAACCAAAACGCTTCTGGCTAACGCAAGTGCTAATGGTGTCGCAGATCAAAACTGGGAATGTCTCACTCCATTCTTATTATTTGTGACAGGAGTTGATAGCACAGCTGTGGCACTGTTGTCAAAAGGATTAGTCTACAACAAATGAATCACCTGTGGTTGTGGTAGGATTTTGATTCAATTAAGACTAATCAGATTAGCCTCAGTCATTCCCTTGAAAACCCATGCATTAATATCATAGCAAACTTGCAATTTCATCAGGTGAAAAACAAGCACCTAACTTGCGTTACTGCCACCTCCTTTGGTTGTCTGAGAACCACGCTCCAATTCAGCAATGCAGAGAGGTGTTTGAGAGAGTAGAGGTCAATTCGACGAGCAATGCGTTTTGTTTTGAAAGATGGGGGTGATTTTTATCCATATAGTACAAAACTCGTGGTATTCAGCAAGACTGAAGTTAATACCCCTTCACCCTCCCCTTCCCATGAGACCCCACAACCATTTTGTAGTTGTTATAGGTGCAGTTGCTCACAAAAGTGAGTATACCCTCTGCACTTTTGAAAAGATTACACTGCAGTCTTCAAAGCAGTTGCATAAGAGCCACTGGCAGAGTTAATTAGACATTCTATGATTTATTTGCACATACAAAACTGCTATTCTACAAGAACAAGGTAATGTGCAATTGATGATTCTGAGAACACTGGCAACAAAACTGAATACACCCTGGATACGCTTTGGTTCGAGGTTGGCCAACCATGGACATATAGCCATTACGTTTACATTCTTTCCACATGACTAGATAATACCATGTGCTGGAATTCAACCTGAAGAATTGTATGCCTCGGAAATATCATAAAAGTAGTAATTGAATAGTCCGCATGACACCTCATGGTTAAGAATCCTTCAAATATCTCAAGGACAACATTCTTGCCCTATTTAAAGATGGCCAAAGATACAAGAATATTAGTACATCATCAGGAGATTTCCAGAACATCTGGTCAGACTGTAAGTGCACAAGTACACAAACCATGCATCACACACTCCACCAAGTCCATTTGCAAGAGCGTTATCCCAGGTGTAAACTTTTACTGAAGCAAGTCCATGAGACAACTCGTAAGCAGTTATCTGAAGCACATCAATCCAAACCAATGACCTTCTGATAAGGTCTCGTGCTTTGATGAAACAAAGATCAACTTGTTTGGATCTGACTGGGTACAGTGTGCATGGCATTCAAAATTGATACTGGTTTTGTATTTTTGAGCTGCTATTCTGTTTCGGAATTGGAACATGTTCATTAACTCCAATTGTTTACTCATGAATTCTTTTACCGTATGAAGAGCTATTGCAAACAAGACTCAGCTGCTTTGAGTTTTTATTGTTTATATGGTTTTAACACGGTGCCTCAACAGATTTTTTCAGGTACGAAGGCATCTCCGGTTGCCTTGTCCCGTTCTCTTTGTAAAGTGAGTGCTCTCACACTTGCTTGAGAACATGAGTTCCCAAAGGTAATAATATCTTTCATAGTTTTAGCTTTGCACAGAAGTACTCTAAAACAGCTAATGTTATTCAACGGTTATAAAATTTTCAGCATTAAAAATAACTTTACCAGAGTTGTCTCCTCTGAAATCATCACCTCATTTGTTGTCATTAGTTGAAAGTAAATCTGTATGGTTGTCTTATTACTATTATAGTTCGAAAAAACTGAACGGCAAAACCATTTCAAAATCCTTCAAACACATTTTAACCACTTAGCGCTCGGAGCCGTGTTTACTCGCAAACAATCACCGGGCTTGAGTCCCGGATCCGTCTGTGAACGATAGCTCAAGCGAGTCGTGTTTAACAGGGCAGCAGTGAGTGCTGCCATGCACGCTGGCCCGGATTATTTTCACTGATGGTCGTTGGCGTAATGAGTGATAAGAACTGTACTCTTTAGCATCTAAACACTGACTTGAGTTCATGTGATATACGATAAGGATGCAATCAATTACGCTATATACATCTTTACTTACAAAGAAACAGATTACAAGGTGACAGAATGATGGCAACATGAAAAAAAACTTGCATAAAAAATTCTTGACGAGTAAAGTAAGTTTGGAAGCATAATGGAATCTCATAACAAACGCATATGTAGCGTGACTCTTTCCCTACACCCTTCTTGACGCAAACTACACAAGATTCGCACAGTCTCAAATTTTTCGCAGTCGGCAGGTGCAAACTAGCCAGTAGATCACTGCGATCAACACCGCTCTTACCATTAGTTGTTATCAGCAATACAACGTGGTTTCACTATTCCCTCACCCTGATGATTCCTCTTCACTGTTTCGCACATGTGGCCCGCGGGTTGACAGCATCTTCACAAGATTTTTGTCCTGCCAGAGCAGGACCAGCATCAGTTCCTTTGGCTGTCACCACATGATCATGGTGAAAATGAATGAAACAAAATTTTCAGTACAAACTGAAAGTAATGGAATGTATGCACGTTACTTCTTATATCACCCAAGACCAATCATAATGTCACATGAACTCAAACCATTGTCTGTGTTTAGATGCAAAGCAAAAACCATTCATGATAACAGTTCTGCGTGTTTAGATGCAAAGCGAGCAACGTGATAAGACGCGGCTCCAGGACTCGAGCCAGTCGGCAGGAATACGAGTACACACGTTTCCGCGCAAGTTTAATTAGCCAACTGATAAGAGATCGGGCAGGCGTGAGTTCCCGTAATGTAAATATACGGGAAACAAGTGGTTAAAATACCCATGAGATTGTCCCAGTAAATCCTTAAATTTGTATTATTACAGTTCACGCAATAGTGATAGTGATAGTGTCCTTTAAAGCTGCAGTTGGTAACTTTGAGGTGAGAGAGGACTTGGCATAAAAATTTGAAAAAATGCAACTTTCAGATCCCTCCCCCTCCCCTCTCCACTGCACTCCTGCCCTAAGACCCTCCCCCAGAAGGCTGCCGTGCATGCGAAGTCACGCGAGCTGTTATGCATGCGACCAAGTTGCCGAGGCTAGACATTACTGTTGTGAACAGTCAACACTGCTGGCCAACAAACGAGCAGAAATAAATCATGTTGACATGAAAAGTAATCTACAGCAGTATGTATTCCGTAAAAACCCAGCACACGCTTATTTCAGTAAGTTACCCATTTTTTTTGAGTACAGAAACTGTCGTGAATCCTGCTGAATGGCCAGTAAACCATGTATGACAGCATTTAGCAGTGAGAGCACAGAAACGTTACACATATTTATGAGGACAACAACCCAACCGATAAGACTGCCAGGTCACTTCATAAAGATATTTTCTGCTACTTTCTAATAAAACGATGCCAGTAACGTTAGCCCCAGCATCGGATCCAAGCTAACTTAGCTCGACTGCAACATCACAGTAACATCACATGCACTACGGAGTACTGTAACAATTACAAGACGCTGGCTATTCGAACAGCGACTGTGCTTGTAAGCGATGTTCACTCGCTTATTTGCAGAGCGAAACTGAATTGATGCCGGTTAGGGCTGGGGTTAGTGCCAGCTGTGCATGTGAGCGACGCCAACTCACTTATTTGCAGAGCATTGCAGAGCAAAAATGAACCAACAAATAAAGCAGGGGTTTACCTGTCGAGCAGAAAAGTCGCCAACTCTGCGTCGGTTTTTAATCCCTCCAGATCCAGGAGTTCCCTCCACCTCTGAAAAGCCACTCCGATGTTCACTCTTGTTTTATCCCGGGCTTTGTCTAATTCTTTCTTTTGTGCTTTTTTTTCTTCTGGCTTCCTCTTCTTACTTGTCTTAGCTGTGTGTGCTGTTGTCTGTAACGGAGGCATCGGTATTTTTTTCCTCGCTGATGGCTGTTGTTGCGCCATTAGTTTCTCTAAGCTCCTGAACCCTCGCTCGGAGATTTGAGCTTGACTGAGCACTGGCGTGAACTGAGGAGGAAGGGGGAGGAGGCTGTCTGCAGCACGTGCATGTGCACTGTTTGACGGCTGTCAGACACCATTCTGGCTCTAATTGGTTCTTTTTGGTCGGACCGAATGATTCTTTTAAATTGCAGTAGGAGCAGTAGGTGGGTTTAAAGGAGCCTTTTTTAAATTTCAGAGTACTAGTTTTATGTAATACTGTCTATACGCAGTGACAGTTTTCGCAAAAATGATGAAAAGTTACTTTTATAAGACTTACCAGCTGCAGCTTTAGCATCCTGATTGAAGCCCATGAATAGTCATTCAATCAAATTTTGACTTTTTTAAACCTTGTTGCATGCTAGATGTTAGATAATTGCTCTCATCAAAATTCATATTGAGCAAAGCATTTATAAATGCCACAAATTGTCCACAATAGTAAGTTACAGAACTCAAATAATCTTAATGTTTTTTTGTCACCATCATTGTCAATCATCATCTACACTATTTGGCCGTTACTGCATTATTATTTTGATTTAGCCAAAAATGTGCGGACACTTTACTAAAACCTATAAAATAAAGGTTAAGAATTTAAAAATGCCTGTTTTGTTTATATGTCAGTGATGTTTCAGTAAAGTATCCATACGTTTGACTGTATAATGCACTGTGCACTCCACAATTATAGGCACCCTATTGGAAAAATAGTGCCATAAGCACCGTAGCTCATCTGAACATCCCAAATTTCAGCTTAATCCCAGCAAAAATGATTGTCAAATTAGTCAAAATGGCATTTTCATTTAAAAACAGATATCAATAGTATAAATAAACTTTAATGTTTTCATTGATTGGGAGATGTCTGTAAGGTTTCAGCTTCATTGGAAAAGTACTTTTGGAAAGATTTTTGAAGATGTTTATGAAATTTTCAGGCATTGGTCCGATATCAGGTCAAATCAAGATCAAAATTCACTGTGCTGAAAAACCCAGAGTGTACAGTATGTGTTGAGTCATGCTGCTTATTACCTCGATATCAAATTTCAGCTGAATTACTGTGGAAATTATTTACAAATGAGTCAACATGACATTTTTAAGATAGCCATTGTGGTAGCCATTTTTGAGAATGCATTGCAAAATCCAGTGATCATTTCCCAAAAAAATGAAATGATAGCACATGCTGTGTACCGAGCCGGCCGAGGGAGCCCGACCAACCAGTCGCCCCAACTTACGGTTCAAAGACGTGGACAAGCCTGAAATGAAAGCTATGGACAATAATGTGGAGAGCTGGAGCTTGTTAGCCTGTGACCTTGCATCCCGGAGACGCAAAATCAATGAAGGCATTCAGCACAGCGAAGCTGCTCGCAACAAAGAAGGGAATGACGTAAAAGGAGTCAATCCTCCAACTCAAACACTTCCTTTCTATGCTCTCGCCACGACCAAGTCTGCCACACATGGGGCTCTGCAGTCACCTGAAGTGGTGTTTCCCATGAATCTCTACTGACCTGCGTGCATGGAACCATAGGCTCTCAAGACCGATGGTGTCAGTCCATATTTTAGTCATAGAATTATATAGGGGTGCCAATAATTGTGTAAAAATATTATTTAATCTGAGCATTCTACGCTTCATGCAATTATTTTTACTTCAGGGAAATATTTGAATATTTTGAGTAGAAGACCAAGATGGTCAACAGCAAAAAAATATATATTTCCCAGCCAATTTTGCCCACATCAACTATGGGAGCCAATAATTTTGAGGGCACTGAATGTACAATGTTGAAAATTAAGGTGGAGAACTGCTGACCCCACAAAGTGAATGATTTTTCACTTAAGTATTCATTGCTCAACATCATGTTCAATAAAAGGTTAATAAATGCTGCCCCTTACATTCAACATTTTATCAAACACAATATACTGTCCATGGATCAGTAACTTGCAGCAGGGTACATGGTATATAAACACGAGTCGAACCATGTGAGTAAAACTGGTAATAAAATCAGTAATAATTGTTGGAAAATGGCTGCAGCATTTTCAAAAGTATGAGGAATGGTCATTGGTATTCTGAAGGCAGTCTGAGCGGTGATATTAATTTATTTCTTTTTAGAACATTTCCAGACTATAAATGGTCATTTTACTGCATATTTGATCTAATGAATTACAGTCAAAACAGTAATTTTTCAGATGGCTAGAAATTACATAAATAATTGCATTTTATTCATACAATTTTACAAGACACTAAAATTTTACAGCCACATTTTCCATGGACATTTCATCTCCACTGACAATATTTGTGCACACTACTGAATAAACATTCCATTAATTGTTTATGGTCATGTTTTATAACCAGGGAGATAAAACCTATGAAATTGTGTCACATAATCAAAAATAAATCCAGTCTTATGAAGCATCATGCACTGTCATGAATTAAGTGCCAACCTTGAACTGAAGCAGCCCTTTCTTAAGTTATCAATGATGACTACAGTCCACAGGTGCGACTACTTCAGCTTATTGCACTGCAAGTATAAGGTTGTAATTAAAGTAAAAACATGTTGTGTAGCATTTTAAGTTATCAGCTCTGCTCTAGCCCTAGTCTTCACTCAAAATAATTTAATCACTGGTGGTATTTTTTAAATCAGAAATAATAACCACAATTTTGGATCTATTGTATAAGGGCTGGAACATACTACGTGTATATGTGGTCGCTAGCGCCAATCTTGTAAGCAAGTATATGGCTAAATGAATCCTTAAGGCACTTCATTGCTCAGACTGAAGGTTAACAGAAAAAGGCTATAAGGCTAGTAAAGCAGTCACTGGTAATTACAAATATTTTCCTTAGAATTTTACAGCTGGTCTGCTACCTTATCAGTTGCAGTAAAGGATTAGATATTAATTTTCTCATTAAAACTCATAAACTCTGAATGAGCTGAGTAGTTTCATGGTGCTTTAGCTCAGCCAACACATTTGCATCCAAAATCAATGAGTGGGGTGGCTGTTAAATTGTTTAATGTGATCAGATATAGCAAAAACATGTGACAATTGCTCACACTGCAAGCAGAATTCTATAGTTTTCTACCGTACCCTGAAGCCTCCCTTTGGTGGTGTTCAAGCCATGTACACCTGGGAATAGATCTGGGGACACGCTTGAGGGATTATATGTCCTGGCTGGCCTAGGCATCCTGTCGATGAGCTGGAGGAAGTAACCCTGACCTGAATTAAGCAGTTAGAAGATGAATGGATGGATGAAACATTTCAATACTTCAGAAGTGCCTGTGCTGAACTGCCCGACTTGAAAAAACTTTTGACAGTATGGACAATACATATAATTTAAAAAAAAAACAGATATAAAATTGATTTATAAATTTAATTTGACAAGTATTTCAGTGCGGAAAATATGAGGACAAGATATTTTATTTTTTGTCTGGTCACCTTCATTTTATTTATAAATATACATCCATTCCTGCCATTCAGGCCTGCTACATATTACCTGCACCATGTAATTTAAGACTTGTAATGAGGCAAAAAAAGAAAAATTAATAATGATGTGATTTGAAACAATTGATGTTAGCAGGTGATTGTAATCATGATATGGTACAAAAGCAGCATCCAGGAAAGGCCCAATCCTTCAGGAGCAAAGATGGGCAGAGGATCACCAATTAGCCTATAAATGTGTGAGAAAATCGTTAAAAGATTTAAACATAATTTTCCTCAAAGGAAGTCAGGAGGGAATTTGGGTATTTCACCCTCAATGGTACGTAACATAAAAAGGTACAACTCAACACAAATTGTTGATGGCAGTGCCCCTGTCTGCCATAGCCTCATACGCCATAAAAGTTGATGGTTGGCCCCCACAAACAACTGACCTTATGTCATCTTAACTTTTGACCTGATGACTTTAAAAACCACGTAATTTCAGCTACCCTCTGTAGGTAGTTACCAAGTACCAGAAAATCCTGAAGGAGAATGTCCAGCCATCAGATTGTGACCCTAAGCACAAGCACAGGTAGCCTCTGTTGCTGACCTCTTATGTGGTTCGCTTCCCTCACGCAGCAACGTCAGCGCACTCGAGCCAGGTTTTGTGTTCCGTGAGGTAATGGCGTTGTGCAAAATATGGTAGTGTGCAGTGCTGATTATACACCACCACTTTTGTCTAAAAGGGGTCCAAATGTATTACTTCTCTAAAATTTTTTGGTGAAAATGTATTGAAAAATAGTACTGTTGGCAATGAGAACAAAAAAATCATTCCCACAAGTATTTTGAGGTAAAAATATGGGTAATAAACAATAACACTGAAAACTTGAGTTGAGAGGTGTGGAAATTTTAATCTTTTTGATTCTTGCATAGCCTGAATGCATGTTTGAAGGCTCATTTAATGATTATTGATGCAAAAAAATTTGTTTAAACTGATGTGAGGCAACAATATTGTGCAAAATTACCTCTGATGATCAGATGTTCCAGTATAAAGTATATGGTGACATGAATTTTGAGCAGTGTCACAGCGTTAAAAATGATGGCACGATGTAAGAAGCTCTCTGAGATTGTTCATAGCTGCACTGTAGCCTTACATGATGCTGATGAAGTTAAATGCTGCTGTGGCACTGTAAGAAACACCATCAATTGTTTCAAAGAGACTGGTTTGCCAAAAACTAGTGGCAATAGAGATGCAAAACAGAAGTGAAGTGCCTCTGGTGTTCGTTATCTGTGGAATACAAGTAAAAAAAAAATAATTGGCGGTTGACAACAGATCAACTCCATGATAACATTAATAGCGCCAGAAGTGAGGAGATTACAGATCTTCTATTTCCAGATGCCTGTGTGAAAATGGTCTGATTGGTCGTGTTGCTGCCAAGAGCTGGCAACATCAAAAAAAGACTTGAGTTTGCCAAGAAATTCAAGGATTGAATTCAATCGACTGGGGACAAGTCCTTTGGACCAAACTTAAAAATTTTTGCATCCAAATGCCAAACTTCTGTGCACCACAGAGTTGAAGAACGTTTCAAAAATGACTAACACCTTTAGTAAAGCACGGAAGTGAAAATATTATGGCTTGAGTTTCAGTCTGCTCAAAAGGAGCCAGTAATCTCATAAAAATTGACAGAATCTTGGATCAAAAAAAGTGTCACAACATCTTTGTGAGGCATGCATTGCCATCTGGAAAGAGACTGATTGGTCAGGGACTTTATTTTCAGCAAGATAATGACCCTAAACACACTTCTAAGTCATGCAAGAATTATCTCAGCCAGAAAGAAATATTTGGTGACATAAAAGTTGTAACTTGGCCTGCTCAAAGTCCAGACCCTAATCTGATTGAGCAAATCTGTTGTAACATCCAAAGAATGTCTTTGGAATGAACTTCAAACCATATGGAATGGTTGAGCGAATGAGGAAATGAAAAAGTATGTGAAAACTATGCCTGAAAGATTAAATGCTGTAGTCAAAGTAAAGGGTGGCCACACTAGATATTAACTTTTTCTCTCAAAAAGACATTATTATTTTTGTTTTAATTATACATTGTTATCTGCTTACTTATTTTCTTTCATATGATCAAAATTACATTGAAATAAATACTTGAATAGTACTTAGTTTCTGATTCATCTTCATTTTGTTAAATGTATAGTCATCTCTGCACACTGCTGTAAGCCAATCAGAAAAGTTGTTATATGATAGTCCTTTTGGGTTTCCCCTGTCAAATATTAATAACGAAAAAATCTGGGTACAGAAATGCCTAAAAAACCTGTTGATAATGATGTGTGTTTGCCATATAAAATAAGAATCAGATGGAAGCAAGAGAAATTACTCACAGTTGTAATCAAAATTATTCAACCCCCATTGCAAATTGGGTTTAATAGCAAAATTTACAAACTTTGAGCTGTTTGTGATAAACAGATTAAACAAGAATATTTTAAATAGCTCAACACAACTAATATTACAAGTGGTTTCTCCAAGTTTAACGCAAAATGCCATTTTTAATGACTACTGCAGTCTCAAAAGTATTCAACCCCCTGAATGGAATCCATCAAAAGAGCATATTTGCAAATCAGGTGTTGTCTCAAGCACACCTAATGCAGCTAATCAAGAGCTTAATTAGTTGGATCAGGTTTGCTTGAGATAGAACACATCAAATAATTTCAGTAGCTAGGGGTTTGTTGACAGTGACATTTGAATGCATTTTAGCAATATGGCTGTCAAAAGAATTGTCCAACAAGCTAATGGAGGAGATCATTGCCTGGCATAAACTAGGAAAAGGATACAAAAAGGTAGCACGGGCACTGAATTTTCGTAGAGGTACAGTTGGAAGCATAGTTCGCACGTTCAGAGTTAAAGGAAGAGCCGCTACAGTACCAGGATGTGGCAGAAAGAGGAAGCTATCAATGGCTGTCACCAGATTCTTGAGGAGACAGGTGGTCAAAAACTCTCATGTGACTGCAAAAGACCTGCAGCAAGACTTGGAGACAGGAGGCATTGAAGTTTCAGTTTACACAGTAGGGCACATACTAAACGTTGAAGGTCTCCATGCCCGAACTACAAGACATACACCAAAATCCAAAAGCACAAGCTCCAATATGCTCAAAACCACATAAATGAGCCACAGAACTTTGGGGATATTGTTCTGTGGAGTGATGAAACAAAACTGGAATATTTCAGGCTTATGAATCAGTGGTATGTCCGCAGGAGGAATATGCTGAAAAGTACACCCTGCCTACAGTGAAGAATTGTGAGGGCATTTTGATGGTCTGTGGCTGCCTAGCTTCCTTTGGCACTGGAAATCTGCAAAGTGTGGAGGGAAAGATGGATTCAGTCAAGTACCAGGATATCCAAGAAGTAAATGTCATGCCGTCTGTATGGAAGCTGACGCTTGGGCATCATTGGACCTTCCAACAGGACAATGATCCAAAGCATACCTCAACATCCACCAAGGCTTGGTTTCAGAAGAAGTCTGGGAAGACTCTAGAGTGCCCATCACAGTCGACCCACTTGAGGCCCATTAAAAAATCTCTGGCAGGATTTGAAGAAGACAGTTGCAGCATGCAAACCCCAGAATATTAGTGAACTGGAGGCCATTGTCCATGAGGACTGGGCTAAGATTCCTTGGGAATGCTGCCAGAAGCTGTTGTCTGCCTATGCATCACATTTCCAGCAGGTCATAGTGGCAAAAGGGTACTCTACTAAGAATTAAAGATGCTTGTCATGAAGGGGTTGAATAATTTTGAGCCTGCAGTAGTCATTAAAGTGGCATTTTGTGTTGAATTTGGAGAAGCCACTTGTAATATTTGTTGTGTTAAGCCAGTTAAATTGTTCTTGTTTGATTTGTTCATTGCAAACAGCTGAAAGTTTGTAAATTTTGCCAGTAAACCTAATTTGCAACGGGGGTTGAATAATTTTTATTGCAACTGTATATATGAAAAAAGCCGATTGATGTTCCTTTGATTTTAAATAGCTAAAGTTCTTTCTGTAAATAGTGCAGTATATTCCTCCAGCGAACGGTTTGTGTGCCATACGGGATACTACCATTTATTAGAGAAGTTCTCAAGAATGAAAAGCCAATTGGATGAGGCCATGAAGGAAATCAAGCGACTTTACCACGATAGCGACCGGCCCCACGTCAAACATCTAACTACTGAAGTGCCGACCGAGGTGCGCTGCTCTGCAGCTGAAGAACTTGTGTTCAGGAAAACTTCAATACCAAAGAACCCTGAAGAAATTCTACCTTTTGAACATTTTCAACATGTTGGTGCTGAAAACGACGGTTGAATATTCAGCAGATAATTGTCCCTGCATTTGGGTCCTCAGTTTCATTCCTTGCCCTGGCACCCTTTTGACATCTTTGGGTGCCAGGGCGTGACAGATGGCTACCTCAACCCGAGGACCCAGAGGGGACTTTCACCTCCACCTAGCCCTGGATCATCCCCCCTTTTTTCACCCTGTAAAACCCCACAAAACAATACCAACGACGGAAATTGCAGGGGGCGAAGGCTCAACGTGTTCTTTGGGCTGGTGTTACAAGCGCGATCTTTTGGCTGGTAGCGAGTCACAATAAAATGAATCAATTTTCTCCGTTCGAAGAACAGGGCTCAAAAGCACAACGGTTACAATTGAGCTGACTCCATAGTAAATTTAGAATACCAAATTTAGTTATACTCTCGTTAAATATCTGACTCCAAATTAGAATTAGAATTTATAGTTTAGGGACAACATGCAGGGATCTCGAGGTGACTACACCTCGAACTCTTAGGAGACAACCTCCGTCACTCAATATATGCTCCCGGGTATTGGTATTATTGCCGAATCTTAGGTTCGTTGGTAATATCAGGGGATGGAAGTCAATCATCGCAGCAACAGCATCTTTTGGCATGAATACTGCGAACCCAGATCTATGCACGCCCATGGGTTCCTTCAGGGAATTTTAACAGATAACCGACTTTTCATCCATGGGTTTCCTTAAGGTTAAAATCCCAGAACCGGCAATACATAAACCCTTTATGTAAGTAGATCATGATTGTCTCTCCAACTTAATAAAACCAATTCCCATACCAGGCCGCTAGCCAGTCAGTCCTCGGTTGGGATTAAACCCCTAAGTATCTGCCACAATGAAGCTAGAAAGAATAAAAGGATTAGGAGTCGCAGAGACCACGCAAGTTTAAAGGAATAACAATAATTTATTCACCAGGTAGGCAAGAGCTTAAATCACCAGACCAAACATCAGTTACCACGAATTTAGACAAATATAAAAGTCATACCTGGTGAAAGCTACACACAAAGAGTTGTGTGAGGGCGAGATCAGAGAGACGATCTGCCATAGCTATAGAGGCTACACACGGCATAGAGGTGCATGTGTGGGAAGTCGGCTGCGATCTTCCATAATTAAAGAGGCTACACACGCACTAACGTACGCAGGGAGAGATCGGATACGATCTTCCCAGAATGGATTGTTTCTCTTTGCTTTAAGCCAAATCACGTCTTTGATCCAGGCGGCATGGCCATAAATTACCTGGAAGGGGGGTCGAATCTGGTTTTTGGGTTTCCACCATTTGGAGGATGTAAAAAAACAATTTAGCAGAGAGAGAAGAACAGTAAGATTACCCGAGAGGATTCTGACGAATTTTCAGGAGTTTCCAAAAGGGAATGAACCATAATTTCAATGGGAATGAAACATACTCCATTCAACTCCTTGGATTCCCCTGAGAATAACAAGACCACACATGATATGAATATGTACTAATATGATGCAGTTGTTATGAAAAGCTCTTAAACTGGATTATTGTATAAGCAATTTTGGTTATGAGCACATAAGTATTGCATAGTAGTATGTGGAATATATGAGAAGGGTTTGACATTACTATAGTGTCAGAAAATGTAAACAGATGGGTTTAAGGTCCAGTTTCATGAAACACATAGTTAGGGGAGAAAAAGATTGTTCACGGGGGGGGGGACTGTGATAGTCACCCCCCTCGCATTGCCAGAGACCTGCTTATTGTTCCCTGCCGTCATCAAGCCCCCAGTCCCGCACAGACACACAGTCATAAACACATTCTGCTTCCCTGTACTCCAGCTGCATTTCCCATCTTACAACCCTTAAGAAACTGGGCATTTCTGTAAGCAGCTGGTTCATTGTTCCTGCATTTAGGCGCTTTTCGACGACCTGCTCAAGCATCTGATGCAAGAGGCCAGTTCGCCCCAGCACAAAAGGTTAGGCTCTAGAGTTGTCTGGAATTACAGGTGGAAGAGAGTCATAGAGTTTGCCCTGGCACAAGAGGTCAGTTCTCCCCAGCTCAAGATGTTAAGCTCAAGAGATGCCTGGAGTTGCAGCTGGAAGAGAGTCCTACAGTTCGCCCCGGCACAAGAAGCAAGTTCACCTCAGCACAAGAGCCCAGTTTGCCTGGTCACAAGAGGCTAGGCTCTAGAAATGGCTGGAGTTAAAGGTGGAAGAGAACCCTACAGTTCACCCCACCACAAGAGGCTAGTTCTCCTCTAGATCCAGTGGTCTGCATCCCCTTCGGCTCCAGCGGTCTGCATACCCTGTAGCTTCAACAACCAGTAGCCCCTCGCAGCTCCAGCAGTCAGCCTGGCGCCCCCTCGCGGCCTCAGCAATCAGCCTGGCGCCCCCTCGCAATCTCAGCAGTCAGCCTGGCGTCCGCTGGCGGCCTCAGCAGTCAGCCTGGTGTCCCCTTGTGGACTTAGCAGTCAGCCTGGTGCCCCCTCGTGGCCTAAGCAGTCAGCCTGGTGCCCCCTCGCGGCCTAAGCAGTCAGCCTGGTGCCTCTTTGCGGCCGCAACTGTCAGCATGGCTCCCCCTCCCGGCCTCGAGTCAGCAGTCAGCGTGGTGCATCCCTCACAGCCTCAGCTGTCAGCGTGGCTCCCCCTCGTGACTCCAGCAGTCAGCCTGGTTCCCCCTCGTGGCTCAAGCAGTCAGCCTGGTTCCCCCTCGTGGCTCAAGCAGTCAGCCTGGCTCCCCCTCGCGGCTCCAGCAGTCAGCCTGGCACCCAATCGCGGCTCCAGCAGTCAGCTTGTCACCCCCTCGCGGCTCCAGCAGTCAGCTTGTCACCCCCTCGCTGCTCCAGCAGTAAGCCTATCACCCCTGTGGGTCCAGCAGTAAGCCTGCTGCTCCCACAGCACCAACAGCAAGCCTTTCGCCCCTGCAGCTCCAGCAGTAAGCCCGTGGCACCAGCAGTAAACATGTCACCCCCACGGCTCCAGCAGTCAGCACGTCTTGTGGCTCCAGCGGCCTGTCAGCCTGTCGCCCTGGATGCAGCGGCCTGTACTTCTCTCACCAGGCATGCACTCCGGCCCAGCTGCTTCAGACGTGCTCTCCGGCTGCATCAGGCACGCTGTCCAGCCCGGCTGCATTAGGCGCGCACTCCAACCCGGCTGCACCAGGTGCGCACTCTGGCCCGGCTGCACCAGGCATGAGCTCCGACCCAGCTGCCTCAGGCGCGCTCTCCGGCTGCATCAGGCACGCACCCCGTCCTGGCTGTAGTGCAAGTTTTGTATTTGTTTGTGTTATATCACACTTTATTTTATTTTATAAAATCCACTTCCCTCTATTTGGGTCCTCAGCTCCACTCCTTGCCCTGGCGCCCTTTTAACATCTTTGGGTGCCAGGGCGTGACAGTTGGTAGTCTGTGGAAAGTCACCAATCCCACACGCTTCTCTTGGTTGAAGCGTCCAGGAAAAGCACACAGTCGAACCATTGTTTTATAAATTGGCACTATTGAAAGAAGCTGCAACAGTTTGGTAATAGGAATCTTGAACTGAATCTTGAATTTCAGACATTTTCCTGCAAAGAAGAACACAGCTCCTAACTCAGTGGCTACATTGGACATTTAGGCAGAAGAAAATGTCTTTTCAAGTTAAATTTGAATATTGGGGCTTATGGACACTTTGATTACGCCACATGAGCATTATGGAGGCATTTTGTGTTTTTTGTTGTTTTATACACTTTAAAGGGTGGTCAACATAAACTTCAGTTTCTTTGGATTTGTCTTCAATGCTTTTTTTCTTTGAAATTCCAAAAGTCTTTTGAGGATGAAAGAAATTCACCAACCCTTTAATTGGCCTTAGGTTGAGCAGACGACAAGTGAATTTTCATTTTTGGGTGGACTATCCTTTAAAGGGCTAAGGAGCAAGCCAAAGCTGAATACCCGTGGTCTTTGCGCACTCAGACGGCACTAAATCAAGACCCATTATTTATCTAAAAGTAAAATAACCACATAGGCTCTGGATTACTTTGGCAAACGTTTGTCAAGAATCTAGAATACTTTGTCACATTCACAAATGCCAGTTAAAACTATTGTGCAAAAAGGGAGTCTTATGTTAACAGTGAACAGAAACATCATGAACTTCTCTGGGCTCAGACGCATCTGCAATAGACCATCACATCGTGGAATTATGTACTGTCTTCAAAAGAATCAATATTACAGATTTTTTTTTTTTTTTTTTTTTTTTTTGGAGGAAATGGACTCCATGTGCTCCAGGTCATTTAAAGTCTTATGAATTTGCTAAAAAGGCTCTATGTATCTTAAAGCTGGTTACTCCCTGATTATTTTTTGAGTAATAAATTTTAAAATACACGCCACATTCAGTTTTTAATTGCTATTTTTGTAAGCTGAAATTTAGCATCTGCTAGAACCCAACGTAGCTTCCGAAATCTTCGGCTATCTTCGGCTGTAACGTATGCGAAGGAAATCAGGCTACCTGCGCTCATATACACAGTATAGACTACACACAATTGCATTTGGAATACACATGACGATCGATTAAATTAGCTAGCGAAAAGACAACATATATGCCAAACCGGTGCGTTGCAGGCGGGTGTAGTAACACTGCCTGCAAAGAAAAAGGGATTAAGGTCCATATTTTTCCCATTGACGAAAAAATTAGAGCCCAGTGGATCCGTTTTGTCGGGTTCAAACGGAAAAATTTCACCGCTTCCAAGACATACGTGTTGCGTTTGCAGCACTTCTCAAGGGATTGCTACGAGGTCAAAATTATCTTGACTGTGGAATCAGGATATCGAGAAGAGAGGTTGGTTATTATTGTGGCGATTTCGCCAGAGTTCTGTGTTGCAGCGTTTCGCGCTGCAAACTAGCTCGGTTTTCCCCTGGGCCGCTGTGATTGGCTGCACTACTCCGTTCTAACGAGAGCCAATCACAGCGATCCAGGGGATGCATATAAGCAGGCTGATCAGCGGCCTGAGCGGTGTGTGTAATATGCTCTGTTACTGAGAGGTTGTGCTATTCTGAGAAGCAATCGTTGAGTTTACATGAGTATGGCAGAATAAATAAAGCAAAGCTCCGCTTCTGGGGCGATGCGAAAACTCCAGACCCTGACTCCGCGTCCGCTTATTGAAGAAACCGCTACACTGGTGTCAGAAGTGGGATCCAGCAAACTGCGGCGAGAAATCCGGCGATTGGAGGCAGAGATAGCAAGCCGGGGTCGATGGAGCAGCCCCCCGGTAGTTGCGGCAGAAGAGACCCACACCCCCGCGCTGAGTCTGGGAGAGCGAGGGCGGCAGTCAGTGCCGCAGCGGGAAGTCAAGCTGCCGCGATTCAGCGGCTCCTCCCCATGGGAGCCGTGTCATGCGCAGATGACAGTCATCGCCCAGCACAGCGGGTGGACGGAGGCGGAGACAATGATGCGTCTGGTGGCAGCGCTGGAGGGGCCAGTGCTGCAGACTCTACTAGACCTGAGCGCGGATGAACAAAGCAGCTTATCGGCGCTGATCGCCGCACTCGAACGGCACTATGGGCGCCGTGATTCTACGGAGCTGCATCGAAGCCGGCTGACGAGTCGCCGTTGACAATTCGGAGAGAGCTGGGGAGCTGTGGCGGCTGACCTGCGCCTTCACGCTCACCTGGGGTACCCAAACCTTGGGTACCTAGGCCAAGACGAGCTGGCGCTGCACACGTTTCTTCAGGGTCTAGCACCAGAGAAGCTCCGCCACTACATTGCCCTCGCAGCGCCTGGATCCCTCGACGAGGCGCTGAAGGAGGCCGAGTGAGCGGCGGCCATCATGGGGGAAGCTGACGCAGCAGAGTGGGGCAGGCCACGCCCCCAGGTCCGCATGGCGGAGTGCAGCGAGGAGACTGAGGAGGTGCGCTGGACGCGCACTTTGCCTAATTCGCAGCGGCGTTGCTACCGCTGCGATGAGCAGGGACACATCGCCCGCTACTGCCCCGCCCAACACCGAAGCACCCTGAGCCCAAGCTGGCCGAGCCTAATCTGAGCAAACAGCCATCTGCCTTTTTAAAGGCGGGAGCGCAAAGATCCATTCCTCTGCCTTTATGAAGGCGGATGAGCAGCCATTTCATTCCCCTGCCTTTCTAAAGGCGGGGATGCAAGAATTCCATTTCCTTGCCTTTTTAAAGGCAGACGAGAGCAACTTTCCACAGATAGGCCGGCTGGGCTCAGGAAATGGGTTGTACCTGCAGTGCCGGCTGGATGGGCAACCCTGCAGGGCGCTCGTTGATACGGGCGCCACTATCTACCTGGTGTGCCCAGGGGTCCTCCACGACGCCCAGTGGGAGCCCACTGACACACAGCTGCAGTCCGCCACTGGCCAGCAGATGGGCATGATGGGCTGGCTAATGGAGAGGGCCCTGTCAGCTGTTCCCCAGGACCGCTGCGTTGTGTACCTTGACGACCTCCTGGTGCACGCCAGCAGCTTCGAGGGTGCTCTCTCCAACCTGCGGGATGTGTTTGCTGCAATCCAGCGGGCGGGGTTCAGACTCAACTCGAAAAAGTGTCATCTGCTCCGGCAGGAGACCACATTCCTGGGGCATGTGGTGAGTGGGCAGGGGGTGGCCACAGACCCAGCAAAAGTGGCCGCTGTGCAAGGCTGGCCAGTGCCGACCGACGTGGGTGAGCTGCGCAGTTTCCTGGGACTACTACCGGCGGTTTGTGCGGGACTTCGCCTCCATCGCCAGCTCTCTCCACTGTCTCACTGACAAAAACCAAGCCTTAGAATGGACAGAGGAGTATGCAGCTGCGTTCGCCTGGCTTAGAGCGGCCCTTACACAGGCCCCAGTACTGGCCTATCCCGATGTCCAGCAACCCTTCATTGTGGACACTGACGCCAGCAACACTGGGGTAGGGGCCGTACTCTCCCAGCAGGACGAGGAAGGGGAAAAAGTAGTCGCGCACTACAGTCATGCTCTGAGCCGGGCAGAACGCAACTACTGCACCACTCGCCAGGAACTGCTGGCGGTCGTCAGGGCGCTCCGCCACTTCCGCCTGTACCTACAGGGCACCACCTTCCGCCTGCGCACCGACCATGCCTCCCTCACTTGGCTCCTGAACTTCAAAGATCCCGAAGGCCAGGCAGCGCGCTGGCTGGAGGTTCTGCAAAGCTACCACTTTACTATCGAGCACCGTCCAGGCCGCCACTACGGGAACACTGACGCTCTGTCCAGACGACCGTGTACCGCACTGGAGTGCAGGTACTGTCAGCGGCTGGACGAGCGAGACCAGCCGGCTCTCAAAGTGGCAGCTGCTTCGACAGGGGCAGAGGGGATGCCAGTGCCGCTAGAACCTCAACAGCTACTGGAGGAGCAGGAGGCAGATAGCACGCTGGGGAAGGTGAGGGGCTGGCTGGAGGGAAAGGTACCACCAACATGGGCTGAGGTTGCGGCAGAGGATACAGAGCTGAAGGCTTATCGGAGCCAGTTTCAGCAACTGGAGCTGCTGAACGGGCTGGCCTACCGGCCCTGGCAGGCGCCGGGCCAGGGGCACGACATCCTCCAGCTCTTGGTGCCCCACAAGCTACGCCCCCTGGTCCTTGAGCTGGTTCATGGCTCGGTGGGGGCGGGCCACTTCGGGGTGACGAAGACCCTGCGCCGCCTGAGGGGGCGGTTTAATTGCCCGGGCTGCCACCGCGACGTGGAACTCCACATCCACTGCTGCGACTCCTGCATGGCTCAGAAGGAACCCACCAACACTTCGCACGCTCCCCTGCAGCACCATGTCGTCGGCCCCCCAATGGAGTGGGCAGGGGTGGACGTCCTCGGGCTATTTCCAGTTACTGAAGCTGGGAATTGCTACATCCTGGTGGCGATGGACTATTTCACCAAGTGGCCTGAGGCGTACCCCGTGCCCGACCAGAGCGCGGAGACAACAGCGCGCTGTTTGGCGGAGCAAATGTTCGCGCGCTTTGGGGTCCCTAATGAGCTGCACAGTGACCAGGGGTGGAACTTCGAGGCGCAGGTGCTGGCGGCAGTCTGCAAAAGGCTGGGGGACACAGACGACTTCTCTCCACCCAAAGAGTGATGGATTGGTGGAGAGGTTCAACTGGAACCTTGCCAACCAGCTTGCCATCCTCACGAGCCAGCACCAGTGCGACTGGGATCAACACCTGCCCCTGGTCCTGTGGGCGTACCGCTCGGCTGTGCAGGAATCAAGCCAGTGCACCCCAGCAGCTCTGATTTTTGGGCGGGAGCTCCGAACGCCTGTGGACCTGGTGTTTGGAGCCCCGCCCGAACCAGCGAAGCCAGCCACAGGGGAGGCGGATTACTACTGGCAGTTGCTGGAGCGGCTGCGGGTGGCTCATGATTTCTCCCGACGGGCGCAGGAAACTGCAGGGTTGCATCAAAAGCGCAACAATGACGTCCGGTGTCGGGAGCAGGCCTTCGCTAAGGGAGACTGGGTCTGGATCTACTGCCCGGTCAGGAAGAAGGGCCTGTCCCCGAAGCTCCAGCACCACTGGCGGGGGCCGGGCAAAGTCATCAGTCGCGTGGGAGAGGTGATTTGTCGGGTCTGGATGCAGCACAACAGGCGGTTGGTGGTGATGCACCGAGACCGGCTCGCCCCGTACCACACCCGCCTTCCCGACGTCGCAGACAGCCCATCTCGCCATTCGCCTGCTCCAGCGCCGGCGGCGGAGTTACCGCAGCTAACAGCCTGCATCCCCACTCACCAGCTTCATCACCGACGGCTGCGGTAACTCTGCTGCCGGTGCACCGTCACCCAGTCCAGCGACGCCAGGGGCCGAGGTGCCTGGCAGACTTTGACTGTACATAGTTTTGTGAATTTTTTTTGTAAATAGATGTGTTTTTGTTGTTGCGCGGTCGTCGGGGGACTGGTGACCCCTTAGGTGGGGCTATGTGGCGATTTTGCCAGAGTTCTGTGTTGCAGCGTTTCGTGCTGCAAACTAGCTCGGTTTTCCCCTGGGCCGCTATGATTGGCTGCACTACTCTGTTCTAACGAGAGCCAATCATAGTGATCCAGGGGATGCATATAAGCAGGCTGATCAGCGGCCTGAGCAGTGTGTGTAATATGCTCTGTTACTAAGCGGTTGTGCCATTCTGAGAAGCAATCGTTGTGTTTACATGAGTATGGCAGAAGAAATAAAGCGAAGCTCCGCTTCTGGGGCGATGCGAAAACTCCAGACCCTGACTCTGCGTCCGCTTATTGGAGAAACCGCTACATTATGTTACGCAGTAGGCCTATACACAGGGCAGACGTTAGCCTTGAAAATTCGGAGACAAAGATCCATCCCTTTATTAACAACAATTAGTCCTGGCTAGTTCTCAATGGTTTTCCTTTATTAACACATTTTCCAATTTAAGAATGATCAAGTGACAATTGAAGACACGGCTTCTCTCCCCCATGCAAACTAACAGCAACAAATAATGGGCTACATTCAGTGCAGAAAAATAATTTAAAAATAAATAGGTCAATGCACTGGCACTCAGCAAAGTTTTTTTTTTTTTTTTTTCGCAGTGTCTAGATATACGGCAGTTTTTATTGGTGCGGCAGTCGATTTGAAGGGTTTAGGATAAGGATTCGGGATTATGGTTATGGGTCAGGGTTAAGGTTAGGGTTAGGGTTAGGGTCAGGGTTAGGGTTACAGTTAGAGTTAGGTTTAGGTTAGGGCAGGGTTTGAAATTGGGACTGCTGTACCTCTCCACATTGAAATGCATTGGAAAACTGCTGTACCTGTAGCAACTGCCTTTTTTTTTTCCCAGCGAGAGCGGCATCTCAGAACTCTTGCGAATGAAGGTAATTTCGGCGACAAGTACGTACGCCTGTTTTTGCAGCACGGTCACACAACTTGCTGTAAAAAATTGACAGCTGTCCGATTGGTAAATGTAAACGGACGAAACCACGTACTTGTCACCAGAGTTACCTTCATTCGCTGAAGAGTTCTGAAATGCCGCTCTCGCTGGAAAAAAGTTACCGTCGCTGAGTGCCGGTGCATAGACCTAATTATAATTAAATTATAACTGGCTTACATTGCACTATTGTCCTCATTCGACATCCATGGCCATGCTCCTGATCTAGGCCTACTCCCTCGATTGCAGCATCGTCAATTTCGTTGAAGAACGCATCATCGCTATCACTATACGTAAAATCAGAATAAAGGCTATTTGCCCCGTGGCGGTTAAGCGCGAAAGATCGAAGTGTGGGGCGGATTATAAAGTGAAATCTCTTACTGGCCCAACTGCGGGGCAAATAGCAGAAGTGCTTCTCATGTCCGTCCCACCACAGTGCAAATAGCAGAACTGCTTCTCTTGTCGGCCCCGTTGCGGGGCAGATAGCCGATTTCTTTCCCCCAATTCACCCCGCTGAGGGCGAATAGCCACTTCCAATCAGGGAAGTCCGAAGAAGAGGTATCGATGTCCATTGTGTGTGCTTGCTTTTACTATTGTGCTGGGTAGGCCTGCCTTCGCATACGTCGCTCTCAGTTAATTTGCATATGGGTCATTCCATACTAAACTGTACAAATGTGTTACAATGGTGATGAAAATTCAAATACACCTTTTCCAAAGTTTTTCATTGCAGTGGTGAAACCCCATCCATGGGCATCACAAAGAAGCAAGCAAGAAGATAAACCGAGTGATCACTTCATTTCAGTGACCCCATAATGTGCTAAGGTGGCAGGCGTTGTGGGTGTAACGAGGACACAAAACAGATATTGAATTCCTGAAAATCAGATACATTTCAAAGTCAATTCTTTTGTATGATATATGGCCTCAGTCTGTCAGTAACATTTATGGACAATTACGGCCAGTCAATGTTTTTCATGTCTATTGTTCTCAATGTTTGTATTCCATTCACTCGGCTTCAGTGCAAAGCATTGTTAAAATTTTGTAACTGGTTACCTGTTGCTCTAAATCACCGAAGGAATATATTATTTTATTCACAAGAAGGCATTTCAAAGAATAAGTATGAAATAATAAATCGGGTGGCAAAGTAGGGTCATTTTCTCATAGACTTCAGTAGCATTGAACTCCTTTCTGCAACCACCGACGTCGCCATCTGCTGGCCATTAAATATAATGCGAATTTTTTGAGATTTCCGAATCAGCCTCACTTTTTAGATCCGGGTGCTGCGTCCATCTTTTTATACAGTCTGTGCACAGGACGCGATCCACGCATATTTCTTGATGTTGTTATGGTCGTAACACGATACTAGGACACAGAAAAATTTTCTTTTTTCAATCATTATTTTTTAAAGCATGGTATATATGATTGTCTGACGCCTTGTGAAATTTTGATGCAGGAAGTGAGTACCTTAGTTTGCCGCGGCTATTTGCATATATTATGCAAAATAACCCACAGGTCTGGACGTAACATGTGAGGACGCGACTGGTTACGCCCACAACGGTCATTTCAAATTGCATTTCTGATCAGACAAGTCCTGGTAATTTAGTGGGTAATTTAGTGCAGACAATTGAAACCGTTATTATGGGTATTTCTCTGCAATATTTCATTTTACTTTGTTTTGAAGTATCAACAGGCATGTCATGAGAATTTCATGAAGTTGGCTGCCAAGTTTTGCAACAAAATTCGGCTTTCACAATGCCCTGGCTGACATCAGGACAACACTTTTTCTGCTGTGTTGTTGGACCGGTGACTCTGTTTTCTTCTTATGTATATCTTCAATCCGGGAGTGAATAAATATGAACAATGCAAATCATTTAATTCTCTTAGAAAAAATTTTATTGACCATTCTTATACAACACAGTGAATTGTACAGTTTAGTATGGAGTGACCCACATATGAACTGTTTTCACCCAATAGTTGCCACACGTCTTCGGATCGGCTGGCGAGATTGGCAGATTTAAGTGCTGTTTTTATTGTAATATGCGAACTAATTAGGTGAATGGCGGGTGATTGTGAGTAAGTTATTCTATACCATAGGGGACCGTTAGAAACTTGGCGGTTAAGTTCTCGATTTTCATAAGACTTTAACAAAATGGACCATCCTAATTGACACCAGCGACAAGTCCAACAGCCATGGTCTGTCATAGTATGGGATTGTGTCAGTGCCCTAGGCAACGATAACTCGCACTTCTGTGAAGGCACAATTAAAGGTATACTGAGTAGGATTCTTCTAAAAATGTATAGGCTCATGCAAAAATGCAAGGTCTCTGGGTGTCAACTTTTGGGCAATGGGGGTCAACACCCCCCCCCCCCCTCCACCCCCCCAACAACAGCGTGCAGGGTGTGAGGGCAGACCCAAATTTTGGCAACCCAAAAAAATCGCAATAATCACAGGCACAGCCCAAAAAAAAAAAAAAAGAAATATAGCAAGATAAAACACCAAGTGAAAAAAGCCCGTTCCGAAATGAGAGTATATGCATATGGTATGTCATCTGCAAGCGAGCACTAAAGGAGATGAATGGGGTTAAGAGAGACACAGAATTGGCGTGTATTCTGAGGACAAGTAAGTGCTGGCGGTTAGCTTTGATAGCTTGCTAAAGCATGTATTTTTCCTTTCCAACAAATGCAACATTACAAAAATAGTTGCTTGCTAGCTGCATAACTTTAAGTACAAGCAATGTAGGTATGCAGTAAGTCTATCAACCAAGGCAAATAACATTACATGTTGAAGAAATCACCCTTGAGGTATACCGTGATAAATTTGATCATAATCATTTTCTGTCAAACAAACGCTGGTTGTGTCAATCATAAACCAATGTGGCTAGCAAGTAAGTTAGTGGGAGGCTCAGGGCCAAATGTCTGTAATGAGCAGGTAACTTATATAGGCCAATGAATGATGGCTAACATTACTGTTGGCAGTGTATTTTTTTTAT
Organism: Gymnothorax javanicus; assembly: GCA_029692085.1. Classification (NCBI taxonomy): domain Eukaryota; kingdom Metazoa; phylum Chordata; class Actinopteri; order Anguilliformes; family Muraenidae; genus Gymnothorax; species Gymnothorax javanicus. The sequence goes on along the minus strand of CM056193.1, from coordinate 36,742,380 downwards.
TGGTGCAGAACAGGTCCAGCAACATTGTTATGTACAGCATTGATCCAGAATCACAATACAGAGTAATTCTGAGCTACCTTGCTGAAATTACATTTGTGCATGCTACCTATGGTTTATACAGGAGGATAAAGTGATCTTGCTCCAAGCACATCTTGAATTTCACTCTGGAGGCATGTGCTTTTGGTGTGGTTGAGCTGCGGAGGACAGGCCAACTTCGAATGCTGTGTTTACAAAAAGCAATGGACAAATCATACTCAGTATACTTTCAATGCTGCGAAGTACATTGAGATTTTAGTGGAACAAATACTGCCTTCAAGATGACATCTTTTCCAGGGATGCCTATGCATATTTCAAAAGACAATGCAAATTCACTTTCTGCATGGATTACAAAGGGATCGCTGCATGAAAACAGTATACGGGAGCTGGACTGGCCTGCCTGCAGTCACAACTTGTCCCGGATTGAGAATGTGTTTTGCATTTTGAAATGCAAAATGCAACAGCAATGACCCTGCACTGCTGCCTAGCTTCAGACTTATTTGCAGGAAGAATGGAAAAAATTACAACTGAAACACTTAATCACTTGAAATCTTCAATCCCCAAAAATGTATTGAATATTGAAAAAAGGAATGGCAACATTACAAAGTGGTAAATACGATCCCAACTTTTTAAAAACATTTTGCAAAAATGAAAATGGAATGTGTTAATTTTGAGAAGTCAATAAAATTCATACAGTGAAACATCAAATGTTTTGTTTTCAAAGTACTACATGTCAAAAATAATTTTCAAGTCATTGCTCTCAGTTTTAAACTTATTTAAACTTGGCATACAGTCCTAACTTTCTTCTTTTTTCTGACTTGGGGTTGTAGAAGTATGGTGTAGCATTCCTTTCCTTCATAACTAATTTTATATGGAATAAGACATTCTGGCTATCCTTGAATTCATCAGAAAGTTCATGGTTTCTTTTTATTTTTACTAAGGAACCACCTATTTTCAAAAAAGCAAGCAGGCACCTCTCATTAAAATTTTGTGAAGTGTTATCTTAAATTAGCTGTTTAATTTCAAACCCACAGATTCCAATACAGCATGAGGCCATGAAACTTTGCACTCAAACCACAAAAACCTTTGCAACATGCATGTCTATCCTTGAGTATTTCAATGCATTTGATCCATAAATCTGTTGCATGTAGCTATATATTTATTTCTTCCCTTTTGGTGTTTTTTTTTTTTTTGTCAACACCTGCACACTAAGAACATAAATCAATAAAAGGGTACCTTTTCAAAGTGAGTAATGGCAGCACAGAACTGGAAGGCCAGTTCATCTATATAGGGACCTTTCAAACACACTAGGAGAGGACAATGCATGGATGCACTTGCAGAAAGCCCAGTTCGGCTTGTTGTGAAGGTAATATATAATTCAATTTGTATTGGTTTCATAGTGAGAAAGCGGGACAAGGCCCCTAGGGAAGAAAGCCTCTCTTAAGGTCAGCACTGGCTGCTGCACTGACATCTCTTATTAAACTCACTGGTGGAACGCGCCATGAGCTTTACGCTTTCATTACACTTGCGTCTCTGGCTAAGACTTTGCTTAAGAAACTGTTTTTAAGGAATTATTATTATGACAAAATACAGCTTCCCTCAGTGGGGCTAACCAAAAACTGCCGCCCAAATGTTTTACATTAAATTGACAGAAAGTCTATTAATTTAATTTTACCAAAATTTGTGATAAAATGTACATGTAGCATAAACTCCTGCTACCAATTCTGATGTAATCTGAATTATAATGGTTCTGACATTGGCCAGCAGCATTGCAGGGTGGTTCACAACTGCTACACAAGGCAGATCTCATTTCTCGCAAGCAGCACCTGCTGGTTACCTTGCCCGCGACGGAATCAGCAGGGCGAGGTATTATAATCAGAGTGGTTTGTTACTTGCCGAAATCTTACGATTTCAGAAGTAAGATGCGTTAGATGTCTTTTTGTCTGTCAGTCTGTTAGTTACGTACCCTTTTGCCATTTGTCTTGCACCAGTCTTAACAAAACTTGGAGACATGTTAGCATAGGTTCCTGGCCACAGACCTATACTTTTTTATCCCCCGCCACGAAGTGGATCGGGGAATATTGGAATGGAGCTCGTCCGTCCGTCCGTCCTGGTTCAATGGGGACAAGTTTTCTCGGAAACTATTGCACTTACGTGAATGAAATTTTGTGTGTAGCCAGTACTGACGACCCTACTGAATGAGTTTGACAATTGATTCCGAGAAATTTATTTTTACAGAGTTATGGCCCTTGACTCTGTGGACTTAAGTGTATCGGTGTTGCAATGGGGACAAGTTCTCTCAGCAACTATTGCACCTACCTGGATGAAATTTTGTGGGTGACCAGTACTAATGATCCTATTGAATGAGTTCGACAGTTGATTCTGAGAAATTTTTTTTACGGAGTTATGGTCCTTCTTTCTGTTCATCAACTTGGTGTATGGGATTTGCAATGAGGACAAGTTTTCTCGGCAACAATTGCACCTTCATGGGTGAAATTTTGTGTGTGGCCAGTACAGATGACCCTATTGAATGAGTTCGACAATTGATTCAGAGAAATTTATTTTTACGGAGTTATGGCCCTTGACTCTGAACTTGGTGTATGGGTCTTTAATGGGGACAAGTTTTCTCGGCAAAGTGGATGAAATTTTGTGGGTGGCCAGTTCAGATGACCCTATTGAATGAGTTCAACAATTGATTCTGAGAAATTTATTACGCCCTCGCCGATGAAGTAGTCTGAGGGGGATATAGTAACGCCTCCGTCCGTCCGTCCGTCCGTCCGTAACAAATCTGGCTTCCATTCAATAACTTTTGTCATGTTTGACGGATTTTAATGAAATTTGATGTGAAGGTACTTGGTATCAAAAACAGGCTACGTTTGATGTCGGAGTATGCAGGTAAAAGGTCAAAGGTCATAGCTCATTAAATATGCTAAAATGGTTTCCGTTCGATAACTTGAGTTATGTTTGACGGATGTTAATGAAATTTGATGTGAAGGTACTTTATATCAAAATGCAGGCTAAGTTCAATTTCAGAGTATGTAGGTCAAAGGTCATAGCTCATTAAATATGCAAAAATGGTTTCCGTTCCATAACTTAAGTAATGTTTGACGGATTTTAATGAAATTTGATATGAAGGTACATGGTATGAAAATACAGCCTATTTTCGATTTCCGAGTATGTAGATCAAAAGTCATACCTCATTAAATATGCGAAAATGGTTTCCATTCGATAACTTGAGTAATGTTTGACGGATTTTAATGAAATTTGTTATGAAGGTACATGGTACGAAAATACAGCCTAAGTTCGATTTCGGAGTATGTAGATCAAAGGTCATAGCTCATTAAATATGCCAAAATGGTTTCCGTTCGATAACTTGAGTAATGTGTGACGGATTTTAATGAAATTTGATGTGAAGGTACTTTATATCAAAATACTGGCTAAGTTCGATTTCGGAGTATGTAGGTCAAAGGTCAAAGGTCATAGCTCATGAAATATGTGAAAATGGTTTCCGTTCGATAATTTGAGTAATGTTAGACGGATTTTAATGAAATTTGTTATGAAGGCACATAGTATCATGTTATGGTCCTTGTTTCTGTTCGTCAACTTGGTGTATGGGATTTGCAATGGGGACAAGTTTTCTCGGCAACTATTCCTTCATTTTATTATTTCCTTGCATATGTTTCAGTGGATAATGTCATTGCTATGTGTTTTTTTTTTCTTTTTGTATGAATATGGAATCTTCCATGACCATTCTTATCATGGCAGGGGATATTGGTGACAATGTTGCCTTGTTAAGTTTCTATGTCAAAGGTCAAGATCAAGGTCACACAGAAGGTCAAAAACACATTTTGATCCAAATTTTCATTTCTAATTAAACTAGAGACTTGAAACTGATGCCATTCTTTTCGTCAACGCAATGGGGTTCTAGCAGTTAGGGGTCACGATGACATCACTCTGATGTAAGTATGTGAAAATGATGTCACAATGTGACGTCTTTTTTTAGATTCTTCAAACCAAAACCGAAATGTGCACCTTTCAATTCTGTTTCCAACCATATGCTGCAGGATGGGGTACATTTCATAGTCTCAGTAATGGTCGGGGGTTAAATGTCAGGAGGGTCAAGGTCATCAGTGAAAATTGTATATTTTCCATTATAACTCAAAAACGTTTACAGATAGACACGTTTACTATTATTTGCATATAGGAACTCCTATATAAGCTTTTATTTGACACCATGACCTTAACCTTTACTGACCTTGAAAGATCAAACTCGAGGTCACAGATATTCGGAGGGCTATTAGTTGAAAATGGTTGAGGTCACGCTTGTAAAATTGAGTCAGTATCAAAAGCACTAAAATAAGCGCTGGTGGGTGAGGATTCTTTTGCCTGGCAACACTTGTTACTTGACTGTTGCCAGCTTGCTTGTTGTGCTACCCACATTCCAGGGTCTTTCCCCAATTCAAATGTTCATCTTCAATCTTTTAAAATGGAGAACTATAAAATGAAGGAAAGCATAAGACAAAGAAAAATATGAAAATTTTTTAGAGTTTGAGCTACAACACAAATTAATTCTAGCCCTGTTCTTCCAGAAATTCCAGTTTATCTAGGGAAATAAGACACTGTACAACATGAACATATCAATGCAAATCATAACCAAAACCTTTTTATCCACAATGATAATTAGGAAAATGCAGGTGCTGCTCAGTGTTCACTACTTTGTGCCTCAATTGTGCACATGCCCACACATGCAAGCACACACACACACACACACACACACACATACATTTGTATAGCCAAACCAGTGAGGACATTGTGTTGACATACATTCATTGTGTACAGCCTTTCCCAAACCCTAACCATAATCAAATTATTTTTTACCCCGCCCTTAACGTAAACCTAACTGTAACTGTAACCCTAACGTAGACCGATTGGCTGTAATCCTCCATAATTTTGAGAGGACCAACCAAAATATAGCCCCAAATGTCCTCGCAATATTTTTGGTTTCTCAGGAGTTGGTTCTCTCAAGTATAAATAACCACACACACTCACACGTGCACGCACAAGCACACACACATACACACGGAAACACACACATACCCCAAGAGGATTTCTGTGGATTAAAACTTAGAGGTAACTATAGTTTCATGCGGAACATTGGTTGAAGTCTACATCTGGGAACATTTGACCGTTTTAATTTTGCAGCCAGACGTCCCTGCCCCTCAGATTTTGCGAGGGATCAGTTGAGGTGACTTCTACCTCGCCTACTCACATTGACCCAAATCGTCAGTGCTCAGAATAGGCCTTGAACAGAAAGCCAACAATGCACTGTGACGTTACCTGCAGAGCTTTTTTAATTCTCATTATAATGCGTGCTAGCACTTACTGCCACGCCTTTGGCAGACAGCGTGGGCTCCACTGACGCACTTCGTAAATGCAGGCAACGTGTTGACTGTATGCTACTGCGAGCCTCTCAGTAGCCTCAGTTGCCATGCACCCTACGTTCCTCAAGGTGCGATATCTGCCGTATTATCTTAGGGCAGAGAAATCGTGCACGAGAATATGGCAAAACGAAGCGCGTTTTCTGTTCAGTTAATGGGACAGAATTAAAGACGTCCCACAGGAAAATAAGAAAACCGAGTGAATTAACATGGAAGCCAATGTGTGTGTGTGTGCGCCAAAGCAAACATAACTGCACCTTAATGCAAAATTGTTAGAACTCCAGCGGTTCTTAAGCATGTGCCATAACTGATCACACTCGGTCAACACAGGTCTTGAGTAAAGTAAAATTTAAGAATGAGAGAGTGAGGGAGAACTTAGGTTAGTTTGATTCATAATATGGAAACGGTCTCAGTAACATGCAAGACTAATAAATAAGGAAATGCAACTAAGCGCCTCGTTAAGTAAGCCAAGTAAAGTTGTCGCGTAACAACTGCATTTAAACACCGAGGGTTGCCTTGGGTCTGCAGGTTTTATGACCAGCCCCCTCGTCCTTTCTCCCTCCCCTGACGTTATACTCTCCAATCCCAAAACATTGCTAAAACATAGTAGTCCTGTTCAGAGGTAGAACCGGAGCTGAGTTCGGCTGTCCTCGTGCATTACATGTGTGCGAAGTGCGCGCCCGCTGGATCTTTAAAGCAGAGTTCTATTATTCGTTTAAATGGTAGTTACAATCAATTCTGAAACGGCATCTCACTGGCGGAAATCATAACAGTTTAAGTTTTTTTTTTTTAAACTACGTTTTCCTCCCACAATTTGTGAAGTGTCGTCAGCTAGGCTCCTGTATTGAAAACCCACACTAATCTGGTAAGTTTTAACTTTTGTGAAAAAATACACATTACTTTCACCAATGCGTTCATGTTTTGGTTAATATACCGGATTTACTCCTGAACTGTTGCTGCCTCTTGTGAAGGCAATGTTCATGTACCAACCAGCCTATGGAGGCGTTTTTCAGTTTAGTTAGCCCAGCTTCTAACCAAAATGAATTCTACATACATGCTATTATAGCCTACTATGATTAAGTATATATGAACGCTAACTGCATTCGCTTTTGAAAGTCCGTCGTGTCTCCAGTTGCCTACTTTTTTCAACGTTGACTGCTCCTTTGCTTTGAAGGAGAAAGACGCGTGACTGGTAAGGCGCTCTCAAAATCTAATTGTTGACGTGCTCCAGTGTTCATTATTATTTAATGATTTGGAATGATTGTGCGGCTTTACCTTTGTCTCGCTTGGTCCTACTCGTCATTTAGGCAGTTGTTTATGCTTCCGCGTACAAAGATGGTGTGCTATGTTGGCCGGTGTGAATAGGCTACCTGATGTTACTTGCAGCTATCGAAACCTATACATAATTTACTTATTGAACGGACATGAACAGTATATTTTAATGGCACTTCCAGTGTGTCCAAATGCTGTTTTGTTGATTTGCATTGTATATTTCAAATGGTTCTGGTTGAGGGGGTGACGATAAGAGAAATCAAATTTTGCAGAAGACTCACTCCTTATATGACGTAGCCCTGCCTGAAGAAAGGTCAATATCTCTTGCAAGCTACTCCATACACAAATTAATGTCGTTATTCATTATCAACTACTCGTTCTGTACGTTTAATAAATTTAGAACTTGAATTCTTTGAAAATTACAGTGAAGCTATTCAAGCTATACTGGACAAAGAAAGTTAGGGATCACCCAACTTTTCAATATTAAAATATGATGTGGAAAAAAATACAAACTATCACATATTTCAAATTCAAAATTTGGGGTGATCCCTAACTTTATTTGTCCAGTATATATTTGTGTTATTTACCGTGATTTATCAACATACTTCTCAAAAGGAAAAATAAAACGCAGATATTTTGTGCACAATTCAGTTTTTTATATTTGACCACGGCCGGAAGACCACTTTTTTGTTGTTGTTGTTGTTGTTGTTGTTGTTGTTGTTGTTTTGTTGTTTGTTTGTTTTGTTTCTTTGGAAAGCTTAGTTTACAGGAGAGTTTTCCCGCTCTGTGAAAGCATTGTGTTTGGTCGCTGTGCCTCCAGTTGGGTTCCATAAATCTCAAATACGCTCCTGGGCCGATTAATTGTGTTGTTGCATGTGTTGCGCGCCACAAAGAAAGATTGAGAAGTGAGAGATTATTAATATGAATGTTTTGTTTTCTGCTTTAATGGAGTCTAAGCTTTTGTCAGCAAATCCTCGAGAAAGCAGTGACTGCCATATATGTTGGTTTATCTTCTCATTCTGTAGCAAATTAGGGCCTCGGAAATGGGGCTACTGGAGTTGTTAGCCAATCAGCGGCTCATATTAAGCATTTAAGTGCTGAAACATCCTAAAAACCAGCAGGCTGTAAAGCTCCCCAACACTTGGAGGGCTGTATTTGTCTGTTCGTGCTGGTTGTCCCTTGTGGCAGGCAGTGTGGGATATTATATCAATTATATTTTTCAACACTATAATATCAAACAAAACAATTTTTACCGTTATGTGCATCTGTGCCTGAAGTTCAGTGAAAGTAGTGGCCAGGTATCTGGGTGTAAATTCTCTAGTTGAGTCTGTAACCTTCTGACTACAGATCCGATTGAACCCAACACCAGTCGCGCAGGCACCCCCCCCCCCCCCCCCCCCTTGCACCTCTGTTTCGGGGTACATGGCCTGAAATAGCCCCTCTGTCCTTTCTGGGTGTCAGAAGTCACAGACCTCCTGATCCTTACATAACCGATCAGAACTGGATAGTTCCAGATCGTGCTGGGGTCTAAAAGCTCAACCATTGCTGACCCATATAACACTGTCCCAATTGGCCTGAAGGTGCCCACTGCTGTGCCAAGAGAACGGTATTTTGGTTTGCACCACCCATAAATCTTATCAGCCCATCTCCTTTTTTGAGAATGGGCAATACTTTGTGTCACATGGGGTCAAAAATATGACTGCCTTATTTTCATTTGTGGCGGCCTCCCATTCTGGAACATGTGGCTACAGGTAGCAGTGCGGAATGTGTATCTCCGTTCTCTCTGCCCTTGTCACATCTATTCTGTATTAGTGAGCAGCTTGGCCTAGTTCCTGCTGAGTCCTTTGAAATGCTACCTTCTCTTATTATTGGGCTGTTAGTCGATCAATTAAAGCCAATTACCACAATGCTTAGATGGCTTATTGTTTTGAGATGAAAACAAGAAATAAGTATTCCCTTGAAACCTAGCACTGAGTTGTTCCCTCAATACTGCCTGTGGGGTATCTTTAGGATCCCTGCTAATTACTCAATGAACCATGCGAGAATGGAATGCAATGAAACTGATGTTTTTTTTCTTGCTTTATATATAGGGGAGATGCATCTTCCAGCTCTGTTGATGTTCTGTGCTCATGCCATTCCGGCTTTGGGTGAGTTTCTACTTCCGTCATCCTCATACTCTTATCTAATAGACTAACTCAGCGGCTCCCAAACAATTTCAGCCAGTCATAGTCCTCCCTTGGGTCACAAGAATTAAACACTCCACACACACACACACACACACACACACACATTCAGACACACGTGTCCAGAATTTTTTTTTCCACCTGAAGCCTTCCTTCCACATCTCCCAGCACCATCACCACTCAGGGAGCCTCTAGACAAACACATGTTGTATGAGTATTGAAACACCCAGTGCAATGACCATTTCACAGAAATGTCAGCCTTCAGGGAAAGGAACGTTTGATGTTAACTGTGTTTTATGCACTTCAGGAGTCGCTTGTGATGCAGATGATGGATCAGCTTATCTTATAACAATCAGTCAAATATTCATCAGAGTCCCTAGATAGTGTCGAGGCAACTCAAGAATAGAATTGCAATTTCCTTCCATAGCGCCAAGCCAATCCAGTGCGACCTATGGAAATCGTTGAATTTTTTTAGTTCTTTTCATTGGAAGGAAAACATTTCAATTTTGGTGGGGGAATAAACAATAAACCATTTAGTAATAGTATTGACAGCTATAATAGGGGGAAATGTTCAGACATCAGAACAAAGAAAATCATTCACTTTGAGGCGGTGCCTGATAACGTGATGGAAACAAAATGGCTCCATGATCAGATTTTCTGGAATCCTAATGTTGCAACTCTCTATCTAGGAACTCTACATCAGAGTAGCTCCAGTCATGGAACAACTGTGTAACACTCTGTGGAATACTAGCCTGAGCTAAATGGCACCTAGCACCTCGTACCTCAGCTCAGTTCAACTTCACCACCAAATGAAGTTTCTTGGTTTAACTGCGGTTTACTTGACTTCTGATCCATGTCCATTTCTTTCCTCCTGGAAATCAGAAAATCATAGACCAGTTGGGATTCCAGGATGATTTTGTCTGTATTTTCTGCGCATCTTCTAGGTCATAGCTGGTCTGCTGCTAATCAAAGATGGTGATGGGTTTAGCAAGCTGGTGGCCAAATTGGTGGGCTATCTATTGATAGGATTGCTAAAATGACTTTAACTCTTTCAACCCCAGATATTCTAGCATCACTATACCCTTCAACCCCACAGCCCTCTGTAGAGGGCTGGTCATTATCTGGACATTGTATCTTACTGTTATCTCTGGAATCCCATTAAATGTAACCTGATATGTTCCAATCAATTAGTCAGATTGTTTGAATTTTCCCTACAGGAATTTGGGGTTGAAGGGAATATGTTGGTCAGCCCTCTGTAGAGGGCTGTGGGGTTGAAGGAGTTAAGTGTTGAAAAGTGATTTAGAACAAGCTTCTGATGGTTTAAGCCAGACTTATCTGTGTTAATTGCTTTCTTTTACTAAAACTCATGAGCAATGCCAAATTCATGTAAAAATGTTCTACATTCCCCTTCATATGCAGACAGTTAAAACTGCTCTGATCTTGCCTGTGTCTGCATTTATAGGGTCAGCTTTTGGCAGGGAAATGCCAGGTAAGTTGGTACAGTGGCAGGTTTGGCTGTGGTGTTGGGGGGAATGAAAATGCTTGCATGCTCAACTGCTTAACACCAAGCCCCGATATATTATCCCGGGTCTGACCCAGTTTCTTCCTCCCAGTTGAGTAGCCCAGCCCTTGCATGCAGTGAAAAAATGGCCTCTGTCTGCAGTTTGTGGCCAGAACTCCTGACAGCATTCTTTTTCTCAGCGGATGCCAGCTCTTTTGCTCAAATTATCAGGAATGGACACGCCCTACCCCCAGGCATAACTTTGTTTTTGGCGCCCTGTTCACATTTTCATCTCATACCACGATGGAGAGTCGGAGTGGTTTTATACGGTGTCATTCTCTCATTTACAGTCAAAGTAGATTGAATTGTGCCCAAATTATGCTGAAATTGTTTTGGGAAATGCTGCCCTCTTCTGCCGTCTTTCTTTGAGGAATTTGTTTTCTTCAAAGATTTTCACCCCTCCTAGACTTGATCAGGACGGGAATTAAAACTATTCTGTGGTCCTTTTTCTACAAATTGCATTGCCCATAACATCTGTCCTATCTTGCTATGTTCGGGCTCATGTCATTCCTTGCTCAGCATACCTTGTCAGCCATTTTAGGAGTTCTCCAAGAGGAAAGTGCCAGACCTTTTTTAAGAGGAAATAAGTCAGCCATGGTAAAAATGATCAACTGCAAAAGCAGTAACATTTGTCACAGCAGAGTATTATCTGCAATAATATGTCACAGTTCTCATTTTGCAGTGCTTTTTTCTAAGGAAATATAAATGGGAAATATATCCATGAATTTTAGACCTGTGAAAAAAAATAATGAGCAAGGAATTATTTGTTAGAATGATGAAATGATACAAACTCATGTGTTTATCTCAGGGGTGAGGTGACAGAAAGAATATGACTCAAAATATTTGCTGTATTTTGCTCAAATGGGAATTTCTGTTTTCTGCTCATTTTAACTCTCCACAGTTTTAATCTTCAGCATGTAGCTGTGGGATCATGATTTTGTGAAAGATGCATTTCCACTTGTTTCAGATACCCTCTGTGCCTTTTCTACCCACAAACACACGCAGACTCCTACAGATACACACAGACGCACACACAGAGTGCATAAACACAGATCAGCTACAATATTTAACCACTTGCCTAATATTGTTCTGGTCCCCCTTGTGTCAGGAAACTGCTCAGTCAAACCTGTGTTCACTTAAATTCTTGGACCTATGGTTTGTTACCAGAATATTTTTCAGAGCATCACACTCCCTTTACCGGCTTTACTTGCCATCCTAGGGCCATCACTTCCCCAGATAATTGGTGCACACATGCTCAGTCAATGCATATGATGTTAAAGAGAACAGGACTCATTGGACCAGGCGACCTTCCTCAGTTGCTCCAAGGTCCAGTTTCGATGCTCACACGTCCACTGTAGGCACTTTTGGCACTGGACCGGGCTTGGAACAGGTGCTCTTGACTAGTCATATGACCTAAATTTTGGGGGATAATAAAGACTTTGCATTTGGCTAAATAAACAGGTTAACTAATTATTTCTATTTTCCAACAAGGAATGCAAAATCAACCAAGATTGGTGCTAATTGGACGTAAAAATCGAGAAGCAAGTCACAAATGCAGCACATACTTCCAGAGCTGACGTGGTTGTAAACCTTCGGAACCATATGTCCATAATGCTCCAAAAAAAATTCTTGAGTTTGCATAGCAGTTATTAGGGGAAAATTATCAGGGTAAAAGAAAGTTTCCATATTTCTTTTTCCGTCTCTGAGCGCTTGAAAATTGTTGGTTTTTTAAAACTTTTCACTGTTAGTGTAAGTGTACACATGAGGACACGTGTATACTGCCGAGTGTGGAATCATTTGTCATTTAAGTAGTTCTTGCTATTTTATTCAGAAAAAGAGGTTTCAGTAAAGTAACTAGGAAACGGCACCAGAATATATTTTAGACATCTCATTTAGTATTTCAGTTATTTGGGGGCAAAAAAAGTTTTCACATGATAAATAACAAGGTTATTTATTTTTATGATTTCTTATCAAAATATAAATAATCACTGCCTTGCAAATTTTAGACTTTTGTGACTCATTTTACGAAGGTGCCATTCTCAATGGATTTCCTCATGTACGGCGAATTCTCATTGATGTGTCTTTGAAGATAGGCACAAACTCGCACACACTCTCTGTGGGGTTGTAATCAGATGATGGAGCGGCCCTCTCCATATTAGCTTTTCAGATATTCCTTGCAGTTTGCATTTATGTTCAGGGTCATTAACTTACAGTAACACAATGTTTCTTGCATTTTATCCATGTAAAAATAACATACTTCCAAACTTTTAAGCGGTAGTGTACATGCTTCAGCATCTGCATGCATGAGCACGACAGACATGGGCTCACACGGTCATTGTAGACCATTTTCACTCACACACACCCACTACCGATGGCTCTTTATAAATCAGCCCTGGCATTCTCAATGAGTATCAGGATCAATACACATATTTAGCTTTTCATTTGGAGTGACGCAAAGGCACAGCTATCCTGCTGATTTTCTATTTTCTCCTGCAAGTGTCTTGAAGATCACTTTTTAAATCACTTCTGCCATTCTTAGTAATGCTGAAAATGTAGAGAGGGGTGTGCCCGCCTGCTTAAACGCTGTACAGAACTCAAATACAGAGCCTGAGTGTGTCATAGTAAGACAGGAAGTGCAGTATTGAACTGTAGTCTGTCTGGTACGTAGCGTGTCTGCGTTTGTATCATCATAACATACAGTATTTAATGTGTAACTATGCCATTTTTGTGCATGTATCATTGCAGAAGACGATGCATAATGTGAAACTAGAACTTTATGTTTACGATAGTAAAATGCAGTATGTCGTGTGAAACTGTGGTGTGAACTTGTATTTGGGATTGCTGCCTAGATGACATACTGCAGTAAAAATTCTTTGGTCCAGCTGAGACCACAGTGACACTGCATCACCTGATCCCTTTCCCACGGTGCCTATCCTTTTCTGTGGCTCGTCCTGAGGTCCCATATCATCACTCCTGTCCTGGTGGGGTGATTTAGTAATACGGCTGCACATGCATGCATCAGAATTAACGGTTTATGCATCTCTGGGGAGATGGAAGCATGACCCTCATTCCGGAAACACATTCTTCCTTAGAAATTCAGTAAAGGTGCTGTTGCCAGCACGTGCGTCTTGCAGTAGGCATTTTATCAAGACTGCAGAAGGCTGTTATTTCAATTTGCTTGTATTTTCATTTACTGAAAATGTGTATGCTTGTTCAACCTCATACTGAAGTTAAGTGTATTTTCTTCTGAGTTAAACTTGTTCTCTCTCTCTCTCTCTCTCTCTGTGTTTAGCATCCTCAATGGAGTTGAAAGGTAATCTTCATTTGGCTCATTTTACTTTTTCTCATTTTAAATCTGCGTTTACCGCTGGCAGCAATGACATGCATTTTATTCGATGTGCTCCATCTGTGTATGAAAGAAATTGTGAGGAATGAGTAATATTAACACACAATCACGGTTGTACCATAACTTTGGTGGTGCCATGCTTTATGCAAGCATACCACTTTTCATGCTCCTGCTGTGGCCAAAAAAGGAATGACGGAGGATTGAGCTCTGAGCTTGTGTGGGGGTAAAAAATGTTAATTACTCTTGCCTTACAGCACAGCCATTAATAATGTATGGGGAGCTACGCTGTACATGTCCTGCTTCTAATTGATTTGGGTACTTTTAAGATAGTGGGCTCATATTAAGGCTTTTATCCAGTATCCAGTAGTGACTTTTATTAATTTATATTCAAATAAATCTCTGAATTTTGATCGTACTAGATATTTTTCTCTCGGACTTTCTTATATGCCCTTTTTCCCACTCTTGCAGATCCAGACAGTCCATTTTATTATGGTAAGTGTAAAGCCAGAATTCCCAAATTCCTAGGATCTCCTGGGTCTTGCCCTGTAAGCGCATGCGGGGGGTCAGACTGGGGCGCTCAACTGCCCTCCCCCTCCCTGTGATCTCTAGAAGGGGGAAAATTGTGACCCCAGAGGCTAAGAAGAAAGGCAAACTTAGCAGCATAAACAGAGCATAGTCTCCTCCCATTCTACAGAGGTTCCATTGGTCTTATCTTTCCATCCATCAACTAACGAAGCAAGAATTTAATCAAACAATTAATCTACCACATTTATTTGCATGTGGCATTTCTTAGCTGTTAAGATTATTGGGTCACTCTTCAATGTTATGACAGTCCAGTACAATGAAATATGTAAAATGGCTAGTAATTAAACAAAAGTGAAGACTAAAGCAAAGCACTTGATACAAAGACTTGAAGTTCAAATTCAATGTCTGTAAATGATCTAGATCCTTAGTGTTTGTCTCCTCAGCTCAACTAGGCATTTAGATTGGATTATTATGTTTGAAGAATTTTTTGTAACAAAAAATTTTTTTTTTCCACTCATTCCCAAATTTATTCAGCGTTGGAGTACTATAGCCATTCATGATGTTTTCTAAAGCTCTAAATTTTATTCTGCGTCCTCTTCAGATGATGTCATAACACGGAGCTGAGTTTAGGTTGTCACATGATCATTGTTACCTTTCAGATTATGAGTCCCTTCGAATCGGAGGCCTGATCTTTGCCGTGGTGCTGTTCCTCATGGGAATTGCGCTCATTCTCAGTGAGTCTCTGTTTTTATAAACATTTGAAGAAGATGTACTCGGTGCCATTAATAATGCACGGGTGAGGTATGTATTGTATTTGCTGCAATTTGAAGAATCAATCAATTTTTATTGCTTTTCCAGTGAGATACGAGTAGAAATAAAGAAAAGCATGTGGTACTGTGATCCCGACGCGCGCCACATTGTTTGGGTGTGGTCAATAGCTTGCATCAAGCCAAAAAATGCTATGGCATCAATAAAATGGCACGGCTCTCGAACCTAGTGAGAAAAAGAGCCATTGGCATGTAACTGGCAGCAGTCTCAGCTGCCGAGAAGTGGCGCCTCATTTTGACTGTCACTGCTCAACAATCAGTCGGCTGTCTGTCTGAGAATGGAAGACAGGCCCTGTCGCTGACCGCTACCTTGTATGGCAGCCATGAGTGACTACTGTAGCTCCAGCGCCACATCCGGTTACAGCCTGCACGTGACCCACTCCGGACAGCAAACCAAACTAGTTGTGAGATGAGGGGTCTTGTTTTTTTGGCTTTATGCAAGCTATTGAACACACCCAAAAGAACAAGTCAAGCATCACTGTACACATCACAAACAACTCAATGTTTGTTATTACTGAAGTGCTCAGCTCGTCCATGTGGCGCGCGTCAGGATTACAATACCACACGCTTTTCTTCATTTTCACTCATATCTCACTGGAAAAGCAATAAAAATCTATTGATTCTTCAATTCGCAGCAAATACAGTATATACCTCACCCAAGCATTTTTAATGGCACAAAGTATACTTTTTTGCCTAAATTTTGTGCCAGCTTTCTGAAAATCCTTTGCTTTTTATTAGGAGCACTATAACGATTGTTATGTCTGTAATCTGTATTTGTCTGTTCAGTTAAGAAAATTCTAGTCACATTTTTGTGCTTACAGTTCATGGGGGTTTAAAATTCCTTAGTTGACCTGCTGATTAGTTCAGTTGGGAGGTGGGGATGTGTTCATAGTACAGGGGTATTTGCATTTTCCAAAACAATTTGAGACCCTTGTGCATGCTGGCTTTTAATTCACCCATAATCGCAGCCGCTGAATTATAACAAGCTGTTAATTGCTCTTAATGAGACAGAGGAAATGTCTGTTGAAGGATGATTTACCCACTTGAGGCTATATTATGTGTAGCTACGCATTCCAATGAGAATGATTTGTGGATCAGTTTAGTGACAATTAAAAGCTTTCAATTTCTGTGATATGCTGAATGCAAAAGAGACATTTAAAATGATAATTATGATTTGCGATTGTGTTTATACATTTTGTATCATGAAAATGGTGCATAAATGTTAAATCATAGATTCTCACTGGTCATAAATGCAGAAAGGGGCTTTTTTTCTCTGAAATCAGACAATTTCTATGCCTTCGTGCCGGTGACAGAGGTGAGCTGAGGTGTTATGTTTTCGGGTTATACATTTGTCCATCTGTCCCTCAGTCTCAATCTCGCGAATGTGATATCTCCAGAATACATGGGGGAACTTCCTGCAAATTCGGCACATAAGTCCACTTGGACTCAAGGATGAAATGATTCGATTTTGGTCTTGGTTGCTATGACTTCAAATTTTCAGTTTATTGTTCTGAACGCAATATATCTAGAATGCCTGGTGGGAATGTTTTTCGATCTTGCCTTAAATGTCTACTTGGACTCAAGGATGAACTCAATGGATCCTGGTGGTCAAACGTAAAGGTGATCTCATGTCTATCCCGTTTAGTGCCCGCGTACCTATAATGGGCCGTTTATTCAAATTGCTTGTACTCATACATTTCTTACAGCTAGACGCATCAAACTTGCTGTTCAGTTTTATGTTGCGTCAGATTTGTAATTTGTCGAGTTTTCTTGATGAGCCCCCACTTCCATCCCTCCTTGTTCATAATCTCTTCTTTTTCAGCTCTATTGACTTCCTTTTATTTTCAAAAGCCCTCAAATTCTTACAGTTGATGTTTAGAGTCACCAAACTTTTTATACAATCTCACACTGTTCCAGAGGATGGATGTTGATGTTTCTGTGGCTCTGCCCCCTCTTTTTTCTTTCATCACTCCACCCTCCATTAAACTCTCGCATTTACCAAGTCTTGCAACTTTCCAGCTAAAGCCTTCAAACTTGCTTCACACTTAAGGCTTTCCCAAAAGATAGATTTTAATGTCTCTCGCCCCCCATCATGCTCCTGCACACAGATGCACAGAACATTCGTCTTCTTTTTTCATCACTCCATCAAGTGTATTACCTACATGATCCTTAATAACTTTTTTGTCATAGAAAGTTGGGGATTGGATTTTTGTAGTCAGGAAAGGATCACATGTCAAATAGTGAGGCCCTGCCTTTTTTCCTTTTGGTAATTTGATACTTCATAATTAGTGAACTGTTTGTCACAGAGAGTTGGGGGCTGGGCTTTAGGATTTGGGAGAGGGTGATGTTAATTATTGGAGCCCTGCCTGGAATTTGGTTTCGAACTCAGGCAGGGGTCACATGTTAATTGGTAAAGCCCCATCCCTTTTCCTAATTGATTGATATTTGATCCCTCATAACTATTGAAATGTTTGTCATAAAGAGTAGGGAGATGGGTTTTGGGATTTGGGAATGGGTCACATTTTAATTTTTGAAGCCCCACATGGGGTTTGGTTGTCGGACTCAGGACAAGGTCACTTGTTAATTGTTGAATCCTCTCGTCCTTTTCTTGATTGCCCTAAATTTGATCTTTCATAAATTCCCATTTTTTATGAGAACTTTTTTCATGGACCAATGAGGCTGAAAAATGACCAAAAATTAAGAACATGTTAATAACATCCTGAAGCTGAGAACGAGTTTTGATGAAAGGAACTTGTATCAAAATAAAAGAAGTAATGTCTGTGAGAGTGTTTTACTAGTTGCTTCAAATGCTATTTATGCAAAAAAAAAAAAAAAATGCAATCACTCAAAGGTGGGTACTATAGGTAAGACTTTTTTTTAGAACGTGTTGAAATTCTCTTTACAGCCTGACTGAAATTAAGGAAAGAAATGGTTTGATTTAAAAAAAAAAACAGAAAAAGAAGGGAAATCCAGTACCTGTGGCTGTCGCAAACCTGTAATAAGTCCATCCAGTCATTTCATGCCTTTCGAATGAAATGATTGGAAGGCCTACTTGCCTGTCTGCCGCAGACATAACTATTGATGGCCGACCTGCCATTTCGAATGCCTGGAGGGGTGGGTCATGTAGACTTAACATTGGTTGAGCTGCTAGTCATACAAGGATGGCCAAGAAAGTGCAGCCCAAGTGTGCTGTTCCACCTGTACATACAAAAGCTTGCACTACTATATGATGCCAGAAAAGAAATACGGGAGGAAAGACCATGACTAATTATTATTTGGGTTGATAGCCATGCTTATTACATGCCCTTCACCCCAGGCCTGTCCTCTTTGACCAGACATGCTGGGTTCAGGAGTATACTCAAAATCAGTGCCAATGCTCTGTGAATCATTGTACGGCACACTGTAAACTCTGTGCAAAATTCAGGGTCTTCAATATGTGTCATCAATGAATGATAATAAAATTGGCAGGTAACTAGCTAGTTAGGTGGCTACTTGGCTACAGTTGATTTGTGGGCAAACGTTATTGGTGAAATGTGCTATAGTAACAATATAAACCTTCAGAAGATACTTTTGCTTTGTAATATCCTAACCTTGTTGATTTTAGCTCTGCTAGTTATGGAATGTTACCATAGCCAGACACCGCTTGGAAGCCAGCGTGGTATAGCTGGCTGTGAAATGATAACTTTGCTCGCTAATACTACCATGCTAGCTAGCTATTGTGGCAGCTGTGATTACTTGGATAACTTCTGCCATGCTAATTTGTTCACATTAATTGTATTCATTTTGTTATCCCCTCAGCATGTAATGTGGGGGGACATAGTCGTTAGTCTGGTTGGCTACCTGTCCATCCGTCCGTCCGTGGTCATTTCATTTCCGGGACAGAACTCAAATACTGTTCAGTCTTCTCTAGTGAAACTTGCTGTGCATATTAAGTAGGTCCTAGACTGGTGCCTTTTGATATTTTGGGATTTCTGAGCTTCAATTGCGAGGGCCGGGGGATACGTCATCCTCTGATTACTCCTGTTGACACTTATGTTGGTTACATTTAGCTAATAATGAGACATTTTTCCTGGCATGTGAATTATACATCAAGTGGTTGGATAAGGTAGGCCTTATGCAATTAAAACAAGTGCTACTCTTCGCACCACTCCTCTCCCCACTCACTGCTTTTCTGCTGTCAGCAGTTGGGCTGTGCATGTCACGTCTTTCAGGGAGTGGCTTTTGAGTGATAACTCAAAGAGTGAGTGTTTTTTCTGCTCACTACTCTCAAAATCTGCCTTGTACTTGCTGGTTTTTCTAAGATTGTCCATCCTACCTTTTGAACCTTATTTTGTAAAAACAATATTTCTATACAGATCTCTAAACTGAAAAAATAAGAACATTTTAAGAACATTTGAGGCTGAAATCCTTAAATTCAAGAACATTCAGGATCAGCTGCCGAAATAGACGTTCTTGTATAAACAAGAGTGTAGCCAGCTTGCTTCTTCATACTGCAATGTGCGATTGTTTCACGCAACCAAACAGCTAAAATTTGTTGCGCAATTTATAGAAAATAGTATTAGAATATATTTCTGGGAAGCGTACCCTTCAAAAGGCTGGCGTCCTACCCAGCTCCAGCATTTACATGGAGCAGGTGTCATCTGACCTTGTTTACACGGAGATGTGATTCTCAGCGCTCCAAAATAATTTGAAGTCAAGTAATAGGAGAGGGCGCAATATGATTGCCAGAGATTTGCTCAAGTTTCATATGGTAACAGTCTGAATTTAATAAACCCTTCATTAGTATTGATCTGAAGTTTATGCCATTGGTGTTTCCATTACTCACAAATCCATCTCTGCACTGTCTCCCCCCCCCTAAAAAAGTAAACAACCAGGTATAAAAATGCTCTGTACAGAAATGTAGAGAAAGCAAGTGTCAGATTACTGTATTTGGTTGTTGAGATTCCTTGTCACTGGGTAGCCACAGCACCTCATGTGTAGTGTTCTTGTATCATATCCAGAAATTAATTCAGTCAGAAATAAAGGTATGTGAATTGACTATGTGCTGAGGAGCAACAAAAATATCTCATGAATCTGCAGGTGCTTTAGGCCTTTGCGGCTCTTTGGTTTAAGGTTAAGGGCCCTGTAATGCTTCTCGGTGGTGATTAACGAGGCACTAGTAGCAGTCTCTGACACACTCTAGAATGGGCGCCAACACCTCTCGCGCTAATTCTGCACTTTAAGAAACCTGATCCCCACGTCTGAAAAGCCCCCTTCGTAGCTCTCGAACAACGCTGCCCAAGGAATGTCTCTGACTGGTGCCCTGTCATCCACACCCAGCTATAAATTTGGTACTGACCTCAATCTTTGCGGATCCTCTTCCCAGCTACACCATGCTGAGCGACTCATCTACCTGATTTTGCTTCCCAAGATGTGCATTTAGCTTATGTGTTCTCCTTGGATGACTTCTCCAGCCACACTGTGTATTCCTGGTGTAAACCCAGAGGTTGCTTGGTTAATCACGTAAAGCATGTATGGCACTTCAATTAAGTATGGCACTTCAATTCAGATACGAAATTTTATGCCCATGATGCAGGCAATGATGGCTTTGCTTGGCTTCATTTCCAAGTATGGAGATATTTATGAGGCTTGCAGTGCATTCAAGTCCCTGTACGTGCTGGTGCCGGTGAACATGTTCATATATGCTCAGTATCTCTCTCTCTCTAGCCCTTGTTTAATTCACGGCTTCTCTGTTCTAGGTCGCAAATGCCGCTGCAAATTCAATCAGAAAGAGTAAGTTTGTGTTGTCCTTCATCAAAGATGCAAAGTACTACTTTTGCGTATTCATGTTACTGTTTGCAATTTTGCATAGAATTGGAATGTCTTGCAGCCACTGAAACCTTTTTTTTTTTTCTTCCCCCAGGACTGAGTCAACTGATGCAGAAGCAGGAGCCCTCAAAAGTGAGATGTCTCTCGTGCTCTTCAGTAAACGTATTTCATATTGATATAGATGCGTTGCTTAGTGTACTTTATGCAGCATAACCCATGTATTTCATATTTCTGCATTCATAAATGATAAATGGACTAAATTTTATTCAGCAAATCTTCCAGAAATGTTTTTGCAATTAAGGCCTCTCATTCACCCATTCACACACCAATTATGAAAGGCAGGTACACCACACAATGCCAACCAGCTTGTCTGGAGTTAGTTTGAGGTTATCTGTGTTGCTCAATAACGCTCAGATCCTTTTTGTTTGGAAGGCCAGGGATTAAAAAAAGCAATGGTCCCATTGACAGCTCTACCCTCTGAGCCAATGTCTGTTCATACAGTATATAAATATACCCAGTTTAGTATGTGTGTATTAGGCAATAAACAGCTGTTCATGTTTTGGCTCTCCCCCTAGCACACTGGATTTTGATTAAAATTACAAACATGCATTTAAATTGCTAGGTTTAATTTGATAGCATCTCCATCCATATCAGGAGATCAGTTTTGGAATTCATGAACCATCTTGGGGGACCAAAAGTCGTCAGATATTTGAGTATTGGAATGTTTCTTACCCAGCTTTGAGGTGTTGCATTGTTAAATCATGGTCAAGAAAGCTAACTACAATTCCCACGTTCCTTCCTGTGTGGCATTTCCATCTTAAGTCTATTACTTGTCTCAAGGTGAGGACCAGACAGATGAGTATCAATGCCAGTAAAGCAGGATGTCATGAGAGAAAATCTGAATAAATCCAAAATAAAGCTTAAGGCAAATTGAAATCCAGGGTGATGGAGCAGAGTCACAAGGCAAAAATTGATTCGCTGTCAAAATTGTCTCACACTGTTCAGCAGTGTGTATTTATATTAATTCTACATCTATTTTGACATTAATTGTGATTATTACATTAAAACCATAGCTTTCTACCACAGGTGAGAAGTAAATGAGGCAGATTGGGTTTCTGGTGAGTTCAGAATACTTAGTCCTGCTTTTAGGAGTTTGATCTGTTTTTTTTTTTTTTTTTTTTAAAGCTCATTAATTTCAGTGACAGAATGACAATACCACCATGTATATCAAACTACTCATAATATAAGCGCATGGATATTTTATTGTCCATAATTCTATCTGACGCAACATCTGGCTGGAATGATAAATGTATAAATTTCCATATCATCTTGATCGACCTCATTTCTTCTGCCCTCTGTTCTCCTGCAATACTAGATCTGACCACTAGAGAGCAGTCCGAAGCCTAAACCTGAAGTGGACTTCCCCGAGTGAAATCATCCCCTTATTGCGACGGAAGCCTCTGCAAATTCCATCTTGACCTAGCGCTCTCTCCACTTGTATATGTTTTTTTTTATTATTATTTTTCTAAGCGATTGAATGTTTTGAATGGTTTTTAAAAAAGGTTATGATCGATTGTACTTTGTTTCATTGAAAAACTCTTCTGATGCATTGTGGTTATAATCGGTTTTAATTGTGTTTTTTTTTCCTGTACAGTCTTGTAAAGATCTTTCCACACTCCCGTTACTTTATTTTGCAGTGTTGAAATTTGTTTTATGTATTAAAACAATCATGATATCTACTCACACTTCACGTTTTCATGAAAATGAATTATTTTTTCTTGACTTAACTTATCAGTTTTATTTTATTTTTTGTAATTTTATTGTTTTCAAACAATACAAAACATACAGAAATTATTCTAGGTCACTAAATTACTTTTGCCAAGGCAAACGTGCCGCTCACGAAACATTCCATGTATTTCATTGGCTGAGAATGGTTGGGTGAATATTGAAACTGACACTTTCGATTCGCCCAACAGTTTGGGGGAATAGCCTTTGCCATCACTTTAAGACTGATTGCGACAGGGCTTTCTTCCTCGATGACACCATGAGTTTTCAGTTGGCGACTTGCATCAGTTAATTACCTTATTCTGGTCTGACTTACTTACCTTCTACTACTGAAACATAATCATCATAATTTTAGCTTTGGCTTTTGAGTAGCCTAGATTATATTTATGTATTTTCCGAATGGTAACTTCAACAGACAGTAGAAGCTTGGTTAGATAGAAAGAAAACTTGCATGTGCCATGTCAAAAGCTGTGAATTCCAGCTGAGTATATGGCTGTGTCTTATTTGATGCATAAAATCAAAATGGCAAATGCTATAAAGTGGTTTGTGGTGCATGAAGTCACTAATACATACAGAAAAATATTGAAAACCTTTAAAAAAATCTAAAAATTGAACTACATCTTTTGCCTTGACCCCTTTAATTGACTAGATTGCCCTCCATGCTATATTCCCCCTCGGTATGCTTTGCAGATTGGTGTGGTCAAACTGGGACCTCCAAAAAATCCGCTTCTTATGGGAGCTATGACCTTGACATCAAATAGGCTTCTGGAGTAGCCCAATATGCATAACTGTTAATCTGTTTAAATTTGAGGGCTATCCCAATAACAGTTCAGCAGCTAGAGCAGTAACAAGCAATGTGAAGACAGACAGACAGACAGTGGAAGGGACGACAGTACCCCAGCCTCAAGAACTGCAGAGAGGGTAAAAGCGTAATGAAAATTGCTGGAGAATTTTTCTGTATTCTGTGGATCCACATGAATCAATTCATATATGCTACCAATCTTAATTTTTTTGCAAAACTGTAACTCACTCCCCTCCAATGCAGTGCAACCCATTCACAGGAAATTTGGTAGGCAGCATCTTCAGACCAAGATGTTTTAATTTCACATACATGAAGTTTTAATGTTAGTAGATGTGGCTGCAGTAAGCCATTAAATTTTGTGGGTGTGGCCTCCCGCAAAAATGAGCTCTAACTCATGAATGCATTGCTCAATCATCACCAAACTTAAGATCCCCACAGGGAATTAGACTCAAGCCGACCCACTTAAGTGTAAATTCATCCATAGGTGGCGCAAATAGTTAACTCTTAAACCAGTTGCCCAATCAACTGAAAAGGGTCCTGTGGATATCTATAAGGGTCATTCCATGACAAATGACCGAATGGCTCCCACTTGACCATCTCAGATTTAGCTGAAAAAAATTCCAGTGGGTGCATTCGCCTCCTAATAGGAGAAATCCAAAATTTTAGCTCTCAACTCCTCATAGTTTCATCATAAAAAATATTTTTGCAACTAAGTTCTGGCCCTTTTTGAATAGCTATTTCTGGGGAGCCACTTTCACATGGCTATATCTAGAAAAGTATTTCAGCTAAGTCCTTCAAATTTTCAGGGGTGAAAATCTGCTACTCTAACTTGAGGAATATGGACTTATAAAGGTGTCCCTTTTAGCTCATCATATATTTCTGAGTGCTTAAAGTTGCTCAAATTTTACTGTGCGCTCTGTGGTAGCATATTTGAAGGACTGTAAAAAGCTTAATGTCGAAGACAGGGATTTGGTATTGCACATAGACCTTCCCATATATGTTGTGTATTTTGTATTCTAATTCTGCCCCTCTCTTATGAATGATCTAGAAAATATTAAGGCTTGAAAATGAAAAAATAAAATTTGTGCTATTTTTAACATTATATACCAAAGAAATGACACCATCCACAAACATAAAATTGACTGTTTTAGAAAGATTAGATGCCTGTTATTAACATATCCAAAATTTGTGATGGTGTTCTGCTTTATTTTCTCAAAATAAATTTTTGAAAATATGGTATTTTTGTGGACACAGCATTTAATGGCATCAAAGGCATATTCAAACATTATTTTGTAAAATTCACATAGTTAATGATAGAAAGCTTAAAGTCAACAAAGTGCTTTATTTTATAAATGTTAACTTGCACTTGACTTATAACCCATATACAGTTTTCAGATATATATTGAAATGTTGTAGTCCCAACATCAGTGGAAGATCAAACTTGTTACAAATCATAACTTAAAATTATTGTAGTAATGAACATTTACATCCAAAAAGAAAAAAATGTACCTGTATGCTTCAATTAGTAATAACCAGTGTTAAAAAGTGTTTTTGACAGTCCAGCAGAATTGCAAATAATGGAATATTTTAAATGACCAGTTTATAACAGTTGGCACAGATACTACATAAATTATTTGAACTCTTTCATGACGTTTTGAGCTAATTTGGTGTCCTGCTCCTTGAGTGCATATCTGCATCCAGTTGTAGTGCTTGGGACTTCAATCATGGCATTGATATGTTGCACAGATACCCAGCATAGGTCTTCACTCCTGGGCCAGAAAAAAACTTTTTGCCGGGCCATGCAGATGCATGAACTGTTCAGACAAGTTATAGCTTCTGCATGACCAAACACGTTTCTAAAGCTTAAAAAATTTTACAATTAATTTTTATTTTATTTCATAGGTTGATTTATTAATAAATAATTTAATACAAAGTGTATATATATATGATAAATCATTTAATCTCTGATCAAATAAAATGGCATTCTTAACACATCCTCTGTAAGATAGCTATATTGTATTTGATAATTAATTATTGTAACACTTCCGAATTCATAACAAACTTGAATTTTTGGCCCTGTTATGGTTGTAATATTTCAATATCTAAACACTGCATATGGGTTATTCTTCAAATGTAAGTTAAAATTGATGAAACAAGGCACTTTGAGTTTAAGCGTATGCGCATTTCATAAAATAATGTTTGAATATGCCTTTGATGCCATTAAATGCTGTGTCCACAAAAATACCATATTTTCAAAAATTTATTTTGAGAAAATAAAGCAGAACACCATCACAAATTTTGGATATGTTAATAACGGGCATCTAATCTTTCTAAAACAGTCAATTTGATGTTGGTGGACGGTGTCATTTTTTGGTATAAAATGTTAAAAATAGCACTTTTTTTTTGTTTTCAAGCCTTAATATTTTCTAGATTATTCATAAGAGGGGGGCAGAATTAGAATACAAAATACACAACATATATAGGAAGCTGTATGTGCAATACCAAATCCCGGTCTTTGACATTAGGCTTTTTACAGTCCTTCAAATATACTACCGCAGAGCAAAATTTTCGGGCAACTTTAAGCACCCATAAATATATGATGAACTAAAGGGACATATTCATAAGTCCATATTCCTCAAGTTAGAGTAGCAGATTTTCACCCCTGAAAATTTGAAGGACTTAGCCATGTGAGTGGCTCCTCAGAAATCGCTGTTCAAAAAGGGGCCGGACCTTAGTTGCAAAAATATTTTTTATGATGAAACTATGAGGAGCTGAGAGCTAAAATTTTGGATTTATCCTAGTAGGAGGTGAATGCCCCCGCTGGAATTTTTTTCAGCCAAATCTGAAATGGTCAAGTGGGAAGTTTCTCTGAAATTCAGACATTTGACATGGAATGACCCATAACTACAAGGGGTGCATCTCAATTCTCTAAAAATGCATCCTCTTTTTCCTCATTTGCTGCTTTTCCTTGCGTCTTACCCGCTTCCACTGAGGACGCATGAAGAGTCACAAGGGGAGCTTCTCATTGTGTTTACGTATAAGTCTTTGCATCCTTTCCTCTTCCATGACCCAGAAATTGTTCCCCCCCCATCATGGAGGATCTTCCAATCACTTAAGTGTACCTTGAGGAGATGTGGAGTGAGGAGTGAGGATGCTTCTGGAGGAGCTTAAAGCAAGGAAACACAGGTGTACCCTGTGCAGAAGCCTTTTATCTTGCGGTGTGATGTTTAAATGCTGCCCCTCCACATGTGACATTGCTTAATGAAACAAAGGATTTCTCATTTAGCAGCTTTCAGCTCATCCGTCCTTGCGTCACCTCCTTGCAGATCCTCGCTGGGAAAAGATTTGACAAATTGATGCAACTGCGGAAAGCGAGGAGACACGTTAGCATAATGAAAAGCACCCAAGAAAACCATGCAAGAAAAATCAAGGAAATATGTGTTAAGAGAAATGAGACGTCACTTCCTCTGAAGCGTCACAGGAAGCAATGTAAATTTTTGCTGATGGTTCATAGTTTTATCTGGTGAAGGCTGATCTGTTTGGATTGGCACATATGTAAACTGCAAACTTAAATCATCATAGCATGAAATGTAGTTTAACTGCCGCTGTTGCTTTTAACACCAGAAATGCCAATGGGTAAATTTTACACATGGAGATTTTTTAATTTGCATTTATGTGTTTTCATTAAATATTGAAGTCCTCCAGTCTTTGACTCCTAATATTCAAAACATTCAGGCTCTAGGCTGCCTATGCCATCATCTGGTAAAATTTAACCCTATTAATTTACTTTTACACTGCATCCACGAATCTCTGCCTCTTATACATTGTAAACTGTCACAAACAACTTGACGAAGTTTTTCAGATCACAATGAAAAAAAAAAACCTTCATCAAGTGCTTGAAAAGCAGGAAAGCAGCCTGTAGAAAATGCACATGCAATGTGCTGAATATCAGTTCAAAGAATGTTTTCAAAATTTTGCCCTCTCACAAACGTTCATTGTGTGTAAAATTTAATGAATTATCAATGAACTAACAATGTATAAATCCTCATCATTTTGAAAAAAAAAAAGATTTTGGAGGTATAAGATCAGGTCTGCTTTGCTTTCTTTCTGTTTTCTTATTTACTTTTTTGATGGTGTGGACAACCGGCAGTTTTTTCATTCTACTATGTTTAAAAGGAGAAAGTATCATGCCTCATACTGAACTTTAATTTAATAATTTATTATTGAATGTTTTTGTAGGCTATTTTAAAATTTTATTTAAACATTGAGCATCTTAAATGTAGTTTTCATTTACCTTAGGAAAATGTTCCTTGTTTTGTGTTTTACTGAGTAAAGGGAAAGCCCAGTCGTCTCACTTTTGTATTTATTTTGCTTATCCGAAAAATGATCCGAATCGTGACTGAACAGTGATTCGATCCAAGCCATGAGTTTTGTGATCTCGCCTGTCATTAGCAATACATGAACTGAGAGAGTTCCAGGAAGGCTGCTTTCGCGCAGCCTTGCTTATTGCTCCTCAAAGCTCCCTCCTCACTCCTCGCCCAAAAATCAGCACTTTTAGCAGCCAGCAAGACAGTAGATCAAGAACAACCTATGGTTCAAGCTATATGGCTCTGATATAGGCTAAAACAACCCTGTATTCTGCAAAATTTGAAAAGTGAAAATTTCCAAAATAATAAAGGCAGAATGCCAGCATATGGTTTATTGATCTGCGGGAGAAAAAAAACTTAGTCCGGGCCAGTGGACCAAGTGTTCCTCTCACACTTGTAAATCTATTCTCAAGGACTGGACACGTTCTTCAGAGTCTGATGCAATTGGGTTTATTGTAAGTAGCTCAAAGTGAAATACAAAAACTCAGGCTGGTCTGCGCAAACCAAGAAGCATTCATTCTTCAACAATCACCCGACAAAAGACTGACCACCGATTGTCCTAACTCCCATTTTATTGGGTTTTTGGACTCAACCTTGGGCGTGGATAAACCTGACACCTTTTTACCTTGTCAAACACCATTAGTTTCTGATTGGTACATTGTCATAAATGTAGCTCTGCACCCTGAGGTACAAGTTTGCCGGAACTGCCTATATAATATATATTATATAATAGTGTGAATTCATTTTAGGCCTCCTGGGACATTCGTGCACTGCACCTGTTCTCCTTAAACTTGGGTTTCACATGAGGGTCAGTTATCCTCAGGATTTCCATTAATTTGGGTACCCAAGTAGGCTGGATTTTTGGTCTTGTCAAGAATAAACCAGAGTACGCCGGCTCATGTAACGATACCTCTTATTGGTTGACTACCAATATAATCATTCCGGAAGACTTGCTCATATAGCTGGCCTTGAGCGGCCTGCTAGGGTTTTGTTATCTGGATTTTTAACAGATGTATGAGTTTTTGCTCCTTCACAGCTCCACACTCTCCCTCAGTAATTTTGAAGGGCCAAATGAACCTGGCTCAGCTCTCTCTATTGAACTGTGATTATGGTAATACTTTGATTTCAGAAAATTTAAGAATATTTTGCCACCACAGGTCCTGCGCACATTCCAAATAATCAGTAAAGTTTCATGATGAGACATGATAGCTCAGAAAAGGCATGCCAAAATGTGATTGGCTGATGGTCGCATTCTGATTTGAACTATGACCTTTGGAGCAAATTAGTTCACTCATCATGTCCCCCGCGAAAACGGAGGACATACAGTTTTACCCTCTGTCCGAGATTCCGTAATTCCGCCAGTCCGAAATAACTTCTTTTCCGGGCCATATCTTGGAAAATATTTGAATTTTTTTTTCTGCATGGCTCTGGCCTATATCTGTTAAAGAAATCAATGAGATCAATCCTGAATCGTTGTCGTAATTGAAATGCGTAGTTAGCGCTCAACCATTTGAAATCATTACTCCTTAAACCGTGACCCTTGACACACAGTAGTATGGCACTAATACAGTTAGTATAAGCTATACTGTCATAGCTACAGTCCCTAGATGGAGAGCCAGGATCTGTTGCCATAACTAATCTGGATTTACGGCGAACTTTCAGTCTTATATGATTATTCTCTAAAACTGGGGAATGCCAGCAAATCGCCATTTAGCCCATGACCTGCAACGATCATCAACTTGCAGTCCCCGAGGGCCTTGTAGAACAGAAAAATAGCTGGATCTGGAATCAAGGGGCAGATTCGGTGATCGCTGCACTCCCCGAAATGAGGGTCGGCTCATTTTGTTATTTCAAAGATTATTTAGCAAAACTTTAATGATAACATGGTGGAATTAACCATTACCCGAGAAAAGAGCTGGCTTTGCGTTCAATGGTCATCCGGAGCCATTTCAATGAAGGTTTCATAGGTTTTATGAGAAATGTGCATACTTTTTTTTTAATCATAGCCTTGAACATAGAGCGACGGGCATCTGCTCTCAGCACGAACAAAACGGGATGCAGTTGTCCTGCAGTCGCTGATGCACCTTTTCTTCTCTCTCTCTCTCTCTCTCTCTCTCTCTCTCTCTCTTTTACTGAGTCGCAGATGCAGCAAACTGCGCGGAAAGCGCCAACGGAAATCTCACACATTCGTGACATATTACAGTTAAATTGTAACGGAACCGCTTCCTTTTTCATCGTCGCTGAGGTAAACACTTTGTTTATAATACAGCATATGCGATATGTAGATGAATTTCAGGGTAGAACCCCTTTTAGAAAGTGCTGGCTTGTGTTGTTATTTTACTGGACGAAACCCACTTCGACTGCTGATAAAATATGTTTCATCCATCTTTATACTTGGTGTAAATAAACGCACAAGCACCAAAGATGTAATGCCCCATCTGCAGTGTGATTTAGGCATGGAAAATACTTTTGATAAAAGAACCCAAACACTGAAATCCAAAAAATGATTTAAGTGTATGATACACAAAAAGGTCAACTTGCTTAAAAAACATTTACTGCTGGGCAAAGACCTGAAATCGCAGCTGAATTATTGACAAGATAATTCCACTGCTGAAGTCCAATCACAAAAGTAAATCTCAAGCGGGTCGGCATAGTTCTCTCCTCTCCTGAAGCCGCAGTTTCTTACTTTGCTGCTGGGACGACAGCGCAGCCTAGGAACCGCAGTGGATAATTGCAGACAAACCGTGTTTAACACATGGAGCGGATAGAACCTGTTGCGGCAGTCCCGATGTTCCGGTGCAGCTCGAAGTCAGCAAGTTTAAAGAGGAGAAGCTTATGATACCACTGCATTGGCTGGCACGCGTTTCAGGGCATCCTGAGGGACTATCCTCTTTCCCTGGTAAAGCACCAGTTGCAATAGCGCCTAAACTCCTTTAGGGGGCCACCTACACCTATCTATATTCGCTTCATAAGACTGCAGTTCCACCTCCACCCCGTCTACCGCTACCCGCCCGCCCAGCGAATTACTCGATTTCACATTCCTGCTGCGGAGAACGAACAGGGTCGAAGATCCTCCTGAGCTCGGCACACTGCAGTCATGGCAACTACAGGAGGTTAGTCATGTCTTGCCATCCTTTGGCTGTCATCTTAATAGTTTATGAACGATGCTATTCTACCTTCTTTTTAGGAAAGTTTTTCGAAGTCAGTCATCTTGAAAAAAATCCAGCTTGTTGTCGAAGTAACCTTTATTGATGCAAACAAGACACGGTATTTATTTTTGGCTACTGAATTTTTCATTCGTAACCTTTCATATTTGCAACTCATGCTAGCAAAGATATGTTAATTTGGATATAATTCTTCTTTAATCGGTCATATAAGTCTATTTATTAGTTAATATGCGGTCGGGAATTACTTTAACTATTTTCAACCAAGTAGCTATCTTCGCCGGTTTGTGGGTGGAAGTCGGAGGCAGTGACAAAAAAGGTTAATTATATCAAAGTAATTTTAAAAAAGGCAAAAAATTCTTGGTGTTCACCAACGTAAAGCCGCATTGCCAGCGCTGCTGTCGCCTATGATGGTTTTGGTGTAGACAACGTTTTTCGTCTGTAGCAAGTAGCAAATGAGCACATTATACAGCCTGCATTGCATCCTCAACTTGCCTCGAATGCGGAATTTTCATGTAGGCTAAAGTGCCTGACAAAAATATAGCCTACTTTGAACACGTTCCTCTGTGGTGGGAAAAGCATTAGGTCTTTAGAGCCTTCTTTCATCCACTCAGCAAAGATTACACATCTACAATGAATGTAGTACGCATGAGGCGTTGGGCTTGGTAAGTGCCGAGATCTGAGTGTTCCCCAAATTCCCAAACCTGCCTCGATTTGTGCCGACCACTTATTATTAGAATTTGTTTAGCCTCAGTTGTACACCCCGGATAAATCCCAATGAAAGCAAATTAAACGTTATCTTCTGTTTTAAACATGGACACTGCTGTCTTTCTGCTGAAAACCTTTGTCTAACCGAATGCATCAGTCGCACTAAATTTCTGACTATCTGTCACAGTGCCTTATTTCTCTTTCCTTTTGAGGAGAGATATTTTCCATGAAACCTTTGCTGGTGTTCTAATGCGTTCGCTTTCATTGGATTCCGGCCCTTCCCATTCAAACCCATATTAAATATTGGCTGTTGGTAGCCTACTCATTGGACGCGTTATAGGCTACACATTCGAGGCGTTCCAAGACGTAAATGAATTAATTCGTTGGTTTGCGGTCTATGGGAAAATTATGCGAAAATCGTCTTACTTACTGGCAGACCTGGATGGCACGCCTGATCTGGTTCTGTCCAACGTACTGACAGAATGGAGAAGGCTGCTTGATAAGTTCATTTTAACCTTTAGGCTAAATCACTTGCAGTTCTCTAAACGTTGCCGATATTGTTTAAATAAAGACTTCTGTGTTGTTGTTCTTGTTCTATTGTTACTCAGATCTAAGCTTGAAATGCGTTTTTTTTTTCTCTTTTGAAAAACTGGTCATACCTTTTTTTCCCCACAGAACCAATGTTTGTGGATCAAAGTGACTTTGACTATGGTAAGTGTCAATTCCCAACATTACCGTTTCAAGGATTTTATCGATAATATAATAGCGAAGTGGACTCTGCGTGCGTGCGTGTGTGTCCGGCCAATCAGTGCTTTTATATCATAGTGAACAATGCACCAGCTATTGATGCAGTATTTCCTGATATCAATGATCAGGACATATCTGGAAAAGTCGTCCTTACACCAAAGAATGAAGACTCACTGAAGCTCAATTATGAAATTCTGGAGAGAGTAGATGGAGAGAAGAAAACCAGCCTTCAGTTCAAAAGCCAGCTTCTCTGATGGTATGGGGATGCATTAGTGCATATAGTGTGGGACACTTGCATGTTTTAAAAAGCACAATGAATGCTGAAAGGTATATAAAGGTTTTAGAGCAACATATGCTCCCCTCCAGATGACATCTAGGCTATTCCAGGGAAGGCCTTGTGTATTTCAGCAGGACAATGCAAAACCACAAACTGCAGCTATTTCAACAGCATGGCTTTGTAGTAGAAGAGTCCGTGTGCTGACCTGGTCTGCCTGCAGTCCTGATCTTTCACCGATTGAGAACATTTGGCGCATAATTAAACGAAAAGTCAAAGGAGACCCAAAACTCTTCAGCAGCTAATACAAGCCTGTATTAAACAAGAGTGGAATCAAATTCCAATGGCTAAACTCAAGAAACTTGTCTCCTCAATGCCCAGATGCCTCCACTCTGTGTTAAAAAGAAGAGGGGATGCTACACCATGGTAAACAGGCCCCTGTCCCAACTTTTTTGAGACCTGTAGCAGCCGTCAAATTTGAAATGAGCTCATTTTGTGGATAAAATTGTAAAATTTCTCAGTTGCAACATTTTCTATGTTATCTCTATTCTATTGTGAATTAAATACTGGCTGGTGTGATTTGAAAGTCATTGCGTTTTGATTTTATTCACAATTTACACTTTGTCCTAACTATTTCAGAATTAGGGTTGTATTCATGAAAATGAATGCCACTTCAAAACAAGGCCTCCTTAAAGATGTATTAGTTACACAAAACATTGTGTATCCCCAAGTACTGTGACTGATCATGCTGATATGCCAAGCCTAATACTGCAACATGGATAGTTATCATCAGAAACTTAGATCAACTCATTACATAAAACAATAAAATTTAAACTTGGGCTGAAAATTGGGACCCATGAGGGCGGCCCCATGTGGGTTGAATCTAGAACCCGTGGATCCCCACGGGCAACGCGCTAGTTTTATTTATTTATTTATTTATTTGGGGGGGGGTTGTATTTTGTGTCAATTCCATGTACTTTTTTCTAAAATCTGAATAACAATGAGTAGCCTATGCCAATGAGTAAATAATAAAACATAAAACAAGGATTATTACACAGCTATTTAAAATATGCTCTATTTTCCTTAGACTACGAAACCCTCAGGACCACAGGGGTGATCCTGGCAGTGGCTATGTTTGTAACTGGGATCCTGATTGCGTTGAGTGAGTACAGCGCCCACACCAAGTTTCTGACAATTGATCAGTTCAACCAACCAAATGCC
The DNA here is from genome assembly GCA_029692085.1 of Gymnothorax javanicus. NCBI lineage: Eukaryota > Metazoa > Chordata > Actinopteri > Anguilliformes > Muraenidae > Gymnothorax > Gymnothorax javanicus. The sequence continues at coordinate 36,708,316 of CM056193.1, read as the reverse complement.
TCCTAGATGCTTATTCAGTATTCAAATGTTCAGAGTGGGCCCTACTCAGTTTAATCTAGAAGGGGACATGCCACCATTTTAATCCATAAACCATTGTCTTCCTGCTGGACTTTCAAATTTTTTTCCCCCAGATAAAATTGTATAAATCACTTAGCGGATCATCTACTGAGTTGCAGCACTGGATGTTAATCTATTTTCTTCTTTATTTATATTCCCATTGAGAGCAGAAAACATTTTCTTTTTTATTTAAATTTTTTGGATATCCGTTGTTTATCACTCTTCTCCTCGCCAAACAAACACATTCCCTTCCGTTTTTACTTTTCTCCTCTTACCTCCCATAACCTGCATACCCTCATAATGTTTTTTGCCCAACAGGTAAAAAATTCAAATGTGCGAAATCATCATCCAAGTAAGAGTTTGCACTTGGCCTGGAAGTCGTCAGGCGTGCATGCGGAATGTTCCGGGCGAGTTTGAGAAGAAAATCCAGAAACTGACGAGCAGTAATTTCAGAGTGCGCGGGTTTTGGTTTGCCTCTCCCACCTTCCGCGGTCACTAGTTTCATTCGAGAATGCTGCCCCCGGTGGATAATATGACAATTGCAGTCCCCAAAAATCCATGAATGTGCAGACATCTGGCGGTGACACTGTCTACCCAAATACAAAGTTGTTTCTTTTGAGCCAATCACAGCAATGTGAATGTATTAGCAGCCAAGCTATCACAGGGTCTTATTGTTCGATGTTCTGGAAACAGTTGGGTCATTCCATGAAAAAGAGAGCCAAAGTGTGACATGACTGTTCAAATTTGAAACAAAGAATTTGCAAGAAGTACTGGTTCACTTTTGTTGGCGTTCCCATGAGTCAAAATGTGACACAAGTTAAATGGCAAGATCTACTGTAGGATGTAAGAGGCAAGATGTTGAACGTTCAGCGTTGCCAATGTAACAAGGACATGAAACTAACACAAAAGTATGCAATAAAATTTTCTTTTCAAAATATAACAGTCTCAACTTGTTCAATTAGTATAACAGAGAACAAACTTGAAACAAACCAGCAGTTTGGCAATGCCCAGTTGTGCTCTAATAAGGTCTGAACATGTTTGGCAGGGCTTTGATGAGTCGCTCATTGGTCATGTTCATCTGAGGACGGAACAAATGCAATATTCTGGACGAAATATAAATGAGAAGGCAGCCCATGTAAGTACACATCAGCTCTGAAAATATTTTAGAGTAGACTACTTGCTAAATGCAAAATTTGTCATCTGGATTGTACCACATGACAAATGTTGTGAATGTAACATGGACACGAAAAATGCTCGACTAAGCAAATGCATCACCTGTTTTCACCTACGCCCTTTTTGATATTGGAAACCACTAGGGGTGGAACGGTTCACAAAATTCACGGTTCTGTATGTATCACAGTTTTGGTGTCATGGTTTTCGGTTTGGTCTGGTATGTTTTTTGTTCAGCAGGAGGGGAGGCATTGTCAATTTCAAGATGCTTTTCATTTATATGGCAAAAAAGTTCACAACAAACAAAATTCTGGCTAAGAACAGAACACTTGACACGTGACACACATTGTCAAAAAAAAATTGAAAGAATTGGTTAAAGTGTCACTTGAACAAAAATTCAGCGTTACTGCCACCTATTGGACATGTTATGTATGTTCGGCACAAAAAGATGGAACTGAACTTGCGAATATTGCCTACTTGCAAATAGGCTATTGCCGACAAAACGCTGCACTCGACACTCATCCGCGCCAACTGTTCAGTTTCACTTTTATTTTTGCGGATGCCTTGAAACAAACAATACATACACGCCCCGAACCGTGACTAGCGAACCAAACGGTTCGGATTTTTTCGCTTGAACCGTCCCATCCCTAGAAACCACTAATTATTCCGCCGATCAAAAACGATGCACCACTCCTTAAAACACGTGAAACGGCAGCCCAAATTATGAATCCAAATAGAAAACATACATGTGTTGAAAATCGGTGATTTACTAAAAGATTTTAGTGATTGAACGTCACTTCATTCGAACGTAACTTTCTGGGATGCAAAAATACTAACCTGCCCAGCTTCCACTGTGAAGACGATAGACTGGTCCCCGGATGTGAAGCAGGAGGTTCGGAAGGAAATCCGTATCTGTGACTACTGTGAGACTTCAAGGGGATACGGGAGATCGGGCAGCGAGCCCGGCGCGTGTTGAACGTAACTTGGTAAAATATGACGCGAAAAATTTTGCTCCACAGAAATAAGAATTTTATAAAAACCCGTATATTTTCAGAGATAATATTTTAAACGGTTATGAAACGGATTAATCTCTACACAATGGCACAAAAATCTAGATAATATATTCTGTTTCCTGGGTTTTCTCAGCACTGTTTCAACGTAACTTTTCAGGACACCATGAGTTACGTTCACAACAATATTTTAAGCGCTAATTGCAGTGTTATACATCTGGATTTCCCAGTTAATTGCCGTTGTGGGTTAATCACTTGGAATTGATGTTTAGAACAAAAGCCATTTCAGCCAGACTTTTATTTAAAAATTCTGAGAATTTTATATTCAAAGTCTGAAGGCAATGAATGTCACAAATTTGGACACTTTTTATCCACAAGTTTTTTAAAGACATGCAGTTTTTTTTATATACTCTGGCCTTCATGCATGGGATTTTCTATAGGTGGCATCCAATTTTGTGAATCATATAGTCCTGTAAAAAATGCAGGGTCTCTGGCTCTCTATTTCATGGAATAACCCAGTTACTAATTTCCCTTTGTAACCAATAACATACTTTTTTTTCTGCAAGCTTCGCTGAATTCTCGACAAAGTTGATCAAGTCATCTGTGGGGTGGCGAACAATGCATTATAATGGTATGGGGAACATTTACTCCAAACCTTTAGGTTTGATTTAGTAATGGTGCTACCATTCTATTTTTTACCTAGGTACTTAGCCTGAGTTGTTTTAGTAAACTACCCAGCTGTTTAAATAGATTGTAAATAGATTACATTTGTAGAGGCTACTAAATGCTGAAATAAAAAAATTAAAAATTCAAGAAAATGTGTTGCATGTCACAGTGCAGCACTTCTCAAGTTTTAGAGTGGATGCTCACAACATACCCAGATTTTTCGATAATGATTGCATTTATTGAATTACTAACACCAAGTATTTGATTTAAGATATGTGTTTTATACCGCTCCAAAAGAGTGATATGCTCTCTTAGTTTACAGTATATCAGAGGCAGCTATGCCTGTCATGCAGAATACATCTGCCTTATTCAAAATTTTTAATCTCATGTTTGTTAGTCATTGGGTTCCACTTCCTCTAAGAAAGGATTTATAAGCTAGCTGGTGAAATCAGCAGTCTTATAAATTCCTCAAGTGTTTAAAAACCGATTTTACTGTACTTGCAGACTAATGTAATCAAACAGAACACATACTTTTTTGTCAAAGACGAGACAAAACTGGTAGCTGGCTGCAAAAGATCTGCAAAGTCCTTTAATAGTTAGGATATGTCAATTTTACATCGTGTTATTTTCCCTGCTGGACAAATACTGAAACAACCCAGAATAGGGGGCTGTTGCTTAAGATTAGGTTGCTTCCTTATGCACAAATTAGTAGGGTAAGTTTTTGTAAGAAAACATACGAACTGTTTTATGAGAATACTTGCTGAGTTACTGACCCAGTTCCCAAACACTGTTTTTTACCTACTACGTACTGCTCTTAGTATTTGGGTAGGCAGTGCATGTGTCCCTGCAGCCTCAGAGGCATGATGCTTTGTGCGGCACAGTGTCTCTCCTACAGCCCGCCTTCTCATTCCTGAGTGCGTCCCGGAGGGCTGGTGAAAGAAGGCCCTTGGGAGCTCTGCGTACTGTGGTTTGCAGGGAAATCAGCAGAGCTTCAAGGCTTTTTGACCATGACCTGTACATCGACTCTAACTGACTATTTCTGGTCGCTATCTGGCTTATGCTCTCTATTGCAGTTGAATTAACCCTGAATGTTCTAGAGTGCAGAATAAAACAGAGTAGGACTTTATTTTTCAAATGCACAGAATATCTATGATACATTGTGTCAGGGGTATTACCAGAGAATTATGGATGGGGTGAGGGGTAGATTTATGATTTGGACAAATAATGTAGCTAATAGGCCTACACACTAAAATATTCCCATTGTTGCAAACTTATTTCTTCTCTTTAATTCTCACTTGTCATGGCCGGTTTTTGATACTGAACTCAAGTTTGTCAGTTTTCAGAAGTTAAACTTAAAGTAATCCACAGTCTTAACTAATTGCCAGTTGAAACAAAGCTTATCTTCAAGTTGCGTTGACTCACATTTTTAAGGCTGCTGGTAAACTTTCGTTTCTAAGTTAAACTAGCCTGGAATGTATTACATTGTAGAAACAAAAGTTAACTGGCTACCTAAGAAATTTGAGTTAACTCAACTAAATGATAGTTAACTCAATTTGAAGATAAGCATTGTTTCAACTCACAATTAGTTGAGACAATGGATGACTATAACCTTAAAGCTATAGTCTAAGATTTCTCCGCCAGACACACCTCCCCCACCCACTCTGCGCTTCTTCCGATGCCATGCACCCTCCCCTGAAAGCACCGTCTCATCCCCTCGGAAACCGACACACCCCCTCCCACAGAGAAGAGAGCAGTTTCACCGCAGACAGAGCGCCGGTTTTCAGTGGAGAGCAAAATTTTTCACTGTCAACGTCGAACTATGTCAGAGTTATAAAAAGTTATAAACATTTCTGGATGAATATGACCTCGCTCTGTACTTCCCCGGCAATAAAATTAACACAAATATTATACAGTCATAACGTGTTGACATCAGAGAGGCTAACAGATGCAGACGTTAGCTTGTAATCACAAGAGACAGCCATGTATAGATTTTAGACACAACATATGTCAACATAGCAGGCATTTTAGCCTATTGGTTTGACGTGGAGGCAAAGAATTGCTGACGTGAGCTTCTAATCTTCATAATGACAACAGCGCTGAGCTGCCTCAACCAAACAAACACGGTGATTTTGCGCACACAATGTGTAAAGGTTAGCTATGTTAACATATAAGGTCTACATAGAGGCTAACTGTAACTAGGGTTGACACCGCAATGTGGATCTCTTTCGAGCAAATAAACGCTCACACAGACTTTGCACAACCACTGTGTAAAGCATATTAGCATGTAAGTCCAGTGTTGTGTCCAAAACCATTCGCCCATCGAGATTTGTTTTCCTGTTCTCACAACCAATGCTCACAACACACCGGCATTTAGAGGCTAACGCTAACGTAATTTCAATAGTAAGCAGGCTGACAGAAATAACGTTACTAGGGTTAGCTTATACTGCAGTAAGCCTGCACTGACCTAATCAACCGTGACATCTCAGCAGGGTGGCTTCGGGGCACAGCGGAAGAGGGAGGGCAGGAGAACTGGAACCAAAATTTGAACGAGGGAGGGAGGTACACGGCAGCAGAAAAGGAGTTGCGGAACTGAGTCAGGGAAACGCCTATTCGGCCCAAATGATTCCTATTGGTTGATTGCTTTGCGTGTCTGCAGCCTCCAGAGAGTGGATTTTTTTGGTTCCTTTTGCTGTGAGTAGTGTGTAGGAGATACTTTAGAGCCATAATCATCATCAAACTGAAGATAATGATTTTAACCTTGGGAAAAATCGTAGACTATAGCATTCGAAAATGTAGGAGCTTGAGTTCAACTTGACAAGTGTAGATAAAGAGAAGAAACAAAATTACATTACCTTATGGGGCTATCATGTTTTACAGTTAGCCAGGCCCCTGCTTCCTGGAAAGCATTTGTCTGATATTACCAAATTAAGGCTTCTGGGGGCACAGGCCAAAATCCTAAATCAATTTTTTGCATCAATCATTAACGAACAATTTGATTAATTGAATAGGAACGTGTTTGGATGGAAGATAAATCCATACCCTCAAAGGCCCTTCTCCTTTCACTGAGAAAAAATGAAGGACATGTGAGTGCGTATGGCCACAAAGCTTTGATCTCCTTGCTATGAGTGCCATGTTCTTTTTGAATACCCCGTTTTTCCGTCATGATAATTGTCTACTGTTGTCTTACTCCCAGCTCGAGTCCAGTTGACGGATCCCAGATACCAAAGACAGAAGGTGAGCCACATTGTCAAAGGTCAGGACTGGCTCGTAGACAGATCGAAGGTTCTGTGATTGGTCTGATTGACTGAGAACTGCAGCACATGCAAAAACTCTTAGCAGTAACCAACAGCAGTAATACATATTTGTTCGGCATAAAAAATCAGGTGTGCGGTGTTTTTTCTTGTTCCAGAAGGTTTTGTGTGTGCTAGTGGTCTTGTTACATCAGGCCGCTTGTATCTTAACTAATGTTTTCTCTGGCTCCTGTCTCCCAGTTCCTCCTCAGACTGTATAAGATGGCAGAGGGATGGACAGGGGAGGGTGGCTGGTTCACCAGTTGCTCTTGGATTTTCGATACTCACCTATTGAAGCAACCCTCCTCCTGCAAGTTTCTGTCAGTGTGCAAACTGAGTGGCAAAACCACAAGATGATAACCGGTGCTTCCTCTTTGTACAAAACTTTAGGTTCACCTGAACTGCTGTCTCTGCTGGATGCAACCAGGTTTGTCAGATTACTTTGGCCATCTTAGCTTTGGTCTGGGCTGTATTTTGCGCTTGCATCCATTCATTTATCAATACAGGGTAACTTAAATGTGACTTAAAAGTAATTGCATTGAAATGTCCTATGAGTAAACTTTAACTATTCATTATCAGGATAGAACTTTTATACCTCTGGTCACTGGGCTCTGAGCATGTTTCTGACACTTGAAATATCTATCTGGCGACCTCATGTGGATGTAGCAGAAACAGGTCTGTATGAGTGAATTGTGATTGGCTGAGCAGTTGACTGCCTTCTCTGGAGTAGTTTCTTCTGCAACCACTGCATGAGCCAAGTTATTTCAGTACTGTATAACAATCGCAATAACTTTGAATGTATCAAATCACATACTTATTTTATTGAGAACAGGGTCAGAATATAGAATTTCAGTGTAAGGAAATACAGGAGAGAACATGTAAGACAGATGATTTAAAAAATGCAAAAATAAAAAATAAATAAATATAGAATAGACTGATAATATACCTGCTCGTTCCCTCAATATTTAGAGGTGTTTTTCACCTTATAAAAATGTCTGTACACAAATGACTGACAACTTTTTTCAGTGATGAACAGAAGACAGAAAATTGAATGTGAAGCATTTGACTTTCAAAAAACAAACATCCCTGTTTTTATTTTCTGCATCACATGGTTTGTTTTTGGGCTGATGACAGAGTGGTTTGTGCCATTACACTGGCTTATTTTTGATTTTTATGCCAAAATTTGGCTTCATGCCAAAAACCCGCTAAGTTTTTAGAGTGAGGATATGGAAAAAAATGTACAGAAATTTATTTTTTTTCAGCCTCATCCTTATCTTAAATAGCAATCACCATCTTATCATGTGCAATACTAATGTTGATCATGTAATTCCTTTGTTAAGTGAAGACTTCAACTGTATTTTATTGTTGAGGTTGGATATGCTAACCTCTGGTACCAGATGTGGTTCTTATAATTACAGAATATTCTTGAGGATTTTTTCCCCCCAAATTATTTTCTTGATTCATCAAATGTATGAGCCATCTTTGATACATCTGAAATATTGTAAATGCACTCAATTAAAATCTAGCCAATTGCAAATAAATACAGTCTGTCATGTCTGTCAGCTCGCGTCTTTGAAGGTGCAGTCAAATGTCATTCATGGATATTTTATGGGTATGTTTGGTCTTACAGGATGTTTAACTGGAATTTTATAAAAATCCTGAAAGATAAATTTACAGTTAACAATGATATCCCACACTTTTTTCACAACAAATACCATCCCATATTATTTATTACTAATGTGGCCAGATTTCATTAGAGGGAGAAATATTATTTGCCAGCCTATCAGGATGTATTTACTTTTTTTGGGAATATTTGGCAATTTGAAATGGCTTTTAGTAACAGAAATAAAGCGAGGAAGTCATCACTTACATGCCACAACTGAAAAGTAGAAGAACAAAAAAAAAATAAAAAAACACAAATTGAAGAACAGGTTTTATTGACCATGATCACGAGAGAGTAATGCAACAATCCCATAGGTTACATTCAGTGTGAAAACAAACACTTCAATATGATGCAGAATATATCTTCGGTCATTCATTCTCCAGAAATAGAATAAAACCACAAAACCTTGCAAAGATTAAAACGTTCATATAGGAAAGACATAGTCCTTCACTGATTTCTGTGCGATTAAAAAAATCGATAATTTAATCAAAATCACTTGCAGTTATTTTGAGCATTATAATTTAAACAAAACATTGGACCAAATTCTAACTAATGCTTACGCTTGCCACAGTATACTTCAGCATTTGTATCAGCATTGTACATGACTAGAACTGTTGTAATATGGCCCCTATATAATCGATTTTAATACAGCTGTCCAAATCATAGTCAGTCAATGGTATATGCCACTACAAGATAAAATTGATTGTGCTTTTTCATTGCTATATCCCTCTGCAAGTTACCAAGTGATTGGGATATTTACTGCATAAAACATAATGCATGACTTAGAGACCCATGACGTTCTCTTGCGTATGAAACTCACACTAAACTGGCTTGTAGGGAACCAGTCACACTGCGACCAGTAAACAAATATACCAGTGCCTTCCTGAAGTCTCTTATACATTCTTACATGTTAGAGGTAATACACAAAGAAGACAATTTTGCTCCAGCATATGATGTTAACAGTTCAGACAAGAAAAAAAAATCTCACATGGATTATTTTAGACACATTTGTGAATAAAATTATCTTCTAAATTTCAGACTAAAAGTGGTTTTTAGCATGACGAGCCTGTTTCACAGGCACAGATGAAGCTTAATCCTACTCTGAATTGCATTTGTGATGAATATTCTCTGTATAAAACAAAATTTAGTGTAGGACTAAGCTTAATCCATGTCTGTTTATCGTCTCTCAGGTCATACATGAAATAATCTGTTAACACATTTTCCTTTAGCTGTAAAATGTTAGAGAACTTTCATTTCAGTCATTACTCAATAAATAAAGTCGTAACACAAGCGATGCACATTTGCTGACAGTAAACAATCTTAGATGGTTGAATAAATAATGGTGAAGCATAAAAACACGAACACACTGATGCAGTGTGACTCATGCTTACTGAAATTGCGACCACTTATCAACGAACCAACATGGTTTCTGACAGTGGTGAGAAGTTTCTTTTTGTAGCAGCGGGGAGGGGTACAGGGATAAAGAAGGTTTAACTGGGGTTTAAGTTCTTCCGCTGGACCACACCTATTTATCGATTTCTCAGAAATCACATGTCTATAGAGCAGGGGAGAAGAGAAGGGGGAGAGGGAGTCGGAATGAGTGAAACCAAGAGAGAGCGCAATAACCTAATTGAAGGGATCGCTCTCTTTTTTGGATTGAATGTGGGGGAAATTTCATAGTGACTCCATGCTGAACGAAGAGTGATGCTTCATGAAGCATGTGCTCATATGCCACCTGTCTTCTAGTCCGTGTCTCGATGAAAGTATTTCTACCATGATGCTCTTCAATAAGTGCCCCACATCACTATCAATTCTTAAAATGAGATCGCCAACTGCTTATCAGCTGTTTAAAAAAAATCATTAAATGGAAAACACACCTGACTTTGCAGTGGAGATAGTTCACTAATAGTGTTAACACAGTTAAGAATGTACGCTAAGGGAGTGACAGTCGCAGGTGCATTGTATAGCAACTGCAAAAAAGAGGTGTTCAACTCTCTTTACAGAGTATGCTTAAATGTCAGGACTGAGGAGCCCAGCATTTCCATGCTGATAAAGCGTGTTTGGTGGGAACAGCCTCTTATGTAATTTAGTACTAACGAGCAAGGATAGCTTTAAGTCTCATCCATTATCCCTATAAAGAGTAAACTATAATCTCACAGATGACTTCAGCGTTCCGTACTGAACGGTTTAATATTTATGTGAAAATCAATGCTGATAAAATTCTGAGGAATGGAGTCCTAAAACACTACTTCAGGATTTTTAAAACATTTCAAGAAAAATCTAAGGATTACAGACTAGATCTGTTTTCTGTTGACTGAAAGTATAGTGGCAACAAAACAAAACTGCTTTGATTCCATGAAAGGAAAAGTAATAAATTATAGCCTGTTTCTCCAGACAAGAAAACATAAACCACAGATAAAACATGCTATCATCCTATCATAACATGCCACATGGAGTGAAATACTGTAATCTGCTCTAGAATAAATTAGAGATATTTTCCATCGTCACTTCCTCATAAGAAGATACAGTGGATGTCCCTCTCCATTAAGACAGAGGGATACACTGGGACTAGAAAGTAGTCCAGGTCACTCTTAGTCCTGTAAGGACGTAATACGTCTTCGAGAGGAAGACGGCCGCTTCTTCAGAATGAGTTTGAGCTGAGGAGAAAACAAAGGAGAGAGGAGAAAGTGAGATTATGGCATGGGTTGAGAACTGGCATTGACTGGCGAGTGTGAGGACATTATAGTGTAATGATGACTCAGCGGTGATTAGTCACTTTTGAGTATGTTGACTAAGCCTTTTTGGTTTCATTAAGAACATTAGATGATACACATTTGTTTATCCCAATCATTTTAAGCAAATTTGGGAGTTGCACTTATCCACTTAGTCATGTCAATTTTTAGTGACCTTAAAGATACTCTGATGAAGGCGGTTGACACTCATTTTGCATCCTGTTATTTGCTGTGGTTCAATTGTGTCACAGGGGGTACAAATAATGACCTGGAGGACATAATGGTGATGATCAATGATAGAAATTCCTAACATACTATACCAAAACATATGTCAACATCAAATTAAACTTTTCAGTCTACAAGTAGTAATTATAGCTATGCTATTCATGTTTGCTGAAAATAATTAAGCATTTATAATGTAGTGTGCTGCTTAAGCAAATGAAGTGATGCTGCAATGTAAAATTTGCCGTGGTACTACTCCAGTAGGCCAGTGCTCCCTGTTTCTCTAAACAGATTTTATATTTTTTAGATCAGGTGCTACCCATCAGAATATGCTGAGCAAAACAGATTAAATAAATAACCCCAAATCAAAAAAAGTTGTGATGGTACGTTAAAATTTAAACTGAAAGCAGTGATTTGTTATTGTCTTTGACCTGTAGTACATCAAAAACATTCTCCCTGAAAACAGGTCTTAAGATGTGCAGCAGTCCGGGGTCTTGTGGTATTTTATGTTTCAAAACGTGCCTCATGTTCTCTGCTGGGGACAAGTCGAGACTGCAAGCAGGCCAGTCCAGCAACCGCAGTCATCCCTTTGTAATGAGTACAGAATGCCTTTTTGCGTTGTCTTGTTGAAATATACATGGGTATTCCCAGAAAAGGTGGGGTCTTAAAGGCGGCATATGTTGCTCCAAAATCTCAGTGTATTTTTCAGCATTAAACTCAGCATTAAACATGCCTTCACGGAAGTGTAAGTTACCCTTGCCAAGGCTACATACGCAACCCCATACCCAAACAGAGCATGGCTTTTGGACTGGTTGCTGGATGGTCCTTTTATTCCATTTCTTCTTGACAATACCAAATATAGTCATTTGTCTGACGACAATACATGTTTCAACTGTGTGATAGTCCATTGCAGATGTCTCAGAGCCCAGAAAAATTAACGACGCATCTGGACACTGTTAAAATGAGGCTTCCTTTCTGAACAGTAAAGTTTTAACTGCCATTTGTGAATGTAAGTACATATTGTAGTACTTGACCAAGGTTTGCCAAAGTAATCCTGAGCCTGCGTGGTTATATCACTTATAGATAAATGACTGTTTTTAGTGCAATGCTGTCAGTGGTCAGAGTTCATGATCATTCATCTTTGGCTTGTACCCTTACCCTTAATGCACAGAAATTCTTCCAGATTCTTTGAATCTTATGTTATGCACCATAGAGTCTGAAAAATCTAAATCCCTTCCTATCATTTTTTGAGGAACCCTTTTTTGTTCTCAACCCTTTCAATGATTTTCTCACTCATTTGTCGGCTACTTGGCGATCCTTGACCCAGCTTTGACCCTGAAGGACTGGGCCTTTGCAATATGCTGCTTTGTTAACAAATCATGACAACAGATACCTGGTGACATCAGGTGTTTCAAATCATATAATTATTCCAATTTTTACCAAATTACTAGTCCTAAATTGACCCTGTACCAACTTTTTTTAGGAACACGCAATATGTCTGAGTGCAGGAATAGACATGTAAAAACAAACAAGACGACAGTGTCATCACTGTCCCCCGCCAGGATCAAGGGCAGTAGCTCAGTAAAAAAATACGCTTCGATATCCATTTTCGAACTCATCGTAGATCATGAGTAACTTATTAAGCATATAAAATTTCACGCTTCAAGGTATAACAGTTTCAGATAAATCTTGATCTTGTCCCCATTGTGACGAGGACCCGCGGCGGGGGATAATAAAGTTGACCAGACAAAACATTAAATATTTAGCAATTAAATACAAGTCAAAGTAATCTTGGAAATCACTCCGATTAGTTTTCACGTGCATTTTCCATGCTCTCCCGAAGTTTCTCAAGTGTGGGTCGTAAGAGGCAGACAAAAAACAGAATTGAGTATATAATCAGATGGAACTGAGTTGGAATTGGAATCAGAAGTAAATGGGATGAGGAAGAGAGGAATGCAATACGCAGCCGTGACCTCACCTGCTCTCCCCTCTCTCCACTCTGCAAGAGGTGTGCTGGCTGGTCATTTTCCAGGTTACGGATGCTGGGGTCCGCCCCACGGCTCAGCAGCAATCGAATCATTTCCTCCTGAAAGCAGCTGCTATGTAGGCCTGCTGCCATGTGCAGTGCAGTGTTACCATGTGCCTGCAGGAGGAGACAGAAAGCTAAATGATAATGCGTAATTTTTCGGGAATCTTGCGCAGTCGGCTTACTTGCAGAGGCGCTCAAACACACCCCATGTTTTAGATACAGTCAAAATGCTTTCATGCTGAAAATCCTGAATGCTCGCCACCTAGTCCAGCTTGCAACAAATGAATATTTATGTGGTTCAGAAAAAGGGATGCGGTGGAGCTGCATTTTCCTTCTATAAGGTATAAAGTTCCCTCAATGAGCTGTAATTCTCTCCTGAATACACTTCCACAGAAGTGACAAAGGAAAAACTAACATAAAATGTCTCTGTAAAATGTTAAACAATGACAAGTTGCCAGAACAACTACAATTCACATTTAAATTAATACTAAAAGTATCTGGAGTGCTTCAGGAGGGAGAGAACACCATACTTTTGAAATATATTCACTCCTTTGTTGATATGAAGGTGGTGGTTGAGAGTGTGGCCGATCATGTTGGTCCAAAGTGTACCCTGGGCATTCAATCAGGCTGTTATATGATGACTTATAATCAGGCGCGTCGTTAGACCTGAAAATTCCGGGGCTAATATCCCTCCCTTTATTGAAAATAATTAGTCCTGACTAATTCTAGATGGTTTTCCTTTTAACATGTTTTCCAATTCAAGAATAATCAAGTGGCAATTGAAGACATGGCTTCTCTCCCCCATGCAATCTAAAAGCAACAAAATAATGGGCTACATTCAGTACAGAAAAATAATTTGATTATAATTAGGTCTATGCACCGTCACATTTCAGAACTCTTCATTGAATGAAGGTAATTTCGGCGACAAGTACGTACACCTGTTTTTGCAGCACGGTCACGCAACTCGCTGTAAAAAAATAGAAAGCTGTCCGATTGGAAAATGTAAACGGACGAAACCACGTACTAGTCACCAAAATTACCTTCATTCTCTGAAGAGTTCTGAAATGCCGTCGCCAAGTGACGGTGCAAAGATATTTCTGCTACTTTCTAATAAAACAACGCCAGTAACGTTAGCCCTAGCATCGGAAACAAGCTAACGTTAGCTCGACAGCAACATCACAGTAACATCATATGCACTACGGGGTACTATAACAATTGAGCCCCTAAGAACCATACCGGGCCATCCCGCACTTTTAGCGAAATTGAGTTGAGGTAGTCAGCATGTGCAGAAAACTGAGATCTACGTTTCCTAAATGAGCCAACCCAATCTACCCACATGGATTGTTCAAACAAGCAAACGTCCTCTCTGCCACTGTACATATGCACTGCACTGCCTTAGCCATAGTGGACCATCCCACAACTTTTCCATTATTCAATGTGAACATGGCGGCTCGGTATCTCACTAATGAGGAACTGCTTGCTATGATTGATGATGATGGTGAAGTGGAAGATAATGGAGACCCAGAGTTTGTCCCAAATGAATCAGAAGATGATGGTTCTGCTTCAGAAGGAGGTACCTTTCACTTTAAATGAAACAGAAGGGCATCCAAAACCGACATAAAAAGTGCATAACGTAATTTTACATATCTTGGGTTTATAACATAAGCAGTGTTTCTAGTTCCCAGATACTCTAGATGACACAGGAGGCTGGCAACTTTAAGTCCCATTTTCTCAGAAGTTCCCCAGCATGGGTTGGCCCAGTATGGCTCTTAGGGGCTCAATTAGAAGACACTGGCTATTCGAACAGCGACTGTGCTTGTAAGCGACGTTCACTCGCTTATTTGCAGAGTGAAAATGAATTGATGCCGGTTAGGGCTGGGGTTAGTTCTAGCTGTGCATGTGAGCGACGCCAACTCGATTATTTCCAGAGCATTGCGGAGCAAAAATGAACCAACGAATAAAGCAGGGGTTTACCTATCAAACAGAAAAGTCGCCAACTCTGCGTCGGTTTTTAATCCTTCTAGATCACGGAGTTTCTTCCACCTCTAAAAAGCCACTTCGATGTTCACTCTGGTTTTATCCCGGGCTTTGTCAAATTCTTTCTTTTGTGATTTTTTTTTTTCTGGCTTCCTCTTTTTACTTGTCTTAGCCGTGTGTGCTGTTGTGGGTAAAGGAGGTATCGGTATTTTTTTTTCCTCGCTGATGGCTGTTGTTGCGCCATTAGTTTCTCTAAGCTCCCGAACCCTCGCTCGGAGATTTGAGCTTGACTGAGCACTGGCATGAACTGAGGAGGAAGGGGGAGGAGGCTGTCCGCGGCGCGTGCATGTGCACTGTTTGACGGCTGTCAGACACCATTCTGGCTCTAAGTGGTTCTTTTTGGTCGGTCCGAACGATTCTTTTAAATTGCAGTAGGAGCAGTAGGTGGGTTTAAAGGAGCCTTTTTTTAATTACAGCGTACTAGTTTTACGTAATACTGTCTGTACACAGTGACAGTTTCAGCAAAAATGACAAAAAGTTACTTTTATAAGACTTAACTGCAGCCTTTAATTAGGTGCAATAATAAATACTTTTGCGGAGTTTTTATTATGGTAATTTGAAGGCAGAAAAGGGTCAACCATATTATTGGATCTTATTAAAGGGTTAATAAGAACTGCTCCTCTCGCTATCTTGATCCAAGGTCAACTAGGTCTACACAGCATTATTATACATGCTACTGAACATGAGAGGACATTAGTTGTCTAATTGTAATATGCAATATCCCTTGCATGTGCATCTGTGACTCATTGTCTCATTTATTCAGGTTTTTCCCTCAATTTGCCATCTGTCTGTATGGCTAATGCATGCAATGTACAGTACCAGTCAAAAGTTTGGACACACTTTGCTAATGTCACAGCATTCTGTTTTTAGAGAAATTTAACAAGCTATATAATATATACATTTCTATATAACCTCGAATGGAATCTGGTAAGAGGTAAACAATCAGAAGTTAAAAGAGAATAATTTACTTGTTTGAATAGTGTCCAAAATGTTAGAATTCTCAAAGAAGCCATATTTTGCAAAGTAAGCAAACAAACAAGCTCTTTCCATTTTCCAAAAGCCAAATTAAAGACAAGCTGTTTTGGAATTTATTGGGCAATAAAATCGATGAAAAGCACACTACAAATGCAGTTCTTTGGGAACTTAGATGGCCGCTCAGCAGCAAACTCATTATAGCGATATAACTGCCCCAGTAAAGAAAGTGTGAGTATGCCCTGCAAATATGATGGCAAATGCTCGTTAATTTGATGTATTTAAGAATTAGATCTTTCTTTTTTTTCTTTGCAAAATAAACGGTGCCTATTTCTATATTTAACATGTCTTGTTAGAAAAAATGTGGATATGTCCAAACTTTTGACTGGTACTGTATGTGCCTTGAGGGTACTGGCCCCAGTGATAAACCTGTGCACCGCTGTTTATACAATTTTTACGAACAATCTACTAACATTCCCAATAAGGTTACCACATTGGAGGATTTCCAGAGGAAATTCCGAATAAAATCTGAGCCAGCGCATAAGACATTGTGATGCCTTAAATGATGATCCAATTTCCGAGAAAATGGTGATTAACAGGGAATAATAGGATGCATACGTACAAGCAAGGAACGCAAAAAGAAGAAACACTTTATAATAGGAAGTAAAGATAATAAAAACTGAGCAAAAAAAATAAATAAATAAATAAATAAAATGACTTAGGTTTCAAATCATAGGGCACAAAAATGTTCCCATTCTTCAGTTGCCATTGTCAGTAGTTCTTAGACCTTCAAAATCTACATGTTAATTTGAACAATGGTAGAACTCCAAACTTCAGCTTTCACTCTGACTCACTGGAAAACTTTGGAAAAGTTTGAAATGGAGTCATCCTACCCTACTTGACCACACTGTAAGTGATAAATTGGTTTCTGAGAAGCACGTAGCTTTTAGTTTCATTTCTACCCATGTGAAATCAGAGGCGGCGGATGACTTATACAGACAGGGTTAGTCACTCACCTTCATGTTGACGAAGCCCTGCATATCAGCTAGGGTAAGACTCAGCAGGTACCGGACCAGGTGGATGTTCCCTTCCTTCACTGCCAGGTGCAGAACAGTCTTATTGCTCTTGATGTCCTGTGAACAGAGATTTTGGTCATGGTTCATCTCAGTAGTAACAGCAGTAGACAAAAGTTTCATTCACTGCAAAGTAAGCAGTTCTTTGTCTTCTTCTTCCTATAACAATGCTGAGCTTTCTGTGAAATATTAACATTTATCATATACTTCCTTATAAAAACGGGGAATCTGCCCATGTGATACAAGCGCGAGGCACAAGGCTGTATCTGCCCGCCTGGCAAAAATTCTGTATCACCTGTATCTGCCGGCTGGGCAAAATCCCGTATCAGTGGCAGCAACCATTGCCACAGCAACAGTCACGAGCGTCATTGGCAACGCATCGCTTCAGACGCTGATTAGATGCTGTTGGTGGAGAGACTCATGAATTCTTCAGCGGCTGAAATTTATGATCTGAACTATGTAATAGAAAAAGGAACTTGACACAGAATTATTTGTAAACAGCATGCATAATGCCGCGTTTTGCAGCAATATTCATGCGAAGTAAAACAGTGGACAAACACTGCTGAGAGACTGGCATAAGATATGTGGCTCCAAATAGGACCCACTGGCATGGCGGAAAGTGCTAAATCTGCAAGCATATTGCCACTGGGTTAAATATCCAAAGTTGCCACCATGCTGTACAGAATGTTACTATGAGTATGAATTTGGTTTTTTCAGGTTTTAGTTTGAAAGCAATCTGCCGAGTGATGAGTGCATGCTGCCTGAAATACAGCAGATATGCAGAGTACTGGCATCTGACAGATATTTGTATATTTGTGTAAATGCATTCTGATGAAGTGCAGGATGATGTTTGCAATGGGACTGATTTAATTAATTTGTGGTTTTTTTGGGACTTTTCAGCTAACACAACATAAAATGGATGTCACCTTCAAAAAAGCATGTAATGTCAGCAATTTAAAGTAATATACGCTTATCTGACCTCAGCTAGCTGAAATTGTTTCCATGTTTACATTATCTAGAAAGCATGTGAACACTATGCATGTTGATAGAATGGCTTATGGTAAGTTTGCTGCTCTTGGTAAGTAACATTATGTTATACTGCATTATATTAGCTACTCGTAAAAAATTAATAAACGCATTGATATTAGATAGTGCAACTAGCTTCGCCTCTGAAGAATCCTTTACAGCTGTTAGTCACCGCACCAGTTCTAATTATTTTGCAGATAGATAGTAAAGACAATAAGATTACGGTACCAGACTGCTGCCGTGAACAGAACTAGCTACATGGTTTGGCCTTATTTGACTATGTCCCACCACAGTATGAGCTGCTTATTAGAAGCTGCTTGCCAGCTGCACTGGTCATGGTGATGGTGTTTTGCTGTTCTCTCATTCCATAAAATTTCTAACTATTCAAACTTAGAGACGCTCAAATGATTTAAAAAATTAGTAATGCATGTCACCATACGAGCTATAAAAATGTTCATATTTTCAGGCCTCTTTGAAATTTAATTAAGTGTATAATAATGGACGTACCGAGATGACTGACAGAATGAAACAGGTTTTGTGTCAGAGTCTGCTGGATATTAATACATTTTTTTTAAAACATAAGTCATGGTTTTTTTTTAGGGTTGAATCTTTTTTTTTTTTTTTTTAATAGAAGTCATTTGGGGTACCCACAACATAATAGTGACAAAACCAGGTAACATGGAAATCAGCACTTAAAAAGTGAATGATGACTGCAGTCCTTTTACAAAATGTTCAGGAGATTATTATTATTATTATTATTATTATTATTATTATTATTATCGTGGTAGTAGTAGTAGTAGCAGCAGTAGTTGTGATAGTACCACTGGCAGTAGTAGTAGCAGCAGTAGTCGTGATAGTACCACTGGCAGTAGTAGTAGCAGCAGTAGTCGTGATAGTACCACTGGCAGTAGTAGTACCAGCAGTGGTTGTCATAGTACCACTGGCAGTAGTAGTAGCAGCAGTAGTCATGATAGTACCACTAGCAGTAGTAGTACCAGCAGTAGTTGTGATAATACCACTGGCAGTAGTAGTAGCAGCAGGAGCCGTGATAGTACCACTGGCAGTAGTAGTACCAGCAGTAGTCGTGATAGTACCACTGGCAGTAGTAGAAGCAGCAGTAGTCGTGAGAGTACCACTGGCAGTAGTAGTACCAGCAGTAGTTGTGATAATACCACTGGCAGTAGTAGTAGCAGCAGTAGTCATGATAGTACCACTGGCAGTCGTAGTACTAGCAGTAGTCGTGATAATACCACTGGCAGTAGTAGTAGCAGCAGGAGCCGTGATAGTACCACTGGCAGTAGTAGTACCAGCAGTAGTCGTGATAGTACCACTGGCAGTAGTAGTACCAGCAGTAGTCGTGATAGTACCACTGGCAGTAGTAGTGCCAGCAGTAGTTGTGATAGTACCACTGGCAGTAGTAGTAGCAGCAGTAGTCGTGATAGTACCACTGGCAGTAGTAGTAGCAGCAGTAGTCGTGATAGTACCACTGGCAGTAGTAGTAGCAGCAGTAGTCGTGATAGTACCACTGGCAGTAGTAGTACCAGCAGTAGTCGTGATAGTACCACTGGCAGTAGTAGTAGCAGCAGTAGTGGTGATAGTACCACTGGCAGTAGCAGCAGCAGTAATAGTAGTCGCGGTAATAGAGGATGAATAAGCAGAAAAAGAGTAAGACTACTGATGATGCTGTACCTGGCTTAGCAGGGAGGCCCCACAGCTGATCAGCAGCTGCAGGCAGGACAGCTTGTCATCTAGCTGAGCCTGCAGGACAGGGTCCCCCATGCTGGGCTGTGAGGAGCCAAAGGCCTTTGCTGTGCTACTGTGGGAGATTGCAGCACAGTGCAAAGGAGACTGCCCTGAGGAGGAGAGCAAGAACACAAAAGACAACAGCTTTAAAAGTTTTACACCATGCCTTGATTTCATTTTGGCAGTGCATAATGGTCCCTCTCTGCCATTGCTCCATTACTGTTTAACATGTATGTGTGCGCACAGCTAACAGCAGCAGACCCATTTCATATTATCTCTGCTTAAAGTCTCAGTCACTTTTTCTCTCCTTTGTTCCCCCATCTCTAGCTCTCTCTGCTCTATGTCCCCACATTCACTAATATGGCAGAAAGTAAATCTCCCCTCAAGGGAGGTGAGAGATTGTGACCACTGACAGGGTAGACAAGACAGCAGTTAAATGTTTTTTTCATTGATCTTATAAAAGCATGAGTTTTAAAACAGATGCACTCTACCTTCAAAATTGCGAGCCTCCAGATCCACAAGTCCAAATGACAGAATGGTCTAAAAGTGCATGAAACAGAGAATTTACAGTAAATGAGGGATCATAAAAACACAGTAAAACCGCTTATTACTGAAGAAATAATTTTACAATGATTCTATAAATTAAAAGACTTGTGGTAAAATGACTTTATCACAGTTGGTAGAATGTTTCACTCAAGTTCTAATGAAATATTTCCATAACCCATAAATTAATTGTCAAAACAGATGGCACAGATAAAATGAAGAGTTTGTTTTACTCATTTTGAGTAAATCAGCTTTTTTCTATGCTAGCGCCTATTGCATTTTATAGAAAAACTCAAACTTTGACCAAGAAAAAATACACCTTATAGTATGAATTTCTAAAAATTGATTTTTGCACCATGTGTAAGAAGCACAGAAGAGCATTCTGCCCTACAAAGGCTAAATGTGCAGTAACTACAGGATAATTTAAGCAGTAAAAAATGGCTTCAGAGTTCGTTTGCTGTCCCAACAAACAAATAGTTGGCACATCTATGATAGATTATGGTTAACGGACTTGCTATGGTATAATTTCTATCCAAATAAATCCTGACCTCCATTGACTATCAGGCCCAGAACTGCACAACTTGCATTTTTTCCAATGTGTAGTTACTGCACTTATGCTTTGTAGGGCAGTATTGCTCTATGATATTATCTCAATTTTAGTAATTTTGGTACTTTTTGCATTTTGGAAACAAACTCTTCAGATACTTCCACTCTGGATTCAGAGGACCTCTTTAAAATCAATGTCAGATATTGACAGTACAAATGACTATCTCAGATATAGACAGCATCATGACCTTTCTTTTTAAATTCAATCAAGGTAGCTCCTGCTAAATGAACTTATCTGCGACTTCACGCACTTTTACTCAAATGGTTGCCTTGAGCGGCGTTTTGCAGCTCTCACCTGCATCACTCTGGGAAATCCGTAGGTAGCTGCCAAGTGCAGAGCAGTCTGACCTTTGACATCACAGGCATTAATGTCTGCACCCAATGACAGGAGGTCCTGGACAATTTCTGACTGGTTGGCTGTCACAGCCACAAGTAAGGCAGTCTGTAATTTGAGGCAGAGAAATTCCATATTTTAATCTGCAGGTAATTTCTCCAACCATCCAACCTAATTTCAAAACAAAGCTTCTACCTTCTATTTGTGTGGGAATTATCATAGTTTTCAACAGTGCAATATTTTTTTTTTTTTTTTTACAATATAAGCCAGAATGCACAGTCACTGTTAAGGGAGCATATGTTCAGAATTTCCACGTCTAAAACTTGTTTTAAAAATCCTGTATCCTTGGATCAGGGATCATCAGCTGTGGCCTTCGAATCTATATCCAGCCTGGTTTTCATTTCTCCCAGGCAATTAAACAATTAACTGAGCAATTAGTGCTTCTTCTTGGCTTTACTCCAAACCCCCAGGTAAAGGAAGGGTGGAAAAGCAGAAGTTCTCGACACCTTGAGGACCATGGGTCAATGATCCTTCCCCTGCACAAACGCAATACACTTCCTATCTTTGGGGTAGCCTGCGAGCAGGCTCTCTTGTTTGCGATGGGAGGTGCGAGTTGCGAGAGGATTGGGGAGAGGGAGGGAAAAGAGAGCCTGCACGAAAGCCAGGGGTTTTTGAATTCCGCCCCTAACAAGCTGCCAGCGTGGTTAGACTAATTAGGTCTATGCACTGGCACTCAGCAACCGTAATTTTTTTTTTTTTTTTTTTCCCTCAGCGAGAGCGGCATTTCAGAACTCTTTTGTGAATGAAGGTAATTTCAGCGACAAGTACGTACACCTGTTTTTGCAGCATGGTCATGCAACTTGCTGTAAAAAATAGACAGCTGTCCGATTGGAAAATATAAATGGACGAAACCACGTACTAGTCACCAAAATGACCTTCATTCGCTGAAGAGTTCTGAAACGAGTGCCAGTACATAGACCTAATCATAATTAAATTATTTTTCTGCTCTGAATGTAGCCCATTATTTTGTAGCTTTTAGATCGCATGGGGGAGAGAAGCCGTGTCTTCAGTTGCCACTTGATTATTCTTGAATTGGAAAACGTGCTAATAAAGGAAAACCATCTAGAATTAGCCAGGACTAATTTTTGTCAATAATTGCCCCCGAATTTTCAGGTCTAGCGCCAGCCCTGCGAGTGTTCAACTGTCAAATTTGAATTTGGGAGCTGTCAAATTCGACAAATCAGAGTGCTGTGTTCGTGGACGAACGCGGGGCACTCACAAAACCCTGGCTTTTGTGCAGGCTCTCTTTTCACTCCCTGTCCCCAGTGCTGTCGCTGACTCGCTTCGCTCCGCCCCTCAACTCGCGCCTCCCATCGCAAACAAGAGAGCCTGCACGCAGGCTATCTTGGGGGTGAAGATGTGAACCTTCTTTCATTTTACACATATTGCCTCTCAGACATTCTTGTTTGAATTGCACGAGGGACAGTCATATTTGTGGGTAATTCAGAGTCTAAAATTAGGCTGGCCTGCACGTCTTTGGACTATGGGAGGAAATTGGAATACCCAGGAGGAAGCCTGGGCAAATATAGGTAGAACACAGAAACTCCACACAGACATGCTGCAGGCTGAATTCAAACCCACAGCCTTCTTGACAGCATCTCTGCCTACTTTGCTACCATGCTGCCCCAAGAAATGGAATAAAAAAGCTAACTGGATTTTGCATCAACTGTAATACATAAATTGGGTAACACTTAATAATAACCATTGCTATTAGAAAAATGAAATGATAATAATGTTTACTAATAATTCATAATGCCACAATTTATGTAATTTTTGCTGAATATCAGCCATGATACTATTTATACTTTATAGAGTAATTCATTTTATTCACACAAAATGACATAAATTATACCGTTACTAATTATTTGTAAACACTAATTATAATTTCATTGCTTATTAACAGTAAAATAACTATGAACTAATCATGTTACCATTTATTAACAATGTATACCAGAAAGTGTTATTGCCTATTAGCTGAGAAAGCTAGGCACATTGAGGATAAATGCCAGTGCAAGAGGGTGCTCTAACAAGAAGGCATTGGCGAGTCAGTACCTTCCCCTTGTGCTCCTTTGAGTCCAGCCTCCCTAACGCTTGTAGATTTTCGGCAGCAGCGAAGGCATATTCCCGCAGGCCTTTGGCAGTGTAGATATGCAAAATCCTGTGTAGCAACATTTTACATAGGATAAAAAATTCTATTGCAAAGAAATGGAACACTGAGTTTACTCTTGTCGCACGCATGCAGTTAATATTCAACTCATGTAAACTCTTATAGAGGGGAAATAAAACTAGAAATTTCCCTGTGTACTTCCCAGCCTGAATTCTTATTTTGTTTTTCGCTGAATGCCTCAATATTTAACCCCACGACTTCTTCCCTGCTGTTGAAGCTAAGTTCCTCTTTGGATTATCAAGTGGAATTCACATTATACTTTTTTTGGTTCAGCGACACAATCCTCTGCACAGAAAATGGCATGTAATTTCCAGATGGGCCAGACTTATGTGGTGAAGTAATTTTATGTTGTTCAAATAAAATGCATGTTCATGCTCATAGTCGCTTCATTTTAGTTTTTTAGACCTGATTATCTACACAAATAGCTTTTGTTAACCAGGTTTCCGCTTTTTCAGCTTGCTGGACCTTACACTGTAAAATCGACCATTTTTAATGTATCGGTCCCTCCAGGAAGTTGCAATGTTCGTGATCGCAACTATTAACACAAATTCAACCAATCCACGCAAATTTTGCATGGCCTTGCATTAAAGCCTCAAAACATTGCAACTTTCATTGCAACGTTTTGAAAAAGCAGCCGCAAAATCGGGCATTTTAGGCTCCATCAATCACTAAGAAAAGCCCACAAAATCCTGGAGGGCCTGATTTACTGTGTCTCTGGTAGAGCATGCTCTGATAGATTTGAAAATACTTAACCATACACTGCATTAGGTGCTTTTTTCAGTCAATTAATGGATCGATTTAACCAAATACTGCTTGCAATGTGGCCCCTTTACAGACAAGAGCTAAACAAGAGCTTAAATAGCTCATTTACAAGTTTGAAATGACCATGTAAGTTAGAATAAATACTAGCCTGCACAAGGATTCCACCTATTAAGTCTGATGAGCTCTGAGGATTATATGTGATTCTTACGAACGGTTGCAGTGGCGTTCAGTAAAGTTCATTTACAGTAATCCAGTCATCTGTCCGTCAATCCCGGTAGATTTTAATCCTATCTGAGAAGAACCTGTTATGGGTCCTTTCTTTAATTTCAATCAAGCACAAAATGCTCTGAGACAAGTACGGGTGTTGAGCAAAGGTTATGCTTCGTCAATTTATTGAATTAAGCATTTTTGGCCTTATTTTGAGCATAAGTTTTACATCCTCCCATGTGCTTCCAGTAAGATTGAGCACTTCTACTCACAACCCACTCTCCTCCTCCCTGTCCTATGCAGTCCCCATGAAGATGTCCGCCGTTCCTACTTACGTGTCCCCATCCTCGTCTTGCCAGATCTTCTTGCTGTTTTCCATACCCCGCAGAAACATCCTGGCCTCGTCCAGTGTCTCCGCATTGATCTGTCCTGCGTAACCTGCGGGGCTGGAGTTTACCGGGGCCTGGAGACTGCTTGTTGAAACCCAGGAGTAACTGGGTGACTGCAGGGCAACTGACTGCGCCACGCCTGTCAAAGAGGATGACTCGGCTCCTCCCGGGAGCTATGAGGAGAAGAGATCAGAGAAATCCACATGCATCACTATTGCATAGGATGCCCGAGTGTTCAAAACCCATTGCATCCACATTTTAATTTCTTTTTTGTATATTATTACACTTCAGGGCTAGTCTGCATGTGAATATATATCCCCAGGATCCTGCTGACATTCCCTGACAGCTGCGTACGGAGGATGTTATCTGTAAATTTCAAATGAGCATAAAAGCCTGCAGTTGCTCATTTCATGGCACTGAAAATATCCTCAATGAAAAAAGCCATTCAAATAAATCACAAAAGGCCTTGTATGCAGCTATTATCTCAGTAGTAGTAGGTATATACATGTCTACAAAACTGAATGAATAAGCTTGTCTATATCCTGCGTAAATGTGTATGCATGTCTAATGTATATACATTGCCCGGCCAAAAAAAAAGTCGCGCACTCAAATATTTAGTTGGAACCCCTGTAGTTTTGATTACAGTGCATATTCGTCTTGTCATTGCTTTGACAACTATATGCAATGCCAGAACATTTATTTTCGATCAGAAATGCCATAATTTTTGGCCGAGGTCTTGTCTTCTCGACATAATGGTTGAACCACTCGGTGGTCTTTATTGAGCACATCCCAATAACTTTTAATGTGTTCAAGGTCAGGACTTTGTGGTGGCAAATTTGTTTGTGAAAATGATTCCTCATACTTGTTTTTGTCATTCATGGTTTTCTTTGCTAAATACAGGCCAATAACTTGCCCGTTCTGAAATACTGTAACATCTTTTCCACCATCAAGGGATGTGTCTTCCAAAATGATTTTTTAAGAAATGAGTAGCAACGCACTTCATCAGTCAGGGTTAAAATGATTATTGCCAGCTGAAACATATTAATAACCGCAATAATGATCCAATTATAGAATTTGTTCATTAATTTCCAAACGGTGACTTTTTTTTTGGCCGGGCAGTGGATTTTGCAAAAATTAATACATTTGTCTACATGACCATGACCTAAGTGAATATGTGAATATATACAATCTATAACCTGAGTATGTCTTTATGCCCAAAACCGCTACAAGCATGTTACTGCATTACTATAATCTGCCTACAAATAGTAATGCAAGATGATAACCAGTAGTGATGGCCAAACGAGGCTTTTTATGAAGCTTCAGACCCTTTTGGACCTTTCTATTGAAAATGGTTCACTACTCGAAGCTTCATTCATTGAGCACGTGGGTGACATCTGCTGGCACAGAGATTGTTGTACAGCCTTGCAAAGGTGACGCTGACGCACCCTGCGTGTGCACTTCGAGTATGTTCTATTCTGCCCTACAAAGCCTAAGTGCAGTAACTACATATTGGGTAAAATATGAGTTACAGTTTTGGGCCTGAAAGTATATGGAGGTCAGGATTTAGTCGGACAGAAATTATACCTTGGTAAATCGGTTAACCATAATCTATCATAGATGTGCTAACTATTCATTTGTTGGGACAGCAAATAAACTCCGAGGCCATTTTTACTGTTGAAATTATTGCGTAGTTACTGCACTTAGCCTTTGTAGGGCAGTATTGTGAAAAATACTTTAAAACAAGCTGAAATCTAACTTCGTCTTACATATGTCTGTTGTTTTTCTTCCTTACCTTAATAATTAATATTATATATAATAACATTAATTACATCCCCAGCCTCATTGAATCCTGTAAATATTTACTCTGTCCAAAAAACATATTGTATTATGTTTTTTGATTGTGCTTGGTTTATACTGAGTGTGCTTGTGCGACTTGGGCATTATTATTATTTTTGAATAAAAATGCCTAACAGAGCGCTGTTTCATCCATCTTAAATACATTTGAATTGCGCCAATGTTTCAAAGCTCCGCCTATCGAACCAAACCAGTCAGCAGATTCAGTCTGAATGAAGCAGTGAAGTGGTTCGAACGTCATCAGTCATGTGGTTTTTCCCGATATGAAGCAAGCTCCGGCACAGCGCTTCAGAAAAATACGCTGTCAAGTTTGAAGCGTGCTTCGGAGCCTTGGTATCAGTGGTAACATCACTAATAACCAGCAAATGTATGTGACAAATTTCAACCTATCTGAGAGGCACCCTGGACTATTTGACCAATACACGGCAGAGATTTAGGCACAAACTCATACCCGGGCTTGAGCAATTCAGAGTGTCTAATTAGCCAGTGACATTGGAAGGCCATGCAAACAGCACACAGAAAGGCTCCAGACTGGATCCAAACAGTCTTCTACCTGAGACAGCAGTGCTATCCACTGTATCAATGTGCCACCCTGTCTGACTTGCATGCAGTCAATGTTTTCTGTGCATCTATATAGCTATTCTTTGTTCTCCCTTATCTGCGCCCTATTTTTTGTCGCAACATTCGAAACCACCACAAGGTAAACAACTCCTATTGCTATTATCTAGAAGACTAGATGATTACCTAGAAGACTTTAATTTATTGTACTAATTGTCATTTTAATTTATTGACTGTAAAATTATCATCATGGATGTTTGATTGATGTGTGGTAAAGTGAATGCTTCATTGCAACTCTGTTCTCCCAGACATTCTCCATAACAAAGAGTGAACCGGATAAGTGATTGCAAAACGCAAACTTTGTACTACACACATTTATAAAGCCGTAACATCTCGATTCTTCTATTCTTTTGAGTATGTGGTTCAGAACATAAGCTACTGCTGGCCATTTACTATTATTCTTGTGGCCAATGTTTGCATTTCTGAATGAGCGTTTTTGAGAAGAATTGAAGAAACTATTCAGAAAATCTAAAAACAAAAAATGCAAGGGAAAGTTTAGGTTTATCCACTGAAACCTTTTTTTGTGAAAGCGTATAATGTGATGCCAGTCACTCATAGTAGAAACAGTTCCTTACATAGGTATGGACACTCATGGATACACTGTAGTCCTGAGAGGGCTGCGTAGGGAAGCTGGAGGTGAGAGCTGGGCTGTAGCCATGGCTGTAATCCTGAGAGCTTGACAGGGGGAAGTAGCTTGTCCCCATAGGCGAGAAGGAGTAGTCCTGCTGCAGTGGCTGAAGCGAGCCGGCCATACTCCATCTACTGTACCCCGTCGATGGCATGGGTCCCATTGCACCCATGATGCTGGAGTAGCTGCTGGATGCACCTGGGAGTCAACAAGAGAGATTAGAAGAGACTGCCTGGGTTTGTGTACTCAAGCAATGTGGCACTGTACAGCTCCAGATGAAGGAAATGTCCAAAGGCTTGTGTCATGTACCCAAACCACATTAGTCAAGACCCGTCCATGTAATTGAGATGCATGTTCACTCTTATTTGTTTTTTTTTTTCAGTTTTCAAATGCTACTGTAAATTCTTCCAAAGGGGAAATCCAAGCATTTCTCCGTATCAGTTTTTTGGTCATTTTTGAAGCACACTGGGATGTTATAAATTTCTTGCTGATACTTCAGTTTCTGGTGATATTTATGTTTCTCACCCCATTCAAAAGTATAGCAACATCATCCAAAATTGGGTACTGAGCACTCCGCAGCAGATAGAGGAACCAACTTTATTTGTTCATGCATGTGCAGAAAAATAGCAGTTTTTGTATTTGAGCGCATCAAGTAAAAATTTACATTTCATGGCACTTCTTGATTTTGAGATAAAGTCTGTCATTAATGGGCACTTTTTACTTGATATGTACTAAAGGAATGCTGATGATAACTGTCCATTTTTGGTGTTAGGTATCAGGCCTGGATGATTTCATCTTCACCAATAAATCTGTTATCAACAAAGTGAACAACAAACAACAAAATTTTGTAACAACTGCTCTGAAGGAGCATCTCAGAATGCAATGATTCATGTGCTATGTGGTAGACATATCAAAGAAGATATTATTCCTGATCCAGATAGTAAAAACTACGCTGCTTTGGGAAAAGCGTGAGAGCTTACGGAGACAAAATACAAACTTTTACAACAAATGTACAGAGACTTATTCCCATCTGTTTGTCGTCTGCTTATGATCATCCTTGATTAATTAATGTCAGTCACCTTGTCATTCTAATTAATACACCATCGGATAATACTAACGCGCTAATATTTTTTTTTTTTTTTAAACCTGTTTATTGTTTTTCACAGAGAGCAATTACAGCAGGGTACACATCCATACAATTGTCCCCTTAGTTTGCAATTCAAGTAAAGTTATGTGTCCCAACCTTATTCAAACTTAACTAACATACTGACATGAATACACCTATATTGGCTTAGATAAACAAAAACCATATTTGCAGAATACAACCCCCTCCCCCTACACATAACGCGCTAATACTTTTGTCTTGAAATTGTGAAGCTATTGTGTGACAATTTTTGAAAAAAGTCCTGGTAAATATGCATTAAATGCGCATCACTTTTTACTTGATCTGCAATAGCAGTTCACTTCGTACATGATTCCATTGAAATTGATGGTTTAATCACTCAAATTTTTTGACTGCAAATACTTTAGAGATATTTATGACAAACTATAGCAAAAGGTCCAAGTGTAATGAAATGTCAACTCTTAATTGATGCATCCACATTTGTGAAAGACAGTTAACATGAATGTAAAAATGGATACACAAGGTACTGGAAGGCAATGTGACGTATATTGTTCATGCTGTCGGCTTTGGAAATTAATGGTACACTTGCCTGTTGCAGTAGGCTGGACTGGTGTTGATACCTGTAATCAAATCACAGGACAAAAGGCATTAAGAAATTATAACAGTGCATCTCATGGCATAATTCACAAGGTATCTATGACCTGTGTTTTGATAATTAACAAAGAACTTGATGTGGAATTATATGATGACACATTGCTGAATTTACACAGTCATATGGCATTGGGAGCAGCCAAGGAACTACTAAGGAAAGTTTTAATGCACATTCATGAGCTTAGACACTCAAGGTACTCATATATTGTAACGTGTTTAGCTCTATGTCTCCAGCAGGTTGAAACACATTGCAATGTACCTGAGTACCTATGAGCGTGCATTCCAAACATTTCAGTACCTCCTTATCTGCTTCTGAGTCTATTTCTGGGATTTACTGGTCACCTTGGTGTGATCTATGCTGTGTTTGGCTAAGCAGAGTACATGCTGTTACATTCCTCGGACTGGGGTTACCCGGTCCATCTTCCTTCTGTGTCCATGTTTTCCCCTAACCCTACTGTCTCTATTTTTGGTTCTAGTCTGTCTGTGCTGGGTGTGTTGTTCACAGGCTTCCCCTGTATGGGGCGCCACCTGTAAAATAGGGTGTGTTGTTTTATACCGTACAGTTTTTGCACATTTAGCGTCAAAAACCGGGAAAAAAGATTGTTGGCATTTTAAACCATCTCTTTTTCACACATTTACGCACAAATGTGTAAACTGGCGAAGAAAAGGTGATATCATTTTTTGCAGTATAACTTGTTATAGAAGGAAAAAGAGGACATGAAATACTAAATCTAAACGTTAAATATAAATCAAATTATTAAATATAAATCTATATATATAATTTAGAATTTAAGATTTAAGGTTTAGATTTAACCTATTCGTCAGTAGATGGCACTGTCAGCTTAGCATTGCTGTTCTGTGAGTAGTAGAAGACAGCTGAAGACAGCTAGTAGTCAACAGCGCGCTAGTAAGAAATGGCGACAGGTATAAGCCAAGATTTGGCAACAGCCATACAGATGGCTGTTTCCTTAGGTGTATGGGCAGCGATATTTTTTTCCGTACCGTTAATGCGTCGCTACTCTGTAATTCTGGTCCCCCCAACTTCACTTTCGTCCCATAATCGCGTCAATTTGTTGTAAGTGTATAATGTTATAGCTAGCGCGCCAATGTATTTGGCTACATAGCCAACTGGCTAGCGAGCTAAAAAGGCTACACTTCACTTTCAATGATCGAAGTATTCTCAGAAATAATTACGCTGACAAAATAAGGCTACAGTTTGCGTGCACTGTCATACTCGCTAGCGAGCTAGTTGGCTACCAAGCTAAAGTGATATCGAACTTTATGAAATGATAATAACCGGTTGCAGCCTTTTGTGTTTGACAAGTGCTTATGGTGTCCTTTTCGCAGGCCGCAATTTTTTTTTCCGAACCGTTAACACATCACAATTTCTAGGACCAAGAGGGAAAAAATGTCCCCCAAAAAGAAAACACTTCCATACTTCACATTGCTCCCGATATCCGATGTGAATAAAGCTGAGCACTACAGATTTTCACCAGTGAAGAGATAATAATGATTCCCAGTGACAGTAAGTGTGAATGCCCTCCTGAAATGAGGAAAGTTGGGATGTTAAATACATTGGCATGCAAGCTATAACATTATAGATTTCGATGTCACTTCATCTTGATAACCAGACAGACAAATAGCTCGCTCGCAAGTATTCCATTGTAAGCGAACTGAAGCCTTTTTAGCTCACTAGCCAATTGGCTACGTAGCTAAATATACTGGTGCGCTAGCTATAACATTATACAGTTCAATATCACTTTAGTTTGCTAGCTAGATAGCCAACCAGCTCGCTAGCGAGTAAGACAGTACGCAAACTGTAGCCTTATTTTGTCGGCGTGATCAAGACGCAAATTGATGCGATTATGGGACGAAAGTGAAGTTGGGGGGACCAGAATTACAGAGTAGCGACGCATTAACGGTACGGAAAAAAATATAGCTGCCCTACACCTAAGGAAACAGCCATCTGTATGGCTGTTGCCAAATCTTGGCTTCTACCCATCGCCATTTCTCACTAGCGCGCTGTTGACTACTCGCTGGAGCTGGCTTCACGCTTAAGTCATGTAAGACCCACAGAACAGCAATGCTAAGCTGACAGTGCCATCTACTGGCAAACAGGTTAAATCTAAACCTTAAATCTTAAATCTTAAATTCTAAATTATATATATGACTATATATTTAATTTTATATATATATATATATATATATATATATATATATAATTTAAACTTATATTTAGCAATTTGATTTATATTTAACGTTTAGATTTAGTATTTAATGTCCTCTTTTTCCTTCTACAAAAAGTTATATAAGGTTATATATTATTTATATAAGGTTAAATAAGGGATACATTTAAAAAAAATTATATTACAAGAAACGATATCACCATTTCTACGCTAATTTGCACATTTGTGTGTAAATGTGTGAAAAAGAGACGGTTTAAAATGGCAACAATCTTTTTTCCCGGTTTTTGACGCTAAATGTGCAAAAACTGTACGGTATATAACAACACGCTATTTTACAAACGGCGCCCCATACCCTTGCATTCACTCACGCAATCAACATTCCTTTCAATTATCCAATTACTGACTCTTCCCACTCACAGCACATCCTACTCTATTACTCAATTACTGATTCCAGCCTCTGCCCTCCCTGCACTCCCACCATTATACTGACTAACACGCCTCACCTGCTTCTTCCCCTTTATAACCCTGCTTTGCCCTCTGTTGTTTGCCAGTTTGTTGTAGGTTCTGTTAAAGAAAGTATTGTGAATTCTGCTGCTTAACATTGGCTAAGGTTTTATGTCCGCCCAGCTCCTTCCCTGCCCAGCTCCTCCTGCCCTGCCCGCCTACCCTCACCTGCTCTAGTCCAGCCTGCTTCCCCGCCTGCTTCCCCATCCAGCTCTGGACTCATCTGCCTTGCTGAGTCTCTTTGTTATTGTTTAATAAATGCTGTACTGAGCTTTTCTGCATATCTGCCTATGAGTTGTGTGTTTGGGGTCAAGCCTCCTTGGACCATGACAACATGCTGTGATAATTTTTCTAAAAGTGTTTGGGAATCTGCTTAGTAAAACTCAGTATGCATGCATTATGTCAATAGTTAGATGCTAACAGAGAAATTTAATGTGTTGGTGTGGCAGGATATGACTTTATGCCACAGTACATGAGGTTACTCATGAGATATATAGGGCCAGTTTCACAGGCACAGATTAAGCCCATAGATTCTACAGCGAGATTCACAGAAAAAACTCAGTTAGGCGTGTAGAGTACAGTTTTTTGTCCGGTAAAGAGGGCCTTTGGCTAGGCTTACCGGGTGAGCAGAGGCACCCTCACAGGACTCTGCTGAGGAAGAGCAGGAAGCTGCCGAGGAAGAGTCTCGCTTTCGCTTCTGCTCCAAGAGTTTCTTCACTGTGGGTAGGGAGTGACACGACTTCTCCTTTGGCGCTGTGGGCATAAAGACAAGTAATAATAATCCATCCTCTATACCGCTTCTTCCTCACTAAGGTCATGGGGGAGCTGGAGCCCATCCCAGCTGACTCTGGGCGAAAGGCAGGGACCCATCCTGGACAGCTCACCAATACATCACAGGGGTGTAAATGGAATGGCTATATCAAAGCTGTTCATCACTTCTGTATAATACGTGTATTTTAGGAGATGTACATAATTTCAGTAGGGTTCCTTCAAGAGCTAAAAAAGTCTTTTTCTCATTATGTATGATCACAAAGAGGGTAATTATGAAAAATTGGATTACTTCTGATATACCTATGCAGAATAGATCTCTGAAGCATCAGAAATGATTAAATTGGAAAAGATAGCTTTTAGACTACAAAAAAATGAGTCAAATTATGCTGAAGTATGGGCACCGGTAGAAGGCTACCTAATGTCATTATAAAAGCTGAAGGAGTAATTAGAAGGGGGGAATTAAGTCCACCATTTTTATTTCATTTGATTTCATTTCTTCTTCCTTTTTCATTATTTTATTTCTTTTTTTGATATTGTTATTGTTGTTTGCTGCTATTATCATTTTCTCTCTCCTGACAAATCTAATAATGGATGCTTAACTCTGTAACTGTTGATTTCTAATATTCTTCCTTATACGGTTGCAGAAAACTACAAACCTGCATGAAATTTGATAGATATTTCTATGTTCGGCTGATATTGTTTGAGGACTGCATCGCTAAGGTTAAATTGTTTTGTTTTAATCTGAAAAAAAAAGAAAACCAATCCATTGCAGGGTACATACACCATTCACCCTCACACTCATACCTATGGGCCATTTAGCATCTCCAGTTTGCCTGACACGAATGTCTTTAAACGGGGGAAAACACGCACACTCCATACAGAAAGGCCCCAGGCAGATTCAAACCCACAACCTTCTTATTGTGAGGTAGCAGTGCTAACCACTGCACCACCATGCCACCCAATAATAATAACAACAACAGCAACAATGATAGTAACAATAATAATAATAATATGCTCTAGGTCCCCAATGACTCTAGTCAAGAAGACGCAGATTAGATAATGGATGGATGGATGGATAATATAAATGGACATTGCAATGCTTTTCTTACTGTTGTGCGGTGCAGCTGTTTACAGCTGATTCTTTACACAACTCAGCAAACGTTATTACTGTGAAAATTACAGCTTCATTTCAGAATGCAGATCTTTTAACCAACATTATCAAAAGCAGGCTTATCAGCTTTCCTGTTACCTAGTGACACATTGAACACACACTTGCAGTGGAAAAAAGAATAAAACAAAATAAACTCAACAAAACGCTACACCGCAGGTATCTCTGACAATAAAGGTCGCAGTAGTCATAATGTCCCTCTCCAAGTATTTGAGCGACTGATCCTGACAAAACTGCCAGCCTACATTATGTTGAGAAGTTCTGTCAACTATCTCAAACCAATGAACGGATATCACTGCCAAGAAATATATGTTTTAAATTAGAGGAGAACCCTGGCAAGATGCCTTCCCTATAGATTTCCTGGAAAATACAATTTTGGTCACTGCTCGGCATCAGACAGTTTACAACCTAAGCCACTAATGCTTAGTTCAAAATGCCTCACCAACTAATCTCGTGACATGGACAAAGATTATTTCTTTTTGCACTGGTAGCAAAAGGAATGATGGATGGGCTAAAATTTGTTCTTTTAGCACTGGCAGCAGAAATACTAGCCAAACAGGCCTTGCAAATTTTTGTTATACCGCAATAAGCATGCTAGAACTTTACCTGCTCATTTAAATCTACCCACTGTAGATGCAACTGCTTTTAATATACATTGCACTTCATTAATCAAAATTTTAAAATCTAATATATTTTTTCGAATATACTTTTTATATCAAAAATCAAATGTTTTTATGTCACTTATAAGTATGTAGATAGTGCTTTGAAACCATTTACAAACACTTCCGGAAGCAAAATTACCTTTAAATATTGATCAGAAAAATAATATTGTCATAAATGAAAAGAAAACAAAGTCTCTTGTGCTCACCTGCAACAGTAATGCAACCCAGTCCCTTCACACCTCAAATGGTACTTTAGGCTGGCCGATGCCTGTCTCTTACCCTTTCTCAAATGTTAATCCCATCTCAAAAAACAAGAACCACCTGTTTCCCCAGGTCTGTGATTTCCCCACATCCATCTGATTCATTGTCTGTATGGTGTTTTCTTTTAATTGTTGTTTCCACTCAGAAAAAAGTAAAACTAAAAAAACAACATAGCTCTAGATATAAACACAAGCGTCAGAGATTTCCAGACGCCAACCTGGCAGGTTGTGCGGGCAAGGTAGAATTTCTCTGAAATCTTGACCCCAGTGAGAGAAGATAAGAGAATTTTCCACCAAAGATGAAACAAGTTAGCACAGAAATGTGTGAGGGATGTCTTCCACTAGGGAATGGAATGGAAAGGTCCATGTGTACTTCAGAAGATAGTCTGCCTCGAACCCATCACACTACATGGAGAATGTCCTCACTCTCTGTTTTCTGTGACGTAGTGGCCTTGTCTCCTTCCTGTCGAGCTCCGTTACGCTGGCTGCGGCAAACCACAGTTAGTTCCTGCCTCTTTATGCCACAGAGCATGCGCGATAGCTTGTGCTGAATGTGAAGACAACCCCAGCGAGAGGCCCCCAGCTGCTCTTTGGCACAGCTGCGTGACTCACTGGCTACGCACTGCTGAAGTCACCCCCCCTTTCTCAAGCTATGAGCAACTACAAACCTAACACGGTGATTCCCATGCTGGGTGGACCGAGAATTATTTTCTCTTGCTTATTTCCCCATTTCAGTAGTGTGACAGGTGCAAAGAATACCCCCCACTTGCCAAATTCTCAAGGGGTTCCTGCCCTCCAATTTTCAGTGAGGCTATTGTTTTTGTTTGATCAAAACCTATTGCTGGTTACACATGGTTTCTTGTGCAAATGTTCTGACACTTCTCGTAAGTGTTAATTATACAAACCCTAGTAAAAGCTAAACCAATGAGTTACTACGTGGTGGAGCTGTTTTGCTGTGCAGGGATTGAAGTGATTTCAGACAAGTCTTGAGTAAAAAAGGCTCCGTTTGTGAGCTGGAAATGTCAATGCATAGAAAATTGTGTTTGCATTTGCTTTCCTTTTCTCCCATCCTTCAACAGGTTTTCTTTTGATTCTTTGAGCACTTCACACAGCAGAAAATATAAAAGCAGATATTGAAGCCTTAATTGAGGCCGTCTCGTAGTTGAACGCTTAAACTGATCTCAGTTTTTTGCCACTGACCACCAAAGAACACTCCAATGCTCCATCAGCATGGCTGAGAATGTCTTTCTGCTCTGTCTCATAAGAGGAATTACTATTTTAAATCTTAACCTTTCAAAGTGTGAGGACATAAAACAGGACTTGAATGGGAATTGAATGTCCTTATCGGAACTTTCTAATTCTGACCTAGCAATCACTGCTGGTTAAGTGGTTATAAAGGGAATTCTGGAGCACTGTATTTAATTAGTATTCAAAAAAACAAAATACACAGACTATTGAATAATATGCTGCTCTACAACGACTGTACACTTTAATGTACAGCCATAAAAGAAAATAGTCTATAGAATACAGTGGCGGCTCATGAACTGGCAACAGGGGAAGCTAAAACAATCCCTTAAAATGAATGATTAGTCATAACCTGTTTTCAATCATTCATTAAAATTACCATTACAGAAACTCCGAAAACTCTCAACATTATCAGGTGTGGCCATTTTTCATTAATTACACATACCTGTCAACTCTCGCGCATTCGGTGTGAGTTTAAGTGGCAGTATAACGTTCCTCTGCTGTAGTCAGCAATTATTCAATCAGCACATATGTAAGAGATTCTCCGCGGAATTGAAGTCCTTGTGCATGCAGGGGCTGGAAGCAATGAAATTGCATAAAGATGCTTCAAATGATCTTATTTCATTTAAACGATCATGAAACACACGCATTGCTTCCAACCCGTGAGTAAAGAAAAGCGTGAGAAGTCCGGAGTCGTAATCGGTATGCGTTACAAATGAAAACTGGCCACATCTGATAATGTTGAGAGTTTTCAGAGTTTCTGTAATGGTAATTTAAATGAATGATTGAAAACAGGTCATGACCAATCATTAATTTTAAGGGATTGTTTGAGCCTCCCCATTTGCCAGTTCAAGAGCCGCCACTGATGGAATACCGGAAATATTAACAGAGATCTTGAAAGTCATAAGCAGACTGGGTTTCTGTACATTAAGTCTCTGGTTATTTGTGGAACCCTATGTCCCATTTCTTTGGTGAAAATTGAGTGCTAGTTAAAAAAAAACCATACCACAGCCCCAAAAAAGTGCAAGATTCAAATTTAGATGGATGTGCACCAGGATTTTGTAATGATTTATAATGACAAACATTGCATTATATTAAGTCAAGGTTTTTTTTTAATCACTGAGAAGGTGTTAACCAGTAATTCTACCAGATAGCGCCCTTCATATTCAAAATCAAATCAATGCAATTACTAAGTTTAAACAAAAACACCAGGTTGATGTGTGAGAAATAGGATCAGGCAGAAATAAAAACTTCAAATACCTCATCAATAAAATCATGCTTGTTCTCAAACGTTCCTCAATACAACCTACTGGCAATATGAATTTTTACATTCATTTCTTTATAGAACTGCAGCATTCACTTACCTTCTTAATCCAGTTACTATAATCTATTTTTAATTTACCGTACTGTCAATAGTAAACCATACTTAGAGTCTGCTCCACAACCCTTTGCTGAGTGCTCAATTCATAAATTCATTTTTTTTTCAGTATTTTTGCTTTTGCCTAATCAGCATTTCGTCTGTTACAACCTGATTCCAAAAAGATTTATGCATCATGGACAATGCATGCATGCATGTCCCTGGTTAAATAAGGGTTAAATAAAAGAAATGCAAATAAAACCAAAAAGAATTATTCAACCTGAACAGTAAACTAACACATCACTGAATGTTGCAACATGTAAATATAATTGCTTATTGAAAATATACAATGCGATGACTGCAATAGTCCAAGGAAGTTGGCACAGTGGACTGTTTACCACAGTGTAATATCACCATGTCTCTGAATGACTCTTAATAAGTGTTTGAGCACTAAATACATAATTTTGTCAAGTCCATCAAGCAGAATTTTCCTCCATTCCTCCATTAAACAGGTCTTGTGGTATATTTCGCTTAATAACGTGCCATACATTTTCAATAGGAGGCAGATCAGGACTGCAGGCAGGCCAGACAAGCACTCGTCCTCCTGACTTTCAGTGCAGTGAAACAGTATTTGGTCCCTTACCAATGTCTTCTATTTTTGAATATTCATCATTCTTACATATTTCATAACAACAAAACAATTTTAATATTGGATAAGGATAACCTGAGAAAACACAAAATGCAGTTTTCAGATGATAATTTAATTAATAGAAGGAATAACTTTATCCAACCCAAATTGGCCCTATGTGAAATAATTGATTGTCCCTTACTACTAAATCAACCAATTAAGCAAATTTAATTAATAATTGTGTTTAATTCTACAAAACCCAAAACCAATGAAGTTGGCACGTTATGTAAATCGTAGATAAAAACAGAATACAATGATTTGCAAATCCTTTTCAACTTATATTCAATTGAATACACTGCAAAGACAAGATGTTTAATGTTCAAACTGAGAAACTTTATTTTTTTTTTTCAAATAATCATTAACTTAGAATTTAAAGGCAGCAACACATTGCAAAAAAAAGTTGGCACAGGGCCTTTTTACCACTGTGTTACATCACCTTTCCTTTTAACGACACTCAGTAAACGTTTGGGAACTGAGGAGACCAATTTTTGAAGCTTTTCAGGTGGAACTCTTTCCCATTCTTGCTTGATGTACAGCTTAAGTTGTTCAGCAGTCCGGGGTCTTCGTTGTCGTATTTTACGCTTCATAATGCGCCACACATTTTCAATGGGAGACAGGTCTGAACTACAGGCAGGCCAGTCTAGTACCCGCACTCTTTTACTACGGAGCCATGCTGTTGTAACACGTGCAGAATGTGGCTTGGCATTGTCTTGCTGAAATAAGCAGGGCGTCCATGAAAAAGACGTTGATTGGATGGCAACATATGTTGCTCCAAAACCTGTATGTACCTTTCAGCATTAATGGTGCCTTCACATATGTGTAAGTTGCCCATGCCTTGGGCACTAATACACCCCCATACCATCACAGATGCTGGCTTTTGAACTTTGCGCCTATAACAGTCCGGATGGTTCTTTTCCTCTTTGGTCCGGAGGACACGACGTCCACAGTTTCCAAAAACAATTTGAAATGTGGACTCGTCAGACCACAGAACACTTTTTCCACTTTGCATCAGTCCATCTTAGATGAGCTTGGGCCCAGCGGCCGGGCGGGCGTTTCTGGGTGCTGTTGATAAATGGCTTCGCTTTGCATTGTAGAGTTTTAACTTGTACTTGCAGATGTAGCGACGAACTGTAGTTACTGACAGTGGTTTTCTGAAGTGTTCCTGAGCCCATGTGGTGATGTCCTTTACACACTGATGTCGGTTTTGATGCAGTACCGCCTGAGGGATCGAAGGTCACGGGCATTCAATGTTGGTTTTCGGCCTTGTCGCTACGTGCAGTGATTTCTCCAGATTCTCTGAACCTTTTGACGATATTACGGACCGTAGATGATGAAATCCCTAAATTTCTTGCAATAGCTCGTTGAGGAATGTTGTTTTTAAACTGTTCGACAATCAGCTCACGCATTTGTTCACTAAGTGGTGACCCTCGCCCCATCCTTGTTTGTGAATGACTGAGCATTTCAGGGAAGCTGCTTTTATACCCAATCATGGCACCCACCTGTTCCCAATTAGCCCGTTCACCTGTGGGATGTTCCAAATAAGTGTTTGATGAGCATTCCTCAACTCTCTCAGTCTTTTTTGCCACTTGTGCCAGCTTTTTTGAAACATGTTGCAGGCATCAAATTCCAAATGAGCTAATATTTGCAAAAAATTACAAAGTTTACCTGTTCGAACATTAAGTAACTTGTCTTTGCAGTGTATTCAATTGAATATAGGTTGAAAAGGATTTGCAAATCATTGTATTCTGTTTTTATTTACGATTTACACAACGTGCCAACTTCACTGGTTTTGGGTTTTGTACAAGACACACTAAAGCATGATCATTGCCAGCCCTGCTGAATCAAAACATCACTTAAATTGAAGTAAGCAAATACCAGCACATGACGCCAAAATCTAAAGAAATTCAAGAACAGATGAGAGGCAAAGTTGGAGACATCTGTCAGTCTGGAGAGGGTTACTAAACCATTGTTAAGGCTCTAGGACTCCTGAAAACCACGGCGAGAGCCATTATCTACTAATGGAGAAAACTTTGTGGTGAAACTTCCCAGGAATGGCTGGCCAACCCAAATTCCTCCAAGAACACATTAGGAACTCATCCATGAGGTCACAAAAGAACCCATACTCACATCTAAAGAAATGAAAGCCTCACTACCCTCAGTTAAGGTCAGTGTTCAGGATTCCACAAAAAGAAAGAGACTGAGCAAAAATGGCATCCATGGGGGAGCTGCAAGGTTAGGAAACCACTGCTGACCAAGAAAAGACTCCACTCACATTTGTCAAAAAGCATCTTGATGACCTCCAAGACTTTTGAAGTAAAATTCAGTTGAATGATGAGCCAAAAGTGGAACTTTTTGGAGGATGTGGGTCCCATTACATCTGACGCAAAGCTAACAGAGTGTTACATAAAAACAAAATCATATCAATAGTCAAACATAGTCATGGTAGCGTGATGCTCTGGGCTGCTTTGCTGCTTCAGAACCTGGGTGACTTGCATTAATGAATGAAGCCATGAATTCAGCTCTCTGCCAGAATATCCAACTATCAATATATTACGTAAAACTCAAGCGCAGTTGAGTTCTGCAGCAGCACAATGATCTGAATCACACAAGCAAGTCCACCTCTGATGTCTCAAAAGAAAGAAAATGTAAGTTTTGCTGTCGTCTAGTCAGTCCTGACTTGAATCTGAATGAAACGCTGCGGCTTCACCTTAAACAGGCAGTTCATGTTCAAAAACCCTCCAATGTGGCTGAATTAAAACAATGCTGCAAAGAAGAGTGGGCCAAAATTCCTCCGCAGCAATGTAAAAGATGAATTGTCAGTTATCACATGAGTTCAGTTTTCCAGCCGCCAAGAGTGGTACAACCAGTTACTAGATTGGGGGGGGGGTGACAAGAAATTTTTTTTTTTAACATGGGTGAAATAGGTTTTGAAAAATTATTCACCTTTAATGAATCAAATCATCCTCTACAAACTGCATTTTGCATTCACTCAGGTTATCTTTGTCCAATATTACAATAAGTTTGATGATTTGAAAAACTGAAGTATGACAAATATGCAAAAATATAAGAAATCAGGAAGAAGAAAAATACTTTTTTCATAGCATTATATATAGCCATGAAGATGTAATCTGTGCAGAGCATGAGTCACCATATGTTTCTCATTCATACGTATCTTTCTGCATTAATGGTGCCATCATGCAATTTACACATGCCCCCAAGCCATATGCACTGACACGGCCTGATATCATGACAGATGCGACAGATAAGTGGCGGCTGGTGAACTGGCGGTAGGGGAAGCTCAAACCATCCCTTAAAAATAATGATTGGTCATGACCTGTTTTCAATCATTCATTTAAATTACCATTACAGAAACTGCAAAAACTCTCAACATTGTCAGGTATGGTCAGTTTTCATTAATAACGCATACCTGTCAACTCTCAAGCATTCGACACGAGTTTTAGTGGCATATTTACGTTCCCCTGCTGTATTCAGCAATCATTTAATCAAAACGCATATGTAAGAGATTCTCGCGCGGAAGCAATGCATGTGTTTCATTATCGGTTAAATTGTTTCAATGAAATAAGATTATTTGAAACGTCTTCATGCAATTAAATTGCCTCCAATGATCTTATTTCATCTTATTTATTGTCTTATTGTCGATCCTATTAATCTATCTTCAGTCTGTCCCTCTGCCCTGCTCATTAGGAAAATCTCCCAAACCTTCTGCGGTCATCAGGATTGGGACTGTTTTCCTGTTAACCTCTCCGGTCCTGCCATTTGACAGTTCTGCTCTGGCAAGTATGCACTCCATCAGGGAGCCGTCCCGGAATGCCATTGGCCAGGCACAAACACGCCCCTGCAGTCAACTTGTACTATCAGAACTGAACAAAGTCATTCTGCTCTGGGCTATGTCCCTTTGTCATCATCATTTACCATTGATAAACTCGTCTACTGGATTGTACTCTGACTTTACATTAGGTTCCTGATCTGCCTCATAACATGTTTCATGCTATAACACCATTAGCTCAGCTGTTTC
This sequence comes from Gymnothorax javanicus, assembly GCA_029692085.1. Lineage (NCBI taxonomy): Eukaryota > Metazoa > Chordata > Actinopteri > Anguilliformes > Muraenidae > Gymnothorax > Gymnothorax javanicus. Next base: position 36,665,807 of record CM056193.1, on the reverse strand, counting down.
ACATCACCTTATTGGTGCAACATGCCATATCAGTATTAGTCCTGAATTATCTTTATGCCAATGTTTCTGGAGTCTGTTGCAGTCTTCAGATTTGAAAAAAGCGTAGATTTTCAATGAACAATTAAATTCACAAGTTAAAGCTTCAAATAAGGTGTTGTAGCGTTTTCATCAGAGTAGGGGGTGAATAGACTTTTCAAAGCACTCAGTTTCCATAATATGCCAACTTTTTCTGAAGTGGGGTAGTACGTGAATTACATTTCAAACTAGACTGCAATCAAGATCAGACCAGTTTTATCAAGGATGAAATGAACATTCCGCGATTGTCACATTCCCACACGGAAAATTATTGTCCGAACTATCAATGCAAAGAGTAGGCCTACTTAACTCTTAAGATTAAATGTGTTTAGAAAAGAACTAAAATTTTAAAGCATGAAACACAGATAATTTTGTTTATGATGATGATGATAAGTATTATAACGATGATGCTGCTGATGATGAATAACAACAACAACAATAATAATAATTATTACTATTATTATTATTATTGTTTGTTTATTTATTTATTTATTGTAAATCCACTTTTAAAGAAAGGTGTGATACATTGGTTCTTTTGGGCACTAGTTACTCAAAACAATTACTCACGTAGCTACACCTCAAGAGAATTACACAGTCATAGAAATTAAATGACATAAGCCAAGAACTTCATGACATTCAGTCGAGTGCCTAATGCCGGTCAAGCGAGCGCTTGTCTCTCAGCGGTTTCAACAATTAAACAATGACGGAAATCCCTGAGCGTTGAGTCATATTGAGTGGGTGGTAGATAGGGGATTCCAAAGACCTTTCTGCGACACAGCTCTATCACAGCGGATTGGAAAGGGGAACCTTCAGCTCATGCGCGCAGAGAGAGAGAGAGAGAGAGAGAGAGAGAGAGAGAGACGTCACATCCCCTCTCCCAGGGACAACTATTTCGATTTCTCTTTAAAGGGGAACCGAAATATTGCCTATTACTTATCTTTGTAAGGAAGGAAGAAGTACAGGCGGCGTAAAAGGGTTTCCCCAAAAAGAGCTAATTTGTTAATACAATGTTCAGGCTACTCTTACTATTCCCATATACATTGGATACAAACGTCACATATCAATGGAATTTGTAATATTCCCCCATAGCGTTGCATATTGGCCAGTTACACTGAGCGACTGAGCATCCCATGTCGATACGTTTTGCGACAGTCTATGATGTTCGTGATAAATAGATACAGCCCGGTTTACTTTAACGATTATTTTAACGATAAGAAAATAAATCTAAACATCGAAGCGCCCACTGAGAATACTGAACAAAAGACCCATACTATAACATTACGTTGATACGAGCCGGCAAGTTGCATAGCCGCCAGCAGTCTTTCAGCTTTAGGCCATGAAAACAACAACGACAACAAGAAGAAAGCTCTATTCGTGCACTACATTACGTTATATTGTTTACATCAAAAAAAAAAAAAAAAAAATAAAATAAAATATATATATATATATATATATATATATATATAATAAAAAGTGTATAACGGTACACAAGACGTGAATGAAGTATGTTTGTGTCTACGAATGTATAATAATAATAATAATAATAATAATAATAACATCAACTCACATTTCGGCCAGTGCATGTCAGAATCCCGCTCGCGTTGTAACAATATTGTATAGTTATATACAATATCTTCAATATCCTGCGAGTTTTCTTGATCCTGTCTTAATGAAAGCTACTGAATTTACAGCTCCTGTCCTCGATGTAGTACGCTCCCGACTCAAGTGGCCTCACCTCTTCTGTCACGTTCTGCCTCGCTGTCTCTTTTTCGCTTACACATGTACACAGACAACACGTTAGTTTAGGAACGCCCACTTCACACGCCCACTGTCAGACTCGAACCGTCTATCCTCTGAGAAACCACATATCGCAACGTACGCTGTCAATAGTTTGTCTCGCCCTGCATACTACGACACGACAGTCAAGGAAGACAGCCAATTCCATTCAACCTTGCAGTAGCCTAAATCGAAATATAGTTAAGTGAAGCAGTGTTGGGAACCACATCTCCATCAGACGAAAATCTAGTCTAAGGAAAAGGAAATACATCAGAATTTCAAGACACGAAAAACAACAGGCTATTTACATGACCAACTGGGCATGCACAACATTTTTGTCAAAGTTGGCCAGTTTATTGGTGTTTTTATACAGCCATGCCGGTTCCTTTTGTGTAACGTCTGACACACGCAGGATAAGTATTTCCGGTATCAAGCAGAAAATTAAGTTTCACTGTCCAACCCAACACCTTTAGACATCAAAAAAATGTGTGGACAAGCGCAATTCTAGATTAGAAAAAGGACTTCGAAGAGCCCCAGTGTATGAGCACTGTTGTTCTTACATATGATGATCAGTGAGTGAACGGAACAAAAGCAGCAATAGTCAAAATTGCAAACGTTCATTATAAATACGGCATTACTTTTTTCATTGAAAAAAATGATCGCTTTACCTTTATTTCTGGACAATGCTGCTGCTTATCTGGCAACAGCATAGCACGGTGTTTTTACAATCTGAAAAACATGGGGGCAGTCCTTTTGTTCATTTATTTATCCAGTTGTAAAGTCAGTTAGGCTAAATAAAATATCAAAAGTAAAAGTAGGGTAGAGTGGGGTAAGACGCCCCTGAGGGTAAGATGCCCTTTGTTTATAATTCAATTTCAGCTTAATCCATTACGTGGCTCTTGACTTACAGACTATACGAATTTTGAGGAAAAAAAAGCTTAGCATCCAAGATGCATTTTTTAGTAAAACTTGGGAACCTGACTGTTTAACATAATTAAGGTATGCTGAATTTGATTAGCCCTGTTCCCAAGCTGAATTTGGAGATTTTGACCGTCTAATTAGTATAAACAAAATGGCAGCTAAATTGTCAATTTTTGCACATTCCTTGTGCCAACAGTATTATACCTTTTAAAAAAACATTCATTATTCACGAGTTTGCATTTCAGAAGTGATCCTTAAATAATAATTGACAAGTACAAGGTAATACATGTCGTAAAATGGCACATTTAAATCATTATGCTAAGTAGATGCCGACATTAGTAAAAAATCTATTTTTTGCTCTAACGATGTCATTATTCATATAAAGATGGCAAATATGGTGTCTATACCTATGTTATGTTTTGAGGGTCAAGAAACATGACAGAGGCTTTTAGAAAGTGCTCAGTTCAGAGCTAATTATAGAAATATGTTAATTAGTAACGGCCATTGTCAAAAAATCCTTACCTTAATCATGCTAAAAAGTCAGGTTCCCAACTTTTACTAAAAAATGCTTCAAGAGCCTAATGCAGTGCCTTTTTCCAGAAATCCGTCTAGTCTACAGTATTAGGCGAATGCACTGCCACCTGGAGCGAAATCCTGAGCAACAGACGAGTCAACAGAACAAGTGACATGTGAGTACTCAAAGTATTTGTGTTCTTACTGTCTTTCTTATTTAAAAAAAATGACCAAATGAATCATTTTGCCACAAGTATTTGAATGCTCCAGGAGTCTGCAGGACATGTTAGTGTAACTCTCTGATGCCCTCTCTATGTATAAAAGGGGGTCCTGTGTGGTGATAATGGGAGAAATTGTGGTTAATGAGCCAAAACCAATATGGTGGTGCTGGGGGTAGGATGCCCTTTTTGGTTTGGGGTAAGATGCCCCTAGGGAAGGAAAGCATCTTTTCCCCATTTTGAGTCATATTCATTCTGTTTTATGAGTTTTTTCTAAAAATTATGTTCTATTTATAGGAAATATATGTCAGACATGATGATTTTTATAAAGAACTTGGGAATGGAAAGTTAAGTGTATCCATACATGTTAAAAGTAGGGCCATATGGAGTTACACAATAATGAATCATATATGCATCAATACCCGTAAGGGCCTAAAAAGAAATATATTGGGTGAAATGCATTATGGTCACTCTTAATATTAATGACTTTCCATGGATACCCATATACGTTCCATACTGCCACATGTTTATCTAATGTGGTGCCTCATTTTTTAGTATTCCACAAGATATAATCATCTATTCCTTGATGCATTTAATGCCAACGGTACCTTGCCATCACTTGTGCCATAGTGTTGTCAGTTAATAAAAAGTTAAGTTGAGGAGAATGTGCCTCTTTCTTTTCCCATTTCTTTAGCATGGAAATTTCTAAAAAGATGTTGATCTATTGTTTGATGTGTACCTGCCAATTAAGACAGCTATAATATGATAATTACTCATGTCAATGCAGTAAAACCACTATGTATTAGGCTTTACAAGTTATTCTAGATAACATAACACAGATGCTCATGGGGAGCATCTTACCCCATCCAGAAGGGCATCTTACCCCAGGGGTGGGGTAAGATGACTTTAAAAAAAAAAAAAGTAATTAAACATTTAAAAATATTTCTATAGTGACTATGTCACAAATCTTCCGAGATGTGGTTGCCAACTTTACGCACGATCCATTCAAGCAAAAAAAATTATTAATTCATGTTGTTTACCTTCAGTTATGAAAATTCCTGTTTAAGGGGGGCATCTTACCCCGCTCTACCCTATATTTCACAACCAGTCAGCAGAGAGCCCACAAAGTTTATTTGTTTTGCAATACAGGCTATCTGTAAACAATGCTTTGAAAAGGAAGCTTCCTGTGCCTCCAAAATAGATAGTCCTTCCGCAGCTAGCAGTTCATCCCTCGGTTGTGTGCCAGTTTGTTGTAGGTTCTGTTTAAAAAAGTCTTGTAAAATCTGCAGCTTAACCTTGGCTAAGTTTTTATGTCTGCCCAGCTCCTTCCCTGCCCAGCTCCTCCTGCCCTGCCCGCCTACCCTCACCTGCTCTAGTCCAGCCTGCTTCCCTGCCTGCTCCCCCATCCAGCTCTGGACTCATCTGTCTTGCTGAGACTTTTTTGTTATTGTTTAATAAACGCTGTACTGAGCTTTTCTGCATATCTGCTTCTGAGTGGTGCGTTTGGGGTCAAGCCTCCTCGGACCGTGATATCTTGTTCAATATGGATGTTCTGTGCATCAGGCATGGACACCCAGTCAATGAACTGTAACTCGGTTCAGTGAGAACCCAGTGAGTATCCATGTGCTAATGAATGCTCCTGCATCCTTGTTTGATTCCTGGACCTCAAAAGACTCACCATTTGACAGCAGTCATTATGTCTGCTGCGAAACACCATACCTCCATCCCTCACTTGCTGGTATATGCTTGTGCGAGACGACTTGACAAAGGTAGGACCAAGAAAATATCATCTGCCATTCAAACAGCATTTAGGTTTCGCCTTCCATTTTAGCCAGAAACCCAACAGTGGCTGGCAACCAGTGGCAAGTACCAGAGCCTGTAAGATCCATCCATCCCTGACTATTACCACACATGTACAAGACATTTATTCGCATCTAAGATGATATTTTTTTAAATCTGAGGTGGAGAGGGTTTGCGGCTACCACTGGTGCCTGACCAGCCACAGAACATTCCAACAATGCAATGATTTGCTGATCCCGGCTGCTTGAGTTCCTCAGCATAGTTTGCTCTCAAGACTTTCTTTTGGTGAGCAGATGTTCGTTGACATGGATAGCATTGTTGCTGTAAGAACTTAAGATGCAGACAACGTGGACTGATCACCAGCCCAGCATATTGCAAATTAGGAAGAGCTTCTATTAAGTACCTTGAACACCGCATCATAGATTATGGAGCTATCCAATTGCAAGCCCAAAAGTATGGTTTTTTCTGCTTGGAGGACAAAAAAGGCCCTTGTTAATGAGGACACGTGTATTTATTGCTTAATACTTCACACTTCCTCTTCCCAGGATGTTTCTATCACTGGTGCCACGTAAGAGCTCGTCAATGGCATTTCTGACCCACTCATCATCTTCAGCTTGCTACTTAATCCTGGTAAGCAGAGTTACCATTCCTTCACCCCTGACTATGAACTTTTTGTCTTCTACCTGGCTGTCTGTCACTTTCGTTTACTGATAAATGCTTGCCACTGATGCTGTTCCTGGAACACAAACAGTTGATATTTACTGTGGATTAAGTATTCAAGCTGAGATCTGCCCATGGAGACCATCTTGCATTAATTTTTAAATACATCATTTTTACTTTTCAGTGGTCATGAACACTGACAGACAAACTACTGCATTGTCTTACTCTATGCTCAGAGCCAACCATCTAGTGGTAATATTGCGTACTAGCACTTCGAATTAGCAGAAGCGCTAAATGACCTGAGTAATAATGAGTGTGCTAAATAAAGAATCACTCCTGGCCAAACTAAATGATTCTTCTGGTCTCTGATGACTCATCCTGTGTTTAAAAAAAATTAGAATTTTTTTTTTCTTTTTACAATAATGACATTTTTAAGAAAAAAATTCAGTCCAAAACACTTTAAAAAGGCAGTGACAGTAAAATGCAAGTACATCCTTACATCCTGGGAAATCATAAATAAAAGTGTAAAAATATTTATTATAAAATAATATGCTGAAAATTGATGTAAACAAATACACACATACACACATGATGTGATGTTGTTTTTTTTTGGCCCTGTGCTATAGCACTTTGTGTGTGAAACCATGCAATGATGATGAGGTGGAATTATAGACTGCTTAAATATATAAGGTGTTTTCATCCATATCAGATGAAAAAATCTGAAATTAAAGCACCTTACCTATATAGTCCCCCCAGTTTTAAGCGTATCAAAACATATTTGATGGGCAAACAACATATAGCATAGACCTCAATCTCATCCCAACGTGTCAAATAGTGACGCTACCTGTCCAAGCGTTCATATTTGATGCAAAAGGAGGCTTTTGGTGTCCTTATTTGACGCAAGTTTAAAACAAACCCTACCCCCTAACCCCTAACCCTTAACCTGAACCATATCCCTAAGCATCAAATAACGACACCAGAAGCCTCCTTTTTCGTCAAATATCGATGCTTGGTCTGGTAGCATCACAATATGATGACTTGGGATGAAAATGTGTTGTAGCATACAGTGCCTTCAATACTTTTCGCAAATATGTTGCAAAAAATTACTGCTTGAAGTCTTTGGCACACAGGCATCCATCGAAGCTGGTTGTCTTCCCTGATAGTGCTCTGCCAAGCCTGCGCTCAAGCCATATTCAGATTCAGCTCTTTTTGAAACTTCTGGCCCTCAGTCTCATCTTTACCATGTAAAATGTATGCTGAATCAGCTTCAGATCCAGTGATTGACTACAGTTCATTGCAGGTGCTGCAATGATATTATTGTCATAATAAATGTTATAAATTTGGAGGTTTAATTCTCCTGACAGAAAAAATAACCATCATAATTTTCAATGAAAACAATGTATCCAGTGAACAGAAATTAATTTGAAAAGTTCAACTCCATATGTCTTGTTCTATGTAATGCAGTTGCATCGTTTATGGTCCGGCTAAATATTCAAATTTGGTGGTTCACTATCACAACCCTCATTTGTCCTTAATTGGTTACTCCCCTGTTCCAGCAGCCTACATGTGTTTTTGTGGTTTTGTCTCCTTTAATTGATTCATTGTCTTGTTTCAACCCTTGCTCCCAGGTGTTATCATTTGTATGCCACACCCCTTTTCTGAATGGCTTTTCTATATAAGTTCATTGTGATAATAATAATAGTGATAATAATAATAAACTTTATTTATATAGCACTTTCTAAAAGCAGGTTTACAAAGTGCTTCACGGAGAAAATAAATATACACAATGCAATGACAGATACACTTAAAAAGATCATGAAATAAAAACACATGAAAAAATAAAAAGCCATTCCATAAAAATGAGTTTTTAAAAGAGCTTTAAAAGAGGACACCGAAGTATCTTATTTTATTCTCAAAGGGAGATTACTCCACAGTTTAGGAGCCGTCACTGCAAAAGCCCAATCACCTGTTAAAAACCTTGCTTTAGGGACAGAGAGCAAAAGCTGGTTAGCAGATCTAAGGGTACAACTAGGTGTGTAGGGGGCGAGAAGGTCCATAAGGTAGGGTGGGTCCAGGCCGTTCAGAGATTTAAAAAACAAGCAACAAAATTTTAAAATCAATTCTAAATGCTACGGGTAACCAGTGCAATGAGGCAAGAATTGGAGAGATGTGGTCATATTTTCGAGTTCTGGTGAGAACTCTAGATGCGATATTTTGAATTAATTGAAGGCGGTTGATAGGTTTCTGGGGCAGTCCAGCAAATAATGAATTACAATAATCAAGGTGACTGGAAGCAAAAGCATGAATAAGAGTTTGGGCATCACTGAATGAAAGAAATGATCCAATTTTAGCAATATTCCTGATTTGACCGATAGCTAACTTGCTAAAATGCTTCCTGAAGCTTCGGTTCGAATGAAGGATTACCCCTAGATTTCTGGCCTCGTGGGTACACTGTAAACCTTGGGTGATTAGGAACTGGGTTAGAACATTCTTCTTTGCTCTGGGTCCAAACATCTTTACTTTTGTTTTGTCTTGGTTCAGAAGTAGGAAGTTGCTAGATATCCAGGCCCTAATATCCGAAAAATAGGCTGTTAATGTGTTAAGTGTGGAGAGGTCAGAGGGATTTACGGGTAAATAGATTTGAGAATTGTCTGCATAGAAACGGAAAGAGATTTTGAAGTTGCTGATAACCTGACCCACGGGTAGCATGTATATGGAAAACAGTTAAGGGCCAAGAATAGCCCCCTGGGGTACACCGCAAGTGATGTTCGAATAGCTGGAGAAGACATTAGCAATGGAAACAGAAAAAGTTATATCACATAAGTATGATTTAAACCAGTCTTTTTTTTTTATTTGGCATATCTAATCCCACCCAAATCTGGAATGCCCAATCCGAGAACTATGTACGAGGCTTGCTCGTATGCAACCCCCTGTAGCCAGCTCAGGAGAGAGAGACAGTTTGTGGCTCTCCTCCAGAGCACGCGCCTGTCAGTCCCTGCATCTTTACACTAATTGGTCGAACCTATTGCAAGTTCAGAACGAGGGCGGAGGATACCGGAACATGAGCAAGCTTAGAATCTCAACGACGAGCGCCCGGCTGGCCAACAGGAGGCGCTTGAGCAACAAACAAGGCAATCATTTTTAATTTCCCTTCCTAGCAGTCCCTTCCCAATTTGCATCCCTACAGTGCTTTAGCCAATTGTGTACTGTTCTGAAAAAGCTCCCAACCACTGCTGGTTGGTATGACCGGGGATGATTTAAACCAGTCTTAAGCAGTCCCCTTTACACCCACCCAATTTTCAAGATGATCAATTAAGATACCGTGATGAACAGTGTCAAACGCAGCAGAGAGGTCTAACAACACCAATACAGTACAGCAGCCAGCGTCTGAGTTCATCCTAATGCCATTAATGACCTTTAAAAGTGCAGTTTCTGTGCTGTGGTGAACACAAAAACCAGACTGAAACTTTTAGACAAGAGGCCCATGGGCCTTAACGGTCACCTGAGTTGTATAAAAACTGATGTTATTGATGTCAATGAACCAAATATAGCCAAAAGTATAATTTTCCTAAATAAAGTATAGTAAACTTCACCCCCTCCCCAGGGGCAAACATGGAGCCTGGGGGCCATGAAATTAACAATTTTAATAAAGCACCTCAAGACCCTTCCATCTATGAAGAGTATTGGTTTCCAGCCTCCATAGGTCTGGAGAAGAAGACTGTTGAAATTTTTGGCAATATGACCCCATTTGGGCCCTACCCCTCAGCCCCTGGGGCAGAGACAGGGTCAAAAATGTCATAGTATCAAACTATCATCTCATGGTTATAATGCCAATCAAGTTTGAATGATTTCCAGTAGAAAATGAACAAAATATACCCAAAAGTATTATTTTCCTATAGTAACTATAGTATATAGTACTATAGAACTATAGTAAATTTCACCCCCTCCGCAGGGGCAAACATGGAGCTTCGCGGGTCATGAAGTTCAAAATTTTGATAAAGCACCTCAAGAGCCTTCCATCTATAAAGAGTATTGGTTTCAGCATATCTGGGTCTGGAGAAGAAGATTTTTAAAATTTCAGCCAATTTGACCAGTTTTAGCCTCGCCCCTCAGAGCACCTGGGGGTGGGCACCATATAATTCACAATTTTGGTGCATATTTGACCAAGGAAGGTTCCAGCAAAATTTTATTGAAATCGGATCAGCGGTTTCTGAGAAGTTGAAAATGTATTGACCAGTTTTAGCCCCGCCCCTCAAAGCCCCTGGGGGCGGGCACCATATAATTCACAATTTTGGTGCATATTTGACCAAGGAAGGTTCCTGCAAAATGTTATTGAAATCGGATCAGCGGTTTCTGAGAAGTTGAAAATGTATTGACCAGTTTTAGCCCCGCCCCTCAAAGCCCCTGGGGGTGGGCACCATAAAATTCACAATTTTGGTGCATATTTGACCAAGGAAGGTTCCTGCAAAATGTTATTGAAATTGGAAAAGCGCTTTCTGAGAAGAAGTCGAAAATATAAATTGTTTACGGACGCACGATGGACGACACACAGCGGACAACGGACAAAAGGCGATTGGAATAGGTCACATTAGACTTCGTCTCAGGTGACCTAAAAAGTGAGTGGTCATTCATAAATAATACAAGTTGAGAATAAGCCACTTTTTTTGGCAAGAAAGGGTCATTTAGATATTGGTCTAAAATTATTAAAATTGTTAGTATCGAGGTTAGATTTTTTCAAAAATGGTCGGATGACAGCTGATTTAAAAATCGAAGGAAAAACCCCAATAATGAAGATTTGTTAAATATTGCTAAAACATCTAGAGATAAAGAGCAGATACTTCTTTTAAAAATCTTGTTGGGAAAGCATCTAAAGGAGAGGAGGTGGATTTTGAACTTCAAATCAACTTCAATAGCTCTGATTGTGAAGTGGGAAGAAAGTATTGGAAGAAAGTATTGGAATTAAAAATTTCAAATACTAATCTGTGCAGAGGAGTAAACAGTGATGGTACAATTTGAGCTCTAATGCCGGAAATCTTTTTGACAAAAAATGATCGAAATGACTTGCATCTGCTGATAGAAGAGACTTCATTCATAATGGAAGGGCAGTGGATTAGGGAATTAATCATCTTAAATAGCAGCCTGGGGTTGCGAAGGTTTGTAGAAATAAGTTGCGAGAAGTAAATGAATCTTTCCTCCTTCACAGTTTTATTAAACTCTTTAAAAAGCTCTTTCAGAGCATCAAGATTGCATCGTAATTTAGAGGCTTTCCATTTCCTTCCTACTAATGCCCTTAACACGGTCATTTATCCACAGAGGAGATTTAGTTGAGGTAGAGCAGACTTTGGATAATTCAAGAGGAGCTACTTTGTCCAAAATAGTAGCCAGCTCCTCCACAGAACAAGAGGAATCTGGAGCTTCAAGCTGCTGAGGCCTGAAAAGCGGTACAGAAATTCTCAATGGTCTGAGAGGTTATGGGTATAAAAAGCTGTGGGCCTCTCTGGATAGAAACTGAAGGCACAAGAGGAACAGTAAAAAGGACAGCAGCGTGATTAGGAACATGCATATTCAAATTTCCAGGTTAACTGGTTTACAGCCATAAGCAGTGCTTAATTTGAGCCGGATCCTGCCGGAACAGGATCCGGAAACTCTCCGTTTTCAACAGTCTGCGTTCCGGTACCTTTTTGCTGGGATCCGCCACTAGTGCAAAAATCAATAAATAACAGTCGCGTAATGATGACAGCACTCACGCATTAGACAAGATTGCTAACATTAGATGTTGATCATTGGTAGAGTTACAGCCTACCACAGAATGTCTTTCCCAATTAACTCCCGCCCGCAATTTTTTTTTTCCAACAGGTTGATTGGTACCATTATGTATAAGCCAATCTCAGCTCAGCCGTGGTATTATTATGTAAGTTCGTTGTACTTTCCATCAGCCAATCACTGCTTGGCGGCACACTGTCAGCTGAGTTGTGCAGTGTTCATGCCGCAAATTTGTAAATGCCGGCGTGATTGGCTGATGTACATAATGGTACCAACCGACCTGCCAACCCCCTAGCAGAGTGACACTGCATTCTATTAGGGCAAAATTGGCTGTTGGCAGGGAACAAGATCGGCAGATTACACACATGTAATAACAAGCAACACTCAAGTCTTAGATAAAATTAAATAAATGCATATGTTGTATGCCCGATTAACTGACCATTTTTAAGAGCATACTGAAGTCCTTTATTGCATGTTTGTTTTTTCCCGAAATTATCAGAGAAATCCATTGAAAGGCTTGCGTAGCAGTGTAGGCTACGTCACTAGGCAGAAAAACCGCCAATTAGTCTTCACACAAGCAGAGAATCAGAGCTGTAATCGGGGCAGATGATGGCGAAAAGGCAGTCAGACCTGCTTTCATTTTTTATAAGAAAAGAGCAGCATACCGCTGCTAAACAAGCCAAAATTGTTACTCATGATCACGATGAAGTTACTGGCGTCAGTGCAGAGCGGGAGCACTCCGTGGAGCAAGAGGCTAACCCGGATCAACCACTAAAGCAGGACGCAGCAGCAGCTAGCGAGCATGATCAGGATCACTGGACGTCGCATGTGGAGGGAGAGGACAGTGCTTTTAGCGGGGAAGAGATGGGATGCTCGACTATATGGACAGCCGCCCAGTTCAAGGCTAAACAGACCTCCTACCCCTGGCTTACAATGGAAAAATCAGGTTTGGGGTGCAGTACTTGCAAGGCTGTGGGAACTTTAGGGCCAGAAAAAACAGGAGGAATGAAACTAGCTAAGGAATGGGTCTCATGTTCTATATCCTCGTCAGCATCGGATAGTAAAAAGCAGCAGCGGACTTTAAGAAAAAAGGTATTTGAACATGCTTGGATCAAGAGTCATTTAGCAGCAGCAAGCATTCTTGAAAAGGTAAAGGGAGACACTTTAGTACAGGCCATTGTTAGCAGTCAGTCCGAACAAATAGCCACTACTAGTAGAGTCTTTTGCACCGCGTACAAGGAAGCTAAACGCCACAGGCCCGCACATGGCTTTGAACATGAGATTGATTGTCAAGAGTTAAATGGAGTTGATATGGGTAGAATACTGCATTCAAATGTTGCGTGCACGAATATACAGAAACACATTTCAGCAGAAATGAAAGGAAAGTTATTTGAATGAATAGTGCAATGTGCCCCCAAACTCAGCATAATGTTGGATGAGTCTACCAGCTTAAACAAAAGGAGTTCATTGATTATATACCTCAGAGTTCAGTTGCCTGATATGGACAAGCCAACCAAAATTTTTTCTGGGCTCGTCGAGCTTGATGATTTAAGTTCTGAGGGAATAGTCCGTCATCTATTATCTGCTCTGGAGCGCCTAAATTTGACAGAGGAATTTCTGTCTAAAACCCTTATTGGGGTTACTTGTGATGGTGCATCTGTGATGTTGGGGCGTAAAAGTGGCGTAGTAAGTAGGCTCCGAGCGATTTTCCCCGATATTACTGTTTGGCACTGCTCAGCTCATAGGCTTGAGCTAGCGGTGGCCGATGTAGTCAAAGAGATGGGCGCAGTCAATCATTTCAAAATATTGATGGACAAGCTATATACAGTCTATAACACTTCCAACAAAAACCGCATGGAACTGAGAGAGTCTGCTGAGAGTTTAGATATCCAAATATGCAAAATTGGCCGGATATTAGACACTAGATGGGTGGCTTCAAGTTTTAGGACAGTCGAAGCCGTGTGGAAGAACTACCCAGCATTACACAAACATTTCAGAATTGCAGCAGATGATCCTTCGCGTGATGGAAAAACGAAACAAACATACAGCGGACTTGTTATGGGCTTATGTTCCCATGCGTTTGTGAACAATCTAGGTTTGATGTGTGACGCATTGCAAGAATTGTCCGAACTCTCACGTGAGCTCCAAAAAAGAGAGAGTACCATAATTTCTGCTCATAAGGCCATTTGTCGAGCAATCAGGGTGTTTGAGGCGATGTCGGAGCGACCAGGGCGCTACACAGAAGTCAGTCAGAGGGGAATTGAGAACAACTATTTTCAAGGCGTAACTCTGAACGGAGGAAAAGCCAGCGACAAAGCACTTGACCAGAGAGAGTTTTTCATCAGCCTTGCCAAGAACTTGGAAGACCGCTTGTTACGTCAAGGCGGGCGGTTGCCAGACAGAACTGGCTATGACGAGTTTATTGAGGAGTTAAAGGTGCTTTACGCACAATACTGGCCCGAGGAGGCAGGTGCTATGCATGGAGAATCTGAAATTGAGTCGCTGTGTCGGCGCTTTGGCATTGACAACCCGCGCGCAGTCATTCGGGGCTTCAGAGTCTACAGAGACTCCGATGGAAACGATATACCTGACAAACTGAAAGAACTTTTTTCTGCTGTTGACAGCATTCCTATAACGAGTGCGGAATGCGAACGGGGATTTTCTCAAATGAACTTGATTTGCACCGCGAACCGTGCCTCTCTGCACACTTCCACCATATCGGATTTACTTTTTATTAATCTGGTTGGACCCCCCCTAAGCAAATTCAATCCGGTCCCTTATGTGAGGTCATGGGTGGCGAAGGGACACAGAACTGCCACAGACCCACGGAGTAAGGCCCGCAGTAGGGAGGAGGAGGAGAATCGCGACATGGCTGTAGTGTGGGGTGTTTTGAGCAACTAGATAAGGTAAGCATACATTTGTCTTCATATTTTATTGTGTACATTTAGGCTATATCGCGTAAAATATTTAAAATTGAGGCATAAAAGCTCCACAGCTAAGTACTAGGTGGGCATTTTCATTTTCATGTAAAAATATTTCAGCATGCGTTCCGGGATCTCCGCTGACCTTGTCCCCTCCCCGTCAGATAAACCTTTTATGTTCCGGCAAGTCACGATTTACAAATTGAGCACTGGCCATAAGTAATAATTAAGCCAAGAGTATGACCGTGTTGATGGGTCGAGCCAGAGACATGCTGAGTACTGTCAAAAATATGGTTGACATTGATGATTTAAATCTCCTAACAAAAAGAACTCATAGTTAGTATTGGTGATGGAGAGTAAGTGACTAAATTCTGTGACCAAAAGTGACTAAAAGTGACTGATTAAAATAACCTTTGGATTTAGGGGGGCGATATAGCAAGCTGAAAAAGATAGTAGGGTGAATCGCTGAAAATGACAGTAGCTCAAAAGACATAAAATTGCCAACATCAATAAGTGAACATTTCTGGACAGGCTTGTAAATGACAGCGAAACTGCCCCCTCGTCTAGATAACCTCGGACAATTCCAGAAAGTATAACCTTGGGGACATGCCTCAATTAGAGGAAGATCGGCATCTGACCGGGTTTCAGCCAAGAACATAAAATCAAAATCACGTGAGGAAATAAGATCATTAACAATGAAGGACTTATTTGTAATTGACCTTAAATTCCACAGGCAGCCATTTGGAGTAAATTATTAAAATGATTGGCAGACACAGTCTTTCTAGTCAGCCGCCACCCTCCTATGCTTATAAATACCAGATCATTTATCAGACAACCTTGCTGTGAAATGCACCGGAATATTTGTCAACAGAGGGAGCGCATCTTTATTCTGAGGACTACTTAGAGCAGAATTGCCCTAAACACATCCTGAATGAAGGAAACTAGGGAGAGGAGAAAAGATAGTGAGTCTGTGCCTAAAGACTGCAGAAGCTAGGTCAGAAAAACAGGGGATAGGACCTGGAGGAGATCTGTTGTGTATGGGGGAGGTGGAGAATAATGAGTGGGTGGTACAGGGGAGGTATGACTGATGAAGGCCAAGAGGGGAGCTCGTGAGGATAACAGTCCTTTAAGCTGCCACTGTAGGTGGAGAGGAATACTCAGGTAAGGGGGAGTGGCATGTAAGTAGTCAAACGCGTGGAGCAGAATGTATAGTGTATTACATGTTAGCCGCTAACTTTCGGCTACCCTGCCAGTTAAGGTGAACTTTGTCGGACGTGAACAAGTAGGAATGGCCCCAAAACAGATTAAAATTGTCAATAAAACCAATTTTATGAGCTCAGCAGGTGGAAAGGAGGCAAGTGTTGAGGCTGAGGATTCTACTATAGCTCCGGACACCATGAGACAATTTTGGGAGTGGACCGCTGATAAAAACTGACTTCCCACAGTTATTTAAAAAATTAAAAAGGGCTGCAAAATTATTTTTAGTCAGCTCTGACTGCTGACGAGCTGTGTCGTTAGACCCTCTGTGCACGAGGATCCAGTTTATGGAAGATGGGAGAAAGTGCAGCAGCCCGGTGAGCTTATCAAAGATGACCGGAACCATGGCTCCAGGAAAACAGTGCATGGCCACGTTGAAGAAGCGAATGTTCCTGATTATTGAATCACCCACTATTAATGTGGTTGGGGAGAAAAGGGGATGAGGAGATGTAGACTGTGTTAGGATTCTGCTTTTTCGACCATGCTTGCCTTGTCCTGACCATGCCATTGTTTTGCCCTTATTTGTACCATGCTTTGTATTTTGCCTGTCTTGCTTTGTCCTGCATTCCTTGCCATATTTCATAGTCTCTGTTTATATTATCATTCCGGTTCATGTTTATGCCATTGCCATGCATTGCACCTTTGTCTCCCCTGTCTTGTGATCTAGTTGGTTCAGTCCGTCTCCCCAGTCGGTGTGCTTAACTGCTGCAGGTGATTTCAATGGTTTCTGGGTTTCCAAACATTCCTTCCAATCTCGTTTTCTTCCTTCGCCTTACTGTTCTATCATTACTAACAAATACTAACAGTTTATTATTATTAATCTACTAACAGCAACTAACCTTGTACATTATACTAACTTACTAACGAGTACTTAGGGATTGTATAGCTGCACATTACTAATTGACGAAAAAGCTCTCAGCACTCGCTCTGCTCTAGTCTCCGCCCCTTGCCTTCGGACCGCCGAAGCAACGGAGCACAGCCTCCTTCAGGATCCTTCGCTGTGCCAAGGAAGTCAAAGACCGGGTTTAAGGCAGTTGATTTGGCTTCACAGTGGAGGGTTGATTTGGCTTCACAGTGGAGTGGCCAGCCACTGGAGCACTGGCAGTTCCCAGAGAAGGGAAAGCCGTTGTCTCAAAAGAAGCCTCCTTCAGGTCCAGATCCGCACGAGATGCAGCTGTGGGGGCATCAGCTGGAGGGACCGGATTGTCAACAGACAAGGCTGCGTAGCGGTTGGACAGCGTTCGGTGAGGGGAAGAGGCAGCCAGAGCCATGTCCTTTTGTCAACCGCAGACCACTACTTTGACCCAGGACGCCTGATAATTTCGAGTTGAACAAGGGGAGGGCTGACCAGCGGACGGGTCCCACACAGCTATATCCTAGAGGGCTGAGCTCAGCGAAGTTATCCTTTTGAATTGTTGACACGCCACATGAATATAGCTGCACAGCAGTGAGTCTTTAGGTTTCAACTCCTCAGAAAGCCGCTGAATATGCTCCTTAAGGTCAGAATTTTTTTAATGTGCTCTTCTCAGTAATACACTGTCCTCACTGGGTGAAGCTGACATGGTTGTTCCAGTAAATGTTAGCTTAGCCACCGGCACGGCAGGCTGGAGCCAAACTGCTGCCAACTTACGCAGCTTATTACTCTGCTAAATTATGATCTAGACGTCTGACAACTATAATCCTTCATCCGGTTAAACATAGAGATTAAGAAACATTAATGATTATAAAGTGTATTGTTAAAATGTAGCTTAAAACTGGATAAAAAGTCAGTTTATGACAGCATCTGAGACAACCACAATGCCACCTCACCTCGTTTGATGTCAGAGTAGTTGCTGGATTGCCATGCTTTATGCCCTACAATGCTTACCAATCAATTTGTGTCTTTTACAACCCCAATTCCGAAATAGTTGGGACAAAGTGTAAACTGTGAATAAAATCAAAACGCAATGACTTTAAAATCACACCAGCCAGTATTTTATTCACAATAGAACAGAGATAACATAGCAAATGTTGAAACTGAGAAATTTTACACATTATCCACAAAATTAGATTATTTCATTTTGATGGCTGCTACAGGTGTCAAAAAAGTTGGGACAGGGGCCTATTTACCATGGTGTAGCATCCCCTCTTCTTTTTAACACAGAGAGGAGGCGTCTGGGCATTGAGGAGACAAGTTTCTTGAGTTTAGCCATTGGAATTTGATCCCACTCTTGTTTAATACAGGCTTCCAGCTGCTGGAGAGTTTTGGGTCTCCTTTGACGAACTTTTCGCTTAATTATGGGCCACATGTTCTCAATCGGTGAAAGATCAGGACTGCAGGCAGGCCAGTTCAGCACACGGACTCTTCTGCTACGAAGCCATGCTGCTTTAATAGCTGCAGTATGTGGTTTTGCATTGTCCTGCTGCCATACACAAGCCCTTCCCTGGAATAGATGTCGTCTGGAGGGGAGCATATGTTGCTCTAAAACCTTTATATACCTTTCAGCATTCATGGCGCTTTTTAAAACACGCAAGTGTCCCACACCATATGCTCTAATGCATCCCCATACCATCAGAGATGCTGGCTTTTGAACTGAACGCTGATAACAGGAGGGGTGGTCTTACTCCTCTTCAGCCCCGAGGACACGACGCCCATGATTTCCAACAAGCATATCAAATTTGGACTTGTCTGACCACAGGACACTTTGCCACTTTGCTACAGTCCATTATAAATGAGCCTTGGCCCACAGAACACAGCGGTGCTTCTGGATCATGCTCAACAATGGCTTCCTTTTTTGCATGATAGAGTTTTAGGTGGCATCTGTGGATAGCACGGCAGACTGTGTTTACAGACAGTGGTTTCTTGAAGTATTCCTGGGCCCATTTAGTAATGTCAATGACCCAATCATGCCGGTGAGTGATGCAGTGGCGTCTGAGGGCCCGAAGATCACGGGCATCCAGTAAACGTCTTCGGCCTTGTCCCTTACGCACAGAGATTTTTCCAGTTTCTCTGAATCTTTTGATGATCTTATGCACTGTCGATGATGAGACCTTCAAAGCCTTTGCAATTTGACGTTGACGAACATTGTTTTTAAGGTATTCCACAATTTTTTACGCAAGTCTTCACAGGTTGGAGAGCCTCTGGCCATCATTACTTCTGAGAGACTCAGCCTCTCTAAGACCTTCCTTTTATAGCCAATCATGTTACACACCTGATGCCAGTTAACTACTTGCTAAATGTTCTTTCAGCTGATTCTCTTATATATTCATTGCTTTTTCAGCCCTTTTTTGCCTGTGTCCCAACTTTTTTGAGAACTGTTGCAGCCAGAAAATTTGAAATAAGCTCATTTTGTGGATAAAAATGTAAAATGTCTCAGTTTCAACATTTGAAATGTTATCTATGTTCTATTGCAAATAACATATTGGCTCATATGATCTGAAAGTCATTGCATTTTGATTTTTTTCACAATTTACACATATTAATTTCACATATTATCATTACGTGACAGTTGTGAGTGTGTAAATGCACTGGCAGCACTGTCTTTTGGGTGTCTGTTCCAGTCTATTGGACATTCTTTGAACATAGATGAAGCTAACCTCACCCTAAACCTGCTACAGGGCAGAATTGCCCTGCAGCTTAAATCACCATGGTTACTAGGCTGGGATTCACGCTAACCACCTTGATGGAACGGAGATGTGGCTCAGGTTGATCGAACAGAAATCTGAGCTTAGCTGGATGTATCAGGCTTAGCCAGAACCATACTTTCCATGGTTACCGATGTGGGGCTAATCTCAGCCACTTTTTATTTAAAGAACTCAGGATGGCTACCCCTATTGATGCCTGTACAGCAAAGTGGCGCTTCAATGTGAAACATACGTATTCAGTGTCTTGTGCTCAATTACTCCTCTAAATACAGTAACGTGTAACTTTACTGTAGTTTTCAAATGGCTATACAAACAGTGCAGTGCTGTCTTGAGCATTATCAGGCAGTGTCACCAAGATCTGACTTTTTTTGCATTGGAAAACACTTACAGTGTAAACTGTCATAACAAAAACATGACAAAGCCATTTGACTATCTTGTTCATAAACAATGGTGTCAGGACTTATCATTTTGATGACAATGACAGTTTCATTGACATGAGTACTTGCTTTTGAGGAATAAACTATGAATTTTGAGCAAGTGACACGCTTTTGCTGGTTATCAACTAGGTTTTGCAGTTTGCACTAATAGTTTTGAGAAATGCACTAACTGTTGTGCAAATGTTAATAGTGATGAGGGAAATGCACCAAAAGACTGAGAAACTGTAATCACACAAAACAGGAAGCAGGTAGAGTAAGTTAAACAAGAAGCAGGTTGCTGCAATTACCAAAGGCAGCACACAAAATTAGATACACAATCCAAACTAATGTGGCTCATAAACTGACAAAAAACACCACCAAGCCAATTACAGGCAATCTTCAAGAAGATCTTGGAATCCTTTCACAAACACACTTATCTTCCATCTGTTTTCGATAAATTAATGATTAAGAAAAATGTAAGGACTCTTTGGAGTTTCATTAATAGGAACAAGCTCCCAAGCCTTTATATTCATCTCCAGGATTGGGACTGCGTTGTTATAAATCCATTGTTACTGTCTGTTCCTCTGATTCACTTTTACAGGAACAACTCCCAAGCCCTCATCTATCTCCAGGATTGGGACTGCGGACCTGCTAAACGCTTCAGTTCTACAGTCCAACAGTCTTGCTTTGCAAGGGGGATTCACCACCTGGCTTATGCCCTGGTACAGCCACTGGCCTTGGTGCAGACAAGCCCCTACCCTCTCAAGCCATTTCCATCTCAGCTGGACTGCCCCCTCCTCTGTTCTGGGCTACAATATTTCGCTCTACTCATACCATATTCCTATTGATAAATACTCCCTTGTGGATTGTATCATCTATGTCTGGTTCCATGTCTGGATCATAACAGGACAATCATAACAATGAAGGAATGAAACCAGCATTTTCACCTAGCCTGGTTGACGCCCGGAGGAACTAAGGGGTTCGGATTAGTCTCCAACTGGAGAAAGCAACATTTAATTGGTGCTATCTCCAATCAACTTCTCCAATCAACTATCACTGATATCTCCCAGGATTCCTGTGCCTCTCAAGCTGCCAGTTTTATCGTGCATCAGCCTCTCCCTCAGGCAGTTGCCCTATGGGAACCCAACCTAGCTGTGTTGGACCCCTACAACAGTAAGCCAACCACCTGCCAAAGTTTCCAAGGTCAAAGTTTGATAGTCTTTGAGCTTCAACCTTTTTCATTCCCCACCAATTGGTCCAGAGTGGCGTTCATCATCACTCGCCTCAACAGACAAGCCAGAGACTGGGCGGCTGCCTTTCGGGAGGCAGGGGACCCTACATTCAAACCTTTGCTGCCTTTGCCAAGGAGATGAGGAAAGTATTCGACCAGTGTCTGTCTGGCCATGCAGCTGCCTGAGGGCTTATCCAGCTGCGCTAAGGCAGCTTGTTTTAGAGTACTCCATCGATTCCCGGACTCTGGCTGTCTATATATGTTGGGAGCCCTGACCTCTCTACAGCCCCTCCTTGCTCGGCCTACCAGATCAGGTCTAGAATGAGCTGACTACCTGCGTCATGCTCGGCCCCATTGACTCGGCCATGCAGACAGATGATCGGCTCGAAGAGAGGCGGCTGGGCCGGCGGGCTACATTTCAGGTACCTGCCCTGCCTTTGTCCCAAGACACACTGCTTTGAGCCACACCCTGCCTGGCTTACTTGGAACCTGGCCAAGCCAAGTTTCATAAGCTGCCCTCAGCAGAATGACTGTACAGTATCCAGCAGAGTCTTCAATGTGGAAGTACAAACCATGCTATAGCTGAATGCCATAGCCGGCACCCTCATCCTCTTTCTGGAAGAGAGGTGCCATCTAGAGCTGTTGTTTCATCTACTCAGCCACTCCTTCCTATTTGTCTGACCTAGCAGAGTTGCTTAATTTTCACCAAGGCACTGATTAGGAACGGACCGGAACTTTATCCATCCTGGTCTTGTTCGTCGCCTGAAGTTTCTGACTGAACCCCTGCCAGTCCAGGGCCTTACAGGGATTGTCCTCCCTGACTTCAATGAAGTATCAAGACCCAGTGCCCATAATGAGCTCTGATAACCATTCCAAAGACTTGGCATTCTTTATCATGGAGTAATGGCATGCATCTGTGGTTTTGGGAAGGCCTTAGTCGGAATGCCACAATCCTTTTGTGGACTGATGACACCTTCTGGTGCCATCTTGGAGTGGAACAACTTCCTCTTCTTCATCAATCACTCAGATGAAGATGCCTGTCGCCAGCACGAAGTCAGCTGTCCTCTGCAGATCCCCCTGGTTACCATGGAGCGCCACCCTCAGCAGAGCTGGTTCTAGCTATATTGCCTGTCTGAAAGCATTGTGCAGTTAGCAATGTTGCAGGAGATGTTCAGCAGTCATGGGGCTTTCATTACATGGGTACATCTGTGATTCACAAATTCGCAATTTGTTTAACATATAGGCATTCAATCTTTTGTGCTCGGTCCGTAGTCTGAAGAGGATGACCTGGTCTGGTTTGCTCAGTTTGTAGTAGCAGTCAGACTGGTTGTAATTTGGATGTTTCAGCTTCCATTTCTTCTTGCCTTTAATGATGGTCTTTTCTTCATCAAAGGAGACCTGCCTCTCTGCTTGTTCGAGCTGGCCTTGTTCGAGCTGGCCAGCTAGTCTGCTTCTTCATTTCCTCGGATCCCACAGTCTGCTGGGATCCGCTGTAAGGTCAGGTCTGTCTGGGCTGATAGAGCTGCCAAGATTAATGCTAGTTGATTGATGTATTTCTGCCGGGGATTTTGGAGTGTATTTAGGACACAGAGAGCATCAGTAGCAACAGCCACTTTGGATTTTGTTCAAGAGGGGTTGGCTGTCATCTCTTCCGCTGCTTTCTGAAGAGCTTCAGTTTCTGCACTGAAGTTGGTGGAGCACTTTCCAGTGGTTATTCTGATACAGTATGTTCCTTTCCATCATTGTACTTTATGTACACTCCGTCTCCCTCATCTTGGGTTGGTACAGCAGCAGACCCATCTGTGAAGGCACGAGTCTACTGGTCTTCTGGTCATTTGGTGTTGATGTACTCCAGTGTCAATTTGTTTCCATCTACCACATCATGATGGATTGGAGCTCATCCTGTGCACTGTGCTGCCTTTTGTCAGCACCTAGTCCTGTTGCACCTCTCCTCCTTGACCACCAGGGGACTCACTGGACTTGAAAGGAGTCCCAACCATCTACTGCAATCTCCACCAGGCATTCAGTCATGCCAAGTTGCCTCTGCCCCACAGACCCCATGACTGCGTCACTATCTGTGCTCTTTGGGCCGGCTGTACTTTTTAATGACCCAGGAATCTAAAGCTATGGAAGAGTACATAATCCAGTCCCTGGCTTCAGGAATCATTCCAGCTTCTTCGTCCCCAGTCAGACCTGGCTTCTTCTTTGTGGCAAAATAGATTAGAGTCAAAGTCAGAGTCAGTTTATTTGCCATTTGCAGTTGAGAAAACCACATTGGAGAACGATTGCGAGAGTTCACAAGACAAAAAGGACAGCAAGACAACAAATTAAAATAGGTAAAATAAATAATAATAGAAACAGGTGGGTACAAAAAGAGAACAGATAGGACAATGCCACCAGAGAGGCCCACAATCATCTAAAAATATATATGTATAAAAGTGAAAACATTTCTCTGAAATCCTCAATAAAAATGCAAGACATCTAAAAGTCCAAGATATGGGCTCAACTCTATTACAGTCAAAAAGCATTACCCTCTTCCTTTGATGGACTTTGTTATCTCCAATTTTCAAGGCTGTCGCTATTTTGCCAAGCTGAATTTGTACAATACTTATGACCCACTCCAGGTCCAGCTATCAGCTCCCCAGTGGTCTCCTCAAGCCCTTGGAGACACCACATTGGATGTGGGCTAGCATAGCTATGGACTTTATGGTACTCCTATCTATCATGGATCAGTTTCTAAGGCAGCCCATTTTATCCCGCTGATGAAGCTTTTATTTATTTATTTAACCAGGGAAGTCCTGTTGAGATTGAAATCTCTTTTTCAAAGGAGCCCTGGGGGTAGAGGTGGAGAGGGAGAGGACGAATTGCACAGCTAATTAAATCAGGGGATGATTAGGTGGCAGATCAAAAGAGCCAGGTTGGGAATTTAGCCATGAAACCAGGGAACCCCCTACTCTTGTCGATAAGCATCATAGGATTTTTTTATGACCACAGCGAGTCAGGACCTCGGTTTAATGTCTTATCTGAAAGACAGCGTCTCCTTCAGCACAGTGTCCCCATCACTGCACTGGGGCATTGGGGATTATTCCACCAGAGGGAAGATCACAACCTACTCGCCCACCAACACCTCCTCCAGCAGCAACTTGGTTTTCCTTGGTGGTCTGCCATCCAAGTACTAACCAAGCCCACACCTGCTTAGCTTCAGCCATGCAGCTGGAGCAGATTGAATAGTAGTATGGCTGCTGGCTGCCCACGGCTGCCCACAGGCAAATAGACTGCCGAGCTCTTGTAACACCATGTGGTGCATCACCATGGTATCCCCCAGGAGGTGGTCTCCATACACGACCCAAAATTTGCTTGGAGCTTCTGGAAGCCCCTCCACGCCCTAGTGGATGTTCCTACAGGATTTTACTCAGAGACCAACGGCTAGGTGGAGGGATTCACTAAGAGCTAGATAAAACCCTTCACTGCCTATTGGATGGTAACCCTGCCAGGTCTTGTCTTCTTCCCTTGGAGGAACTCTTTACCCCATGTCGGTCTCAGCATGTCACCTTACAGGGTTCTTTGGATTACCAACTGCCTTTGTTCTAGGCAGGAGCAAGCGAAGTGGCAGTTTGCTCTGATCAGCTACGGGTTCAAAGTACCCACTGGGGATGGAGGAGACCCTGTGCACCTCTACTCAAGCACGTCTCAGCCTTTCCAAAGCAGGACAACTGGCGTTGCTGCCTCGTTCCTGCCTGCCAAGTTGGTGACGAAGGACATCCGTCTCTGGGAAACGTCAAAGAAGCTCACCCCCCGGTTCACTGGCCCATTAACCATTACAGGTGTATTATAATTATCTGCGGTCAGGCTCCTCCTTTGTCCCCCCATGAGCAGAATTCACCCAATGTTTCATGTGTCTAGAATTAAATCTGTGTCTCTGTCTCATTACAGTCCTCCCTCCTGCTCCAAGCCTCCCCCCAGCTCATTGATGGTGGGTCCGCCCACACTGTGCATTGTATCCTGGATGTTCACTGTAGGGGGCACAGCTACCAGTTTTGGAAGACTGGGAGGGATATGGGCCCAAGGAGCATTCCTGGGTGTCCAAGTGCCATATCCTTAAGGCCTCCTTGGTCCGTGACTTATGCGTCAATGCCTGGTGTCAGCCGCAAGGCTGCTAGGAGATGTGGTGGTAGTGGTGGTGGGGGGTATTGTTACAGTCCTCGCGTGTCTTTAATTAGTTCCTCCTGTGTTCCAGCAGCCTGCATATGTTTTCATTATGTTTTTTTTTATTTTGTTGTCTCAGTTCCTCCTTTGCATTATCATTTGTATGTCACACCCCTTCTGTGAATATGTACCCTATATAATTTATTGTGATTTCAGTATGGTTGCTGAATTGCCATGCTTTTTATCCTACGAAGCCTAACAGCCAGTTTGCATCTTCTAGTATTGAGCTAAGCTCTCCTTCTGTGTGTTTTCAGTAAATTAATGATAGAGAAATGTAATTACTCTTAAGGGTCTTATTAATAGAAAAAAGCTCCCAAGCCTTCAGATCAGTCTCCAGGATTGGGACCATGTTCTTATTATTCCATTGTTCCAGTTTGTTCCATTGAGTCAGTTTAGTTAGAACTCCTCTCAAGCCTTCATCAGTCTCCAGGATCAGGACAGCATTTATCCATCACCCCTCAGTTCAACTGTCAAGCAGTCCTGCTTTTGTAAGGGGGATTCAACACCTGGCTTCTGCCCAGGGATGGTCACTGGCCTGGGCACAGACATGCCCCTACCCTCCCCAGTCATTAACAACATAGCTGGATTTCCTCTCTTCTGTTTTGGGCTATGACCTGTTCTGCTATTATCATATTCCTATTAAATACTCCCTTGTGGATTGTACACTGAATCAGTCTCTTGTTCCATGTTTGGATCATAACAGTTCAGAGGCTTAACGGTTACTGCTCATCCTCAGAAGTTACATTCCAAGAAAGCAATTCTGCTCGACTGCAAGTCATAATCTAATTCCATCCTTGCCAATCTGCCTTAATTTTTGCATTTAGTCACTCTGGCATTATGCTTTCTATATTAAGGAGTATTCTATAGAAATTTGAGGATCAAAAACATCAATTTAGCCAAAGGTTATGAGGAATGTAAGCTACTTTGCCAACCAACATCATGTTCAGGGGTATCTGCATAGTTAGCAACGTAGCATAGCCAAGATAGCTATGCAGCAAAGGTTAGCCAGCTATTCGGCCAGTTGTCTGATGATGCTATCTAAATGAAGCGAGTTAAGTAGCTAGCTACTTAGCAAGCAAAATTTGTGTGCGAATTGAAAGGTTATTGTGGAGATCTGCATTTGTCCGCTACTTTAACTTAATATTTGGTAGCAGCTTCTAAATCATTCGCCATGTAAGTTGCGTGCTTCTCGGTCGGTCAACCTCCCAGTCATTTTGACGTGAAAACGCCCATAAGCCGCCAGCAGCTGTAAGCATCTTCTGAGCATGCGCTGTAATAGTGACACACCTCCTTCAATAAGGGCAGTTTGGTTATTGTTTTGGATTCCTTGTTATATTGCCGAAGCTGGTCCAAATCTGAATCATAAGTTTAAAGTTACTGAGAGTTGAAAAACACTGACTTGGCCCATATACAGTAAATTAGATACAAACAATATCTATGAAACAAATTTACATTTTTACAAAAAAAAAAAAAAAAAACAGTTTTAAAGAACACTTCTTTCATTGTGTGCATCATCCGATAGTGTTTCAGCAACTGAGATGTTGGATGTCAAAACCATGTTTCTTCAGGTAACCTGACAAGGAATAGCCCTGTACTGATTAGAATGCACTAGAGGGTGAATTTACCTTCCATAAGTTTTTCAGACCTTTTTATTGACTTTTCAAAGTTTTTCATTTCTTTTATTTGCATTTTCCATGATGTGCCAACTCCTTTGGAATTAGGATCGTAAAATATGGATGTTCACTAGCTAAGATTCATACCATCAAACAATCATCTGATTGCAAACAAGGATGTTTATTGAGCAGATGTTTACAATTAAATGCTATAAATAATGGATAGAGGAAGAGATACAGATGATGAAGTCTGGTCTGAGGAAGACTTCGGTGAAGGTTTCACTGCAGCTCCCGAGCTCAGTGAATCCCTGGAACCTGTCCAAGAGGTGCAGCGGGACAAAAGCACGTGGACAGGCATGGGAGGGTGGGGCACAGAAGCGAGATCACAATAGAACAAGTAGTGTGAACATTAAGGCTTTTGTCAGAGACGAGCAGAAGAGGAGTATTTGAGGTGTAGTCCTGCTCCTGATCTTCAGCTATTAAGATCCATTTCATAACCATTTGATGATGGAGTTTTATTTATTGTTGAGGATTTTATTTTCTCACTGGAAAACCCATCGACAAGCAAGTCTCAGCCTTGAAGCAGACACAACCAGATTTCCTGCCAATATTGGGAGCTATGTTTTTTGCACCAGAGCATTCACATGAGGTACCTAGGCCAGAGCATTTAAATTTAAAAAATGAATCATAATCTTTCTTTATGCAGTTAATAAAAAAAGAAATGGCTCTTGGAGCGTAATTATTCCGGTGCTTAGAAATACCAGAAATCAATAGAGTTGACAAAGATAGGATAATTTTGACTCATTACTGTCATAGTTTCGAATTGACATCGATGGAAAATTTCCTTTTTGGCAACACAGCCTTAATGAGCTGCAATACCTCCAGTAACCACATGAGTTCACCAAACAGTGTATCATTACTGAGTGGATGCAGGTCACCCTAATTTCCAACAGGAGCCACTATTTTTGTTTGGGTCACTCCCCACTGAGCCTAGAGTTTTTTTTGGGGGGGGATCAGTCTTTTTTGAGGTTGCAGTCTTGATATAAAACATCTGCATCACTGTATCTGCCAAATAAATGGCATGCCACTGAATAATGTAATTTTTGGATTGCAGTCTTTTTTCTCTCAATTTGCCTAAGGGAACTACTTTTTACTTTTTGCCGTTGGATTAGTTGCCTGTGTTCTGTCTGTTCTCCTGTGTATCAAGCCTGTTGTTTGCTCGCTTTTGGATTATGTCCTTCCAGTGACACCCAGAGATTTTTTTTTTTTTTTTGGTCTCTATTTGTGGGATTTCTTCATCATTTAACTGTCTTGTGTTTTATTGAATCCTTGATACTGAACTGAAAATGTTTGGCTTTGACATTTGGATCAGCCCATTTCTGCCATGCTTGACATGCCTGTTTGACATTCAGGAGGAAAGTAAACTCCTTGTCCACTGGGGCCAGTTTTCTGCATCGATCTGACAGGAAGTCCTGATTGGATAAAATCCAAAAAATGGGTTTTGGAAATTGATCACATGAACCATGACTAAGGAAAAACCAAAATAATTGTTGTGTACAAGTTTTTCAGCAATGGAAATTGTTTGCTAAAGTATATGGGAAACAAAAATTCATATGCCATGCACTCAAAGTAAAATTAAGATAATGATTAACAATAATAGGCATTAGAAAAAGGACACCAGGGTTGAAGATTTATCCTCCTATAAAATAAAAATAGCCGAATTTCCATTTTTTTAAATCTGCATTTCCCCGTGAAGCAAGGTTACCTTTGTTATTTTTTACATTACCAAATATGCCATTGCATCATTTGTCCAGCAGATAACCACATTGGGGGTCTTAAAAGCATTATGAGCAGCAGAGAAGGAACCAGGCGTAGATCTGTTGAAGGCGTCAAGGGAACTTTAATCAGGATTTTTAAGCCACAATAGTCAGAAACAGAAAACAATGACTCAAAAGGCTCAAGACAGATGGACTTGTCAGGAGCAGCCCGAGTCAGGTGCGGGGCAAACTGGATCACTAGAGGTTGAGCAAGCCATTGTGTAGGACAGGTCCACAGTCAGTACCGAGAAGGCAATCTGGGGACACAGGACACATCGGCAGCGACCAATCTTAAATCCTTGGCTTTGAGGGACCGGCTGATTCACCAAACAGGAGGATCATAACACAGGGAAATATCCCCAATAAAATGGTTATTAATTTTCTTAAACACTGAGAATGGAGGTAAATAAACTTGAGGCTAAACTGGCTAAGAAGACCATGATGAGAAACAATACAGCAGGGAGGAAACATAGACCAGGAACTTAAATATACGCCACAACGATTAATAATGGGGAACAGGTGGGGGAAGGAACACAGCACAAGACAATAATTGAATAATGAGAACTAATGAAGGGAAACACTAGGAAAAATCTGAAAAGGACAGCTGAATTGCAGAAAAAAATACAGGAAACTCAACAAAACAGTTAACAAAAGTATCTCAAATCCAGATTTTAAAATCCTGGTCTTATCATACTTTGAGAAAACTGCTGAGATTATTTTGATCCCTGACAGCCAAGTTCCTTAGGAGTTGCGGACCCAACATGATCATGGTGCATACCATACCCTCATGGTAGTATGATAAAAACTCCGCCCCAAAAACAAAAAACAAGGTTAAAACAAGTTCAATCAGGGGAGACTCGAGTGAAACCAAGAAAAATTTTAATATGCACTGAGCATAAGTAGAATTCAATTCAATTCAATTTTATTTATATAGCGCTTTACATGGAGAAAAGGGCAGAGCCCAGACTAATCCCTAATCCCCGAATAGCGGGAAAAAAACTCCCTGTAGGGAGAAAAAGCCTCGAACAGTGGTGAGAAAAAACTCCTCATTGAGAAGAAATCTCAGGAGGAACCTGGCTATTCTGGGGAAGCCCATCCTCCGCTGGCTGAATAATAAATTGATGGAAAATTAGGTATGAGAGGATCAGGACAGCAGGAAGACAGCAGTCAGAATTAACATGCTTAAAATCAGACAAGTCTTTGGTGTTTGGACTCTTCGGGAAGACTCGTAGAGCAGGAGCATGGCTCAGAGCAGCAGCAGGAAAATCCCCCGAAGAGTCCAGACACTGGTGGCGGTGGTGGCTGAAGGCTGGTAGAGCTGGAGCGGCAGCACGGAAGGCCTGATGGAGCAGGGTGGCGTTGGGGAGGAGGAGGGTCAGCTAACGGCAGCATGCACGAACTAGAGCAGAAAAAAATGACATTTTTTAAAAAGACAGCAACATAACGATTGGCTAGCGATGCGACTGAGGTGTGCCACGGTTGGATGGAAGAGATCAGCTGCTACACCAGCTGACTGCTCAATTGACAGCCGCAGAGATTGACTGCAGAGGTTTATGGGCGAGCATGCGAGTGAATGGAAAGAAAATAAACGGAGTTTACGTGCACGAGAGAGAGAGTCTTCCTGACTGAACTTTCGCTAAGCTTCATGTTATGGACTGATATGACTGATAATGCAAAGTGCCCCTCTTACACAGTGCAACGTGTACTTAGTCTCTTCTTGGTTCTGAAACTTAGCTGAAGTTCAGAAACATATGCTCCACATAAAGGGGAACATGAAGTGCCAGCTAAAACACCAGTGTCACTTTTTTCTGCCACATTCACGCTAGTATCTCCCCTTGTGGTGGAGCAATATTAAACAATGGGAAAAAATGCAATAGTATAATTTGCATGTTGGGAATGTTTACTCCTGCAGCTGAAGGTTGAAGTCAGTCGTCTCTGCACTGTTCTCAGGGCCAAGTGCCAATACACTTGTTGAGCTTGGCGAGCGCTTTAATGGAAGGCCATCTGGGAAAACTAAATTTTGGTAGGTTGAAGGCACTGTATCCTCTGAAATAAATAGAAATATGCCAGCACTGCCAATCAAAGGCTCTGTGTTGTTGAAGCCCAACTCTTCTATATGCAACATCAACATCTCACTCTAGTCATCAATGGCCATGGTAACACTGGAGTCCTAGCAAAATTCCAACAAATATTGACTCTGCATTGTGCCTTCGAATCATCCTATGCTAATGGCTTGCTTCTAACTACTTACCTGATCCTTACAGCTGAAGATATCAGTCATCACTTGACTTGCCAAGCCAAATAGAGATTCAGTAGAATTAATATACAATTTAATGAACTAGAGTGATCTGGCAATAAAAGGTAAATAAAAAAATAAATGCATCAAATTCATGAAAGCAAATGTGCAGAGGTATGAAATCCAGGTTAAGAAAGTAATATTTTGTTATAATCACATGAAGGTATTATTTAGCATAACTGTTTAGTCAGGCGGTTTGGCATATTTATGGAATCACCTGGCTGAGTTCATGGGTGGGAAAAAAAACATGGCAGGATTTTTACTTTCTGAGTCCTGGACTTGCCACCTGCACCTATACATACTAATGCTGTAGCAGGGTTTTGAGCCTAAAGTATACATTAGCCAGAAGGCTTCAAGCATTCAACAGGCTTCAGCAATGTTAAAGCTTCCTGAGCTTCATTTAAACACATGCGCATGCATGCACATACCACATGCACGAACGCTGACGCATAAGCACACACACACACGCACAAACACGCATACGCCCGCAGGCACATACCTTGGTCTGTAAGCCCCCAACCAACCAAACGACAGAGTTTAGCTGGGCAGGGTGAAAGTATCCGCAAATCTGTCCTCCTTGAAACTGCTGGGAAGGAGACCTTCTTAATAAATTTTATTTAAGGACATTTTTTGTTTTATGTCTCTGACTCAAGTGAAATACTTTATATCAATATGTTACTACCAAGAATTTAGACCGCTATAAGGATCCTTCTGTTAAAATTCTCACAACATTCTTGGCTGGTACCACTGTCTGTCACACCGGTTAATACTTGCATGTCTCACGAGCTGACTAGATGCTTGCATTAACTCAGGTTGCCAAGGATGCCACTTCTTTAGGTGTAGCCGATGGCAGCTCATGGACTCAAAAAGGCCAACATTGACCATCCCTTTTCGAAAATGGAAAAACTGCCACGTGTAGGAGATTGATTTAATGACAGAGGTCTATGGGCACAAAACTCCATGATACAATAAGCTTAAATGTCCATCGTCCCTGGGCAAACTGAGAGGGGTATCTCATATGATATATTAACCTCGTAAAACGCAGTCCTTTTGTGCAAATTTCCTCCCAAACTAAAGTGCTTACTGTTCTTGATCCACTTTGACTCCAGGCATGATCATGGCCTTGTTTAAAAGCTGACACTCAGAAGATTGTTCTCAAGTATCTGTTCTCAAATATCTCAAACAATTGCTGTAAATATTACTCAAATTGAGTCACAACACTAGAAATTTAAGTCTTTGTCTGACAGAAAGAGATTCTATTTCTTCTTCCACCCCTGTGGCACTGTCACCAAGCCTCATTAGCCTAGAAAACTAATACAACCACAGCCAGACACTTAAACAACAGGTTCAAATGTTATGATTCTGGAACCAAAAATGAATATTTTACGGATTTCTTTTCTTGGTTATGTTTGTGCGTGTTTGAGCAAACCATTTTTGGAGTGTCCAAATTTCCCTGTGTTCCTAGTCATGGTTGCCTGAACTTTTCCAATAGTTTTACAACTTCCCTCTTTCAGGTATTTTTTCCCTATCTGTGGCAAAATGTTCACTTCAATATTCCCATCCAATTATTTTTCCCATCTGTAGCAAAATTTTCACAGCAATATTCCCTTCCAATTCCCTGCACTGGTGTGCGATCATATATGCATACTTTAGTAGCTTCAGAAACGCCTTTGCTTCATTGACAAAATCCTCCCTTGTTAGAAACCACTGAACCAATTCCTCCTCGTAAAAATAAATCCCTTGACTACCATACGCTCCTGTCTTTTAGAAGTTACAGATCACTGACTGTCTGTGTAAACTCTAAGAATTTGACTTTCCTACGAAATTCACAAAGACGCACAGCTACTACCTCTTGTAGTTGACTTTGTGACATTTGTCCAAGATTCCTTGTTTTGCGGATTAAAAACTACATAAGTTTTTATCTCTGGATGACCACCAAGATAAAAGCATTGATTTCAACATATTTTGACAAATCTGAGCAATGCTATAATACTGAACCAAAGGGACTGCCTAGTCAGGCTGAGGGTTGTTATAACACAATTTTAAATACAATTTTCGCTGCTGCACTTGCATCATAAAGTGGCTTACACAGGTAGAACGCTGAGTCCTCAAACCTTCGAATAATAGACAACCCCAATTCAGAAATAGTTGGGACGAAGTGTAAATTATGAATAAAATCAAAATGCAATGACTTTCAGATCACATGAGCCAATATGTTATTTACAATAGAACATAGATAACATTTTAAATGTTGAAACTGAGACATTTTACATTTTTATCCACAAAATGAGCTTATTTCAAATTTTCTGGCTGCAACAGGTCTCAAAAAAGTTGGGACACAGGCAAAAAAGGGCTGAAAAAGCAATGAATATATAAGAAAATCAGCTGAAAAAACATTTAGCAAGTAATTAAGTTAACTGGCATCAGGTGTGTAACATGATTGGCTATAAAAGAGATGTCTTAGAGAGGCTGAGTCTCTCAGAAGTAAAGATGGCCAGAGGCTCTCCAACCTGTGAAGGCTTGTGTAAAAAAATTGTGGAATACTTTAAAAACAATGTTTCTCAACGTCAAATTGCAAAGGCTTTGAAGGTTTCATCATGGACAGTGCATAAGATCATCAAAAGATTCAGAGAAACTGGAAAAATCTTGTAAGAGATTTGGTCGACGTGTTACACGGCAACCATTGTATGTAGCCAGCTATTTAGGTGAAGAGATGTATAGGCACTGGTGTATTAATATGAACGGTCCTTTCACTCCAAATTCGTGAAGAAAGCAATGGAAGTACATGAAGCCCAAGAGAGCAGGAGCGTATGAACTTGCTTTGTAACCGACTGAACTGCTAAACAGATGATGTGCAGATAACCCGTCCGAAGATCAACAGATCTGAGTGTTAAGCACATGGTTTGAGTGGAAGCAGTGCTAATCCAAGTGCACACAGGGGTTAATTGACTGCGAGAGCAGTCATCTAGACCTTTAAGGGTGCGGCATAAAAATGTCAGCGGTAAAAATGGCAGAGGAAAAAAATGTAAAAGTAAGGATTTCTTATTCTTGAAAAGAGAAAAGAGAAAAAGCACTGGAAACACCGCTTGAAATGTAATTTTAACGCACGGCAGCTCTGATAGGTTTTATATCTGCCCTTTTTCCCCTGACATTTTTTGCTCTGACATTTTTCCTCTGACATTTTTACTTGGCACCCCTTTGAGTGAGCATTTGTTTCACATTTCCTGCAATGATACACTGTTTTCAATGTATCCCCACACGTTCAAAAATATCCCAAGGCCAGCTGACGTGCCATGTTTCCTACTTACAGGGTTGAAAACATACCAAAAGGTGAGTCCATTTTTTAGTGTGGGTTTAATTATGCTCTCACCTGCACTTTTTTTTCGTCTGGTTTGTGGTTGGAGTGGATTTCACATACATTCAAATGGTTCTTGTGAAAGTCTGCGCTCCAGGTTTCCATGATAACTGTAATCCTGAAAGTTGTATAGCAGACGCGATCCAAGTTTGCATAAACCACGCCTCTTTCCTAAGACCGCCTTCATTCCAAGTTTAAGCGCTGTGGGTGTGACAAAGGTGCTTACAGCCGCGGCGTTAGAAAGCTTTGACTGGTGTAATTGATTTATAATGATTGGGTCCACACATCGGCGGGACCGGGAAAAAAGAACGCGCTGTCACCGCCACGTGAAATTTCAGAAACCTCCGAAGGTTTCTTATGCCTAGATTCCTCTGGGTGTGTATCTGCAGCATAACGTGAGCGACGCTATTTTGCTCTGTCTTGCAGGTGACTTCATGTTCCACCGAGTGCGAAAAGTCAGTGCAGCGTCCTGCCAGCTGATACAATCGACCTGCTCAGATTTCGCATATTTTGTCATTTTTACTAGGATATTTGTGCAACGAACTTAAATGCTTTCTATTGTTTTTTCTGCTTTAATTGCATTTAATGTCATTTCCGACTTTGTTGTATAGCCTACTATAGTCCAGCCGTGAACGCCATAGATTTTTAAAAAATGTGCCTGTGTTTGAATTAAAACAAAATCATAGAGAAGTAGTTGAAAAGTAAGTTATAAACAAATTTTATATCAAAGATTTGTAGCTAGTTTCTTTTCAATAGAAGCGTATTCCCCTTGATACTTACTTCCTGCCTGGCACAATCTGGTATGGGATTCCCATTAGCACAAAAACTAACGTAGTTGGATCCAATGACTGTATATGGTCGAACTATAGGAAACGTATCCCTGCTATATTCAGATCAGCACGACTGCGACCCGCCAGTGCCAGAAATAGAATCGGCGCGTATTCTCGGCGGAGCAGTGGAGAGCTGCTTCTAGGACGCTGCCGAGACGTGCCGTGGCGTGGCAGGTGGAATCACAACCATTGTCTTGAATGGCCGCGATCAAGTCCATCAACCGTGTTGCGGCAGTAACACGGCCAAGACGCTCCCGGTGGAATCTAGGGGTGAGCGTATCACACGACGCATCCAGTTAAGTGTGTTCCATAGTCAGCCAATAGAAATTCAGGAAACTCCACCACTTGATGATCTGCAGGCCTGACACATTTTGTGAAGACTTGGCTAATTATTTCCTGTCAAATTCTGAGACAAAACCCTGTGTGCGTTCATTTACAAGCAGGATGCGACGAAAGGCAGAAGACAATCAAACTGAACGTTTGATTATTGAAGTGAAGAAAAATTCTTGTTTATATGACAAGCAATCTCCAACATATAAAGACTGCAACAAGAAGGATGACATTTGGAAAGAAATCACACATCGTGTCGGCTTTGATGGTGAGTGGCTGCACATATCGCAGTCAGTTTAATGAGAAAATTACATTTTCTTATAATCATCAGTGAAGATCCCATAAAAATAAAATACATTACAACCCTGAAGAAGAACCTCAAGAAAGTATCAGAGAGCTCATGTATAGTGTAATTTTAGCCTCAAAATAAGGAAGTAAAATATGGATATAAGAAAATAATAAGGAAATAAAATATGGACCACAATTTTCTCAATCTGTCGTACTACAATACAGAGAGGGTCACTGTCATTGGTACTTCGGTAGTTCACTCAGCATGTCCAAAGCAATAATCATATTGCCATGGTACAGATCCCATGGGTGATACGAAATATCTGATGAGTTTATCTCGAACAGCTATTGCATCCTTAGGTGGTCTGCCCCCAGCTCTTTGTATTTCCCGGAGAATGCCATCATGCAGGTCATCTGCTCTGTCTATGTGAAGGTCAGGTTCCTATGGAGGAACAGGCACTCCATGCATCTGCAGCATGTTATGGAGGACACGTTGCCTTTACAACTTTATCTGCGTTTGTTGGTTGCAGTGGTATCTTCCGATGATACAGCCGCCATCGATTAGCTAGAATCCCAAAACAGTTTTCGGAAACCCTTCACGCTTGGGATAGCCGGTAGTTGTAGATCCTTTCACTTTCTGAAAGATTTTTAACAGGCACTGGACGAACAAGATGTTCCGCTGAAGGAAAGGCTTAGTCTCCAACTATGACATGAGGTACAGGTTCTGTTTCCTCAAATGCTGGGAGAGGCTGGTCATCTGGGATGTCAAAAGTGTTATTCACTAATTTCTTTCCAAGGTGACTTCTCTTGAATATTCCTCCATCACTGTTCGACCCATAGGATTCAATGTCAACCACTAGACAGCAATACTGGTGGTCAACTAGCCAAAGCAACATGACAGAAAATGATTTCTTGTAGTTGAAGTTGGTACAATCGGAACAAAAATTTGTACATGTTTTCCGTCGAGTGCTCCCAAGCAGTTCGGCAATTGCCATTTTGTTAGGAATCCTGTAGCAGTGTCTTTCCAGTGTTGACGGGCTGGGGTAGGCATATAGAGAGGCTGCAATTTTGCCCAAATAGCATCACAGGTTTCATTTACTATATTGGCAATGGTTTGGACTCCAACTCGATAGCTGAATGCTATTGTCTTGTACGAGTCACCAGTTGCAAGAAATCTGAAAAGACAGAAGTGAATAACAATGTCATAATTTTGTTTTCAGTACCTGCTGCAAAGCAAAAATGGAAGACTGTCAGGGATAATTATCGGAAGTACAAGAATAATCTGAAGTCCAGGAGTGGTCAAGCTGCCAAGGTGGTCACTCCCTACAAGTTTTCTGGAATACTTGGATTCCTAAATCCTTTCCTGGAAGACAGAGAGTAAGTTTTCCCAAACAATTTATGGGCTTGTGTCCTGCCCTTAATTTAAGGCAACAAAGGCTGAGATATGAAATATCATTGTGGTATAACCTGCTCGTGTTTTACAACTTCAGCTTCTCTAATTGTTCCATCTGTGCCACCATTGCAGGTCAACATGTAACCTCAGCAAAGGCGACCTTGTATGTGTCCACAAGGATGAAGATTTTGATGATGGGGAAAGTGCTGTTCAACTAAGAGAAGAGGTTGTTGGAGGTGAGGTTATAAATAATGATATTGTGCTAATGTCTCGATCTCCTGGGGAGCATTCTAGTGCTTCATCACGTTCTGCTGCTCCTACTGCCCTTCACCCGAGCGGGAATAGAAAGCGAAAATCATTGAATAATGTGACTGTGGATGAAGCCATTGTGGATTTTTTCACACAGAAGAAAAAATCCTTAATGAGCAAACATGTTCTGCCTGTGGAGGAAAAGGAAGATGACATCGACCACTTCATGAGGTCAATGGCGAGTACCATTAGAAAACTGCCTGCCCATGTTAGAGCAGATGTGAAATATAAAATTCACGGCATTGTTCATGATGCTGAAATAAATTACTTATTTCAGCATGGAAATGATTACAATCCATCAACGTTGACTGTTCAAAATAGGCTCAGTACTTCCTCACAATATGAATCGCATGCAGTTTCATGCGTTCAGGCTCTGTCTACTTGTACCATGGGTACAACAAAGGAACAGTAGAATTCATTTCAGTGCATAAATTGAGTTCATGGAGTCATACAGTTGGTAGACAAGTTCTGCTATGATACCAGGAATACTATCCATTTAATATTCATATCGCTTACAGTATTATGTTCAGTGATTGTTCACTCATCATTTTCAAATACATGTGGCTGGAGTCAGTCAAAGAAACACTGTATGAATAAAATAAAGTCACTTACCTCAAACAGATGGCTAGCCTCTCTTCTGTACCAATGGGCCATGCCAAAAGGTCAGCTCTTTTGTTAAGTCCTTCTTGAGTTTTTCGTGGAGATCATTGAACGTCTGTGGGAGCATACAGAAGTACTGGAAAAAAATCTGTCTTAGTTGCTTTACTAAATGGTGATACTCCCAATATTAGGATGTTTGCAAAAGGTCATGTACCCAGCATTCTCAGGTCCTTCTCCTGGCTTTTCACCTCTTCTTGTAAATGTACAGTGCCAATATCTCCTCAGTATCACTATCTGACTCTCCCTTGTCTGCCATGTTTACAGAGTGCGAGTCTCCCATAATCTAATAAGACCTAGTAACTCACTTTTGGTGGAAATTGAGTTAGACCCATTTTTGAAGTTACTAAGTTACTAATCATCAAATAAAGTGCCTACAGTTGTCACTATGAATACCCATTCTCTCTTTTTTATAGCAAGTTTATCCTGAAGGACTTCAGTTGTTTTGTTTTATCAGTTTCATGAAAAAGTGAGTGACTTGGTTTTACCAGATTTGGGGAGGAGATCCATGCCAAATCTGAGGACAAAGCGTGTACACCCACTTTTTCTGCCAAGGTGAAGACAGTTCACTGCTGCATATTACGTAGTGTATCCTCCAAGCGTTTTTCCCGGCTATTCACTCGGCGTTAACATGCGCCATAATCCGTGAATAAGTAGCCAGGCCCTAAGAGAGAATACGTGCAATTCAAAAGCGTGTAGCTGGAGGCGTGTAAATATCGACGTAAGTACAAATGGAAGAATTACGCCCAATATGTTCAAGGGTTTTATTCTTCATGGCACAATGGATATGTCCATCAAAAAGTGGCTTAAGATGGCAAATAACTGCTGTAAACATGGAAAGCAGCTAATCAAGACAAATTAACAGCTTTTTAAAATTCTAGTTGCAATTGTGGTTGTAACAAAATCCAGCATACCCAGTGGGGCGCCGGGACTGAGACCCACTGCTGTAGATGTGTATTCCTCTTGTGCATTTGAGGAGGAAATGATGTCATCAATCAATCAACCAATTGGGGATGACATCATGAATTAATCAGTCCTCCATATTATTCAGTATTACTTATCAATAATCATACAGTTTTTCACAACATTATTCATCGGTAATTATATAATCTTACTATTATGTACGCAGCATTTATATGTTACAGGCAAACTGTGTAATCAGGCATTTTGCAAAATGACTGATTCGTAATTCAAGGCATTTCACAAAATGCCTGATACACTATGAAATCTTATAGTTATGCGTGCTTGCTTTGTCATCAGTTTTCATTGTTGGAACACTCCTATATGTATAGAATATATTTGTTGAACTGACATTAGTCTGTAACAGAGCCTATGATCTTTTTTTTCTTTCCAAAAGTAAATTCCAAAGCAAATGATTGGAAGGTTTTTGTTCATATGGCCTCAGGGTGGGCAAAGGCTGAACCTTGGAATAATTCACAGAGGGCATGTTGGTTTGGTTCTAATCAGAATAGTGATTATAGAAAACTGCATTGAATAGCAGGCCTCGTATTTAGATTAGTGCTTCTGGGAACCTGCCCAAACGACGTCCTACAGTGTAAGTATTTTGGTCCTGTAGTCACGCAGACAGGATGTATAATCCATGGACAAGCCACTGTTGTGAGGTTTACCATTTATTAATAAAGATGTTTCTTCCCAAAAAGTATGGAGATGGCCTCGGTGGTTTGCCATGTGTTGTGGAGATGGTAAGGGTGGTTCAATATTAAATCTGTCTAAAATAAGTTTGGGAACCTGGCCATGGTCAGCTTGACCCGGAGTGAGGATACATCTATAGGAACTGAGCTAAATTTTGGAACTGGACTGGCTGCCTCCACAATTTCCACTATGTTCTTGGACAAGTTCCCTATTCCTTCAAGCGCACTTGGGTTATGCTGCAGGACAATGATTCGAAACACACCAGCAAGTCCACCTCTAAATGGCTTACAAAAACAAAATGAAGGTTTTGGAGTGGCCTAGTCAAAGTCCGGACTTAAATCCGATTGAGATGCTGTGGCATGACCTTAAACAAGCCGTTCATGCTTGAAAAACCTCCAATGTGGCTGAATTAAAACAATTATGCAAAGAGTGGGCCAAAATTTCTCCACAGCAATTTGAAAGATTCATTGCCAGTTATCGCAAATGCTTGATTGCAGTTGTCACTGAGGTTGGCACAACCAGTTATTAGGTTTAGGGGCAATTATTTTTCTCACATAGGGCCAGGTAGGTTTGGATAGCTTTTTCCCTCAATAAATGGAATCATCATTTAAAAACTGCATTTTGTATTTACTCGGGTTATCTTTGTCTATTATCAAAATTTGTTTGATGTTCTGAAACATTTAAGTGTGACAAATACAAAAAAAAAAAAAAAATCAGGAGGGGTGCAAATACTTTTTAACAGCACTGTAAGTACTAGAGGATGTCTTGTGTTTACATTTACGTTTCTGTGGTCCAAGCTATCACTGAATAGCTAACAATAAGCTAGGGATAATGGATTTGGTAAAGATAATGTTTTTTCCTCTTAGCTTAGCATAATAAAATAGTCATGATGAGCAGTGCTGCATGGAGAGGTAGCTAGCTAAATCTGTTTGTTATTTGTTATAGATAGAAATTATTCAAAGCCAGTTCAGCAGTTATATATCCCATTGGTAATCTTGCATAATTAAACAATTCAGATAGTTGGGCGATATAATAATGTTAGCCTTGTTTATGTTGGCTAAATTAGCCTTGATGATTTCACCAGTCAGTGTCTAATGTTAGCCTAACGTTCTGACATCTGTCAGCCAATTGACCGGGTTGGGTTTCTAAACATCAACATCCACAATTGTACGCAAAACAGGCAAAGTACTAGTATTGAACTGAGGCTACCTATGAAGAAAAATGCAATTAATGTATGGTGTAAGGTCCCTATTTTTTCAGGATGGTTTTATTCTCCCTTGAGCTTGAAAATAGGCAGGGACGTTCGGTGTGTGGCACCCCGAGCGCTTCTCGGCATCCCACTAACTCAACCTGGCACTCAAGAGCACACAACAGGAAGAAACCGCGTGGCTGTGTAATTGATGATAGGTATTTTCCTGCAGACATGCTGGCCAATAATTGGTTAATTGGCTGATGAGGAGCCACACCTGGGCAACATTGAACTAATGAGGCTTAGGGCTTTAAAAAGGGTTGGAACTGGGAACACGGGGGATTGTAAGCTGGCAGTGTGGTTTTGCCTGACCTATGTTTGTCTCCCCAGCACTGTGTTAAGACTGGAAGACGGCAGAGTTCCCCCTACCCCAGGGATTTGGAAGCCCTCAGGCTTGGCGACTACTTTTGAATGACTGTGCTGTTTTTTGTTGTTTTTTTTGGCCCCCGCCCCTTTCCCTCACAGGAGTATTTTGTTGGAAAAATAAACCAAATCTAATTTTTCCCACTGAATTTTGCAGTCTGTCTTCTTGATTCCCCACAGGTGTTACACGAATTGACCACCAGGTAGCATCATGTCTCTCCGCACTCACCTCACTGAGAGTTTAGCTTTCCACAAATAAGACAGTAACCCCATCTACAGCCCAATCTATTTTGTTTTACAACATTTTCACAAGCTTTGCGGGGACCCATAATTACAAGGCGAACACCGCAAGGGAGTGTCTGTAGTCCAATCCTGTTTAATATCATGATCAATGATATATTTGAGCAAGTTGAACGGGGTGTAGGGAAATCGTTATATGCGGATGACGGGGCCTTATGGGTAAGGGGGCGGAATCTCCAATATATACAGAAGAAACTGCAGGCGGCAATTGAGAAGGTGGAACAGTGGGCAGATGAGTGGGGTTTTAAGTTTTCTGTTGCGAAGACACAAGTGATATGTTTTTCCAGACGTCACAAAGTGATTTCCCTGAAACTGTATGACCAAGTAATTGAGCAGGTCAGTGTGGTGAGATTCCTTGGAATGTGGTTGGATGAAAAGCTGACTTGGGGGCAGCACATTGATAAAGTAAGGGATAAGTGTAAAAGGATTAACAATCTTTTAAGATGCCTGTCAGGAAGAGACTGGGGAGCAACCAGAGCGTCATTGTTAAATATATATCAGGCCATCATGAGAGCGACGCTTGACTATGGATGTATGGGGTATTTAGCGGCAGCAGCGAGTCATCTTAAAAAGCTAGATGTACAGCAGGCACAGGGACTGAGGATATGCAGTGGAGCATTTAAATCTTCTCCAGTAGCTGCCATACAAGTCGATATGGGGGAACTGCCATTATCGATCAGAAGATTGAAACTTCTGCTTGCTTATTGGGTCAACCTTCAGGGACATTATGATGCACACCCTGCTAAAGCCGTCCTGGAAGACTGTTGGGAACATAATGAAGGCAATTGTATGAGTTTTGGATGGATAGGGAATATAAAAGCAGCACAAGCGGGTTTAGATAATATCCAATTCAGTCCAACAGTCCCATATTCACATACTCCCCCCTGGTTATTTGTAAAGCCTTCAGTAAACTTTGAAATACAGCAACAATTAAAGAAAAGGAGTAAGCAGGTATCGGCTGAGTGGGTAGCTCAGAGTTACCTAGAACAACACTTCCCGGATAAAATACTAGTTTTTACTGATGGGTCAAAAGACCCTGATACTGGACGTACAGGAGCTGCAGTTTTCATTCCACACTACAAAGTACGCATCAAGAAAAGAACCACAGACCATTTATCAGTGTATACAGTTGAGCTTTCAGCTATTATATTGGCGTTGGAGTGGGTCGAAGAAAACAACCATGGTAGTATACTAATC
The DNA here is from genome assembly GCA_029692085.1 of Gymnothorax javanicus. NCBI lineage: Eukaryota > Metazoa > Chordata > Actinopteri > Anguilliformes > Muraenidae > Gymnothorax > Gymnothorax javanicus. Next base: position 36,622,776 of record CM056193.1, on the reverse strand, counting down.
GCATCAGACAGCTGGGCAGCACTCACTAGTATCAAAACATTGGAATCGTGTAGACTAGATCTCACTCTAGAAATACATAATCTACTCCACAGAATGTATAGGAGGGGGCTGATGGTCTGCTTTATATGGGTTCCTGCCCATGTTGGATTAGAGGGAAATGAAGATGTGGATATTCTAGCCAAGCAGGCATTAAAATTGTGCACTGTAGATATTGGAATTCCTTTGAGTAGGGCAGAGGGGAAATCAATAATTAAGAAGCGGGTGGAAAAAGTATGGCAAGAATACTGGGACATCCAAGACACGGGAAGACACCTCTATAACATTCAGAAACAGGTTGGGTTGGGAAGAAGGATGGGCAGAAGCCGGAGGGAAGAGGCAGTCATCACACGTCTTAGGATAGGGCACACTGGGTTGAACGACACACTTTATAGAATAGGTAAACACCCCGATGGGAAATGTGGTCACTGTGGGATGACAGAATCTGCCCAACATGTACTGTTGGAATGTAGGGCATATGAGGAGGAAAGGAGGGCACTGAGAACAGCAGCAGAGAGAGCAAACTTTAATTTGAACATGGGGAACCTACTTGGGGCAGGGTCAGTGGTGATCAGTCCTCTGTTAGCATTTCTGAAGAATACAAGGCTAATGGAGAGGATTTAGGCTTTTTTTTTTTTTTGCCTGTTTATCTACTGTCTCACTCTCCAGTCCAGTCGGTGGCGGTAATGCACCTTTAAATCGGTTTCCATCCGCCAGAAAACCCCATTGAAGAAGAAGAAGAAGCTAATTACAAGGCATAATATAACGCGTCTCTAACTTTTCATAAGGTAATGGTTCAGAAACTCCATGTTATGAAACATAACTCTGGCACTCTCATAATTGCTTAATTGCAAGGATTTTTTGAAATGGTGTTGTACAAAACATTTTTCTTCAATTTATAATGTGCTTTAGTTCCTAAAACTGCTCTTTTTTTTTTGAATCGCTAAACAAATTAATGACCCTTGCGATTTTGAGGTTGGAAACGGTGAAACCTCATCCTTTTTGTTGTGCTAGAAGAATTTCAATAATCTTTGTATGGGTAGTTGCTAAGCTAATATTGCTTTGGTGTTTAATAAAATTACTAGATAAAAGAATGGAGTAGATTTTTTTTGCTAGACAACTTAATATGTGCACTGCTGCTGCACTGAAAATCTTTGATCGCTAAAGAGATACATCCGCGGAGAATTGTAATTGTTCAAAAATGAGAATTCTAAAGTTGTTTTTTTGTACTACATCAACTGTTGTTTGCATTCGGTGTCAAGCATGCATGCTCCGGGTAATATGGCGGCTGTCTTGCACCATGACGTCTCTATTTTATTTACCTCATTGGTTTGACCTGGTGGTGGCACTACAGGGAAGGACGTAGGGTCACATAAAATGATTGGGTCCATCCTCCATGTTCCATGAATGAACAGAACGTTTCATGTCATTCTGATAAAAAACTGTTCTAGTTACCGCGCTAGCATAAAGCATCAGTGATGGCGGAAGCATGTAAGGTGAACCCAATTACTGGGGGGTAAATTGAATCAAGTTGATTGGTTATTGCAGGATTTTGTGGCGCTGCCCGTACTGCTGCACCCCCAAAAAAAAAAAAAAAGAAATGAGTCTATGACAGCATGATAAGAGTGATGAAAGAATATAAGTGCCTTATCATAGCCGAGGCTATGTAACATAGTAAATAAAGTTGGTTAAGAAAAAAAAATTAAACATGGGATTGTACACATTGAAAAATTAGTGCTGATATGCCTAATAATGGTATGTCTTAAAATAGTCTATTTGTATAGATAAACATTAAATCTGACACCCTGCAAAGTGTTCAGTGTACAATCCCTCTAGCATTTTTACCTTCGTATTGTTATGGCTCATCTTTAAATCAAACACAGGTGCAGAGCTTCAGTGCGGAAATGCCCACACGGTTGTTTTTCCCCCCTCCCTTATTTATTTTACTATTCGCCCTATTCCACTGATGGTCTATATATTATTTGAAATGGTGCTGTGATCTCTCACTTACTCGCTTTATGTCTTTGGCTATACTTCATACTTTTTATGGTGCCGCCTCTCCCTTCAGCCTAAGGAAGTTGAAGCTTAAAATACTGCAAACGTTCTGTCGATCAGAAAAGGTCTTGACCAGTTAAGGAGCAGTAGCGGTGCACATTTTGCAAGAAATGTGTCAGACGATGGAAATTATCTAAATACACCGAGGATTGTTCAGAGCAATAAATACCTAATTTTCCCTGTTGCTTCGTTACATTATGGCACTGCTGCCTCAGTAAAGCTGTTTAAGTTAAGGAAGGAGGTCAGACGGTTTCCTTAGTAGGTGGATGCTTGGGGAACTGCGGAGAAAACGTCACGGCACAGAGGCAAAACTGAGTCAGCGACATAGTTTCTTCTAAATTGTTGCTTGACGAAAGTAAGGTAGGCTAATCATCATTTTTCCTGAACATTCGGTACTACATTTCTTTTGGAATTTGCACGCATATACACCACTAAATTGAGGTAATATGTTGATGAAACCAGTCAACCACTTGCATACACTCCTGGTACATAGGGTGATTTTGAAATTTGTTTAGGAAAAAAGTCAGGATAATACGATATTGCTCATTTAATAACGTGGCATTGAACTGGCATGAGGCTTGTTTCGAATTAAGTTAGTTTAAAATAGAATAGAAATATTGCGAGAAATTAAAATTTGCTCCTTTGTTGGCTTTCATAAGGACCGTGTTGAGTGCGATATCCTGACTAAAACAGTCCTTGTCACAATGGCTGTATGTTTCATTTTCATCGAGCCTCTCAATACTGCCTCTGTCTTCATAAAATATTTAATCATTTAATAGGTTATTTTCCGCTTTCGCAGTCGTCTTTTAATGGTCGAGTATATAAAGTAAAACGATGATGATGATGATGATGATGATGATGATGATTATTATTATTATTATTATTATTATTATCAGGGGCTTGAATTGATGCTAGAAATGTAGTCATTCTAAACTGGCATTTTTTATTTCAATTAATAACATATAACCTCTATCCAATTAATGTGACGGTGTTGTAGAATTATATGCATAATATGTTAGAACCTAATTTCCATAAGAATTGGAACAATGTAAAATACAAATAAAATCAGCAAACAGATCCCTTTTAAGCAGTAGGCTGTTCAATTGTGGAAAAAGGTAAAAGACACAAATGACAAAGTAAGTGATGTTTAACTCATCAAATTTATGTTCTTTTTTAACTAAGATGAATTTCAAAACTTAATCTCTGTGACATGTCCCAATGGAATTGGAATATGTGCATGTTCACCACTGTGTAACATCACCTCTCTTTTTAATAACAATGGTCATTTTGTAATTGAGGACACTAATTGTTGGACTGTAAAAGGTGGATTTTGCTCCCATTCTTACCTGATAGAGAACTTCAGATTGTCAACCGTTGTAGTCCTTTGTTATTGTCTTTCGCACTTCATAATCTGCCACACATTCTCAATGGGTGATTCTCATGAAACTGTCCTGACTTTTGCAAAAACAATTTTAGATCAATTTTGCGAGTTTTTTCTCTCATTAGTGGCAAGCAGGGTCTCAATTAACTGGCTCAATTAAAATTAGAGATCAATACTTGTTTTTTAATACATTTTCAGAATGTTTTATTGAGTCATTGACCAAATAAGTTCATTACCGTCACACATTTTCAATTGATGATAACTGAATATGTATGAAAGGTAGACCTTTTATTTTTTTCATGTATGTTCTATTAATAGTTCAGAATAGCCACATAGCGTAAACATTCAGAAAAATGTTTATTGATATAATAACTTTAGTTATTATGTTCATTACTGTAATAAAATGACATGTTTTATACTAAATTTTTCCTGTATTGTAAATTTTACAAATAAATAAAAAATGTCAATTCAGTAATCTGAAAAGACTTGACAAATAGTTCCTGTGCAAAAATAAAATTTGAAGTTATCACTCATTCCCATCCAAATATTTACATATACAGCAAGTGTTACGGTAATGAAAAGCTGTTACGGTAATGAAAAGCTTTGTTACGGTAATGACCTCACATGGCATTAATACATCATGGAAGCCATGTTTTTAGTATTCACAAATTAGGCTATATGGTCCAATCTTTTTCACTGTTTATCATGTAAGGCTACATGATTAGATTGTCTTGGGTAATGACAAATTAAGCTTGACTTCACAAAAAAACAATGAATCAAGAGCAATTCATAACAGAATAACAGAAGGTTTAATGCAACCACAATCAATACAATGTATACAATTACATTTTCAATTAATTAAGAGCAATTAATAAAAAGTATAAAAGATATTAAAAAGTTGAATGGTTGCTGAATAGCTGAAAGTCTTGAGAGCATTTCAAAGTTTGAATGAAGTCTCTAGCTGAAAGTATGCTGAAGTAGTTGAAGTTTAAAGAGGCTGAAGATTTGAAGGATTTGAACATTCTCTCCATTCATTTTGAATGAGGAAAATTTTTCAGAAAAAGCTTAATATTTTAAAAAGTATAAATAACTTCAAAAAGTTGAATGGAAGCCCTAATGTCCTGAACAAGCTGAACGTTTTGATATTTGAACGATTTTTCTAGCACAAAGTATTAAGGACTAGTTAGACTGCAAAAAATGGCAGAAGAACTATAATAAGAATAATAAGAACATATAAAGATTTGGATAACAATAGTGTGAATGCTGACTCAGCATTCACACTAATAACAGTGTTTCCCACAGAATTTTGGAGAATATGGGGGCACATGTGTGGTGGCTGAGCGATGTCTGGGGGGGTCATTCTCACTTTGTTGAGCGGGGGTGAATCATTCTCATTTTGTTCAGCGGGGGGGTTAATTGCGCTCATTCTGCATCTTCCAGTACCTTTCCTATTCTCCTGTGTTTTTGGTTTTTTTTACGTGCGCATGTATGCTCAACACACGCAAATTGCTCATATTTAGACTATGGCGGCGGTGAATTTGACTATACCGGGCCGCCATAGTCTCATCAATGTATGGGAAACACTGAATAACAATCAGTAACTTCAATTCAAAAAAACGAGGGTAAACATCGGACACTGGGGCTAGTCAGTGGAGGACCCCCACTTGAGTAGGGAGGCTCTGGTTGAAGCTCAGCTTGCGGATGCTGATTTGGCTCCCTTTTTCCGTTTGGTGGAGGAACCTATCGGGGATACTGTGGTGTCTGAGGGGTATTACTTGCAGGACAATTTCTTGATGAGACGTTGGCGGCCTCCAAGGGATCCTGCCGAGGAATGGAACGTATTGCAGCAGGTAGTTTTGCCGGGGGGATATCGGGAAGGTGTGGTTAAAATGGCTCACGCTGGACCCATGGCTGGTCATGTGGGAGTAAATCGTACTCTAGAACGACTTAGACGCCATTTTGGTGGCCGAGTATGAAGAGAAGTGTTCTTGAGTATTGTAGATCTTGTGAGCCATGCCAACGTGCGGGTAAGGCTCAGCACAGGCCGCTGCCCGTGTCTCTTAAGCCGCTTCCGCTTTTTTCTACCCCCTTTACAAGAGTGATGATTGATTGTGTTGGGCCCCTTCCAAGAACAAAGAAGGGTAATGAGTATCTTCTTACAATACTGGATGTTACCACACGGTTTCCTGAAGCGGTTCCCCTCAGGAACATCAGGGCCCAAACTGTAATTGAGAGCCTCATTCAGTTCTTTTCCAGATATGGTCTTCCACGGGAGGTTCAGTCTGATCGGGGATCGAATTTCACTTCTACTGTTTTCCAAGGGGTTTTGAATCAGCTTGGCATTAAGCAAGTTTTGTCCTCAGCTTATCATCCTCAGTCCCAGGGAGCGATTGAGCGCTTCCATCGGACTTTGAAAGAGATAGTGAGAGCATGCAGCGATCAGTTCCCTAGGGAATGGGATGCTGCCATGCCTTTTCTTATGTTTGCGGTTCGGGATAGTGTCAATGAATCCACCGGCTTTACCCCTTTTCAGTTAGTTTATGGGCATGAGGTGCGTGGACCTTTGGGCCTACTAAAGGAGCGGTTAGTGGGTGAGAGCGTTCCAGAGGATTCACTCGCATATGTTGCTCAGTTTACTGATCGACTGCAGGTTGCTTGTGAGGTGGCCCGGCAGAAGCTTGCGGGTTCACAAACCAGGATGAAGCTCCACTATGACAAGCGGGCTCAGCCACGTAGCTTTTCGGCTGGGGATAAGGTGCTTGTTTTGTTGCCAGCAGGGGGCGACAAACTTGGTGTCCAGTTTGAAGAGCCGTATTCAATCATAAAGCAGGCTGGACCCTGTACTTATGTCATCAGCACTCCTGATCGCCGTGTTAAGACACGAGTGTGTCATGTCAATTTGCTTAAACCATTTGTAGGGCGAGAGGCTGGGGCTCCAGTGTGTTTTAATTTGGTGCAGCACCCTGAGGAGTGTGGTGAAGAAGTAGGTTTTACTCCTCGTGAGCCGGTCAATGCTCGCCTTCAGAATACGGAAGCACGGGAAAATCTCCAGAATAGCCTGACTCATTTGACAGCATCTCAAGTTGAAGATATTGTGGGCTTAGTTGAGTCTTTCCCTGAGTTGTTTAAAGACACTCCAGGTTTGACTAAGCTGGTGGTTCATGATGTGGACACCAGGACAGCTGCTCCAATAAAGCAGCATGCATATCGGTTAGCTCCTCAGAAGCGGGCCATGGTACAGCAAGAACTTGACTTTATGCTCAAAATCGGTGCAATAGAGCCCACGGTGAGTGAGTGGAGCTCCCCAGTTGTATTAGTAGTGAGGGAAGGTGCTGCGCCTCGTCTGTGCATTGACTATCGGAAGGTTAATGCCGTGACACGATCAGATGCTTATCCTATTCCGCGAATGGAGGACTGTATTGACCACATTGGCCAGGCTAAGTGGGTGTCGAAATTTGACCTCCTGAAAGGATATTGGCAGGTGCCTCTTTCCGACCGCGCCAAGGAAGTGTCTGCTTTTACTACACATGACTCCTTGTATGCCTGCAAGGTCTTACCATTTGGCATGAAGAATGCTCCCGCTTGTTTTCAGAGGCTGATGAATCAGGTGACCAGGGGCCTGGGCACTGTAGTTACTTATATTGATGACGTGGTTGTGTTCAGTGACTCATGGGAGAGCCATATTGGGCACATTTCTGCACTTTTTATGCGACTTACTGAGGCTTCACTGGTTGTAAATTTACCTAAATGTGAGTTTGGCCAGGGTCAGGTCACTTACTTGGGTCATCGCGTAGGGCGTGGTAAGGTACTTCCACGTTCTGCCAAAGTTAAGGCCATCATGGATCTCCCGGCTCCGCAGAATCGTCGTCAGCTTATGAGAATTTTGGGGATGTGCGGATTCTACCGCAAGTTCGTCCCTAATTTTGCCACTGTGACTGCTCCGCTTACTGACCTGCTGCAGAAAGGGGTTAAGTGGGTCTGGTCTCCAGAGTGTCAGTCTGCTCTAGACGCTGTGAAGGCAATTCTTATATGTGAACCTGTGTTGGCTGCACCAGACTTCTCACAGCCTTTTTGCCTTGCCGTAGATGCCTCCGACGTTGGAGTAGGCGGTGTTCTCCTTCAGGCTGGAACTGATGGTGTTGAGAGATCGGTTGCATATTTTTCAAAGAAACTAAATCGCTACCAAAAGAATTACTCTACCATCGAGAAGGAGGCTCTGGCCTTGGTATTGGCAGTGCAACATTTTGAGATATATGTGTCTAGTGTAGCTGGTGATGTTGTGGTCTATTCGGATCACAATCCGCTTACGTTCCTTGCCAAGTTTCAGAGCTCAAATGCGCGTGTTTTCAGATGGAACTTAATTTTGCAGCCGTATGGTTTGAAAGTGAAACACCTTGCGGGTAGAGATAACGTTATTGCGGATGCCCTTTCCCGGAGTGGCACTTGAAATGAGACGGCAATGTTTCTAGTTTTTTATATTGTGCCGGTCATTATGAGTCCGTGACGGAAGCTCTTTAGAGATAAAATTGGCCATGAATTCTTGGATTTGATAAGTGCCAATTTAGAGTTAGTATATTTTCTGAATTTTTGGTGTTGTGTTTAGATGTCACTTTTACCTAGATGTGTGGTGGTAGCTGGTCAGGTGGTGACAGGCAGAAATGTCTGTCCGTAGTGTTTTTACCAAAAATTAAAAAGAAAAAAAAAGGAAAACAGTCAAACAAAAAAAAAAAGATGAAATTGTGATTTCTTTTTAGAATTTTTGGCTTGGGGGGGGCATTGTTACAGACAGGCCATTTCCTCGTAAAATCATAACCCGGTAAGAGTGCCAGAATGATAGGCTAGGTGGCCTGATGAGATATTATTATTATTAATTAGATTTTTATACTTGGTGGATTCCCCTAGAATATTTCGGTTTGCTTGCATACAATTGGGGTTGACGTTGCTTAATGAGAATGGTTTGATCCCGTGACCGAGTGACGCGACTGTGATGATGATATCCGGGGTTAGCGCGGTAGTTTTGGGGGGCGTGCGTGTTAGCAAGTTGCAGCAGCGGAAGCAGGGCTTGAAAAGTCTCTGAAGATTACAGACACTGGGTCCACGTGTTCCCTGTGGGGAAAAGCAACCTCCAACCAACCGAACGGGAATCTTTTAGAAAAATAAAATAAAACGAACTGATTGCTGAGGGAAGCGTCTGCACCCCGCATCAGCACGGAGACTGGGCTGTTCGTCGCCGGGCGACTGGATCGGGCTGGCCATGCAAGAAGTTTCGACGATGAACCAGGTAACGTCAACCTTTCTCTTATATTGTTTGCAAGCAAACCGAGTGCATTAGCTGCATGCCACCCTGGGGAGCTCGTGGGGATACAGAGAACTTACTACCCTAGACAAATTCCGAGCAAACGCTCACTGTGTAAAACAAAAAACCTCGGTAAGACGAAGCTTGCAGTATCTCTGCCCAGGGAGGCCGTGACAGTAGCTTTTCCCAGGTGGAAAGACCTAATGAAGGAGAAAGACTTTCAAAGGGACGCTGAAGTTGCCTGCTTTCTTCTCGACTGGTAAGTAAATGTTACTGTCCAAATTACAAGCTTTTTTCATTGCTTGGTTGTGTAATTCGTTATATAGGCAGCATAACAGTAGAACATGTGTAGGTAAACAGCGTCGTTGGTGAATAGCAGCATAGGCTATGTTTGATGGAATAAGGGTTACATTTCATCATGCCCACTACCTCCATCAGTACGTTTCTTAGGAAAATAGACAACGGTGGCAAATGATGGTCTCACGCCTGCCATCAAGTTGTAATTTTATTGTTTGACAGGCGTCTCCAGGCAAATCCAAGATGACAGACTCGCGTTTGACAGTTGTAGGGAGCAATTTTAGCCATTTTGATGATTTAGCAACTGAAATTCAGTCAAGAAAATTTCGAGTTTAATTCCTTGTGCTGCTATATGTGGTAATCCATGTTACTGATGACACACCGGGTTGCTAGGGCACACGCAGCACGCAATCGCGATATCAATATTCTAAAGCCCCCTCTCAATAATAAAATCCCCCAAAACATATTGGCGCCTCCTTTTAAAATCGTACTGGCAAAGAAAAAGCCAGAAAAAAGCGGAGATTAGATTCGGAATTCTTTCTATGCAAGAGTTAACTACTCCTTCTTTCTGTATATCTCCCCATTTAAAACTACCAAGGTGGATACTGCAATGCGCTGTATTGGAATTTTGGCATACTCAGGTATGGTATGATATTACTAATGAGTAAGCTGACCAGCGGGGCGTGGGGACAATCGCACTGTGGCACGGTACCGAACAATTTTACTTAGTGCGAAAGCGGTCTGAGAGTTTGTATTAAAAACAAACACTCCGCCGTTGACCGCAGTTCAGCCTGGTATTGTGAAGTGGTATTGGATGACATGTCATAGCTTCTTGGTTTCATAACGGCTACTGTAGTTGCAACACGCCTTTGAAAAAGCGAGGTGCTAGAGAGCACTATTCGTTTGAATGCAAAATACAATTTCACCGCTTGATGGGAGAAATTCCTACACAATGTACCTTTAAAAATCACAGGAATGGGTTACAGACTTACTTTTTTTTACATGCTCAGAAATAGTGATTTTTCAACTTCTCATTTCGGCAAAATGAACACTAATGTGGTGTTCAGCATAATTTCCCGAGCATGTCGAAAAAAAAAAGTAAGTCTGTAACCCATTCCTGTAATTTGTTATGAATTTTTAAAGAAAAAAAACCCCGAAATTTTTAAAAATAAAAAGAATAAATAAATAAACAAATAAATAGATAATAAAAAGAATGCTGCTACAGGGATACATTTGGAGTGAGGAATTATTAGAAATATACTTGTATCAAGACTGGCGGTATGATTTAAATCCATTCAACTTAGCTTACTCTAGTCAATATAGTTAATCTCCTTTTCTGTCTACTACTACTCCTAGTACCAACCAACCCCTTGTAAACCAAACAACACCTAGTACCATCCAACCCCTACAGTATAACCCCTGGAAAACCAACCACAAAATTTGGAGCCCTGGTTATACATATATAATAAATTACCATTACACTTAATTTCATTACCGCAACAGCCTTGTATATGTTACGGTAATGAATGCAGAGCATTACGGTAATGAATGGCAGTCCCATGTTGCTAGCAATAATTAGCATAGCTAGCATGACTCGGCAGAAATATTTTCACTTACAGTTTGGCTCTATAAAAGTTACTTTTCCACAGAACATAAAATAATTATCTTCAAAACTATTTTAAATATACCCTGTTATGGTAATGAACAGTAGTAGTGTGCCAAGGGGTGTATATAATTACAATTTTTAACATATCTACCGGAAGAACTTGAAAGATGATCTTACCTGGTAGCCATTTTGCAACTTCTCCTCCACACAATGCATCATGAGACAAAAAAACTTTATTTATTGGAACACAGGGATTTTAATGGAGCCAAATATCTCTGTTACGGAAATGAACTGTTCATGCTCCGGACACATGTATTTGGCCCAGAAAATAATTATTCACAAATGGTTGGCCCAAAATGGTAACACTGCTAGTTAAAGGGTATAACCCCATCCATTTTTTATATTTATATGTATATTAAATTATGGGGATGTATTGTGATAATTTTGGGTTTAAGGTAAAAAATAAAAGTTCGGACACGTTACGGTAATGAACTTTTTGGTTGAAATGTTGTCATAAAATATAGAGTAATCCATCAAATGCAAAGACAACAGTAGTCCTACAATTAGTACATACCATAGTTTGATATATAATTCAAAAGTATGATTGTTTTAGTAGTTTAGTCTATCAAATCCTTACGGACATGACAAAATGCAATTTTGTGAGAATCACCCCAATGGGAGACGGGCCTGGGCTGCTGATGGGCCAGTCTCGTACCCATACTCTGTGACAACACAGCAATGCTGGTGTAATACCAGTTTGGCTTAGCGTCATCCTCTGGAATAAGCAGGAGCATCCCTGAAAAAAAAAAAGAAAACAATATCTGGAAGGCAGAAAATGTTATTCCAAAAGGTACATGTACCCTTCTGCATCAATTGTGCCTTCACAAACATACATTTTTTCCAAAATATATTTGAAAGATAGACTCATCCGACAACAGCACTCATTATCACGTCATGTCAGTCTATTTCAGATGAGCTTGAGCTCAGAGAAGATGGCAGTGCTTTTGAATGGTGTTGATATATGGATTTCACTTTGAGTATTAAAGTCTTAATTTGCATTTGATGATGCTATGACAAACTGTGTTCACTGACACAGGTCTGCTGAAGTTTACAAGCTCAAGTGGTTATGTACATTACAGAGGTTTGTTTGATCTTGATGCAGTGCAGCCTGAGGGCTTAAAAGTCATGCATTCTTCCCCATCTTTAATGCACAGAGTTTGGTCCATTTTCTCAGAATCTTCTGAATCTTTGCACTATATTGTGGACAGTCGATGGTGAAACCCCTAAATTCTGTGCAACTGCATGTTGAGAAACTTAGATTGTTCTTAAATTGTTTGACTATTTGTTTGTGCGGCTTTTGGCAAAGTAGCAAAATGTAAACGATACATGCTGGCAAAAAGGCTGCGCCTTTTGTGAAGACAAAGTTAAAGTTAAATTTTGGAAATATTTACAAAAATTAACACAGTTGATGAGATGAAACATACAAACATTTTTTCTTTGTGGTGTTTTCAAATAAATGTCCAGTGGCGATTGCTGAATAAAAACAGCAGAAAACAGTTAATTAGTCTTTTCTTTTCGATCATTTTTTTCAGTGAGCACATTGTCCAAAGATCTGAACAATCCATTGGCAGTTAAACATACAGCTTCCTTTTCAATCTAATGTTGAGGTGATTCAATAATAAACTCATTTAAAAAAAATGTATGCACTTGCCTATGTAGGCTTTACGAAGAAAGATAAACCACCACAGATCTTCCACGTTGACTTTTAGCACATCCTACTGAGCAGGCAATCAAACCTGCAGTTCATGACTGTTTAAATGCAAAAAATTCCCAAAAAAAAAAAGGTTGAAATGCCCACAATTTAGCAACCATATGAAAAGACTTATTTATTTCTTGTCTTTAACAAAGAGAATTGGCAACACCTGTCAGAGTTAACAAAATTATTTTCTATTCAGCAGCTGCCACTGTAAATGTAGCTCAAAGATAATCTAAAAATCACTTAATTCTCTTTTTATTTGCATTTTATACACTGTTCCAAATCTTTTAAAAACCTAAGTTGGTAGTGACATGAAAGACATTGATGCCATCAGTTGAGGGTCATGCCCTCAAATCATGTTCTTAGTTGAAATGAGTGGAACCCAGCGTGGCTTTCTGCTGTTGGCTTGATGTGGTTTTCTTCAGAAATGCCCTCAGCAATGCGTTATCAGTGCCAGAAATTGCAATGATAGGCATTACCCGGTCTAATGATGTTCTTATAACTCAAATGATGTTAATTATTATTATTATTATTCATAATAATAATAGTAGTAGTAGTAGTCATAATAATATTGGTCCAAGCAGCAAAGCTGCTGTAACCTTATTGTTTTTGCATTATTATTATTATTATTATTATTCCTATTTTTTTCATTCAATGGCTCGTAACTCCTGGACGGTATGGTGTAAACTTGGTAGGCTTGTTAAGAATAGTGAGTACTGCAGTCTGTAAGAAAATGGCGCTAATTTAGTTATTAACCAATTGATGGTGCCATACAGGGCAAAATTCAGGAACCCTAACACCTATTGACATGAAACTTGGTATGTCCCTTGGTAATACTGGTCCCTGTCTAGATTGCGAAAGAAAAGTTCTTACATTCTAGTGTTAAAATGTTGGCCGAATAGTGATCTAATAAAATTCAGCCATTTGTTTGTCCTATCAAATCACTGTAATTATATCCCCGAAATACGAGTTTTGGGGATATCACGGTTTCGCGAATAGTCACCCACATGGAAAGAATCTATATGAACATATATGCGCATATAGGCCAAATTCAGATACATATATGTGCTTATAGAGGGCATATAGGTCTCCTATATAGCTCATATACCCAGTGGCAGGTTCTGTTTGTCATACCTATTGTATAGCTCATATATCACTTTTGCAACTGTCATACATGAAGCCTAGCTCATATTTTTATTCTCAAGGTAATATCTGCATATTAGTCCAAAGTCCCTTGTAGAAATAACAAGAATTTTGCGCAATAACTTATTAATTGCATGTGAACATGTGAAATTGGCATCACATTTGATCCTAAATACATGTTGACATGTGACAACGGCATGTTATGTGTAAACCAGTCATTATTAACTATGGCAAGTGAGAGGAAACAAAAAGCTATGATATCAACACAAATATCTAATACTATTGTTACATTTTTTTTCCTGAAACATTAACAATAACAAGGTCATCAATTCTTTCTTGACCATACTTATTTCCATTCTATGAAGATTGAGTTGTATATTGTGGAAGAGAAGGAAATGTATAAAAACAAAATGGTTTGATTATGTTTATTTCATCAATTAAGCATTTTTTCAAGTTTAAGTCACTGCCAGATTCACCACATTAGATAAAATTGGATTCACATCATTATAGCTCATACACATCCACTGAAAGGTAATACACTACACTGTTACATCCACCAAATGCAATGTTTTCTATCTTGTCTGTAATGTAGTTTCTAGATGAATATGGCTCAGAGGTCCTTAGTCTAAATGCAGCAAAATAAAACAAAAATAACAAAATAAAAGTACACAGAAAGAACATGCATTCAAGTAAATATGCCTTTCAAAAGTCATTTTCATCCCCACATCTATTTGAGCATTTCACTGTGGTTAATGAATTTGAAGACAAAGTCTACATTTCTGTTCACAGTTTTAATGAACAGACACTTGTCTTTTATTTGAGATGCTTGTATAGCAACTAAAGTCCCAGAATTTTTCATACAGGGATGAAATAACAAGGATTCTTAAATTCCCACACGGAAAGAACCTATATAAACATATCGGTTTTAATCCCCGCCTTGTATCAACCAGCAGTGGTCGGCAGCTCTTTTCAGATGTAGCGTGCAATTGGCCAATGCGCTAAAGGGATGCAAATTGCAAAGGGCCTGCTGGGAAGGGTTATGTAGATTTTGAGTTCCCCTAGGCGCGTCCTGTTGGCTAGACGGCCGCTCATAAATGAGATTCTGTTGCAGTAAATGAATGTTCTGAGCTTGCAACAGTCCACCCAAACTACATATATGTAGCAATTGCGAATAGTTGTGTGCTGTGGACACTCTCCTAAATTATCAACAGGTGGGCACATGTGCGAAAGAGTCGAAGACTGTGTATATAGTTCCTCAATTGGATATCCCAGATTCTGGTGGAATTGGAAATGCCAAAGAAAATAAAATAATTGAAGCTTTAATAGGCGGCTTTCATATATTATATGAAATATAATATAAACGGCCAATTTTATGTATGTCACATATATGCAAAACCTATATTTGGCCCTATATTAAAACCTATATGTTTACATAGGTTCTTTCCGTGTGGGCAAGGAAATACGCACATCCCTTATACGGGTGCTGAGTTCAGTGAAAGACAATGAAAAAGAAAATGAAACTCGCACACTCGAATGCTCCAAATATTTAATAGAAGACGTTTCGAGCCAATGCTCTTCGTCAGGTCATCTTTTTACAAACGTGTTTTCTGCGCACCTAGATAGGTACCCACGGACAGCGTCATCGATGGTGGGTGGACCTACAAGTGAAATGATAGCATTCACATTTCTAAATCTCTTTGCAAACATTCAAAAACCTTATCAAAAGGTAGAGAGAACGAAAAAGCAAGATGAATTCTTCATACAGGTACAAAGGTAACAATACCACAAGTGTATGAACCCATTACAAAAAATGATTAATAGGGAAATCTTCATTCATTCCTTTTGGAGACACAGGGCTCTATCTTTCACACTGCCCTACCCGTTGCCACTACCCGCTACCCGTGAATTACGCATTTAGCAGCTTCCACTATCCCTAAACGGTATCTTGCGGCCACACAACCCGCTATATATTATGCCGAATCCTTTATTTGCGACTGGAGGTGTGCCCGTGGGCGTGTTTATGCGCTTTCCCTACAATTGCTATCTTGACCACACAGGTTAGGGAAAGCGTATAGCGGGTCCTCAAACCACCCGCTACCCATTTGGCAGTTGAAGACACGGCTTCTCTCCCCCTATGCGATCTAACAGTGACAAATGGGCTACATTCAGTTCAGAAAAATAATTAATTATAATTAGGTCTATGCACTGGCACTCATCGACGTAATTTTTTTTTTTCCAGCGAGAGCGGCATTTCAGAACTCCTCAGCGAATGAAAGTAATTCTGGAGTCAAGTAGGTGGTTTCGTCCGTTTACATTTTTCAATCGGACAGCTGTCTATTTTTTTTTTTTACAGCAAGTTGCGTGACCGTGCTGCAAAAACAGGTGTGCGTTCTTGTCGCCGAAATTACCTTCATTCGCAAAAGAGTTCTGAAATTCTGCTCTCGCTGGAAAAAAAAATTACCGTTGCTGAGTGCCAGTGCATAGACCTATTTATAATTAGATTATTTTTCTGTACTGAATGTAGCCCATTATTTTGTCGCTGTTAGATCGCATGGGGGAGAGAAGCCGTGTCTTCAATTGCCACTTGATTATTCTTGAATTGGAAAACGTGTTAATAAGGGAAAACCATCTAGAATTAGCCAGGACTAATTGTAGTCAATAAAGGGATGGATATTTTCTCCCAAATTTTCTGGTCTAGCGCCGGCCCTGAGTATTACTTCCCACAGAACGAGAATGCGTGACAAAACTGCACCTCTCCCGTCAGGCAGTGACTGAATTATGTCACCTGGTTGCAGATGATGTTTACACCGCTGCCAGCTGTCCGTATGCCTTGCCCGTTGCTGTTAGGGTTACTGTGGCACTATTTTTCTATGCTAGTGGGTCATTCCAACACCCACTCAGCTCAATTGGAGGCATGACCCCATCATGGCGAAACGCATTTTTTTTTTTTTTTTTTTTTTTTTTTTTTTTTTTTGAAGTTTCCATCACAAAGGGGTAGGCTTGATGTTTTTTTTTTTTAAATTACATAACAAACATTAAACAATACGCAAATGTCAAATAATAATAATAATAATAATAATTAAAACAAAAACAGATCCTCCCCTGTCCGGATTTGACCTCATGCACGAGCAATTTAACTTCGTCTTCAGAGAAACGTGGCGACCTTCCTCTCTCCATCACGGGTTTCGGTTTGAGGATTTGGGATAGCGCAGCCTGCTCCTAAAGGCGATGGCACCTGGCACACTGATTGGTTTAACTGGCGTAACGCCCAAACCACGCCTATGCATAATATAACGGGTAGCGCAGGTGTTTTAGGGATATAGGCAGGTGTGCAAGATAGCAACTTTTGCGGTGGAACGCCTCTTACGCAATGCTAAATCCCCAAATAATGGGTTTAGGGACTCTGGCGTAAGATAGGGCCCATAGTATCCAGAGTATAAATCCAAAAAGACTCTCGCTGCAGTAGCAATTTATTTGTATCACCTATGTGTCTAGGACATTTGACATGTTCGATACCCAAATATTTTAAAGACGCCACATTATGTTTTGCCAACATGAAATGCATGGCCACCGGGCTTGTAGGATCCTGGTTCCGAATACTGGAGCGATGCTCAGAGATGCGTGTTTTTAATGCCCGGTTAGTTTTGCCTACATATCCTAAGCCACGTGGACATTTAAGCAAATACACTATATTAGTTGTAGAACAGGTAATGATGCCCCTGATATCAAAGCGTTTCCCTGAAATGGGGTATGTGAACGTGTGGCTTTTAGACGTAAAACTGCACTGTGCGCAGCGTCCACATCTATAATTGCCCTCAGGGACGCGATCCAGAAAAGTTTCAGGTTTCTGGGGCAGGAGATCTGATTTGGTCACTATTTGTCCAATGTTGGGGGGACGTTTGTAAACAATTTTTGGCGTCTCCTTGAAAGTAGTAGACAGCTTTGGGTCACTGCTCAGGAGGTACCAGTGTTGTTTAATTATTTTTTCAAACTCTCGTCCCAAAGGTGAATACCACATAATGCACTAAGGGCTATTATCAGAGGTCCTATTTTGCGTGGATTGTAAACACTCATCTTGTGTTTTGTGCTCAAATTTATCCCGTGCCCTTTTTTAGCCATTCATTTGGATAGCCATCTTAAAAACGTGTGTCTAGGACGTCACTTTGTTTTTTATAGTCAGTTTTGTCACTACAGAGTCTTCGTATGCGGCTGTATTGACTGACGGGTAGACTGCATTTCAGTGGTAGCGGGTGGAAACTATCCGCTCTCAATAGCGTATTCCTGTCTGTTGGTTTTTTATACAGGCTTGTTTTAAAACCTTGGTTGCACCTAGTAATCAGGATGTCAAGAAAACAAATTTCTTTTTTATTGAATGATATCGTAAATGATAGGGACTGGTTGCTGGTATTAATCCCCTGGAAAAACCTCTTCAAGTCAGATTCGCTGCCATGCCACAATAAAAAAAAAAAAAAAAAAATTATTATTGTAATAGTTAGTTATTTATTTTTAATAAATTTGCAAAAATCTCCAAAAAACTTTTTCCACATTGTCATTATGGGGTATTGTGCGTAGAATTTTATAGGAAAAATGAATTTAATCCATTATGGAGTAAGGCTGTAACATAACAAAATGTGGAAAAAGTGAAGCGCTGTGAATACAGGGATGGTTCCAAATTTTGCAGTCCGGATCCATGTTACAGGTCTCACAATTAACCACACTTGCACATTTTTTAGCCAACTATATGAGGCAACTTTTGTGAAAATATCTTAGGTGTGTTTTCATACGAACCTGGTTGTTTTTCAAGATGAGCTTTACGTTTTGCATCAATTTTGGTCAAGACATTTTTCAATGGAAAATTTTCTAAAACTTCTTCAGTTTTTCACATATATGCTTATGTTTGGTATCAAAATGTCCGTCATGTTGTTGTGTAGCCATTAAAAGTCATCTGATTTTCAGAATAATCAGTTATGGGTTTTAATATGGACTTTTTGAGGCCTTATCCCACAAAAATCTTGAAATCACTAAATAGGTCACAGTTCACCTCCTGTTTGCAAATTTCACATTTCAAATCTATTTTCTGGACAGTCCCACAAGTAGGTACATATAACAAGAAGATGGTTCAAATTGGGCTGTGGGCAAATTTGCCTATACCCTGCAAAACCTCCTTTCACTATGTTAAGTTTGACCTTCGAAGGTCACCGAAGGTCAAGTTCAAGGCCTCCACATGAAAGTTTTTATATGACTTCCTATAAGTGTTCAGTACACATAATTATGTTCCCTATCTTCAATATTTTCAAGCCTATATGCCTTTTGAAAATTGGGACATTTTGCTTGACCTCAAGTTTGACCTTTCAGGGTCATCTGAGGTCAACTTTAACACATCCAAAATATAGGTCACATATGACTTCCAACACGTTGATAACACAAATTTCATCTCTATCTGCAACCATTTACCTTCCACAGGCGATTTTGCCCATTCTCCATAAGACCCTATGTTAAAGCATGCCGCCCCCACTAGACCCACTTCCGTCCATTCAATCAAAATGGCAGTCGCAATTTACATAAAACGTATCAAGGTGAGTTGATTGCCTGATTTAGAAAAAAAAAAATTGATTGACATTTTTTGAGAAATAATTTTTTGAAATTTCAAGTTCTATCTTGAAACATTGTAAATATTTTCCCTGACCTCGAGTTTGACCTTTCAAAGTCATCTGAGGTCAACTTTAACATAGCCAAAATGTAGGTCATAGATGACTTCCTATATGTCGATAATACAAGCATAATCTTTATTTGCAGCCATTTGGCCTCTGCAGGCCATCTGGCATGTACATAAAGTACAGCGCCCCCACTAGACCCTTTTCCGTCAATTCAATCAAAATGGTGCTTACACTGTTCATTGCGGGCACCAAGGTAAGTTGATTGACTGATTTAGAGAAAAATCTATCATGCAGTTTTGGAGAAATTATTATTTAAAATTTCTCAGTCCTATCTTTAACACTGGGGCCAAAATTTCAAGGGCCCATAAAACGGACAAAAATGATTCAATCAAAAATCTGAAAAAAAGTGTCTGGAGATATGGTCTAATAGTATGTTATAGCAAATTTATACGAAAATTCATCGGGCCAAAAAAATATATAAAAAATGTTCCAGACGACGGATGCCACACCACGACAATAGCTTATTGGCCCTATTTGTTTAAACTAAACAAATAAAATTGTTGTGGTTAGATGGAATGTATGCCTGTAGTGACATATAAGTGAAATTAAATGAGTTTTACAGGTTGGTACCTGAGAAATCTCAAATGGCACAGAGTCAATTTGGAGATGCCACCTAGACATTGGCGAACTAAAACCTCTCTAATTTTTCTCTGATTTACTTGATTAGAATAAACTTTGGCACAGATAATGGTGCAAGTCTGTGCTGTAATTTTTAGAGGTTTCAGACTGCAACTAAATAATATCAAAGGGGATAAAAAATAAAATTTTATTAGGCGCAAATGAGATCTTTCATTTATGCTGTGTTCCATCTTCATTTACTCTGACTCTGTGACATATATACTGATTTTTACACCACGACAGAAATATCCAAGGTGTTACCTTAATTATAATACCAAGAGTATTCAAATAGACCAAGTAGTCGCAGAGATATACACATTTCATTTTGGGCTTGTCATTTTTTAGCCAGAGGCTCAGGGCTTAATAGGTCAAACTATATTTAGATGCATGAGTGTAATGCACCAAAAATTTGACCACTTTGTCAAAAGGTCAAGGTCTTGGCAGACATAATTATGGTCACTTTTAAGCAAACCGCTTTCTTGGTCGCCATTTGCAAATAAATGCTATTAAACTTGGTGTTAATATGCCCTTTGACCTGGCCCATAAGCCATTAGAAGGGATAAGACATCTATTTCATCCTTCACCTTTAACCCAAAAGATTCAATTTTCAAAGAAAGGGAAATATTGTTCTCTTTAAATAATGAAATTTCCTCTTGTTTTACGCATTATCCTGAGCCAGCTGTCATAGCCAATGGTCTTTCAGCAAGACATCTGTCAGCCTATGGCTGACCTTTCATTTTTATATTGGACCGTCTTCAGTTTTGATATACAGCAGCCATCTTGAATTTGGTGTCTGATGATTTATAAGAGCATGGATGATCAAATCAAATGTGAATTTGCTGTATATGTTGGGGGTAGACAGAGGAAGTTTTCTTTCAAAAATGGGCGCACTGGGATTCTCAATATGGCCATCATAGCAGCCTACTTGAATTTGCCTCTCATCAATTTGAGGAAAATGGATGATCTGATAAAATTTTAATTTTTTGTGCATGTTGGGGGTGGGTAGAGGAAGGTCCCTTTCAAACATTGGCACACTGCCAATTTCAGTTATGGCTGTCATGGCAGCCATGTTGCGAGGACAATGGATTATCCAATAAAATTTGAATTTGCTGTGCGTGTCGAGGATGGATTGACAAAGGCTCCTTTCAAAAATGGGCTCACTGATTTTCATTATTGTCGTCATGGCAGCCATATTGCGAGGACAATGGATTATCCAATCAAATTCGAATTTGCTGTGCTTGTCGAGGGTGGATTGAGAAGGTCTCCTTTCAAAAATGGGCTCACTGTAATTTTCAATATGTTCATCACAGTATTGATCTTGAAATTGGTTTCTGTTTCTTGTCAATTTAAAAGAGAATGAATGATCTGATCAAATTCAAATTTGCTTTGTGTGTTGGGGGCATGGGCAGTGTATAAAGATGGATGACTCCACTTCCCAGCGCTGTACAAAAATGGAGCTAAAATATCCTTCAAACGGACACTGCCATCTTGCACATTTGGAGCCAGAGTCTGCTCAGTAGTGATGGAGGGTTGAGCCATGGTATTGAGGTACCGCCCATACTCCTGCCATACTCGTAACCACATCCCCTAAATATTTTACGTAGCCCAGATGGCTTTTTCTGTTTGTGGTAAACAGTGGGTGATGTACACAGTCAAGAGACCAGTTCTACCATGACTAAAAGCTTGTTAAAGGGTTCGATAGATCAGATCTTTTCCCAGTACAGTCATATGACACTAAAATATGTTTGCTCCTGTCCTCGTCTTTGGCAGTTAGTTACTTAGCCAATGTCCGGTACTAGCAAGCAAGCTAATACATTGTCTATGGATAAGGAGCTAGCTAGGTACATCATACAAGCCTACTGTAGAAATCTGAGCTAACGAACCTTTGAAAATAAGGTAAATAGTGTCTATGCGTAAGTAGACTCCCCACTGTCATGGGCTGTAACGTTAGTTTTAACTTGCGAGCAGACTAGCTAAGGATGACCCCTCTGAATCTGGATTTACTAACCTTAGTTAGCTAGCTAGCGATCAGTTTTTTGGGTCACTCATGCGAGCAATGAAAATTTATTGTAGAAAGCCCTTTGCACTGAACATAATATTGCTGTGAAGAGTAGCTACATTAAGCTATGTTCAAAGTAAAGAGCTTGTTCTACCAATTTCCATGGCTGTCTTCAATGACCTATTATAGAATGTTGCTAAACTTGCAAGCTAGCTAGCTTTCACCTCTCTACAGTACTAACATCACTGCAAACAGTACATGACTCTATGTTCAGAGCAATGACCATTTTACAATCAATTTTCGTTAGACTTGCTAATCAATATGGGTTACATTCCATTGTACTGGGACCTAGCAACTTATCCATGTGTAATGCTAACACTATAGCATTATAGCTTCTCTTCTTGATGGTCGCTCTCCAGCTCCGTGGAATTCCTGGAAGTTAATCAAGAGGCAAGGACTTCTCTAAGGGTAGCTGTCAATCAAAGCTGTCAATCATGACTTTACACCACCTTTTTATTGTGTCAAATAACTACATAAAACAACACTTATAAGAAAAAAGAACAAGTGAACATATATCAGCATGGTCAGAACCACTTAAAATTACTGAGACCATCTTCGGAAACAAAAACTTATTTGCCACGTACTTAAATATTTCAGCGAGGCCAATGTCCCATCCACCAACATGCAGGGGGCGGGCTTATAACTTGTACTGCAGCCAGCCACTAGATGTTGATCAAGACGTTTTGCCCGCTTTTGGGGAGGTGTTAGGTTGTCCATCCTTATATTCAGTCGATAGTTAGGGGTGAGAAAAGGAAGGTTCCTTTTGAAAACAGATGAGCTGCGATTTTTCATCAAACAAAACATCTGTAAGTCAAGTACAGAGGGATGCTGTCAATGCTTCTGACAGTACCCATTCAGGAACTTATCCAATCATTCTTTGTACATGTTCTTCAACTGCAGCATCAGGTGCATATGCTTCGGCTCTTGTTTTGAGTTCTGCAATGTTTTACTCTGTTCTAATGTCAACTGTGTATATTCAGCTAATTGAATTGGTGAATTCAATAAGGGCCCAACTCCATGGCGAAATTCACCAAGGGCCCTTATTGAATTCACCTATTCAATTGTATAATTCTTGGATTCTTTTCAACTAAAGGTTAATTTAAATGTTACCTGTCATCATGTGGAAGACCATTCAGATATCAGAGGAGTTTGAAGCATTGACACACAGACAAGCAATTAAAACCTGTGGCATACACTGCTGAAATGAACTGGCAAAAGTGGATTATAATTGATTTCAGTGCATGTTGTTTCTGTTGCCAAGAAAATACTGATGGATTTTCTATCGCTAAGAGTAACATTTAATGTAAAACAACATCAATTCAGTTTTGATCAATTTTCTTAGATGAGAAAATAAAAAGTGAAGACTCCATTCAAGTTTATTGAACCTTCATGTAATTCAAGAGCCTACAGCTAAAAATACTATAGTCACATTTTCACTCACCTTGAGGCAAGCATGGGAAACGGTCTTTTTTAGTTACTTAAGTTGATTTTCTCAATTTTCTCAAAATGGACATTTTGTGACATAACCTCAATGTGCTTATGTAGACGCCAGCGGACATGGAGCTGCTCTATTTATGCATGCAGTAACACTATTCCATGACTAGATCAGTTATTGAATATTCACTAGCAAGCCAAGCTCGAACATGGTTTAGAACATGGATGAGTTCAGTTCCATCCCTGTTTTTCTGGAGGTACGTGAATTAAACTCAGCTAAGCCTGATGTGCAAACTGCTCAATATACAACGTACTTCCCTATAGTATCTATTCAGCAGTTCAAAAAAATGATCTCTTGCCACAGAAAAAAAAATCATGGTCCTTTGTAGCCACCACTTCGGCTATAGTGAGTGAGCCAATGGTGTCCCAATTAGTGGTTAAGAAAAATTGGTTACAGTGCAAATAGTTTTCAGTGATATTTTCAGAATTTCCTCCCAGTGAGATGTGCATTTTTTCTTCATTCTAAAGAGTCCCTCCTTCTGTGTTACATTAGATTGTATAATGGTGACCATAATCAATTCAATGCACATTTTTCAATTTTCTTTTTCTACTTGCAGATTTTAATCGAGGACCCGCCAAGGAGATGAATGACAATATACTGTTGATGCTTTTTTTCCTGTGCTTCAGTAAGTGCGGGGACATATACTTCCTACTTTAGGGTATATTTACTCTTTTATTGCAGGAACTCCACTTAAATCTGGAGTTTGAACCAAGTGATAAATTTTGCCTCTTTTAACTGATAGGATATAAAAGATTTTATTTATATACAGTTACTTTCATAAATATTTGGAAAAAGACACAATTTTCATTGTGTTAGCTATGTATGCCCCAACAATAGGTTTGAAAAGAAGCTATCAAGATTTCCTTGAAGTACATACTTTCAACTTTAATTGAAGGGTTTTGTCAAAGTCATATAGCATGCACCATGGAGGAATTACACCCATTATATGTAAAACCTCCTCAATTTTAGTGGATCACATGCAATTGAACAAACTATCATAGTCATCTATTATATTGTCAATTTTAATACTCTGTGCCAAACCTTTTGCAGTCAATGACTGCCTTAAGATTGGAATCCATGGACATCACCAGATGCAGGGTTTCATCGTTGGCGATGCTCAGCCAAGCCTTCACTGCAGCTGTCTTCATTTCCTGCTTTGTTTTTGGGTTGTTTTGCTTTCAGTTTTGTCTTAAACAAGTGAACAGTATGCTCACTTTGATTCAAGTGTTCTGTAGGACATTCCATCTCTTAGCCTTAAGAAATCCTAGGTTTTTTTTCAGTATGTTTCCAAAACATTGGCTACCTGTATTGTGATGCATTGTCCAAAGATTTCTGAGGCATTTAGTTCAATCTGAGCATACAACCCCTGGCAAAAATTATGAAATCACTGCACACTAAGGATGTTCATCCTGCTTTTTTACTTCATAGCAAGTAAACAAATCACAGATATGTCACAAAACTATGTTTGTTTTTTTAAAATAACATACGATAAGATAAATATAATAATAATAATACATTTTATTTGGAGGCGCCTTTCAAGTCACCCAAGGTCACCTTACAGAAAATAAAAGCATAAAAGATCAAAAACATCATTAAAGCAAAAGATCAACATAAAAACAAGTGAAGTGCACAGTGTCCAGTTAGAGAGAATATGCCAGTTTGAACAGGTGAGTTTTGAGTTGGGATTTGAATGATGTGATGGAGTCTGACTGTCTTATGTGTGGGGGGAGGGAGTTCCAGAGTCTGGGTGCTGAGCAGCTGAAGGCTCGGGCACCCATGGTACTGAGGTGTGACGTGGGGATGGTTAGTAGTCCAGCAGAGGTTGAGTGGAGGGTGCGGGAGGGGGTGTATTCATGAAGGAGGTCGCAGAGGTAGGTGGGGGCAAGGTTGTGGAGAGCTTTAGAGGTGAGGAGAAGGTTTTTATAGTGGATGCAATATTGTACAGGGAGCCAGTGAAGTTGAATGAGAACAGGGGTAATGTGGTCGGATGATTTGGTGCGGGTGATGATCCGGGCGGCCGAGTTCTGAATGATTTGCAATCTGTTGATGAGTTTGATGGGGAGTCCGGTGAGGAGGGCATTGCAGTAGTCAATGCGGGATGTTACAAACGAGTGAACTAGGATTTCGGTGCTGGATTGGGACAGTGATGGGCGGAGTCTGGAGATGTTGCGGAGGTGAAAGAATGCAGTCCGGGTGATGTTTTGAATATGAGATGCAAATGAGAGGGTGCTGTCCAGAATGACGCCAAGGCTCTTGACTTGGGGGGAGAAGGGTACAGGGAATCCGTCGACAGTGATGGGTAGAGCTGGGGTGTGTTGTGATTTGGTGAGGGTGGATTTGGAGCCGATGCGCACAGCCTCGGTTTTATTGCCGTTAAGCTTCAGGAAGTTCCTGCTCATCCAGCTCCGGATGTCTTCAAGGCGGGTGATGAGGGAGGTGGGAGTGATGGCAGTGGTGGGTTTGGAGGAGATGTAGATCTGTGTATCATCGGCATAGCAGTGAAAGAGGATCCCATGGTGACGAAGGAGTGTGCCCAGGGGGAGGAGGTAAATGATGAAAAGAAGTGGACTGATCCCTGGGGGACACCCAGTGAAACACCCGAACACCCAGACTTGTGGTTCCTTAATTGCACGAATTGTTGACGGTCAGTGAGGTATGATGTGAACCAGGAGAGTGCTGTACCAGTCATCCCAATACCAACCAGGCGGTCCAGGAGCAGTGGGTGGGAGATGGTGTCGAATGCTGCGCTGAGGTCGAGGAGAATAAGAATCGTACGTAGTCCGGAGTCAGCTGCACAGAGGAGGTCGTTGGTGATTTTGACCAGGGCTGTTTCAGTGTTATGTTTTGGACGGAAACCGGATTGGAAAGGTTCATGGTGGTTGTTTGTGCCGGGTGGGACTGTAGTTGTGCGGCAACCACTCTTTTAAGTGTTTTGGAGATGAAGGGGAGGTTGGAGATGGGCCGGTAAAGATTAAGGTCAGCTGGGTCAGCACCGGGTTTTTTCAGGATGGGTGTGATAGCAGCCAGTTTAAGAGTGGGGGGTACAGTACCAGTGGTGAGGGAGGAGTTAATTATGTTAGTGATCATGGGAGAAATGGATGGCAGACAGGCTTTGACAAGGGAGGTGGGAAGAGGATCAAGCTGACAGGTGGTGGTTTTAGCTTTATGGATGAGTTCAGAGATGATGTGTTCTGATACTGGGGTGAAGTCGGAAAGGGAGCTGATGAGAGGCTGGCCAGTGGTGATTATCCAGGATGGATCGTTTGAGGAAGTGCAAGATGAGGGCAGTTGTTGGTGAATGGTGTTGATTTTAGAGCTGAAGAAGTTCAGAAAGGCAGTGCACTGATCGGTGGAAATGTCTGGAGGGAGGGTTTTAGGAGGCTGAAGTAGGTGGCTGACTGTTGAGAAGAGGACTCTGTTGTTACCTGTACCAGTGTTGATGAGGTTGGAGTAGTATGAAGATTTGGCAATGGTGAGGGCGTTCTTGCAGTGATGAAGGTGGTCCATGTACATTTGGCTGTGTACAGTGAGTCTGGTCTTTTTGTACAGTCGCTCCAGTCGGCGGCCAGTGGCTTTGAGCTGACGCAGGTCCGGGGTGAACCAGGGAGCAGTGCGAGCAAATGAGACTGAGTGGGTTTTCAGGGGAGCCAGGGCGGTGAGGGAAGAGGAGAGACAGTTATTATAATGAGTCACTAAGTCAGCAGGGGAGGATGCTGGGGGAGGGCTGGGGTAGGAGCTAATCAGGGTGGAGAGATCTGTGGTGTTGACATGTTTGATGTTTCTGAAGGAGATGGTCCGTTGTTCTTTGGCTTTGTGTAGTTGGGTGTGAATGTCAAAAAGCACAGCTTTGTGGTCAGAAATGGGGAAATCAGTGACATCTAAGTTAGTGGGAGTGATGTCAGTGCAGCAGATTAAGTCCAGTATGTGACCTTTGTTATGGGTTGGGAGGTCGATGTGGAGTGATGTGAAGTCGTTAGCAAAAGTGCTGGATGGGTTGTCAATGTGGATGTTGAAATCGCCGAGAAGGATAACAGTGGGGGACATTTCACACATAGATGTTAGTAGTGGTGAGAATTCATTGAGAAAAACAGCAGAGGGTTTTGATGGTCTGTAGATGGTGGCAATGATAGTGGGTTTGGGGCCTGTGAGTTACACAGCTAAACATTCAAAAGAGGAGTGATGGGGGACAGTAACAGCAGTGACTTTGATGTTATCACAGTGAAGGAGAGTGAGGCCGCCCCCCCTCCCAGTAGCAGGGGGTTTACTAATAAAAGAAAAACCCAGTGGGGTAGCCTCATTAAGCTGGGAGAAGTTGTTTGGTTGCTGCCAAGTCTCAGTAAGGCATAGAATGTCAAAGTTAAGATCAGCAATAAAGTCTGCGATCAACAGGGCCTTATGACTGAGGGATCTGATATTCAACAGACAGAGTTTCAGACAGGTGAGTGGTGTGTATGTGGTTGCTTTAAGCAGGGGGGACAGTACACTGTGATTGACAGGACGGGCAGTGCGGGGAGGGGGGCGGGGCTCAGTGGACCAGAAGGAGCGGATGTTTGTGTTGCTGTTGTGTTGAGTGTACTGAAAGTTCCGTCCAGAGCCTCGGTGGATGTATCTAGGTCATTTGAGAATGTAATGGTGGGGTGCAAGCTGAAGTGGAGGGGTCCTTGAGAAGGTCCAGAGACATAACATCTCCGCTACCAAGTAACAAAGCGGCAGAGTTGCGCTCGTGAGAGTCAAACACAGCGCAAACCAAAGGAACAGGTTAAAAATCCACAAGATGTGAGATCGGCTGCAACGTAATCCAGGAATAAATGATCCAGGTGATTATGGTGAAGCCACAGAACCAGCGCGGCGGAGGCAGAGGAGTGGAGCATGCTGGTTGTAGCTTCGCTAGAGTAAACAGTTGGATGGCGCTGGGGATTAGCAGCAGGCTAGCCGGCAGGCAGGCAAACACCATCAGGGTATCGGTGTGTCGGAAAGGCGGCATCCTCCGCATTGACAGCAATCCGTGGGCACAGGTGAGTGTCCAGGAGAGCTGGCAGGGTGGCAGCGGACCGGTCCAAACGGGTGTGCTTCGTAGGGCACACCAACGCGGGCTATCCAGCCACAGAGTGCGGAGAGGAGCCACAGGAGTCCCGTAAAGGTGAGCCCTGTACCGGCGAAGCTAGCTTCTGGTGAGGCAGCAGCAGTCAGGTAGAGATTGTTTAACTGCTGTTTCGGTATCGCAAAGTGTTAGATCGAACAAGCCGAATCTAACAGATGGGTTTAAAGTCCAGCATTCATACGACAATACAATAAAAAATTTAACAAATCAGTGTGAAACAGAAAACAGAATAGCGAAAAACAGCGGAGGAGGCGTGGCAGCAGCTTGCCAGCGGTCCCTCACCCCCTCTTACTCTAAGACACAAGATGTGACACACTAAGACAAGACACACTTTATTGAACCCCATGGGGTAATTTGTCCTCTGCATTTAACCCATCTTATTGTTCGGAGCAGTGGGCAGCCACAGAGCAGCGCCTGGGGACCAACTCCAGTTCTAAAGCCAGTTCCTTGGTCAGGGGTACTGGTAGGAGTGTTCCTATAATGCATGTTTTTCTGGGTGGGGGAAACCGGAGTACCTAGAGGGAACCCACGCAAACACGGGGAGAACATGCAAACTCCACACAGAAAGGCCCCAGGCCAAACCCACGACCTTCTTGCTGTGAAGCAGCAGTGCTTACCGTGTTTTAGCGTAACACTCAGGCTTCCTGAAACACACCCCAAACAAATTGAATTAAATTATTTTAATTAGTTGCATATTTTTTCCATAATGAAATACAGGAATAAAATATGGAATCACTCAATGTGGAGGAAACTGTGGAATCCATCATGGTTGCAGGTTTTATCTTAGATTTTTTTCTGCCTTGGTTGGAGCTGCATTCAGCTTCTGGGTAATTTTTCTTTATTGACAGGACTGGTTTGGTCTAAATTGTGGGGTTTCCCACATCTTTTGTTTTGTTTTTTTTGTTGTTGTTTTTTTACCTTTCACCTTTGTACTATCGTCGAGGAGTTAAGTAATCAGTGTCTTACCTTTCACTGAGTTCTTTATTTTGCTCACGGAGTTTATCCTCCTTTATCTGCCGAGGGTGTTTGGTGTTGAAGTATCTGTGAGGTACTTCGCACCTAGCTCTTTCTATCTTAAGAGCTGTTAGTGGAAACACTCCTGAAGCCTCAGTTTCTTTAGTTTTCTTTGTGTTGGGATTTCCCAACAGGAGTGTTACTATTGAGTTGCGTTATTTTAGGGGTTGGTCCAGGCCCGGAATGTATATCGGGAGAACCCGGAGAATTCCAGAAGCGTCGGCCTGTTACTGGCCTGCTGCTGGCCTGCATGTCCTTTTTTTTTTTTTTTTTTTTTTTTTTAAGTCTGAGAGACAGGCCAGGCCAATCAGAGGCCAGCAGCCTGTTAGGAGATCAAGACGTGATTGGTTTGTTTTGATTAACACCCTTCCCCAACAGTCCGAGTACACCGGCAGCATGTTGAGGAGGGGGTGTGGCAACTCGCGTGTGTGTCTGACTGTGGAGGAGAGGAGTTATAGTTGAAAGGAAAGGAAGGAATAGCTGAATCTACTGAATCAGCACAAAAATGGCTTTATTTAACAGGACCCCAAAAAATGACTTTTAAAATTAAATATCTCAAAAACGAATAAGAAAATCAAAAATCTGTACGGATGCAACATAATTCAGAACAAGCTGAATTTTTTAAAGTTTGAACAGAATCAATTGCTTAAACGGTGTAAGGGCCATTCTCAGTCACGTGTGTGACCAAAAATGTAACAAATAGTAGAAAAAATCTCCTCCAATTACAAAAGCATTGGAGGTTCATGATTGTGGACCTTGTATAAGAGTACTACTTATCCAAGTCTATCAAGTAAAAATGTTATTTGTTACATTAACTTTAACTATTTAAGGTCAGAGGTCAAATACGACTGGTCACGTGTGTGACTTCACATGGAAACAGGTTTTTCATAACTCTATTTGACTTCAAAAACTCTGAGGTTGAAAAATCTAGAATTTTCATAGTTTTGGGGTATGGAGAATAGCAAGGAATAAATTTGATACCTTTCATTAATTTTCAAAGTATTTCTTTATTAGATGACATCTGGTCATGTGTGTGACATTTTGGTTCACTTCTCAAAGAATGGCCCTGTAAGAGGAGTTAGACGGCCAGATTTAGGCGGAAGAAGAAAAAGAAGAAGAAGTAAGAGAATAGAGTGTGCTGCTTTGCTGAAGCAAGCACACAAGTACAGCCATTTTATTCAATATTTTAAGACTTTAGGTGCATTACCGCCACCTAAAGTCCCAGCCCTAGTAAATAAATGATTAGCTAGGTAGCTATGAGGTATTTGGATTGAATTTACACTGTTACATGAATGCGCACTTATGGACTAGCGCTAATATATTCAGCAGCAGACACATTACTGAAAATTGGTGTAAGATATTCAAGGTAATGGAAACATGCAACTCGGTTTAGATTCATCTCGAATATATTTGCTATTCAAAGGTGGTGGTGGTGTTGATAGCAGTCCTGTTGGTGCTTCAGAAAAAGAGGCCAGTGCACAACCATTGGCAGAAGGTACATAACAATGTCTCCAGTAGGGCATGTGATTGGTGGTACATGAGTCATTTGCATGTTCCTTGGGATTGCACTACGAGAATGGTATTTATTCTTTATTATTAATCACCAACCTGTAACAAGTTGCGGACATGAAAACCAGGCACTGGCAGTTGACATAAATGGCTCTCATGTAGTTGTAATAATAACCTTCTGGGCATTACAGTGTTTGTGTCGTTGAATTTTGCTGTCTGTTGCGGTACTGTTGTGTATGCCAGCCCAAACATGAAAGCTGTTGTACAATATATTTCAACCTTGGATTTAGGTTGGGGTTTATTATTATTCCCTGCTATGATAATCAGATCCTGAAGAATATTAGTCGATATTATGTGATTGTTTATTAGGAACTACTGTATGCTCTCGAACTGTATTATACATTGTGTATGTGTGTCTGGCTGTGTGTGCATGCATCTGTTCTGTGAACATGCATTCTGCGGTTGTCCTATGAGGCACCTCATACTGTCCCCTCATAGTTGATGAATTATTTGGTTTGGACTTAGTTATCTTTGTTAATTAGGCTATATTGTGCACATAACAAATACGTGCCAGTGAGGCACAGATTTGCAAATATGTGCCTTTGAAAAATGAAACATTATCTATGGACTTTTATGTATGGTCAAAGGAAGTTTTTGACTTAATTGGCAGTGTGTTTAGATGGTTGTGTTGTATTTTATGTTCTTGCAACTGTTTTTGCTTGTTTTGGTTCGTGTGATATGTGATGTTTTGGTTCACTGCTCAGAATGTGTTATATGTGTCTCTCTGCACATGTGTCTGTTTGCACTTGCGTGTAAACAAGCTGCAGGCTTGTTGACACAATATACTGTACGTTGTTTTGTAACACAAATAGCAGTTGGTATTCTCCAGGACTCTTCTTATGTATAGCTGTAACCTTGGCACT
Source organism: Gymnothorax javanicus (assembly GCA_029692085.1). NCBI lineage: Eukaryota > Metazoa > Chordata > Actinopteri > Anguilliformes > Muraenidae > Gymnothorax > Gymnothorax javanicus. The sequence goes on along the minus strand of CM056193.1, from coordinate 36,590,770 downwards.
ACTTGTTATGTAATTAATCCTCTACTAAGTGTGTAAGTGGATTTTTCTGAGGATTGGTGTGGTACTGTATGTCTCCCAGTCCAAACATAAAAGCTACTGTATTTTCCAACCTTAGATTGTACAGTAGGTCCCATATATTTGTGTGTGTGTGTGCCTGCGTGGGTGGCCTGGTTACATGTCGGACTCCTGGCCTAAAAAAGTCTCCCAGTCCGGTCCCTTCTAGTCCGTCTCCTTCGAGACCTTATTAGTTGAGGTTTTCGTGCCTTACTTTTCGACTGAGAATTGTGCACTCTAGCAAGTCCACTCTTCACTATCCCTTACAGAATCTGAATATGCAAATTACTCTGCAGTTAAGAGAGTGAGTGCAGACCTTTTCAAGGTGTTGAACTTGGCCAATTGAGAGGATGCATGGCATCAACAAGAGCTGGCAATTTAAAAAATGGAGAGGATTAGAAAACTGCTCCAAGAAGGAAATTCAACTGGGAAGTGGCAAACAATGTTAGTTGTTCCCAGTCAGCAGATTGCAAAATTTGATGCAAGTATAAATGAAATGGGGAGGTTATAAAAGGAAAACATATAGACAGACATACGTCAGGACTGAAAACTCAGCGCAATATGCCTTGAAAATAGAAAATGCACAACAAAACAAATGAAAAACAAATGGGCAGAAACAGGAGTCGGTGCTTGGACAGAACTGGAAGAAATCAGCTGAATGAAATGGGATTTACATTCAGAAAATCCAAATGAAAACCAGCACGAACACCTAAATGGAAGAAAAGAAGGATACAGTGGGCTAAAGAGAAGCAATCATGGACTTTTCATGATTGGATGAAATTGATGAATCACGCATTTGCTAAGGCAATTATGCTGGAAATTTTTTTCTGGCGTGGTTCCAGTGAAATATTTAAGGATGTCTGCTTGAAGAAAATAAGGAAATTTCCCCATTAATTTTGGGAAATTATGCTGCATTTTTTTTTTAATGCAACGGTCCACGACAAAGCCCCATCCTGCAAAGCTGATCAGTCAACTGCTATTGTAGAAACTTAGAACCAACTTGGAGGATGTTGTTATTCATTGGTTAAGTCCATGCCTCAAAGAATTAAGGCCATCACAGAGCAGGGAAAATAAGTATTGAACACTTCAACATTTTTCTCAGTAAATATATTTCTAATGGGGCTATTGACATGAAATTTTCACCAGATGTTGGTAACTACCCAAGTAATCCACACATACAAAAACAAAACAAATAAGTCCTTAAATTAAGTTATGTGTACTAAAGTGGAATGACACAGGGGAAAAGAATTGAACACGCTTACTGAAATTTTATTTAATACTTAGTCGAAAAGCCTCTGTTGTTAATGACAGCTTCAAGATGCCTCCTGTATGGAGAAACTAGTCGCATGCATTGCTAAGGTGTGATTTTGGCCCATTCTTCCACATAAACGGTCTTGAAATCTTGAAGGTTCTGGGGCCCTCTTCTATGAACTCTGATCTTCAGTTCTTTCCATAGATTTTCAATGGTATTCAAGTCGGGTGATTGACTGAGCCATTCTAGCAGCTTTATTTTCTTTCTCTGAAACCAACTGAGAGTTTCCTTGGCTGTGCGTTTGGGATCATTGTCTTGCTGAAATTTCCATCCTCGTTTCATCTTCAGCATCCTGGTAGATGGCAGCAGATTCTTATCAAGAATGTCTTGGTACATTTCTCCATTCATCCTTCCTTCAGTTATATGAAGTCTGCCATTACCATATGCTGAAAAACAACTCCACACCATGATGTTCACACCTCCAAACGTCACTGCTGGTATGGTGTTTTGGGGGTGATGTACAGTACCATTTGTCCTCCAAACATGCTCTGTGCTATGACATCCAAAGAGTTCAATTTGGTCTCATCTGACCAGACTATATTCTCCCAGTATTTCATAGTCTTGTCCAAATGTTGTGCAGCAAATTTTAAACAAGCTTCAACATGCTTTTTTCTCAGCAATGGAGTCTTGCGCAGTGAGTGTGGCCATTAAGGTTGAGTGCATATATAAGATGCGAAGGTCTTGAGATAACTCTTTGCTTTTACCTATCATGAGATGCTTCTTGTGTGACACCTTGATAACAAGAAACCTTTTCAAAGGCCATCAATTAGGACTAAAACAGCTGATATTAATTTGCACTGATAGGGGGCAGGATTGATTTCTAAATCTTGACAGATCTCAGCTGGTTTCTTGGCTTTCTGTGCCTTTTTGCACCTCCTTTCTTTCATGTGTTCATTACTTATTCCCTGTGTCATTCCACTTAATTACAAATAACTTAATTTATGGACTTATTTGTTTTGATTTCTTTGTATGGGTGGATTACTTACTGACATCTGGTGAAAATTTCATGTCAATAGCCCCATTAGAAATGTACTTACTGAGAAAAATGTTGACACGTTCAATATTTATTTTCCCCGTTGTAAAAGCCTTAGGACAAGGAAGAAAGTACAAATTATAATTTTTTATTGAAGAGTCCAGAATTTTTTCTTCAACATTGAGTGATTCCATAATTTTTGACTGTATTTGATTATGAAAAATAGCCCATTAATTTGAATAATTTAATCTCATTTGTTTGAGATGCTGTCATGCCTCGCCCTCAACGATCTGGATCACCAGAGTTCTGAGCTCCAGCCTGCTCCCACTGCAATCAACGCAACTCCATTCATCTGTGTTCAACCATTCAATTACTCAATTAAGCTTACAAATGTCTGACTCACCAGTTTGGTGCAAAGTCTTAGTAAAGCTCCTTGTGTATATTTAGCATGGTATCTTTGCTTGTATATTTCTAGATAACTGTCTGTTAGTCAAGTTCAACCATTTGTAATATTGGGAATTGTGGTTTCCCCCTTTGTTTTTCTTTGCATTCACATTTGAAGCTCAGCCTCAGAAGAAATAAAACAACTTTTTTTCTTTGTATTTGAATCCAATCACCCTCACTTTTTATTTCAGTGCACGTCAGTTTGTGCACTGAAAACATTACAGGTGTGTTTCATGAAGCCTGAATGTTAATTTTATAAATAAAAATAGTTTTGAGTCATACCAGCGATTTGTTTATTTGCTGTGAAGAAAAATTGCTGGATAATCATCCTCTAAGTGTGCTGATTCCATAAGGGGTTCTAGGTCTTGAAAGACCAGGCAGGTAAAAAACAGAGATCTTTTCTATTTTCAAATACATCACTTAAAAAATTAACTGTCACCCATAGAAGCGATATAGTGTCTGGATATATCCCTTAGAATAGCAAATAACACACATTATTTGAACATGTTTTATCTTGAAACAAAAATGAAAATTCACACAGTTGGGTGGGTGCAAAGTGAAAGGAGCTATTGAGTAACCTACATTGTGTGAAGTTTCCTTGTGTGCATGGGGGTATGTGGTGGGTGAAATTCTGCGGTGGCGCCAGAAAGGAAAGAAGTGCATGCCGGAAATGAGCAGAGAGCTGCAGAAACAGAATTAATACTTGCCCTCAATGTATACAGAAACATAACAAGATTTTGATTGGCACTTGCCACTAATTGCACATAAAAAAGGGGTTATTTGGCTTGTCTCCATGAGGAAAACCTGTTTATTTTTTGTGGATACCCTTTATTTTAGGAATGAAATGAAAAGTGAGAGGGCTGCCAGATTGAACCAGTTTGCCTGACTAAATACTCTTGAACTATACTCTACAAAAAATATTAAGGACCACAAGTAAAAAAATGTCATGAAAACCCACTTCAAAGCAGCTGAACATAATGCAAACAAGGAAATGGTATTTCCGGGCCTTGTTGACAGAAAATTGAGTGCCAAATCGACCGTTCAACACGATCTGGAATGGAAGTTGAAAGGATGCAAAGCAAGTGGTTATTTTAATGAAATGAGCATGAAACTTTAAATGGTCAGAATTGACATTTCCTTTTCTGGGACACCAATGTCTGATTGTCAGGCCACCTTGTGGCCTGATTACAGCCTGGCAATGCCTGGTGAAGCCCTCAACAAGATTCCTGAAGGACCACACCTCTACCAGAGCATTGGCAAGTTCATCCAAGTTTCCCAGAGCAACTGGACGTGCAGAAACCCTTTTTTGAACAATGTCCCATGCATGTTTGATAGGATTAAGAACCAGAGAGTAGGCAGGCCAGTCCATCCGGTCAATTGTTTCCATTTGGAGATAGTCATTCACAATTCTTGCTCTGTGTGGACAAGCATTATCATCCATCAAGACAAAATCATCGCCTATAGTACTAGCATAGGGTCTCACGATTGGATGAAGGATCTCATCCCTATATCTAGCACCCATTAAAGTACCATTCAGAATGACATACAACTTTGTAGATCCCTCTAAACTGATGCCTGCCCAAGCCATAACAGAGCCACCCCCAAAATGGTGATGTTCCTCTACGCAACAGTTGGCAAATCTCTCATTTTTCGATCTCCAGACACGTCTTCAACCGTTGTGGAAGTCCAGGTAAAACCTGGATTTGCTTGTAAAAAGAATTGGATGTAATCCATTGATTTCAAGATTAATATGCATCCTGGCAAATTCGACTGATGTACACAATGTTCTGTGGACAATGGTGGGCATTTAGCAGGTATGCGAGCATGCAAATTTGATGTATGCAACCCATTTTTCACCGTGTGTGTTGAAATTTGAACACCAGTTACATTTCTGAATTCAGCACTCAACAATTTTGCAGAAGAAAGTCTACACCACTTTGCCATCAAGGTCAATTTTAAATTAAAAAACATTTTTTTTCATTAATCAAGGTGACTGTTTTGGTCTGCTGGTACCTTTGCCATACGTAGTCTGGAAATCATACAATGGCTGACATTGAATTGCCGACCCACTGCTCTTTTGGACTGCTCTAAAAAGCCTTTATTAAAACATGGCTGAAACAATTAAAAAAACTTTTTAATTGTTTCAGCCATGTTTTTATAAAAGCTTTTTATTCTAAGGCTTCGTTTTGACCTTTTTTTGTATTTTTTCTGAGTGCCAGGAAGACCTACTATTTTTGGTAGCTCTACTAGTCCACTTCATCATTAAATGACATCTTGCAAGCATTATTCTGTTCAGTAGACCTTAAAATCTCAACCAAAAAAAAAAACAATCATGGGAATTTATCTCTGCCACCCAAGAGCAGAATGTTCATGAAGATGTGTAAGCCTCAAGTGAGAGACATGGCAGGCACTTTGCCTTGCAAGGAAAGTTCCAGTTCATGCACGTTATGTATTATGAATCATGTTCACAACGTATAGAGAAACCTATGGAGCTCAGTACGTGCCATTTTCATGGTCATCATTTTTCAAATCAAATGTTAGTTTGAAAAAAAAAAAAAAAAAACGCGGTCCTTAGCTTTTTTTGTTGAGTATAGATAGGTTGCAAAAAAAGGTTCACCACGCATCTTACTGCAAAAGTCAGCTGAATCAGGTGCTAAACAGCTCAAGGACAACAAATACAGTATAAAGAGAGACAAAGGAGACTGGAGTGCACTGATAAATTAACAGCCTTTATGGTGCAAACAGACTAACGTTTTGACACTGCAGTGTCTTCATCAGAGTCAAAAGACACTGCAGTGTCAAAACATTAGGCTGTTTGCACCATGAAGGCTGTTAATGAATCAGTGTGCTTCAGTCTCCTCTGTCCCTCTCTATAGGTAGGGTGCCTCTGTTGATTCACTCGGGTTTCTTTTAGAGAATGGAATTAACTTGATATGAAACATTTGAGGTCAATATGTTCATTTTTTGACAATTTTTTTTACTCTGTCATCATGCAATACATAATAGATGATCTATCTGTAGCATGCTATATATTAAGTTTTGGCAGCACAGCTAAAGATTGAATTGTGGTGTGTAGTACTCCAATATTTATATTAATGCCAAAATGTGTATGGTTTGGTGCCACATGGTTTTTGTGCATGTGCGTGCTTGCATGTGTTTGCACATGTGTGTATTTATATGATAGGAAGAGAGGGCTTTGCCTGCTTGGTTGATGTTATGCAATTTATTCTAATTATGGCCAGTTTATTTTGTGATGATGAGATGTATTGACCGCCATAACAACACCCCCTTCTGTCTCTCTCAACTGTCCTGACTCTCTGAAAACTGCGCTTGTAAGAAATGGTCCTAGTCTCAGGAAACCCTGGTGAGTATTCCAATTATTCTTTGACTTCTTCTTATTTTACGATAGTAAAAATCATTATCATGTCATCATCACTTTAATGGCTTTGCAATTCCTGTTAATAGATCAGTAGTAAATGGCTAATATTCCTCTTGCGTTTTCGCAGTATTTTTTGCCAAATACATTTCTTATTCCTTGATTTTCATTCCTGTCTCTCCCCCTCATCTCTCCTTCATTCACTCACCTATCCCCCTTTCAGATTCTGATCACTGCTATAAGATCAAACCTGCTGCCATGATTGGCATCATCATTGGAGACGTTGGGCTGACTGTGCTGATTGCCATTGGAGTGTACCACTGTGCTACCCGACGCTGGAAAAGAAGGGAAGAGGGTGGGTCACAATTGGGCTCAGGATTTACTCAATGATAGAGAAGACTGTACTACCGTTACAGAGTCTTTATGGCCGGCGTGGACTGAGAAACTCATGACTGGGCTATTCTCAAACCATAGTTACATTTTGAGGAGCAAAATGTTGAAATTTAGACTTCTGTTTTCATACTTTAGGTTATAGGTTATTTAGGTTATTTGCATATATAAGGTTTTATTTACATTTTTGCAGTAACAATAATCAAGTGGGATGGCTGCATTATTGTTTTATTTTTTCATGTTTCAAGGCCCTTTTCTCATTTTTACAATCATATGTCTCAATGTTTTGTGGTCATGATCCTACTGTAGCCCCTAATTCCCATTTTTTATACTTATATGCACCATAGAGACACAAGGGAATGGGGCATACAATGGATTACACCTAGGCGCGGGGATGCACACAGGACACCAAACCAATTAAGGAGACATAATGTACCTCTAATGCTACGCTCACATTACCTGGCTGAGGAGATTCAAATCTGGTGACACTGATCTGATGTTTTCAGGTCTGATTCAACACAGAATTCCGATCTAATATCCAATCTTCAAATCAGAATTGAGCAACATTCATATGTGGTCCAAGATCAGATACAAATCTGATGCCTGGTCATGTGACATGAATGCGAGTGGTCAGATCAGAATCTATGTGTTTTTTTTTCCCCCTTTATGCATGCGCTGAGCGCTATTAAAATCTATATAGATCTAGCCTTCAGGCTTTTTAGGGAGTTCCCGATAACGTAGGTTACTGAACAGGGCCACTCCCAATGCGCCTTCCTATTCGTCCTTACGCCTATATATACCTCCTGCATTCCCACAATCTCCGCTTGTCTCGTTTCTACGTCGTTTACTTGCAAACCAGACAGCCAGCGCACAGCAAGAGTTCGCTTACCTGAAGCACAAAAGGCGAAATCCCGCAGAGTCCCTCCTATACAGAATAATTCCAAGGCTCCAGAGGAATCTTCTCAATCCATCCCGCAACTCCCGCTTCTCCTCCACGCACCTGCCCGTGCTCTGCCATCTTCATGCCTCCACCATGAAGCATCACCCGCTCGCCCCAACCGGGGTGCTCACATTCCGAACCACGCTCCCCCTGCGATGACGACCGAGGGCTCCGCGCCGTAGGAATTCCAGACCGCTGTCTCGCAGTAGCTACGCCTCTCGTCAACAGCGGCGCTCAGAAGCGAGAGCCCGCGTCTCCCCAGCAAGGCTTAACACTGCTCACACTTCAAGCTCATCCCAGGCTCCACGTTCGACCCTCGCCAGATTCCATCGGGCGTTCAAGCAAAAGAAAATCCCCTTCCACTGCTCCAATAGCAAGGCCAGACTACTAAAATCATTCACCGACTCCCTCGGCAGCGCAGCTGATCCTCTCCACGTGCAGACAGGATGTATGCAGACCACACAGCACTACCGGGTTCTGCCATCAACGTCCCCAGCGCAACGTCATCACGGTCGGCGACGGCCTCCCACTCCAGATTCGGTGGAAGTCACTCCTTCCGCAAACCAGCCAGTCCCCCCCCATGCCTGCTCCCTCCGTTTATGACCTCTTCGGTCTCTGTTCGTCCCCCTTTTTCGTCCCTGCGTTCGCAGGCTGCACTTTTGCCCCGTGCTCATGCTTCATGTTCCCCACCCTCCCCCGCACCACTTCCACAGGACGAAGGCTCCAGCAGTTCCGGTGTTAACCCACCTACACCCGAAGAGGCATCCGCTGTTGACTCATCTGCTCGCCTCATCCCTACCACACCATCTTTCCCCGCCCCCCTCCCCTTCGCCGTTTCCCAAGTCACTAATTCTGTACTTCCTCCTACAGGTCCGCCCCTTCCATCAACTACTTCAGCCACTCACAGTTTTCCCCTCACCTCCGTTTCAGCACACACTAGCCACCGCCTTACCTCCCATACGCCCCTCGTAGCCTCTTCCAAACCCTTCGCCATTATCCCCCACACTTAGACTACAGATTTTATCGGGTATGCACGTCGACCCGGCCCAGCTCATTCAACCATCCTATTTCCGCATTCATATTTTAGTTTTGAGAAAAAAAAAACTAAAAAATCCAAACCGTCATTGACTTCGCACAGCTCAAACACCCGACCCCCGCTCGTTGTGGAAAGTGTATGCGAACCGAGGTCGCCACTCCCCATTCCACTCAACCGACACAGATCCACCAGTCCTTGCTTCTTCGGAGGCAAGAACTGGACGATTACCTTATACTAGTTTTTGGTCTCGCTGTTCGCTTCGGCAGTGCTATAATTCACCATACCATGTACATTTTGCCCCTGTTTCCGCATTCATAATTTCGTAGTATATTAATGGAAAAATAAATAAATAAAAAATCCTGCGAATCTGTGTTGTTTTCACTATTCACTACACGAGCACAGAAGTTACAAAGACTTATTGATATTTTTCGTAGTCATCGATGTGTGGAAGAAAATGCCATAATTTTGTAGCGCAATGTATAACAAGGCTTTCAAAAAAAATAAATAAATAAAATTAAAAATAAATAAATTCGACTTTCGTCGGTTCTACCAATTAGTCCAAGCAACTCTTGCTATATACGAACGTTGTGTGCTTTGCAAATTAAATGCCACACATTTATGGTGCTGTTGAATGATTGCAACATTTATTCCAAAATTGCAAAATTATTACAAATGCTAATGTTCTTTGCCTCACCTGCAAAAATTCACGGGTACTACGCGTATCAACCTCACGGCCACTCGCAAACATTCATGGATTCTACACGTTTATCCACCTTACAGCCACTAGCAGTGGCGCAGCTCGCTAGCGCTTCGGTTATTGGTGCTCTTTGCCTCGCCGGCAAACATTAAACGGATACTACGCGCCTCCGCCTCATGGCTGCTCGCATTGGCGCAGCTCATTAGCGCTTCGCTAGCGCTTCAGTTATTTGTGCACTTCGCCTCATCGGCAAACATCCACGAATACTGCACGCATATCCACCTTACAGCCACTAGCAGTGGCGCAGCTCACTAGCGCTTCGCTAGCACTTCAGTTATTGGTGCACTTTGCCTCGCCGACAAACATCCACGGATACCGCATGCGTATCCACCTTACAGCCACCAGCAGTGGCGCAGCTCACTAGCGCTTTGCTAGCACTTTGGTTATTGGTGTACTTTGCCTCCCCGACAAACATTAACGGATACGACTCGTACCCTTCTCACAGCCATTGGCAGTGGCACAGCCCACTAACGCTTCGCTAGCGCTTTGGTTATTGGTGCACTTTGCCTCGCCAGCAAACATACACGGATACTGCGCGTATCCTCCTCACGGCCACTCGCAGTGGCACAGCCCACCAGCGATTCGCTAGCGCTTTGGTTGTTAGTGCACTTCAACTCGCTGGCAAACATTCACGAAAACTATGTGTTCCACCTCATGGCCACCCGCAGTGGCAAGGTTCACGCTCTCGGCCAACTTTCAGTCCCGCAATCCGTTATTCCGCATCGCCTGCACACCGTCCATCTGCCGTCTCCACACTCAAGCACGTCGCTCCATGCAATCCGACAAGGCGCTTGTCCAACAGTGGTTAACCCTCTACTGACTGTTCTCCGTCTCACCACTCTCATCTGCCTCGCCGGTCGCAGCGCCTGGTTGGCTAAAGCTGATATCGCAAACGCTTAGGGCCGTCCCACTCGACCCACGCTTTTTTTTTTCGGGTTCCTTTGGCGTTTCCGGGAAGGAGCGCTATTACAGTATTTCGCTGTTCGCCTCACCGTATCCCATCATCACTTCCTCCCTCATTCGGGGTCACGAACGGGCCGCCAAATGTATAACCGTACATTATGACAACCGATCACAGTAGACACCGTAAACAAAGGCTGTTCCCGCTCCCTCTCGTTCATGCCATTCCTCAGGAAACTAACCCAAATTTCCGCAAAACACCAGTCCATGCTCACAGCCGCACATATTCCTGACCGTAAAATGCCATCACTGAGGCCCCTCCTCATTTCTCCTGGCAGAGAATCAGATGCTTAGCACCGCACTTGGACATTCGCCCCACTCCGGTTCCTCTGTTTTTTCCGCGACCCCAGACACCACAACCCGAGCCATTCGCCGCTTTATCTCGAGATGCCATTCTAAACGGGTTTGCATCACGGTTACCTTCCCCATACCTCGCAGGATGGAAGCAATTCAAGAAATTCCATTCGGCCCCCCGACTACCATTCCTGGCACTCGACGTTGTTTCTCTTACGAGCTTCATTTCGCACATTTACTCCATACACCATGTTCGACAAGCCTCGATACAAGTCCTCCTAAGGCGGCATCAACTTTTTCTTCAAATTAGCCACTGGTTATCCGTGCTCATCTATTTCCCACTCTCACGTGTAAACACTGCTGAAAGGTTTACGTGAACAAGAACCTCCCGCTCCAACCAAACGTTTACCCCTAACGGCAGACCTCCTCTCTCACTGCATCCAGACACTGCGTTCTGGGTACCATTCTCCTTCCACGGATTCCACTCTAGAAGCAGTGTTTATATTGGCCTTCGTTGGTTTTTTGAGTCATGCTGAGTTCGCTCCACTCTCTGCTAATTATTATCCTTCTCGTCACGCCAGCTTAAAAGACATCCCATTCTACTCTGCCGACTGCCTCATGCTCAAGATAAAGAGTAATAACAGATCAGTTCGGCATTTCTCAGCCCATATTCCTATTTCGCATAGACTCTGCCCTCAGTCCGTTCAAGCCAATATCAAACCACGTCCCCTCGAGATACAATAACCACACTTCTCCCCCAGACCCGTTATTCACGATCGACTCCGGGGCCATAGCCACTCACTACTGGTTCCTCTACCATTTCTGTCAGGTTTTAATTAGATCCAACATTCCACCCAAATACTCCTCTGGGCACTCTTTCCGCATCAGCGTCATCACCACAGCACCCAGGGAGGAGTGCCAGACCACCTGATTAAATCCTCAGCCGCTGGACATCGAACTCGTATGCAAGCTATAGTCGCAATAATGTCAACGACGTACATAGAGCCCATTTCTCGTTGCTACATTAACACTTTTTGGGGCTTGGGAGCCACACCCACTCCGACAAGAGATGCAAGCCCCACCCTGAGTCTCGCCACCCGGGGGGCGCCCAACGTCTGCACAATCACAGACCAAGTCCAACACCACACCCGCCCCGATCTCCTATCTGCCCGATCTCCTATCCGCAATCCCACCCAATACTCTCCTCTGCTTGGGGAGTGGTCCAGAATTCATTAAAGGGAGTTCCCGATAACGTAGGTTAATGAACAGGGCCACTCCCAATGCGCCTTCCTATTCGTCCTTACGCCTATATATACCTCCTTCATTCCCACAATCCCCGCTCGTCTCGTTTCTACATCCCTCCCACGCTTCCCCTCTCTATGAAGGAAGCAAGAGACAGCCACCACCTGGGACCCCGGGGGGCTCGGGAACCACACGGACTCTGACTAGAGATGCAAGCCCCAACCTGAGTCTTGCCACCCAGGGGGCGCCCAACGTCTGCACAATCACAGACTAAGTCCAACGCTACACCCGCCCCGATCTCCTATCCGCCCAATCTCCTATCCGCAATCCCACCCAATACTCTCCTCTGCTTGGGGAGTGGTCCAGAATTCATTAACGCCTTCTCAACCTTATCTGGTACGACTGACAAACTGTTTTCTGTCCTCCAGGGCAAAATCACATCCATATATTCACTCCAAGCGCGTCCATTTTCTGTTTGAATTAGGTTTTAATATTATGATTGCTCCTACAAATGTGATATTTTTTGTTCTTGGTGAGGAAGATGACTCATGCAAATATGTACCAATGTTCGAAATCCTGCCATTTCGAAGGACAGATGTGTTCACATTACAGATAGATACAGGTCACTTGTAATCATGAATGTGAACCGTCAAAGCAGGCAAATCTGTACTGAGTAAAAAATCGGAATTCAACAACGAGGCTTACAATATGAACATAGTGTAAAAGACTGTTGAACATAGTGGAAGACTAGTGGAAGACTGCAGATTGCTGGAAAGGGGGAGGAGAGAATTATGAAGACACGAGGATTGTGGAAGCATTGAAATACTGGAGAATATTACCGAAAGTCTTGCTTCCGACAGTTTAAAAGGTTTTTGTCAAGAGGAATGTTATTTTTCAACTTTTTTTTGTAAAAAGTTGATGGCAAGTTTACCCACTAGACGTAAGCATTTAAAGAAACCAGATGAAAAGCTATCCCATGCTATTACCTTATCTACTCGTTTAATTATTGGTCATGATCTGACCAATGAATTGTTAGAACCAATAAAAGCCTCATATTTTACTGTACCACACCCATTTTTTTGCTAAGGAGTGCACAGGAAAGGCACTTTTTTTCTGAAGCCATGTCTTCTTTAAGGCAGTCTGTCAATGAGAGCAAGACAAGTGAGCTGTATTCAAGTATTTATCATGAACTTCTTGACTTATTTACTTTCTTTGTTTTAACAATATAATAATAGTGCAATTATTTACCTGTTAGGATTGATATTAGTTTACCGGCATCTACTCTTCAGAATGGTTGTGCTTTTAATGGGTTATTTTCAGGCCCATGTAAAAAGATATATCCCTCCTTCTCTTGTTTGTTACATGCTCATTTCAAACCAAAACATTCTAATGCATGCTTTTTGTTTCCTTTTCCAGCTGATAAGGTCTACATGAATGTCAGGGCCAATTCCAAGGCTTGAAAAATGATGAAGACTCTCAACATGTCCTCAAAATGCACATTCAGCAAACCAAACAGAATTACTGATCACCCGCACAACTTCACTCCCCCAAAGATAAAACAGACAAGCCTCAGGTGGTCAGGCTGATGGATAGTTTCCGCAAGGGTTGACACAAGATGCTATCAGATACTGGTTGAGGCACTGGGCCCGTTCCTTTATTCTAGCCGATGTACAAGGTAGGCATGGTTTACCAGGCCATTTATATCCAGCTCACGAAGTAGCACAAGGGGCACGTGCATAGTAGGTCTTTGCCCCAGACTCTCCATTCAAATAGTTTCCCCCTCCTCTTGCTAGCATGTCAGAACCTTTTCGGCGACTCCAATAAAGGACTTGCTTCATTGTTGCAATAAGCAGCTTTTTCATATTTTCTAAAGGGATGTGCTTCTTAAAACATGATTCGGGCTCATTTATATTGATTTCTTAGGTAAAAAAAAAAACGTCTTCCAGACAATTTTTAAACCATCCGTCCAATCTAGAAGTGGTGTCCACTACTACCTGTTAGCCACTTTGCAACTGCCATTCTCTTCATCTAACTTGGAATGGTCTAAAATGGACAACTTCTGTCTTTCAGTATGACCACCCTACCATGCCCACGTTTGGTGTGTTGGGGCTGAAATGCAATCCCAAAGTAGCGAACAGGATTGTGCTAAAGATGTTGCATACCAAGTTTTGTCCAGTTTGATCAATATTTGTGACCGCTGAGGTTACGTTTCAAATTGTTTATGGATGACAGATGACGGAATAATAATAATAATAATAACTCATCTGTTTGACGATTAAGGGCGCTTTCACACCAGGATAGTTCACGGGACTCGGTTCGATTGGGCGGGGAATGACGAAAAATTTCACACCTTCATTTGGTTTGGCTCACTTTCACACTGCACTTTTGAAAGAGGACCAAACCACCTGGACAACTTCATGCAGTTACAACAGCTGCTCGTTTGGGGTGGTATTGCCCGAAACGAGCATGGACCAGGAAGAAAGAAAGCATGAGGAAGAAGAAAACCCGGCTCATCAATTAGCCAGGCCCAAAAACTGGTTCACCTCCTCTCTTTGGTTCACTGGATAGTCCGTTTGCATTTCCCACTGTAAGTGAACCGCACCAGGGTTCACTTGCAAGCGAACTGAGACCCATGTTTTCAGGCGGACCAGAGTTCGCTTGTTTGGTCCGAACAAGAGTTCGGATGAGCTTTGACACCTGCCCAAACGAAGCGGACTATCCGAGGAAACAAACTCTGGTCCGTTTTAAGCGGACCAAACAGCTCTGGTGTGAAAGCACCCCAAGACTCATCTTTTAATCGTCTTAATGTACAGACAGTGCGAAACAATATTGCTGCAGGCCGGAGTCACTCATGCTGGGCAAGAACCACGTTGCCACAGGACACACATAACAGCAATATTACGTGTATCAGTGCATGTCACAGTCAACAATATCTACTATTAAAATTACAAAATAAAGTAAATCCATATGTTTGGATTTATGTCTCCCCCCTGGAGGGAGAGGGGAGACATATTGTTTCAGGCTCGGTTCCCATTCGCATGCACGTTCGCATCAGTGTTCCCACTTTGTTTCCGGAGCGCAACTCCAAAACCATTTGCATGATCTTAATGAAACTTTGCATACCTACTACTCAGGTCCTGAAGTCGTGCCTTTTGGTATGTGCCTGTCTGTCCCCGAGTCTGTCCGTCCATCCGGCTGTGATCTATTCTTGTCCGCAGCATAACTCCTAAACCGTTTGCATGATCTCAACGAAACTTAACATACTTACGACTTAGGTCCTGCAGTGCCGCCTTTTGGTCTGTGCCTGTCTCTCTGTCCATCCGTCTGGTGGGTTCAGCAGGGAAGGGGGCCGGGGGGGAGACGTCAGTTTTTACGAGTAAAAACACATTCTAGTTTTTCTTGCTACTTTAACTATTAACTAATGCATGATTGTGCAACCATGCTGTCACACTAATAAACCAAAAAGGGATTTTATGGTTCAAACATTCAATGCTCATCGACCACTCTCATCTCTGCATAACCAAATCATGGAGAATAAAACTTTGCCTGCACTGTGTTTATGTCAGTTTACCAAATACAACTCTAAAAGTGCTTTTACGCTCTGGTGTGATGCTGATAGACTTCTTCATACTGCATGTGAAGTTTCGCAGAATGTTCTTGTGTCCGTGCATCATGACACGGGTCAGTCTTTTCAGTTCCCTAGCAATTACTCTTTGAATTGATCCAAGTAACTGTGATTTCTCATGTCCATGAATTTTTGGGTGGCTTTGCACCAATTTGTGAATCCACCACCCTTAACAAAAGGACTGTTGAGTCTGGGACTGTCCTCACTCAAGCAGCTTATCCTCTACTGCTGTGACGCGCGAAAAGTGCACAACATTGGCTATTTGGGTACATGGTAGCTGCTGACTGGCTGACGAGTCGCAGCCTACACTGTCGAGAGGACCGATTAAAAAATCTATGGAAATAGCCCAAATCATGTTTTGGGTGGAGTACCCCAGTAATAAATAGTTTAAGCCGATCAGAAACATATCGCTTGAAATTGTAAACATTGCATGCTTATGTCTGGAAGACTTCATTTATTCAATAAAATCCATGGAAATGGACCCAAATCATGTTTTTTTGGTGGAGTACCTTTTTAATAAGTTGTGTAAATGTCTGATTTACATGATACTTGAATTTGTAAACATTCTATGTCTCCTATGTCAAGCTGTAAATGTTGAAGGATGCTTCTCTTGTTTTCAATGTAGAAACTCAATGAATTATTACAGTTTGTCAGCTCTAAAATGTGGACTGCTTTTGGTTGCTTTCAGATGTTCTGATAGTGCACATTTATCAGATTAACCATATGGATCGGTTGCACCGCGGGGACACATTTAATACGATGGATTTGGGCCCTTCTCATAATCATATTGTAGGAAAACATTGGCTTATTGAGTTTTTAACATATTTTCCTTGTTTAAGTTAAAATAAGCAGTATGTATTGACTTTATTATTGAAAATACACACATACAACATATTGGCATTTAATTCTGAATAACTTTATTTATTTGAATTCACTTACCGGCATTTTGTTCCTGTTGTTCTGGCTGCTATAACTTTCCCATTTGTGCTAACATACTCCTTACCCTCTGCTCTCAAACTTTTCCTCTTATCTGCCTTCCATTCTTTCTCATTTTGTATGTTTTTTTCCATGAATTTCATCATCATTGACATCATTCTGAAAATCCTCCATGTTGAACGTGTGGCATACACATTCATCAACAGACGGCGCTATCTCTGTGTGTATAACAAAGACCCAAGTCCTGGAGTTGGGCCTATCTTTTATAGATGCCAGTTTTCTAGCAGGCTATAGTAGTACATAGAGAGTGGACTTGGGCCCATCATTCATTCACAAGGTAGTCCTATGTGTAAGTGACAATTTTTTATGTTTAACTCAAATTGGCCACATTATGGACTTAGGCCCTTCTCATATTCAGGTATTCAACTATGAGCCCTACTCATTTATTGCAGGGGTTGGTCTTCAACTGAGTATTTTTTTTCTGCATCTGTATGTGCGTGTGCATTTGTGTGTGCACTTTGCACCAGGAGTGATGGTTACAATTCACCTGAAATTGAGCTCTGACTTGATTTGATTTGCCAAGCTGGAAAAGTTATACATTGATGATCAAAAAGTTTGCAGACAAGTTTGCCTCCATATTACACCAGACGTCTTATTGTGCTGGTGTTGCTGCAGTATGTAGCCATGACTCAGTCTACTATGTGGGAAATTGTAAAATATTCTGCTTTTGATTTGCCTTGCTTGTAAATAGGTGCTGAATCACTTTCCTGTTTTTGTCACATGCTCTTCAGCTTTCTGGAGAGACACACCCTCCAATGTTCTGTCCAGTCAGACTTAAGTTGGCTGAAAGAAGCTGGCTGCAGGGGATAAGTCTTGATGTCATAATGACAAAAGTGACAATGCAGATTTGTCTCCATATCTTTTGCTCTGTCTTTGAATTCTTAACTATCTTCCAGATGGTTATGCTTGATGGCCAGGTGTCCACTCTTGCACAATTTGGGAATGACCTCAGCCTTTAAAGGGAGTTCCCGATAACGTAGGTTAATGAACAGGGCCACTCCCAATGCGCCTTCCTATTCGTCCTTATGCCTATATATACCTCCTACATTCCCACAATCCCGGCCCGTCTCATTTCTACGTCGTTCACTCGCTAACCAGACAGCCAGCGCACAGCAAAAGTTCGCTTACCTGAAGCACGAAATCTGAAATCCTACCGAGTCCCTCGGGCGCAGAATAATTCCAAGGCTTCGATGCTCCAGAGGAATCTTCTCAATCCATTCCCGCAACTCCGTTTCTCCTCCACGCACCCGCCTGCACTCCGCCACCTTCATACCTCCACCACAAAGCATCACCCGCTCGCCCCAACCGGGGTGCCCATATACCGGACCACGCACCCCCGCAGTGATGACCCAAGCCGTTTCCCTGTCTTGGGCTCCGCGCCACAGGAATTCCAGCTACGCTACTCGTTAACCACGGCACCCAGAAGTGAGAGCCCGAGGCTCCCCAGCAAGGCTTGCCACGGCTCACACTCCAAGCTCATCCGAGGCTCCACGTCGGACCATCAGGCACTCAAGCAGACGAAAATCCCCTTCCACCGCTCTGACAACAAGGCCAGACTACTAAAAAATTATACACCGACTCTTTCAGCAATGTAGCTGATCTTCCCCATGTGAAAACCAGCCAGTCCCCCCCCACCCGCGTGCCTGCTCCCTCTGTTTACGAGCTCTTCGGTCACTTTTTGTCCCCTATTTCGTCCCTATGTTCGCAGGCTGCATCTTTGCCCCATGCAGATGTGTCCCGTTCCCCCTCTCCCCCACTTCCACTGGTCGAAACCCGGCTTCTACGCTCCTGCTGCCCACAACTGAATTCTCCAAGGCTCCAGCAGTTCCGGTGTTAACCCACCTACACTCAAAGAAGCACCCATTGTTGCTTCATCCGCTCGTCTCTTTCCTCCCACACTCTCTTTCCCCGCTCCCCTCCCCTTACCCGTTTCCCATGTCACTATTTCTGTGCTTCTTCCTACAGGTCTGCCCCTCCCATCAACTACATCGGCCACTCACAGTTTTCCCCTCACCTCTGTTTCAGCACACACTAGCCACCACCTGACCTCCCATATGCCCCTCGTAGCCTATTCCAAACCCTTCACCATTATCCCCCACACTCAGATAACAGATTTTATTGGGTATGCACGTCGACCCGGCCCAGCTCATTCAACCATCCTATTTCCGCATTCATAGTTTAGTCGTGAGGAAAAAAAAAAAAAATCCAAACCGTCATTGACCTCACATAGCTCAAACACCTGACCCCCGCTCGTTGCGGAAAGTATACGCAAACCGAGTTTGCCATTCCCCATTCCACTCAACCGACGCAATCCACCAGTCCTTGCCTCATCGGAGGCAAGAACTGGACGATTACCTTACACTAGTTTTCGGTCTCGCTGTACGCTTCGGCGGTGCAAGAATTTACCATACTATGTACATTTTGCCCCTGTTTCTGCGTTCATATTTTCGTAGCATATAATAAATTAAAAAAAGAAAAAAAATCCTAGTCGTCATTGACCCTGCACAGCTCAGGCACCCGAACCCCGCTCGTTCCGGGGAGCCCACGCGAACCGAGTTCGCCATTCGCCGTCCCACTCTACCAAGACACAATCCCCCAGTCCTTTCCTCATCGGAGGCAAGAACTGGACGATCACTTTACACTCGTTCTTGATCTCACTTTATGCTTTGGCCATACAGTAAGCGACTGCCTGTTGGCTACGCTGATATAATTGATGTGACTCCACAAGGATGACAATCTGCAAATCCGAAACTCTAGCTGACTTCGCAGCAATTATATTCACCATCACTCAGCTGTGCATCGTACCTAACAATGCCATTTGGCTGCCACTTCATTCTGACTGTAGAACGGATTCTCATGGTTTATTGCTCTATGAGCCTCGCAAACTTATTTATGTGAATCTGTGTTGTTTTTGCGAACTACACAGGCACAGAAATTACAAAGACTTGTTGATATTTTTCGTAGTCATCGATGTGCAGAAGAAAATTCCATATAATTTCGAAGTGCAATGTATAACAAGGCTTTAAAAAAATAAATACAAAAAATTAAAAAAAAATAAATAAATAAATAAATTAGACTTTCGTCGATTCAACCAATTAGTCCGAGCACCTCTTGCTATGTATGAACGTCGTGTTCTTCGCAAATTATACGCCACACATTTATGGTGCTGTTGAATGATTGCAATGTTTATTTCAAAATTGTAAAATCATTACAAATGCTAATGTTCTTTGCCTCGCCGGCAAACTTTCACGGATACTACGCGTATCCACCTCACGGCCACTCGCATTGGCGCAGCCCACTAGTGCTTCAGTTATTGGTGCACTTTGCCTCATCGGCAAACATCCACGGATACTGCACGCGTATCCACCTTACAGCCACTAGCAGTGGCGCAGCCCACTAGCGGTTCGTTAGTGCTTTGGTTATTGGTGCACTTTGCCTCTCCAGCAAACATTAACGGATACTACGCGTATCCTCCTGACAGACACTGGCAGTGGGGCAGCCCACTAACGCTTTGGTAGCGCTTTGGTTATTGGTGCACTTTGCCTTGCCTGCATACTGCGCGTATCCTTCTCACGGCCACTCGCAGTGGTGCAGCCCACTAGCGCTTCGCTAGCGCTTTGGTTGTTGGTGCACTTCGCCTCGCTGGCAAACATTCACAAAAACTATGCGTCTCCACCGCACGGCCACCCGCAGTGGCAAGGTTCACGCTCTTGGCCAACTTTCAGTCCTGCAATCCATTATTCCGCCTCCCCTGCACACTGTCCATCTCCAATACTCTCCTCTACCTTGGGAGTGGTCCAGAATTCATTAAAGGGAGTTCCTGATAACATAGGTTAATGAACAGGGCCACTCCCAATGCGCCTTCCTATTCGTCCTTACACCTATATATACCTCCTACATTCCCACAATCCCCGCTTTTCTCACGTCCCTCCCACCCTTCCCCTCTCCAAGAAGGAACCATGAAACAGCCCCGGGGGAGCCTGGGAGCCACACGGACTCCGACATGAGATGCGAGCCCCACCCTGAGTCTCGCCACCCGGGGGGCGCCCAATGTCTGTACAATCACAGACGAAGTCCAACACCACATCCACCCCAATCTCCTATCCGCAATCCCACCCAATACTCTCCTCTACTTTGGGAGTGGTCCAGAATTCATTAACAGTATTTAAAGAGTTATAGATCATTTTCCTTTTTTTTTTGTCATTCCTGCACATCAAAATGTTTGCATTGATCCACTGCATGTTCACGGAAATATTATTCTTTGTGACATCCTATTGCATCTCTAACAAAACTTGAAGTAATCTAAAAATAAGGCATCTAGTTCAGAAAAAAACAAACAGCCTGTTAAAATCCTTGTATTGCCATTGTAGCTAGAACAAAAAACAGCATGTGCTGGGGTCCACCAGAAGTGAGGTTGAGAACCATTGTCCTTAGTCTCTATCCCAGAGATTTGGAATTTCAAGCCTCCACCCTGGTATTCCTCACAGTAGGGCATCACACATCCTGTAACTATGAGTACATAGCAAATAAGAACTAACAATTAGGGCAACCTGGTCATGAAGATACTTCAAAGAAGTGTTAAGTTACTGATGGAGAAAGATCTAAAGTAAGCCAAATTTGCATCTCTCCTTCTAAAAAGGGGAACCTTTACACTCACAAGAGAGTCTTGCATATATGCATTAAAATGTCATGCAATCCATATTATTGCAATTGTTTTTGCTGAACAATAGTTTTATTCAGTCCTCCAAGTGAGATTTTTAACCTTATGTAAGACATTGATTTTTCAAACCTACAGTGCACTCCAACATTGCTGGCACCCCTTTCAGGCAATGCACAAACAATACTTTTTTAAAAAATTCTACAAAATACACTCAGCGCCATTAAAAACGCACCGGTGAGATATGTACTGTATTTGCGGCAAATTGAAGAAGCGATTGATTTTTATTGCTTTTCCAGTGAGGCACGAGAGGAAATAAAGAAAAGCGCGTGGTATTGTAATCCTTACGTGCACCACGTGCACGCGCCAAGCACTTCAGTAATAACAAACATTGAGTTGTTTGTGATGTGTACAGTGACACTTAACTTGTTCTTTTTGGTGTGGTCAATAGCCTACATAAAGCCAACAAAAAAAACCAAAAATGCTACTGCATCAAGAAAATGGAACGGCTTGTGACACAGGATAGAGAAAAAGAGCCTTTGGCATGTTACGGGCAGATCTCAGCCGCCAAGAGGTGGTGCGTCATTTGCACCGTCATTGTTCAACAATCAGTCGGCTGTCTATCCGAGAATGGAACACAGGCACTGTCACTGACCGACCCCGCTTAGGGCAGCCACGTGTGACGATGGCAGCTCAAGAGCACCACATCTGGTTACAGCCTGTACGTGACAGATTCCGGACCGCAACCAAAACTGATCATGAGATGAGGGGTCCGAGACGATTGAGGGTGAGCACAAGTACCGTTTGACGCCGTCTACGTGAGCAAAACATGAGTGCACAGGGCCCCTACAGAAAACCCATTGTTTGCCCATCAACAGGAGTAGGAACTCTTCACTTCTGACTGTGGGCACCTGCCTCTGTGTAATTCTTTGGCACTTTATTTCCCTGTTTCTGTCTGAGAATGGAAAGCAGGGACTGTCACTGACCGACCACGGTAAGGGCAGCCATGCGTAAATGGGCAAAAACTGGAAAAATACTGTACAATATCAGTGTTCCAATAGAACCAACCAAAATAATTTACTAATTTAATTAAAAATGTATTTCCTCCAAATCAAGGTTTGACCATTAATGGCACCCTTATTATTATACTATTGTGAATAACATCTAATTATTCCACTTATTTAAGGTTTATCTAAGTGTTAAGGGACTATATTGATCTATTTCATCACTTCAAGTTTCACTAGGGTATAGAAATGAGGAAACACACATGCAATATCCCTTTGTCATCCAACACCATGAGGAGAACAAAACAACTGTCAGTTCAAAAGAGGAAGATGGTTATACACTTTCATAAATCTGGTGATGCCAACAAAACGATTCACAAACGATCGACTATGCCACTAAGCACTGTTAGGGCAACTATTTAAAAAATTCCAAAGATATGGAACCGTCGAGAACCTCAAGGGAAGAGAACACAACTGCATTTTGCCCCCCACGATACTGAGGAGGATGGTGAGAAAAGCAACAAAATCCTCAAGAATCACAGTCAAGGAATGGCAGGGCTTGGTGGCATCTTGGGGTCAACAGGTTCCAAAAAGCACCATCAGGCGCCATCTACACAAACACCAGCTCTTTTAAGGGTTGCTAGAAGAAAGCCTTTTCTGACTAGAAGACACAGAAGTGAGCACTTGGGGTTTGCCAAATTCCATTTAATTTATGAATGGAACAAAGTGCTTTGGTCAGATAGAGCAAAATTGCATGTTTCGGACAGATAAAAATCGGCATGTTTGGCTTCGAAGCAGATGCATACTAGGAGAAGCACGTCATAGCCATAGTGAAATTTGATGGTGGGTCAGTAATCTTTTTGGGGCTGTTTTAATTCAAGAGGTCCAGGGGTACTGGTTAAGATTAAAGGAATAGTGTATTCCACTAAGTATCAGGATATTTTGGCTGACTATCTGGTTGCCTTTGCTAGAAGGCTACGACTTGGCCTTGGCCTAAAATGCGATTTTAGCTATAGCCGATATTCCCAAGATTTGGCTCAATTAACCGTGAATGATGTTCGCAAGATTTGTCTCGATTACTTTTTACAGATGTTTGTTCATTGGCGCTCTTAATCAGACATTAGCTGCTCCAGCGAGAAAGAGGGTTTCCAACGAGCAACACATTTATAACATAACATAACATAACATAACATAACATGAATGGCGAGAACAGGCCGTTCAGCCCAACTAGGCTCGCCAGTTTTTTTGTACCATCGTGAATATATCACTTCAGATACTCAATGACTCAATGGTATCTAGCTTTTAAGTCAAGTCTGCTCTTGAAAACTCCCAAGGTCTCTGCCTCAACAATATGGTCAGGCAAGCTGTTCCACACTGAAATTACTCTTTGGGTGAAGAAATATTTCCGAATATCAGTGCTAAATTTACCTTTAGTCAGCTTCCATTTGTGACCCCGAGTTCTGCTAACAACACTTGGTTGAAGGAATCCTACATAATTCACTTTGTTAATCCCTTTAACATATTTAAAGACCTCAATCAAATCACCCTTAGTCTCCTTTTCCTAAGACTAAAGAGATTAAGGATCTTCAGCCTTTTCTCATAGCTTTCATCTTTAATACCCGGAATTAGCCCGTGGCTCTTCTCTGAACTTTCTCTAAAGCCTCTATGTCTTTCTTAAAGTATGGTCCCCAGAACTGTACACAATACTCTAGATGTGGTCTGACGAATGTGTTGTACAAAAGAAGCATCACCTCCTTGGATTTGAACTCAATACTTTTGGCAATGTATCCCAGCATCCGATTGGCTTTTTTTTAACAGCTACGGCACAATGGCTAGAGCCTGTGAGGGTTTGGTCAACAATCACTCCCAGATCTTTCTCTTGTGGAGCACATTCCAGTTTAAAACCTCCCATGAAGTAATCCCGTCTAATGTTTTTATTACCTACATGTACTACTTTACATTTCGCTACATTAAATTTCATTTGCCACATTTCTGCCCAATTCTGAATTCTATCCAAATCATCCTGAATCACTTTAGTGGACTCTAAACTATTTGCCAAGCCCCCAATTTAGTATCATCTGCAAATTTCACTAATCTGCTCTCAATATTCCTATCAAGGTCATTAATGTAGATGAGGAACAGCAGGGGTCCCAACACCGATCCCTGGGGGCCACTCCCCACCCTACCTAGCTCAGATGATATACCACTGACCACCACTCTTTGTGTTCTGTCCTGCAACCAGTTATGAATCCACTTCAGAATACCACCTGTAACTCCAATGGAGCTCATTTTAAAAATTAGTCTCTTATGCGGTACTGTGTCAAATGCTTTCTGAAAATCCAAATATATGATGTCATAAGCCCTGCTCTGGTCATAAGTCTTGGTGGCCTCTTCAAAAAATTCCAGAAGGTTTGTCAGGCATGACCTTCCTTTACTGAAAACCATGTTGGCTATCCCTCAAGATATTGTTACGTTCAAGAAATAAGTCCAGCTCATCTTTTATGATAGATTCCAATATTTTTTGCATTAAATGCAAGTTAAACTGACTGGCCTGTAATTACCTGGCTCAGTACGGTCCCCTTTTTTTTTATATATTGGTATTATATTGCCCTGTTTCCAATCATTTGGTATTTCTCCAGTTTCTAAAGACCATCTAAAGATGGCAGATAGCGGCTTAAAGATGATCTCACTGACTTCCCTGAGCACTCTAGGATATAAGCCATCAGGACCCGCCGCCTTATCTGCCTTTAGTTGATGCAACTTGTCTAATCTGACGTTATCCCTAACCTCAATTTCCGCTAAATAATCTTGAGCATTGGACAAGCCCTCTGGCGAATAAAGACCCGCTCTAAGGTAAAATTCTCAACAAAGTAACCGTTTAAGGTGTCCATAATATCCTTATTATCATATAGCAGCGATCCATTTTTACTCTTTATGCACTTAACCTGCTCTTTGACTTTCCTTTTTTTCTGCTACAGTACTGAAAGAAGCGCTTCGGGTTAGTTTTTGCCCCTCTGCAATTTGTCTTTCATACAGTCTTCTAGCATTCCTCAGCTCTTTTTTTGACCACAGCCCGCATTTTACAGAATTCGGCCTTAGTAATCTCATTGTTATCCTCTATGTACATCTTATAAAGATTCCTCTTTTTCCTCAAACTCCTACGAATAGCTGCTGTCATCCACTGAGGATTCTGCTTTTTCAGCTTACTTTTGGACACCTTTGGAATGAATTTACATTGTGAATCAAGTAAAACCCCTTAAATCTTTTTTCCCACATCTCATTTACAGACTCACAGTCCAGGAGTGTCTCCCATTTTGTTCCACTTAGATATGACCGCATCCTGTCAAAGTTTGCTCGCCTAAAATTAAAATTTTTGTTTTTGGAGACACCTTTTAACTTCCCATGAAACCTCAAAATTAATAGTAGAGTGATCAAAGTGGCTCCAGTACCTCAACATTGCTAATTCTATCTGGGTCATTACAGAGCAGCAAATCTAAAATTGCCTTCTCTCTTGTAGGTTTATTAACATACTGCACCAAAAAAATTATCATTTATGACATCTAGAAATTCTTCCTCCCCCTACCCTGTCCTTTCACAATTTCCCAATCAATACCAGGATAATTTAAGTCTCCCATAATAATAGTCCCTCCTCCTCTACAAGCTTGCGTAATCCTCTTAAGGAGCATTTCATTGACTGTACTGTCCAAAGCTGGTGGTCGATAGCATACACCTATGTTTAAACCAGTCTCGTGTTTGCCAGTGAGCCTGACCCAGATATCTTCACAAGGCACGGAGTATTCAATTTCAGGAATTTCCTGCACATTTATGTTTTTCGTTCACATAGAGTGCTACACCCCCTCCTCGCCTATTACATCTATCCTTCCTAAAGAGCTTATAACCTTCTACATTATATTCATCTCCATCCTCTTCACTAAGCCATGTCTCTGTAATCCCAACTATGTCATAGCCTTCACTAATCATAACGGCCTCAAGTTCTTGAAATTTATTTTTAATGCTTCTTGCATTTAGATAAAAACATTTCAGGTTATCATGAACAGAATTTCCCATGCGCCTGCTGCTCAAAGCCCTCACCATGCTTTTTTGCTTTAAAAATATATCATCAATAGTGCATGTAACGCTGTCAGCTTCCATCAGGGCAGTCTGCATTTCCCTCTGTGTAACACTCTCTAACCTCCCTGCCCCCCAAGTCCCTAGTTTAAATAACTCTCTGCTACCCTCAACATACGCTGACCCAGTGCAAAGGTACCCCTCCGGTTCAGGTGTAGCCCATCCGCTTGAACAGGTCACCCCTGTCCCAGAAGTAGTTCCAGTGCCCCATAAACCTATACCCCTCTTTCCTACACCAGGTTCGTAGCCACGTGTTAAACCTCCAGATAAAATTCTGCTTCCCTCTGCTTGCACGTGGTACCGGTAGAATCCCGGAGAACACTACCGTGGAGGATCTGCTCCTAAGCTTTTCAGCTAATTCAACAAATTTACTTTGCAGAACCTCAAACCTACCCTTACCTATGTCATTAGTCCCAACATGGACCATGACAACTGGATCCCTCCCCGCTCTGGCCAGGAGCTTGTCCCAAGACGCTCCAGGAGGTCTCCTACCTGGGCACCAGGCAGGCAACACACCGTCATGATGAACAGACTAAACTGTCTATTCCTCTAAGTATTGAGTCCCCCACTATCAATAACTCTCTCTTTTCTGAGGGGTAGAGGCCAACAGGGTGCCCTGCTGCTCATCAGTCCCCTCACTCTCAGGGTCAGGGGCCAATTGAGTTCCTGCAAGGGCGGAATCGGTTGGACACCTCAACCACTGGAGGAGCTGTCGCTGTACGGTGTGCACGCCCTTTCCTGCGCTTGACGCCCTACCGTCACCCAACTTTCTCTCCCTGCCTGCTCTGGGGTCCCCACACCACCCTGCTTTGGCGTACAGACCATTTCTATAAACGACATACTACTTAGTTCCTCTAGGAACTCTACTGATTATGACCATGTCGTGCATTAACTGGCCCTGAAGAACAAGGATCTTGCTCTCCAGATGCTCAATTAGCTGGCACCGTGACAGACAAACCCACCCTGGAAATCTCTTTCCAAAAGTGCGATCATCCTGCAACCGTCACATAGTTTTGGCCACATTTTGAACCCCTACCTAATGACCTCGCTCACCCTAGATAACAAAAGAAAATTACTAATGCCGAGACAGAAGCTCAGGAACCACAATTTATTAATTAATTAACCTGAGAAGCCCTAAGCAGCAGTCACAATAGAAACCGTGGGGAAACTATGTGAATGGATAATAAGCCTCTTTTTAACAGGGGCTTAGTTTTTAGTGAACAGAAATGAAATACCAAATTGAGAAACTCTATCGATAATAAGCACTCCTAATAAGCCAACTTGAATTTATCTAGACCCGCTACTATTAATATACTAACCCAAAAAGTCTCACAGGGCTTAGCTGAGAACCCAGATAAAAGACTGGCTATACCACGCCCAGGAGAAACTGGAGGAGGGAGGAGGCGGAGCACTCGCAAAGCTTTCCGTTGAAATTCAAGGGTAACCGAACGGACGACTAAAGTGACTGCTGTCCTATTGACTAAATACTAAATCTCAGATCCCCAGCCAAAAAAGCAAACAGTAACTATCTAGCTAGCCAGCCACAAATACAACCAAGAGTAACCGAGATAAGAGTTAAGCCTCGGTTCCTTTAATTAAAACGGACCCGAATAAACAAGTCGTTTACTTCGTGAGCTTAACTAAACACGGTATCTCCCCAACAAGCTGTCGCTGAGCACTCAAACAAGCAGTTAAACTTTAATCAGCTGATCAAGGCACCGCAACCGGAGGAAAATACAAAGATAACGTAATTTGCAATGTGTTTAATCAGAAGAGCCTTCGATGATAATAAAATGCGAAAAAGACAAAACCCCGGTTCGCGTTAATATTCAAGCTTGGAAATGCGTTTATGCGGTAATGTGGTCAGGATAGAGAACGAAGGGGACTAAAAACCCCGTGAACGTCAATATTTATTGGCTAGAAGACTGTATAACCAAGTATGAAACCAAGCCAGATAGTTAGATATCCCGGTAATTTGATATATTCCTGGCGTTGAGAGCTTACAATAGTTTTAGCTAAATCAGCTACAGAAAAAAGCAGGCGACAGTGTACCTCAGTCCTTGAAAACAACTCTGACTTACTTTGTATATCACACAATTCACTAAGTTAGACAATTACTCGTTTAGTTTATTCTTTAAATTTAGCGTTTAAATTTATTTTACTTTACCTTACTTTGCTCCCGGGAGACTGAAACCCCTCAAAAAAAAAACCCAAAAAACCCCGTCGCCTTTGTTTGACCAGATTAGCGACTTAATTTGGCTGTTTGCTCACCGAAGTTGTTAAAGGGGGAAAAAGGGGAAAAAAAAAAAGATGATGGAGGAAGATTCTCCCTGCCCCTAATGCGACAAAGGTTATACCTCGGGAGCAAATTGTCTAATCTCTAATACTGTTTGAGCCTGAACACACAAATTAGTTTAAGATAACTCCGTTTAAACAAGAGTAAAACTTCAGATTCGATCCCGCACGTCTTCCTCTGTCTCAACTCAAGCAGAATGAACACCAACGAACAGCCAATAGCTGTTAGCTCTGTTGACTGTCATGAACTGGCTTTAAGCGCAAACAACCGGGGTTGCACGACCCAAATTTCCTTATTAAATTAATATCTGGAGCTAGCTTTCATTATTTCATCAAGCAGTCGCAAAGTTATGTAGCTTGCAAGGCTTGCTAGATTACTAGTAATTAAGTTAGCTTGCTATTTGCTGGCTCTTACAACCAGGGCCAGATTTTCTGTTTGGTTTTTATACTGAATTTACTTTTACATTTTCTGATGCAACTAGCTAGCTAGTACTGCTACATCATTATAGTTTTCTTAGATGTGCTCAGCTAACCATAGCTCCAGAAGTGATGGTCTTGAGAGTGCGACTAACGCCGAGTGGGAAAAAAAACGAAGTATCGACAATATTAAAATATGCGTAGATTGAATGTTAGATTTATGAAATGGCATTTTGAAGTTGTTATGGAATATTTACACATTAATTATCAGATATTTTCTCATTTGTGTCACTTAAAGCCAGTTCATCACACTCATCAGTGAGAACGGCTGGAAAGGTGATGCTAGTTAGAAATCCTCTTGTTTCTCGCTGGAGCAGCTAATGTCTCATTAAGAGTGCCAATGAACAAACAGCAGTAGCAGGTAATCAAGACAAATCTGGCGAAAATCATTCATGGTTAATTAAGCCAAATCTTGGTAATATCGGCTATAACTAAAATCACATTTCATCCCATGAATAACAAAAGGTCGCAAGTGACATTCCTGATGAAACTTGTTTTTCTGCACCATGAAGTACTACAGCTGCTGTAGTACTTCGTGGTGCAGAAAAACAGGTTTCATCAGGAATGTCACTTGCGACCTTTTGTTATTCATGGGACGATTTTCAGGATGATATACCTGTCATCTGCTCAGCATCTGATGTTGACTGATAAGTAGCAGAAGCAAACAGGAAAATGTGAAGCAACCCGGCGTATTTTAGAATGGAGTCAGCGCCATCTTGTGCAAATAGCCAATGGCCATCTCAATCGCCTGACGTCAATCCAATTGAAAACCTGTGGGCTGAATTG
Source organism: Gymnothorax javanicus (assembly GCA_029692085.1). Taxonomy (NCBI): domain Eukaryota; kingdom Metazoa; phylum Chordata; class Actinopteri; order Anguilliformes; family Muraenidae; genus Gymnothorax; species Gymnothorax javanicus. Next base: position 36,561,024 of record CM056193.1, on the reverse strand, counting down.
AGGAGGGCAGTTGATAAACGCAAAACATCCAATGTGAAGCCTCTTGAAAGGATCTGCTTCGATGAATGGTCCAAAATACCCCCAAATGTGTACCTTAACCAAGGTTAGATTATAGACCGGGCAAGTTGGGCCAGTGCCCCGGGGCCTCAGACACCCAAGGGGCCCCTGAGCCTCAGGCCACGCATGACGTGAGGCAGAAGACTTCTGTGGGAAGTTGAATGCCATGGTCCTCAGAACACAATACATTAACTGACTTATGGCTACTTAAAGCATGAGCTAACCACTGGGGGCCCCAATCCACAGTCTAAGGACCCCTGGTACTTAGAGCCTGCGCTGACCCTTAGGGCCCCTGGTGCTATGGGTCACCTGTTACGTCACGTCCGGCTGCCTGCCGGCGGTCCGTTGTTGCTGCAGCTTCATTTTTAGTTTGTTTTATCGTGCTGTCATTTTATTATTTTAAAATTATTTTATCATTTATCATTATTTTAGCACTTTATCATTTTACTTCTTTTTATCATTTTATTTGTTTAATTTATTAAACTTTGACAGCAGTCAGGATGAGATCGCACAGGTGACAAGGCGCCTATAGTGAGCAATCCTCCAATTACATTTACAGAAAATTGCAAACAGAAAAAGGCAATTAAAAACAAAGAAAAGAAGCCTCAGAAATACAGAATAAAAAGCGGCCAAAGAAAAAAATTTAACTATATTAGGCGGCAGCGTGTATAATGACATTTGCCAACACATGTACAAGAGTTGTTGGGCGAAAAATTATCGTTGAACTTTTTTGTGTAATAATTGAATAACTTCGATTTAAAAACAGCTGTGGTATCAGAAGGTTGATAAAGTTCATTGGCATTCCATAAGTAAAATATTCTTTTAAAATACGGATGTCGGAAAGTTTCCGTCCTAATTTTTGGAATTTGCATTGAAAAAGTATTCTCAGTTTGGAATGAAACAAAATGCTCACAGGAAATGTCATATTCACACCTCAAACATTTACACAGAAATACACAGTCCATTATGTCACGCCTGTAGCCAAGCGGTAATAAGTTCAGCTTCATTAGACGGACTTTGTAATCGCTTCCTTCACAATCACTGTAACCAAGAATTTAAGATGTGAAGGAGAGATTTTTTTAGATGATACAGCCCAAGATTGGGTAGAATATTCCAAGAGTGGTCTTATGAGCAAAGTATACAGTTTTCTTTTCATTTGAATTGAACATGAGTGACCACAAGTTCTTTGAATTAATCCTAGCATGCGATTTGCTTTACTGACCAGTACATTTGCATGTGCATCCCATGATAAATTTGATGACACCACAATCCCGAGATAAGCATGAAATCAACTTTTTCAATTATATTACCATTCATTGTGTACTGGTGAAGAATGGGGGATGGCTTCCTTGTAACACTCAAAAGTTTACATTTGGCAGTGTTAAATTTCATATCCCATTTGTGACTCCAGTCCAAGATGTTTTCAAGGTCACACTGCAATTGTGAACAGTCTTGCGTGTTTTTGATTCCTCTTACGCATTTTGAATCGTCCGCGAACGAAGCAACCTGTGTCTCAGGACTTACGCAGTCTGGCATGTCATTGATGTAAAACAAAAACATTAAAGGACCTAATATTGATCCTTGTGGAACTCCTGATGTAACAGGAGACCAGGAGGATAGAGCACCATCGGCAACAACTCTTTGTTTGCGATTAGATAAATATGACGTAAGCCACTTTAAGAGATTGCCATGAAATCCATAAACCTGAAGTTTATGCAGAAGTAAGTCATGGGGGACAGAGTCAAAAGCAGATGAAAAGTCAAAATATAAAATGTCAATTTGTCCAAACTGATCCAGGATTTTGCCGACTTCGTGAAAAACCTGAATTAGCTGAGTTGTTGTCGACCGTCCCTTTAAAAACCGTGTTGTAAGTGATGCAAAACAGACACAACGTGAGGATAAACCAAATTTAGTATACACCTTTTATTATTTTAATTTGTTTTATGTTTTTAAAGTATTTTATTGCATCCGAGAGTTGTTTCAAGTAAGCGCCTTGGCTTGTTAACGCCCTGCATGCTAAACACAATATGGCTCCACTCACCTCTCCGCCTGGCTGCGCAAGCTACATTCGCAAGGCCCAGAGGATCACGGAGCTGGAGGGGAGAATTTCTACCCTATACCAGATTAGGGACGATGAGCAGCTCATTGATTCCCTGGTTGCTCCAGCTCTCGCCGTGACGAATGTCACCACCACGGGTGATCGAGATTCCATGGCTCTCCCCAGTGAAGCCGCTCTGACCCAAACCGAGGACCCCTGGATCCAGCTGGGAGCGAGGCCCAAGGCGGTCGTCAGCTCCACACCCTACCAGGCTGAGCCCTGGTTCGGATCGCCAGGCAGTAAACGCTGCGGCAGGAGATCATCACGCGTTCCGCCTGTTTGGGACCTGCACCTAGACAGCAGGTTTTCCATCCTGGACGAGGAGGATTCGTCACCCCCTAGGCTCTTCAATTTAAGATGTCTCAAATAAATTAAACTTGACCTTAACACATTTAATCCCACTGGTCACATATGTGACCGATTTTTTTTTCCTTTTTTACTTCTAGAAGCTCTAAAAGTGTTGTTGTTGGCTTTGATCAAAAAATGCTACTTTGAACGTAACCATCATGAAATCAAAAAATGCATACAGTTTATTAGTTAGGGAGGTCTAAGGAGTAAAATACATGCACTCACAGCGGGGAAAATAAGTATTGAACCAGTGGCATAGCCAGCGGGTGTGCCAAAACACGTCCCTTTATGACAGCAATTAGTCCTGGCAAGTTCTCAATCATTTTCCTTTATTGACACATTTTCCAATTATCGTAATTGGCAACTGAAGACACGGTTTCTCTCCATATGCGATCTAACAGCGATGTAATCATGGGCTAAATTCAGTACAGTGGCGGAACCAGAACTGATAATTGGGGTGCACAAAACATCCGTTTAAAACAATTATTAGTCCTGACTCCTGACATGTTCTTAGTCATTTTCATGATTAACAAAAGGTTGACTCCGAGAGCACTCCACACTTAACAGGTGCTGCTTGTTCTCCCCGATTAGGTAAGACAACAATCATTCATCTGGACCCGTATTTGATGTCTTTAAATCAATGTTATTCAAAATTGCATACCTGCACAAATAGCTTGAGCCGCATGCTTTTTATAGCCTATTTAACTGCCGAGTGCCACTTTTTTTATCAACCCACACAATACCGAGAGTGAAAGGCGATATTTCATTGGAATGCCACCAGTTCAATCGACTGGCCAACTAATAAGTTAATTATTTTTTTGAACTGAATTTAGCCCATGATTTCATCGCTGTTAGATCGCATATGAAGAGAAACCGTGTCTTCAGTTGCCAATTACGATAATTGGAAAATGCGTCAATAAAGGAAAATGATTGAGAACTTGCCAGGATTAATTTCTGTCATAAAGGAATGTGTTTTGGTACACCCGCTGGCTACACCACTGCATTGAACGCGTCAACATTTTTGTCAGTAAATATATTTCGAATGGGGCTATTGACGAGAAATTTTCACCAGATGTCGGTAACAACCCAAGTAATCCACAAATACAAAGAAATCAAAACTAGGTGCAACCTAGTATACGGCTGGGCCGCCAAGTGCTGTATGAGAATGTGGGCCCAAGAAAAGGGTGCTAAATGAGGCAAAGCTCATGCAATTATATGAAGTGCAAGTTTAGTAATGAGTTGGAGCTGATAAATTATTTACAAAGTAGGTGGGGAGAGTGTGAGAGTGTGGGAGTGGGAGAGTGAGAGCATGAAAAAGTGAGTGTGAGTGAGAGTGTGTGAGTGAGGTAGTGGGAGTAAGTGAGTGAGGGAGTGGGAGGTGGGGGGAGTCTTGAGTAAGGAAGACATCAAAAGCAAGTTATTGAATAGACAAACAGCGAGAGTAAGGGTAGCAGTTATTGATTTTGTGAATGTCAATTTGAGAGAGACAGCAGCAGCAGATGTAGATGGCAGTGAAAATATGTATGTATGTTCCTGAATCATAATGAAACAATAAAGTTATCATCACAGTTGTGCTAATCGGGGACATGACATCACTTTCGTGAACACATGGCAGTTCCTATATAGTGAGGGTGTAAGAATGAACGCCAAAGTTTCCTTTTTTTCCCCATGTCTCTTCTTTGGGCATGTTATGGACAAAGAATCCACAATTTTGAGTAAAACCGCTTAGTAAATATGTTTGAGTGAAGGAGTTGTTTACATAAAGCGTTAGACGATATTGGTGATGGTTAAGTATGTGACCAAAAAAATTGAAATGCAAGTATGTGACCAAAAAAATTGAAATGCAATTAATTTTAATGAATTTATGACCCATTGAAAGCTCTTGAAAAGGCCTTGTAGTTGACCCCAAGGTCATGAGAATTGGCCAAGAAATAAGAAAGTTTTGGAATTTTATAGTGCCACAAATAGCGAATTGTTTGGTATTTATTTCAGTCGATACGGATAAAAAAAAAAGTGTGTTGCGCAGTGAGCAATTTAGGTCAGTTTTACCTCAAATATGGTAGACAGTAAAATGATACACTCATTTAATGATGATTATTATAATCATCATTATAATAATATAAATGTTTAAAGAAATTAAATAAAATACAAGAATTCAGGAAAGAAAGCATGAACGATTTTCATAAGTGACAGTTACAGCCTGACAAAGTATTGCACTTTGTCACATAGCTAATATGATAATCAGAGGTGTATAAAGTACTGGAAAAAATAACTAAGTAAAAGTAGAAGTGTTATTACTGAAAGTTACTTTGGCAAAAGTTGAAGTGACCCATACGAAAATTACTTGAGTGAAAGTCTTAAAGTAGCTCACATTAAATGTACTTAGGTACCAAAAGTATTTTGTGAAAGAATATACTTAAGTATCAAAAGTGCGAGTATAAGTACAACAAATTTTTCATATTACGCATAGAAAGAAGCAAAGCAACCACTCTTTGTTCTCTCCTTGTTCTCTTTAATCAATTTTCAGGTGAATGAAAAAGTACTCAAAAAACAGTCAGTTTCTCCTTTATATACTTCTTCTTCTTCTTTGAGTTTAGTGGCGGTTTAAAAACCACTATAATTAATGGTAGAATTACATAGTATCAATACCATGCCGAATTTTTGCTTCAGAAAACTGATTTTTCTTAACTACTAATTGGGATACCATTTGCTCACTGTAGCTGAAGTGGTTGCTGCAGAGGACAACGATTATTTCTGTAGCAAGAGATAATTGTTTTTGAACTGCCAGATAGATACTATGGGCAAGTATATTGAGCAGTTTGCACATCAGGCTTAGCTGAGGAGTTTTATTCGGGCAACTCCTGAAAAACATGGATTGGAGTGAACTCGTCCATATTCTAAACCGTGTTCGAACTAAGCTTGCTTGTGAATATTCAATAATCAGAGAGTGCCATCTAGTGGTAGAATATTGTAACTGCGTGCATAAATTTGCAGCTCCATGTCCGCTGTCGGATACATCTGCAGAAAGATACCCCGCCGAGCACCGTTGTTCTTCTCAAACACGCCAAATCCAGATAATCCTTAAATGATGAATTACATTCATATTTTAATTTGTAACGCGTAAGAAAGTGGCCAGCGTCAAAGTAATGAAGTGAAAGTATACTTTTTATCTTTTAAATGTAGTACAGTAAAAAAAAGTAAGTAAAGTATAAATCCTCAAACTATTTAAGTACTGTAATGAAGTGCATGTACTTCGTTACTATACACCCCTGATGATAGTGTATGCCATTGTACCTGTCTTCTCTCGTATCGGTTGCAAGATTCAATAGGAAGATTAAGCAAATAATCCTGGTACCGGCCACGAAATTCAAAAGGGAGATGGAGGAATGTAACATATCGTACCAATCTATCGTGAAAGAATCTTAATGGTCGGAATGTGTTTTTAATTCCCCTATTCAACCTCCAACCGATATTGTCCTCCATGCTTGTTAACTGTCGTATCGGTTGCGAGATTGAATAGGGAAATTAAAAACACATTCCGACCATTGTCATGATTCTTTAACGATAGATTGGTACGATGTGTTACATTCCTCTATCTCTATGGAATCTGGCAACCGGTAGGGGAGACCGGGTCTAGTTGTTACACTTTTTCTTTTAACGGCTGTAGAATTGACATTATCAGGTTTTTGTTATCAATATGCACTGTAAAGATAGAAAGTTTATTAGACTACATGACTGATCAGCAGCAACCCCTATATTCTACGCGTGCGTAATGCTGGTGAGGAAAAAATAGACCCCTGTCACCTGTAACAAGGAGGGGTAGTTTGTTGCAGGTTGTGGGGCATTTTGTTACACAAAGAATTTACTTAAGTGAGACGTGTTTCCCACTTAAGTAGGCAAGTTAAGGGGGATGCCTTACTACTATTATTCCACGAAGCCACAGTAAGGAACCTCTTGAGTCATTCTCTAATGGCATTGCCACGTTTCGTTATTCGTTTGTAATTTCAAGGCATCTTTCTGAAATACAAAAAGGTAGAAAGTCATTCAGTGAGGTAATTTGATCTTGCCCAAGTTGTTACAGGTTTTGGGGCAAGTTCTTACTGTAAAAACTTGGGTGTATCAACTAGTCCATCAGCAACCCTTCACCATTCTCCCAACATTTTGAAATGTTCCAGCGCAATCTTTACATGGGTGTGTCATGATACAGTGGCAAATGACTTTGTCTCTCATAATCCAGAAAATCTGGGGTATGTATCAATTAAACTTGATATGAATTGAAATCTCCCAAACACCAAGAAAGTTACTTTTTCGAGCATTTTTCTGAAACATTAATCTGCGACTTTCGACGTACGTCCTTCTGTCATGTAAAGACGCGGGTCACCTTCGCGGAGCAGCAGGAAAAATTAGAGCCCTGTCTGTGTTTTATTATCGGAACTATTTAGAATGTAACAACATGGACGTGTAACAACTAGACCCGGTCTCCCCTACCAGAGAAAAAAAGCATGGAGGACTGAAACAAACCGAACCAATCCAGCGTGAAAGAAGATTAGCCTAATACTGGTCGGATTGTGCTCGTAATGCAACAAAATCGAATGGAACTTTTTAAAAGACCGGGAATCTAGCTAGGGCAAGCACATCATATGCATCCGCTATATGAATATTTAATCCACCTTTTGCTGTCCATTAGAAGAAAATACGCATTCATTTTCGTAAAATGGTGACCAATATTGCCAAGAAACATTCATTGGCGTCAAATATTGCCCATTGTGAACATTCTATATGTACAAAATGTGTTTGAATTTAACAGTACATTTACCTGATTATTGCAGTCTATTGCTAGACTGGATTCAAGTACTGGTTGTGTTACGTTGGCATAGTGGGTACAAAAACGTAGTGGAGAAGTAACTACTTCAATGACGGGGTGTCCAATCCAGCTTGGCGCGATCTTTTAAACTTAATGTTTTCTTAAATTTATTGTTTTCATTGGTGTCAGTCACAGTCGCTCTCATAGATACAATCAAAGCGGCCACCACAACTGCTTCTGTTCAAGTGAACCAACTCATGAATTCTTCCAGTATTCATGAAAATACTGAAACGTAATAGTGCCAGCGCCACTTCCACTGTGTACGTAAATAGTCCGTTGCACAATAAATGAGTGTGACGCGTTCAATTCCACTTTTTCATTTCCGTTTCTGCAGCAAACTCTCAAATCCAAGATCCAACAACAGCAAAGTATTCAGTTTCTGTTGCAATGTCTCAAAGGCGAAATTCCGAGACCCATGCATTTATAATGCAAATACACAGACCAGTAAATACGAGTGAAGTCGACGCCCGGCCAGCCAGCCAGCCAATCGTCGGCACACAAATCGTTGAAGTTCCTCTCCACCGGCCAACCAATCGCTGAACAGCCAGCCATCCAGTCGCCGCCCAACCAATCGTTGAAGTGCTTCCCATCCGGCCGACCAATCGCTGAACTTCTTCCCCGCCGACCAGCCAATCGTTGAACTTGATCACTCAGGCAGTCAGTCACTCACTCACTCACTCATTCACTCACTCACTCAGCGACATTCGCGTTTATAGGGGCCTGGCCACTGCTCGGCCCAGCCCAACAAATAAGTCCATTAATTAAGTTACGCGTAATTAAGTGGAATGACACAGGGAATAAGTATTGAACACATGCAGAAAAGGATGTGCAAAAAGGCATGGAAAGCCAAGAAACCAGCTGAAATCTGTCAATATTTAGAAAGCAATCCTGCCCCCTATCAGTGCAAATTAATATCAGCTGGTTTAGTCCTAATTGATGGCCTATAAAAAGGTTTCTAATTACCAAGGTGTCACACAAGAGGCATCTCATAATGGGTCAAAGCAAAGAGCTCTCTCCAGACCTTCACAACCTTTTTGTTGCAAAAAATACTGATGGCATCGGTTACAAACGTATTTCTGAAGTTCTGAATGTTACTGTGAGCACTGTTGGGACCATAATCAGGAAGTGGAAAGAACATCATTTCACCGCAAACTGCCCATGACCAGGCACTCCTTGCAAGATTTCTGACAGAGGAGTCAAAAGAATAATCAGAAGAGTTGTCCAAGAGCCAAGGACCACTCGCCGAGAGCTTCAGAAAGACCTGGAATTAGCAGGTACAGTTGTTTCAAAGAAAACAATAAGTAATGCACCAAACCGCCATGGCCTCTATGCACATTCACCATACAAGACTCCATTGCTGAAGAAAAAGCATGTTGAAGCTCATTTAAAGTTTGCTGCACAGCATTTGGACAAGCCTATGAAATACTGGGAGAATATAGTCTGGTCAGATGAGACCAGAATTGAACTCTTTGGATGTCATAGCACACGACACGTTTTGAGGACAAACGGCACTGCACATCACATTTGCTGTTTTATTATAACATATTTTTCCATGTGAAATTGTTTGAATTGACAATGAAATTGGGATTATTGATATATGACACTTAACATCAGATGACTCTCATTTTTAGGTTTGTCTATTGTTTTAAATAATCCATGGGTACGCCCTGATGATAAGCAACTTTTGGACAATTTGTTTTTACTCCTTGTTGAATATACGACTATAACAACAGCTTTTTAAACTACTCTGTCATTTTGCCCAGAGCACCTATGACCAAAGTCACACACTCTTACATTTCACTGGACTGCCTTTAGCTTTGAAACGGCATGCATTTGCGCTGGCATCATTTTGATGAATAGAGAGAAAGAAGATACCCGCACACTGTAGCTGTTGCTCCCGCAGTGATTTATTCCACAACGTTTCGACCAAAATGGTCTTCGTCAGGTGTTAACAGAACACATAGGTAGGAGGGATATAGTAAGGTAAGTACCGGAGAAGGCATTCTTCTCTGGCAGCCAATCAGCCAGTCCATGGCGTCATGTCCTTCAATCAATGATTATTAATATAATAAGTAAAAAGGGGTATTCAGAATTAACAATCACTTCAGTTCTCCGATATATCCAGGACATAAAAATAGATACAGTGCATATCAGAGTCACCAATTATGTACAAAAGACATAATGATGATTACTAATAAAATGGCTTGATATCAAACGTTTTAAGTCCATAGGGGGATATAGTATTGAGAAAGCGTTCATGGTGGTTGCCGCCTAGGTGGCTCTACTTTCTCAATGCCCACATAACGCAGGGAGCTTATGTTGTGTCCAGCTTTTTTTAAAATGTGCGCGACTGGGTGTTTTTCATCTCCACATCTTATGTTACTGCGATGTTCACTGATGCGCAGCGTAAAAGCTCTACAGGTTTTTCCAACGTATGCAAGTCCACAGGGGCAACTGGGGCGGCAACCATGAACGCCTTCTCTTACAACGTGAAACGTATCATATATATGCCCTCAATACTATATCCCCCTATGGACTTAATGAGGAGTTTGATATCAAGCCATTTTTATAATTGATTTTAATGATATTTAATTGTTTCTTTTGTCTTTCTACAGTTGGTGACTCTGATATAGCCTGTGGTTCTAAATACTACCATCGTCTCCGCCTCTGTGATCTTTTTCTAACTGAAGCCCGTATGGAGACTTTTTTCCCCTTTTTTTTTCCCCCTTTTTCTTTAATTTCTTTCATTCCTTTTTTGGTGATGTTGATCTGTGTGGCACTTGTACAGACTCTGGGGGGTTGGGATATGTTAATTCTATTAGTAATCATCATTATGTCTTGCTACATAATTGCGCATATGCACTGTATCTATTTTTATGTCCTGGATATATCGGAGAACTGAAGTGATTGTTAATTCTGAATACCTTACTACTTATTATATTAATAATCATTGATTGAAGGACATGACGCCATGGACTGGCTGATTGGCTGCCAGAGAAGAATGCCTTCTCCGGTACTTTACATATATCCCCTCCTACCTATGTGTTCTGTTAACACCTGACGAAGACCATTTTGGTCGAAACGTTGTGGAATAAATCACTGCGGGAGCAACAGCTACAGTGTGCGGGTATCTTCTTTCTCTCTATTCTTATGGTACAGTTTTATCCAGCACCTGTATTCATTTGATGTGCGTGCACCACTGTATTTTTGGACATCATTTTGATGAATGTCATAACATTTATCTCTGTCCAGAGCTCCATCAGTTTTTGCCAAGATCTTGTTTTGATGATGGAAGAGTCAGAGCACTGCGTAAAGTCTTCTCCAGCACATCCTAATGATTCTCAAAGGGGTTAAAGGGCATCTAAAGTCGATTCCCATTGTTTTTGTTTATCGGCCAATCAGCGAGCCGCAACTGCGCAAATGAACCGAAATAAAAGGATTATCTACGCATGTACATAAAACATTGGTTTATAGGAATGAAATTGGTCATGTGACAATGCAAGATGTCAACAAAAGCAAGTGATTTGTTTGTAAACATTGGACGTTCAACGTCCCGTCTGAGAATCGACTTTAGATGCCCCTTAAGGTCTGGACTCAGTGGTGTCCAATCCATGTGTGAAAATGATGTATCATGCTCTCTGAACCACTTGTTTACAACTTGAGCCTGATAAATCCTTGCACTGTCATCTTGGAATATCCCCGCGGCATCAAGGAAGAAGAACCTGATCATTCAGTATAGTCAGGTCGTCAAATGATCCTAAGTTGTTTTCTTTGCCTGATGCAGGCCAATAATTTGACCCTTCTGAAACAGAGCAACATCTTTTCCATGACCACAGGATATGCAGTCTGACGTGGTTGTTTAAGGAATGAGAAGCTACTCACGGCATCAGTTCGGGATAAATAACTTGCTGCCTGCTGAAATATATAGATCACTGGTTTCTTACATATTTGCTTAGTTAAATCCAGGCGGTTTTTTTTTTTTTTTTTTTGGTCAGGCAGTGTTCCTCGCACTCAGGTGCTATATTGTGACACTTAACTTATCCACTTGGTTGCTTACCTTTGACCAAGATTTTTTGGAACCTTCTCTGCTAAGGAGAACTATTGGTCTCTTCCTCTTATGCAACTCTTTTTTCCAAACATCTTTGAAAGTGTTTCTACTCCACTATTCCCTCATGCAGAGCATTTCCAGATCCCTGAGGTTTGAAGACTTTAGCATGTGAGCAAAATGTGTCACGCTATGGACAATGATTCAATGTAGCCCATATCCCCTCCAAGAGACAAACAGACCACATTGCTAAAGTGAACGCAGAAATAGTTTTTTGACGATTATGCATGCAAAGGCATTTAAAGTGAAAGGGAAATCAGATGTGACTGATGAGAGATGAACAAAAGGATTTAACCCTAATATGCACAGAGAAGCACTGCCACCTTGAGGCTAATGTGTTGAATGAGAGTTATTTAGAAAACTTAAATATATTTACTTATGAATCACTGGTTGAGCATTAAAATGCTGCCCAAATTAACACAATGGCTAAACTGCTGCTATGGTGCTTTGGCCTGAAAAAGTGAAATGTGGAGAGGCTTTCTGCAGATGATAGCTGATGATTATCAGCTGAATTACCACTGCAGTAGAGATTATAGCATGACCCAGATAGAAGAGGTGAAGACCTCTTATCTGCCACTTGACACTCACCTGCTTTAGAATCACTCTTTAGAAGTGGTCTTCCTGCTTTCTTGATTTCGGGACTAGCAATATCTTGCGCTGAAAGACAAAAGGACTGATATGAAAAGGTTGCATTTCAAATGTATGGGACAGAGCTGCCCTCACACACACACACACACCGACCATTTCATATCTTGATCCTTGTTAAAGATCATGAAAGAAGTTCTCTCATCTGAGAAATGAACCAGCTACAATAACTCCATGACCACTATATGTCATGGCAACTCGACAAAAATAATTCCATGTTCTCTTTTAGCTGAAGCTGGTTGTGGAGGTGGTATGCAGCATGTTGAGGAAATTGAAGGGTTAAAAATGGGACAGAACTGCAGGAATGAATACATTCAAATCAGGAACCTGGGTTATATGTATAGAGGAAGGAAGCTCAGTCAGTCTGTGTATGAGTGTGCAGGGTTTGGAATCCCCCTGATGGTTTCTGAGGCTAAACTGAGAGCCAGCAGCTTTTGACCAGTCCAGCTCTGGTCTGTTTTCACAGCTCTTGTACATCTTGAGAGTAGACATATCTCTGTATAGTCGATGTTGACATACACACACATGCTACCTCTCAAGGGCTTTCCCCAGTTTAGTGGCACTTTTATGTCACGCTTGTATCTTGATCTTCTCGCAGTTTTGATTTTCCACGTCTATCCAGATCCTGACATTGTAATTTTTTATCGCTCATAATCTCACTTTAGTTCAGGTTTCTACGAAGCCATTGCTTTACAAAAAGCAAAATCTGTTTTGAATGATCTCAACATGATGCTCATTTCGATGATAAGTTTTTACTTCATGAACCAAAACTCTCCAGCCATTTTATCAAACTGGCCTACACCTTATTAATATTGAGTAAGACTCCCCTTTGCCTCCAGAACAGCCTGAATTCCTTGTGGTATGAATTCAACAAGGTTCTGGAAACATTTCTTGGAGATTCTGGCCATATTGACATGATAGCATCTTGTAGGAGTTGAAAACTGATACACACAAAACTTGCACATCCATCATTCCATGGTCAAAGTCACGTAGATCATATTTCCTCCCAATTCTGATGTTTGGACTGAAGCACCACTGAACCTCTTGACCATGTCTGCATGCTTCCATCCATTAACACATTCCTGATAGCACTGCCAAATCCCGCTCAGATATAACTGGCGAGAAAGGTTATCAAATTGTTCTATCTCAAAAGAAAGCTGAGAATCTGCTCTTTTCGATGATTCCCAAATATGGAAATGTTCGGCTATTGTTAGAATATTTCGGCTCCTTGAAGCAATTGACTTCATTTTTTAGAAAAATCGTTTTCACTCATCATCACTGAAAATACAACCCCAATTTCAAAAAAGTAGGGATGCTGTGTAAAATATAAATTCAAACAAAATTCAATAATTTGCAAATCTCATAAACTGACATTTTATTCACAATCGAACATAGACAACGTATCAGATGTTGAAAGTGAGACATTTTACCATTTCATGAAAAATATTAGCTAATTTTGAATTCGATGGCAGCAACACATCTCAAAAAAGTTGGGACAGGGCCATGTTTACCATTGTTTAGTATCCCCTCTTCTTTTAACAACAGTCTATAAACATCTGGGAAGTGAGGAGACCTATTGCTGAAGTTTGGGGAGAGGAATGTTGTCCCACTCTTGTCAGATGTAGGATTCTTGCAGCTCAACAGTCCTAGTCCTTCTTTGCCCAGTTTTTCTTTTCATGATGTGCCAAATATTTCCTCTTAGTGAATGGTCTGGACTGCAGATAGGCCAGTTCAGCACTCAGACTCTTCTACTGCGAAGCCATGCTGTTGTGATGGATGCAGTATGTGGTTTGGCATTGTTTTGCTGAAATATGCAAGGCCTTCCCTCAAAGAGATCCCTTATGAAAAATTACCACAAAATACTACAGTAAAAATACTATAGTTTTCTATAGTAACTATGGTATTTTTGCAGAATTACTATAGATACACGACAGATATACTACAGTAACTCTACAGTTTACTATAGTGAGTAAATCACAAAAAGTCAAACTCTACTATAGTAAACTATAGCAATGATATTCAATTACTATAGTACAACAAACTATAGTTTACTGTAGTAAAGTGTAGTTTACTATAGTTTAAATCAATTTTACTGAAGTAAACTATAGTTAACTATAGTAAATTTTTAGAAGGGATATTGTCTGGATGGGAGTATACTTTGTTGTAAAACCTCAATATACTTTTCAGCATTGATAATACCGTTCCAGATGTGGAAGGTCCCCACGCCATAGGCACTAATGCAACCCGATACCATCAGAGATGTAGGCTTTTGAAATATGTGCTGATAACAAGCTGGATGGTCCCTCTCCTTTATAGACCACACGACACGGCGTCGGTGGTTTCCAAGAAGAATTTCAAATTTTAATTCAGCTGACCACAGAACAGTTTTCCATTTTGCCTCAGTCCATTTTAAATGAACTTTGGCCCAGAGAACATTTTTGGATTGTGTTCACATGTGGCTTCTTCTTTGCATGATACAGCTTTAGCTTGCATTTGTAGATTGCATGGTGAACTGTGTGTACAGACAATGATTTCTGGAAGTGTTCCTGAGCCCAGGCAGAGTGTTCCAGTGCAGAATCATGCCTGTGTTTAATGCAGTACCACCTGAGGGCCTGAAGATCACGAGCATCTAATATTGACCTTCGACCTTGTCCCTTGTGCGCAGAGATTTGTCCAGATTCTCTGAATCTTTTGATGATTTTATGTACTGTAGATTCAAAGTCTTTGCTATTTTACACTGAGGAACATTTTTCTGAAATTGTCCCACAATTTTTAGATGCAGGTTTTTGCAGATTGGTGAATCTAAGTCCATCTTTACTTCTGAGAAATTTTGCCTCTCTAAAATGCTCTTTTTATAACCAATCATGTCACTGACCTGCTGCCAATTAACCTAATTAGTTGCAAAATGCTCCTCCAGCTTTTTTTTTAATAGTATCACTTACATTTCCAGCCTTTCGTTGCCCCTGCCCAAGTTTTTTTTTTAGATGTGTTGCTGCCATCAAATTCAAAATGAGCTAATATTTTTCATGAAATGTAAAAATGTCTCACTTTCAACATCTGATATGTTGTTGATCTTCTGTTGTGAAAACGTGGGTTTATGAGATTTGCAAATCATTGCATTCTGTTTTTATTTACAATTTACACAGCATCACAGCGTTTTTGGAATTGGGGTTGTGCATCGATCAAAATGATGGAAAGTGACACCAAAATGGTATCTGTTTCAAGTTCAGAGGAAGAGTTTATTTGGACCTAAATTGTAGTCCAGAGGAGTTTTCTTGTGGAAATTCTTTGGAATGGAGTGATATTTCATCAGAAAATGAGCAGTCTACGAAATCGACAGCTCGCATCAAAAAATTTTTTCATGAATTTTTCTGCATGGCAGTGTTTTTCCTTAGTTTCAGGGTGTCAGCCTTTGTGCAGTGAATATGTAGCCCCCAGCCAGTAACAGCAAGGTGTGAGAGTGGGACATAATGCTGTACTGCAGCATAGCACTTTTGGTGTCGCTTAGCTGGGGAGGAGGGGTCAACTCTGAATGCTGTGTTTACAAATTGCAACATGCAAATCCCACTCAGTAAACCTTTCAGTAGCTGGGAAATGGTTAGCTTAAGCCCTTTGTGCAGATGTGTCCACCAGCGGGCATGGAGCTGCAAATTTATGCACGCGCTTACAATATTCTATCACTAGGTGACACACCCGGATCAGTTATTGAATATTCACTAGCAAGCCGAGCTCAAACACGGTTTAGAATATGGAGTTCAGTTCCATCCCTGTGGTGGAAATTTTATTTATTCCTGTAAGAAAACACTCAGACACAGAAATAGTAAAATAGGATCCAGTCTTTACTATATGCAAATAGGGTCCAAGTTACATTCAGAATGAGGACAAAGGGATTCCCCTTAGCTTGGATATTTGTATGAGCATACTGTCGTAAGTGTACGGCCCTGCGGCAAACTTCCCCCAATAGTTCATTACTCTCCTCCTTTTGCAGGTACTTCATCCAGCCCCCCTGCTTGACACTGATTTACACATAACCATGTTCTCCCAGCATTCCATGGTTGAGTGCACGTATCCCACGTACATCTGGTCCCAACAACCTCATCAGCCCCAGTGGAGAGGAGACTCATCCCGCAGCTTTACTTCATCCTAAGGCCTTATCTCAAGGATCCCAAGGTTTAGCATGCACATATCATAAGACTTCTGTTGCAATCTTATCTCAGGGCCTCAGAGGTACACACAGTTTAGTATAGGGACACACAGTTCAGTTAAGCGCATTCCATAACATTTCTGCATATGCACAAGCTAGGTTACAAGGATAAGCAATTACGTGCAACCTAGGTTGCAAGGATAAGCAATTTATAACTAAACTAGCACTCTGCCCGTGGGGATCCACGGGTTCTATTTTATGTAACTTCGTCATAATGATGCCATCACATGCATCTCTATGATGTCATCACGTTTCTATGGTGTTTCCATAAACACCAAGGTGGCTGTCACGCGACCGATGTTTTCATAGTAACTAACCCTAACCATCAAGGGGAATTCGCTGCGCTGACATTCCGCGCTCAGTGGAACACAAAGTTGTCTGCAAGAAGGAGCAAAATAGCGTCGCTCACATTATGCTGCAGATTACGCGCTACTTTCTCTTGCGGCCTGGCATCTGTTTTTTGGGATTCGGGACTCCTGTGGATGAAGTGGCTTGGGTTCAAAAGGGGGAATCCCCAGGAGAGTACATGCAGGGGGAATCCCCAGGAGAGGATAAAGGGGGAATCCCCCCTGTATGTCTATTTTATAATAGCGTCGCTCACGTTATGCTGCAGATACGCGCCCGGCAGTGTCTAGCACTGATTGGCCGTACACAGTCGCCTGCAAGATGGAGCCATACAGCGTCGCTCCCGCTAAGCTGCAGATACGTGCCCGATGGAATCTAGCACTGATACGCGCCCGGCGGAGTCTTGCACTGATTGGACGGACACAGTCGCCTGCAAGACGGAGCCAAAAAGCGTCGCTCCCGCTATGCTGCAGATATGCGCCTGGTGGAATCTAGCACTGATACGCGCCCGGCGGAGTCTAGCACTGATTGGCCGGACACAGTCGCCTGCAAGACAGTGCAAAATAGCATGGCTCACGATACATATGCTGCAGATACACGCCCGGTGGAATCTAGCACTGAGTGGCCGGACACACACACACACACACACACAGAGGCCACTCGGCTATTATAATATAGATTTCTCTCACATTTCCCCCGTTTTTATAATTGATTATCCGCTAACATGCCACTTCTCTCGATTTTCAGCATGTGCTTCATTCACGAGAAATGTTTTACTCTTTATTTTACTGTTCAAACAGATCGCCGATTTCTATCACATCTTCGTATGGCTCCTTCGGCTTCCCAGGCGGAGCATGTCCTTCGTCGATGTCCTGTAATATAAACATCTGATACTGTGGATTAGCATTCAACATTTTTGATATCAATCCTCTAATTATTGGAATCCCACAGTAACTGCAAAAGAGCAGTACTGCAAATCCTGCTGCTATGAGGCTCACTACAGATGTTATTGCTGCTTTCCACCCCCCAGAAATGAGCCACTGCCACCAGGTGCTATCAAGTACATAGTCATTCTGCTGTGCAAAATTATAATGTCTTTTAAGCATTGCAAGGCTTGATCTGTTTTTCAGGAGTTACATGAATCAAACTCCTCAGCTAAGCCTGATGTGCAAACTGCTCAATATACTTGCCCATAGTATCTATCCAGTAGTTCAAAAATTGTTGTCCTCTGTAGCAACCACTTCAGCTACAGTGAGCCAGTGGTATTCCAATTAGTAGTTAAAATAAGTTTTCTGAAGCAAAAATTCTATATGGTATTGATAACATGTCATTCTAAGATCAATTATAGTCATCACATCAAATGACATCAAGTGACATCTCTCTGTCACTCAACAGAGGAGACAGAGAGAGGGAGAAAAACCTCACACTCGATATACAACGATACAGCAACACTCTTGAACTGACAGTCGCTAGTTTTGGCGCCTCTTTGGGGAAAATAAATCCTTACTTCGGTCTGAAAAGTCGGTCAATCTAGCAACAAAGTCATATGGAAACACTGGGCAGCAGAACTGCTCTAAGGGAATATGCAATTTGATTGGTTGGTAGCGTCACGTGGGGTGCTGTGCCGGCCTGAAGCAGAGATGAAGCAGAGAAGCGCTACAGCTCAATGTTGCCCATTAAAGGCAGCTGAAAACAGACATACATGCGTAAAATGTTTAACCCGTTTTCATTCATCCACAAGGCAGAGAGAAGCAGAGGGAGGAAAAATAATTTTCCAGGACAACTCAAGCTTTTCCAGGACATTTTACTTTTTTTCTCATTTTCCGTGTGTTTTCCATGACTGGAAAATTGGTCAATCATTTTCCAGGTTTTCCAGGTTTTCCAGGACGCGTGGGAACCCTGTCATTTCTTATTCATTGCCAGAGTGTATAAACTTTCCACAAAAACTGAAAGACACTGCTTGGACAATAAGAGGAGTATATAAGCCTTTGCGTAAAAGCAAGGTAGGTTGTATTCTCTTGTTGAGCACAGTTTAGAGTGACCAGATTTCCTGAACCTAAAACCGGGACACTTTGCGCGTGACCATAGTGCGCGTGCACGTGAGGTCATAGACACAGATATTAGGCTCAATTTCAGCACATAGGACTACTGCTCACAACATAGCCTAATGGGGAAAAATTATGCATGTTTTTGGTAGGCCTATTTACACATTTAAGATAAAATATGAAAAGGCATTGAATGAGTTTTGTGTGGGACTATCTTTATTTTTATGAATTAGCCTGAAGCTGAAGAAAGTTTTGGAAAAGACACCAAATGAACGGTGCGTGCGCGTTTTTCGCAGTGTCTACGTGTCCGAAAGTCAGACAGGGTTTTAATACAACTCCGCGTCCGACAGTCGGATGGTTTCAATATAACTCAGTCGATTATTGTTTTTAATTTCTTCAAATCTACTGAATCTTTTAGATATTAAACGGGAATGTTTTGATAAGACGGCTCAGTTCTTCAAGATGAGTACCGAGAATTTCAACCAATGTTTCTGTTTAAGCTCTGCTCAATATAGGTCGACATCGGAGCGGGACTTAGTGCAGTTATGACAAATTTAGCGACTGTCGGGCAGAGATCCCAAAATACTCAGTCTCCAACAGTCATAAAAGTATTAATTTTTCGAATATTCCAGCAATTATTAGACGTATAAACGTAACAATGTTTGTGTTCGACCTTTATAAAATTCAAATTGATAGCTATCGACTTTTCTTGGTCTTTTTATTCGTCTGTTTTCTTCCGTTTAAGATAAACAATAGTCTTTATTCGGTCTCTCTTTTGAAAATTAGTCTGACGGATCGAACAGATTCACGCTTTATTTCCACACCAGAGATAAAATAGTGCTTGTAGCCTAGTCAGTGAGCAAATCAATTCCATGACCACTGACATTGTGAATTAAGCTATTGCATGCACGATCAAGACTGTCGGACGCAAAATGCAAAATAGGGGAGAGCTGGAACGAAAGTAACATTTTTCACATTGACGTCATTTTAAAAGATAACGTTACAGACGGAAAAAAACTTTTCGGAGCGATTAACTACTTTCGTGTGTGCTCTGTCAATATCAGGTGCTAAATCATCCCAATATATATTGACTTCGGCATAGTTTGACGTCGAACGGAAGCTGCGCATTGCTACTTTCGACCCCTCCAGTCGGGATGAAAGTAGCACACAGGCCGGACAAAAGTAACGTGATGAAATTAACTGGAATCTTTTAAATTACTGTCGTTAAAACAGAAAGAAAAACAATCCAACATTTGTTTTAAACATTTTAATTTGCTTCAAATGTTTCAAAAGTAAACGTGAACATGTTTAACGTGCAATTGGTCTATTTATAACAATTATGAAATTAATCATTATCACAGTTGTGACAGATATAATGAGCTGCACCCTCATGCATGCCTCATGTGACCACAGCCGACAAAAGATGCACCGCACCCACACTTCTCCAGGCAAAGATGAGGCAAATGTCTCCCCACAAACAAGACATTCCTCATCATTGCCCTGAGAAACTGTGGTTGCAGTGTCTCCACTAAACAACATTTTCTTTGAGTGTTTTGAAGAGGACTGTTTTTTATGGCCCCTCTGCCGACTCTCCTCCTCCAATGCAGCTTTTACTGGGGTGTCGGTCAGTATTGCTGTTGACCTGCAACATTCAATGAGATGATAGTCAGAATCAGCTTGTTTTTATACAAGCAAGAAAATCAATACAAGTTAAAAATGACACTCTGCTCACCTCTTTCTGCCTCCTTTTATTTTCTTTCCTCGAGCCAGCCTTTGGATATGGGCGAACCTTTTCTGGGCTGAACCTCTGTACTGGCATGCCACTAGATGTTCCTGGAACCACAAGCACACCTGGATAAAGAATATTTCAAAAAAAATGCTTGGCAAGGCTCAACATGCACATTTAAAGACACACACAGACACAAACTCTCACCATCTACAGGAATGGCAGACTCATGGGGATGCCGCTCAAATGGGCTCTGGCTAGGCTGGTGGTGTCTTAAGGGAGCGGGCGCTGGTGATGGAGCGGACATTGGTGATGAAGAGGGCGCTGGTGATGAAGTGGACATTGGTGATGAAGAGGGCGCTGGTGATGGAGCTGGCGCTGGTGATGAAGAGGGCGCTGGTGATGGAGCTGGCACTGGTGCTGGTGCTGGTGCAGGTGCAGGATGGTCGGTCACAAAAGCTGGAGCAAAGTCTGTCTCACTGAAAATATCTGGATTCAAGGGCCAGATACCGGTACACTTGAACCCAGATGAAATGCTGCTTGCTGTTGCAGCTTGAGGCAGAGCTTTAGCCACAAGACTTGGGATGTTGTAGATGGTCAAAGTTCTTCCAGGGTTCATTCGCATCCAATTGTCTGCTGCACTATTAATGTAGTGCTTCAGAGGACAAAAACGCTCGGTCTAGCGGCTGAAGACGGTGGGAGCAGTGGGGTGGAAAAGACAGGAGTACAATGCCATGTGACTTGCAAAAGTCAATAGCTACCACAGAGAGGTGTGATGAATGATTGTCTAAGAGTAGCAGCAACTTTGACTCCAGGGTCACGCGGATGTGTCTTGCAAAATGCTTTAAAAATGCCAAGAAATCTGTCTCCTGCATCTACCCCGATCCATTGGCAGACCAGTGCAGTCAAGGGGGCCATCCCGGTGAAGTGGTGCTGGAACTTCTTCCTTGGGAAGATAAAGTAAGGGGGAGCAAAGTTGCCTTGTGCGTTGGCAGCAAAGGCAACAGTCACCAATGTCCCTCTTTCCCCAGAGGTCACAGTACTGACCTGGTGCTGCCCCTCGGTGGCAATGATTTTGTCTGGCACTTGAACTGTTGTGGTACCTGAAATAATAAATGAAATGAATTATTGCTGTTGCAAATCACTGTTGCTTTTTAATTTATCTAAATATAAATTTTTACCTGTTTCATCCATGTTCCAGATGTCCTTTGATTCAAAATTATAGCGGGTGAGGACAGTCTTTAGATTTTTAAAAAACGCTGTCACATTGGTCTTGTTGAAGGTGGCGGAACGGGACATGCTGGTGGCTTGAGGTCGACGGATGGACAGGGTTTTGTTGCGTTCGAGGAAGGAGGTAAGCCAATCCTTCCCTGCCATCTGGTTTTTCTCCCATGAACATGGAGTTTTGAGGCCAATATTTTCGGCCAGCTCATATGCAAACTTTCGCACCTAAAACAGCATGAAAAAAGAGGTTAATTCCCAGATAGCAAGCACCTCCGCTCCGGATCTGCCCCGGCTCTGTGCTGACTCCAGCTGATCCGGCTCAGAGCCGGAGCAGATCCGGAGCGGAGGTGCTTGCTATCTTAGGCAAATGGCGGTAGTGGTGTAGCTCTGTCTGCAGTGTTACTCCAACCTCTTTAGGACTCAGGCCAAAATATATATCAGCTGCTCTCTTCATATATGCCTGCAGTCTCTTCTCCTGTTCTTCTGTGAAGACTTTGTTGTGACCCTGGGGCTCTGGTCTGCTGCCCTCCTGCCTCTGCCCTCC
The DNA here is from genome assembly GCA_029692085.1 of Gymnothorax javanicus. Taxonomy (NCBI): domain Eukaryota; kingdom Metazoa; phylum Chordata; class Actinopteri; order Anguilliformes; family Muraenidae; genus Gymnothorax; species Gymnothorax javanicus. The sequence goes on along the minus strand of CM056193.1, from coordinate 36,538,819 downwards.
TCTTGCAGTACCTGAACAGGGTGACATGACAAACGCCATGCACCTCTGCTGCCCTCCTTATACTCTCACCTCTTCGGACATCAAAAAAGGCCCTTTCATAAACCTGCTGGTCAGGGCTGTCTGCAGCCTGCTTAGACTGATGGTGCAGTGAAAATTGCTGGGGGGTAGAGACATTTTCATTTTGTTTACCGGGGGGGGAGATCACGTTTAATTTTGTAGACGCTTCTCATTGAATTCGCATTGCGCGCTCCTTTTAATTGTGCTAAAATATACGTTAGTAAGTCAGGAGGCGCTGGGGGAGCGCGGTAAAAATCTGGGGGGGCGTAGCCCACCCCTGCACCCCCCTAGATCCGGCTATGCTGCTGGTCAACCTTTCCTCTCTGGTTAGTTCTGACCCTAACTCTTGGCATTTTCTGCCGGTAAAATATAACACACATTTTTTAATGAGCTTTAAAACAGAAAATTCGGCCGCATTAGCAGAGAGGGACGAACTTAACCGTTGCTACTTCTGCCCCGACAGTGACTCCTTCCATTTGAACCAGGATTGCTTCTACAGTGGAAAAAGTCTGATATTTCAAACTTCAGCATATGTTACAAAACTAAATGACCTATCATTTCATCATAAATATGACACATGGAGTGATAAAGACAATCTTTCAATCAAAAAAGTTTACCATTTGTCTGAATTTACTCACCACTGTGGAAAACGGTCTTCCCAGTCTCGTTTCAAGGGGAAGTGATTTAAACCTCAAGATTTTTCCCAGGTCTGGAGAGTGTCGCGAGCTGCACGTGCTGACCTAATTTGACGCATCGAAGTGCGGATGGCTGTGAGTAAATCGCCGTATTACTTTCGTCCCACGTTACTTTCGCACCGGCTCTCCCCTACTCCATGTCCCGCAGCCAGCAGAAAGTAAAATTATTGATATGAGAGCAAATTTATAACAAAATAAAGAATAAAAATATATCACCAACAATCAGAACATCCAATGGGCACTGCAATCAATTTATTTGGGCCATTTTTATAAATACAACGAAGTCCATACAATGCCTGTCGGACATAAAATGCTAAATACTCTGTGTCCAACAGCCAAAATACATATAAAAATAATAACATAAAATAAAATAAAAGAGGACGATTAGAACAGAAGATTGATAACGAAATAAAGAATTAAAAAAACATTTTAACAAGAAACAGAACATCCAATGAACACAGCAATTTATTTATTTGCGGGCCATCTTTTTTGGAAGTTCTGTTTGTTGGTGATAAATTTTTATTCTTTATTTCATTATACATCTGTTCTCATATCAATATTTTTTTTTTTTTTGCTGGCTGCCGGACATGGAGTATTTTGCATTTCGCGTCCGACAGTCTTGATCGTGCATGCGATATTTAATTCACAATGTCAATGGTCATGGAATTGATTTGCTCACTGACTAGGCTACAAGCACTATTTTATCTCTGGTGTGGAAATAAAGCATGAATCTGTTCAATCCATCTGACTAATTTTCAAAAGAGAGACCGAATAAAGACTGTTGTCTATCTTCAATGGAAGAAAACAGACGAATAAAAAGACCAAGAAAAGTCGATAGCTATCAATTTGAATTTTATAAAGGTCGAACACAAACATTGCTACGTTTATACGTCTAATAATTGCTGGAATACTCGAAAAATTAGAACTTTTATGACTGTCGGAGACGGAGTATTTTGGGATCTCTGTCCGACAGTCGCTAAATTTGTCATAAATGCACTAAGTCCCGCTCCGATGTCGACTTATATTGAGCAGAGCTTAAACAGAAACATTGGTTGAAATTCTCGGTACTCATCTTGAAGAACTGAGCCGTCAAACATTCCCGTTTAATATCTAAAAGATTCAGTAGATTTGAAGAAATTAAAAACAATAATCGACTGTCGGACACGGAGTTATATTAAAACCCTGTCTGACTTTCGGACACGTAGACACTGCGTTTAACATTTGTTAATGGCATTGCGTTAGCTTCCGCTAAGCAAATATGAACAAACTTGCTGTCTCGTGAGCACTTTAAGTTCAAAGCATTGAGCAATAATGTTGTGGATGGAATTGACACGCCATTCTGCCGTTTAGTCTTGTAAATTAGTTAATCAATCCTCAGATTGCTAATCAAGCAAAGTAATAGAGTTATCGTTTGTTTAACGGTGAGGATTCTGCCTACCCTAACTGACCTCCGACGGAACATCACTGGTTAAGTATTATTACTTTGTGTTATTTGTACAATGTAACGTTTCTGGCGTAGCCTACGTTTGTAGCCTAGCCTACGCTACACACACACACACACACACACATTGTTGAAATCATACGCTGGATGCTTTATTCTCTCTATGTGTTTTTTAGTTAATGATCGGGCTATAATAAGACAACGTTGGCTATGTAATTGCTGACAACAGGGGACATTTCATAGTGGTTGGTGGAAACCGGGACATTTTAGCATCCCGACAGGCTTTTGTCGGGACTCGGGACACGCAACTCAAAACCGGGACTGTCCCGCAAAACCGGGACGTCTGGTCACCCTAGCACAGTTGCGTAGTTGAAAATGACGCGATTTAAAGAAAAAAAGACTTCCAAAACTGGCCTCAAGTGTTCAATTACATTGAAGGGATTTAAATGAGGTACGGACATGGTCAATGGGAATTATTCCAAATGAAACAGGTCTGGAGGGTTCCTTCTACCGGAAACATCTGTCTCTGGAGGAGGGATTCAATGAAGAAATGCTGCTGCTGTGGTTGCATTTTTCTCAATGTGGCGTTTTGTTTTGGAATTTATTCAAAATCGATTGCTGATGTTCTGGCTTGTTTATTATGCCAACAGCTCAAGGAATTTGGTAGACCCCCTTGTACGTTCATTGTGCCATTCTGTTCAATCTAGGGTAGAATATTGCCTGATTTTTTTCTGACAGTGGAATGTCTGTTCTGTTATAATAAGGTATATTTCAGATATCATTGAGTTAGTGAGTTATACGTGTTCCTTATAAGGTGTGGAAAGTCTTTACATAAAGTTGCGAGCTCAGAAGTGGGAACTGCTGGCTTTTCATTGCAGGGTGAATGTTCTGCCCATTAAATAAGCAGTTCCTTCAATGAGTATGTGTGCTGGCCTTTGAGACTCTGAAGAAAAATGGACAAAATTCTAAACTTTATCATGGAGAAAAGGCATGTTTTGTGTTTGGAGAGGTTACTGGTGACCACTGATGTCCAACTGCACCTACATTGATAAAGTAATGCTAAATTCAACCAGAAAATCATTAATTCATACTGAATTTCATGCGTCAAAAGTTGATTTGTGTTAAATACACGATTATTTTATGATTTGACAGTTGACCATTTTGAGGGATCTTAGAGTTCGGGGTGCCACCTGGATAGCTGTCTTATTTGGCTCCTAGAGAGTAGGTAATTCAGAACATAATGCTCAGATTAATTATAAATGTGGTCATGGAGTTTATGATCCCAGAAATGTATTGCTTTAACTCCCAGTGATTTTTCAATTCTCAGTATTTTTTTAATACTTCAATGCTTAATTTTCATGAAGATTTTTTATGTTTGCAGCTCTTCTTCTCAACCAAAATCATTAAAATAAACTGAAATAAAATGTAATTCTAAATGCTTCAAGTGTCTTGACTCAGTTGAGCCATTACCTTCCTCTCTGTGAAGCTGCAATCTTGAATCTCTTTATTTCAACATTTTAAAGGTTAGGAGAGGAGCTCATTTGATTGGTGAAGATTTGACTCGGCTGTGTTAAACCCACTCAAGCCTTCTCTCCTCCCTCTTTGCCACTTGCGCCGGCAGGAGGGACAGAGGCTGGATAGAGGAGTACTTGTACCAGGCTGCGCCGGGCACGAAATTGCAAAATACGCCTGGATACACCCCGTTGGCGCGCCTGCGCCTGGTCAACAAATTTAGAGCCCAAAGTGTCATCTTCCATCCCCTTTAAAAGCCGCGTGTGTTTGCACCTTGGAAAATTACTATTTTTAAGGCAGATTTGCCGAGTAGTAGGTGAAAAATGCTACTCTGCTGGAGAAATGGGTCTGCTCCTGAGCGAAAAAAAAAAAGGGGGCATCATTTGTATGTGGCTTAGGATTGTGCCCTTTCCCTTTACGCACAGAAATTCCTCTGGATTCCTTGATTATTTCAATGATGTTTAGCATCGTAGAGACTGAAATACCTAAACCCTTCCTATCTATCTATAACGAGCATCGTTTTTAAACCTTTCAATGATCTTCTCATGCATTTCTAGGAAAATCAGCGATCCTCAGCCCATCTTTTCCCCTGAAAGACTTGGCCTTTCCTGGACACTGCTTTGTACCAAATAATATTACAATCGCTGACAATCAGTTGTTTCGAATCACATCATTATTTAAAATTTTTACCGCATTTCAAGTCCTAAAATTGCTCTCTTCGCAACTATTTCTGGAATGCTGTTACGGGTCTGAATGGCAGGAATGGAAGTATATTTACAAATAAAATTAACTTAACCTCTTAAACCCAAATGCCCCCGGTACCAGGGGTGATCATTACGCATCATTAACACAGCATGTTACCTAACTGCAACATCGTCATGCAGTATATCCACTTTACGGGAAGAAAATAGGCATAAAACTCATGTTGAACATTTTTACCTCAACTGAACACAATTCAAGCACCAAACAAGGAAATAAGCATGTAGCAAAACATAGGATAAAATAATATCAGCGCTCAGTCGCTAGCATTTCAACTGAATTTGTGCTAGGCATACAAACGATACATCAAATGACGCAGGAAAGTCCACAGAATCCAACTATATAAGCCATGTTATTTTGAATCCACACCACACTCAAAGAACAGCAGGCATACACTTTACATTCTACAGAGATGAGCAAAAAATTTTTCTTACCTTTCATATTCTGTAATAAAAAAACTGTTTGAGGGTAAATTCATGCTTTCTATTGTAAGCCTAATGTGTCCATGCTATATCGAAACTAGAACTTCCAGTCTCCATGCTTGTTTTTTTCCAGGGCACTGCTTCAAAGGATGTCAGCTCCAGAGCATTCCGCTTGCTCGCAATGCATTTTTCTCTCTGTAATTTGCTTGTGATGAATTCTTCTTGTCAGTAAGAATTTGAGGATGGCCATTTGATTTTATGGACTATGATGTTTCTAACAAGCCCTAAATCACCTTAATCGCACAAACCAAGCCTGAGATAGAGCCTTGAGTTCCCGGTGCATCAAACTGAGTCCATGGTTCATTCGCATGTACTTAAATAGGGCAACAATATAAACGCTTGACTGGTTTGTTTGTTGTATTTTCGGCATAATTATCCACTAAATATTCAACAGTCGTTTTCTAACTGGGAGTCCTTGCGTCATTCTGTGTGAATACTAAGAGAGCGACAATACAAGCGGGGTGCGTGTTTTCTTGACTTTTTTTCTTTTTGTGTTTGATATTTCATTTATGCTTTGTTCCATCTTCATTTACTCTGACTCAGTGACATATACACTGATTCTTACACCATGACACCATGATTATTCAAATGGACCAAGTAGTCGCAGAGATGTACTCATTTTATTTTGGGCAGGTCATTTTCAAACCAGAGGCTCAGGGCTTAAGAGGTTAAATGGGCAAAACATTACCTATCTTGTCTTAACACAATCTTCAATGAAGTATTAGTGAAAGTAAATTCATAAATTACTGTCCTCTTTTTTTATTTGCATTTCCCATACCATCCAAGTGTTTCCTGAGCTGGGGCTGCAAGATGCGAGAGGCCTGATCGAAGTTTTGACTCAAACCTTATTGAGATGCGATGGAAATTCGTACCCTAAAACCCTCAAATATGGCTGAATTAAAGCAATATTGAAACATAGAGTTGACCCAAAGTCCTCCACAGAGGTGAAAGACTAAACTCCTCAAAAGTGCTCAGCTGTAACTGCTGCAGCAAACACCAGTCATTAAGTGTCTGGGAACAATGAGTTTTTCATATGGGGGATGTATTGAATAACCTTCTCCTTTCAATAAATGAACCAGCATTTTCTCATTCCTCCTATTGTCCTAGTGCTTTATGTATCATTTTGCATGAAGATCTGAAACATTTTGTGTGACAAATATGAAAAAAATCTAGGAAATGGGGGGATACTTCTGACGGCAGTGTTTTTTTAGATAGTCACAGTTCACCTCGATAAAAGCCCTCGGTATTCAGCCAAGTTTAACTTTTAAAAGCAGCCAATGATGCATTACGATTTGAGTTAAGCCACCAGACCAGTTAGGCATTGATAAAGGGACTGAAAAAGCAAGTAGGCAATAGCTTGTTTGCAATCCTGTGATCCCGATGACGCACGAAAGCCACAAGAGGGGGGCAGGATGTGAAGAGCGCTGCTTGGGAATCTTTAGGAATGAAGGATGCGCTAAAGATTCAGCCAGATATGTAAAGTTAACCCTTTCGCAGGCACAGCGACATTTTTGTCGTTTTAACCAACGTGTTTTATAAAGTTTCTTTAAATTCCCCGATTGCGGGAATTCCCTTGTTAGTTACACTCATTACCATTGGCTGTCTCTCAGGTCACCCAGCACTGTATTTTTTAGCCGTGAACGAGGCATGGGATTTTCTAAATACTGAGACTACAGTCAAATGGGACATGTGAACATGGCATAAGTACAAATAGCCGGCAGGTTTTAAACGTAAATACAACGTGGATGAAGTTTTTGCTTTATTGAATGACTCTGACGATGAGTTTGAATATCCAGAGAGTGGTCTTGGATCCAAACGATTTTAGCGATTCTGGAAGGATTAAAACATAAAAACATCAGTTATGGGAAACTTATTATGAGATTTGGTGTTCTTTTATTGTTATTTTGGTAAAAACCCAAAAAATCCGTGTGGGGGTATGCATCTGGGAAAAATTTGGGCGAAAGGGATAGGTTAATGATTGTGGCCTTACCTTTCACTAAGTGGTCTCACAATCATACACGATAGTTGTCTGACTGGTGCCAGGTAAAAATGTCAGAGGAAAAAGGGCAGATATAAAACCTATCAGAGCTGCCGTGTGTTAAAATTACATTTCAAGCGGTGTTCCTGGTGTTCTTTCACTTTTCTGTTTTCAAGAATAAGAAATCCTTCCTCTAACATTTTTTTCCTCTGACATTTTTACACCAAACCATCTGACTCCACTTTTCCAGACTTTGAACAGAGGATTTTAATCCATGTCTGTCGCCGTTTCGCCGAGAGCTTTTTAAACTTCTCCCCTTCATGTGTCATTATTTTTGGGACTGAAAAGAAGCTTGTGTTTTTCCTGATCTGGGGTGCGTTTCCCAAAAGCGTAGTTATAGTCCGTCCATTCACCGTCAATGAGTCCAGCGTCCGTGATTTCGGGAAACGCACCCCTGATTGGTTGGCACAGCCGTAAACAGCACAAAACTTTGGCATTTGATTGCGCTTCTCTTTGGAGAAATCACTTCCTGCTCCCCATCTGCAATTCTTGCCATGCCGTGGCGTCATCTTCAAACAACTTACAGACATGAAAAGCGCGTAGAGCAGATGCATTGAATGCCTGCAATAATGACAAGAAGTCCAATCTTTCATGTATACTTACTGGCCGAAACTTAACCTTTGGCTGGCACTGTCATGATCTGTGTTTCTGTATGTTCTGGTTTTATACCACTTGGTTTATTAGTTTATTTATTCTCTTTTGTATTATCTGCCATATCATTGCCATTTGCCAGTTCTGTGCACATTGTTCCCCCTGTGATGTCTTGTGTTTCTTTGTTTACTGCCAGTGCACACCCCTGTCTGCGAGCTGTCACATTTCGGGTGATTTCGAAAGTGTTCCGGTGTTTCAAAAGTTCCTTCATGTCTCATTTGCTTCCGTCAACACTAATTTCTAATTAAGTGTTAATACTTCTAACACTCTACGTTTTTGTCTAGTTTATCTGCTAATCCGTAGGCTACTAATATACTAATCCTGTAAATAACTAACACACTAACTTGCACTATTTGGGTAATATTATTATCACACAAACTATTAACTTTACTTATTGAATCTCTCCGCTTACCGCACTAATCTGTAACTCCACCCGCTTTGCTCTCTCAGTCCTTTGCCTTAATTTTTGCAGATACTTTGCAACTATCTCTTCTACTAATCTGTTTTTCCCATCTCTCCCCACTTAGGCACTTCTTAAATGGAGCTGTTGCTGTTTAAGGATGTCTCATGAAACTAATGTTTGTCATTGTTTCCCATTTTATATTGTTAATTACCTCTTGTATTTTCACCTCTCAGTTATATGCTGAAAAAGTGTGACGTCATTTTCGCTGGGGTCAACACTCACTTCCTTGACAATGGTTCACGCTCACAGCATAGCAACACATTCACTCATACACTGAACACACGGCACAAAAGGCCTAAATATTTGGCGATCAAAAATATAGTGAGAAATGCTTCCTGTTTTTTTTTTATAATGACCATATTTTGGGTTTAAGTTCGCTGAAAATAAAGCTTAATTCCATACATAGACACGAGGACCATGGCAACAAACACTATTCTAGTTCTTTGCTAATGGTTTGGTTCGTTTGGCGTGAACCAGTTGTCATGGATACAGCAGGTTGACCTCAAAATTACGTCACCACTTTTCCAACGAATTGTTTCGATTGTCCCTCACACCTGTTGCCCAGCGTAGCTTGTTACCTCCCTTGTGTATAAGAGTCCCTCACTTCTGCACATTTTCAGAATGTTGATCAACATTTCCTGTGCCAAACTACTGTACCTGTACGCCAGTGATCTGTTTGTAAGATACTGACACCCCTCTGTCCGATTCCCATACCTGTCTGTGCCTGCCTGGATTTGTTTGCCTCCTGTTACTGACCCATTTCTGTACTACCACGATTCCTGTGTTTTGCTGCCCTTGCTTATGACCTCGGATTTCAGACACTCGACTCTCCCTCTGGTTTGCGATTTGGTTCTGTTCTGTGCCTTTTTGGTTCTTGACCTCCAGCCTGATTTTGGACCCTGTTTTGGATTACCCGTCTGTACTGTGCCTCTGTGATCACCTGGTTTCGACTCGGACTGTCAAAGGCTACGATTTTGCATTCCGGACTACTTGCTGTCGGTTCCTTTCTCCAGATGTTACCGGCACAGGATGGAAGTTTAAGATGTTACCCTCTAGGGCATTTTTTATGCTTTCTGCCTGAATTTACATATCGAAATTTGCAAGGCTAATAATTCAGTAACTGCAGGGAATGCATGCAAAACAGTGTGAAGGAGTTCTCTTGCCTGCCACGGTCTTTCATGGTTTTAGATCTTATTATGTGCAAGTACCTTGTTCTAGAGACTTTGTAATTTATATATATTCCAGACACTTTGTCATAGATATTCATGCCAAACTTCAGCTTGAAAAAAAGAGATTAAAGTAGAATCGAGAGATATCTCAGGTGACTGCTGCAAGAGTCCTTTTGCTCACCAATCCAGTAAAGCAGCCCCTAATAAGCAGAATTGTAAACTCTTCAAAAAAAAAACAGTAGGGGATATTGGAATTTCAAGGTCAACTAGAAAAGTGCAGTTCCAGGGGAAACTGCGTGGGCAAGCTGGAAGCTGTCGATAATGTGAAGTTCGGATTGCTGACAATGTAAGGTTAAAGCTGCTGGAAATGAGTTTAAAGCTTCTTAAAATTAAAATTATTTGTGACAGTGGGATATTGTATCGTTTAAAGGGATAGTTAGAATTTTTTGACATGAAGTTGTATAAAAGCACTTATTTAGGAAGATCTCCCCAAAATGCAACTTTACCGCACATCAAACCTACTTCATATATTTATTCGACATAAATTGATGACATTGCCTACTTAAACATTGCCATAAAAATACACGGGCTCCATTAAAAAAATATTGTATGAGAACGAAGTAGTTTATTTATCGCAAAATTGCATCAATATTATAGTTATACATAGCCAATTGCTGAAGATTATGGGAATTATTCGGGCGCAACAAAAAAAAAGGAAGTGGTTGAGGGAAAGACATCGGCTATTTGCCCCGCAGCTGGGCCAATAAGAGATTTAATTTTGTAATCTGCCCACTCTTTGAAGCTTTCTCGCGGAAGCGCTGCAGAGCGAATAGCCTCTTCCTAAAAAAAAAAACCCCGCTAAATAAAAGGCTACACGTTGTTCAGCTTTTCCAACGAGTTCATTAATTTTCCATTCAATAAGAAGCTGTCATGGTTTGTGAGGTGTTCGTGTGGTTTGCACTTTTCTTTGCGGCTCTCGTCCCGGGACGATATTGAATTCCTTGGCCATCGGATTCTTTACCCAGCCATCTGATTGAGCTGGGGCGGCGCCTTCCCGGACTCTATATAAGCAGGAAATCTGGCACGCTTCCCCAGCTAGAGTGTCTGTTTTTAGCTTCACACTATCGCTGAAGATATCAGTAGTCAGGTTTTGTATGACTTTCTATCTTCTGATTATTGGAGTTTCTTCTCCCTTTTTTCTATCTCGCTTTGCTTCCATGTTTCGGACTATTATAAGTCCTTTGGAAGTGCGAGTACTTTCGTTTGGTCTATATTATTCTCTGTGTTTGTACTGTGTTCGTGTGGCTCACTTTCTCTCTGGTCGTTGCGCTTGGCCTCCTAATTATACCATCTATTACAGAACACTCTAGCCAGCATGGAGTCGTCAGCAACGGCTGCGTTAGAGAAGTTGTGGCTAATCAACAAGCTGTTCTCTTTGGATATGGCAAGGGTCTTCCTAGCCTGAACAATCAGCAGGCAGAGTTGGCGGAGAGAGTTAGCCTTCAGGCGAATGCCATGGAGAGACAGGAAAACGTTCTGTTAACTCTCACTGAGAGTATTAGAGCCTTTTCTACTCAGATCACACAAAAAGTTGCTCAAGCACAATCCGTACACCTTCCCCGAGAGCCAAAACTCCAGTTGCCCCCAAGATATGGAGGCGAGGCAGGAAGATGTAAAGATTTCATTGCCCAATGTGAAATATTTTTTAAAGCGCAGCCTTCACGGTTCGTGAATAAAGAGTCTCGGGCAGTGGGGGAGCTATGGGGGGGCGAAGACACGTCCCATTTAGTCCTGGCTAGATTTCTATCATTTTCCTTTATTGACGTCTTTTCCAATTATTGTAATTGGCAACTGAAGACACGGTTTCTCTTCACATGTGATCTAGCAGCGATTAAATCGCGGGTTAAATTCAGTACAGTGGTGGAACAGAGAATTGGGTTGCACAAAACAGCCATTTAAAACAATTATAAATCCTGACCTGTTCTCTGTCATCTTCATGATTAACAGGTTCACTCCGAGAGCGCTCCGCACTTAACAGGTGCTGCTTGTTCTCCCCGATTAGGTAAGACGACATTCATCTGGACGCGTATTTGCTGTATTTAAATCTATGTAATTCAAAATTGCATAGCCTACCTGTCGACTCTCACGCAAATGGCTTGAGCCGCACGCTTTTTATAACCTAGGCTATTTAACTGCTGAGTGCCACTGTTTTTTTTTTTTAAATCAACCCACGAAATACCAAGAGTGAAAGTCCGCGTTTCATTGGAACATGGACCAGTTCAATCAAGCGAAGCATTAGCCAATTAATAAGTAAATTATTTTTCTGCACTGAATTTAGCCCATGATTTCATCACTGTTAGATCGCATACGGTGAGAAACCGTGTCTTCAGTTGCCAATTACGATAATTGGAAAAGACGTCAATAAAGGAAAATGATTGAGATCTAGCCAGGACTAAAAGGGAAGTGTCTTTGCCCCACCTGTAGCTCTTCTACTGGTCTCGGGTTTCATTTATTTTATCCCTGTTGACCGACACAGCACTCACTTTGGTCGGCCCACTTATTCGATCTAATGCACCGGTCGTGAATACTGCGGAGACTCTCGTTAGAGAAATGGTATTGGTGTTTGATCAGGATGTTTGTGGTCAGGACGCAGCTACGCGTTTAATGCATCTGAGGCAGGGTTCTGAGAGTGTCGCTGAGTTTTCAATCTCATTTCGCTCCTTGGCGACAGAGACAGGCTGGCCAGAAGCGCCTCTTATGACAGTTTTTGTTCACGCTTTGGCTGAGGAGGTTAAGGATGCTCCGGCTACATTGGAGCCTTGTGTTTCTCTGGATTCGTTGGTTCGCACTGCGGTGCGAATTGATAATCGCATCTGCGAACGTAACAGGGAGAAACGTACTGCATTGACTCTTGCTGGCAACGGGGCTAATGCCTCTTGCAACGTGCATACAGCTCCCATTACGCCCACTGAGATTTCCACTTCTGACGAGCCTATGCAGGTTGATGGCTCATATGAGAGCCGGGCTCGTAAGCCCGTTCGCAGATGTATAATCTGCTATAATTGTAACAAACCAGGACATATCCGTCCATGCTGCCCTGAGCTTCAGGGAAACAGGAAGTCCCTCTAGCGGTATGGGGGGCGCTAGAGGGACAGACCTAATTTCCCTACCGAACTTTAATTCCTGGAGAATTGACTGTGGGGAGACAGAGAATACTTATCGAAGCTTTTGTGGACTCTGGCACCGTGGACTGTTTTATGGACGCGGAGTGGGCTACGAGACATTCCATTTCCATTCGCCCTCTTTTACATTCACGCATTGTTAGATCTTTGGACGGTCGCCCGCTGGGAACTGGATTTATAACCGATGTCTCTGAATATAATATATAGAATATATTGAGGAGGCTCTGGCTAATGGATTTATTCGGCCCTCCACGTCTCCTGGCGGATCGGGGTTCTTTTTTGTGGGCAAAAAAGATGGCGGCCTGAGACCCTGTATTGACTACAGGGGCTGAATAATATCATCATAAAAAACCGATACCCCCTTCCGCTGATGAATTCCGCGTTTGAACGTCTGCAGGAGGCGTCGTTTTTTTTACAAAGCTAGACCGCCGGAATGCTTATAACTTGGTTCGGATCCGGGAGGGGGACGAGTGGAAAACGGCATTTAATACGCATGACGGGTACTATGAATATTTAGTCATGCCGTTTGGATTGGTTAACACCCCTTCTGTGTTCCAGGCACTCATCAATGACGTCCTCCAAGAGATGTTGGAGAGATTTGTCTTTGCCTACCTTGACGATATTCTGATTTTTTCTTCAGCTCTCTCAAAGCATAAACAACACGTCAGACAAGTGCTTGAGGCCCGCCTTAAAGCCAAGCTTTTTGTCAAGGCTGAAAAATGCATTTTTCATGCCAAGACAGTTTCGTTTCTTGGCTTCATTGTTTTGGAAGGGCCAGTCTGCATGGATCCTGACAAGGTGGCAGCGGTCAGGGATTGGCCCGCTCCTCAAAACGTCAAGGAGGTGCAATGGTTTTTGGGGTTTGCTAATTTTATAGGAGATTTATTCGTAATTTTAGTGCGGTAGCTGCCCCCTTTATCGCGCTCACTAAGAAAAATGCCTCTTCGTCGTTTGCTTGGTCTCCAGCAGCTGAAGCTACTTTTCAGCAGTTAAAGAAACGATTAAGCTCAGAGCCCATTCTCGTTTTTCCCGACCACTCCCTCCCATCTGTTGTGGAGGTGGATGCGTCAGAAGTCGGGGTGGGTGCCATTTTGTCCCAGCGCCCCCTTTGGGACAATAAGCTGCACCCATGTGCCTACCTCTCCCGGTCGTTGTCAGCGGGCGAACGGAATTACAGCATTGGTGACCGGGAGTTGTTGGCTGTCAAGTTGGCGTTAGAAGAGTGGCGCCATTGGTTGGAGGGGGCTGAACATCCGTTTGTGGTTTGGACGGATCATAAAAATCTCCAATACATCCAACAAACAAAACAACGTAATTCTTGGCAGGCGCGATGGTCATTGTTTTTCAACCGCTTTAAATTTACATTAACCTATTTCCCGGGTTTAAAAAACATCAAGCCCAACGCTTTGTCGCGGATTCATGATCGCTCTGGTCGCGACCCCATTCCTGAGCCGATTATCCCAGCAGCTCAGATTGTGGCTCCCATTCAGTGGGACATTGAGTCTGTTGTGCGGGAGGCGTTGAGAAGTGATCCCCGTCCTGGTGGGGAGCCGCCTGGCTGTTTGTTCCATTGGCAGTACAGTCCCAAGTTCTCCAGTGGGGGCACTCTTCCCGTCTTGCGGGTCACCCGGGGGTTCATCGGACCAAGCACGTTTTGGCCCGACGTTTTTGGTGGCCCAGCATGATTGAGGACATCCGGGACTTTACAGCGGCGTGCTGTATCTGCGCTAGGAACAAGACTTCCCATCTCCCCCCCTCTGGTCTGCTGCGGCCGTTGCCCGTGCCTAAGCGCCCGTGGAGCCATATCGCTCTTGATTTTGTTACGGGGCTGCCTGTTTCTGAAGGCAACACAGTCATCTTGGTCGTGGTCGACGGTTTTTCTAAGGCCGCCCACTTTATCGCGATGCCCAAGCTGCCTTCGGCGCGGGAGACGGCCCTTCTTGTTGTGGACCATGTTTTCCAGCCGCATGGTCTCCCTCAAGATGTGGTCTCTGACCGGGGCCCTCAATTTACAGCCAAATAATGGTGTGCATTTTGCAACCAGTTGGGAGCCACTGTGAGCTTTTCCTCTGGTTTCCACCCAGAGACTAACGGGCAGACAGAGCGAACCAACCAGTCGTTGGAGAATACTCTTCGACACTCTTGTTTAGCGGCTGACAACCCATCTTCGTGGAGTCGATTTTTAGCATGGGCCGAATATTCCCACAATTCACTGGGTAACTCCTCCACAGGCCTTTCCCCGTTTGAGGCACAGTTGGGTTATCAGCCTCCGCTGTTTCCTGAGACTGACAGGGATTCAGAGGTTCCTTCGATCAATCACCTTGTTCGGCGTTGTCGGTCAGTTTGGGCCAGGGTCCGTTCCTCCTTGTTGCACTCTGGACGGAAACAAAAGACCACCGCAGATAGAAGGCGCCGTTCGGCCCCATCTTATAGAGTTAGCCAAAAGGTCTGGCTTTCCACGCAGGACCTGCCCTTGAGAGTGGAGTCATGGAAGTTGGCTCCCCGCTTCATTGGTCCTTTTAAGATTGTGCGAAGGATCAGTCCTGTCACAGTCCCTTACGGATCCACCCCTCTTTTCATGTGTCCAGGCTCAAACCTGTTAGCACTTGCATCCTGGCTCCGGTTGAAAAACCCCCGCCGCCATCGCGGATGATTGAAGGAGGCCCTGTTTACAATGTGCGCCGTATTTTAGCAGAGAGGCGGGTGGGTCGAGGGGGCTCAGTTTTTAGTCGACTGGAAGGGTTATGGTCCTGAGGAGCGGTGCTGGGTTTCTTCTCAGGATATCCTGGATCCCACCCTTATCTCAGAGTTCCGTGCACAGGGTTCTCTGGGAACTTCTGGAGCCGTTCCTTGGGGGGTCCTGTCATGGTTTGTGAGGTGTGCGTGTGGTTTGGAATTTTCTTTGCGGCTCTCGTCCAGGGACGATATCAAATTCCTTGGCCATCGGATTCTTTACCCAGCTGGCTGATTGAGCTGGGGCGGCGCCTTCCCGGACTCTATATAAGTCCACCACGCTTTGCACTTTTGCCAAAGATATATTTAGTCAGGTTTTGTATGACTCTCTATCTTCTGATTATTGAAGTTTCTTCTCCCTTTTTTCTATCTTGCTTTGCTTCCGTGTTTCGGACTATTATACGTCCTTTGGAAGCGCGAGTACTTTCGTTTGGTCTATATTATTCTCTGTGTTTGTACTGTGTCCGTGTGGCTCACTTTCTCTCTGGTCATTGCGCTTGGCCTCCTGATTCCACCGGCCATTACAGAAGCAGAACTCCTTTTAAAATGAAAAGAATATTTTAAATTGAAGAAAGGTTTATAGCTACAGAATCATCACGCCAATGAATATTTTGACCAATGTCATTAACTGGCATATATATTTTTATATAAATTATTAAATCAATTTATTTTAGGTAACGTTATAGCATAGGTAGGCAAGATAACCAGAACAATGAGCAGCACTGTAAATTGGGGTGTCATTATTTATCAATAAAAACGTACGTAAAGTGATTGGTCTCGTGTTCCAGCAAGAGTCAAGCAATAATGTAAAAAGTAGGTCTATAATAATAATAATAATAATAATAATAATTTAGCAAGTAACGTTTGATGGCGGCATTGATCCATTTATGGAAAGCCAAACTACTAGGCACTACGTAAGGGATAATCAACTAGTAGGTGTGCATCACATGGTTTTAAGGCATGACGCATAGGCGAATAACCACCCAACGCAAAGCGGATGGTGGTTGCCTCCGCAAAGTGCCTTAAAACCGTGTGATGCACACCTACGAGTTGATTATCCCGCTTATACCATGGTCATTTGCCAGCACTATCAAATCAAAGCATTCAGAAATTTTTGGTGAAAGTTTTGCACTTAAAAAACGAGCTGGTAATCAATAAATAGGCGCTGCGCCTTCTCATAGCTAATACTATATATGCCAAGCTAAACTGAACCAGCTAACTTAGTTCAGCTCACCTTTATGGAAAAAGCATGCGCAAAAAATCTATCATCCTTTTACCAGCTAATTATTTGGTTACTGATTCCATCTGAAACGGAGATTATGCATAACTCAACATTATGCGCGATTATGCAGACTGTAGCTAACTTGCTACCCACAATTACAATGAACTTATGACGGTTTCCGTAGAGCCAGTGAGCTGAAATCAGTGTTGTCACAGCACGTAACTAGCGAACAGTCAGCAGTTGCTGATACATTAAGTGGACATGTTAGCTTCCTTTTTAACTGTACACAGTAACTATTGTTTAATGAATAAAGTGTGATTATTTCGCTGCTTTAATATTTACGGTCATTATCGCTTGAGCACCTATTGTTAACCGCAGGACGTAACTTAACGCCGCAAAATTTACTGGAGATAAATGAGTAGCTTGGTTTCTGTTATACCCAGCCAAATGCCAGTGCTCTAGCGTTGCTATGGTTATAGGTTGGCTAGCAGATGAATTTCGAACTTCAAATGGTGAAACTACCGTAGGCCGAAATACCTGTGTGGTTCCACGGTTTTAATCAACACCTGCCTGCCAATTAGAAAGGAGTATTCACCCAGACCATTGTATAATGCACTGTTATCAACGGATTGTGTTTATCAGTTAAATTAACGCACTGTCTCCTTTTTATTTTAACTGTAAGCGAAGTCCTGCGCGCTTGTTACTGTGGTTTACAGTTAACATTCACAGAACCTCTGTTATGAACTGATAGTAAAATTACAGTTAAAATAATTGGCAAAAAAGGTGCCAGTTAAAATAACTGACAAAAAAGGTGTGAGTTTCCTTGTTATTTTAACTGTAAGCGGAGTCCTGCGTGCATGTAACTGTGGTTAACAGTTAACTGGCAAAAAAGGTGCGAGTTTATAACAGTGTGCTTACTCCAGCCTTAAACCCGGCTATTTTCAAACTCAGGAAAAAGTCATATCAAGCAATGAACGAATAGCGACTGGGCACATCACTTTCATTTATTTGTTTTATTTTGATTCCAATATTTCGCCTATTTTAGATACGATCATAAATATTTTTAGCGAATGCAAACAGTTGCTTTTAGCTATATGCTGGAATAGGATCTCGAGCAATTTTTTTCTGCTTTTACTGTAACGTGTTCTCTCGGACACACGCAGAAAAAAAGACTTCTTTACGGCGATCAATGTGCTGTCCTGGAGCTGGTTTGAGCGACTGTACCAACTACTATACCGGAAATTCTTTCACTGTGTTTGACGCAGAATTATTCTTTTACAGTCGTATCAATCTTTGTCTCCGAACAATGATAATGTTGAGGCCTGGAAAAAGGCCAGCAGAGGGCAGAATTGAACCGCAAATGATCCATAAGTTGTGCACCCTACCGCTGTGCTACAATTTTGCTATGTCATGCAGAGCCATTTGAGTAAATGGCTGAATCATTTAGTCCAATTGAGATTTTAGCGAAGGCGTTTCTTACATATTGCGACTTCTAACTCAAAGATGGTAAGTCCAATCTACGAAATGGAGGTACCGTACGAAAAAGGAAAGTCTGCTGAGTAAATTATGTCAAAATTGTGTTCGTAGTGCCAAAAGTATGGGAAGTTAGAAAACTGTGCGTTTAGCTTTCGCAACCTGAATTTTCTTGTTTCATTTAACATTGGAATTAATGGAGTTTCGGTGAGTGGTCCGGTCGCTTTTTGGCTCATACTGCCAAAACCGTTTGTCCAATTGCTTCCATAGTTACATTTTCGTGACCAGCACAACTTTTGCTACAACTTGGAAATAAAAATGTTAATGGGGAGGGGAAACTATGGGAGTTAGAGCAAGTTTAAGAGAAGACTTCTTGACGGTTTTGCAGATGTTCGCCACTCTAAGCTTGATGTCATCACACTCTTAAGTTCCCAGAATTAATTGTAAAAATAAAAATTTTTAAAAATTATAATTAAAAAATTATACAAGTTACAAAAAAGCTGAACAGTAAATAAATTATCCAAGCTTAGCTTAACATTTACTAGTTTGAATGACGTTTCTAGCTAAAAGTATGCCAGAGTAAAAAATAGCTGAAAATAGCTACATTTTGAAAAATCTCTTCCATTTTTTCCTATGGGAAAAAAATATTGAAATAAAAATTAATAACTCAAAACGTATGAAAGATATCAAGAAAATAAATGCAAGCAACCAGATTCAGAATAAGCTGAATTTTTTTAAGTTTGAATGAAGTTTCTAGGTTAAAGTTTGTAGGAGTTGTGAGTCAGCACAAACACTGGGGATTAAAAAAGAAAGAAAGAAAGAAAGAGTGGGAAGAACATGAAACTGGCAAAAAAGGTGCCAGTTAAAATAAGTGGCAAAAGAAGTGTGAGTTTATAACAGTGTGCTTACTCCAGCCTTAAACCCGGCTATTTTAAAACTCAGGAAAAAGTCACATCAAGCGATGAACCAATAGCGACTGGGCACATCACTTTCATTTCTTTGTACTTAACTAGCTCTATTTTGATGCCATACATGCCAACTCTACCGCTTTTGGTGGTAGACTACCGCTCTCGGGGCGTTTTTTTCCAGAATGAAACGCCCCAAAAGTGGTAGTCTACCACCAAAAGCGGTAGAGTTGGCATGTATGTGATACCAAAATTTCACCTATTTTAGATACGATCATAAATATATTTAGCTAATGCAAACAGTTTCTGGTAGCTATATGCTGGAATAGGATCTCGAGCAATTTTTTTACTGTAACGTGTTCTCTTGGACGCACCCAGCAAAAAAGACCGTTCTTTCCGGCGCTCAATGTGCTGTCCTGGAACTGGTTTGAGCGACTGTACCAACTACGATACCGGAAATTCTGTCACTGAGTTTGACGCAGAATTATTGTTTTACAGTTGTATCTATCTTTGTCTCCGAACAATAATAATGTTGAGGCCTGGAAAAAGGCCAGCAGAGGGCAGAATCGAACCGCAAATGGTCCATATCTAAGATATTTGAGTTAATGGCTGAATCATTTAGTCCAATGGAGATTTTAGCGATGGCGTTTCTTACATATTGCGACTTCTAACTCAAAGATGGTAAGTCCAATCTACGAAATGGAGGTACCATACGAAAGAGAAGAGTTTGCTGAGTAAAATATGTCAAAACTGTGTTTGTAGTGCCAAAAATATGGGAACACGAGCAAGTTAGAAAACTGTGCGTTTAGCCTTCGCAACCTGAATTTTCTTGTCTCATCTAACATTGGAGTTAGTGGAGTTTCGGTGAGCGGTCCCGTTGCTTTTCGGCTCATACAGCCAAAACCGTTTGTCCAATTGCTTCCATAGTTACATTTTCGTAACCAGCACAACTTTTGCTACAACTTGGATGTAAAAATATTTATGTGGAGTGAAAACTATGGGAGTTAGAGCAAGTTTAAGAGAAGACTTCTTTACGGTTTTGCAGATGTTCGCCACTCTAACCGGGATGTCACCACACTCTAAGTTCCCAGAATTAATTGTAAAAAAATTATTTAAAAAATTATAGAAGTTACAAAAAAGTTGAATGGTACAGAAATTATCCAAGGTTAGCTTAATATCTTCCAGTTTGAATTACATTTCTAGCTAAAAGTATGACAGAGTAACTGGACTCTTGGAGGCTTGAGGTATAATGTCAAGTTTGTGTAGTATGTATTCAGTCTATTGGTGAGAAGTCAGGGTGTGATGCTCACACTAAATATTTCTGACAGGATCCAGATGCAGAGCAGACGAGAGGCCCGTTTCTCAAACTGGTGAGAATTACTAGAACAACCTCCCAATTATGCACAATCCCTGCTGTGGTAACTTTGGTTTTTCACAGAACTCACAGACTGTCAGAGAGCTCTATGCCAAAAATCTAAAGCATCAATTGGAACTGGCTCAGGTCCAGACTCAATATTACAAGCAAAAAATGTGCAATCTGTATCTGGACTCCGAAATAAAAAGGACAAAATTGAAGATCCTGGACCTGAAGAGACAGAAAATGGAAAGGGAGGTAAGTTATGCCCTAAATTGGAAGACCTTTAATGCATACAATATGCTCACAGTATTTCAATGTGACATTGCTCTCTCTCCCCCCAGCTCAAAGACCCATGAAGGGGTGTGGTGGGTTTGTGTGTGGTGTGTGCTTTTGTTTTTTTGTTTTTTTAAGTTGATGAGGTAATTGAGACGTGTGTTCTGCATTTAGTAGTGATGCAGTGACTTAATAAGAGGGCCCAAACAAGCGTGTTCCTCCTCTCACAATGGCGTGCCCTTTCTTGGAGGATGAGCTGTTTGATGAGGAAGCACGCATTGTAAGAAGAGCCTTCCAGAGAGAGCGAGTTTTCAAGGACTCAGCAAACCCATTGGCCTACAGTGAGGCATTTGTATGAACGGTACCGTTTCTCTGGGGCTGGTGTCCGTTACCTGTGCAGACTGCTGGAGCCCAGGATCAAGCACCCCACTGAACGCAGTCATGCCCTGACCACCACACAGATGGTCTGTTTGGCCTTGCGGTTTTTTGCCAGTGGAGGTTTTCAATGTTCTGTGGGAGATGCAGAAAACCTTGGTAAGGCCACAGTATGCCGCACGGTCAGGGCAGTGTGTCTGGCCCTGAAGTCTGTGGCACACATTTTCATAACCTTTCCTGGCCATAGACGACTGTGCTTCATCAAAGAGGACTTCTACAGGATTGCAGGTAACAGGACGTGCACTTCAGAAACGTTACCTTTTTTTTTTAACACTCAGTACCACACTCATTTCTTTGTGTTCCAGGCTTCCCAAATGTCATCGGTGCTGTGGACTGCACCCAAATCCGTATTGAAAGGCCTTTGGAAAATGAAGCGGATTTCTATAATTTCAAACAGTTCCACAGCCTCAGTGTTCAGGTACATGACCTTTATTCAATTCAGTTGACTTTGAATCCCCAAAGGGTAATTCAACAGTCTAATTTGCGTCCAAGTTCTGGATGTTGTGCAATACATTGCATGTGATGTGCGTTAGTTTCGATTTTAATGGGCCACCCCGTATTTCAGATGATTTGTAATGCAGACCACATAATCACCAACGTTGAGGCAAGGTGGCCTGGCTCTGTCCATGATGCCCGTGTCATCCAGTCCAGTCCCGTTTACAGGCGTCTAGCACAAGGTCAGCCTCAACCTCCATGAACACTCATTATCGTGGCTATGTTTAGGGTGTGGCTGTGCTTATAAGTTTGACCCCCTCAGTCTGTGTTCAGGTGAATTTGCAGGTATCTTGCTGGGGGACAGGGCCTATACCTGTGCGCCCTTCCTCCTCACCCCTTTCACTGACCCGACACCAGCGCAGGAGGCATACAACCATGCCCATGCCAGCACCAGGATTGAACAGACCTTCGGGCTCCTGAAGGAAAGATTTAGGTGTCTGCACCACTTGAGGGACAGTCCACAAAGGGCCTGCGACATCACAGTAGCCTGTGCTGTCCTACATAATGTGGCCTGCATGAGGAGGGAGAGGGAACCCAGAGTGCGCTTGGAGGATGAGGTGCCCTGGCCCACTCTTCCCCTTAACCCGGATCACCACAATGGCAGGCTGGTTAGAGAGCAGTATGTCCGCAACTATTTCAGTTAATTTGTCTTGTGCTTGGCAACGGAGAGAGATGAGTAATGGCTTCCTTTTTTTTTTCCTTGCATTTGGACGAGGCTACTTGGTAGCCTCAACCTTTATAAATGACCTCCCAGAGGGTTCTATTTTAATGTTAGCATACCTGACTGTAAGGGTTCTGCCAATTGGACTGACCAACAATTATGTGCATGCAACCTATTGTCAATGTGTTTGCATATCAACTGGTGTGGCTGTCATAATGCACTTAATATACATTATGGATTTGTCTTTTGATTGGATTGCATATTTGTACTTCTGCATTTAACCTGTTGTATAGTTCAGCTTGATTTCAGCGGTTTCTACATTCAACATTTTGACACTCGCAAGTTACTCTTTACTCTTGGTCAATAAAACAATGTGATTTACACAAAGTGATTTTACTCTTGATCAAATGTACCCTCAATAAAAAATGTGATTTACACTTGTTTGATAAACATGTATGACTCCATGTGCATTTGCTTTTATAGTGGTAGCTTATGGGGTTTCATGACTGATCTCCCTAGCCTAGGGAGCTTAGCTGCTGCTGAGCCAGCTCTGGAGCAGGCTAGCTCCACAGACCTTGTCACCATGGTAACTAACACCATGGCTTAGCCCACAGGTTTTGTGGAACAGATTCGGAGCTAAATAACAGACTTAGCCCGGTCTAGTCCTAGGCTAATCCCTTATCCTGCTTTCGTGGAATAGGCCCCGGGTATCAGCAAACCCATAATGTTGATGATTGACGCCGTTCAGGGCGTCCACAGTCAACAACAAGAGCCCAGGATAGGTTGATTCGTACCCAGGCTCTGAGAAATTGCACTCAAACAGCAAATCACATTGCTGTAAACCTACCCCAGGCTACTGGTGTTCGAGTGACAGGTTAGAGGATTAGAAATCGTCTACTTGGTGCCCAAATTCATGCTAGACGGCCTCGTATAGTACCACCTTTGACCAACTACTACATTGCCAATAGATGGGAATGGTGTACACAACGCAGGAACTGGGGAAATCATTGGTGGTCATATGTAATGTTCTCACATGAGTCCCGGGACACTTTAGACTTCCTTGATGGGCGTGGTTGCATCTGGCGATGTCGTAACAAATGCAATGCCAATGCTAACCAGAGGCAGCATGACAGAATTGGTGGTGGGTCCGTTATGGTGTGGGGTGGGATCACCATGACTAACCGAACCCCACTCCATATAGTGCAAGGAAGAGTCACTGACCAGTACAATCGGGACAACATACTGACACCCTATGTTGTCCCATTTGCACGACGTGAGGGGCGGCAAAGCCTGTGGTCACCGTGCAAGAGTAGTCAATAACCACTTTCAAGGGCACAATATCCATAGGATGCCCTGGCCAGCAATGCGCCCTGACTTTTCCCTTTGAAAATGTCTGGAACATCTTGAGCCGATATGTGCGTCAATGTAAAAGGCCACCAGCCACGCTAGATGAACTTGGCAGGCGTTGGTGGAAGAACGGGACAGACTGCATCATGTCACTATAGACTCATACGCATGACGCCTCAACGAATCAATGAGTGTTTGGCCAATAACGGGGGCATTAATGCATTACTGGCGCAGAAATGTAAACTTTCAATTTCCGTGTCTTACCCATTCCTTTTTTTCACGGACCATGACAGCAAGACAAACTGTTAAGGTAATTAAACTTTGGGCAGATTGGGTACTCAATTCCTTCTTTTTTAAGATACAATTTGGGACCTATTATTCTATATTATTAGTTTGTTATTGACCTTGCCATTTTAATGTCCCCTACTTTTTTTGAAGAGTATATAACGAATGAATTCTGTGGCAGATATGGCCTAGGTTATATGTTAGCGCACTTTCGCTTCACTCAGAAGCTTCCAACTCTGTTACTTTCTTGAAATGTTTCCTCTGCGCCAGTACTGATGCCACAAAAATATGCCTTATCTGATGATCTTTCTTTTTCTCCTGGTTCCTCTGTATTTCCCTTTTATCCTCTGGTGCTTCTGTAGTTCTGAATGCTTTTCAAAATTTCTTCTGTGCACTTTCCAAACAAAAGGGCACATAAATCAGGATTTTTTTATCAAGATACAACTGTGGCTATGTTTACACTACTACCTTTTCATTTTAAAATGCATAACTTTTGCTACTTTTTTGCCTAGTGTCCATTCTACTCCGATGTGTTTGAACCCCTAAAACTTTTGAAATGCAGGTGACCCCCCTTTTCATTTTAAAATTCCGTGACTGCGTTTTAGTCAGTGTTGCTGTCATGCCACACCTCCAACGGTCCACATCTCCGGAATTCTGAGGAACCAGCCTGCTCCCCTAATTAACTGTTTGCAATCATTCTATTATGCTCCGTAAACCCATATAAGCCCAGACTTTGCATCACTATGGTGCAAAATCTCGTAAAGCTGTTGTATAGCATGGGCGTTTTGTCTTTTACTTAACTTTATCGTAGCAGACTTTTTCATTTTAGCACTCTAATTTGTATTGCTCTTGGGAACTGCGACTTCCCATTTGCTGTATTTTTGAAAAACTCTTATTCTTTGCATTTGAATCCAGCCCACATTCTTTCCAGTTTTCAGTGCAAATACAGGCACGCACTGAAAAACCCTGACAGTTGCCAGAATTCAGCCTAAAATTGATCCAAAATCCAACCAACTGCACAGAAAACCACCCAAAATAACCCTTATAACATCTTATGTTATTTATCAATTTAGTAATTATTTAAACACAACATATTAACATTTAAAGCTTTCCTTTCACCAAAAAAAAAGTGAAATTCAAATTTGAAGCTACTATCTGAATTTGATATCAAGAAATCGATTTATTGAATTTATTTTCTTGTAAAATGTTGGGTTAATGAAATAAAAAGATTTTTATTATTTGATTGGGAATGCCCCCAAAAAAAGTGCTGCAGGTATGGACAGGATTGCGTAATCGTTGTGATGTCATCGGTTGATATTACTCACACTGCTTGCATACATACGACGGCGTTCGCGTGCATTGCTGTCCTATTCTCTTTTTCATTTCTGCTGTAGTATCCTCTCAAATTTTGACATAAATCGATTGTTTTTTTTGGTGAAGGAACTAGCCATGGCTGACTCTGAGGAAGCAGTTTTTTTTAATTAATATTAGACCCGGAGTGTGTTGGTGATTTCTGGTGTGAGTAAAATTCATTGCTATGCCTACACTACAGCTACCCCATCACTTCAGTCATATTTAGCCATTCAATGTTTTCAATACTGCATTCATAAATAAACATTAATAATATCACAATCATATCTGTCAACAGCTACCTGTACAAAGCACAAGTCTCTTTTTTGTAAAAAGACTTTTCAGCAGAGACAAAACTACAGATCTCTACCCCAGTAACATCAGATCACAGAAACATGTTATAAAGGGATACGGTGACAATAAATCAAACAATCAATGTCATTTTCATCGCATCGGTATGCAGGTGCAGATGTAGAAGATTGTATGCCACCGCACAGCTGCAGCGGGCACCGTGGACGTGGAGCGCTGCACCATCAGCCACCTAACCTGTCCGTGCCCGGCCAGCGTGAGATAAAACAGCAACTTGGTCTAGCAAAATCCCTTTCGTGCATTTTGCTTCGCACTCCTCCTGGTTTAAGCTTGAGGGCTGATTTCATTTGATGTTGGTAGAGGTAGAATGCCTTATTCTTTCGCCAATAAGTTGTAAATATGTTTGTGCTCGCATTGTGGATAAAGGTCAACTTCAGGAGAGATAATATAATACATGACGTAATTTGAAATCACGTTGTCATCGTATACTTATGTTTCCGATGTTTGTTTCTGTTATCACGCAACCACCTAGCTTGGTGTTCACTAACACAGATATTAAAAATAAAAGGTCCAGAGATCAGGACCGTCTGGCGTTGAATTTTGAAGATTGACCGACGTTGGACAAGACGATCAGAACATTGCTTACGTTTTCAGAATCTAAAAAATTAGCGATTCGGTGTATATTAGAGAATGGTCTCAACTCTAAAGCGATGCATGGACTTAAACCTGTTAGTACAAAGGGATTTTTGGCACTTCGTTTTTTAGTTGTATCGCTGTAGTGTACTGTTTTGAAAAAAAATTTTTTATTTGAAGTCCCCAAGAAAAAATATTGAAAAATGACTTGGCCCCGCCCCGTCAAAAATAAAAATACATTACGCTAATGGGAGCCCACTCCAAACTTTTTTCCACGTAGAAAATTAAACTTTGTAGAGACATAACCCATGTTGGTGCAAGTAAAAAATTACATTATGGCCCCACCCTAAACCCAACAGGAAGTCGGGTATTGGGCGGAAGCGTGTACATATAAAATCACACCCCTCATACTTTCAACATCTCCTCCTAAGGTTTTCATCTAATTTGCTCCAAACTTGGCGAAAATCACCTTCACACATTTGTGGTCAAAAGTTACCAATTACATTTTTTATAAAATGTAGGGCTTGGCTGTCACGAGGTCATATTGAAGCGACCATTGTCAGAAGCATAAAAGTGTGTCCATCTCACACATAGAGTGTTGGACTGAGTTGGACCCAATGTAACACCTGTGCAGAATGACAACCTGAACACAATGATATGTAACTTGTATAGCTGTATGGTAAAATGGCTCTTTGACCCCCCCTACATTTTTTGAATGGGAGAAAAAAAATATTTTGACATAGTTAAAAGAAATTTGGTACACACATCTCTCATGTCAAACTGAACCAAAAAGCAAATGAGGACACACCCCTATTTTTAATCGTGTTCCCATGGCAACAACAAAAATGCGCAATGTACACATTTTTAAATTACATTGGAAATTGTGCACTGAAAGACAAGATATGCTGTCCGTCTCATTGCTGAGTGGCCCCACAAATCGCAAGGGAGGTGATCGGACGGGAGGGCGAGGGCCATAACACCGCTTGTGGTTTTAATTTTCTTTTTAAAATGCCATTTCAAAACAAAATCGTATTACAGCAGACATAGCCTGAGGGCTAATTTCTTTCAGGAGAATCTCTGGGATCATCCGACAATCCTTTTTTTTGAAGGTAATCAGCCACTGAGACATATACACATACTGACAGCCAAGCAGCAGTTTTTCTCTCAGTACTTTGTATTTTAAACTCAGTTACATTACAATTACTGAGCATACGCAGGAGCATGCTTTTCAGGAAGTCATTGACCAGTTTAAATAGATCTAGCTTCACTGGCATTTCTTTGACTTTGCAGAGTCCGGTCCAGCTGATGAAGGAAAAGTTAGAGACAAAAAAATCTGTTCAATTTTGAAATGAGAATTCAAAAGGGTGCAGTTAAAAGAAGTCAGATGTCTTAATAAAGTTTTCCTGCAGCAGGCTGTCGGGGCAGAACATGAAAGCCATACTCATTGAACAGAAATAGTATACACGGACAAGTTGCAAGGAAAAAAACGACTGAAAAGCCTAAAGGAATGGATAAATGAATGAATGAATGAGTGAATAACTGAATAAATAAATCAATAAATAAATATGTAAAATGCATGGTCACAGCACTGGAAATGAAGCTTTCTGATACTTGTGGTCAGATGTTGTCTGGGTCATCAAAGCAAGTCAGCTTTCTTGCTATATGTATTCAGACATAAATGGTGTGGGTGCTGTTTTGGCAAGATCTCTAGAATCCTTTGATGAGAGACACATCTCATCATAATAACAAAAGTGTAGAAAAATGACATTCCTTCCTGCTCCAGGTAATACATTTTAGATATGTCAGGCATAGCCCAATATCCACTGAAGCTCCGATCATGACAAGTCAAGACGAGACTGGGCTTCCACAGAATGCTCACTCTACTTTGCACTCACTGGCCCGTATGCATGAAAGCAGAATAGGGACAGAATATCCTATACCAGGTATACATCAATGGTTTTACCACTGTTGCTGTGCATGAACGTTGTATAAGTTAAACTGCGGCATAACTTTAAACCTTGAATAGGGAATCATATGCACAAATATGGAATAGCTTAATCTGTGGTGTAAATACCGCAGATTTCCTGTTGCAACTTACACCAACCAAGGGGTAGGTTTAAGGAGTGGAATAAGACAATTTGCAATCCGCTTTCAGTGGATGTCTCAAAACTGTGCCTTCTGTTTTTAGGATACTGGCGTGAAATGATGTTCAAATTGCCCTGTATAGATTGACACTAATTTGGAGACGTAAATTTTCCACTCATTTTATACTTGTCTTTACCAAAAAAACTATAACTGAATGCCTGAACAAACATTCAAGGTTGCAGTCCATATTCATTTAACTGGCGAAATGATCGGCAATCAGCCTGGCCCTGACTAGAACCCCTTGCATATTATCCTTGACTTGTTCATTTGGCTCCACCTCATCATCCTCAGCATCATCATTATCATCACCAAGAGCTGGGAACCCTATTGTGATTAGGGAGTTTCTGCAAACTCCCCCGAAACGTGTACGCGAACGCCCATCTTTTGTGCGTTGACCACAAAACAGCGGTCGAACAATAGATAGGCGTTCGCGTACTAGCTCGCGAAAACTCCCTATTCAGAGTAATGAAGCGCGAGGGCAGGCCCATTAATAGATTTGTGGTAAACGACAGCAATAAATCATTGAATAACCCTACGACTACGGAATAGCTAACTCGCACGATAGTTATTCCGCGAATAGTTAAACTACGTTTCGTGCATACCAATTTTCTTATACCACACCTCGTTCATGCATACGGGCCAAAGTGTATGAATAGAAAAGTATCCTAAATGTGTAAATATCAATACATGATAAATACTGATAGATACAATTACTGTGTATTTTTATCTTGTATAAAAGCTTAAGTTGTGGGCTGAGGATTAACTGGGCCTATCTTCACTTTTCATCAAAAGTTATGTTCTACCATAGAAATAATCTCAGTATTAACAGGTACTATATCCTGATGTAATTTTTTCAATGATAGATAGCTGCTGGGAGAAACATCCAGAAAGTGCATAGTACTTTGTATGAATTTTCAGTCCACTTCAGTTTAAAAAGTTCTATGTCCACATTGTCCAATCAGGGAGCTGGATATAGGGTCACCTGATCAGGATGACAAGATCGCTGAGCAAAGGTTCTATCCACTCTACCATTTAGAAGCAAAATCCCTCTAATATACCAAATTGAAGGTTGTAAGATGATGAAATCTGGGATATTTTAGGTAGGTAGGTACTACAGCACTTGAATGAAGCGTCTATGTCTTAAAACCCTTCATTTGTCTTATTCCAGGGGGCCATTTAAAGGAGAAGTACCGTTTTTACAGTTTTGACATTATTTTTGGCACATAATACGATCATTTACTCACCCATATAACTTTCGTGTTACTAGAAGTCCTTCGGAAGATATTTAGATCCAAAGAGAGCCGCGTATATCCGTATAATGGGAGTGAACGGGGCATCGAGAGCGCAGCCTCTAATGCCGCATTATCTGTCACGAAACATTCATTTTACCAGCGACGGTCAGCTGCTTTACGTGCTGGTAAAACATCATGGTTCGTATTTGTGTTTTTAGCCTACTGGCCCTATGGGCCGTTAAGCTATTGTTGTGGTGTGGCGTCCGTCGTCCATTGTCCGGAACATTTTTCATCTTTTTTTTGGCCTGATGAATTTTCCTGTAAATTTGCAATAACATACTACTAGACCATATCTCCAGAAATTTTTTCTCGGATTTTTGATTGAATTATTTTTGTCCGTTTTATGGGCCCGTGAAATTTTGGCTCCAATGTTAAAGGTAAGACTGAGAAATTTCAAAAAATTATTTCTCAACAACTGTCTTATAGCTTTTTTTCTAAATCTGCCAATCAACTCACCTTGATACACTTTATGTACAGTGCGAGTGCCATTTTGATTGAATCAACGGAAGTGGGTCTAGTGGGGGCACTGTACTTTAACATTGGGTCAAATTGCCTGTGGAAGCTAAATGGTTGCAGATAGAGATTAAGTTTGTATTACTGACATATAGGAAGTAATATATGACCTATATTTTGGCTGTGTTAAAGTTGACCTCAGATGACCTGGAAAGGTCAAACTTGAGGTCAAGCAAAATGTAACAATTTTCAAAGGTTTCTAGGCTTGAAAATATTGAAGATTGGGAACATATGTGCATTGAACACTTATAGGAAGTCATGTATGAACTTTCATTTGGTGGCCTTGAACTTGACCTTCGGTGACCTTTGAAGACAAACTTCACATAGTGAAATTTGACTTCTATCACCAAAACTATTACACACAGACTTAGGTTTTTATTGCGGGCATATAGGAAGTCATGTATGAAGTTTCATTTGGTGACATTGAACTTGACCCTCAGTGACCTTGAATGCCCAAACTTCACAGTGAAACTTCAATGACTTATATCAGCTAAATGGTAACAGATAGTTTCGGTTTATATTGGAGATGTATAGGAAGTCATACATGAACTTTCTTTGGTGGCCTTGAACTTGACCTTTGAAGGTCAAACTTCACATAGTGAAATTACAATGACTTCTATCACCAAAACTATTACAGATAGAGCTTAGGTTTGCATTGTGGCCATATAGGAAGTCATGTATGAAGTTTCATTGGGTGACCTTGAACTTGACCTTCAGTGACCTTCAACGGCCAAACTACACAATGAAATTTCAATGACTTATATCTGCAAAATCGTTACAGATTGAGTGTAGGTTTGTATTGGAGACATATAGGAAGTCATGTATGAACTTTCATTTGGTGACTGTCTTATTGACCTTCGGGATCTAACTTGACCTAGAGAAAATTCAATGACTTCTGTCACTGAAAAGGTCACAGATGGAGCCTAGGTTTGTGTTACTGACATAGGAAATCACATATGAACTTTCATTTAGTGACATTCAGCTTGACTGTTGATGACATTTGAAGGTGAAACTTGACATAATACAATTACAATGACTTGTCTTGCCAAAACGGTCACAGATGGAGTCTAGGTTTGTATTACAGACATATAGGAAGTCATATATGAACTTTCATTTGGTGACCTTCGTATTGACCTTCAAAGGTCAAATGTGACCTAGTGAAAATTCAATGACTTGTATCACTAAAACGGTCACAGATAGAGCCTAGGTTTGTGTTACTGACATCTAAGAAGTCTCATATGAACTTTCATTTGGTGACATTCAACTTGACTGTCAGTGACCTTTGAGGGTCAAACTCGACAGTGAAATTACAATGACTTGTATCACCAAAATGGTCACAGATTGAGTCACGGTTTCTACAGAGACATTTAGAAAGTCATATATGAAGTCCATTTGCTGACAACTTGACATTCTGTGACCTTTAAAGTTCACAACGGACATATTGAATACATATTGACATATTATAATGACTTGTATCACCAAAACTGCTTCAGAGCTTAGGATTGTATTACAGAAGGTCTTTCAATGTATGTGAACTTTTATTTAGTGACCTTGACATTGATTTTCATTAATTCAAATGTCAAACTTCACATGAAATTTTCATAACTTGTATCATCGCTGTGAGATTGCTTGCCGGTAAGCTACAGGACCCTTGGTCCTATTTTTCCAAGTTGTTGCAACAAAATGACCAGTTGGACAACGTATAGCTTCCATAGGCTACCTTTACGCAATTTGGAATTGCTCTGGCTAGTTGCTTAAAGCTCCGGCTAGTTGCGCTGAAAATAGACCCGAATAATCCAGTGGAAGCATTGAGGTGTGCAGATCTTGGGTTTGCAGTGCTCACTTCGCTATGGAAGACTTTTTTCCCGCAAGGCCACAAAAAGAGGGCTAGAAAGTGCAACGTCTGAATCTGGGGAAGAGTGCCATCCTGATGGTTGCAGTGTGCTCAACAGACACAATGGAGGTAATGCATTTCTAATGAAGCTTTGTGTAATGATGTTATTAGGCTATACAGTAACCTGTGCACATGGATCAGAAGTTAGTAGGTCAAGCTACAGACGCTGGATGACGATAACAGGCAGCCCCGGACTCAAAAGGGGAACAACACTAGCGAATCATAACAAAATATTGGTGAAATTAATGAGTTTCGCGACAGATGATCCGGCATTAGAGGCTGCGCTCTCGGTGCCCCGTTCACTCCCATTATATGGATATACGCGGCTCTCTTTGGATCTAAATATCTTCCGAAGGACTTTTAGTGACACGAAAGTTATATGGGTGAGTAAATGATTGTATTTTATGCCACACATAATGTCAAAACTGGAAAAACGGTACTTCTCCTTTAAAGGGGAATGGAAACGTTTTAATAAGTTTTATTATTTGAGTTGGTAATACCTTCCTGGCTTTAAAAATCTGCATAGACCCTTGCAGCAATACATAGATACAGCATAAATACGTTTTTAAAATCCCGCTTTAAAGCCATGGACTGCGCCATTGGCCATTTTATCAGGCCCACAACTTCCGGTTACATCAGTGGATGTAACGGGGCTGAGGCATAGCCCCCTTAAAAGCTCAGTACCGGCTTGATGAACATGGACAACACCAGAAGTAATGCCCGCACTGCACACACTAAGAGAAAATAAACATGCCCAGGGTAAAAGGCTATTTTATTTATTGGGTTTTTATTATCAAATCATCATGCCATGCTATTCCTCTGGTGCAACAAGACACGTTTTTGAGTCTAGCCCCAAATATTGCAGAATGCACCAGGGCTAATGCCAATGTTCTGTGGCTAAAGAGATAAGCAGCCCAAGGAATGGAAATTATTGCTTCATGAAAGAGGAATATCATCATAGAAGATTTGAGAAGAAATTGGGACGAAATTTGGTAGCGCACTGCTATACGTGGTAATCCATGTTACTAATGACACCCGGTTGCTTAGGCATACGCAGTCGCAGCATACGCATTCGCGATATTAATATTCAGTATTAATATTCTAAACCCCCTTCTCAATAATAAAGCCCCTCGAAATATATTGGCGCCTCCTATGAAAATCGTTCCCCATTTAAAACCACCGAGGTGCATCCTGCAAAGCGCTACGATGTTACAATATTATTAGTCTGAAAGCTGACCGGCGAGGGGAGAGGGTACAATCATACTGTGGCACGGTACCGATTGTGTCTTCAGTGACTAGTTCATGAATACAGCCCATTTTAACAATTTATGCACTTTATGACTTCAAATTGTACAAGAGTTCATCGTAGGTAAACTGGTCAATTCAGTGTCTCCGCTCTGACAACCTTCATCTTAAGCAATGCTATGTCCAGCACCTCAATGTCCAAGCAAACACATTGGAAGCTGGGATTGTTCGTAATACAGCCAGGTTCTCCTTCGGGCACTGAAGGGAACGGGGTAATTTCAGTGACAAGTACACTGTTACGAACTGGCACCTTATTTTCCAGTTAATTTAACTGGCACCTTTTTTGCAAGTTATTTCAACTGTAATTTTACAATCAGTTTGTAACATAGGGTCCTTGTATGTTAACTGTAAACCACAGTTAAATGCGGGCAGGACTTCGACTTACAGTTGAAATAACAAGGAGACAATGCGTTAATTTAATTGTGAAATTCAGTCACTTTATATCAGTGTACATACACCTGTTTTTGTAGCATGGTCACTACAACTTGCTATATAAAAAAATAGATAGCTGTCCAATTGGATAACATAAACGGACGACACCACGTACTTGTCACCGAAATTACCTTCATTCACTGAAGAGCTCTGAAATGCTGCTCTTGCTGAAAAAAAAAGCTGTGTCTCCAATTTCTACTTGATTATTACTATAATTGGAAAACGTGTTAATAAAGAAAAACAATTGAGAACTAGCTAGAACTGATTGTTGTCAATAAAGGGATGGATTTGCCCCCGAATTTTCAGTTCTGGATCCGGCCCTGTGCATGACCCATTTTTTGTAATGTGTGCCTTTAAATCCAATGACGTCATGCAGACCAGCGATTA
Source organism: Gymnothorax javanicus (assembly GCA_029692085.1). Taxonomy (NCBI): domain Eukaryota; kingdom Metazoa; phylum Chordata; class Actinopteri; order Anguilliformes; family Muraenidae; genus Gymnothorax; species Gymnothorax javanicus. The sequence continues at coordinate 36,504,924 of CM056193.1, read as the reverse complement.
AAATGGCCGCAGCCAGGAAAGGCCAAGTGGCTGTAGCGGTATTTTCAAACAGCTCTAATGGCCATGATATATTATACTAAGAGCTCTTACTTGACAAAATGATATGTCTCAACTAGATAAATCTATTGGGCTTGCAGTTTCCTGATGTTTCCATTCCCCTTTAAGATAGTACTACTTGATTTTCAATCTTATATTTTATGCATTGCAAGATGCATGTGTATGCACATGAACAAGTACAATATGATGGACATAGTACTAGTTGAAACCAAGCCCAAGGCCAGAGTTTGTTTACTATGTAGTGTGTATCCTGTCTGCATTAAATGTACTCAGATTAACTTGTACTGGCTATAGAGATAGGAGCAGTTGACACTGAACACCCTCGAGACTCCATAGCTCGTTTCAGTGTTACAAGGTTTGTTTCCTATTTATTTTCAGACAGGACGCGGATGCCCATTTTCTGTGATTATTATTGTCAGATACTCTGTTTTTCTTTCAAATTCTGTATTACCTTTTACCATGAACATGTAATTTGCAGATTTGGGTGAAGTCACATTGTTGTGTTCTTTTTTTAAAAAACACAAGGCAAGGCAAAACTTTGTGGCTTAACATTTCTGGAAATACAAGGAGCTATCTTGGAGATAGAACCATATACCTGCAAAATTTATGACATTTTGAAAATTCCAAAGGTCAATCTCCATTTACATTTTCCTAGATCCCCGATCTAAAATCATTCTACTAAAGGTATAACGACATGATATTATGCCTTTCAGTCCCAATAACTCCCCTGAATATAAATATCTGAAAAGTATACTTGGAGTGAGAAATTATGATGCAGCAAAATTTCACATCCAATTTTCTTCATTTAGTAAAAAGTGGAGACAGGTGCGGTTAATTCTCAGCCCACGAAGTGTTTATAGTATCTCACAAAAGTGAGTACACCCCTCATATTTCGACAATTAATTTATAATATCTTTTCAAGGGGCAACGTTACAGAAATGAAACCTGAATATATTCTAGAGAAGTCATTGTACAATATGTGTAACAGTGTAGATTAACTGCACTGTCCAAATAACTGAACAAACAGTCACTATTACCAAAATGGGTGGCAACAAACGTGAGTACATCTCACCGTTAACATGCCAAATTCTGTCCATAGTGTCAATATTTAGTGTGACCACCATTGTTGTCCAGCACTGCCTTGATTCTCCTAGGCATGGAATTCACCAGAGCTGCACAGTTACAACCCGAATTCCGAAATAGTTGGGAGTGTAAATTTTGGATAAAATCAAAATGCAATGACTTTCAGATCACATGAGCCAATATGTTATTTACAATAGAACATAGATAACATTTCAAATGTTGAAACTGAGACATTTTACATTTTCATCCACAAAATGAGCTTATTTCAAATTTTCTGGCTGCAACAGGTCTCAAAAAAGTTGGGACACAGGCAAAAAAGGGCTGAAAAAGCAGTTTATATATGAGAATCAGCTGAAAGAACATTTAGCAAGTAATTAAGTTAACTAGCATCAGGTGAGTAACATGATTGGCTATAAAAGGGATGTCTTAGAGAGGCTGAATCTCTCAGAAGTAAAGATGGCCAGAGGCTCTCCAACCCGTGAAGGCTTGCATAAAAAAATTGTGGAATACTTTAAAAACAATGTTCCTCAATGTCAAATTGCAAAGGCTTTGAAGGTCTTATCGCCGACAGTACATAACATCATCAAAAGATTCAGAGAAACTGGAAAAATCTCTGTGCATAAGGGACAAGGCCGAAGACTTTTACAGGATGGCCGTGATCTTCGGGCCCTCAGACGCCACTGCATCACATCCCGGCATGATTCTGTCATTGACATCACTAAATGGGCCCAGGAATACTTCAAGAAACCACTGTCTATAAACACAGTCTGCTGTCCCATCCACAGATGCCACCTAAAACTCTCATGCAAAAAGGAAGCCATTGTTGAGCATGATCCAGAAGCGCCACCGTGTTCTGTGGGCCAAGGCTCATTTAAAATGGACTGTAGCAAAGTGGCAAAGTGTCCTGTGGTCAGATGAGTCCAAATTTGACATTCTTGTTGGAAATCATGGGGGTCATGTCCTTCGGGCTAAACAAGAGAAAGACCACCCCTCCTGTTATCAGCGTTCAGTTCAAAAGCCAGCATCTCCGATGGTATGGGGATGCATTAGTGCATATGGTGTGGGACAATTGCATGTTTTAAAAAGCGCCATGAATGCTGAAAGGTATATAAAGGTTTTAGAGCAACATATCCTCCCCTCCAGACGACATCTATTCCAGGGAAGGCCTTGTGTATTTCAGCAGGACAATGCAAAACCACACACTGCAGCTATTACAACAGCATGGCTTCGTAGTAGAAGAGTCCGTGTGCTGAACTAGCCATGCCTCCAGTCCTCATCTTTCACCGATTGAGAACATGTGGCGCATAATTAAATGAAAAGTCCATCAAAGGAGAGCCAAAACTCTCCAGCAGCTGGAAGCCTGTATTAAACAAGAGTGGGATAAAATTCCAATGGCTAAAGTCAAGAAACTTGTCTCCTCAATGCCCAGACGCCTCCACTCTGTGTTAAAAAGAAGAGAGGATGCTACACCATGGTAAACAGGCCCCTGTCCCAACTTTTTTGAGACCTGTAGCAGCCATCAAATTTGAAATGAGCTCATTTTGTGGAAAAATTTGTAAAATTTTTGGTGTGATTTGAAAGTCATCGCGTTTTGATTTCATTCACAATTTACACTTTGTCCCAACTATTTCAGAATTGGGCTTGTTATGGCCCCAATTTGTTATGGCGTCACGGACAGCAAGGGATGACAGACAAAATTCTTAAACTTCAACAGATTTAATTAAACAAACACTTAGAACTAATCTACACTCTACCCTACTGACCAAGATTGAAATCAAATAAAAAATGAGATATTTACAGTTCCTTTGTAATGGAGATGGGCTGCTATGTTGCGATGTCCTGGGACAGGAAAATGCTCCAACACAGGCAAAAATCCACAAAAAGCTTCACAGGTCTTGAAAAGAGTGACAGGTCTGGTCAAATGTATCCTTCCACAATTTCTCCTTGCAATTTCTCCAACTACTACACTCTCTCGATTTTTCTCCTTATATACTCTTTTTCCAGCCCCCTCTGAGGCATGCCCAGGACATGCCCAACCTAGCTTTAGATTGGGCTTAACAAAAAAAAAAATGTCAATACTGCCATCTAGTGGCTTTTTTTTTTTTTTTCCCACATTACAGGCTTATAGTTGCTGGGATCCTCCTCCACTCCTCCATGACAACATCACAGAGCTGGTGGATGTTGGCCACCTCTTGAGGATGCCCCACAGGTGCTCAATGGGATTCAGGTCTGGAGATATACTTGGTCATGCCATCACCTTCACCTTCAGCTTCTTCAGGAAGGCAGCTGTCATCTTGGAGGTGTGTTTCGGGTCGTTATCATGTTGGAAAACTGCCGTTTCCGAAGGGAGGGCATCGTGTTCTGCTTCAGAATGTCACAGTACATGTTGGAATCCATTATTCCATCAATGAAGCGCAGCTCCCCACGACCAGAAGCACTCATGCAGCCCCAGACCATGATACTGCCACCACCATGTCACCATGTTTGACTATAGGCAGTACACACTTGTCTTGGCACTCCTCACCAGGGTGCCACCACACATGCTGGACACAATCTGAGCCAAACAAGTTTATCTTAGTCTCATCAGACAGCAGAATAAGGTTCCAGTGGTTCATAGTCTTGGACTAGTTGTCTTCAGCAAACTGTTTTTGGGCTTTCTTGCGGGCTAGCTTCAGAAGAGGCCTCCATCTTGGCCGACGGCCATGCAGACCGACTTGGTGCAGTGCTCGGCGTATGGTCTGAGTACTGACAGGCTGTTCTCCCACTGCTGCAACCTCGTTAGCAATGCTGTCAGCACTCCTGCATCTGTTTTCTGAAGCCAATTTGTGCACCTGACGCAGAGCACGAGGACTCAACCTCTTTGGTCTACCCTGAGTAGAGTAGGCCTGTTCTGAGTAGAACCCGTCTTGGGAAACCGCTGAATAACCTTGGCCACCGTGCTGAAGCTCATTTTCATGGTTTCACAGATCTTCTTGTAGCTTAGACCATCTTTGTGGAGAGCAACAATTCTCTTTTTCAGATTCTCAGAGAGTTCTTTCCCATGAGGTGCCATGTTGACCATTCAGTGACCAGAATGAGAGCATTGCAGCCAAAGCACCACAATTTACACCTTTGTAGGAATTTGGTCCTTTGTGAAGCAAACTGGTAGTCCCAAAGTTCAGGTCAACAATTTATTTACAGAGCAAAATAGTCTACTTTACAGTATGTAACATACTGGGTAAAAGCAAGGCAAGGCAATTACAAATCACTGTCAGTCAGGAAGCAGCTTTATACCTCTCCTGAGGCCAGTGTACCAATGAGGTGACAGGTAACCAAATGGTCATTGTGACATCAGCATCATGTCTGCTAACTTTTCCTGATGAACTGTCAGACACCCCCCCCCCTCCCCGTGTGCTTCCTTGTTTCCCGTGGGACTAAAGACATCAACAGTCATGCATACTGAGGCCCATTGTTCTAACCTGTTGGTTATTGTCACCTCTACGTGTGTTTGTCTGCATCCCATTTGGTTGCTGCGAGACTTTAATTACCACCCCCCTTGATAAGTTCCCGTCCCCAGGAAGAAAATCCCGGTTCAAGTCAACACCTTGGCACATTGGGGAAGCTTTGATCTACTAAAATGCCTTACACCTTCAACACGTTATACAACCTCATATGGCCCAGTTGAACAGACAAAAGCATGAACATGATGAATAAGACATGTTTCATTGCTTGGTTGCAAAGAAAGTAAGAAAATCCGCACACTGGATTAAAGCTCCCAAACCTTTATTGATGCAACGTTTCGACCACTCACAGGGTCTTCATCAGGCAAATAACTGACAGACAGACAGACAAATATATAGGCAGGTATTTACCTAGTCATTGGCTGATAAAGTATCAGCTGACAACCAATAGGATACAGACACATTGGCACAAGGCACAATGAGTGCCTGCCCTTTAAAGGGACTCGGTATTTAAATGCACAATAGACAAAGAGAGCAATAAGTACATTATCAATGCATCAATTGCAATGCAATCATAAAATACATAAAGAAAGACATTCTGTTCATTGTTATGTGGCCTGGATCATCATTGGCAAGTAATTGCCAAAATATAGGCCAAACAGTAACGTTTCAATGATATTAACAGAGAAAACACAGTAAGCAGCCAATGAATTTTAAGAGTAAAAACAACAGGAAATGTTAATGCTGGATAATTTCATAATAGAAATTACTACTATGAGAATAAAGCTATTAATAGAAAAATAGAAAAGTGTAAAAATGGAAAAAAAAGCCGACAAAAAAGGCTTAATATCAAATTCCTCATTTAAACCATTAGGGGACATGGTATTAAGGAAATAGATCCAAAAAGTTTCGCATTGGAGAAGCCTCCTTTCTAAATCACCACCCCTCCGAGGTTTCTCCACTTTTTCCACACCAACATAACGTAGTGTGTTCAAGTTGTGTCCGGCATTCTTAAAATGAACTGCTACAGGGTTGCGCTCATCGCCGGTTCTGATGCTACTCCTGTGCTCACTGATTCTTGTGCGTAACGCACGGGAAGTCTTGCCGATATAGGCTAAGCCACAAGGGCACCGAATCAGGTATATCACATGTGTGGTGCTACATGTGATCGCACCACGTATGGATATATACCGACCAGTGTGTGGGTGACTGAAGCGTTTACATTTACGCGTGTATGTGCACTGAACACAGCTTCCACATCTATAATTGCCATCTGGGACCGCTGGGAATATTGGCTCACCCTGAGCACATATATCAGACTTCATCAAAATATCCCTTAAGTTAGTGGGGCGTTTAAACGCCAACATAGGCTTTTCCTTAAAGGCATTTTTTAATTTTGGGTCTGATTCCACAATGTGCCAATGTTTCAGGATAACATCTTTGAATTTAGAGCCGAGTTGAGAGTATTTGGTAATGCACATAGGAGGATTATTTTGACTTTTTTTATTGTTATTTTTTGACTGGAGACATGCCTCCTGTGTTATCTGGTCAAAACGCTCCCTAACTGCCTCAACCCATTCTTTTCTGTATCCCCTGTTAAGGAATCTATTGGAGAATCTATTGGTTTGGGAGCTTTAATCCAGTGTGCGGATTTTTTTACTTTCTTTGCTTGAATTACATGCGAATCCAGCACCGGGCCTAATTTGGTATGAGATGTGCGCATAACTACTCCTCTGAACTCATTGCTTGGTTGACCATTACCAACTGGGGTGTGTACTCACTTTTGTTGCCACCCATTTTGGGATAAATGACTGTTAAGTTATTTGGACAGTGCAGTAAATCTACACTGCTACACATATTGTACAATGACTAATCTAGAATATATTTCAAGTTTCATCTCTGTAACGTTGTCCCTTGAAAAGATATAATCAATTAATAGTCGAAATGTGAGGGTTGTACTCACTTCTGTGAGATGCTGTAAACCATTTGATCAATATTGTTAAAAACAATAAATGTAGTAAAAGCAGACCCACTCCCAAGAGTCTGACCTGATTTAAGACAGAATTAGAAACGGCATGTAATATGGAACTGCAATCTTTGGTTTCTTTTTCATCACTACTTCTGGCTATCGTATACCGGACAAGCATCCACATAAACGGAACACTGTCTGAAAAAACTGGAGTGAAAATTCTAATAAACTAATCATTTGTTAGGCTCCTTAAGGACTTCTATGAGTCCTGAAGTCTTTTATGGGGTGAAATTCTTTTTTTTTTATTCTTTTATAAATTTATACTGTAATTCATCCATACATCACTGTTAGTCTGGATTTTCTACAGCTGTCCATCAGGACCTGTGTAGCTACATGTGACTTCAAGGACTATCTTCAAAGGACGGAAGTGTCCTTGTAAATAAGCACACCAGCCCTGACTTTTGAAAAGAAAGCCGCAGGGTTCCCATTGAGTGCATATTGTTTTTGGGGTGAGAGAGAGAGAGAGAGAGAGAGAGAGAGAGAGCGGGGGGGGGGGGGTTAATGTGACAACGCAGTAGAGAAATAGAAACGTGAATTCACACTTCCTCTGCAGCATAGTCTTCCTCTCCGGGGCACATCAGTGTGTAACTGACCAGTGGGTCTATGACTGTGACATTTAGGAGCCTTACAAAGGAGCATAGCACCAGTTTGTGCTTCAGGAAAGCCCAGAAAATCACAATCCCCATCCCTCCATTGCATTTACAATTGAGGGCTTCCTGCCACCTAATCTGCTTCTCACTACTATCGACTGAAGAATGGGCAGATCTTTGTCCATGGTGACTCCATTTGCTTGGCTGTTTGGTGAGTACACTCTTTGCTTGGCCATGTGAGTGCATGTGTGTTTGCGTCTGTGTGTGTGTGTGTGTGTGTGTGTGTGTGCGCGCGCGCATGTGTGTGTGCATAGGTATGTTTGGTCAGCTCTCTGATAGTGCAAACAGTCCTTCTACATGTTTATGAATAAAAGTTCAAATATGTCTCATATGTAATATTTTCACTCAATGACATTTGACAGTTGAAATGTCACATATTTTACTCTTATTCCTAAAAGTGTGTGTGTGTGTATGTGTTTGTACAAGTGCACTGAATATTTTTTGTGACTAAGTTTTGTTTTGATCCAGAGGCATGTGAACCAAACTATCTGTGATGTTTTGAACTATATTTATTTTTACAAGCATTAGATTTGTAGTTACTCTTCATAGTAACCAGATGGGATATAAAGTAAATTTAAAGCACTGGATTTACAGATGTGAACATTAACTCATGATTCCATGTTTATTGGGGAACTTGGGACAGAAAAATGAAAACCCTGCTGGAACTACATTTCTTTAAGAAAAATGTTATGTAACAAGCAGTCATTTTGCATACATTTTCATGTACCATCCAAATCCTTTTGCATCATTAGAATAAACTTTTTCTTTTGCATTTCATGTGGTTGTTTATTTCTAATACAGTGCCGTGAAAAAGTATTTGCCCCCTTCCTGATTTTTTTTTTGCATATTTTTCGCACTTAAATGTTTCAGATCCTCAAACAAATTTTAATATTTGACAAAGATAAGCCGAGTAAATAAAAATTCGTTTTTAAATGATGATTTCACTTATTAAGGGAAAAAAGCTATCCAAAATTACCTGGCCCTCTGTGAAAGAGTTATCGCCCTTGCTTGTTAAATCATGAATTAACTTGTTAAATCATGAATTAACTGTGATTAACCTGTCTCTCAGGTTTTTTGAGTTCAATTTCACTCAAATTGTGGGACATGTGAACATGGCCAGGCCAAATGACTATGGCCAGACGTGGATGAAGTTTTTGCTTTAAATCAAAAATCACGGGAGTGACTTAAAAGAAGCGATTCCTGTCTGACAAATTGTTATTTTGAATAACAATCATAAGTAAAAACCCAAAATTAAGGCTAAAAGATCTCAAAAGCAACAGGCCATCATGTTAAATCAAAAAATCACTTAAAAAAACTGACAAAAAGGAAATTCAAAAAGAACAGATAAAGAAACAAAGTAATTGACATCTGTCAGTCTGGAAAGGGTTACAAACAGGCTTGGGCAATATCCAAAATTAAATATCTCGATATTGTCCCGCCCAAATATCGCGATAGACGATATTATCGTCGGGGGGGTTGGGGGGGGCAGGTTTTCTGGTTAATAATGCGTAGCCTTAGCCTATGAATAAATAACGGCTGAGAGGGTTGATATGCTCAGGGCTGTACAGTGTGACAGTTTTGCTCGCATTTGCTGTTAAAAATTAATTATATGCAAAGATAAATGTAAAATATTTGCACATATGCAATAGGTTGCATAATCGCTATTGATCTGCCCCAACTTTGTTTCCTGCTAAAGACGAGTGGGTGTGCGTATGCGGTCTTTGATATGAAGGAGCGATGCATCAAGGGATATGTATTTTGAAGTATCTACAGACCATTTCAATGCTGTTGCTAAAAAAACTACATTTTCCAAACTACATTGCGCCGCACTGTCAAACACGGATGTGGCGGATTTTAATCTCAAATGAAAGTGAAGCGGTTTTTTTTTCCGTTTTTTTGTAGATCATCAAGCAGCAAGCATTTTCGGAAAACTACCACATTTGGAGGACTCCTCGGTAACATCTACCGTTAAGCAATCTGATCTGGATATGTCAAAGGCTGCATTTTGAGCCATCTACGGTATACTGAAAAGCGTGGGTGCACTAATCACAGTTTAAGGCGGTAGTGTGATCCAAAATGCACAAACAAGCTGTTCTTAGTAAATATAGGTTGTTAAAAATAATAGGGCATATTGACACAGCGTTAAAAATGTGATTATCGGTTGATCCATTTCATCATCTCAGTAATGCCGAATAATTAATGTTTTCCCAAGTAAAATTTAACATACACAGAACAGTGGCGGGGCAGCCAATGTAAAATCACTTGGCACAGCAGCCTATTGAAATATCTTACCGTTTGATGATCATTTGGCTAGCCTTTTCGCCCGCACAGAAAATCCATCTATGGCCCAGAACCCACGGCAGACAATCCCAGGAATACAGATTTTCCTTCTTTACCTGAGGAGCCAAGGGGGGTTCAATGGACACCTCGTGCTGTCAAAGGCTGGTGTCGTGTTTCACAAACTAGAGTGCCTATAGAACACATTTTGCTTGGCCAGGCTTCTGGGAAATGTGCAGGGAGTTCTACACGAGGGTAGTTTTGAGGTGACCCTCCGCTAAATTTTTGCCAATTTTGCTCCTCTCGAATATGAGGGGTATCATCGTTTTCCATGAAATTACCATGAGTAATCAAGACAATTTATGCTGTCATGATATACCATAGGAAAGCATGATAAATGACCTTTCGAGTGATACCCATCACATTATATATCAGCAAATATGGTACTGACAAAAGACCACACTAACTGGCGGAACTAAAATGAGATTTGCGTATTTAATCGCGCAATATTAATTTTATGTTTTGTTTTGTTGTACTGCACAGGTACTATTGCATCATGGTACAAAATTTATTCATCAAATGAAAGAGCTTTTTCTCAGTTTTAATTTGGGATATATAACATCAACACTTCTTTTACCAAAAGACCTAAGTATGCTGATATCTGGTGAGGCTATCATACAAAAACATTTGACACCCGAATATCGAGGGACAGTTGCAACTGCCTTTTCAATGATGGTAGATGCATTTTCCTTGGATCTGTTGCATGGCAAACATATGAATCCTAATAAAGAGCCAAAAGGTGAGTGAATATAGTTTATGCATGTTGCATAATAAGCTCACTTTCCAGAGTCCAATGTAGGATTGTATTAATATTTCTGTTTACAATAAGAAACCATGTTTCTTCCTAGGTTTTTGACTTTGGCCGACATAAAAATGGCTGGTAGATGTCCCACTTTAACTCATTTATATGCACTTTCTTTCATTTACAGTTGTGCACAAACAACTAAATCAATGTGATACCGAATGGCTTGTTTATGGTTTGGAATTCTGATTTCAGTATATTAATTTTAGGGTAGGCAGAATTTCATCAGCATTATTAGATCTTTATCCAAGTCTTGATATAATTTAAGCTGATTCATACTTAAGTTTAAAAATATTAAATCAGGAGATATTTACTGATCAAAATAAGCACCATTAATTAAGCTGATAAAAGACTGGATACTAATCATGATAAATAGTTAAGAATTCATGATTAATTAAATGAAATAATTACTTTTTTCCATATGTGTTGTTAAATGCTTTTCTTCTTTTTCTTTGCAGGACCTGGTATAAAATCCATGATGTCATCAGATCTACGGCCTTCAACCAGCATCAGTGACTTACAGCTGGATCCTTTGATTCCAAAATCGCATACAGAGACAAGCTTCGCATCTTGCATCATATGCCAAAGTGGTATGGGAAAACTGCACAATGTCACCCCGGCTTCGCTACCTTCACTCAAGAGAGCAATGGATGCTCGACAAGATACTGTCTGGGAAAGACTGTTAGCTTCGATAGAGACAGAAACGTTTTTGCAGGACAAGGAACCAAAGTGGCATCCCAGATGTAGAAATATCTACCTGCTGAAATCATCATATGAGCTTGTTGAAAGAAAACAAAATGAGGCATTGAAAAGGAAACCATCCACAGTGAATGAACATGACCCATCTTCCGGATCCATTCCAAGACGCTCCACGACTCCACAATTTGACAGGAAGAAGCAATGCATAATCTGTTGCAAAACATTCCAGGAGGGAAAAGAGCCAACCTCTTTGGTTGAAAGAAAGCCAAGGAATCTCAATGATGAAGCCTTATTGATGCAGATCCAAGGATTCGGTGACAAGACTGTTGACATGATCGCCTATGATGTGTGTTATCGCAGAATTTGTATGATCGGGTATATGAGCAAACGGCCTGCTAAATCATCGAGCTCCGACATGAGAGACAACCATGACGAGACATTCAATTACTTTGTAGACAAAATTACTCAGCCATTGTTGAAAGGATCTATAGTGTTCCTTTTAACTACTCTGTGTGATAAGTATAGGTCCATACTTCAAGAAAATGGAAATCCAAACTGGGAAAACTACAGATCTTCATCGCTCAAGAAAAGATTGTAGAGTTACTTCCAGGACAGAATTGTCTTTTTTCCTTAAGGAAAGGGATCCGATGTCGTCTGTTCTTCAATTTTGCCTGTGGGAGATGTTCTCATGAAACTCAAGCAATTTCAAGTCGATCAGTTGGACATAAATTACGCTAAGACAATTAAAAGGAACACTACAGATCCTTTCAACAATGGCTGAGTAGGCCGTTTGCTCATATACCTGATAATGAAATGATGAATAAAGCTTCATCATTGAGATCCTTGGCTTTCTGTTGCAGTGAAAGTTGTCACTCCTTTGTTGTCACCAAAGAGGTTGGCTCTTTTCCCTCCTGGTATGTTTTGCAACAGCATTTGCATTGCTTCTTACAGCCAAATTGTGGAGTCATGGAGCGCCTTGCAATGGATCCGGAAGATGGGTCATGTTCATTCACTGTGGATGGTTTCCTTTTCAATGCCTCATTTTGTTTTCTTTCAACAAGCTCATATGACAATTTCAGCAGGCAGATATTTCTACATCTGGGATGCCACTTTGGTTCCTTGTCCTGCAAAAACGTTTCTGTGTCTAGCGAAGCTGACAGTATTTCCCAGACAGTATCTTGCTGAGCATCCACTGCTCTCTTGAGTGAAGGTAGCGAAACCGGGGTGACATTGTGCAGTTTTCCCATACCACTTTCACATATGATGCAAGATGTGAAGTTCGTCTCTGTATGTGATTTTGGAACCAAAAATCCAGCTGTAAGTCACCGATGCTGGTGGAAGGCCGTAGATCTGATGACATCAGGGATTTTTTACCAGGTCCTGCAAAGAAAAAAAAAGAAAAGCATTTAACAACACATATGGAAAAAAAGTAACCATTTCATTTAATTCATCATGAATTCTTAACTATTTACCATGATAAATATCCAGTCTTTTATCAGCTTAATTAATGGTGCCTATTTTGATCAGTAAATATCTCCTGATTTAATATTTTTTAAACTTAAGTATGAATCAGCTCAAATTATATCAGCACTTGGACAATGATCTTTGCAAACAATATTGTCATCGTTGCTGAAAGTAATGCATTTATAAGTACTGGCATTTAGAAACAGAACATGTACATAAAAGAATGTGTGGGCAGATCCATTTTTCCAGAATTTCACTGGGGGGTGTGGACTGCATGAAACTGTGGTAAAGACACTGAAAGAAATATGCTGATGAAATTCTGTCTACCCTAAAATTAATATACTGAAATCAGAATTCCAAACCATAAACAAGCCATTCGGTATCACATTGATTTAGTTGTTTGTGCACAACTGTAAATGAAAGAAAGTGCATACAAATGAGTTAAAGTGGGACATCTACCAGCCATTTTTATGTCGGCCAATTTCAAAAACTTGGGAAGAAACATTCTCATTGTAAACAGAAATATTAATACAGTCCTACATTGGACCCTGGAAAGTGAGCTTATTATGCAACATGCATAAACTATATTCACTCACCTTTTGGCTCTTTATTTGGATTTATATGTTTGCCATGCAACAGATCCAAGGAAAATGCATCTACCATCATTGAAAAGGCAGTTGCAACTGTCCCTCGACATTCAGATGTCAAATGTTTTTGTGTGATAGCCTCACCAGATATCAGCATACTTAGATCTTTTGGTAAAAGAAGTGTTGATGGTATATATCCCAAATTAAAGCTGAGAAAAAGCCCTTTCATTTGATGTGTAAATTTTGTACCATGACACAATAGTAACTGTGCAGTACAAAAAAACAAAATATAAAATTAATATTGCGCGATTAAATATGCAAATCTCATTTTCATTCCGCCAGTTAGTGTGGTCTTTTGTCAGTACCATATTTGCTGATATATAAAAGCTCATTCATCATGCTTTCCTATGGTATATCATGACAGCATAAATTGTCTTGATTACTCATATTCGAGAGCAGCAAAATTGGCAAAAATTTTGGCGGAGGGTCATCTCAAAACTACCCCCGTGTAGAACTCCCTGCACATTTCCCAGAAGCCTGGCCAAGCAAAATGTGTTCTATAGGGACCCTAGTTTATGAAAATTGACAACAGCCTTTGACAGCACGAGGTGTCCCTTGAACCCCCAAAATGGGCCCTTGGCTCCCCGAGTAATTGGCCCATCCTGACATGGGTATCGTGCGTAATTGCTGGTGTTGAAATGCCTCTCAAAAGCCTTGGTTTTTTTGCGCCAAGGGTCTGGTGTAGGTCATCCCTCGTTGATTAACTCCAACTTCTCATTGAATGTTAATCTGAAAAACTGCGTGTTTAGTAAACTAGAAACGATATCCTAATCACTCGCAGCGCTGAGCGCTACTCACGTCTTCCATCAAGAAACAAGAACACAGGCTAGATAGGTTATTTACTGCCATTTTTTTTTTTTTCCCCAAGCTTGGGATTTACCCGGGAGACAGTGGGTGGAACGCATCATAGTTCGCAATAATAAAGCCCAGAGCCTTGTATATGATTGGTCAATTTTACTGTCATTTGAAACTACACTCATTGAATTACTCCTGCTAAAACCTCTGAAAATTTACCGCAGGTCAGCAGCAGGGGGAGACAAAGGGCTTCTTTCCTTTTAACCATTCACACTCCAACACAAACTTTAATTTTCCCCTGGTTGAAAGCTGAAATGTTGCCAAATTTGCGAGCTCGCATTCTTCTTTGCAACTAAATCCGCCATGTCTGCATGCTGAAATGCTGCATGCAGTCTAACCCAAATAATTCTGCAGTTATTTTTGACCGATTTTCGCGCGGAAAGAAGGAGGAGTATAAAAGTAAAATAAAAGTCAGAGGATGCCATAACAGCTGTTCGACGGTCGATATAGTTAATATTGCATATGACGACAAATATTGCGATATTCGATAATATCGAAAATCGGCCCAAGCCTAGTTACAAAGCCATTTTTAAGGCTTTGGGATTCCAGCAAATCACGGTGAGAGCCATTATCCACAAATTATGAAAACTTGAAACAGTGCTCAACCTTCCCAGGAGTGGCTGTGTCATGGTTTGGAGGCTGTGTTGTGTGAAGGGCTTTCTCTGTGTCTCTCGTCCTGGGACGACATCGGATTCCTTCACCAGCGGATTTTTTTCACCAGCTGGCTGATTGAACATGGGCGGCCTCCTTCCCTGACTCTATATAAGCCGGAGGTCCGCCACGCCTTCTTTGCTAGAGTGTCTGATCTTTGCTAGCACTTCAGCCAGAAGATATTTCCAGTTAGGAATTTAGCTAACTCTTTTCGCGTATATTTTGGTATACATTTTTAGGGAAATTTCCTTTTGAGTTCCTCCCTGTTTCCCTTCCTGTCAGCACCGGTTTTGGTGCTTAGGAATCTTCATCCCTCAAGACGTTTATTTTGTTGCCTTGTTTGGAAGGCTCCGTGCGGAGTTTGTTCTTTGTTTCTACCAAGTTACTCTCGCTTCGCTCAGCTTCCTATTTCTGGTTGTTGAGTTTATATTCTGGGCAGCTCGAGTGCTTATTTTTCTGCATTCCTCTTTTAGTGGGTTTTTGTGCTCACTGTTGCCGGCCTTTTGCTCGCCTGTTCACTGCATTTGGTCTCCAAATTTCCACTGCCATTACAGGCTAGCCTAACAAAATTACTCCAAGAGTGCACCGACGACTCATCCAGGAGGTCACAAAAGAACCCAGAACAACATCTAAAGAACTGCAGGCCCCTCTTGCCTCAATTAAAGTCAGTGTTCATGATTCAACAATAAGAAAGAGACATGGCGTCCAAAAATGGCATCCATGGGAGAGTTCCAAGGCAAAAACCATTGCTGACCAAAAAGAACACAAAGGCTCGTCTCACATTTGCCAAAATACATCTTGATGATCCCGAAGACTTTTAGGAAGATATTCTGTGGACTGACAAGACAAAAGTTGAACTCTTTGGAAGATGTGCGTCCCGTTACATCTGGCGTACAACTAACACAGCATTTCATAAAAAGAACATCATACCAAAAGTCAAACATGGTGTGATGGTTTAGGGCTGCTTTGCTGCTTCAGGACTTGGACGACATGCCGTAATTGATGGAACTATGAATTCTGCTCTCGACTGGGAAAATCCTGAAGGAGAATGTCCCACCATCAGTTTGTGACCTTAAGCTCAAGCGCACTTGGGTTATGCAGCAGGGCAATAATCGGAAACACACCAGCAAGTCCACTTCTGAATTGCTTAAAAAAAAGAAAATGAAGGTTTTGGAGTGGGCAAGTCAAAGTCCGGATCTAAATCTGATTGAGATACTGTGGCATGACCTTAAACAGGCTGTTCATGCTTGAAAACCCTCCAGTGTGGCTGAATTAAAACAATTCCACAAAGAAGAGTGGGCCAAAATTCCTCCACAGCGATGTGAAAGACTCATTGCCAGCTATCACAAATGTTTGATTGCAGTTGTTGTCGCCGAGGGTGGCACAACCAGCTATTAGGTTTAGGGGGCAATTACTTTTTCACACTGGGCCAGGTAGGTTTGGATGCTTTTTCCCCTTAATAAATGAAATCATAATTTAAAAACTGCATTTGGTATTTACTCAGGTTATCTTTGTCTAATGCTAAAATTTGTTTGATGATCTGAAACATTTAAGTGTGACAAATATGGAAAAAAAAATAAATCAGGAAGGAGGTAAATACTTTTTCACGGCACTGTATACTATAATCCATCTGCTCGTATTTTAAAAAAGTAATATATCTGGTCCAAGGATTTTTTTATGATTTCAGAAATCAATGTAAAACTGGCTAAGCTGGGGGCTCAAGTAGAGAAGTGATACTTCTCCTCGGAGCACGTGTTTTTAGGGGAGAAAACAAACCACAGCATTCTTGTAAAAGCAGAAGTGAATGATTTAGATTCTCGTGTGAATGACTTCTCCAAGGAACACTCAGTGGTAAACACGTGCATCTATATTCGTCAAATATGAGCACTGGCCCTGCTGGCCAACAACCCCGTCCCATACAGGGGTCGTCCCCTCTCACATCTCCTGTGGAGAAGCTTTGGGAAGGTCTAAATTCCCTCCAAACTCATTTCTCTGTGACTCAGCAATAACTATGGATGGCTGTGTCTTAAACAAATACAACCCCAATTCCGAAATAGTTGGGACAAAGTGTAAATTGTGAATAAAATCAAAACGCAATGACTTTCAGATCACACCAGCCAGTATTTTATTCACAATAGAACAAAGATAAAATAGCAAATGTTGAAATTGAGAAATTTTACTATTTTATCCACATATTGAGCTCATTTCAAATTTGATGGCTGCTACAGGTCTCAAAAAAGTTGGAAAAGGCGCCTGTTTACCATGGTGTAGCATCCCCTCTTCTTTTTAACACAGAGTGGAGGCGTATGGTCATTGAGGAGACAAGTTTCTTGAGTTTAGCCATTGGAATTTGATCCCACTGTTGTTTAATACAGGCTTCCAGCTGCAGGAGAGTTTTGGGTCTCCTTTGACAGACTTTTCATTTATTATGCGCCAAATGTTCTCAATCAGTGAAAGATCAGAACTGCAGGCAGGCCAGTTCAGCACATGGACTCTTCTACTACGAAGCCATGCTGTTGTAATGGCTGCAGTATGTGGTTTTGCATTGTCCTGCTGAAATACACAAGGCCTCCCCTGGAATAGATGTCATCTGAAGGGGAGCATATGTTGCTCTAAAACCTTTATATACCTTTCAGCATTCATGTCGCTTTTTAAAACATGCAAGTGTACCACAACATATGCAATAATGCATCCACATACCATCAAAGCTGCTGGCTTTTGAATTGAACGCTGATAACAGGAAGGGTGGTCTCTCTCCTCTTTAGCCTGGAGGACATGACGCCCATGATTTCCAACAAGAATGTCAAATTTGGACTTGTCTGACCACAGGACACTTTGCCACTTTGCTACAGTCCATTTTAAATGAGCCTTGGCCATCAGAAAACTGCGGCGCTTCTGGATCATGCTCAACAATGGCTTCCTTTTTTCATGATAGAGTTTTATGTGGCATCTGTGGATGGCACGGCGGACTGTGTTTACTGAAAGTGGTTTCTTGAAGTATTCCTGGGCCCATTTAGTAATCTCAATAACAGAATCATGTCGGTGAGTGATGCAGTGGCGTCTGAGGGCCCGAAGATCACAGGCATCCAGTAAAGGTCTTCGGCCTTGTCCCTTAGGCACAGAGATTTTTCCAGTTTCTCTGAATCTTTTGATGATGTTATGCACTGTCGATGGTGAGACCTTCAAAGCCTTTGCAATTTGACGTTGAGTAACATTGTTTTTAAAGTATTCCACAATTTTTTTATGCAAGCCTTCACAGGTTGGAGAGCCTCTGGCCATCTTTACTTCTGAGAGACTCAGCCTCTCTAAAACATCCCTTTTATAGCCAATCATGTTAAACACCTGATGCCTGTTAACTTAATTACTTGCTAAATGTTCTTTCAGCTGATTCTCTTTTATAGTAATTGCTTTTTCAGCCCTTCTTTTGCCTCTGGCCCAACTTTTTTGAGACCTGATGCAGCCAGAAAATTTGAAATAAGCTCATTTTGTGGATGAAAATGTAAAATGTCTCAGTTTCAACATTTGAAATGTTATCTATGTTCTATTGTAAATAACATATTGGCTCATGTGATCTGAAAGTCATTGCATTTTGATTTTATTCACAATTTATACTTCGTCCCAACTATTTCAGAATTGGGGTTGTATGTGTGTCATCACAGGTTTTTGTTTCAGCCCAACACTACGAAACCTGACTCAACTGATTAATTAATTGTGGCCTTCAATCAAGACCTTGATGGGTAGAATCAAGTATAAGACTGAAACAAGTGGTGCCAGGCACAACAAACCCCACCCTCGCACATACTTTGACCTACTTTTCCCAAATTCAATAGGCATCTATTCTGGGTCAGTGGCAATCCCTTAAACGAATTTGGGGTGAATCTGGCCATTTGTTTTGCTGCTAGAGTGTTAACAAACAAAGAAACAAACAAACCAAACCAAAAACAATGCCCCTTGCCCTCCCCCTTCGGGTGGGACAGGGTAATAAAGACCTACACCCACATTGACCCTTTTGGGAGTGCTGTTGGGAGGAATTGCACTGATGAGCCACAACATTAAAGCCTCTCACAGATGAAAAAAATATATGATTATCTCATAACAACGGCGCACATCATGGTCTACAGACAGACCTTAGATGGCAAGCAAACAGTAGGTTCTTATTGTCCAAGTGCTGGCTGTGGGAGAAATGGGAACTTAGTGACTTTGACAAAGGCCGGATGAGTCGATCAGAGCATCTCTGAAGTGGCAAGGCTTCTGGGGTGCTCCCAGTGAATAATGGTGAGTACCAACCGACAGTGGTTCAAGGACGGACAAACTATGAACTGACGACAGGGATTTGGGCACCCAAGGCTCATCAATGCACAAGGGCAATGAAGGCTATCCCACCTGGACCAAGCTGACAGAGGGGCTACTGTGGAAAAGCTGGTGGAGGGAACGTTATGCTCCGAGAAATGTTCTGCTGAGAAATATGGGATTTGGGAATTCAAATGGACTTCAGTTTGATGGAGCTATTTTGGCGGCACAAGGGAGTCCTACACAATATTAGGCAGGTGATTTTAATGTTTTAGTCGATTGATGTGCGTATCAGACTGATATACATACTTAAATAGAGCATGTATGATTTCCTCATGGGAAATATACAAAGCTATATCATGGTGCCATATGAGACCACTTGTTCCTGAAGTACGTGATGTGCAACATCCAAAGTGCAAGCAAGATTTTAAATGCTTCATCAAGGAACAGGGGAGACCGGGGCTGGTTGGAACATTTTGGTGAAAATCCTCGTGAGATCTCAGGCATTTGTTATAATTTGTTTTTCAATGAGTACATACTATAGTGCCAACATAGGGCTGTATGCAGCAACTAACTAATTACTGAGAAAACCAAAGCCAAACTTTGTGAAAGCAAAATAAAACAGGTGGTTTTCTGTTCCAACCAACCCCGGGTATGGGGTTGGTTTGAACACCCCCTGGGGTTGGTTGAAACAGATCTGTTATATAAAAAATGGAAAATGTGAAGTAGTTTTGGAGGCTTTTTTATTTAAACTTGCCAATGAACAATATGGCACCTAATAATTCAATATTTCAAAACACAATCTCAGTATTATTTGTTATTATTTGGGGTTACTCTTCCTTAGGATAGCAGCGATTCTACTGCTGACATTTTTTCGTCTCTCGTGGAATCGAACCAGCGACCCCAGCGTCAGGAACCAACCACCAGCATGCCAAGTAAGCTGCACTATCTGCTCGGCCAACACACTCCCACAAAAATAGTAGATAGCTGACCGGTTTACTTCACAACAAACTTTGAGAACCCCTCTTGCAGTTTGGTTTCAGACAGCAGACATTTTCTGAACAGATGAGAATTTACATGTCATTTATTTCAGCAGTAGAAGTGCTGCTATCCCAAGTAAGTTTAACCCCAAATAATAACTAATAATATCTGTTATTGCCTCACTTCCTAAATGAAGTTTAGGGTATGTCAAGGATATGCCAAAATCTTTTGCAACTGCTCTGCAACGTTTATTGTTTACTTGAATGTCATTTGCAGCACGCATCATAACGTGCTGGAGTTTCTCCATTTGTCTTTCGTTTGTAGTTTCCCATATCTAAAATTGTACAGAATGCAATAAAGATGTAATATACATCACTACATATAATCATTTCGTATTCAGGACGTGAACAAATATTTTTTTCGGGGAAAGTTAGAACCGCCTGGGGTTGGTTGAAACATGTTCCAACCTGCCCCGACCATAGTGTTCCAACCAACCCCGTAGGCATTACCAATAGTTGTACCACAAAAATGGATACTAAAGATATTTATCAAACAACAAAAAGCTGTATATTGCAAGGTAAACTTGCATTAATATATATACAAAATTGTGTTCCAAGATATCTTTCCACAGTGTGGTAATAGAAGGAAAAGTTTTGGCTCCATGAAAATTACTCGAGCCATAATTTTAGCAAAATCTTACTTCTGTTAACCACTACTACCAGATCTTTCTGAAAACAATGCGGCTACAACTGGTGTCTTGCCTGGGTTTTTCCCTAAAATGTGTGACATCATCAATTAACAATGTCATTGAATATTTACAATGTTTAAACCAACCCCATGTTCCAACCAGCATTGGTCTCCCCTATGCTGCCTGCTGAATGCAAAATCATCTGGAGATGAGAGTAAACAATTTATTTTCAAACTTACGGAAGCTCATGTTTCCCACAATATTTTCATGAGAAAGTGCTACAGGGCCTTCACATTACTGCACCTCAGTGTGCTTACTAGCGAAATTGCCAAGCTTAACCTGCCTCATTCACTCTTTGTTAGCCTCATAGCATAGTTGCCTAAGTCATATTTTTGCCAAACTGAGATATCGCCTGCCTTTTTTTTTATGTTGGCAAAAAAAAATTTTCAAATTTTTGAATGAAAAAAAATCATTCTCTTTAATAATACAACCCCAATTCCAAAAAAGTTGGGATGCTGCGTAAAATGTAAGTAAAAACAGAATGCAATGATTTGTAAATCTCATAAACCCACATTTTATTCACAATCAAGCATAGACTACTTATCAGATGTTTAAAGTGAGACATATTACCATTTCATAAAAAAATATTAGCTCATGTTGAATTTGATGGCAGCAACACATCTCAAAAAAGTTGGGACAGGGCCATGTTTACCATTGTGTAGCATCCCCTCTTCTTTTCACAAACAGTCTATAAATGTCTGGGAAGTCAGGAGACCAGCTGCTGGAGTTTTGGATGAGGGATGTTGTCCCACTCTTGTCTGAAATAGGGCTGTAGTTGCTGAACAGTCCTGGGTCTTCTGAGCCAGATTTTTTGTTTTATGATGCGCCAATTGTTTTCTATTGGTGAAAGGTCTGGACTGCAGGCAGACCATTTCAGCATCCGGACTCTTCTCCTGCAAAGCCATGCTGTTGTGATGGATGCAGTATGTGGGTTAGCATTGTCTTGCTGAAATATGTAAGGCCTTCACTGAAAAAGACATTGTTGTATAACCTCTATATACTTTTCAGCATTGATAATGCCTTTCCAGATGTGTAAGCAACCCCATAACATCAGAGGTGCAAGCTTTTGAACTGAGCGCTGATAACAAGCTGGATGGTCCTTGTCCTCTTTAGTCTGCACGACACAGCGTCCATGGTTTCCAAAAAGAATTTCAAATTTTGATTCATCTGATCACAGAACAGTTTTCCATTTTGCCTCAGTCCATTGTAAATAAGCTTGCCTGGAGAAGATGGTGGAATTTCTGGATCAAGATCACATATGGCTTCTTCTTTGCATGATACATCTTTAACTTGCATTTGTAGATTGCACGGCAAACTGTGTCCACAGACAATGATTTCTGGAAGTGTCCCTGAGCCCATGCTGTGAATTCCAGTGCAGAATTATCTGTTTTTAATGCAGTGCCGCCTGAGGGCCCGAAGATCATGAGCATCCAATATTGACCTTCGGTATTGTCCCATGCACACAGAGATTTCTCCAGATTCTCTGAATCTTTTGATGATATTATGTTTTTGTATTTCATATATTTATATATGTATGTTTTTATATATTTATATTTATGTATTTCAAAAATTAAATAAGCTATTATGCTATGAGGCTAAGGTCTTGATAGTGCCACCAGGAGATGCGAATGCTGGCTTTTTCTGTGGAAAGAAACCTAAAACTGAGGTCATTTCAACGGAAGTAGTAAACCTGGGGGATGAAAATTAAGGCAAAGATGTCAGATGACTGTCCATCCAGCATAAGTCTTATATTTAGCATTTCTTACCAGCCCTCTGTAATCTGCAAGCATGGCTCAAGTCTGCTGAAAACAGCCAGTTGCAGAATCTTTGATCTGTTTTGCACTCATGCTCATGGAGCAACAGATTTACACCCAAAATGAACAGGAAATACATTGGGCTGACATTAACTCGCAAAAAATTATTTGGCCGAAGCTATGAGTTTCCTGAAACTGCTTTGTGGTCTGCTCATCATCCGGCCCCCACCGGGCCATACACAGTGAGTCTCACCACTCACATGGGCTGGAGTTTCATTTTCAATTCTGAATAAAGTTGCCAACTTTAACCAAGGTCTGCACTCACAGTTTTGGATGAAGTTTATACAAAATGTTTTTTGGGAGGTTTGGCGAGAGAGTTCATAGTTTGCTTCCTATTTATTTCCAAATTTGTTTTCCAGGTCCTGTGTTGGGACAACAGGGTATGTATGCATTTTTCTAACAATGTTGCCACTTTTTGATTACTTGTATCACTTTAACATTTCGCATAACATCTGTGGATCTGTGCTCTAATTAGGTCTATTCACGTGGTGACCTGATCAGCCCACAATTGCTTTGCTTCTTGCCATTTCATCAGTTATTAACCCCTCTGCGCAGATGTAGACGCCAGTGGACATGGACCTGCTCTATTTAGGCACGCAGTTACACTATTCTATCACTAGGTAGCACATCTGGATCAGTTACTGAATATTCACTATCAAGCAGAGCTCGAACACGGTTTAGAATATGGACAAGTTAAGTCCCATCCCAGTTTTCCAGTAGTTGTATGAATTAAACTCCTCAGCTAAGCCTGATGTGCCAACTGCTCAATAAACTTGCCCGTGGTATCTATCCAGCAGTTCAAAAAAATGATCTCGTGCCAGAAAAAAATCATCGTTCTTTGTCGCAACCACTTCAGCTATAGTGTGCCAATAGTATCCCAATTAAGTGGTTAAGAAAAATCAGTTTTCTGAAGTAAAAGTTCCACATGGTATTGATACTGTCATTCTACTATCAATCATAGTTATCATATATCAAAACCACATACTTCCCTACCATGAGTTTGGGGAGCCACCTGGATAGCTGTCTTATTTGGCTCCTTAAGAGTAGGCAATTTAGTATTTAAGAGCCATTCCATGAGAAATTGACACTCGGTGCGCAGTTGACCCCCCTGGAATTGAATGGAACTTGGCACATAGGTAGATATGGGTGTCTTACAGAAAGAGCCAAAATTTTAGGTCCGTATCTCACTTTGCGTGCCAATAGCGCCACCTGGAAGCCACTTAAGTGGCTCAGTTTTGCTGCTGACATCACATTTTACATCAATTATCATGACTTAAGGGTTCACAGTACCAAATGTGTTATACTTTTATCATAGCCTGTGACACTTCAAGACCGGTTAGACTTCAGCACCAAGCTGGGTAACTATGTTATCGAGCCAGAATTATTTGAGAAATAACAATAAAAATTGAAAATGGGAATGGGAATAAAATAATATCCCAGACATATACCAAACTAGAATGCTTTATTATGTGTTTACTCACAACAATTATGTGTTTTTTCGTGAGACTACCATATCTACCTATGTGCCAAGTTTCATTCAATTCCAGGGGGGTCAAATCCTCAACTTCTTCTAAAAGTGCCATTTTCTCACGGAATGGCTCTTGATTCTCAGATGTATAATACTTGTGGTCAAGGAGATTATGACCCCAGAAATGTATAGTTTTAACCCCCAGCCATTTTTCAATTCTCAGTATTGTTGTTTTTTTTTTTTACAAATTCAATGCTAAATTTTAAGATTTTTTTTATGTTTGTAGCCCTTTTTCTCCACCAAAATCATGAAAATAAACTGAAATAAGATGGAATTCTGAATTCTGCAAGTGTCTTTGTCTCAGTTGAGCCATAATTTGCCTCTCTGTGACGCTCAAATCTTGAATTATAAAGCATTAAATAGGGTAACGCATGAATAGCCAGATTTGGCTTCTGCACAAAAGGGTTAAATGAAGCATGTTCAGATTAATATGAATCTTCAAAGCTTTTTCTGCACAGTGGATAGCAACTTCCTTGTAGCCACATTAATACATATTTAACCCTAATGTTCTGTTTGGGGTCCCACAGACCCCAGGAATCTAGTGTGGAGGCTGTGTACAATCCAAGAGGTAGTTGATTGGCAGCTGATACGGTAATGAAGGGGACGGAACCCCTGAGGAAGAGGCCAGTACGGAACCCCGAATAATGATAGCACAGTTCAGTACAGCTGTTTCTGATGAAGCATGAGCTGTAAGTCTCCGGTTAGTGGCTCCTGGGATTACAGCCAGTTGTTGCACAGACCTTGCGAGCACCGAACTCTCCCACAGGAAGATGGAGTAGCTTGAGGAGAACTTGGTTCCAATCCTGCAACTATAGGAGGATTGGGAGCTTGTTCCTGACAAACTGGATGGAGGAATACACCTGGAGATGTTAACAAGAACATGTTCCCAATCCTGAACCCTGCTTAGGCTTGGGAGCTTGTTCTTATAAACTGGAACTGAGCGAGAATAGAATTTAGGAAGTGTTGTCACTAAAATACAATTTCAATTTCAATTTATTTAGGATAGCCCCTTGAGATGCAGCATCTCGTTTTCAAGGGGGTCCCAACACAAAACATAGATTACAAGACACAAAACACAGATTGCAGTTCACAACATACATTGCAATGATACAAGACAGCTCATACAAACAGCTCTTCCTCAAATACAACCCCTATATACTCCCCATCCCGTCGCAAACTCTCAAACACAATCATAGTAAAAAGAAAAGTTAATAAATAAATAATAAAATAACAATAATACAAGAACAATTCAAAAATAATAACACCAAGATGATAATAATAATAATACTACACATCAGAAGCATCAACATAATAATGCAACAATAGTAAAATCATCAAAAAAATCAAGAGATATCATCAAACAATATCATCAGAAACATGAACAGCTAGTTTGTAAGTGGGAAACTAATTGTGATCTAAAGCTATCAAAAGAGGTAATAGATTTTAAGAAAGAGGGAAGATTATTCCAGTGAGATGGAGCTTTATACCTAAATGACCTGCGACCTATTTCCTTATGTATTTTTGGGATTGTAAAAAATGGATTAATCATATGACGGAGGGATATGGGGACAGATATGGGATCAGGAACAGTTTTAAATATAGTGGAACATCTAAATGGACACATTTAAAAAGAAAAATAACCAGTGAAACTGACGTCTGGATTTTGGATGAAGCCAGTTGAGGGACTCATACATGAGGCAATGATGGGTTCTGAAAGGACATCTCAAGACAAATCTGCATAACGAGTTATATAAGGTGTTGAGGGGCTTGAGGATAGAGTCTGTGGTGTTCTGATAAACAGCATCGGCATAATCAAGTATGGGAAATATTAGTTGGGAAATGATTCTTTTTCTCACCAGGAAAGAAAAACAGTTGATTGACCGATATAGAAAACCTAAAACAGCCATAAATTCTTTTGGAAATGTAATCAACATGTGGTTTGAAGGTGAGTTCTGAGTCCATCCAGAGTCCGAGGTATTTAAATACATAGACTCTATCAAGGGGAGTACCATCACTGAAATCAATAAATAAATCTGGTGAGTGTGATAAACTATGTCTTGTACCAAACACCACTGAGCAGGATTTTTTTCTTATTGAGAACAAGTCTATTGTGCTTAAACCAGTTTTGGACAATATCAAAATCCAGTTGTAAGTTACTCTGAATTTGTGATATATTAGAGTTGGAATAGTAAATGACAGAGTCATCAGCATAAAGGTGGACATGACATGTTGAGCACAGTTGAGGTAGGTCATTAATAAAAATTGAAAGAAGAAGTGGACCAAGTATAGAACCTTGTGGGACACCTGTTTCAACTACCAGTTGACTTGACTGGCAACCGTTAACAAAAACATACTGATGCCTGTTGTGAAGATATGAGTTAAACCAAAGAAGGGCATTCTGATTCAGGCTAATATGATACAGTTTATCAAGGAGAAGATAATGGTTAACCAGGTCAAATGCTTTTTGTAAGATCAATAAAAATGGCACCTGTGCCAGCTGGTCAGTATCAAGTGCAGCTAAAAAACAGGTCACTCATAAATTTGAGAAGAGTTGTAGTTGTTAGAAAAATTGCTTGTGTCTAAAACCAGATTGAGATGGAGATAAAATGTTAGTTTGAGCAACATAATGAAACAGTTGCTGGAAGATAAGTTTTTCAAAAATTTTTGCGGTGATAGAAATAATGGAAATCGGCCTATAATTATTTACATCAATTGGGTTTCCACCTTTAAACAGGGGAACAATTCAGGCACACTTCCATGTGGAAGGAAAACAATAAGTAGACAATGAGAGATTAAATAAATCAGCTAAGGGATACATCAATATGTGAGCTGCAAGTTTCACAAATTTGGCTTTCAAACCATCTGGACCTGCACTAAAACTCTCTTTTAGTTCACAGATGGCCTTAAAGATATCAAGCGGCATAATTTTACTAAATGAAAAGGAGCTGTGTGTAGGAGGGGAAGTAACGTAACCGGCCGAGGCATAAGGGGTAGTTCAATCATGAAGACTCCGGAATTAAAAAGGAAAAGATTTATTGACAATAAAATGAATTTGACAATCTTTGGCGATGACTCCGTCCTCAAGGATCCTTCAGCGAGGTGGGGTGCAGATCTGCCGGGCGAAGCAGGCAGTGGCGGCCATCCCCAACAAAAGAGAAGGATCTTGAGGACAGGCGAGTCATCGAGATGAGCTGCCCTAGGAGACAATTTGCATTAGAAAATTTAACAAGCAATGGCGCTAGCTAAGCGCAGATACAGTGTGCCACTGATAGGGCGCAAGGAAAATACTAGCATAAAATCTGATCATTTGCCTGCAAGGCAATAAGCACCTATAACCCAACGCTAAGCAAGCGCTCATAAACAATGACAGTGCGAGTGGACGAGGTGAATACATCAAGTATCTGATTACCAACCAATATAGATACTTACAGTCACGACCATCTAAATACATGAGCATGGCCACTGCTAGTGGACAAAAGACAGATACTGCATGGTGTCTGTGACTGCTCGCCAGCTAGGCAAGGAATGCCCACAACCAAAACGCTAGCCAAGCGCTTGGTGCTGTGCCACTGCAAGTGGACCTGACATGCAAACATGAAGAATCAGAGATTACTTACCGATAGATATTTACTGACACAACCATGATTTAAATACATGAGCATAGCCACTGCTAGTGGACGTGAGGTAGATACTTGCGAAGTATCTGTGACTGCTTGCCAGCTAGGCAAGGGTGCCCATAACCAAAGCGAAGCCAAGCTTACCATTTGTGCTTACTGACCAATATAGATACTTACCATCACACCATCTAATACATGAACATTGCCACTGCTAGTGGACGTGAGGTAGATACTTGAAGTATCTGTGACTGCTTGCCAGCTAGGCAATGTGCACCCATAACCAAAACGCTAGCCAAGCGCTTGTGAGCTGTGCCACTGCGAGTGGACGTGATGTGAATACATGCATAGTATCCGTGATGGCTGCCTGAGGCAGCACGTGACCTTGGCGCTAGCGAACATTAACGTGAATATGCCACTGCGACAGTGGACGTGATGTGAATACATGCACAGTATCCGTGATGGCTGCCGAGGAGGCAGCACGTGATTTGGCGCTAGCTTAGCGCCGCGTGAATACGCCACTGCAGTAGGACGGAGGAGATACATGCTAGTATCCGTGATGGCTGACCAGCTAGGCAGCATGAGACCTTGGCTGCCAGCTAGGCAGTGCGCGCATGAGATTGCCACTGCCTGCCTGGAGGACAAGAAAACATGGCATAGCATTTGTAATGGTTTGACAACTTCAGAATAAACATTGCAATCATTTAACAGCAACTTACTGAATGACAATTAATTTGCAACGAACACATACCTTGCACATTTAACATTTGAAAACCATGCTATTCAGGCATTATCTATTAATGCCAAACAACAGTTCACATCTCCTACCTCAATCGGACCACAAACATTGCACGCATGCAAGCGAGACCTCCCACTTGTGTAAACCAAGGACGCTGCTTTGATGAGGCCATGAGAACTGCACTTGGATTAACTTTGAGGCTGAGGGCTGCATTTATGAATGCCCACAGATGACCAACGCCCATGCTTGTAAATTGAAATGTTCCGTCTGCAATGAGCAGCAAATTTAACGCTCAGAACCTGAATGAATGTCCCGAGTAGGTAAATGTGACAAGCATTAGATTACCACTTGTAAGCTGAGCCATACCTAGTGAAGGAGAAATGAAATAAGAGCATAGCATTTGTACGATTTGGCAGCTTGAATGGATTGCTGTGTTCATTGACAAAGCACAAGGACAATTCATTCGCAAAGAGCAAACATCTACGATATACATCCATAACTTACAAACCATCAAAATTCAGGCATCAATGACTCATGTAACTAAGCATCACCCAATACCTAGTTAGTTGAGTGTGAACATTGACTGAATACAAGCGAACCACCACCAACCTAGAAGTAAGAAACGGATACCAATTTGATGAGGCCACTGAGAGCTGCACCTTGACTATGGTTGAGGCAGAGGGTCACGGGCAGAGACCGATGCCCATCTCCAAATTAGCACATTTAATCCGTATTGGAAAAGGTTAGAATTAAAATTCCTTAATGCACAAACAATGAAACGCAATAAAAGACTGGGAGTCAACCAACAAGTGACAAACTAATTATTTTGTCTCAGTTCTGAAGACTGAAACCAGACCCCCAAAATGAGGGTCGGACCCTGAAGCTAGATTCACACCCCGAGCTGTTCGATAAGGTTGCACATGACAAACATCACAAACGCAAGAGTGGAAATTAAGACTGGATACAATAGCAGAATTCTAGCTTAAGGACGGGGATTCCAAAGTTCCAAAATCAAAATCAGGAATAACACAACACTTATACTTACTTACAGATCGATCCCATAGAAGCAAAGTGCTCAAAATAAATTTTATCAAGAATGGCAAGGGTTTTTATTATTATTATTATTATTATATTTCTCACCCCCATCCACATAAGCCTACCTATATATTGCAACAAGACTAATACGATTTATCTTTAATGAAGGAAGCAAACTTGTAAGAAACGATTTCATATTTTTTTCGCCAAGATTCCATGGGAATAGGGCCGATAGTTGCCATCCCGACAGGTTACATCCGATTTCCAAGAAGTGCGTATTAATAATGAATGAATGAATGCTACGGATTCACGCGCGACTTCTTACAGCATTAGACACTGAAAGCGCCTTTAGAACGGTATAAACTAATCACTTGACCGACACTGTGGCACGCTGACCTGATGCCATATGATGTTGCAAAGACTAAATTATTTTAATTTTTTTTTGACCGCAATCGAGGAGTCCCAGCAGTTGTGATCATTTAACTTCGTAACCTCCAAAAAAACAGAATCACACGTAATCTAGGAGATATGTAACGCGCTTCAGCAAACAGATCTGATATCGTAGAACAAAGCTCCAGTGAACGTAGCAGCCAACAGCAATTAAGGGAGATTAATGATCAAGTATTGACGACGCTCGAGATTAACAAATAAAACTCGATAAACTCCAAAGCCACAGAGAACTTGGCAATTGTTAAACACCTAATGATACGGAATTCACTCAAGAGAAGTAGACACACGAATGTCCATTCGGAAAACCGCAACAGAAAATAAAGACCCGACAAATTCCTACCTTGTAGTACTTGAGAATGAATGAGGATATATTGATGTACCTGGTGAAATGTAACCTACTTTTCGATGTCAGGAATAAAAGCCAATTAAGAATAGAAGATACTTAGGAAACACCGCGGAGTTCGATTTTGTTAAGAGGGACGAGCCGGCTGAATGCTGTAGCTTCTACTGCCGGACCCGATTTCAGATGCTTCCGCGATATCACCGGGGTTTGGACGGCTGGCATCCAGCACCAGGACACGACAGGGAGGTAATGCTTGTGCAGGAGGCCGCTGAACTGTTCCGAACTTAGAACTCCGCTGTAGAGAGGAGGATACGCGTTGGCATTGGAAGAGCAGGTAACACCAGTAACTCCGAACGAAAAAGTTCGAAGTTGAACGAATTTGTAGGTCTTCTTGGACGATTTGAAATATAAAGAACAAAATCGTGAGCGGACTAACATTCCGGAAGCCGCGTGATGTGAAATCTCTGCAAACAGCGAACGGGAACACGTTATGGGCATTTAAATAAAAGACCCATGGTTGCGATTGGGCGAAATTGCTTAGGCGTTCCTTCGTCTCGTGATTGAACTTTCGTTTACACTTCCATTATGTACTGTATGGGAGACAGATGAAAAGTGCTCATTGAAGGCATTGGAGATGAGAGGAGAATCAGAGATAACATTATTATTGACAAGTAGCTGACTGATATAGCCTTTGCTGTTTTTATTAAGGAGGCTGTTCAGTTGATTCCAGAATTGACGAGGATTATGGAAATTTTGAGAGAAGCTATCTTTGTAGAAATTAGATTTGGCATTCCTAGTTTTGGTTTTGCACTGGTTTCTTAAGATTCTGTATGTTTCCCAGTCATTAGGGTGTTTTGATGAGCGGAATTTGACCCAGGCTGTATCCCTCTCTTTAAAGAGGTTTATGAGATCGGAACTGATCCAGGGTAGATGTGAGCCTTTTACTCTAACGGATCTCAAGGGGGCATGTTTGTTAATAACATGAGTCACCTCAGAATGGAAAAATTCCCAAGCATCATTTACATAAGGAATTAACTGAAATCTCTCCCAGTTAATATTGAGTAAATCATGAATAAATAGGTCAATGTTCATCTTTTTAAATTGTCTAATTTTAATATACTTAGGGGGAGATCAGGGAGTTTTAATTTTCCAGATACAGTAAATAATACAATGATCACTAAGGCAGTCAGACATTACGCCAGATTTGACTATTCTCTTGGGATTTGTAACGAGTATCCAATCTAATAAAGATGACGACCGAGGATCAACTCTGGTTGGTTCATTGATCAATTGAGATAGATTTGCACTATGAAATAAATGCCTATCATTAGTAGAGGAATGGCCAAGCCAGTTGCTATTGAAATCACCCAGGATAATTAATTCATTATGCTTCTCAAGAGAATTGATGGTTGACAAAATACACTCAGAAGAGTCGGCTGGGGCTGACAGAGGTCAGTAGATGTTACCTATGGTTAGAGTTTTGTTTTCATGAAAAATAATATTTGTAAAAATACATTCAAAATTGAATGGTTCAACAATAGGGGTGATGCAGTTAGAATTGAGATGGGAAGCAACATAAGTTGCCACACCACCTCCTCTAGAGCCCCTGTCAGCTCTATAAAGGACAAAGTTGTCAATTTTTAACTCGTCATCTGAAATCCTATCATGTAGCCACGTCTCAGAGATGGTAATAACATTTGGCTTGTGAATGGTACACCATGTTCTGAGAAGATCAATTTTTGGGGCAAGGCTCCTGATATTAAGGTGAATGATCTTTAAACCTTTAATAGAGTCAATTGTACCTTGAATATAAATAGCAAGCTTGAGAGCAGACGGGTGCAGGAAGGGTGAAGAGGAGGAAGAGCAAGAACAGATGGGACATACAGCCTACGAAAACACACACACACATAAAAGGTAAAAGTAAAATAGGAGGCAGCTTAACCAAGGAGCGCAGATAGTCACAAACTCAGGCTGCGTGATATTAACATTTACTTTAACAAAGAGGGCACTCATAATCATAATCAACTAATAATAATAATGATAGCAATAATAATAATAATAATAATAATAAAGGACGAGATCAGCGGAACACATAAAATACAAATAATAAATACAAATACAAGTTGCATTTAACAAAGACAAAGATTTTATACTAGAATACTGACTGGTTCTCAGCATACTAAAGCACATCATAATCCAGCTACTTACCACACTGAGATGCGGGCTTCAATAGCCTTCACCTGGCTAACCAGGTAACCAGGCGTTCGATGCACACAATGCAAACCAATCACGCTAGGCATACACTCATTAGACACGGGAAAACATCTTTTATATTTACCTCGAGTCAATTTTCTCAATTTGCTCACAATGGACATTTTGTGACTTAAGTACTGTTGGCATTAGGGTCTTCAATTAGGACATTTTATGGATCTATTATATATTCGGACCTTTTTTCCTCCAAATTCGTTTTTTTCTCCTCCATTAGCTTCTGTAAATGCAGCCAGTCTTCTTGTAAAGGAAAGTAAGAACAGGAGAAACATAAAGCATTTAATACTGGACCATTAGGCACCAATAGAAAATACAATAAATTCAAAAAAACAAATCAAACAGAAACAAGTTAACTTGCAACAAGCAGGGTAAAGCCATTTGGAAGGAGACTAAAATACCTAATTTGCTGGTCGACTGCACTATGTACTCTATAGAACAGGTCACATTTTCTCTTATTTTTATACCTGTAGTCTGAAATTACTCTTATTTGTTTTATTTCTAGATATAAAAATTTCCACTCGGCTCTGTATAAGACTGAATTTTTTGACATTTTCCATCAGGGTTGGGTGGAGGCAATTATCCTGTGATCTGGAAAAACCTAGTAAGTTAATCAGTGGCAAAGATCTCGCAATTGAACAACAATTTTAGGTTCTGGACTTTTCCTAACAGAAAAAAAATATGATAGAAACTTGATTTTGAAAGTTCAAATGACACTAATAGCTAGTGTTTTCAGATTTTCACCACTCTTAATTACTGCAGATGAAGGTTAAACTCAGTTTCTACCAAAAGTGACACACGTACTAGGTTTTTCCAGATCACAGGAGAACTGACCCTTTAAATTGTTTTTAATAAGGCAATAATGTTTCTGGGAAATATATTACTGCTTAGTGAGGAATAATTTTGAGTCTCCCGAGGAAATAATTTTCCTGAGAAAAAGCAGCATGGCAAGACACTATGTGGCCCGTTAGAAGTCGTGTGTTATGATTCTGCCATGTCTGCCTTGTTTCTGCCATGTTTGTTATGATTCTGCCATGCTTGTTATGTTTTCCCTATTCCCTGTTATGTTTATGATTATGTCTATTAGGTTTTTGCCATGTTCTGTTTAGTTTTGTTCCCACGCCATGTTTTCGTTTGTGCCATTCCAGTTCCACTTTTCTGTTTTAGTCCGGTCCATGTTTTGCCCATGCTCTTCATTGCACTTTGTCTCCCCTGTCTGGTCTCTTGTTAAGTTACAGCTTCTCCCTCAGTCCCGCGTGTCACATGTTTAGGTGATTTCATGGTTTCTGGGTTTCAAACATTCCTTCTAATCTCGTTTGCTTCCTTCGCCTCTCTTTTCTATTTTACTAACCATTACTAACAGTTTGTTGTTTTGTTAAAGTTACTAACCCAGACTAACATTGTATATAATACTAACTTACTAGCGAGCACCAGGGATTGTATAGCTGCACTTACTAATTGATTAACAAGCTCTCAGCACTCGCCCTGTTCTAGTCTCCGCCTCTTGCCTTCTCTTAGTCTCTGCTGCAATTCAGCGAATCCTCCGCACCTGCTCCACTCTGTCCTGCTTCTCATTATCTGTGCACGTAAGAACTCCCTAACCGGAGCTGTATGTTTTGTCATAGGCTGTCTCGTGTTCCCTGTCCACGTTTTGGCTTTTGCCAATTTCATGTGGTTAGGTTCTCCCTCATGTTTTGCTCCCACGTAATTAGTCTGATCCAGTTCACCTTTCCCTAATCATAGCATGTGACTTCCCTAGAGTGTACTTAAGCTGTCTTCTCGCTGCAGTTCCCCGTCAGAACGTTTCCCTTGTTTACCTGTGCTGCTCTTGTTTCTCGCCTCGTACTCATTGTGTTACCTTTCTGACTGGACCGCTCGACTACCTCTTTTTGGCTCTGATTTGGCTTTATCTGCTCCTGTGTATCGAACCCTTTTTTGTCTGACCACGATTTCTGTATTGCTGCCCTGGTTTTTCGACTCTGGATTCTGCCCCTAGGATTGTGATTTTGGATTGTGGACTTTGTACTTTTGCCTTCGGTCCTGCTGGGGTTTACCCCCTCGCTAATAAAATCACATCTTTTGCAATTCCTGGTTATCGCGACTGGTTCCTGAATGATACCTCACATTGTGGGAGCTTAGAATGTCACAACCCTCATGTGAATGCCTTCCGTTTTCTCCTCCCATTCAGCAATTTGCTTGTCTATCAAAATTGTGTCTCCTTTGGTAGTTTTACATTTCATGCATTCCCTTCCATGGCTGCCTCTCGTTTCGCGGTTGTTTCCTGATGGCTCTGCGACATATTTAAACTTCCTGTTTTGAATTCCAAGTTGTTGGCCTGTAGGTCATCATTCATGCACAGAACCAGCCGGTGTATTCCAAGTAGAAACTCTTAATCTTTAATTGAAACATATCCTTTAATGACGGCAATTGGCAGAAGCCTTCCTGTTTTACTTGGTTAATTCAAATGAGCTTCCAAGCTGACTCAGGGTCCAGGATTGGGATTGTGTTCAATTTAACCCAGTTCAAGTCAGCTCCTTTGCCTAGTTTAATATGAAGAAGCTCCCAAACATAATTCAGGGTCCAGCATTAGGACTGCATTCTTGTTAACCCTTTCAAAGTCTGTTCCTCTAACCAGTTTGTTACAAAAAAAGCTCAATTCTTCTACGGTCATCAAATTTAAACCATGCTCTCCTCAAGCTGCTCCATCCTTCTTGTGTACACTTTGATTCTGGCAAAGTTTGCGCTCCTTCTAGCTGTCATCCCGGAAAGCCACTGGCCCGCGATTGGCTAAGCCCTGCTTCTCCCCCTACATCTGAACTGTGCCCTATTATTCTTGTTTCCATCCCCACTGTAACCGTATTGCTGTCAATAAACCTTGCTATTAGATAGTACTCTGCCCTCACACTTGATTCCTGGTCTGTATAAAAATGTAGAATGCATACTTTTTAAATAATTGAGATACAGTTGCAATCAAAATTATTCAACACCCATTGCAAATTAGGTTTACTGGAAAAATGTACAAACTTTCAGCTGTTTGCAATGAACAAATCAATCAAGAACGATTTAACCCTTTCGCAGGCAAATTTTGGCCCAGATGCATACCCCCACGGACGGATTAATTTTGGGTTTTTACCAAAATATTGTTATTCAAAATAACAATAAAATAACACCAAATCATAAATAACTGATGTTTTTATGTTTTAATCCTCTCCAGAAACTAAAATCGTTTGGAAATGGATATTCAAACTCATCGTCAGAGTCATTCAATAAAGCAAAAAACTTCATCCAATTTCGTTTAGAAACACAGAAATGCCATGTTCACATTTAATTTGACCTGAAGTAGTCTCAAATTTAGCGTTTTTTCCCATGCCCCTTTCACGGCTAAAAATACAGTGCTGGGTGACCTGAGAGACAGCCAATGGTAATGAGTGTAACTAACAAGGGAATTTCCGCAATCGGCCAATGAGAGAAGACTTTATAAAACACGTTAGTTAAAATGACTGCTGGAAAGGGTTAAATAGCCCAAAACAACAAATATTACAAGTGGCTTCTCCAAATTCAACACAAAAAGCCACTTTTAATGACTACTGCAGGCTCAAAATTATTCAGCCCCTTTGTGATAAGCATCTTCAATACTTAGTAGAGCACTCTGTTGCTGCTACGACCTGCTGGAGATGTGATGCATAGGCAGAGAACACCTCCTGGCAGCATTCCCAAGGAACCTTAGCCCAGTCCTCAAGAACAAAGGCCTCCAGTTCACAAATATTCTAGGGTTTGCATGCTGTAACTGCCTTCTTCAAATCCCAGCAGAGATTTTCGATGGGGTTCAAGTCAGGTGACTATGATGGCCACCCTAGAATGTTCCAGGACTTTTTCTGAAACCAAGCCTTGGTGGATGTTGAGGTATGCTTAGGATCATTGTCCTGTTTGAAGGTCCAATGATGCCTAAGCCTCAGCTTCCTCACAAAGGGCATGATATTTTCTCCTTGGATATTCTGATACTTGATTGAATTTTTCTTGCCCTCCACACATTGCAGGTTTCCAGTATCAAGAGTAAGCAATGCAGCCGCAGAGCATTAATAAGCCCCCACAATGCTTCTCTATAGACAGGGTGTTCTTTTTAGTGTATGCTTCTTTCTTCCTCCGGCAGGCATACCGCTGATCCATAAACCCGAAAAGTTCCAGTTTTGTTTCATCGCTCCACAGAACAGAATAATAAAACTTCTGTGGCTTATTTATATGGTTTTGAGGATTTTGGAGCTTGTGCTTTTGGGTCAGTTGTGGTGTATGTCTTTGAGTTTGGGCATGAAGACCTTCAACATTTAGTATGCGCCTTACTGTGCAAACTGAAACTTCAGTGCCTCCCGCCTCCAAATCTTGCTGCAGGTCTTTTGCAGTCACCAAGGGTTTTTGACCACCTGCCTCCTCAGGGGTCTGGTGGCAGCCATTGATAGCTTCCTCTTTCTGCCACGTCCCGGTAGTGCAGCCTCTGTTCCCTTAACTCTGAAATTGTGAACTGTGCATCCAACTGTATCTCTACAAACATTCAGTGCCTGTGCTATCTTTTTTCATCCTTTTCCTTGTTTGTGGCAGGCAATGATCTCTTCTATTACCTTTTTGGACAATTTTTTTGACAGTCATATTTCTGACATGCAATCAAATGTCACTGCCAACAAACCCCTAGCCAGTGCAACTATTTGATGTGTTCTATCTCAAGCAAACACGATGCAACTTATGAAGCTTTTGATTAGTTGCATTAGGTGTGAATGAGACAACACCTGATTTGCAAATATTCTCTTTTGACAGATTCTATTCAGGGAGTTTAATAATTTTGAGACTGCAGTAGTCATTAAAAGTGGCATTTTGTGTTGAATTTGGAGAAACCATTTGTAATATTAGTTTTGTCGAGTTATTTAAAATGCTATTGTTTAATCAGTTTATTGCAAACCACTGAAAGTTTGTCAATTTAAAATTTGCAATGGGGGTTGAAGAATTTTGATTGCAACTGTATGGACAGATTAAAATCAACCTGGCTGCTCAAATCTCAGCCATCTGTAATTTTTGGATGTCTTCCTTCCATGCTGCAGACCAAAAAGAATAATTTTATTGACTCAGTACCAATGAGGATATGAGTTTGTGACCACTCTCATTACGATTTCGTAACAGGCTCTTTCTACTGGTGCCTATACCTCTTGCCATTTCCGTTACAATATTGTCAACATTCAGTAAGCAAGCTGGTGATCCAAAGTTATTCCCAAAAGCTTAAATCCTTTGACTGATTCCAACTTTATTGGCTCGTCAAGATATGAATCCAATGGACATTGTTCTTACAAACAGTCATGTACCTCAAGTGAAAAAGATAAATAAGACATCATTTGTAAAAAGAAAGTACAGCAAAGGTCCAAGGCAGCACCCCTGTGGCAGGCGAGCACTATCACCCATAATCAGAGAAGCTGCAGCTAATAGTATACTCTTTGGGTCCTGTTAAATGAGTAACTCTTGACTCAGGAAAGTCCACTTTTGAGAAAAAATACCTCTAATTTTGCACATAACAGGATGTGATCAACTGAATCAAAAGCTGGCTGAAATATGAGAACACAGCTTGATTTATACTCCCCTCTAAATATTTTTTTTAAAAGATCATACTGCAAAAGTTCAGTGGATTCATAGCATTTTTAATGTACTTTATTTACGTATTGCTTTGTTCCATTGCTTTGCGGTCCTTTTACAGGATGCCGATCTTGCATACACCTAGAAATTGGCACTGTGGTGGGCATCATTGCAGCTGACATTCTCCTAACCCTCCTTATAGCCCTCTCTGTCTATTTCTTTGTGTCCCGTATGCGGAAGAAGATTCATCTGAAAGCCTTGGAAAGTGAGTTCCACAATTGCTCCCTCTCTCCCCCACACACGCATTCCCACATGTAATTAGCTCAACCTTGATCTTGTCATCTGTTTCAGGTGGGCCAAACAGCATTTTATCAGACATTATGGCAAATGGTGGAATGTGTATAAATGATACAATACAATCAGTGGCGGCTGCTGAAAAAAAAAGACAGTTGAAGACTCAGCTTCTTTTGTGATATACGGTTAAGGTGATTGACTTATTAAATTTTTGAAAAGTTGTATTCATTTGCCCAGGTAGGCTACGCTTTACAAAAAACATGAACTATTATGGATCTTTTTTGTTAACTTCTGGCACAATGTGGGCTTCATGACTGTTTCAATTAAAACAAAGAAAACAATGATTGAAATGCAGACAATTTTGCATCCAAATGAAACATTTTATTTCTCTTCTTACTATAATGAAGAGAGTTGGCTACACCGGAGAGAGCTGAATGTCCACAGTGTCAACGAATCATGAATCAAAGAAATTATCTCAAAACAGATCAAGACTAATCATAAGTTTAATGAGCTGTTTGTTGCCCTCCCTCCCACATTTTCTGATTAGCAGCCACCACTGAATACTTACTTCCAGTGTAATGTAACCCCAAGGTGCAATGTCTTATCGGGTGAATCAGCAATGCATAAAATTTGCAATGATTTGCACTGACGGGCTCACATCAAGAACCTGTTTGTTCTTGTGTAATGAATTAACCCTCTATTAACCACCATAGCATATCTGCTACATAAAGTGAAAGGGTTAATAGCCTGGACACCCTGCTGGTTTTGTTTCTTATTGCCAAATAAACATTTGAGCATAACTTGAATGGTCCGTCACTTTAATTTTTCCATTCGCATTATTACCCAATGTAGCAGATCTGCTACATTTTGGAAAGGTGGGCCAAAGGGTTTTTTTTTTTTTTTTTTTACTATTTTTCCAAATATTGGCCCATAATCAACATATTTGCCTAGGGAAATGATTTTTTACACAGTTGGAAAGGTACTTGGTTAGCAGAGGGTTAATAAGGTGAATGGCTAATGTTGGTCGAACATGTAGGGCAGCGTTAACGTGGTTGAGAGAGTGGAGTTCAAACTGTGTGTGAAGGGCATGTGTACAGTTGTCCATGATGTTAGGAACTTTATTTATTGTCAGTTGTAGATAGAACAATGATAGAGATCTGAGGGCGTGTCACTTATTTTTGAAGAGGTGTTAATGATAGGTTGGAGCTAATTTTTGCTTTTGGCAGATGATTGACACCAACATATAAAAAAGAGAAGATGCTTACAGTGAAAATACTCCGAAAGATTGTCATGATATTCCTTCTTAATCCAAATGAATTAAACTTCCCAAAAAAGTATTGTAAATGTCGAGCTTCCTTCATAACATTATCAGTATTCTGTTGAAATGTCTGGGTCTATCCCACTGGGTTGCTTTCTGAAGTAAATTATTACCTTAGTTTTTGTGATATTAAAAGCTGAAAACCGGATGTCATACCACTCTACAAAATCGTTGAGCGTTAACCATTGATCTTGCTCCGACCCTGATAAAAGTAAAGAGTTGTCTGCACTATATGTTTGCAAATGCACACACGTGTGTGTGCGTGTGTGTGTGCGTGCGCGCATGTGCACAAAACTTCTGTTGCATCCAGATATTTGATAAAGTTTCTTGAGCATAAAACAAGAAGACAAACTGCCATCTTTTTAATGTGATTTGGTTGAGTGGTGATTTTTGCAAGAGCCAGGAATGTTGAGCTTTTTATGACAAGGAACCAGTTTTTATGGCATGGCTTGCAATTCCCGAACCACTAAGAATTTCCATAACAACTCCTTGTTTCTTCATTTCCAAACAGCTTCTTTTCCAGTTAAAGGGAAAACACAGGCTATGTCTACAAGAAAGAAGCTAGAAACAGAATCTCCCTATCCAGAATCTCCCTATCAGGTAGACTCACCTTACCAGATTTTATAACTCACTTCCAACATGTGTCTCTTGGGTTGAAAAAAATCATGCATTTTGGCTGTGAGAATCATGCATGAAAGAATCCTGCTTTTAACATGTATGCAAATCCATTTTTGAGTATATGTGTGTGTGTGTGTGTGTGTGTGTGTGTGTGTGTGTGTACATATATCTACGTGTTTATTCATGTGTATGTATGTGTTTGTGCTTTTTGCAACTGTTTATGTCTTTTGTGTGTGCATGTGCACCCTAATAGGAGCTTCAGGGGGTGCAGGATGATGTGTACAGTGACCTGAGACCATTCCAAAAATGAGACCCCTTCAGACCGACCGTCACAGAATCTCACAGAATCTCAACTGATGAACTCCTCCTTCACCTATCACGACTGCTTTTGATTTATGCACACTCTAGCTATTTTGATGTTGTCTGCTAGGACTGGTCAGCAGCAGCCTTTGCAAAATATTGTGATAGTAATTCTACATTGAATCAGTGAGAATAAGGACAAGGGAGTATGTTTTCATATGCCCAAATTAGGTCTGAATTTAATCTTTTGAAGTATAGGGTTTTTGGATTATTTTGTCGGAATTCTATGCCGGAGTTCAAGAAGCCCACTGCTTGCAATTCCCTGAAGCAATTGTTCTGTGAGCATTAGAGTATGCTAAACGACATGTACTACCTGAATGGCTAAAAAAAAAATCATTGTGATCATAGTTCCATTTTCGTCACATAAGACCTGATACATTTTTAGAGGAAATAACAGGAATATATGGAGCCCCGGAAGTGCAAGGACAAGATAAAAAAAAAATTTGTGGCCACAAGATATAACTTGTTCCCACGAATCAGTTATTTCGTTCCCACGAGTTAGTAACTTGCTCCCACGAATTAGTTACGTCGTTGCCACAAGTTAGTAACTTGTTCCCACGAATTAGTTATTTTGTTCCCACGAGTTAGTAACTTGTCCCCACGAATTAGTTATGTCGTTGCCACAAGGTAGTGACTTGTTCCCAAGAATTAGCCATCTCGTGGCCACAAAATATAAATCCACGCTCCTTCCCTCTCCAGAGCAGACGGCATTTGTCCGCGATAATCTCCGGGCGCAGACGCACTCACCCCATTCCATGGCCTGCCTGACCGAAGCAATTTTCAGAACAAACATGCTGAAAATGCCACGGGCCAGTCTAATTTATTGAAAACAACGACTGAATGAGGATCAGGACATTAGCCACGGTTTTCATGTAATACATTGCAATAGATAGAGTAATGTTGCTGATCACTTTGTTCACCGTTGCAAAAACGTAGTCGCTCCAACTTTAGCCTGGAGCCATGAATCAACCTGGGGTGCGTTTCCCGGAATCACAGATGGTAATTTACATAGTTGGGTCCATTGACTGAATGGACGAACTATGTATGCTTTTGGGAAGCGCGCCCCAGATTCGAGTTTACAAGCCCTAGGGAGCGTACTGCATGTGGAAGAATGGTAATGCAGCCCAAACTGGAAGTATTCCCCAGAAAAGTAAATCACATTTGCATCTGACTTATGTTTGCTTGCTTGGTTTCCCTAAATCTCCTCACTGGGTAGCGCAGGTCAGCGCCCAGAGATTATTTGTGGCAAGTCTTGGGAACGACTTGAATCTAGAGGCCACGGAATAGCTAAATTATGGGAATGACTTATAGGCTTATTTTGTGGCCACGAGATGACTAATTCGTGGGAACGAGTAACTAACTTGTGGCAACGACATAACTCATTCCTGGGAACGAGTTATATCTTGTGGCAACGACATAACTAATTTGTGGGAACAAGTTACTAACTCGTGGGAACAAAATAACTAATTCGTGGGAATGAGTATCTTGTGGCCATGAATTAATTATTTTCTTTTGTCATTGCACTTCCCGGGCTCCGTAGGAACATTAATAGGAAATGGAACATTAAATATCACTGCATATACTTTTTTTATCATTATATTGAAAAAAAAATCATAATTTTTAAGCTTTGCATTGTAATACTGTACATGTGTCTATATTGCATGAAATAAAATTATATTTAATTCCTGTATAGGTTTATAAATGTATTATATTTTCGGGATGTATCGCCTTCAATCTGAAGGTGTTCACCATCCTTGATGTTCTTAAATAAAGTACTTTTAAATGTTTCTAAAACTTTTCATTGGCTTGCGTAACGTTCTGGTGCCCAAAAGGTGTTAAAAGGGCGCCAAGAGAGTGGGACACGAGGACCCAAATGCAGGGACGTGATTTTATTAAAGAAATGTGACATAACAAAACTAATACAAAACTCCAGGGACAACAAAAAGGGAGTGCACTAAACAAGTCGGTGTTACACATTAAGGCTACCTGCCTGTGAGGGGGAAAACTAAGGTTTAAATAGACGGAAATTATAATAAACTAAGGAGAAACGGGAAAATTAACTTAAAAAGCAAAGGGGATAATGTAATAATTGGGTGCAGGCAGGTAGCCAAAGCTCTGAATGCTCAGGGGAAGGGGCATGACAGCTTGTATGCAGACAGAAGTTAACTGTAAGTTCTTTTTTTTTTATTAGATATATATTTTTTCTTTTTATAAATTTAGCATCTCCAATCCCACCGGAATCTGGTATGTCCAATTGGGGGACTATGTACAAGGCTTTTTGCATATGCGGCCCCATATTGCCAACTCAGGAGAATGAGACAGCTCGCGGCTCTCCTCCGATGCTCGCGCCTGTCGCCACTGCTTCTTATACACTCATTGGTCGAAACCTCGCAAGCTCAGCACGAGGGCGGAGGATACCCGAACATGAACAAGCTTAGAATCTTCCTAACGAGCGCCCGTCTGGCCAACAGGAGGCGCCTGAGAACTTGTTATTTACAATACCCTATCCCGGCAGACCCTTCCCAATTTGCATCCCTGTAGCGCATTGGCCAATTGCGCGCTACTCTGAAAGAGCTTCCGACCACTGCCGACTGGTACGAGGCGGGGATCGAACCCACGCCGTGGTAGTCATTTCTGCTTTGCAACAGGATGCTTTACTGAGTGAGCTATCCGGCAGCTCACAGTTAATAGTAAGTTCTGATCATGGCAACAATAACGACGAAACAAGAATGTGAAGTTTGTGAACAACCTTTGGTGTAAAGCCAAAGGATAAAGTCAAATTCCTAACAGTAGAATGATGCTAACATTTCAAAGAACCCAAACTCCAACTGTCTACAGAAGACAAAGGGCCCTATTTTAACGATCTAAGTGCATCGTCTGGAACTTGTGGGGAATGTGGATTAAGGGCTTGTCCAAATCCATTTTTGCTAGTTTGACGTCGGGTAATATGGGCGCATAGTAAGCTGCATAGTGCAAAGGGAATGGATTCAATCTATCAATTGACCATAGGCGTGTTTTGGGCAAAACATGAATTAAACCAATGAGAGTGTCATCTCCCATTCCCTTTAAATGCCAGGTGGGCTTGTATTTTAGGGAATAACTATCATAAGGACAGGTTTTCAGTGTAGCGGGGGGGGACTCTTCTCTGCTGAAGAATGTGGTCTGCTTGTGCGTGAAGTGATAGCATGTGAGCAAAACATTGCTTAAAGCTTAAAAAATGGGAACCTGATCCCAGGACTGCAACTGGACTTAAAGGGGATCTATTTTGCTATATTTACAAGGTTATATTTTGATCTTGGACTCCCCTAGAGTACCCCTGATCGTTCAATGTCCAAAACAGGGTCCTTATTTAGCTCATACTGCCATCCTCAAAAAACCCCATTTATAGTCCATTGTAGTCTCTGCCTGAAACGCCTCATTGAGGTGGCTCTTCCGCTATGGCCCCCACTCCCTGTGTGCCCACTTTCTTCTGACTGGCCAGCTCTGTGGAGGGCGGAGTTGGGCGGGACGAGGCTGCAGAACGCAGTTTTCCGGGTCCGCCTCCCCAGAGTGAAACGTGAGACACGTCTGCCATCTGATAAGGAAATGGCGGGCAAATTCCGCAATCTAACGTTATACTTGAATATAGATCTAATGAAATGAACTTGTTCTAATAAACGCAGCGGCGAAAGTGGAGAACGCAGTGCGAAAATCTGGCAGCTCAAGCTCAAATTTGCTATCGGCTACAGTTTACTACGGCAACAGTGGTGAGTACAGCGGTTTTTCTACTCTATAACTAGGATGCAGGGAAAGCTGGAATCCACGACATACAGACATATTTGTAGAACAGGTCGACATACCCAGGTGTAGACCGGAGATCGTAGAAATCCGGTGGGTCTGAGTTTAGAGGGAAACACAGACAGCGAGGAGCAGCTAAAAGTGGACCAACAGCTTATGGACTGCTTCGGTGTGTATTAGAAGGACCCGCTGGTTCGTGTGCATAACTGTGGTGTGTTGTTAGCATGGAGAAATGAACAGCTTCTGCGCTGGTATATGACGGAGGGGCGAAAGC
The DNA here is from genome assembly GCA_029692085.1 of Gymnothorax javanicus. Classification (NCBI taxonomy): domain Eukaryota; kingdom Metazoa; phylum Chordata; class Actinopteri; order Anguilliformes; family Muraenidae; genus Gymnothorax; species Gymnothorax javanicus. The sequence goes on along the minus strand of CM056193.1, from coordinate 36,460,152 downwards.
TCCAGGCTAAACGGCCTTCTCGGAAATTGCCCGTGGTAATGGTTTACTCATTGCGTCGGAATGACCAGCGTTTCCTCGCAGAGAATGGGCGCGTTATGGATAGTGCACGAGAGCTAGATAGAGCTCCGGTTATGTTATGAGCATAATACGGGTTTTACAGACCGTAAGTTCCATTTGCGTGAACCGTTGCTTATGTGGAGCTAGCAAATCGATCACTTTAACAGGAAAGAATTTAATATTCAATCGACAGCAATGCAGAGAAATCGTTTGTGATACCATACACGTTATAGCCTGTGCGTTTCCCTATTGCTTTCACCGGTAGCATCAGAGAGCTTACCCAGATATTGGAGAAGTATCAGGCAGACCCCGGTCATGGATAAGTAAAGCGATCATTTCACAAGCACCCAAAAATGCACCCCAAGTTTGCAAAACCTACGTCTGGTCTAACTGCACCTCTCCAGTTAGCTTCAACTGTAGTGGCTACAATCAGGCAACATTATGATGAAACTGTCACATTGATGCTTACCAAAGTAACACAAGCATACCAATCAGAATTGCTGCATATAAGTTAACCAGGAGGATTTTTAATTAGCAGAGCACGGGAACTAACATGCAGTAGCTGATAAGCGGTCATGACTTTGAATGTAATCTGTCGCGTGAAAAATTTGTTTCGCGTCCGGTGTGAAAGCGGCTTGACGTGCCCGTATTCGCGTCTTTGCATTGACTTTGAATGTAATCTGTCGCGCAAAAAATTTGTTTTGTTTGAAAAGCTGCGTCCGTATTCGCGTCTTTGCATTGAAAGCTGCTTTATGGAAGCTTTATGGATAGTACGCGACAGCTAGAGAGAGCTCGGTTATGTTATGAACATTATACAGGTTTTACAGACCGTAAGTTCCGCTAACGCGGACAAGTTGCTTATGTGGAGCTAGCGAATCAATCACTTTCACAGGAAAGAATTTCCTATTTAATCTCCGCCTTTTTCAGCTTTTTATTAGCCACAACAACTTCTAAAAGGGGATGAAATTATGTCACGGTAGTGCAGAGAAATCATTTGTTATACCAGACACGGTAGAGCTTCTGCGTTTCGCATTGCTTACTCGGTAGCACCAGAGAGCTTGCTCAGACATTTGTGAAGTATCCGGCTGATCCCGGTCATGGATAAGTGAAGCGATCACAAGCAGCCGTAAACAAACTTAAACTCGTATCCCAAGCTCTGCAAAACCTACATCTGGTCTAACTGCGCTTTTCAGCCCAACTTTGCGGACAAATACAGCACCTCTCTGGTTAGCTTCAACTGTGGTGGCTACAATTCGGCAAGGTTATGATGAAACTGCCACATTGATGCTTACCGAAGTAACACAAGCATACCGATCAGAATTACTGCATAGAAGTTAACCAGGAGAAATTTTAATTTCTAACATGCAGTAGCTGGTAACTGAGCGGTTATAACAACCACAGAGACAAACCCTTGCAATCCGGGTTTTACAGACAGCAAGTTCCGTTACTGTGGACAGTTGTACCAAGCATCCAAATTACAAACAAGTCCAAAAGTTAGCTTCAAATGAGGTTTATGTTCACACACCTTCTGTAGAATTTCCCCTGATATTACTCTTGCATATTTAGGACACAAAAATTAGCAACAGTAGCTCACGTTAAGCAGTGCTACAGCCACAATCAACTGGCTATCAGGTCAGGTTGGCTTACGCACTAAAAGCAACTTGCAGCTTCTGTGTCTGTGAGTCACGGACAGTCGCAACTGATCCAGGATTTAACTTCTGATATTTTACAAAGCCTGCGCTTGAGGCCAGTTGTTAATGCTAACTATCGTTAGCGGTCCTGCTAGCCAGTAGCCACCCATAACACGTTAGCTTCACTTACATTATTTGCTGTTTTATCGTTACTTACAGCTTGTGGCTCCGAGCGTTTGATCGATGCAGCTGCTTCAGGTTTGAGAAGCAGCTGAAACGCTTTTCCTGTGTCGAATTTTCCTTTATTGTCTTTGGTGAAATGTTGAGCACAAGCAGCTAACGTTCCCTTTGGCTGTTTGCTGCCAACAAACAAAAAAAGCTACCCACTGATTTCTGGTGGCATCGTCTTTTTTGAAGAGAAATAGGTGTTTTTCAGCGTACAAAAGTAAACGCGGACGAGCAGCTTTGGGAGAGATACTGACAAAACTGCACCTCAAATGATCTGCGGGTTTTTCTTTTTTGTATTTCCAAAAGTGTAGACGCTACTAAGGCATAGTATGATCTGCCGTTGTTAGTGCCTGCTAGAATAGTTTCCGGTGTGGGCAGGTGTGGTTGGCTCTGGCTAAAATTAGACGGCACAACCTGGCGCCAGGTTTTGCCCAGATCTCGTGAAGATCTCGGGAGGAGCTGTTCAGAGAGGAAATCACGTTCACGAAATCACATTCTTGTGAGGATTCGTTCTGGAACCAGTTGCGTGAGAACACAGGATTGCAGTAAAAAGAGGCTTTATTGAACGAGGGGGTAACCCCCGCAGGGCAGAAGGCAAAGGTACAGAGTCCACAAGACAAAAATCACAATCCAGGAGGGCTAAATCCAAATCGTAACCAGGCACCAATTTTCGGGCAAAAAAGGGTTCAAAACAGATACAGGCAAAAGTACAAAGAGCAGATACAAAAATCGTGGGTCGGGCGGTCCAGTCAGAAGATAAACACAGAGAGTACAAGGCGAAATGAAAGCAGCACAGGTAAACTTGGGAAAACGTTCTGACGGGGAACTGCAGTGAGAAGACAGCTTAAATACATTCAAGGAAGTCACATGCTATGATTAGGATCGGGTGAAGGGGATCAGACTAATTACAAAGGAGGGAACATGAGGGAGAACCTAATCACATGAAATTGGCAAAAAAGCCAAAACGCGGACAGGGAACACGAGACAACCTATGACAAAACATACAGCTCCGGTTAGGGAGTTCTAATGTGCACAGATAATGAGAGGTAGGATAGAGTGGAGCAGGTGCGGAGGATCCGCTTGAATTGCAGGAGAGACAAAGTGAAGGCAAGAGGCGGAGACTAGAACAGGGCGAAGTGCTGAGAGCTAGTTAATCAATTAGTAAGTGCAGCTATACAATCCCTAGTGCTCGTTAGTAAGTTAGTATTATATACAATGTTAGTTTGGGTTAGTAACTTTAACAAAAAACAACAAACTGTTAGTATTGGTTAGTAATATAGAAAAAGAGAGGTGAAGGAAGCAAACGAGATTGGAAGGAATGTTTTGAAACCCAGAAACCATGAAATCACCTAAGCATGTGACACGAGGACTGGGGAGAAGCTGTCTTAACAAGAGACCAGACAGGGGAGACAAAAGTGCAAAGCTGGGCATGAATAAAACATGGACCGGACTCTAACAGAAAAGTGGAAGGGATGGCAAAAACGAAAAACATGGCAAAATGCAAAAAACTAAACAGAACATGGCAAAACCTAACAGAACTGATCATAAACATAACAGGGAATGGCAGAAACATAATAAGCATGGCAGAATCAGAACAGAAAGAGCAGAATCATAACAATTCTTGGATTATGGCAAAACCCCTGTATCTTATGTTTAGAAACTTTTCAGAGGTTGAGTATGGACAACCATCATTATTTATATTATTAATATGTATTAAAAGAAGGATCAGCATAATAGGTCCCCTTTAACATTACGTTACAACTTGTGCATGAAATACGAAAATGAAAAAAGGTTTTAATTCAGGGTCGCCAGTAAAAAGAAAAATAATTACACGGTAGCGGGAAATGACTGAAATTAAAATGAGTGAGAAATAGAGCCAGCAAGAAAGAAACAAAACTAATTTTATTTTCATTACACTACCTTAATCCATTGAGAATCATATCCAAAAGGAGAGAAAAGAACTTGCTTCCGCTTGACTGACAATTTAGGGTCAAGTCGGATATATGGAGGAAATCTGGATTAATTATAGACTGTGACGACTATATCATCCGTTGATTTTGCTGTTACTTATAAGCGCTGCTACTTATTTATACATTTGTCAGCCCAACTGGCAGGAAAAAAAGCCATTACAAATGAAATGAGGGGTTTTGTATTTGATAATAGAAGCGGGACAGCAGGCACTGTATTAATGAATCAGGTCTGATTCAAAACTGGTTATTCAGATAATTGCAGATAATGTGTCAACCCATGCAGGACTTATCCAAACACCTGATGTGCATTTTTAGCACTTCAAGCATTTGTTCAGTTACAATTTATTAATGAAAATCCACACACTGTTTTAGACATTATATGCCATGCATTTAATATTTTGGCAACCCATTGTTGCCGCACAATCACCCCTCCAGGGCGGAACCTCTGGAAGATAAGATGAATTAGAGCAGAGGTGGGCAACGAGGGCCGTATCTGTCCCTGGTTTTCACACTAACTTCTGGCCTTTAATTGTAGTTGATTGACTAAATTAGCCAAAACATTTATGAAATCTGTCATTTCTGATGCGTTTCTTTAAATTATCATGAATGACAACCAAAGACTGTTCTTGTCTCCCTCCATAAAACATTTTTCCTTAATCTAATCATTGGACAAATCTATATTTGCGTATGCAACCAATTAAGTCGATTAGTCAGGGTAATTGATAAAAACCTGCATACACATCGGCCCTCCAGGACTGGAATTGCCCACCCCTGAATTAGAGGATTCGCCAGTATTAATGTTCAACACCTGAGAGAGTGTATGAAAGATTTCCCTCCAGTATTTGCTCAGGCTCGAGTGGGAACAGTGCATATGAATGAGACAGTCTTCTGCAAATTTACATTGGACACGATATGGACTAATATCAGGGTATATGGAAGCCAGTTTTGCTTTTGAAATATGAGCCCTATGTACCACTTTAAATTGAATTAAGCAGTGACGTGCACAGAGCGAGGTTGAATTAACCAGTGTGAGTATGGAAGTCCAAGTATCCTCTGATAGAGAGATACTTAAAGGGATATTTCAACATTTTGGCAAATTGGCCTATTGCCATACTCCATATAATTATATGAGTAGGTACATTACCTTTAGTTATCCGTGCCCGTTGTTTTGAGATTCAGGGGGGAAAGACGCAAACTATTCAGCGAACATAATGAAAGTGAACGGCACAGGTCCCTCCCTCCTTCAAAACTCATCAAATACACAATCCAGCAACTCCAAAACGCTCTCGTTGACAACTTGTGACCTGCACATTCACCACGCTATGAAATAATAATGTATAATTATGAAACATAACGACACATGAAGCAAATACTCGGAACTACTTTCTTGAGTAACCTCCTGGGCGGATAAACACAGTGCGCAGTGCGCACCTCAGACGTTGCCAGTAGCTGCAGTAAACATACGCTTTTGAAATCGCTCCACCCAGCCGGTATGTCTGGAATGTACAACCCCAATTCCGAAATAGTTGGGACGAAATGTAAATTGTGAATAAAATCAAAATGCAATGACTTTCAGATCACATGAGCCAATATGTTATTTACAATAGAACATAGATAACATTTCAAATGTTGAAACTGAGACATTTTACATTTTTATCCACAAAATGAGTTTATTTCAAATTTTCTGGCTGCAACAGATCTCAAAAAAGTTGGGACACAGGCAAAAAGGGGCTGAATAAGCAATTAATATATAAGAGAATCAGCTGAAAGAACATTTAGCAAGTAAATAAGTTAACTGGCATCAGGTGTGTAACATGATTGGCTATAAAAGGGATGTCTTAGAGAGGCTGAGTCTCTCAGAAGTAAAGATGGCCAGAGGCTCTCCAACCTGTGAAGGCTTGCGAAAAAAAAGTGTGGAATACTTTAAAAACAATGTTCGTCAATGTCCAATTGCAAAGGCTTTGAAGGTCTAATCATCGACAGTGCATAACACCATCAAAAGATTCAGAGAAACTGGAAAAATCTCTGTGCATAAGGGACAAGGCCGAAGAACTTTACTGGATGCCCGTGATCTTCGAGCCCTCAGACGCCACTACATCACTCACCGGCATGATTCTGTCATTGACATTACTAAATGGGCCCAGGAATACTTCAAGAAACCACTGTCTGTGAACACAGTCCGCCGTGCCATCCACAGATGCCACCTAAAACTCTATCATGCAAAAAGGAAGAAATTGTTGGGCATGCTCCAGAAGCGCCGCCGTGTTCTGTGGGCCAAGGCTAATTTAAAATGGACTGTAGCAAAGTGGCAAAGTGTCCTGTGGTCAGACCATAGTCCAAATTTGACTTTCTTGTTGGAAATCATGGGCGTTGTGTCCTCTGGGCTAAAGAGGAGAAAGACCACCCTTCCTGTTATCAGCGTTCAGTTCAAAAGCCAGCATCTCTGATGGTATGGGGATGCATTAGTGTATATGGTGTGGGACACTTGCATGTTTTAAAAAGCACCTTGAATGCTGAAAGGTATATAAAGGTTTTAGTGCGAACATATGCTCCCCTCCGGATGACATCTATTCCAGGGAGGGCCTTGTGTATTTCAGCAGGATAATGCAAAACCACATACTGCAGCTATTACAACAGCATGGCTTCGTAGTAGAAGAGTCCGTGTGCTGAACTGGCCTGCCTGCAGTCCTGGTCTTTCACCGATTGAGAACATGTGGCGCGTAATTAAACGAAAAGTCCGTCAAAGGAGACCCAAAACTCTCCAGCAGCTGGAAGCCTGTATTAAACAAGAGTGGGATCAAATTCCAATGGTTAAACTCAAGAAACTTGTCTCCTCAATGCCCAGACGCCTCAACTCTGTGTTAAAAAGAAGAGGGGATGCTACACCATGGTAAACAGGTCCCTGTCCCAACTTTTTTGAGACCTGTAGCAGCCATCAAATTTGAAATGAGCTCATTTTGTGGATACAATTGTAAAATTTCTCAGTTTCAACATTTGCTATGTTATCTTTGTTCTACTGTGAATAAAATACTGGCTGGTGTGATTTGAAAATCATTGTGTTTTGATTTTATTCACAATTTACACTTTGTCCCAACTATTTCGGAATTGGGGTTGTAGTTCCGGTTATGCATTTGCCTTGAAAATAACTCTGTCTCGTAATTATATATTATTATTTCATAGCGTGGTGAATGTGCAGGTCACAAGTTGTCCACGAGAGCGTTTTGGAGTTGCTGGATTGCGTATTTGATGAGCTTTGAAGGAGGGAGGGACCTGTACCATTCACTTTCGTTATGTTCGCTGAGCAGCTCGCGCCCCCCTCCCCGCCCCCCGAATCTCAAAACAACTGGCACGGATAACTAAAGGCAATCTACTTACTCATCTAACTATAGGGATTATGGCAATAGGCCAATTTGCCAAAATGTTGAAATATCCCTTTAAGTCCTCCTCCTATGCTGTTTTAATCTTATCTGTGGGGCGACACCTAAGAGCCTGCAATATACATACGTCCGATGTTTGTAAACACTACTCCCCGACTCGCGCATGTGCATGGAGCTTAAGGCAAGAACCCTTTCCACTCAGCACTGCACCAGCAATAATAACGTGGTTTTGTGTGCTCGCGTATATCCAAAAAAGTAACTTGGATTTGCATCTGAATTATTGTTCATCAATGTTATACTTGTAGGTTTGGTAACAGAAAACATTACTGATTGATTTTTAGTCGTATTTATGTGTGCTGAACGCTGCAATGGCTGCAGCCATGTCTGCCGAAATCGGGCATCTTGACAAGACTGCTATGACGCGGTACAAATAAAAACTTGTATTTGAGAAGGTTGACTTACCTGGGGTGCATTTCTCAAAAGCATAGTTGCTAACTAAGTTAGCAACTTGCGTAGTTTGTCCATTCACAGTCTGTGGGCCCAAATATGTAAGTTAGCATCTGTGATTTTGGGAAATGCACCCCTGATCCATACAACTTGGCTGCAGGGTGGACGGACAAAGTTGATAGGTGGCCAGAAATTACTTTTGCGGACATTTAAAATTACCTGATACATTCACCTGGTGCATACACACATGAATCCTTGAAGGCGTTCAGGTCGCTGGAAGCCTGGGGTTACTACAGTGGCGTGCCGTCAGATGTCAGGAAGGCCTTCAGTAACATCACCCTTTCCCGCATAATAGCTCTTAAACTGTTTGCCCGATCAAGTTTGCCTGATTAACAATCAAACAATGTATTAACTGAACAACCACCACCAATGCATGACACGTAATGATAAAGAAATGCTAATGACAAAGCGATTGCCTATTGCCATGTTGATATAATTGATGTGACTCCGCAAGGATGACAATCTGCAAAAAATCAGAAACATTTGCGGACTTCGCAGCAATTATTTTTGCCATCACTCAACTGTGCATCATACCTAACAACGCACTTTAGCTGGCGCTACATTCAGACTATAGAACGGATTCTCATGGCTTATTGCTCAATGAGCCTCGCAAAGTAATTTACGCAAATCTTCGCTGTTTCACGTGCTGCAGGACCGCAGAAATTATAAAGACGAATTGATATTTTTCGTAGTCACTGATGTGCAGAAGAAAATGCCGTATAATTTCATAGTGCATTGTATAACAAGGCAAAAATAAAATCAAAAATAAATGAGACTCTCGTCAGTTCTACCAATCAGTCTGAGCAACTGTAGCTAATCGGGAGAGGTAAACTGTGAGAGGTGTAGGTTATTGCTGGCCCTGTGTTTCTGCCGACGGACCGCCACTGGGTTATTGTGAATGCAACTTTGTTCAAACTGTTTTCTTTAATGACCTGTCTTTGTTGGACATGTCAGGTGGAGTACCAGCAGTATGTTTTCTGCCTTACACAAGCAAGTCCTGGTTACGTGACGCCTATCGGTGACGCAGCCGGACTGGTCTATAAACTCGATATGAGCTTCTTTTTGATTGGGTTTAAAGAGAGGACCGTGTCAACAATGGTAAAGTCGGTTGATGTAGAGCTGGGTGACGGAGAGAACAAAATGCCTTGCCTGAAGATACCGGGAAAAATTTTACTTAGGGAGGCTGAATTTTTCACTTAATTGCTCAAATGATGCCAAACTGTTGTCTATGAACAAATCATCATACAATACCCTTCCTGTGCCATTCTTGAAAGGGAGTCCTAAGAGGATGGTTTGAAAAGGTGTTTTAATGCAATGGGGCTTAGGAGAGAAAAGCAGTGGAAACCAAAATATTTCCGATATTGGGTGCAAATTTTTAGCGAGTGTTTACCCATTGGGTTTTTGATTGATTGAAGTGAGGGAAGTGGGAGTGAGGATCCAAGGAATGCAAGAGGTGATAGTTTATCATCTGACCGCAACTCCATTGCCACCTAGTCAGGACAGTCAGGTCGGCCACAGCAGGATGACCAAAATGCAAGAGACCACAAGTTAGCAGCCCAATGGCAGAGCCAGACCCCCTGTAACTTTGGTTTTTTGAAGGTGAGTCTTGTTGAAACGTGGTCGTTTACCCTTCCATAAATATGAAGAAATAACTGAGTCAAGACATTGAAAAAAGGATTCAGGTATAAAGAGAGGTAAAACCAGAAAAAGGTACTGAAATTTCACTAGAATGGTCATTTTGACTAAATTGATACGTCCGACAAGAGATGTTGACAGGGGTGACCACTGTGTTAAGATTTGTTTAGTTTGGTTTAACAATGTGATAAGATTCTCTTGGAATTGATCCTTGTGCTCCCTTGTCACTGAGATTCCCAAATAGGAAAACGTGTTCTCAATTTGAAAAGGCAATTTGATAAAGTCTAAGGTACGTGCTTCATTGTTGATGGGGAAGATCTCACTTTTGTTAAGATTTAATTTATAGCCTGAAACCTTACCGAACTGACTGAGCAGCGACAGAACTGACGGTAGTGAGGTAGTTAGATAAGAGATGAAAAGCAACAGGTCATCGGCATAAAGTGAGACCTTATGTTCCATGCCACCCCTCCAGGTGCCAGATATGTCCTTACAAGGGCGGAGTGCTGTGGCAAGTGGCTCAATAGCCATATCGAAAAGCATGGGGCTAAGGGGGCACCCCTTGCGGGTTCCACGATACAAACTGATGGGTCTTGACTGTTGTGAGTAAGTACGAATTGAGGCTGTGAGGTGTGAATAGAGTAGTTTAATCAATTAAATAAAGTTTGGACTAAACCCAAATTTGTCCAGCACAGCAAATAGGTACACCCATTCGACACGATCAAACGCTTTCTCTGCATGGAGAGAAACTACGCATTTGGGGACATCTTCAGAGGCCGAGTAGATAATATTAAACAGTTGTCTTATGTTGAAGTAGGATTGTCTGCTTTTAACGAAGGCTGTTTGGTCTTTGGATATAATTGTGGGAAGAACATTCTCCAATCTACGGGCCAGGTCTTTCGCTAAAATTTTTTGCATCTGTGTTTAGGAGGGAAATAGGCCTGTAGGAAGCACATTCAGTCGGGTCTTTACCTTTTTAGCTATAAGGGTAATACAGGCCTCAGTTAATGAAGGAGGGAGGAAACCTTGTCTGTAAGAATCTGAGGGTGTATTCACACGTGGCTCGTTTGGAAAATTGTTCCGACACAGGGAGTGTTTTCCCCTAGAGATCGGTTCCTTTGGGCTGGTGTGAACATAGTAAACACACTCTGATGCGGAACAAAACAAGCGGGCCGAGATCGCCAAAAAGGTTGGTCTTGACTTGCTTCCACTCGAACCCTGGAGCGTTTCATTTGCAGTGAGAACACAATCGTCTCAGCAACCAGCACAACTGACTCATAGCTTTGGTTCACACGCCAGTAGTGGGTTATTTGGGTTGTTGTTGTTCCCCGGGGAAAGAAAAAGAAATGCCCCTTCCTTTCCAGGTAAGATTTCTGACCAATGAGAGAACAGTTTGTTTGCGCAAGGCAATTGGCTAACATGGCACTGAAAATGCAAAGGGAGGACCGCGAACGGTGGTGGGTCTAAGAACCCTAAAACGGTCCCATTACGGAGGTTTCGATGACCTGGGGAGGCTCTCGATGTACTTGTGTGCCTCGTCCACAGAGCTGATCCACTTTCTGGCTCCACCAGACAGCGTTAGACGGAGCCAGGAAGGATAAAGCAGAGCAGAATTTAGACCCAGTTTACAGAGTTCCGTCATAACTTCTCTGCATTCTGCCCGCTGTTTGAGAAGTTCAGGGCTGTAGTCCTCTACAACCCAAACTGGCTGGCCGTGATATTCAAGTTTCCCTCTTCGCCATGCCTCTCTGATGAGAAGATCCTTTGTTTGGTACTGGTGAAAGCGGAGGATGACTGGTTATGGTCGCTGTTCGGGGGCCGGTTTGGATGCTAGAGAGTGATGAGCTCTGTCGATTTCTGGCAGTGATGGCAGCACGTCGTTCCAAAATACCTCACACAGCAGCTTCGAGAAGAACTCAGTTGGAGATCCACTTTCGGTGGACTCCGGTAAACCCAAAATAAGTATGTTCTGTCGCCTGCTTCGGCTCTCCAAGTCAGTAACTTTAGCCTTTAGCCGAGCATTGTCGTCGCGTGGAGTCGAGCAAATACTTTCAAGGTCCATAACTCGTTGACTGAGGTCTTCTGCAGCAAGTTCAAGGGACAAGATGCGCTGGCTATGGTCCTCCACTGCAAGTCACGTTTGGTCAAGTTTCAAGTTGAGCTGGCTAAATGAGGTTTTGAACTCGGCAGCTAATGCCGCGCAATGTTGCTCGAGCAGTGTAGTGATAGCTTAAAGGGTTAAACTAGCACTGTCATCCTCTTTTTAGCCCGCCTTGACACCTTTCGAAGCTATTTTAGAGGTAGCAGGGTTCGTTCAGGCAAAACAAAAGGAAAGAAAATAAGAATGGAAAAAGGGATTTCTTTTGGTGTGAAAGTTGGAGCGCTGAATGGTTTGAAAAGTTAAGTGATCACACCAGTGTTTGCATAACGCGTCTACTCCATCTGCTTGCCAACTGGAAGTCCTGATCGACAAAAAGTGATGAAATTTCTCTGAATTTAAATTAAATTAAAACCGCAAGCGGTGTTATGGCCCTCGCCCTCCCGTCCAATCACCTCCCTTACGACCGGTAGGCCACTCAACAATGAGAGCACAGCGTGTGTACACATTTGCTTTTTGGTTCAATTTGGCATGAAGAATATGTGTGGCAAATTTTTTTTGACCATGTCAAAATAATTTTTTTTCTCCCATTTCAAAAATATGGGGTTGCTGGAGAACTATTTTCATATCTCTGTGTACAGGTTGTCATTCTGCACAAATGTTACTTTGAGTCCAACTCATTCCGATACTGTATGGGTGAGATATACATACTTTTATAATTTTGAAAATGGCTGCTTTGTTGTAAGCTCATCACAGCCACGCCCTACATTTTAGCAAAAATGTAATTAGGAACTTTTGACCACAAATGTCTTTAGGTGATTTTCACCAAGTTTGGTGCAAATTGGATGAAAACCCTAGGAGGAGATGTTGAAAGTATGAGGGGTGTGATTTTTTTTTTTTTTTTTTTAAATTTTTTTTTTTTTTTTTTAATAAATTTGGCATCTCCAATCCCACCCGAATCTGGAATGACCAATTGGTACAAAGCTTGCTCGTATGCGACCCCTTGCTGCCAACTCAGGAGAGCGAAGACAGTTCACGGCTCTCCTCCGAAGCATGTGCCTGTCAGCCACTGCTTCTTATACACACTCACTGGTTGAATCTTCGCAAGTTCAGAACGAGGGCGGAGGATACCCGGACATGAACAAACTTAGAATCTTCCTAACGAGCGCCCGTCTGGCCAACAGGAGGCGCTTGAGCAACGAACAAAGCTATTTATTAATTTCCCTTACCCAGCAGTCCCTTCCCAATTTGAAACCCTGTAGCGCGATAGCCAATTGTGCGCTACTCTGAAAAAGCTGCGACCACTGCCGGTTGGTACGACCGGGGCTCGAACCCGCGACGTGAGAGTCACTTCTGCACTGCAATGTAGTGCCTTAACCGAGTGAGCTATCCGGCAGCTAACGAGGGGTGTAATTTTATATGTCCATGCTTCTGCCCAATATGGCCGACTTCCTGTTGGGTTTAGGGTGGGGCCATAATGTAATTTTTACCTGTCCCAACATGGGCTATGTCTCTACCAAGTTTCATTTTTCTACGTGGAAAAAAGTTTGGGGTGGGCTCCCATTAGTGTAATGTATTTTGATTTTTGACAGGGCGTGGCCAAGTTATTTTTCAATATTTTTTCTTGGGGACTTCAAATTAAAAAAATTTTTCGCTAGGCTTGAATTTTTGGTCAAATAAAATTGACTTTTCGTTAGTGTTCAAGGGGTCAAATTTGCGTTCAAACTGCGGAAAGGATAATAATAATAATTAAAACCGCAAGCGGTGTTATGGCCCTCACCCTCCCGTGCAATCACCTCTTTTGCGCACACTGGAGCCAATCAACAATGACAGGGCAGGATATATTGTCTTTCAGTGCACAATATCCAATTGCCAATTTTTTTTGACTGCGTCAAAATAATTGTTTTCCTCCCATTCCAAAAATATAGGGGGTGCTGGAGAACCATTTTCCGTATCAGTGTGTTCAGGTTGTCATTCTGCACAAATGTGACATTGGGTTCAACTAAATCCGACACTGTATGCGTGAGATAGACATATTTTAATACTTCTGAAAATGGCTGCTTCGTTGTAAGCTCATCACAGCCACGCCCAACATTCTATCAGAAATGTAAATGATAACTTTTGACCACACGTGTGTAAGTGATTTTTACCAAGTTTGGTGTAAATTGGATGAAAACCCTAAGAGGAGATGTTGAAAGTATGCGGGGTGTGATTTCATATGCCCACGCTTCCGCCCAATATGGCCGACTTCCTGTTGGGTTTAGGGTGGGCGCATAACGCAATTTTTAACTTGTCTCTACATGGGCTATGTCTCTACCAAGTTTCATTCTTCTACGTGGAAAAAAGTTTGGGGTGGGCCCCATTAGCGTAATGTATTTTGATTTTTTTGACGGGCGGGCCAAGTAATTTTTCAATATTTTTTCTTGGGGACTTCAAATAAAAACATTTTTCGCCAAGCTTGAATTTTTGGTCGAATAAAATTGACTTTTTGTTTAAGTTCAAGGGGTCAAAGCCAAAAACCCATTCATTTGAATTGCGCATTTTTTGTTGTTGCCATGGGAACACGATTAAAAATATGGGTGTGTCCTCATTTGCTTTTTGGTTCAGTTTGACATGATAGATGTGTGTACCAAATTTCTTTTAACTATTTCAAAAAATTTTTTTTTATCCCATTCAAAAAATGTAGGGGGCGTCAAAGAGCCATTTTGCCATACAGCTATATGAGTCACATATCATTCTGTTCAAATTGTCATTCTGCACAGATTTTACATTGAGTCCAACACAATCCAACACTGTATGTGTGAGATATGCATACTTTTATACTTCTGAAAATGGCCGCTTCGTTGTAAGCTAATCACAGCCACGCCCAACATTTTATTAAAAATGTAAATAGTAACTTTTGACCACACGTGTGTAGGTGATTTTCACCAAGGTTGGTGCAAATTGGATGAAAACCCTAAGAGGAGATGTTGCAGGTATGAGGGGTGTGATTTTATATGTCCAGGCTTCCGCCCAATATGGCCGACTTCCTGTTGGGTTTAGGGTGGGGCCATAATGTAATTTTTAACTTGTCCCAACATGGACTATGTCTCTACCAAGTTTCATTCTTCTACGTGGAAAAAAGTTTGGGGTGGGCTCCCATTAGCGTAATGTATTTTGATTTTTGACAGGGCGTGACCAAGTCATTTTTCAAATTTTTTTCTTGGGGACTTCATATAAAAAAATTTTTCGCCAGGCTTGAATTTTTGGTCAAATAACATTGACTTTTCGTTAATGTTCAAGGGGTCAAATTTGCGTTCAAAGTGGGGAAAGGATAATAATAATAATAATAATAATAATAACGGAACCATGCGGTTTTAATAGGCCCTCGCCGGCTTCGGCCAGGCTCGGGCCTAAATATTACAGATCACATTTATTTAGTTTTAAATAGTGTCTGATCAGTACATCAGTAATTATTCACCTTGAAAACAAACATATGCTTCCAACCGTTAATCGAAACTGATAATGTGCGCAGATCTTCAAAATTCAAAGATGAGGTTATAAAACGCAGTTTCCGGCTACTCTATACTCAAGTAGTTCTGGGGAATACCCCAACAAAAGCCAGCAAGATGCGAGTTTTTTGGGACAAGTTGAAGTTCAGGCAGCTCTGCACGGAAACAGCATTTGGGCAGAAAATAACCAATGCGGACCACTGGTGTAGCTACACGTGTGCCTGGACGCGCCGATGCCGCGTAGTCAGGCTGCTGGCACACCCAGGCTAGAGCCATAGAGAGAGAGAGAGAGAGAGAGTCAAGTCATTTCTGTTTACTCCAATGGACCAATTTGTTCACAGCAATGGCGGATCGTGGAAGTTGGCAAACTAGTCACGCTGCTGAGTTGAACCGAAGAAGACCCAGTCATGATGCACTTATTGAAGATATTTACTGAAGGTAAGACGTTTAAAGAATTATATTGTTTGTCGTCAGCACATCTGAATTTAATTAACACGTACAGTAAAGCATTTAATTGGATTATCCCCCTCTAAATATGGCAATATATTCAACATATATGGACAACAAATTGGGCTAGGATACTAGCTAGCTAGTTAAAGTTTCAATGCACAGTAACTAGCGTTAACCACGAGCAGCATAATAGCTAATTGCAAATTACGTTCTTTCGATGCCATTTCATACACCGTCGTCGTGGAATTGGAGAATGTCTCTCAGACGTGATTTTTTTGCGGAGTGGGGGGAGTCAAATATTAATCAGTAATTTTAAAATTGGTGGAAATATATTGGTTTTGTTAGTGTTATGATGAGTGGAGGCGGTGAAGTGAGGTTATCCATTTTGAGTAAAAGCTGACGTTAGTGTAATAAAGTGTCTATAGTTCACAACAAAAGTTTACGTTATTCAATAATAAAAAGCCAAGGGCTTTTATTTGTTGTGATACATCGCTATTGATATTGATTTTATGTGTGTTTTCTTACTTGTATGCAGTAAAATAAATCGTAACCAATGGGTTGAGTGTTTTAGGATTAGTGAATCAGTTGACTATTACCTGGCTATATTTTGTTGCAGCTCAGCTGATTTAGGATTGATGGCAAATGGAGAGGGAAGCTGGGGACCAAATACAAGATTAAAAGCGAATAAAAAGTCAAATTGGGCCAAACTTACAAGGCTAAGTTGGGAATCATATTGAATGTAAAAATAAAAAATAAGCTATACTGTATTACATGTCTAAAAGACTGAAGAACATGAGACATCTTTATACATATTCCCAGTAACTGATGCCACTTTCCATACTTTGTTAAACATCAACATACTGATAATGTTCCATTGGGAAAGTAAGCCCCTCCATATCTCCTGTGCAATTTCCCAGCCAAGCCAATATAGGTGTCTAACCCTTTCTCTTTTTCTCAACCTCTCTCTCTTTCAGCAGAAGAACCACAGGCAATTCGGTTAAAGCCAGAGGACCCCCGGCAATGAGACAGACGACACTCACCCTGCACCCTGAGTCTCGACTCCCTCAGCTTTGGAAGCCTTTCCCTGTTCCTTATTTTCAATAAACTGGACATGAAGCTTCCCAGTTATGTGGTCTTTGGTTGTGAAAAAGTACAAATGCAGTGTTTGAATATGATTCTCACGTTTTTTGTTGTTTAAATTTTTAATGATTGTTAGATGCTCCTACTAACTTGAGCCAAGAGTTTTTTGCTTTTCTTCACATAACTGGGGAAATTGACACTCGCACTCCCCTCTTCTAGCGTCTGGAGGATCTCCATGCAGCACCGCAAACCATGATAGAGATCATATACAAGGACAACACGGAGGAAAGGGCAAACTGTTTGGCATGCTATTCATGTTTCTGAGTTTATTCAAGATTTCTATAATTAATTGCAGTATATAAATGCAAAATAAAAAGATACGAGACACATAAAATGTATGTTGAATTATAGAGGTGTATTTTAATGTGTCCTGTACTGAATGGATATGTTTGATGAACCCTTTTTAAAAACATTTTTGTACATGCAAGCCTTGTTACAACTAGTAATGTAACAACGACGCATAATGTAACAGGTGTTACACTATGTGTTTTTGTTACATTATGCATCAACTATCCTACGCATAATGTAATAATATGACGCATAGTGTAACATTTTTACTAACGCATAATGTTACAATTTTTGACGCATAGTGTAACAACATTTTCTAACGCATAATGTTACAACCCCTTGAACGCATAATGTAACAAGTCCTGAACACTTATCCTACAGGATTTTTCTTACAAAAAATCAACATGGTCAGGCTGTCCCAAAAATGCCCCAGTTCAGAACTTGCACTGTCACTGATAGCTGACTCTGCTGCATGGATTTTAACATTACTTTTTAGGTCACCTCAGTGAGCTTATGTCGTGGTGTGGCGTCCGTCGTCCGTTGACATGGTCAACATTGCAAAGCTGTGCGTTTTGTTATCCTTTGGACCCTTGCTTTGGACCTAGACTTCTGATTTTTGGTGTGTGTATGGGTCTAGGCAAAAGGAGAAATACCAGAAATAAAGCGGCTCTAGGACCCTTATTCTTTGAGCTATACTTCTGATATTTGGTTTGCGGGGGCATCTAAGCGTACATAATGCCAAAAATCAGCCCGGTTTGATGTGTTTTCTTGCCAGCAGGGAGCACAATGTGATAAACTTAAGCCTATCTGAGTGCATCAAGGCATACCAGTCTCTTCTTTTCTGGTCAATATCAGGCTCTACATGTAATTTGCTCTGTGTAGGCGTACACTATACAATTTTATACTGTCATCTTTCATAGATAGATGTAGATCTGCATGAATTGCCATCCCTCACAGTTCCAGTCACACAAAATCATCTGAGATGAGCACATGGTCCGTGGACCATTATTAATTAGACTGATCTTGATGCCAAAAGTCTACTTTGTATCGGCTCGAGTTTGTAGGTAAGGTGCAATAAGACGGAGTCATAATACTGCTGCGAATTCTACCTAACTGGGCCTTACATTTTTGGAAAGCGCATGTCTTCGAGATTCATTTAAGGCTACTCACATCCCCCAAAAATCTTTTAATCAAAATGAGGAGGGCGAGTATGGGCTTATTTTTTCACCCAATTCATGTTCCAAGACCAAAAATCAACGCTTGGAATAACACCCCTTAAGTAATGAGGTTTTGAAAATAGTCCCAAATTAAAGGGTAAGACACGCAGATTCAAATAATGCATGCATTGCTAATATTCGGGCAGTCGCAACAGAACAATTCTAGTTTCCCACCATACCATTCGCTGACTTTGGATGCCCCTAACGATGACGCGGGAAATAGGTAAGTGCCACCTTTGCCGCCCAAATGAGGTCATCTGCACGCAATCATGATATTCATGCACATGAGCTACAGCATCCGTAGTAATCAACTTGACTCTCGTTGTCTTCTACTTTCACTTTCAACGGTTTAGGCCTGCTCAAGCCTATGTCATAAGCCTATTGTACTTGATGCTGTATTGGTACGGAACACACAAGTACAGAGAATGAACACTTAGGACACTTTGAACATGTCTTCTTCTCCTATTCACAGAATTCTGAAAATCATACTAGTATATTAACAGTCCTATCGAATTTGGCCTTCGTAGGTGCTTCTTACTTGTAGGAGAGTCCTAAGTTCAATGTAATTTTAGGCTGTGCCAATTCCTAAAGGCCTACTAGCAGGGATCCAGACAAAGAGGGGGCCGACCCCGCTTGGATTGAAATTCATGGTCAATTTCAAAGAATTTCGAAGAATTCCTGAGCCTGGTCAAATTCAAAGAATTTTTACCAAATAGAGGGGCGCGGCCGGGTCAACCCCTTTTGTATCCCAGCCTGACTAAGTAGGCCTATGCCTGCAAACTTGGTCCCACTGAACAGTGTGCTGGTGAGACACAACAACCATGTCAACCCTCTTTAAAACAAAGAAAATTACAACTTTTTTCCTGGATTTAAAGATCAGCCCCTGGTGAGGGTTTACATATGTGTAAGTATTCATGAGCCGGACAAAAGGTAAAATTGATACCTATTCCTGTTTTATTGAGTTGTTGATGCGTTTCTTTTTGGTCCAATTAGTGGTTTGGTACGGTGTTGTTACATTATGCGTTGAAGGGGTTGTACTTTATGCGTTAGAAAATGTTGTTACGGGTTCGAGCCCCGCTTCGTACCAGCCGGCAGTGGTCGGCAGCTTTTTCAGAGTAGCGCACAATTGGCTATTGCGCTACAGGGTTGCAAATTGGGAAGGGACTGTCGGGAAGGTATTACAATAGTTGCCTTGTTCGTTGCTCAAGCGCCTCCTGTTGGCCAGACGGGCGCTCGTCAGGAAGATTCTAAGTCTGTTCATGTCTGGGTATCCTCCGCCCTCGTTCTGAACTTGCGAAGATTCAACCAATGAGTGTATAAGAAGCGGTGGTTGACAGGTGCGTGCTTCGGAGGAGAGCCGTGAACTGTCTACACTCTCCTGAGTTGGCAGCAAGGAGTCGCATACTAGCAAGCCTTGTACATAGTTCACCAATTGGGTATTCCAGATTCGGGTGGGGTTGGAGATGCCAAATTAAAAAAAAAAATAAAATAAAAAAAAATGTTGTTACACTATGCGTCAAAAATTGTAACATTATGCGTTAGTAAAAATGTTACACTATGCACCATATTGTTACATTATGCGTGGGATAGTTGATGCATAATGTAAAAAAAACACAGTTTAACATCTGTTACATTATGTGTCTTGTTACATTACTAGTTGTAACAAGCCTGAGATGAATTCATACCTTTTGCTGCAAAGTCACCAAAAGTTTTTAATTTATGCATTGGTGTGTTGTGAGTGCAGGGGTGCATAAGAATTCCAAATGGATTCATTAAATTTGAATTATTTGCAATGCATTTTCTAAGATACCATGCTGCTGCTGTTAATCCACTGACTCATTGTGCTGTCAGTTCATAATCACTGATGGTCTTTTATTCCTTCTGAAAGTCTCTCTCTATGGCTCTGACCCAGGCAAATCAGATAAAGATTTTGTAATTTTTAGTTTAAGTCCACTACAACGGCTTGTGTGAAAATTTTGGCTATTATATGGTCTATTTGTGGTAATTATTGTAGTTTAAAAACAAAATTTTAATCTTGTTCATCGGAAAAAAAACATGCTACGTCATACAGCCTGCCAACCAATCACACGCAAATATCTGTTGACCTCTGACCCGTTAACAAGCATCAGGCGGTAAACAGAATTTTCACAAAGTGCCATGAGCTGCAGCTGAAACTATAGATCCTATGATATTGCAAGAAAATGCCTGTAATATTCCTGTAAGAATTTAAAGTGCTGTGGTACTCAATCATTTCATTGATCTTATTGTACACACTCTTTACTATGGTTCTCATGAG
The DNA here is from genome assembly GCA_029692085.1 of Gymnothorax javanicus. Lineage (NCBI taxonomy): Eukaryota > Metazoa > Chordata > Actinopteri > Anguilliformes > Muraenidae > Gymnothorax > Gymnothorax javanicus. The sequence goes on along the minus strand of CM056193.1, from coordinate 36,439,770 downwards.
GTGGTCCAGATGAGACTAGTCTAGTCTGTGTAGTAATTGGCCTAGTTATCCTTTCTGCCTAGTTGTCATAGTAGGCATGTAAGATTGATTGCACTGGTTGTGTTTTTATGGTGATATAGCCTTCTGTTCTGTTTCACTTTTGCAGAGACTAAGGTCAAATTGTTATCTTTTCTGCTGTTGCTATCTATAGAAGGCCTATTTTATTTTATTTGAAAAGCTTAAATGATAATCGCACTGTTTAAATAACAACCAAAGAATGACCAAAGTACTTTTTATAAGTCAACTGTGTTATGGCTGTGTTGTAGCTATATGGAGAGTAATGGATAGGTGTATTTCTGTGAAGGCTCTGGTACAGGTACATAAACTGTTGGCCTATCCTGTTTTGCAGAGACTGAGGCTTCAGTTATCAATATATTTTCTGCCTGATTGTTGCCTATAGGCAATCACTACCACATAACTTATTGCTATGAGGTAGTGAGTAATGGATTGTTTTATTTTTGTGAAGGTGCGTAGCCTGTTTGAGAAAATTAAAGTGGCACACTCCATTTTTCCAAGGCACACCCAGTGTCATTTTTCTGGCTACGCCACTGTTGTAGGAATTTTGATTTTATATTCCTGGTGTTACCTTCTCAAAAAGAACTCAAACAGAGACAGAGGAATTAATGTCTAAGTAAAAGTCAGTTTACTTCATCTGCAGAGAAGGATCCTTGCACACAACAAGTCCAGTCAAACAAGGATAAGGACAGTTTCTGATTCTGTGGCTTATGTAGGAAAACGTTGTGACGTTCTTCTTCCCCCGTGCTGATTTACACATCATGATGTAATCTGGAAGACTCTTGCAGTTGCACGCAACCCACGTCAAGCCGCCCCTGAGGTGTGCGTACATCTCGCAGAGAAGACAGGTGATTCCTCTTTATCATATCTGCAGACCGTCTTGTTCGCATTCCGGGCTCTCCCTTGCACTCCTTCTTCTGTAAACACATAAACTAAGAGAGAGAGAAAGAACATCTTGCCCTTGTTATGGGCCCATCAGGTCCGCATGGCTCCAGATAAGCTATATGCCATGACGCACTGGTCAGATTTATGGAAACTTACAGTTATGCAGGCCCAGGCTAATCAGAGACATGCAAGGGTGCACACTGAGGCCTGAGAGAAACTAAGCAAGAGTAAAAGTAAGAGTAAGCAAGGATAAACAATTAATAATAATTAAGTGAATCAATATAAAAATGATTCCACATTTTCCCCCTGTTTATAATTGATTATCCGCCAGCATGCCACTTCTCAATTTCCGGCATGTGTTTCATTCACGGGGAGAATATACACTTCATTGGTGTCCTGTAACAGAAACATCTGATATTGTGGATTAGCACTCAACATTTTTGATATCAAACCTTTAATTATGGGAACCCCACAGCAACTGCAGAAGAGCAGTACAGCAGCCCCAGCTGCTACAAGACTTAATACAGACGTAACTCCTGCTTCCCATCCTCCCGACAGGAGCCAGTCCCACCAGGAGTCTGCTGATGCTGGTGCGAGGTCTCATTGTTGTGCATCTGATATATCCTTCAAACGTTACAAGGCTTGATCAATCACCCCTCCTGCCTCATCATTAGCTGGTATATAGGTACAGTGTGGGCCCTATAAGCTGACAAACCCCCCCTGTGCTGCTGTCAACAACTGCTGTCATCCGGGTCACGGCACCATACAATGAGCAGTAGTAGCATCCTGCAATTTCAACTTGGGCACATATTTTTGACCACTTAGATCATTCAAATCTCCCATTCAGGGCGCAGTCCCAGGCTAGATCCCTTTCCACAGAGATCTCTGCCCGGGCTCCCCCAGGTTGAGATCTCTGCCTTCTGCTTCCCGGTGTCTCCCACCGATCACAGAAGCACCACTCGCCGTCTGACGCATTCGCTTTGACCGTTTCACCAGCCTCACCTGTTCACAGAGGTCGTCTCCAACGCCCCTCTGCTAGGTGTGGGCTGTCACCCACGTACCACGTGTTGCCCACAACCTTACATGCGACAAACACGCCGACTAGACGGTACCACGGTAATATGTCAATTCATACTTCACCAGACACCACTTCACCAGACACGGTGGTCTTCAGTCCTCTCCCCAGCACTATTTGCAACATTTCTGTAATCAGCTTGCGAGGGGGTCAATCTGCAAATTGCAACGCTTAGTAGATTGCTGGGGGTCCGGTTCCCAGAACCATCATCTGATCCCCATAATCTCACCCTGTTCGTTTCCTCGAACACGCCGCATTGCCTCCCCACGTAGTAGGACCTGTAGGAACCACCCGAACCCCAGTTTAGACATTACGTCCCTCTCCAGGAGGTTTACTGGGCACTGTGTGGATATTATTACAGAGCAGCGTGTAGCAATTCCCCCATCAGGATCCTCAAATTTGAGTTCCTCTAGTGCTACGCTGTTCCATTGCCCCATTCGCAGCACAAGTTTGTATCATATCAGTGCTGAGCCGATGTGGAAAAATTACACTTACTTTTCTGATAACAGCTCGACATGCCCCCGTGTCACACAGAAAACAAATTGGTGTGTCATTTACAACCAGGGTTTTCCAAGCACTCGTTGGTGCAGCCATTAATGCAAACAATTCAGTTTCATCATAGGGTTAATGGCTCCCCAGATGCTAACCCTTCCCCCAGGGCGGTTAGTCATTCCGAATTGTTCTAGTCACTTGTTTGTGGATACCCACAGAAAATCAATAGTTTCCCCTGGCACCCCTGGGTTACCCCCACAAACTCTGTGCCATTTCCTTTGACACATCGCCAAAACTTCTGCTCCGAACTGTAATGGACTATCATGAGTGGGACATTAGAACCCACAATTCCCAACTTCAGATATCCATCCCTATTGGTGCGGTATTTCAACCCAGTACTTTATTAAGTGGGGGTACACTGGGGTCTGTTGAAACTAATCCACTACGAGCAGTAGACACTGCCATGGCGCATTTAACTATACTGTTCAAATTCATTGTAGGCGCTACATATGTTTTAAAATGAACAGACACAGGGAGAGGTAAGCCATTTTATTAGACCCTTCTTTTTTTTTTTTTTTTTTTTATGAATAAGTCCGAGTCTCTACTGACTTGGAGCGTAAATAAGTTCTTCACGAGGTTGAGACGGACGAGCTCTATATGCCCGCCCCCCTTTGTAATCGGACTCCCCTCCAAGTCTATCCTGACTTATTCAGATGTACCTACACACCAGCTGGAGGAGGAGATACCACCTTACAATGTGACTGATGAATCCACATCTCTCTCTCCTGGATTGTTACTGCAGTCGATGTGGTCAGGAGCCATCAGATATGGACCTTTCCACGCCGGGTCACTCCACTTCCGCTTTTACTGACACTCCGCACCAGGATCCAATCTCCAGGCTTTATCTCTCCGGGTGGCAGCTTCGCTACTGATCTGGGAGGAAGCACATTTAGAATCTCACTTTTGTTTGTCAACATTCTATTCATATACTCTGCCAGAGTTGCCTCTTCTACTTGTGTTCTCTGTAATAAGTGTGGTTCACTTACATTCAAAAGGTTTCCCCTGTATTACTTCATAAGGTGACAACCCCAATCCCCGCTGTGGTGTTATTCTCATGCTAGTTAATGCCAAAGGCGGACATGCAACCCAGTTCCATTTAGTCTCAGCCATGGCTTTGCACAATTTTGCTTTTAAGGTCCCATTAGTCCTCTCTACCAATCCTGCTGATTCTGGATGATATGCGCAATGTTTTTTCAATTCTATTCCCAATTTTGCTCCCAAACGAGCCGGTACTTCATTTCTAAATTCTGGCCCATTATCACTATATAATGCTTTTGGAATCCCCCACCTAGGAATAATTTCCCTACTCAAAACTTTAGCCACTGTAATTGCATCTATAGCTGTGGCTGGGAAGGCCTCTATCCACCTAGAAAAGAGTCATACCAATACCAACACATAAGTGTATAAAATCCATCATCCATGTATGGAATGGCTCAGGGGGCACAGGAATCGCCCCCCTCTGTGGTACTACCCCTCCCCGTGTGTCCTGTGTGTTATATAACTTCATCATGTTGGACATTTCTTAAAAAAATTTTTTAGTAAAGAAGTGATAGTACTTTGATCTATTAACCCCTTGGTCCCCCCTCTTGGTACATGGCACTGCCCATGCACCAAATCTACAGCAATATGGAAGAGGGAATTTGGTAATACAGGCTTACCATTGGGTCCTACCCACCCGTCATCAGTGTATTGTGTTCCATGTGATGTCCATTGACATTTTTTTTGTGGGGGACAGCATCATGCTCTGCTCACAACAGGTCACATGAAATTCAGTCTTCAGATTGGTGTAATAGCCCCACAAGAGTGTGTTTGGCTGTTGCCCTTGCTTCTCTGTCTGCAAACGCGTCAGCCAAACTGATTGGATCAACATGTTTTGATGTGAGCCACCAGCTCTGCTGCTTCTGTAGAGTGGGTAGGTTATAGAGGGCCACTTATCAACACAAATTCATGAGTACAGATAGCATATCCAACACATAGGTTGCCTTTATCGACTCTTGACGCCGAACCATCAACAAAGTATTCAATATCAGGATTTGATAGTGGGGTGTCCTTAAGTCCAGAACATGCAGTATTATTAGATAGGACTTCTTTCACACAATGGAGAATACATTTTTATTTTTTATTTTTTCCTCTCAATGAATTATGATTAAGCAATCCACCTCAGTCTAGGGTTCCGCTAAAAGCATGGAGGAAATGCACAGTCAGGGCTTATTAGCCCCAACCATTCTTACATTTTCCCACATCATCAGCAGAACCGGGTGGAGTTACTTTAGACCATGTTACAATTTGCAAATTTTTTATTCACAAAAATTGGTACATATTTAATATTCAACTAATAGTTTTCACGTTGGGCTCCCAGCACATAAAGGTCCCCTCAGTCAGTACCTTTTATTTGACTGTCCACTTAATCAGAAATAAATTTTAGAAATGGCAAAGTAATATGTGATCACGTTACTAGTGGACTTTTTCAATTATATGGTGGTCCACCTTTTGAATTTAGTCTTGTGTTAATACTCCGAATTGGATTTCCCCAAATCTATTTTAGAAGGTAAACTTTTAAGCTGAAACCCCACAGTTGAATCCCCAGCTGGCCAGCTCATCACTTATCTTCAACAGTGCTCTCTGTGGAAAAGTTCCAAGAGGAGTTAGAGACAAACAATAATGAACAATTTTGTTTTGATTCAACTCGTTCGGATCCTTTCCTGTAAAAGTTAAATAAACAGATTAAGGTTATCAGCCACTCAGTTCCTTTGCCATGAAGACACTCGTTAACAGTTCCTGTTCAAAATGGAGAAAAGATCTTTAATTGCATTTCTTTGATCAGGAAAGCTTTCAGTCACATTTGTTCATCATCCTTCTGTTCTCTGACTTCTGTATGTCGACCTTTCACCTATCTGTGCCACTTATCTGCTTTTGGTCAATAAGCTCCATTCACTCTATTGTTTTGACTCTGGCGCCTTTGTTTAAGAACCCATGCAGTCTCTAATCCCACAATAGTTCACTTGATTTTTTTAATATTAATTTAATATGTACCATTACATTTCATATTATATTTTATATTTACTGGCACTTTTCTAATCATTTTACCTTAATTTTTTTACCTTCAGATAGCAATTGAAATTTTTTAATGCTTGATAGAAAAACCTCTGCATCAACTGAATTTGGCACACAGTCTCTTACTGTATACAGTGTTAAACAGTACTTTGGCAAATTTTGAACATACTGTGTTATTCTTGTTTCTACTTTTCCTTCATTTTCTTTACAGAGATATGCTTCTAACACACCAATCTCACACAGTCTAATTATTTACAGAAAACTGCTTAGATTTTCTAGCTCTTTACAATTTTATAAACACTTGTCCATGTTTATATAATTTACATTCAATTGTTACTTCATCTAAACTTCCCTCTGTTTATAGTTACTGATCATTTAAGAGGGGTTAGCATTTATTTTATCAAGAAATAGGGACTTTTGCTCGGTTTCATAAGGAATAATTATTCTGTTTACTTCTGAAACTTTGTCCTTTTACAACTCCACAGTCATTGAAATGGCTTAACTCCTACAAATTTGCACTGCTAATATACACTTTTTTCTTAGAAATTTCACCTTTTACCAATCCTGCAATTACAGTAAGGATTCCATAAAATACTGTAAATATTGGCTAATCAACGGGCACCTTAAATTATTCTTGAATAAATGCTAATTTCATTTTAGACATTTATATAAGCACTTCATGGAATAGAATGACAACTGTATTCAATCTAACAAAGACAGAACTAACAAATATGCCAGCAATGCAGTTGTTTACAGACACTCACAGAGTTAGGTTCATTCACATTGATCTCCACACACAAACGCAATCTGAGCTCAGAGCACATACACACACATATACACACACCTCAGTGCACTTTCCTCTCTCACATTCATTCACATTGGAAAAGATCCAAGGCTCTAATTTTCTTATGATCTGACACCATTGTTGCTTCGATAATATACAGACAACGCTCTATTTCAACTAAACCCAAATTCCTTTACCCACAATGATTCCCAGAACCATTATGTCAGCGTTCTACATATTCCTCAGTCACAGACCCACAATGATTCCCTGAACCATCATGTCAACGTTCTACACACTCCTCAACAAATTGCCCAGATTCCCTGAACCAAAGTCAACTTTCAACATTTGTCCCAGAAGTCATGTCAACATTTGTCCAAGAAAGAAGAAGAAGAACAACAACAACAACCCGTTACTGTTCGTCCGTCCCATAATTAGCAATATTAATTCCTCTGTCTCACACAGCAACTAAGCCGAATTCAGTAAAAATTCCGTCACTCACCCGCACCTCCACCACAAACTTTGGAGAACCTCCCTCCTGGCCTCACTACACACCCAAAGAGCCTTGCCAGTCGCTCCGGGTTTGAGGACTTTCCTTTAACGTCTCTCAAGACGACGCGTACGGGTTTGCAGTCGGCGCCGATTCTCCAGGGAGTGCAGGTGAGATATTGGAACCCCGGACGATGCCCCCAATGTTGTAGGAATTTTGATTTTATATTCCTGGTGTTACCTTCTCAAAAAGAACTCAAACAGAGACAGAGGAATTAATGTCTAAGTAAAAGTCAGTTTACTTCATCTGCAGAGAAGGATCCTTGCACACAACAAGTCCAGTCAAACAAGGATAAGGACAGTTTCTGATTCTGTGGCTTATGTAGGAAAACGTTGTGACGTTCTTCTTCCCCCGTGCTGATTTACACATCATGATGTAATCTGGAAGACTCTTGCAGTTGCACGCAACCCACGTCAAGCCGCCCCTGAGGTGTGCGTACATCTCGCAGAGAAGACAGGTGATTCCTCTTTATCATATCTGCAGGCCGTCTTGTTCGCATTCCGGGCTCTCCCTTGCTCTCCTTCTTCTGTAAACACATAAACTAAGAGAGAGAGAAAGAACATCTTGCCCTTGTTATGGGCCCATCAGGTCCGCATGGCTCCAGATAAGCTATATGCCATGACGCACTGGTCAGATTTATGGAAACTTACAGTTATGCAGGCCCAGGCTAATCAGAGACATGCAAGGGTGCACACTGAGGCCTGAGAGAAACTAAGCAAGAGTAAAAGTAAGAGTAAGCAAGGATAAACAATTAATAATAATTAAGTGAATCAATATAAAAATGATTCCACAGCCACTGATGCAAACCATGCCGATTTTCCCCTGCTTTGATGGATTTGATGTCTTGCTAATTTGGGTTAAAGCTGAGTAAACTTTAAAAGCTAATAATCAACGAGCACACTTGTCATAATGTTTTTTGCCTTACCAGAGATGTAGGGAGAAAAACCCTATTCCAGTAGCCAAAGTAAACCAGTCAAAAATGTCAAATATGTTGGTACACAATTGAGCTTCCCTTCAAGTTTTCTGCCACGCATTTTTTATTTTTACTGTGTATGCGCATGAGTGCACCACTTATGTGCACCCCTGATTATGACCTTAGGTAAAACTTTGAACAGGAGAGCCAGCTGGTTCATTAAGCAGCAAGGAGCTGTCATGTTGTGCTACACACCAGGTCTCACGAGATTAGGGATCACAATGTCATTATATAGGATTCTAAACGACGGCTGAATTCCTTAAAAGATGAATCTGCACGTAAATCAATGGGAGGGAATCATGTGTTTTTAACATCTGATGACTATAATAGACCCTTTCAGTTTAAGGGCATGAAAAAGCGTGATTTGGAGTGCATGAACACTGAACATTTTGTATGGCAGAAGAAAAACTGGAGACCGTTAAAAAGCCTGCCGTCAGCGAGAGGAGAGCAATGTCTCAACTCAGGGTTTGTGAATTGAGACTGACATGCAAAGATTTGGATGTACCACACTCTAAGCTCAAAAAGGGAGAAGCAATAATTGTTGAAGCAGTAATTGAAAAACATCTGCTATCAAAACAAAAATTTGCACATGACAGGCGCATCCCCATTTGCAGTCCGCTCATTCTGAAATACCACGATAATTGGGTCACGTAAAACATCCAAAAAGTAGGTTGACTTGGTTTTGATTTCACTGCCTGCAATAATCATTTGGTTTCTTTGTGATTTCGATCACATAATTACTTGCTATATACAGCCAACAAAATTGAATTGCTAGCGTAACGTAAGACCCAACCAGTGTAATAGTGTTCAAGTAAGTTACATTTAATCTTCTAAGTGCTTTACCTCGAACACAATTTTTTGAATGAAACCTTAACACTCATGAGCATTATGACAAAACAAATCAACTGTCCTACTCCCCGGTGAGTTATTAATCTAACTGAAAAGGGGCATGTAACAAAAAGACAATAATTTCTCATTCCCAAAGGAAAGCATAAATCATGCCATCAACATAGGATACACTGAGCCCCATCAAATTCACCTCTGAATTCAGATATTCACAGTATTGTAATAACATCTGAATATCTGATGTCACTGAACTGTTCGATAACTAGTGAGGGTCATTCCACGCCAAGTGGAAACGCTTAAGGTACCTTTTGGGCCATCATGGTCTCAGATTTTTCTCTAACTTTGTATATTTGTTCATTTGAACTCAAATGATAGGTATCTCCAATTTTTTCACAAACAGCCCACTGGTATGGATTTTATGGGCCTCTGAAAAAATGGCCTATAGGGGGTGATTTTCAAAAAAGCTGTAGAAAAAGTCTTATATCTTTGATTCTATGACAGATACAGATCTGGAAGGTGGCTTGATCCTTGACATGAACCTTGCTCTAGGCTGACAATCTTAAAAGTTGCCTGTATCAATGGTGAATGCCATGGAAATTAAGGTCAAAGAGCCCAAGTTTAAGGGCCTGGCTCGCCCCCGGGGGAAAATTGCACTGACATCACTTTGCACCTGAGCAGTGTCTAATGACCTGAATTACACTGCTATGGCCCAAAAATCCAGTATATATGCCTGTTTCCCACCAAAAAGCTGGCCTAAAAAGTTGTAAAAATCATTTTTTTTCTTTGCATTGAAATGTACATGGCAATGTACTATTATGTGCTGAAAATAAAGAAACCCGCTTGAACATCATGTGGGTTACTTTATTTGAGCTGAAAGCCTGATATTGATATTCTTTGCAATTGTAGTGACCTTATTAGGGTATTCCATGCCAAGTGGAAACACACCTCAGCCATCATGGTCTTGGATTTTACTTTAACTTTGTCTGTTTGTTCATTTTGGCCCAAATAATGGATCTCTCAGATTTTTTTTTTGCCAACTGCCCTCTGGTATTGGTTTTATGGACCTCTGAAGAAATGGCCTGTAGGGGGCGCTTTTCAAAACATGCTGTGGAAAAACCCTTATATCTCTGGCCCTATTACTGAAACAGGTCTGGGGTTTGGATGGATTTGTAATGTGAGGCTTCCTCTAGCACCACCATCATTTACAATGGTTGTATCTGTACTTTTTTCCATGCAAACTGTGATTGGGCAAATTTGAGATTTTTCACTTTTTGTGTCTGTTTTTGTGGTGAAAAAAGCCTATATACTGGACTGATGGTGCTTTCCAGTATAATTCAGGTCACCTGACATGCAACAGGTGAAAATTCATAATGATGCAACTTTTCCCCGGGGATGGCCAGACCCCTTGAACTTGTGACTTTTTCAGTTGTAAGCAACTTTGAAAGGGTTAATCTGATAAACTATCATGTTCTGATTTAATTTTTTAATAAAAGTGTCAACAATCTATCTGAAATAAAAAGTTTATTTTGTCGCTTCTTCAGTATCACCAGTAATTGGTGAGTAATAAGGGTAAAAAAAGTGGAAAAAAATCTCAAATTTGCCCAATTTCAAACACAGTTTCCATGGAAACAAGAATATATACAACCATTGTAAGTGATAGTGGTGCTAGAGGAAGCCTCATATTACAAATCCATCCAAACCCCATACTTGTATCAGTAATAGGGCCAGAGGTATAAGGGTTTTTCTACATCATGTTTTGAGAACTGCCCCCTGTAGGGTATTTCTTCAAAGGTCCATAAAACCAATAACAGTGGGCAGTTTGCAAAAAAAATCAGAGATATCCATTATTTGGGCCAAAATGAACAACTAGACAAAGTTAAAGTAAAATCCAAGATCATGATGGCCCAGGTGCGTTTCCACTTGGCATGGAATGACCCGTGAGGAAAGCTCACCTCACCCTTTTACAACGTGACATGTTTTTCTCCACGGCAGCAAAGTGAAGTCTTGAACTTTGATGGAGGTGTAGCTTCTTCTCCTTAGTCCAGCCGTGCTGAGCACACAACTTTCGCAAATGGAAAACAATAAAACTATTTTAACAAAGACTTCAGTGTCAATGTGAAACTAAACGAAATATCTTCTTACTTCTCTGTTTACTTCATACACATGAGCACTCCCCAGGCGCTGCCATCATCTCCCTCCCTCATTCCCGGTCAGTTTCTCAGTAGTCCCTCCCCCTCCAAACTCCCCATTGGATGGCGCAGAAACATTTGCGGTCACTGATTGGCTGACTGTAAAGCCATGTCCAAGGCTGCTGTTGAATGCGGATTCTTGACTGGGGATATCTCTGCAGTAAAAGTAGCAAGTGCATAAGGTTATGTCCACACTCTGAGTGCACCCTTACATTCCCCCCTTTCAAACCCTGCCAGATATACCCGAGTTCCTTGACAGTCCTTAAAGTCCATTTTCTCTTCAGGAACACCAAAACAGAGGCATATCAGAGATACATGTACCTTCGCCCATCAACATGGAAGACATGGAACACATTCATATAACATACAATCATCATAACGTGCTGCACACCCCTACTTCATCACAAAATCTTTGAATCTACTAGGGGGCTGACCTCTAGTGCTCCTCTGGGGTCTGTGGAACCTCTGCACATTATCACTATCATTCTCAGATAGATCAGCATCATCTGATTGTGCTTCCTCACGCGACTCACCCTCCTTAGTGCTTAAGACCCCACCCTGTTCACTCTGCCTACTCCTCACCTCCTCCTCATCAGTGTCATTTTGGAAGCTTTGGTGGGAGTGTGTGGGGGGCCTGGGGTAGTGTGGGAGTAGTTACGGGGGACACAGATCATGTCATAGTAATTAGACTCATCAAATTCCTGGAGGGGAGCCCCCTGCTCTCGTGTGGGGTTAGTCAGGGTAGGGGCCTCAAATATATAAGGTTTCATCTGATCCCTATGTAACACCTTAGTAGGGTCTCCAGCCTCAGGCTTGATAGTAAACACGAGCATGTCCGGATGGCTTCGGGCAACGACAAGGTAGGGGTCTGGTTCCCATCTGTCCTGGATCTTGTTCCTGCCACATGGCTCCTGGTTCCTCAGAGGGACCCTATCCCCGGGCCAGATGAGCGCACTGTGGGCACGTCAATCATACAGTCTCTCGTGGTGATTTAACATCCAGTCGCCCAGATTCTCTGCATCACTGTCACCAAGATCCATGCCCCCTAGAACATTCCGGGGCAATCGCACGTCTCTTCAGAAAAGCAGATTGGGAGTACCCGGTAGATGAATGAATGTGGCTACTGTAGGCAAGCACTAATTCAGGCAGGTGCTCTCTCTAGTTCTTCTTCTTGCTTGCGGCGAAGCGTCCGCAGCATCTCGTGCATTGTGCGATTAAATCTTTCACATTGGAAGTTGCCCTGCAGATGGGAGGGTGTTGTTCTGCTTTTGGCAATGCCATAAATGCGACAGTGTTCCTTTATCAGGCTGGCCTCAAAGTTGCGGCCTTGGTCGGCATGTAGTCGGGCGGGACACCCATGATAGATAAACTAATGTTTGACTAGGGCAGCTGCTGTTGTGCGTGCTGACTAGTCCTTGGTAGATACAGCCACAGTAAATCACGTGAACATGTCAGTGAGGACTAGCGCATTTTCATACCCCCAAGTAGATTGCTCTAAAAAGGTATAGTCCATGGCAAGGACCTCCAAGGGTGCAGTGACATTACTACACACTATTTGGTCTTGCGTCTTCGGAAACACATCTTCAGCTAAAATGCACCTCATTGTTGCACCCAAGTTTGCACGTCCTTAGACATCGAGGGCCAAAAATAGCCCCACCTCAACTTGGCTAAAGTACCAAGTGGCCCCCATAGTCATGGCTGGTCTCATAGATACAGCATTGTAGTGACTTAGGCACTATCAGTTGACAGATGTTCCCCCATCACGTGGGTCTTGCAAACATCTGACCAGCACCCCTCACTGGAGTTTCAACCTTTACCATTGTCCAAACAATTTTCTCTGGGACCAGCCCATGTCTTGCAACCGTAGCTTGGTAGGCTCACAACCCACCTTCACAGCCTCCAGAACAGGACCAAGGTTCTGGTCTCGCATCTGGAGTTCCTGAACCTCCTCCCAGTTGTGACCACAAACTCAGCTTCTAACAGCAGCCTGGGAAGCCTGAATCCCATGCAGTTCCCTCACTTTGTCCTCCTTAATAACCAAGAAGTCCTTACCAGTGTCATCTGTCTCTGGTACGATGGCTACAAGGAGACGAGATAGCACATCTGCATTCTGGTTAGATTTTCCCGGCCTATAACCTCCAAGTTGAATTCGGCTAGCTGGGCCACCCACCTTTGTTCGATATCCCCAAGGTTGGTGGTCTCTAGGTGCTGAAGAGGATTATGATCTGTTATGACTGTGAAGTTAGCATACATTAGCAAGTCACAGACACTTCTCTGTGACTGCTCATTTAAGGGCAAGCAGTTCTAATTTAAATGCGCTATAGTTCCTATCATTTCTCTCCGAACCCCGTAGACCCCTACTTGCGGAGACTATTATGCGCTCGACACCATCCTGACATTGACTTAGCACAGCTCCAAGTCCCTGACGACTTTTGTCAGTGGTGACAATGAAAGGGAGACGATAATCGGGGTAAGCCAACACAGGGGGAGCCATTAGACAAGCTCTCAACTGGTCAAAAGCAATTTGACATTCTTCACCCCATGCAAAAGGCTGCTGTCCTGCTCTCATGTCCCCCTTTTTAGCCTTACTCAGCAAGGCATGTAAGTGCTTAGCAATCTGCGCGAAGTTGGGAACGAAACGGTGGCAATAGAACATGAAGCCTACAACCTGCCTCACATCTCTCACTGATCGAGGAGTAGGCCAATTTTCCAAGACACTGACTTTCTCATTGTCCACTTGAACCCCTGTTGCCGACACTACGTGCCCGAGGAACTTAACCTCCGTTCTGAGAAGAAAACATTTCTTCGGGTTCAACTTTAAACCATGATCACGGAGGTGATTAAACACCAAGTCCAGCTTTTCCAGGTGGCTGCTGAAGTCTTTAGAGAATACTAAAACATCGTCTAAATAGACAAGCAGAACAGCAAACGCCAAATCCCCCAAGACTGACTCCATAAGGTGTTGAAAACTCGCCGGGGTATTGCATAGCCAAAAAGGCATGCATGTCCACTGGAACGACCCAAATGGCGTGGTCACTGCCGTCTTCTCCTAGTCTTTCTCCTCGACAGCCACCTGGAAGTAGCCTGAAGTGAGATCGAGAGATGAGAAGAGCCGTGCTTGTCCTATTGCATCTAAGGATTCTTTCACTCTGGGGAGCGGGTCTGCATCTTTATGGGTTACATTATTTAACTTCCTATAGTCACAGCAGAACCTAACGGACCCATCCTTTTTCATTACAATCACCGCCAGAGAAGCTCATTGGCTACAACTCTCTTTTAGAATGCCCTGTGCTACAAGATCTTGCACATGGCACTTCACCTCTTGAAACACATGAGGTGGAATCCATCTGTGTCACTGATTTATAGGACGGGCATCACCTGTTGGGATTCTGTGCTTAACAGTAGTAGTGTACCCATAATCTCCGCCCACCTGGGAGAACACGTCAGAATGCTTCTGTAGGAGTGGGTCAAGTTTGTGAACGTCATTATGTGTCAGCCCCTGCAGGTTAGCTTGAACGGGCACAGATAACACCCCAGCGTTGCCATTCTCACAGGCTTTCTCACCCTCACAGGCTTTAACACAGACTTCTCCATCAGCCTCTTTGAACATTAGCCTGTTCTCAGGGAGAACCTTCTCCGGCCTGCTAAGCTCCGCCACTCTCGACTTAGGGGGCAGTATGACTGGCTCCTAACGTGTATTGAGCTGTCACACCGACACCTTCCCCTCTCCAGTGTGGGTCAGGACATTGGCAACTAACAGCCCATGAGGCATGCTAACGGTTAGTGAAACTTCAACTAACACCTGACAGTGCATTTTTGGGGGAACCGTGCAGCGGCCCTCAATGACTACTTCACTGCGTTGGGGCACCACGACTGGCTGGCGCCCTGCTACTTTAACATAGCCTATCTCGCCCTTTGGACCCACAATCTGCTCTTCCTTCACCATCTCTACAAACACACGGCGCAAATTCCCTACTCCAGCCGTTTGCTGGTGATGATCCATCATCTGGATACCTTGCATATCATTAAAGAGGTTCGTAAAGGACATTCATCTCCAGTATGCCAGGCACGTGATTAAGCCCCTTTTCACTAGTTGCACCTTCCCTAAGCACAAACATACATTTGCCTGTGTGCTTTTTACCGAAGCATTCAACGTCAGTGTACTGACAGCCAAGGACTGGAATGTCAAGCCCATTAGCCGCAGTGAGCTTAACCCATTTTGCTGGGGACAGTGAAATACTATTAAAGTGCTTTTTGAAGTGGTCTTCAGACATTGTTGTGACCTCTGAACCAGTGTCTAGCAGACAGCATGTCTTCACACCATCAATGATGGCGTCAGTCGTGAAGCAGTGGCCGAAAGCACCCATCGGCCAGGGCTTTCAAAAGTAGCCGGCCACCGGCGATAATCGCCCTCTCCTCGGGACATGGCGACCAGCTACTTGCGACTCTGATTCTCCATATCAAGAAATTCTTTCGGTCACCCTCCTCGTTTCTTTAACCCGGAGTTTAGCCGTATTTTCAATGAAAGGAGGAGTCATTGCGTTATTTCCTTGCTTTGCTAAGCCATTATGGGTTCCTTCATCGCGCATGAACGAGCCTGGCGCAGTCTCCTTATGCTACGTTCATACAGTTTTGATAAAGACTTGAGGTGCTTGTGTAGGCAGACAATCAGTACATCACCTGCGTTTAAAAATGCGCATCGCCGTTTGACCTAGGATACAAGATGGCTGAACCCCTAAGTAAAATACTAAAAACCTCAACAATATTGTCCTTCTTTAACAAGGCAGGTAAAGATGCACTATGTCTTGCTAACATATCTAAAAAGAACCATCATTTCATATCGAACGTTTTGTTACCGGCAGTATACGGAACTGTTTCCTCCATGGGAAACTTTAATGCAGACATTCAATTGAAATTTCCCTTAAACTACAAATATAAAATGATGGTGTTAACTTATTAGTCAATGTAATGGTGTTAAAGTAAAGTGTAATGTCTTACCTATATTAGCAGATATCGTTTTAATCATTTACTGGAGCTTTGTCTTTGCATGAGTTGGAAAAAGTGTGCCAACACCTGTAATTCAGCTGTGCGTTATTCCCTGAGTGGAACACTCATAACTTAAGCTCCTCATTGCAAACTCATTTTGCAGAATGTTGACAAAGGTTGATCCTGAGTCGGCAAAATCAGCATCTATATTGGTTTTCTCTTTGCTCATAAATGGCATTAAAACACCTGAATAATAATTACCTCTGCCAACGAAGTTGGGGCGGAGGTTATGCTTTCGCCCCTGTTTATTTGTCTGTCTGTCTGTCTGTCTGTCTGTCTGAACAACATAACAAGTAAATAAAAGTAATGCACGGATTTGTCTGAAATTTTGTGGGTGGATTGCTATTACATCAAGGATGGACCTTATTGATTTTGACTGCGATCACTCAAACAATATGGCCGCCACGGCAGCCATGTTGAAATCCTATCACACGCGATAACTCCAAAAGTCATGCACGGATTTGTCTGAAATTTTGTGGGTGGATTGCTATTACATCAAGGATGGACCCTATTGATTTTGACCGCGATCAGTGAAACAAGGTTTGGTTTGCACTCTACGAGTGCCTCTAGTTTGGAAATGGTTTAGCGTTACATCTTTATGCGTACGGTCATGTTTCAGAGATCAGAAAAAACAGCTGCATTTTCTCCATGATTCTTACCGCGTTGGTGACCCACCCAGACACCCGACATTTCTGCTTCTCTAGTCCCTTGACCACAGCTTATGTCATACAATAGTCAATATTTTCTGTGGCTGGACAAAGCAGTATAAAAACAGTGTAAAACTAGCTATAAAGCAGTACAGTCAGTGAAAATACACACTCTTTAGGTGAGAAACACTGTCGCCAAACTGTGATTTAATCTTTCACACTGCTGTCTGGTCCAATTCACTTTCATATTCATTCATCTGAAATTTGACAAATAGACTCTAAAGCCTGTTTAAATTATTCAAACTCGCGCTTCGTTCTGGGGTGCTTTTCCCGAAATCACAGATGCTAACTTACATGGTTGGACCCATACCATTGACTGTCAATGGACGAACTACGCTTTAGGGAAATGTAGCCCTGATCATCCATTTCTATGCCCGTAAAAATGCTGGGAAGTGGGTCAGGCCGAAAGTGTCTCACTCAGGGAATGGTTATCGAACGGCGTCCCACTCAGGACACCTATGTTAACATGTTAATGCTGTAACGGCTTCGCCAGCCGAATGCCGTAAGGCTACCTGGCTATGCATTAAAATGAGAGCTGGACTCAAGTGCAGGGTTGGATCTGGTTAGGTTTTTAATATTCGTTAACGACACTATTGTTCACAGATAAAGAACATAAGATTGTTAGTTACACATTTTGCGAATTCAGAAAATACATCGGTCTAACAAAACAACATCGGCATGATTGCCGCAAGACTCAGCAACCACTGAGTGTGAAGCCTTGTCTTTAAGGGGACCTATAGCTAAGCAAAATACAAATTTTGGTTCAAAATTTTAGTTTTGAGGTAAGAATATGAAGTGGTCCTTCAAATAGTCTACTTTCAGGACTCACTTTCTGCCTCATTGGTCTTAAACTTGCTCTAAAATTGTTCTGAAATTACTCTTTTACACCAAAAAGCACTTTGAAACCTTGATAAAAATACAGATGATTTTCAACAAGAAAATACAGATTTCTCAGCAACTGTACATCCAATTAACATCATATTTGGCAGTTTTCTTCATTTTGTGATGATCTATGTCTGTACAGAGCTCTTTTTGCAATCTGTACCTCTGAATATGAGTAAATCAAAATATGCATATTTAATTAGCTGTTTCCTGCCAAAATTGATTAAGGGGGGTCAAAATCAATACTAGAACATAGAAACCTGGAAAAACAGCTTTGTAGTGACATTAAGAATGTTTTTTCCTTCACATTACAGCTGAAAATATAACCAAAAACTGTTTAGTTATCTCAATAACTGTGTTTCTCTAAGTATCTATATATTCATTAAAACAGCCATTGCCATGGCAACCACTGATGTGATGCTCCAGAAACTCAGTGTTTTAAGTTGCAATTTCTAAATAGAATTATTTTGATCATAATTCTTAGTTAAAAAAGTGAAATCTTGGAAAAATGTTTGCTTAACCATAAGTTCCCTTAATAGCACACACTGAAGATTAGCAACTGGTGCAAGTAATCATTGAATAATTGGAGAGAGCATGAAGTCCAGGGCTTAACAGCCCCTGGGCTGAGGGATTGAGGCAGAGCCTCACAAATACAAGTTACTTCTATAGCACTATGTGACACAAATTTTTTTCCTGGATTGTGTGGGCCATTTCTTTATTGCTTTTGTTTTAAAAGAATAGAAAATGCCCAATATTTCCTTTTTGCTTTTTTTTGAAAAAAGTAAAAATGGAAAAGGAAAATGCCCAATTTGAACCATTTCCTTCGAGGATTAAAGTTCTTTAGCTTTTTGAAAAATGAGACCTGGATAAGTTGGGAAATGATTTTGAACAGTAGACTACAAATTTGCTGAAATGTCATATATTTTCTGTGTAAAAATGGAAAAGGAGGTTTTGCAGGGCCATTTTATCAAGCATGTATCACATGACCAAACTTTTCCCAGATAGAACCTGTTCCTAATATTTAATTTCAGAACCATCTTCTGCTTATATGTACTGAGACTATTGTAGGACTACATTTTTGTAAAATGGGACTGTCCAGAAAATAGATTTGAAATATGAAATTTGCATACAGGACGTGAACTGTGACCTATTAAGTGATTTCAAGATTTTTGCGGGACAAGGCCTCGAAAAGTCCATATTTAAACCCAAAATGATTGCTCTGAAAAACCAGATGATTTTTATTGGCTACATAACAACATGATGGAAATTTTGATACCAAACATAAGTATATGTGTGAAAAACTGAAGAAGTTTCAGACAATTTTCCACTGAAAAATGCGTCTGTCTTGACCAAAATTGATGCAAAACGTAAAGTTCATCTTGAAAAACAACCAGGTTCCTATGAAAACACAACTAAGATATTTTCACAAAAGTTGCCTCATATAGTTGGCTAAATAATGTGCAAGTGTCATTAAATTGTGAGACGGGTAACATGGATCCGGATTCCGAAAATTGGAACCACCGCTTCACTTTTTCCACATTTTGTTATGTTACAACCTTATTCCAAAATGGATTAAATTCATTTTTTCAATAAAATTCTACTCACAATACCCCATAATGACAATGAGAGAAAAGTTTTTTTAGAGAATTTTGCAAATTTATTAAAAATAAATAATAAGAAATCACTTGTACATAAGTGTTCACAGCCTTTGCCATGAAGCTCAAAATTGAGCTCAGGTGCATCCTGTTTCCACTGATCAACTTTGAGATGTTTCTACAGCTTAACTGGGGTCCACCTGTGGTAAACTCAGTTGATTGGACATGATTTGGAAAGGCACACACCTGTTTATATAAGGTCCCACAGTTGACAGTGCATGTCAGAGCACAAATCAAACATGAAGTCAAAGGAATTGTCTCAAGGCACAAATCTGGGGAAGGGTACAGGAAGAAGTTCGGAACCACCAGAACTCTTCCTAGAGCTGGCCGCCTGTCTAAACTGAGCGATTGGGGGAGAAGGGCCTTAGTCAGGGAGGTGACCAAGAACCCGATGGTCAGTCTGTCAGAGCTCCAGCGTTCCTCTGTGGAGAGAGGAGAACCTTCCAGAAGGACAACTACCTCTGGAGCAATCCACCAATCCAGGCCGGTATGGTAGAGTGGCCAGATAGAAGCCACTCCTTACTAAAAGGCACATGGCAGCCCGCCTGAAGTTTGCCAACAGGCACCTGAAGGACTCTCAGACCATGAGAAACAAAATTCTCTGGTCTGATGAGACAAAGATTGAACTCTTTGGCATGAATGCCAGGCATCATGTTTGGAGGAAACCAGGCATCACTCATCACCTGGCCAATACTATCCCTACAGTGAAGCATGGTGGTGGCAGCATCATGCTGTGGGGATGTTTTCAGTGGCAGGAACTGGGAGACTAGTCAGGATTGAGGCAAAGATGAATACAACAATGTACAGAGACATCCTGGATGAAAACCTGCTCCAGAGCGCTCTTGACCTCAGACTGGGGGCGACGGTTCATCTTTCAGCAGGACAATGACCCTAAGCACACAGCCAAGATATCGAAAGAGTGGCTTCAGGACAACTCTGAATGTCCTTGAGTGGCCCAGCCAGAGCCCAGACTTGAATCCAATTGAACATCTCTGGAGAGATCTGAAAATGGCTGTGCACTGATGCTCCCCATCCAATCTGATGGAGCTTGAGAGGTACTACAAAGAGGAATGGGCAAAACTGCCCAAAGATGGGGGTGCCAAGCTTGTGGCATAATATTCAAAGACTTGAGGCTGTAATTGCTGCCAAAGGTGCATCAAAGTATTGAGCAAAGGCTGTGAATACTTATGTACATGTGATTTATTTGTTTTGAATAAATCTGCAAAAGTCTCGAACTTTTTTCACATTGCCATTATGGGGTATTGTGTGTAGAATTTTACGGAAAAAAATGAATTTAATCCATTTTGGAATAAGGCTGTAACATAACAAAATGTGGAAAAAGTGAAGCGCTGTGAATGAATGGTTTCAATTTTCGCAATCTGGATCCATGTTACCGGTCTCACAATTTAACGATACTCGCACATTATTTGGCCAACTATATGAGGCAACTTTTGTGAAAATATCTTAGGTGTGTTTTCATAGGAACATTCTTGTTTTTCAAGATGAACATTATGTTTTGCGTCAATTTTGGTCAAGACAGATGCATTTTTCAATGGAAAATTGTCTGAAACTTCTTCAGTTTTTGTTAGGAAGAGGTCAGGGGACACGAGATGCAGGATCCAAAGTGTTTATTAAAACACTAGGAGAAAATGGGCACACAGGCCAGAAACAAAACACCTTGCACAAGCACTGAATGATTGGGAAAACTAAAGTACACTGCCAAAGGCAGGGAGAAACAGAAATACTCACTCCAAGGGTGGATAAACTAGAAAAACAAAAACTGAACTTAACTACACTGACGGACACACTGGGAGACATAAACAAGGGGCAGACAAGACGTGGGCGCAGCAAAATACAAGACTCGGGAATCATACAAAGGAAATACTCGGAAGGCACAAGGAGCTGAGATTTCACCATGCAGATCAAGTCTAGCAAAGTTCCGTCTGATGTCTCCTCCCATCTCTGCCACATAAATAGCCACGAGAGGAGGCGGGGACTCGGAACGCAATCTCGATTGGAACAGAAACACATGGGATTAATAAACAAATTAACGAGGACCGGGTAAACCATAATGACTCGAGACAAGACGCTGAGACCATCAATCAAACTAGACAGTTAGATTAAGGTAATCTAAACGTGACGAGTAAAAAGCACCACGAGAGAAGCAAGGAAAGCACAGCTTTAAATGCAGTTAATCAGGGAAAGCTTGGGCAGGAATTACTAAAGCTAGAAACACTCGCACTCGCTAATGAGTTAATAAAGGTTAATACTACGTGACGAAATATTTACAATCACCCTCAAATAAGTGCTGGTTAGTAATTATCCTATCAGAGAACGCATTCACTCAGTTTAGCGAGACCCAGAATTAAGCACAGGTGGAAACAATGAATGAAATACCACAGCCGAAACCGAAAGAGGAAACGTGATTGGACAACGAGGCGCAGGCATGCTGAAGGCTGTCACGCGACATCACTGGAGATTGGCGGAGAGGGAATCGATCATCAGACGGCAGAATGAAAGCTGAAAAATAAAACGAAAGTAAGGCACGGGAGAAAAAGCACAAGCACAAAGACGAAACAGCACACATGAGGCAGAACCATAACAGTTTTTCACACATACTTATGTTTAGTATCAAAATGTTCGTCATGTTGTTTTGTAGCCATTAAACGGCATCTGGTTTTTCAGAACGATCATTTATTATGGGTTTAAATATGGACTTTCCGAGGCCTTGTCCCACAAATCTTGAAATCACTAAATAGGTTACAGTTCACTTCCTGTATGTAAATTTCACATTTCAAATCTATTTTCTGGACAGACCCACAAGTAGGTACATATAAGCATAAGATGGTTCAAATTTGGGCTGTGGGCAAATTTGTCTATACCCTGCAAAGCCTCCTTTGCACATTTTCATTTACATAAGGTGAGAAAAAAAATTAAATTTTATTAAATTTGTATAATATCAAATCTTCCTATTTAAATGAGCAAAAATTTTCTGTCTTACCATCTTGAGCTTTTTTTTTTTTTTTTTTTTTTTTTTTTTTTTGCAGTGTTGATAAAATGAGGTGCCTGGTGTGTTGATCCTCCACAGGCATGCCAAAATATACCTTGTTCACTTCATACATTTCAACAGTTGCAGTCACAGAGTACTTTTTTGCTCTTATTTTGATAAATTGGTCACATACATTGCAGAATGCATCTAGAGAATGCTTGCAGCTTAATGATGCCAGCTCTGAACAATTAAAAGATGTCTACATGTTTCCTTAGGCAGTTCGAACTAAACTGAGTGGTGAGCTGCTGTATATGTATTACTATGGAAAGATCTAGAAAAATTTAAAAGGTTCTTGAAATACTTGTAAGTTCTACAACTTCCTAGAAAATTCTTGAAACTTTTTGGAAGTTGCACAACATTCTGGAAAGTCTTAAATGCTTGTAAACTCAAGAAAATTCTCTGTAAGCAAACCAGCACTATATCTACCTTTAATGTCCTGGAAAATGGCTAATGAATTTTTCAAATGTATCCAAGTCACAAAAGCAAAGTTTGATAGGTCTTTTCCTTTTACTTTAGGTATAAGCAACTGGGGAAAAACACTTTCTACCCAGGAACAGGAAAAAGCTAAAATTTTGTTGCATTATGTAATGGGAAATATGTTACAGTCAGATCATGAAACCAGTCATTTCTTGAAATGACAAAAAAAATTTCATTTCATGAAATGACTTAAGTATGATGCCAGCCATTTCATGAAATGTTCTAAAATTTTATTTTGAAAATAAACTGAAATACGATGGTATTCTAAATGCTTCAAGTTTCTGATTTCACTGAAGCTATTTTCCCCTTCTCTGTGAAGCTCAAATCTTGAATTATAAAGCCTTAAACAGGGGAACACATACATTTCCTGATTTTGCTTCTGCACAAAGGGGTTTGTTGCATGTTTCTAATTCTAATAACTGATCAGAAGTGACAATACATGTATACAGTAATGTATCATGAGCAAATAATGACAAGCATCCTCAAAAATATATGTTAAAACTAAAAAAATATTGAACTTACATTACCAAATGACAAGGAAATTAGACACTTAGAAGGCACCAGAATGCATCACAGAGCTTAAAATTTTTAAAATTCTAATGGTAAAATGCCCCTTGGAGGGCTTTGCGCCCTCAATGCTTGGATTCTCAGCACCTCCACCGACCGGCCATAACCGCCTACTCTACTCTGCCAGCTGCCTATTCCAAAAACTTTTGAAAGCCCTGCATCGGTGTAGCTCTGTGTTAAGTTATGTTTACGGAGGTAGGTGTGAATGGGCCCCCCGTAGCAGTGCTAATGGTTCCTTCCACCTGACCATCATGTTCCTCACTCGAGACATCAGACACAATAGCGTTTGTCTGACTCCGTTTTCCCCGGCTCCTCTCACATTCCTGACTTATGTGCCTCGGCTCCCCACAGGTATAGCAAACCAGTTTCCCACTCTCATCTCTCTGTGGAGGTCTTTGCTGTCTGGGCTTGGGAGTGCTACGCTTGTCACTCCCCTGCACTACTCTGTTGTTCTTGCCTTGCAGTTAATTTCTGGATAGATTCATATAGTGACTGTAGAGACAAGGCTGAAGCGGTCTCTTGAGTAGCTACACTGTTTACAGCACGAGTCTGGTTCTTGTCACGAGTGATTTGAGAGGTCTCCTCCTCCTCTGACCAGTCAATTGCTGTCTTCATCAGTGCATTGAATGTCAGTCCTGGCTGCTCTTTTGCCTGTCTTATTTCTCTTCTAAGATTACCATCCCTGAGGCCGAGGACAACTGTTCTTTTAACATGGCATCAGAGTCTGAGGGGCACTTGGAATCACGGTGCTTTAAGTGGTGAATCTTCTCCTGTAGGTCGTATCATCCTTCTTGCCAGCGTGCAGAAAATATACGCAGTGTCTTGGCCCGCTACACTGTCTTTCAAGCTGTGTGATTTAAAAATGTGCAAATTTTCCGAAAAATCTTGTTTCTCTGCCGTCGTCTTCGCTGCTAACGAATAGGGTATGGTTTGTTTTGACAGAAACAACTCCATGATACTCCCGTTTTCCACCGTGGGTGAATGAATAATGCAGCTTTCAGAGCTTTGTTGTAGCAGGATCACGTAAGTAATTCCAGGATAACTGTGTTTTTTTTTTTCATTGGTTGTTGCCCTAAATCTTACCCAGATACGATAGTGCTATTATCTGATTGGCTATTGTGTAGCCCCTTTCCTTTTTTTGATTGGCTGACAGGTGGCAAGCTGCCACCGAGAACTCCAGGGGAGACGTGTTTGATTCCTGCGCTTATAGGCCTACTGTTGGAAATTGTTTTCTTTTTAATCATTTTTTTTGTGCGAGAAATATTATGTGTGGCGTAAGTGCATGACATACGACTGAAATGAGTGACAATCACGCTCTGCTTGTGTTTTCCTGAGTTCACATCAGAACCAAAGCCTTTGCAAGTTTTCCTTTAGCTACAGTGTTCCCAGGTATTATTTCAAGAGATTTTACATCCAACATTTGTATTCTAGGTGAGTATATCTATCCTTAAACAAGGCCATCTAGACTGTCGAATAGGCCTCAAAAAACCATAAATTGCCGGAGTTTGCGGGGGGCTTTGCCTGGACCCCGTTGGGGGCCTCCGCGGCCCCCAAACCCCCAGCCAGTTTGGGTGATGACCCACCCCACTACGCTGTCAAAAATTTCTAGTGAGAACCCTGCATATCCATAGGACGGTATCCTCTCACCTGCTGCTTGTTTCCTATTGTAAAATTCCCTCAACCTAATGCCCATGGGAACTTTGCCTCCATAGACTTTGACAAGAATCTTGAAAACATTCTCAATGTCAGTCGAATCATCTTCAATGCTCAGTTTCAAAGTTACTTTGGCCTCACCTTTCAAATGTTGTTTGACTAACTCGAGTTTGTCTTCATCTGGAACTTTGCATACAGAAAAATGGGATTTACAGTGGGGTGCAAAAATTTGGCACCGTTTGACGCCGTGTACATGAGCAAAACATGCGTGCACACGGCCCCTACAGAAAACCCAGTTTTTGCCCATTTACACATGGCTGCCCTTACCGTGGTCGGTCAGCGACAGTCCCTGTTTTCCATTCTCAGACAGAAACAGAGAAATAAAGCGCCAAAAAATTACACAGAGGCAGGTGCCCACAATTAAAAGTGAAGAGTTCCTACTCCTGTTGATGGGCAAAAAATGGGTTTTCTGTAGGGGCCATGTGCACGCATGTTTTGCTCACGTAGACGGCGTCAATCGGTACTTGCGCTTACCCTCAATCGTCTCGGACCCCTCATGGCATGATCAGTTTTTGTTGCTGTCCGGAATCTGTCATGTACAGCCTGTAACCAGATGTGGCGCTCTTGAGCTGCCATCGTCACTCGTGGCTGCCCTAAGCGGGGTCGGTCAGTGACAGTGCCTGTGCTCCATTCTCGGATAGACAGCCGACTGATTGTTGAACGTTGACAGTGCAAATGACGCATCACCTCTCGGCGGCTGAGATCTGCCCGTAACATGCCAAAGGCTCTTTTTCTCTCTCCTGTGTCACTAGCTGTTCCATTTTCTTGATGCAGGAGCATTTTTGTTGGCTTTATGTAGGCTATTGACCACATCAAAAAGAACAAGTCAAGTGTCACTGTACACATCACAAACAGCTCAATGTTTGTTATTACTGAAGTGCTTGGCGCGTGCACGTGGCGCGCATCAGGATTACAATACCATGCGCTTTTCTTTATTTCCTCTCGTGCCTCACTGGAAAAGCAATAAAAATCAATCGATTCTTCAATTTGCCGCAAATACAGTACATACCTCACCTGTGCATTTTTCATGGTGCTGAGTATATATATATATATATATATATATATATATATGTGTGTGTGTGTGTGTGTGTGTGTGTGTGTGCGTAAATTCGGCATCTCCAATCTCATCCGAACCTGGAATGCCCAATTCGAGAACTATATACAACGCTTACTCGTATGCGACCCCTTGTTGCCAGCTCAGGAGAGAAAGATGGTTTGCGGCTCTCCTCCGAAGCACGCACCTGTCAGCCCCTGCATCTTTACACTCATTGGTCGAAACTTTCGCAAGTTCTGAACGAGGGCGGAGGATACCCAAATATGAGCAAGCTTAGAATCTCACTGACGAGCTCCTGGCTGGCCAACAGAAGGCGCTTGAGCAACGAACAAAGCAACCATTTTTAATATCCCTTCCTGGCAGTCCTTTCCCAATTTTCATCTCTGCAGCACTTTTAGCTAATCGTGCGCTAATCTGAAAAGGCTGCCGACCACTGCCAGTTGGCACGACCGGGGACCAAACCCGCGCCGTGGTAGTCACTACTGCTCCACGACTGCAGCACCTTAACTGAGTGAGCTAACCTGACAGCCAAAGGCCTACATTAGTGGCTATGGCGTGGGCAGCTTACACATCTGGAAAGGCATTATCAATGCTGAAAAGTATATAGAGATTTTACAACATATGCTCCCATCCAGACAACGTCTCTTTCAGGGAAGGCCTTGCATATTTCAGAAAAACAATGCCAAACCACATATTACATCCATCACAATAGCATGGCTTCGCAAAAGAAGAGTCTGAGTGCTGAACTGGCCTACCAATAGAAAACATTTGGCGCGTCATTAAACAAAAAATCCGGCAAAGAAGACCGAGAACTGTTGAGCAGCTAGAATCCTTCATCTTCAAGAATTGGACAACATTTCTCTCCCAATGCTTCAGCAATTGGTCTCCTCACTTCCCAGACATTTACAGCCTGAGGGGATACTGAACAATGGAAAGCATGGCCCTATCCCAACTTTTTTGAGATGTGTTGCTGCCATCAAATTCAAAATGAGGTAATATTTTTCAAGAAATGGTAAAATGTTACATTTTCAACATTGGATATGTTGTCTATGTTCTATTGTGAATAAAATGTGGGTTTATGAGATTTGAAAATCATTGCATTGGGTTTTTATTTACATTTAACACAGCATCCCAACTTTTTAGGAATTGGGATTGTAAAATGTATACTATTTTCTTTGCATTATTCTTAGACAGCATTTTTCAGTATAGCTCAATTGTTTTAAAGGTAAATGAGAACAAATGGAGGTCAAAGTGGCATGGATAACTTTGTTGAGTATACATCAAGATCAAGATCAAAATAGGCTATACTTTGTTGAACCTCATGGGAAAATTTGCCACTTACATTTAGGCGTGTTTAAATAGTGCTTGTCTTTTGGGCTGGGTGGAAAACTGCACCCACAAGAACAGGGGGAGGACCTGCAAACTCCATGCAAAGAGCTTCTTGCCTGTAGGGGGGAAGCATTATCGAAAACCATGCGCATCAGTGCAACTCAAACATCTAATTTGCACCTTTCACCGTTTGTGATCTGACCAACATCTTGCATAACACCTGCAATTTCCACAGACTTACAATGGTTACACTGGGGTATCCACATGAGGCAAAGGTGATGAATATTTTATTTAAGTCTAGCCTTAAGATGTTAACGTGATCAATGTGCCACACCTGTGCTGCGCTTTGGGGCACATGCAAACATAAACCAAACCAGCACTACACCTGGCAGAACAAAATTAACTTGGTCATGTGTCGGAGCAAATGTCATGTGAGTGAAGCTACAATGGCCTGGTGTGCTGCACTATCAAGCAACATCTGAAACTTTATCTGTAATGCTTTCAGTGAACTAGGCCTACGCTGTCGGTGGCCAACAGCAAGGGGTATATCCCCGAAATTCCCCAATCCTCGAAGCCCCCTTTATTAGATTCCCCTTTACTAGACCTACAATATGAGGCAAATTTGAGGTCTGTGTAAGTAATTGTTCCAGAGATATGGTTAAAAAAACTGATTTTTTCAATATATAGCGCCACCTGGTGGCAAACCCAGGAGTGCATACTTGCCCAAAATCTAATCAGTTCATCCTCTCTACCATATCTACCCATATCCTAAAAATGAGAAGCCAATGTTAAGTATTTTGTGAGTTATCGCGCTAACGGCTAAAATCTGCAGGCGCGGCGGGTGGGGCGAAACCATGATATCCTCGAAACTCTTATTTCGGGAATATAATTAGCTGTGGCACTGAAAGCAGTGAGCGAGAGCAGGATCCAGGCGCATTTGATTTGGTATTTTATTAACATGGCTGAAGCAGTGCTTCATAATTAGAAATACAAACACAGAGAAAGCAGTCCCCAGTACAAATACAAAATAAGCACTGTTAGGAACACTAACCGACTATACAATATAGCAGCAGTAGACAACTACAGTGCCGTGAAAAAGTATTTGCCCCCTTCCTGATTTCTTACTTTTTTCCATTTTTTTTTACACTTAAATGTTTCCGATCATCAAACAAATTTTAATTTAAGACAAAGTAATACAAAATGCAGTTTTAAATGATGATTTTATTTATTAAGGGGAAAAAGCTATCCAAATCTTCCTGGCCCTCTGTGAAAAAGTAATTGCCCCCCCTTGTTAAATCATGAATTAACTGTGATTAACCACATTTTTTGAGTCCAATTTCACTAGCCACACCCAGGACTGATTACTGCCAGACCTGTTGAATCAAGAAATCACTTCAATAGAACCTGTTTCAAAAAGTTAAGTAGTCTAAAAGATCTCAAAAAGCAACACATCATGCCGCGATCTTAAGAAATTCAAGAACAGATGAGAAACAAAGTAGTCCAAAAAGGTTCATACTGTCTGTAGTAACTAATTAGCCTTGACGTTCTTATTTTCTGACAGAAAAGGTTTTTATCCTACCTTGACATGTTTCGACGGAATACTCCCGTCTTCTTCAGAAGAAACAAAGTAATTGACATCTGTCAGTCTGGAAAGGGTTACAAAGCCATTTCTAAGGCTTTGGGACTCCAGTGAACCATGGTGAGAGCCATTATTCACAAATGGAGAAAACTTGGAACAGTGGTTAACCTTCCCAGGAGTGGCCAGCCTACCAAAATTACTCCAAGAGCGCATCGACAACTCATCCAGGAGGTCAAAAAACAACCCAGAACAACATCTAAAGAACTGCAAGCCTCACTTGCCTCAGTTAAAGTCAGTGTTCATGATTCAACAATAAGAAAGAGACTGGGCAAAAATGTCATCCATGGGAGAGTTCCAAGGCGAAATCCACTGCTGACCAAAAAGAACACAAAGGCTCATCTCACATTTGCCAAAAAACATCTTGATGATCCCAAAGACTTTTGGAAAAATATTCTGTGGACTGATGAGACAAAAGGTGAACTTTATGGAAAGTGCGCGTCCCGTTACATCTGCCGTAAAACTCACACAGCATTTCATGAAAAGAGCATCATACCAAAAGTCAAACATGGTGGTGGTATTGTGATGGTTTGGGGCTGCTTTGCTGCTTCAGGACCTGGACGACTTGTAGTAATTGATGGAACTATGAATTCTGCTCTCCACCGGAAAATCCTGAAGGAGAATGTCCAACCATCAGTTCATGACCTCAAGCTCAAGCGCTCTTGGGTTATGCAGCAGGACAATGATCCGAAACACACTAGCAAGTCCACCTCTGAATGGCTTAAAAAAAAAAAAAAACGAAGATTTTGGAGTGGCCAAGACTTAAATCCGCTTGAGATGCAGTGGCATGACCTTTAACAGGCTGTTCATGCTCAAAAACCCTCCAATGTGGCCAAATTAAAACAATTCTGCAAAGAAGAATGGGCTAAAATTCTTCCACAGCGATGTGAAAGACTCCTTGCCAGTTATCGCAAATGTTTGATTGCAGTTGTTGTTGCCAAGGGTGGCAAAAACAGTAATTAGGATTTAGGGGGCAATTACTTTTTCACATAGGGCCAGGTGGGTTTGGATAGCTATTTCCCCTTAATAAATGATTCATTATTTAAAAACTGCACTTTGTATTTACTCGGGTTATCATTGTCCAATATTAAAATTTGTTTGATGATCTGAAGCATTTAAGTGTGACAAATAGGCAAAAAAATAAGAAATCAGGAAGGGGGCAAATACTTTTTCACAGCACTGTATGTCTACACAGGCTGAATGGCAGAGGGTGAGTGAGACTTTGCTCCGCAGAGACTGCAGTGCGAACCTACTGTACTGTTCATGAAAAGACGGAAATCTAACTAGTTACAAGGCCGTGAGGATAAAATGAGAAAGACGGCAGTAACTAGTTAGGGACTGGTCGTCACGGTTGGCTGAGCAGCTCATGTATACATATTATCAGTAAATGTAGTCTGGTGCAAGGCTCGCCATCTGTTGTCTGCATGAGTCTAACCTTGTGTTAGTACACCATGCAGCTCAATAGCTCCATGTATTGTAATGTTATGTAGCCTTGCAGGATCAGATACTGGCCTTGGTAAACACTGGTCACCGACGACGAAAACAGCCGAACAGAAAAAAAGCCTGAATTATGAACCCCAGAAATGTGCAATTACGGCAAGAAGAATATTGACTATTAATATAAATGGGTGTACAGCAAGCATTAATTTACTATTTCACTTCGAGATGGCACTCTTGCATTTGCATTTCTGACATAAACCAGTACGTCAAAAGCACAATGTTATTAAATGTCCAACCAATAGTTTTCCAATAGGCTACTTGGGGATTCCATGTTATGATATTTTCTGTCAAGAAAAATTGGTATGTATTTTGCATGTAGTGTATATTCTGTAATAAGTGTTTTTCACTCATTTAGGATATTTGAAGCAGAATCACTGACATGTAGTCACTTCCTCTTTCACTTCTTGAATCTTACGTCAGTTCACACATTCCACTTGCTATTTCATACGCCTGCCCAGTTTTCTAAGTCAGTTTAAGTTAACATATTTAACTTATTTACTGCCGGATTAGCTCACTCGGTTGAAGCACCACATTGCGAAGCAGTAGTAACAACCGCGGCGCGGGTTTGATCCCGGTCGAACCAGCTGGCGGTGGTCAGCAGCTTTTTCAGAGCAGCACGCAATTGGCTTTCGCACTGCAGGGATGCAAATTGGGAAGGGACTGCCAGGTAGGGATATTAAAAATAGACGCTTTGTTCGTTGGTCGAGCGCCTCCTGTTAGAATCAGTAAGATTCTAAGCTTGCTTATGTTCAGGCATCCTCCGCCCTCGTTCTGAACTTGCGAATTTTCGACCTATGAGTGTATAGAAGCAGTAGTTGACAGGCGCATGTTTGGGAGGAGAGCTGCAAACCATCCCTCTCTCCCGAGTTGGAAACAAGGGGCCGCATACGAGCAAGCTTGCACATAGTTCTCGAATTAGGCATTCCAGATTTGGTTGGGATTGGAGATGCCAAATTTATTTTAAAAAAAAAACTTATATAATGGTTAAAATGCCAAGATGTGCCGCTGAGGTTTGCAGCAATATTCATTCGAATGCAGTGGCGGCTCCTGACAAAAAATTCAGGGGGGGCAACTTTTACGAATAATCACACCGATGAGCTATTTGTCAAATACATCAACAGACTGTGTCTCAATCTTTTTGGGCCTGTTAAATAAACTCATAATCATTGCCATTAGGTGGCAACATACAACAGAAAGAGCTGGACAGAAGTTAGCTAGTTAGAAGTTAGTCATTTCCCTTTATTACTCCACTTTCCGACTAATTCATATAATTCAAAATACCCATTTTGTGGAAGTAACATGCATAGACTGAGCGTAGAGATGGCACAAATACCGGAAGGTAGGTGGCAAGATCATCGCCTCAATTTACTTTATAGCAATGCCTGTTATGTCCACTAGAGAGCAGCACTGCAACCACACAGCAAAGTTTTCTTCTAGCTACTTGAGTTGCAATGATAAACTGTGGTGAAGAAAGTCACAGCCAGGAGCCGTCAACTCAAATGTAATGAATGGTTTAGCTCTACAATTAATCACTTCACTTATTGATGAAGAAGTGATATCTATTTGGGTGGCTACACGTTCCTACAGCCAAAGTAAAAAAAAAAAAAAAAAAAGTGACAAGACGGCGAGTTGCAATTCATCTGCAGGAAGTGATTAGCTAGCAAACTGCGTATCAAAATTATTTTGATTCAGTACATAGTCTGGCGAGCAGTTTCTTTGTTTTACACAATGGTAAAAACCCAGCCGTCACCCGCTCCACTACTGAATGATATCACATTAGCTGTGGGCAACAATCATTATTCAGTGCACGAAAGTACAGTCCCCAAGCTTCACTTCGCATGCTGGATATCAGCAATTCAGGGAACAAGATAAAGATCTCAGTCCAATCCTTCACAACCGCTGTAGCTGACAAGCTAAATATTTGCCACAAGAATATAGTCGGCTTAAGCTGAGGTTTTTACGGAAACTGGGATTACGATTATGCACCCTTCAATATTCACTAACGCTACTGGTGAACCCCTCCACTGCTCAATATCAATTTGTTGAAAAGTGCAAATGTTAGCCTGTATAACTGCTAAATGTGTGGGTATCAATATACATCCCGCATGTGACCGTAGATGGACACTAATTACATGGCAAACGCTGGTTACTTCACCGGAAAACTAAACTGACCACTGGCTGACAATGCTGCTTTCTGTCGGATCTCGAAAAAAACGTACTTGTTGGACGGATCTTTGAATTAACATTTCAGGGGACTGTATAATGTATAATACAGTGGGAACGGGATGGTCACCCGTCAGGCGCTTTTTATACAAAATGGTGTGAGCACACGTATATGCTCTTGGTGGATACTTCAGTCTCCGCGCGGATAGCCACTCCAAGCACCTACTCGCTGGCATCGAGTGTAGACTGTAAGGTGCTGGGCAAGGGCAATCTTTTCTAATCACCTTGTAAATAAGGCACTCTGTTTCCATACAAACGTTTTATGTTTTTTGAGTTATTGGTACAACCAACAACGGAACAAGTGGAGCC
This sequence comes from Gymnothorax javanicus, assembly GCA_029692085.1. Lineage (NCBI taxonomy): Eukaryota > Metazoa > Chordata > Actinopteri > Anguilliformes > Muraenidae > Gymnothorax > Gymnothorax javanicus. The sequence goes on along the minus strand of CM056193.1, from coordinate 36,406,664 downwards.
TGAACGCATTCAGCCTGCCTATCTCTCTTCAGTACAGCGAGCAGTGACCGGAAGTAGGATACCGTCTCCCACGACCAGCTCTGCCCACGACCACTGCTGTTACGTATGACAAAAGCACGTTCGGGCAAGCCCTCCCGGAACCCATTGAGATTGAATTGAAAGGCCTTGTACTGGCCAAAAAATGACGCTACACGAGAGTCAATGAGAGACCCTGGGGCAATTTTCAGTCTGAGTGACTATTGGAAACTTATGAACCCCAGAAACGTGCAATTACGGCATTATTGGAAACGCTAGTTTATCCTGATTGGACAATGCCATTCAAAGGGAGATCAAGCTGTAGAACAGTGGTGGACCCAGGAAAAAAAAAAAAACTCTTTTTCTCGTGGCAGTGCGTCGCCCAAACGCCCCAACGGACAATCCGCCTCTGTTCGAATGGCTGTAATAAAAAGTTTCATGCGCAAGTTATCCGTTCTGACAGCAGCCACATAATTAACAGCTGTACAAATCAAACTTGGAGATGCCTGGCTTGGTTTCTGCATCACAAAACATCCCACATCATTGTACATAAGGTAGATAACAGTTTTAACGCTATTAATTTTTTGAAGAACCATTATTTTAACTTTTCAGACCATCCCAATTTGCTTAAAGCAATAACTCATTTTTTTCTTCATTAAATGCATTCTTGGACCCTAGATCTTAACTGCCCAAAGACTAATGTCCCCCTGGCAGTAATACTTTGTATGGGCTCCACTCTCTAACAGCTCTGCTAGTGCCAATCCCTTGCCGCGCAGCAGCCCACCTGAAGAAATTTGCATATCCATCCCCCTCCTGGCTATATAATGGTGAGACCTCTTTCATTCGACTCCCTTAAATCTTCAGCCCCGAGGAAAATAATGCAACAAGACAGCTCACCATCGCAGTCTTCGAGCCCAGCTCAGACCGTCGCACTGAAGGAGCAGTGTGCGGGAGATCCATCCGCCGCCTTGGCGGTCCCGCCAAAGACCTGTGAGAGCTGCCCAGGCTGGGTGCTCGACCTGCACCGTCAGTGTGTCATCTGCCTCGGCGCGCGCCACGCACACCAAGCATTGCAGGAGCAGCCAGCACGCACAGTGTGCGCTGCGCTCCCCATGCCTATCCGGGAGAAAAGAGTGGCTCACTTCTCAACTAATGTACTTCTAGACAGAGCCATTAGTGAGCTAGTTAGTGAGCCCTCTGACTCCGAGGATGATGTATTGGACCTGGGCAGACGCCCAGAGCCCCTGCATGAATGGGCACCGGCGGAACTAAGAGATGACTACGCGGCCGTCCTGGAACTGGCGGCCATCCTGTCAGTTGTCCTCTACTCCCTCCAAGCCCGCGAGTGACCCCACTTAGCTGATGGAGTTTGGCGCATACAAGAAAGTGCGCCCGTCAGCACCTGTGGCGGTGGCCCCATGTTATCCAGTTTTCCAAGACTTCGTACAGAGCGCGTGGGCATCTCCGGTGAAAGTCCCACTCCCAGCTGTGCGGTTCCTCCCCTGCACAACTGTGGCGGGCTGGATGACTGAGTTCCTCGGCGGCGCCCCGCCTGTAGACACACCGCTATTAGACCAGCTCAGGCTGCAGCCCACAGTCCGGTCCCAGCAATGACCCCTCCCGCCTGCCCAGACGTGAGCAGGAGGCTAAGTTGACGGACAAGATGTTCATTGGCAGTGCACAGGTGGCATCTGCCATGAATATCGTTGGCTTGACAGGAAATGCTCTGGCAGAGCTGTCGCTCCTCGACGCCTGTCGGGAAGGGGACAACGTGGCTTGGCAGGACGCCCACCAGCTCGCTGGTGTGCTGCTCCGTACAGTCCAAGCGGCCTCAGTCCGTGTTGGGTGGGTCATGTCTCTGGCAGTGGTCTCCCTGCGTCAGATGTGGCTCAGTCAGACATCTCTAAAAGAACACCAGAAGGCACCGCTGCTCAACGCACTACTGTGCCTATCCTGTCTGTTTAGTCTGCCACTCGACGCTGCCATACAGGAGCAGGTGGAAAGGTGTTCGTCCAAAAACCAGCCGTGAACGCCATTTTCCATAGTCACTCCAGCCGGCGGGAAGATGCGTCCCTCGGCTGCGAAGAGGAGGCCGCCTCCCAGTGCTCCGTACCGCCTGCCGCCAGTCCGCGAGCCCAGTGCACAGCCTGCGATGCCTCCCCATCTGGCAGAGCGAGATGGGAAACAAGCGGGGAAGTCACGACCCGCTACAGCAGCATGGCGTGGCCCCCACCGCGACAAATGATGGTGTGCAGGGATGTGCGTTTCTGTTTGTGTCTGTAACGTCTTAAATAAAGACGATACCTTGTCACTAAAAGCGCAGCCCAATGCACGTCCCCACCCTTACACTGAATATGTTAGATGCATTCATTCAGTTAAGCACACCATTCCTTGGAAAGTTCCAGCCGGTTCTTTTCTGACCCCTCAGAAAAAATCCTCAACTCCTCCCCTCATAACGTCACGCTCCTCTGCTGAAAAACGGTAAAATAGAACGTGTTCGCGGGCAAATGCAGAATATGCAAATGAGCCACTATTGGCGCCATTTTCCATTGAGCCTAAGGTGGTTACTGCAGCGCAGTTTTCATTCAGATCGGCGTCTATTTTGACTAATATGAGTGCCTTAACTTCTTTTAACTCACCTTCACATGGTCAAGTGGCTATGAGCACTGAAGTTGACCATGTGGCGGATAGCGCAATGTTAGAGTGTAAGACTATGGTGTGGGCAACTTGGGTTCAAGTCCCAGGTGTGCTATGCCAAACTGTGTTGTTCCAGTCCAATTTCCTGTTTATTTGCAAACGAAATTGTCTTCATTTAATGAAAGCTGTCGTGGGCAACACAAATATGAACATTTCTTTGCTGTTTTTCCCGGAATTTCCAGCGCTTCCTGCACTGGAGATTCCGTACATCCCTTTCAGAGGCGGCTCCCCTTGGGCAGGGGTGGGGTTTCTCCCCACAACCCCAGCGGCGGAGAGGGCCTGGATCAGCTTTCAGAATTTCATTATGAGCGTCCCCCACTCTCAGGCGCGCCCACTGTCAGAAAGACTGCAAGTGTGGCGTTTACCCCCATGGTTCGACAGAACATTAAGCCAGGGCTGCTCACTCCAATTTTCAAGGACGCCTGTCCAGGATGCGCACCTGTCCGACGAGCGCCGCAGGGCGTTGCTGCAGCTGGTACGCCAGGTAATGTCGTCCCGGAAGATGTTAGCACTGACGGTCATGTCCTTGTTGGGCATGATGTCGGCCACACACGTGGTGGTACCAGTGGGCCGGGCCGCACACGTGGTGGTATCATTGGGCCTTCTCCATATGTGGCCCCTACAGATGTGGTTTTGGCGTCTGAAGCTGAGTCCCCGGCGCCAGAATCTCCGCATCCTCACTTTGCCGCAATCAGTGATGCCCAGTCTGGTTTTCTGGTCCACTGTGGAAAACTTGACACGAGGGGCTCCGTTCGGCCAGCTGGCGAGCTGGAATGAGGTCTTTACAGATGCCTCCCTCCAAGGCTGGGGGGGTGTGCAAAGGCCAGTCGGTCAGGGGCCGATATAAATGCCCTGGAAATGGTCGCAGTTTTGAACGTCTTGCCTCATTTCCATGAGCTCCTACAGGACCAACATGTCCTGGTGAGGAGCAAAAACTCCACCATGGTAGCTTACATCAACCATCAAGGTGTGGTGCGGTCAAGGACGCTTTGCGCCCTCGCGGGGAGACTGTTGCAGTGGAGTCAGATCCACCTCGGGTCTCTGAGGGCATGCCACATTTCGGGGGCCTTGACTCAGTGAGCGGACCTCATGTCGCGGAGTGGGCCCGTGCTGGGAGAGTGGTGTCTGCACCCTTGCATTGCTCAACAGGTGTGGGCCCAGTTTGGCCTCCCTGTAGCGGATCTGTTTGCCTCCAAAGAGAACACTTTGGTGCTCACTCAGGGTGGAGGACGACCCTCCACTGGGTGTGGACGCCTTGGCCCAGAAGGGTTGGCCTCAAGGGACGCTGTATGCGTTTCCCCCAACTTCACTGATCCCACCACTTCTGCTGAGAATCAGAAAGGAAGGCCAGACGGTGATATTGATAGCTCCAGATCGCCACAACTCAGTCTGGTATCCGGAAGTTGTGCGTCTAGCAGTGATGGACCCATGGCCCCTCCCCATTGTGGACTGGGCTATTTCACAGGCAAAAGGAAAGGTCAAAGCCCTGCCCATCCTGGGTCAGCCTCTAATGGCTTGGCTCCTGAGAGGCAGCGGCTAGAAAGGTGAGGTCTTTCCGCAAATGTCATTGCTACGATCCAAGGGACCAGGGCGGCTTCCACGGTAGCGTCCTATGCAACGCTGTGGGAACTTTTCTCTGGTTGGTGTAATGCACATAATGTCGACCCTATGACGTCTCCTATCACCATCACCTTGACCTTCCTGCAATCTCTTTTGGATTCTGGCAGGGCTATGTCCACTGTGAGAGTGTATGCAGCCGCTATCTCTGCATGTCATGAAGGACTACAGGGGGCTCCTGTGTTCTTGCACCCCCTTTTGCGGCAATTTTTAAAGGGCGCTCTGCGGCTGGGCCACCGCGGCGGGTCACAGTGCCGCAGTGGGATCTCCATATAGTCCTTGACGGTCTTTGTAAGCCACCATTTGAGCCATTAGACAATGTTTCCATGCGGCTTCTGTCCTTGAAGACAGCCCTACTGGTGGCACTATCTTCTGCAAAGAGAGTTAGTGACTTGTGTGCCTTGTCAGAAAACCCACAATGTCTGGTTTTGAGTGCGGATAAGGCTATCCTGCATCCTCACCCAGCTTTCATACCTAAGAACATTACAACGTCCTTCAGTTCTAGGACAGTGGTCTTGGCGGCTTTTCATCCTCCGCCTCATACTTCCGAGGAAGATAGCAGGTTACACTTGATTTACCCAGTAAGGGCCTTGGCCTGCTATGTATGCCATACATTGGCGAGTCGTAAGACAGAGCAGCTGTTCATCTGTTATGGTGCAGCTGCATCTGGATGACCTGTATCAACTCAGCGTCTGGCTCACTGGCTATGCAACGCTATCTCTGAGGCTTACATCACTATGGGAAGCACTGCCCAAACGTTGCTGCGTGCTCATTCAACAAGGGGTTTGGCAGCCTCTGCGGCCTTGTATAGGGGTGTTGCTCTTGGTGACATCTGTGCCGCTGCCTCCTGGTCATCACCATCCCCCTTCGTTTGATTTTATCTCAGGGATATGACAGCTGGTTCCTTGTCTGAGGCTGTATCAAATGCTTCTCTGGGCAAGGAACAGGACCGGAATTGATGCCAGGATACTCCCCCTCCTACACATGAGGACAGCTGGGCAGGAAATCATCCAGGCTCCGCCCTTTGTGGCACCAGCGGAGCTGTTAGAGGGCGGAGCCAATAGGAAGTATAATGATAGTTACTGGGTATGTAGCTCCAGTTATACGAGTATGGGCGGAGCCCTCTTACCACCTGTTAGTGAAAAAAAACGCTGTTTTTTCTTTGAGGCTTCAGTTTTTCCATAAACGAGAGTCGAATTAAAGAAGTCTCACCATTATATAGCCAGGAGGGGGATGGATATGCAAATTTCTTCAGGCGGGCTGCTGCGCAGCAAGGGATTGGCACTAGCGGAGCTGTTAGAGGGCTCCGCCCATACTCGTATGACTAGAGTTACATACCCAGTAACTATCGTTACGCTGGCATTACGGGATTTTCAAATGACGTGCTGTGAGTCTCTGACCCTTAAACGCATAATTGCTTTCAAGCTGACCCTGTCAAAGATCGCTTCACATAATTATCGTCTATGCTATCTCATTGTATCCATCCTCGTTGACATAAAGCTGTGTGTCATAATCGTTAATGGTAACTCAGTTTATTGGAAGCCCATTTGCTCAGTAAACTACTTCAGTTTATTATCCGATTCTTACTCAGAAATAGGTTGAGTGTTAACTTGCATTTTGGTTATGTCACTGGTTATAGACAGAGTTTTATAGTTACATGAGCAGCCTTAATATGCACACCTAAGTCAGAAAAACCGCATTTTTACTCCTAGATAAGCGAAGCTTAAGAAGGAGTGTTGTGATGAGACTTGAGCGTTACTCACTAATCAATCAGTCAATCAATCAATTAGCAGTTAGGATGACCAAGGGCAGTAAGATTCACAAACAGCTTATCCAGGAGTTAATGATAGTCTCACTTTGATTAGAAACTTTTTCTTAGGTGTATCAAGCCGATTGGACACAGACGCAGAAATGCAGTATATTCCGTTTTCTTAGCTGCTGGAATTCAGAAGCTTTGTATGACTTTAGTTGGGTTTCCATCCAAATATCTTGCAAATTTTAACCGAATTTTCGGAAATTCGGCAAAACAAAATGCGAATTTTTGCATCCACTACTGTTATGCGAATATTTGGAGTTGGTTCATCGAGATAAGCAATAGGTGGCGCTAATTCTCCAGCTGTGTGACAGTATACCACTGCAGAAGAAGAGGGCACAATGTGATGGCGCAACATGACTGTACAGTGGAGTGGAAGTCACGTGATTATGAGCGTCACCGTTTATTCGCTACATCTCTTTCCGGAGCACTTATTTGCATTTTCCTTTTATTGATACACTAACTTTTCCACCTCCCACAAGCATAAAAACTTTTTTTGCAATATTTGGAATTTTTTTTCGAATTTTCAGTGTTTCCACGAGTTTTTAATGCGCAAACTGAAAATGCGAATTAAAACAGGTGGATGGAAACCCAACAATTGACATTTTATGTCACCAGCAGTAGCTGTGTTTCCATTACAGTTTTGCGCAAAAGAAAAGCGATATTTCTAAACATTTGACAAAGCACAATAGCGAGTTGCGAGTGTTTCCATTTGAGGATGTTTTGCAAATAAACCTCGTAATTCTCGTAAACTCCCGTCTCGCGATACTCTTTTAGACCAAAGATGGATGTGCTTGGACTGAGTCAGAGCCAAACATCCTTGGTCAGAGCCCATTGCACGTAGGGAGTGTAGCTTGTAAATGCCGAAAAAAAGTGCTTCCATTCCACTTTTGCGAACTATTGCAATATCGACACGTCTGAAAAACCACCTCATGAGAGCATAAAAACTTTTTAGCGATATTTGAGAGGTTTTTCCAAATTCACGTGTTTCCATTACCAGTTTTTCGTTTCGCTATTTAGATTTTGCGCATTTCTAAGGGTAATGGAAACGCGCCTACTGATAATTATATCAATTAACTATAAAGCAAGCTGAGGGGAGATGGATACGGACAGAACAAATTAACACTTATTTGGTAATTAGAAAACCTGAATGGGATTGAGTTTGGTGATATGATGCGCTTTAAGGCGAGGTGAGAGCAGTGCCAGGATCCCTCCGATGACAACTCCGGAGTGTAAGAGGTTAAATCCCCAATTCAGTGTTAATTTCACTTCATCAAAACTAGGTGCTGCCCAAGTACTCACTTCCAGTTGCTGACTGTCTTGCTCAGAACAGGAGGACAGGAGAAGGTTAATTAGCTAGCTGGCCAGATAGCATTGTGGCTGGCTAAGATAACGCCAACTAATTTTCTTTGGGTATTCTACTGCTACATATTGCAGAAGGCAACAAAAATAGGAATTTACTTCAGGCAGAATTACCCTCTCCTCATCATTCTCTCTACTTTCTTTTTTTCTCCCATTTTTGTGTTTGTTCTTTGAGGACCGCATTTTCAGGGAAGTCAATCTGATTGGTCATTATATTTCCCATAAATTTCCAAAAAAAAGAAAGCAAATGGATGGATATTTTCCATAATGTAAACAGAAAATATGCAGCCTATCCAACATCAATTTCAATTTGGACCTTTAATATTCATATGATTATTAAATATTGATGAATTGAAATCTTATGTATCTTACTTCCCAAAACTGAGATTTATTTGTCTTTGCTGTTGTTTATATAATTGAAACATTTCTTCTATTTCAGCATCAGCAGAGCCGTGTGTTTCAGTGCATTGATTTAAATGCATCTCATTTGCTAAGTTTTCTTTTTGAATGCCACGGCCTTGAGTATTATTGTGAATGGATCCCCATTACATGTGGGCTTGGGTGCAATTGCACCTCTAGTGTGTCCACCACTGGTCATCAAGTACTTGAATATCAGTGAATGTTTGAATTACGTTCACTTACACAAGTCAAGTTTATTTGTATAGCACATTTTAAAACAATATAAAGTCGACCAAATTGCTTCACAAGATTAAAAAAACAGAAAAAGAATGAAGAATAAAATTAATGAAATAAAAGCAAACACAATATCAAAGAATTAATAACAAAAATCTGTATAGATGACAAATTTACATAAAAGGAAAAGCCAAGGAAAAAAGCTGAGTTTTCAATAGAGATTTAAAATGAGGCAGACTTAATATGGAGTGATGAGCCATTCCACAGTTTACGGGCAGTGACTCCAACACCTCGATCGCCTTTTGTTTAGAGCCTCGATTTGGGCACAACCAAGAGCAGCTGATTGGCTGATCTCAGCTCTTTAGCAGGAATGTGAGCATGGAGGAATTCAGCTAAATAAGGTGGAGCTCACCCATTTAGAGATTTAGAAGTCAATTATATAATTTTAAAAACAATTCTGTAACGGACAGGAAGCCAATGGAGGGAGCATAATACAGGTGTAATATGGTCCCGCTTTTTCTTTCCTGTCAAAAGGCGAGCAGCGGCATTCTGCGCCAGCTGCAGGCGCTGAATGGATGACTGATCCAAGCCCACATAAAGAGAATTACAGTAGTCAAGCTGAGAAAGTCATGGATGACTTTCTCAAGATCTTTCGGAGGAAGATAGGCCTTAACCCTAGAGATGAGTCTCAGCTGATAAAAGCTACACCTGACAACAGTGGAAATCTGCTTGTCAAATTTAAAGGTAGAGTTGAAATGAACACCAAGGTTCTTGACATGAGAGTGAGTATTTGAGGCTAGCAGGCCAAGGGTGCCCACGTCAAGCATTTCAGGGAGCTCAAATACAATGACTTCAGTCTTGTTCGCATTCAGATTAAGGAAGTTTAAATTCATCCATTACTTTATTTCCTTCAGACAATCAAGCAGGGGCTGCAATGAATATTTACTTTTAAGATTTAAAAGCAGATATATTTGCACATCGTCAGCATAACAGTGGAAAGAGACATTTTGCTTTTCAAAAATTGATGCCAGAGGCAGCATTTATATAGAGATCTATTCTATTGGGGCCTGGGACTGAACCTTGAAGAACACCACAGGTAAGTGGAACTGTCTCAGAGGAATACTCGCCCAGGTAGACAGAAAAACTCCTTTTAGGTAGGACTGAAACCACCTGAGTACCACATCTTTAATCCCGACACAATTGTCTAATCGTGAGAAAAGGATCTGAAAGAGATAGTTCACCCAAAAATAAAAATTTACTCATCAGCTACTCACCACAAGGCTAATTGAAGGGTCAGTGAATTTCTTTTATCCTCAAATCACTTTTGGAGTTTCAAAGAAAAACAGCACTGAAGAGAAATCCAAATCAACTGAAGTCATTGGTGGTCACTCTTTCAAGTGTAAAAAACAACATTTAAAAAGCGCAAAATGCCTTTTTAGCCTTAATGTCCAATGTAGCCACTTAGCTAGGAACCTTCTTCATCTTCGGGGAAGAAGTTTAAGATTCATGATCCACCTACGGTGGCCGACGAGGGCAAATGCACTGCAATGGCCCAAAACATCCCCCATTGGAGAAAAGCGTTGCAGGGCCGGTAAGCTAAAAACTACTGTCGTGGTGTCAAGCTATTGTCGTGGTGTGGCGTCCGTCGTCCAGAACATTTTTTATCTTTTTTTTGGCCTGATGAATTTTCGTGTTAATTTGCAATAACATAATTCTAGACCATATCTCCAGACTTTTTTCTCGGATTTTTGATTGAATCATTTTTGTCCGTTTTATGGGCCCTTGAAATTTTGGCTCCAATGTTAAAGATAGGACTGAGAAATTTTAAAAAATTATTTCTCAAAAACTGCGTGATAAATTTTTTTCTAAATCAGGCAATCAACTTACCTTGGTACCATCAATGTACAGTGCGAGCACCATTTTGATCGAATCGACGGAACTGGGTCTATTGGGGGCACTGTACTTTATGAATATGCAAGATGGCCTGTTGAGGCCAAATGGTCGCAGATAGAGATTAAGTTTGTATTATCGACATATAGGAAGTCATATATGACCTATTCATTGGCTATGTTAAAGTTGACCTCAGATGACTTTGAAAGGTCAAACTCGAGGTCAGGGAATATATTTATAATGTTAAAAGATATGACATGAAATGTCAAAAAATTATTTCTCAAAAACTGTCTGATAACTTTTTTTCTAAATCTGGCCATCAACTCACCTTGATACCCTTTATGTACAGTGCGAGTGCCATTTTGATTGAATCGACGGAAGTGGGTCTAGTGGGGTCGCTGTACTCTAGCATTGGGTCTTATGGAGAATGGGCCAAATCGCCTATGGAAGCTAAATGGTTGCAGATAGAGATTAAGTTTGTATTACTGACATATAGGAAGTAATATATGACCTATATTTTGGCTGTGTTTAAGTTGACCTCAGATGACCTTGAAAGATCAAACTTGAGGTCAAGCAAAATGTAACAATTTTCAAAGGTTTCTAGGCTTGAAAATATTGAAGATTGGGAACTTTCATTTGGTGGCCTTGAACTTGACCTTCGGTGACCTTCGAAGGTCAAACTTCACATAGTGAAATTTCAATGACTTATATCACCAAAACTATTACAGATAGAGCATAAGTTTGTATTGCGGGCATATAGGAAGTCATGTATGAAGTTTCATTTGGTGACATTGAACTTGACCTTCAGTGACCTTGAATGCCCAAACTTCACAGTGAAATTTCAATGACTTGTAACAGCAAAATGGTTATAGATAGTTTTGGTTTGTATTGGAGATGTATAGGAAGTCATACATGAACTTTTATTTGGTGGCCTTGAACTTGACCTTTGGTGACCTTCGAAGGTCAAACTTCGCATAGTGAAATTTCAATGACTTCTATCACCAAAACTATTACAGATAGAGCATAGGTTTGCATTGTGGCCATATAGGAAGTCATGTATGAAGTTGAACTTGACCTTCAGTGACCTTCAACGGCCAAACTATACAGTGAAATTTCAATGACTTATATCTGCAAAATCATTACAGATTGAGTGTAGGTTTGTATTGGAGAAGTATAGGAAGTTATGTAAGAACTTTCATTTGGTGACCTTCATATTGACCTTCGAAGGTCTAACTTGACCCAGAGAAAATTCAATGACTTCTATCACTGAAAAGGTCACAGACGGAGCCTAGGTTTGTTTTACTGACATAGGAAGTCACATATGAACCTTCATTTGGTGACATTCAGCTTGACTGTTGATGACATTTGAAGGTGAAACTTGACATAATGCAATTACAATGACTTGTCTTGCCGAAACGGTCACAGATTGAGTCTAGGTTTGTATTACAGACATATAGGAAGTCATATATGAACTTTCATTTGGTGACCTTTGTATTGACCTTCAAAGGTCAAGTGTGACCTAGTGAAAATTCAATGACTTGTATCACTATAACGGTCACAGATGGAGCCTAAGTTTGTGTTACTGACATCTAGGAAGTCACATATGAACTTTCATTTGGTGACATTCAACTTGACTGTCCGTGACCTTTGAGGGTCAAACTCCAAAGTGAAATTACAATGACTTGTGTCACCAAAATGGTCCCAGATTGAGCCAAGGTTTCTACAGAGACATTTAGAAAGTCATATATGAAGTCCATTTGCTGACCACAACTTGACATTCTATGACCCTTAAAGTTCACAATTGACATATTGAATACATATTGAAATATTTTAATGACTTGTATCACCAAAACTGCTTCAGAGCTTAGGATTTTATTACAGAAGGTCTTATAAATGTATGTGAACTTTTATTTAGTGACCTTGACATAGATTTTCATTTATTCAAATGTCAAACTTCACATGAAATTTTCATAACTTGTATTATCGCTGTAACTGCGCATTTGCCCTTGTCGGCCACCGTTGGTATGTAAGGGTTTGGCCTTGCAGTCCCTCCCCCTGTTGCAGTCTTTCACCTCCACCTTAACGGGCAACAGGTGCAGCCTGGTAGGGTGGAGGTGATTGCGAAGTATAAAGGGCTGGCTATTCCCAGTTCCCAGTGCTTCTGCATTCTTGTTTGTATCCCTGGGGTAATGTTTGGTGCTGCACTCTGCGTTTTAAGCTCTATTCTGTTTTGTTTAATTTAATTAATTAAACTTTTCAGTTCTTTTTACCAGCCTGAGCATTTGGGTATCCTTCTCTGCTTTTGGGCCCATGGTCCCAGTGCCCGCCAGACTGCAGTTTGCATCCGGCGGGACAAATCCATGACATGGTAGGTCTTGAATATTAAACTTCTTCCGTGAAGGTAAACAGGGCTCCTAGCTAAGTGGCTACATTGGACATTTAGGCTAAAAACATGGTGAAAAGATGTCTTTTCGAGTCAAATTTTAATGTTGGGGCTTACGGACACTTAAATTATGCCACACGAGCAAGCATGGAGGCATTTTGTTTTTCAAATACTCTTTTTTTTAAGCTTGAAAGAGCTGCCACCAATGACTTCATTTGATCTGGATTTGTCTTCAATACTGTTTTTCCTTTGCAACTTGTGGAATAATATAAAACATCTATGTCAATACCCCAAAGCTTATAAACCTATTTATCCAGAACGTGTGAGAGTGGATGAGAGGAGCTGTACAGGAGGGGCAGGGTACAGAGTGGCACAGGAATGCTGGAGCCCTGCCAAAAGAAACGCCCAAGGCAAAGTCCGAAGTGGTATAAGGTATCCCGTAACTGCCCTCTCGTAACCTGTCTAAAGTTGACTGGACAATACAATGTAGGAAGGCGGGAGCTGATTAGACAGTGGTAATAGACAGATGTACAGCCAATCGATGTACAGCCAAAGGACTGTGAATTATAAGAACTGATGCCCGGGCAACGCCCAGGCAGAGCGCTCTCCAAACTGTGGCTGAGAACATCCCTCTGTTACGCTTTGTAATTTTACTCTTTGTCTGCTATAAACAACTATTTTTGACATTTGGTCTACAATTCCTTTATTTCGAGTCTCTCCCTTGAACACGTCAAATCAGACAAGTCAAAAGGTGAAAACCCATAAACTCAAAGTGTTTGGAGGACGAAGGAAATTCATGGACCCTTCAATTAGCTTTGGGGTGAGTAGATGATGAGTGAATTTTCATGTTTGGGTGAACTATCCCTTAAGGGGCAATGGCAGGAGTGTTCTTATAGTGCATGTCCTTTGGGGTGGGTGAGAACCAGTGCCTGGGGAAAACCCATGAGAAAAATGCAAACTCCATGCAGAGCAGTCTTTGCCTATGGGGGTGTTGCAAGAATCAAGGGCACCTGTACCTCAAACATGTACGAGCCAGCCTTCACTGCACTCCAACTAACTTATCAGTCTAATTTAGAGTAGGAACAGGTGCAGTGTTGAGTTAAAATGGTCTGGTACACTGCACTATCGAGCAACATTACACTACATCTAACACTTTGATGTTGATGACAAACTTTTTTTTGTCATAGTTTTATCAACAAAATTAACACTCAACTCAAAATAGTTGCTTTGGCTTTGCCAAATTTTTGGTCTGATGAACGATAGAGAATATGGACGACCTCTAAGTCCCATCACAGTTTCCCGTTAATTTATTTAACTGTATTTTCATTTTCCTCATGATGCAAATAATGCGTTGGCTTCTTGAAAATAACGTTTTCTTAGGCAGGTTGACACAAGATCTACAGAGATTTGTCCAAATTTGTTGACAGTAGGGAGAGTTTGTAAAAACAGTTTAGCTCCTAAGCTCAGGTTCTCTCACACAAACAGGCGTACACATAATGCAAGTATCAGCCGGAGTGGCAAAAAAATTAGAGGTCCGGACTGTGGGGCCCTCATAGCTGGCTACGGCAGTGGTACCATGTAATCAAAATCGCAATGGGAGACAGAATTATCATTTTCATTATGAGATAGGTAATGGGTTTGCTACTTAAAATAAGAAGCAGCATTTCTGGGAATGCATTTTCATCAGAGGATCAGCATTTTCCTTTTATTTTTGTTGGAAATATGGTGGGGCACTGCCCCTGATCACACTTAAAATCCATTGTTAAAATCACAGCAACTGCTACTGCCAACTGGTAGTATGATGGCTGAATGATGGCGTAAGCCTGAGGTCATGGAAAAAAAAAAAAAAAAAACACTAGTTGCAGAAAAATCTCCATCTGTATCCACTGATAGCCACACATATTTTCACATTGCCTTGGCAGAGGGCGGAAGGTCTAAACGTGGGAGTGTGCTATCAACCGCCAGCTTCAGATGGTGTTCTAAATGCAATGCTCCATGACAATGTAAGCCAAACTTGTAGGGTAGGCTTGCGTGATGATAACTATGGAAGACTTCAGTTACCCTGCTACCCACATAGCAAAATTGGTCTGGCCCAGTTCTGGCCCAAATAATGCACTTTTACGGCCCAATTCTGGCCCACATACATAAAGAATGACAGCCCTGTTGTGGCCCAGATCTGGTTTGCCAAAGCTGGCCCACATATGGGCCAGCTCGCATACAATCGGCCCACATGTGGCATGCAATCACAGAAGCAGTGCCATCATTGCCAAACCTGGCCCACATCCGGTCAACATACCACTTTCCATGCCAGCAGTCGCCCAGCAGTGCTAGCTTGACGCCGGATCCGGGCAAGACTCGTCTGCTATGTGGGTATTGATTGGGAAATGACAGGATAAAGGTGAATAAGTGTTTCTAGATGTGATAAATGACTATTTTTGTTCATTATGTCAGTAAGCCGACAAGACCGAAAGCAATTTTAGACTTTTTGCTCTGTAATGACCATGATGGAATATTCAGTGTAGAGTTAATGAAGACATTAGGGATAATTGATCATTCTACAATTAGTTTTGATGTATCATGGCAAGTTAAAAGCTTTGCTCAAAACCAAAATTTACATTTTAGGCGAGCAAACTTTAACAGGATGCGCGCACATGTAAGTGCAATAGATTGGACGAAATGTGTGAATGTGGGGTACTTTCGAGAGAGTTATTCTTGATGCACAGTGAAAATTCTTTCCAAAGGTGTGCAAAAGTAGGTTTAGAAAGCAGAATCCTTGGTGGATGACTGTATTTGTAAGAGTTTAAGGACAGTGTATTCTTTACAAGACATGCATAATGGACAGTCGTGAGAATACTAAGGCTAAATACTGAAAAATGCATGCTGTTGTGAAGGTTAATAAACTGCTGGTTAGAGTCATCTCAGCCACCACGGGCGTCCAGTCAAGGATGGACTGATGCTTTAGTTTCCTTTACCATTTTATTTGCTCCACTGTATCTTGTGTTACATCTTGACATAATTATGAGTGTGGTCTACAATGAGAAATAAACATAAATTAACATCAAAACCAACTAGCATAAACATCCTATAATATCTATTGTAGTAAACAACACCACGAACAATCAAATATCTATTCATAATATGGAAATGCAATGCTTAAACTGTCCGCAAGATGTGACATTGTGATGTGACAGTGGATGGGTCCTCTCACTAGAAATGCCTCCTAATAAGTAAATGCCCTGGCTACCTTGCCATTGAGCCTGGGGCCTCATTTATCAACCTGTGCGTAGAAAGTGTTCTAAATTCTTTCGTAGGAATGAAACTTAGAATGTGTGTAAGTACAAAAAAATCCGTATTTATCAAACGTGCGGACACCGGTTGTACGCACACCAGTGAGATATATGTGATGATAAATCCCACCTGTTCTAAACTACCATGCTCGTGCAAGGTTAGGCTCATTTGCATTCAAAAACGCCTCCAATTGACCATATATGGTAGCAGCAATCCCTTAAGAATGCGTTTATTTCCCTCACCGAAATCATAGCAAAGAGGAAGAGGAAGAGGAATTTCTCGGACACAGAGATTGAGGTGCTTGTAGGAGAAGTTGAAACAAACCAAAAAATACTGTTTGGAACATTCAATGCAGGTGTGATCAACAAAAGAAAAAATGCTGCGTGGGAGAAGGTAACGACTGCTGTTAATTCTGTTGGGTCAGCGGAAAGAGCAGTCTCAGTCATTAGCCACGGCTTCAGTGGATATCCCCGATCACCTATAGAGATGTAATAATAAACCATACGAAGCCCAGAAAATAATTTTGAAATGTTGTAATACTCACCAATAAGCCAGCCATCCTCAACAGCTCCTGCGTGGAGGCGCACACCCACAGAGCTGTTCTGCAGAATGAATGAGTCATGCGTTCCTCCAGGCCACCGGGCAACAACGTTTAACAGAGAATATTTGTATCGCAGATTATTTGTACATTGATTGAATGAAATCCTTTCCTGTTCACGTAACTGAATTCATTGTGTGATGGTGCTTTTATTGCGATGTGGGTGCAATCTATGGCTCCAATTATGTTTGGGAATCCGGCGATGGCGTGAAATCCTCGTTTAATTTCGGCTTGTTGGCGATGTCTGTATGGGAACTGGATGTAAGTTGGGGCCAGAGAAATTATTGCATCCAACACTGCCGGCATGATTCTGCTTAGTGTGGTCTGCAAAATGCCGCATAGGTCTCCAATCTCTCGCTGAAATGTTCCATTGGCCAAAAATCCCAGGTGGACAGGAGCTGGATGTGCACTGGGATGACTTTGGTGCGTTTAGTCTCTCACTACAACATGGGTTGTAAATCACGGCAAAAATCCATCAGTATGTTTTTGGGGAAGCGGTACCTGCTGAGAAGCCACTCTGTGCTCTCACTGAACAGATCAGCATGCTCTTTGAAAACGCGCTCCCTGCGGAGCGCACAGTTATCCAAATCCTCCAATAGTGCAAGATAAGCCATGGCACTTGCATTTCAAGTTTTCTTTTCAGGTTGTCCTGTCACAGTTGTCTTTTATAACTTTTTACACAAATTATTCAAATTGTCTGCTAAATTACTAATTGAGAATTTTTATTAATAAGAGGAAACGGGGAAAATGTGTGAAGTTTGAGATTGCTGAACACTGTGACTCTCTTACTGCGTTCTATTTGTAGTTTCACTGTTCTACCACTAGGTTTTGTGTGTACGCATGGTAAGAATTGTGCTTAAATTTACACATGTTCCTACGCACAAGTACAAGTTGATAAATCCCATACTTTGCGTGGGAATGTTCTTACGCACTCATTACGCACACATCTGTGCGTACGCAAGGTTGATAAATGAGGCCCCTCAATGAGAGAGCCTCCCCGCTCAGCTGCTAACATAATAAGAAGCTTTCACATATTGTCGATGGTCATCAGGTTTGATGTGTGTGTGTGTGTGTGTGTGTGTGTGTGTGTGAGTGTGAGAGAGAGAGAGAGAGAAGGAGTGAGTGTGTGTGTGTGTGTGCTCTCTCTCTGTGTCTTGTGTCTCTGTTTGTATCCGGGTCAATCTGACCCGAACATCGTATGAAGGATATAAATGTGTGGGGGCATTGTAGCATGTATACTCAATGAATTTTTTTTTCTTTTATATGTTCTTCAAAGAAAATGAGTCAAAGACAAAGAATTTCAGGTTAAAAAAATTTATCCATGTATAATTTTTCTTTTAGTAAAAACTTGAAACGGGTCAATTTGACCCGAACAGAACACAAGGGTTAAATAAGGCTGCTGGTAATCAGCCTTGCAGTGAAAACGGGCATGGAGTGGTAATTGAGTAATTGGTAGGAATGTGGAACGCTGATGATCCGGGCTGCTGCAGGGTCCTAGTAGACCGGCGAGTTGGAGGCTTGGAGGCGTGACCTTATAATTGGTGTGTTTATGTGTGTATGTGTACATGCACTACGTCTTATCACTGGTGTGTTTGTGGTGTCTCAAGGTTGAGATGTGTGTTGGTATATAAATAAATAAATAATTTTTAAAAATCTGAATTGGCAGAATAACATATTTCATGCTGAAGAAAAAAAAAGTTTGGTGTCCTCATTGGTGGGAAAATTCATGCCAAGTTTCACTTTCAAAGCTGCAGCAGTTTCAGAGGAGACGATGTTTACAGACGACAAACGACGAAAGATGAACGACGGACAACCAGGCCATGACATAAGCACACCGGACCTTTGTTCCAGGTGAGCTAAAAATTAGTTCATCTTACCAAGCATTTTAATCTTGTATTAAGGCTTAAAAACTTTTACTTTATTACCTTTTTTCTTTAAGATAAAAATTTCCCAATGAGCTGAGATAATTTTGACTCGTGTCTAGATTTGCCAATGTAATAAGAAAACTGATCAAGCAAATGGTAACTTAAAATAAGATACAGTGGATATAAAAAGTCTACACACCCCTGTGAAAATGCCAGGTTTTTGTGATGGAAAAAAATTTGACTAAGATAAATCATTTTAGAACTTTTTCCACCTTTAATGTGACCTATAGCCTGTAGAACTCAATTGAAAAACAAACAGAAATCTTTTAGGAGAAATAATGAATAAATAAAAAACTTCCAATAACCTGGTTGCATAAATATGCACACCCTTAAGTTAATACTTTGTTGAAGCACCTTTTGCTTTTATCACAGCACTCAGTCTTTTTGGGTAGGAGTCTATCAGAATGGCACATCTGGACTTGGCAATCACATCCCCAAATTTAAAAAAATTCAACCGCTTTTTGAGATATGGCTTTTTAAACGGACGCCGACGCACCCGCCAAACGCGAAGTGATGCGATTTCTTCTTTTAACAACAGTCTGTAAAAAAAAGTTTTGGGACAGCTGGCTCTTATCTGATGAAGGCCACTCTTCTTCTTTGCTAAAATGCTTCAAATCTATCAAAGGCATGCTGTTAGGATGGATGCAGTATGTGGTTTAGCATTGTCGTGCTGCAAAATGCAAGGCCTGTCCTGAAAGAGACATTGTCTGGATGGGAGTATATGTTGTTGTAAAACCTCTATATACTTTTCAGCATTGATAGTGCCTTTTCAGATGTGTAAGCTGCCCACACCATAGGCACTAATGCAAACCCATACCATCAGAGATGCAGGCCTTTGAACTGAGCGCTGATAACAAGCTGGATGGTCTCTCTCCTCTTTAGTCTGCATGACACAGCATCCGTGGTTTCCGAAAAGAATTTCAAGTTTTGATTCATCTGACCGCAGAACAGTTTTCCATTTTGCCTCAGTCCAGTTTAAATGAGCTTTGGCCCAGAGAAGATAGCAGCATTTCTGAATCATGTTCACACATGGCTTCTTCTTTGCATGATACAGCTTTAACTTGCATTTGTGGATTGCATGGTGGACTGTGTTCACAGACAGTGATTTCTGGAAATGTTCCTGAGCCCATGCAGTAAATTCCAGTGCAGAATCAGGCCTGTTTTTAATGCAGCGCTGCCTGACGGCCCGAAGATCACAAGCATCCAATATTGACCTTCGGCCTAGGCCCTTGTGCACAGACATTCTCTGAATCTTTTGATGATATTATGTACTGTTGATGGTGGGATATTCAAAGTCCTCGCAATTTTACATTGAGGAACATTTTTCTGAAATTGTTCCCCAATTTTTAGACGCAGTTTTTCACAGATTGGTGAACTTCTGCCTATCTTTACTTCTGAGAGATTCTGCCTTTCCAAAATGCTCTTTTTAAACCCAGTCATATTACTGACCTGTTGCCAATTAACCTGATTAGTTGCAAAATGCTTCTCCAGTTATTTTTATTAGTACCACTTACTTTTCCAGCCTTTTGTTGCCCCTGTCCCAAATTTTTTGAGATGCGTTGCTACCATCAATTTCAAAATGAGCAAATATTTTTCATCAAATGGTAAAATGTCTCACTTTCAACATCTGATATGTTGTCTATGTCCTATTGTGAATAAAATGTGGGTTTATGAGATTTGCAAATCATTGCATTCTGTTTTGATTCACGTTTTACACAATGTCCCAACTTCATTGGAATTGGGGTTTGTAAAAGATTGTTTACATGCACTGAATATGTGAACTGGAAAGCTAAGTTGGATTACAAATTAAACTGTAATAGATTTTAGAATAAAGATTGGAATCCAGTATCAGGAGGACCAGCACGTTACCCTGGCCAATTGAGATACTTGACTGTAGGCACGAAATGTTGCCTATTAGTAGTTTAGATCACAATAAATTAAAAAAACGAACATAAGAAAAGGCTTTGGCTGCAATTGCTGCATGTATCATGAATTGCTGAAAAGTTGCAAGGGGTGAGTGTCATGGAAAACTGAGTAATTCAGGCCAAACCAAATGCACAGGGGGGAGCATTCAAGATCCTTCTTGAAATGACTGCAGATATGCAAATATATGCTGTAATGTTCAGTCTCTTTCTATGCCGTCTAGCTAAAGAAAAAAGTAAATTACAACAGTACCCCATTTAATGCAAATTGATTCACAGGGTGGAGCTCAATGCCAAGGGAGAAAAACCTTGGCTGCTTGAGTTTGAGCAGATGATTAAATGAATTTGCCCTATATAGGATTGGTTCATGGTGCATTGTGACCAGCAGTCACAGAGACAGACCGCAGTATGAGACACGAATAATTTTTTCCTGTCAAGAGGTAGAAACCAAGTGGATAGCTTGGAAGAGATAGCACACAGCCTCAAGTTGGACATTTATATAAGGGTTTGCCCCAGCTTGGAGTAAGAGTAAAAAGCCGGGAAAGCCAGGTGGGTACAGGTTGTAATAAATTTACGCAAATCTTTCAGCTTCTGAATTTATTCTATAAATCACATTATTTGTCTCCACTGACTTTTGATGGTGTAATCAGAAAAGCACTTGGCTTGAAATAATTCAGTAATAACTATGCATATTCTTTATTGTGAACCTACTTTCCAAGTGCACAAAGTAAAATCTGATTGCCTTATATAAAATACAATTACTGCAGTGCAGAGTTCTAAATAGAATATCTAGTAAAGATCATCAATGAAACATGGTATGACAACTTCCAAGAAAATGATATCCCAACCAATTTAAAGCACTCCTCTGTCTCTCATTTATTCATAGAAAATGGCGAACAAGACATGGATATTTCTTCTATTGGCACTATTTGCTGGTAAGTGAAATAAATGAATTTTCAAAACATTTCTGTGAGCCAATGTGCTTTTGAACTATTAATTGCAGTATTGGCACAATTTTTTCAGCCAATTCGCAAGTAAACCATTCACTGTAGTAGTAAAAAATAGTTACAAAGGTAGTTTGGTGTCTTAGCTCTCATCCTGATGTGCCCTTTTGCCTACTCAGCTTAAAGGGCATCTAAAGTCAATTCTCAGATGGGACATTGAACATCCACTGTTTACAAACAAATCACTTGCTTTTGTTGACATCTTGCATTGTCAAATGACCAATTTCATTCATCAACCAATGTTTTGTGTACACGCGTAGATAATCCTTCTATTTAGTTCGTTTGCGCAGGTGCGGCTCGCTGATTGGCCAATAAACAAAAACAATGGGAATCGACTTTAGATGCCATTTAAGGAAAAGAGAATAGGCAGAGTCATGATACCTACCTATAAGGGAGATTCAAAGCACGCTGGTGGATGCTGGGGTGTGGGGTGCTAACTAGCAGCAGGCAAGAGTGATACAGCAGCAGAGAGTAATGCAGTATGGTAGCAGGCAGGGGTATGAGTTACCATGGAGGCAGTGCGGGAGAGCAACTTCAATAATCCACCTACTTGAAGGTAGAGAAGTATCTGATATGCATGGGATTGTCAATGTGAATATGGGCGTATCTTGAGTCGTCTGCCTAAACTAGCTCCGCAAGCTGTGCCTTATTTGTATCAGCCAACTCCCATGCGAAAAGTATATTGTAGTGATAACAAAAAGATACAATGATAGTTTGGCATCTAGGCTCTGACCTTGACACATAATGCAGTCTACTGAGCAAATGGAGAAAAGAGCAGGGAGTATCAGGATATCCCCCAAAACAGCACATTTTCAATTAACCCCCAAAAGAGGAACTACTATGGAAGCCCATAGTGTACAATATTGAAATGAAAATGTAATCCCACTATTGCATTATAATTTTCCACTTATGAAAGAGTTAGTTGAAACAATATTAAATTGAAAATCTATTAATCCAATTATCACTTTCATTTTCACATACACATATGGGAAATCTATGACTATATTTAAATGATAATGAAAGCTGTTTGACATTTAATTTTCAAAGTCATGCCCCACAATACAGTGGACAATATTCAAATGCAATAAGCAAAACAGCACCCCCAGCCTATTGCATTAACATTTACATGTCACCACGCTCTCTTAGGGTCAACATGAAAATGTAAATGCGTTTTTCTGACTATTTGAAAATGATATTGAAAACAGCATTCAAAACATTTAATTTGCAAAGACTTAACCTGCTGTACTATGGACAATATTCAAATGCAATCAGCCAAACAGCCCTCCCAGTCAATTGCATTTACATATTCATGTCAACACGCTTTTTTATGGTCAACATGAAAATGAAAATGCTGTTTTCTTATCACTTGGAAATAATAATAATATAATAATGATGACGGCATTTGACATTTCATTTTCAAAAACTTATTCTGCCATACATGGGACAATATTCAAATGCAGGAAGGGAAACAGCGCCTCCCAGTCCATTGCATTTTCAAATACATGTCACTACGCTCTTTTTGGGACAATGAAAATTAAAATGCAGTCAGTCAGCGGCTCATCAAGGCGGGTCTTCAGCTAGGACGTCACTCATTAGAGGCGCAAACTAAAAGGATGTTCCTCATTTGCATACCGACCAATCAGCTTCTGGGTAGTGCATGTACGCACGGGGGCTTGCTGATAATGTCATGATGGCTAGGCTGCTATGTATTGTGAGCCATCGAGTTACGTTGCTGTTTGGGGATAGCCATATAGGCAGCTAGTATGCTAGCTAACGTTAACTAAGGAAAATCTTTGTAAATGATCATCACAATAAAGCGATATGATTTGGTTTCTGCCCCAACTTTACTAACTTAGCTAGCTGTAATATGCATGAACTCATCCGTGGTTTCGCGGCAGTGTTGTGCAACCCAAGTGTGCTTGCAGATTTCTGAGACGTTAGCTAGCGAGTTTAAAAGCAATCGCTGAGGTACAGCTCGCTAGCTAGTGAACCTATGGCAGCTGTAATGCCTCTTGGAGAGGCTCAACAGCTCTGATTTGTCACTTCCAACGCCGTCGCTCACACACGACCTCTTTCACCATTGATTACCAGCTTCTTTTACCTAAAGAGCAAACAGACAGTTCGGCCTGAAAGCTAGTTCTAGCAGCATTATCATCCAAGCGTGCTATCGCGTAGTACATTACTCCTCCTGGATTATAACGCAGCCATCTCCCCACCCTGCTGACGAAAGTTAAGGGAAATGTTTGTAATCATTGTTATACTTAACCGATGTGATTTAGGTTTTGCCCTGACTTCATAAGCTAGCTAGCTGACAGTGATTGGTATTGAGTTAGCCAAGTAGTCATTTCGCCACCGGCCTCTCCTGAAACATGCACAATGAATGTCCATGATGCAGACTATGAACGGTCCGATATACAGCCAGCAGTCAGGCTGCTGCTGTTCCTGGTTTAATCACGATTCCCAAGCTACATAGCAATGGGAGAAGTTTTGATGACTCTAACCGGTGTTCCTCATTAGCTAACTTAACATGCTGTAATAGGCATGTACTTCTTTGATATGTTTCGCAGCACTTTTGTATGTCCCAACCAGTGTTGTGCTAGTTACTGAAAAAGTTATAGTTACTAGTTACTTCATTCAAAAAGTAACTCAATTACTTTGTTAATTACTTACACCAAAAAGTAATGCATTACTGTTAAAAGTAACATTTTAGTTACTTATTTTAACCCTTTAACAGGCACACTACGAAATACATTTTCAAAAAATTATTTATTGGTAAAATTGTGTTCCTGGCTCCGCATTTAGCAACTATTCAGTTTTTTTTTCCCAGATGACCCAATCAGATGACGCTAGTCAACCAGCCGGTTGACTTGCCCAGTTAGGGTAACTTTAGGCTTGAACTAACAAGCATTAGGCATCAATGGAATTTTTTAATTCATGCAACTGAAATTTAAGTTTACCTAAAAATAAAAGTTATTTGATAAAATAAACAGACCAGACGACGCACTTAGATAAGAGACAGAGCAAATACAACATGGCTATCTAGATGCATCCCATCAATTCAAACCTACATAGAAAACAAGAGACTGAAATTCATGTTTACTGTGCTACATAATATCCATCCCTTCAATTACAGCCTCATATATTTACCATAGTAAAAATTTATGTTTATAGTTAGCTAGTAGCTACCCATCTAGATAGCTGTAACTATGACTACTCAATGCACAGCAGAGGCGTAGCCAGACCTTCAAAATGCGTTTGCACGGCACATCCCTTTACAACAATTCTTGGTCCTGACTTGCTCTCAATATTTTTCCTTTAGTAACACGTTATCCAATAAGAATCATCCATTGGCAATTAAAGACATGTTCTTTCTTGATGCGATCTATAATGAGCTGAATTTGGTTCGGAAAAATAATTTACTCTTACGTAGGTATTTGCTTTTCGAATGGTAAACTGCTCACAAACTTTCGCGCTATCTTTTTGGCATATCAAGCAGTCTAACCTGCATTTTATGATTGTTTCAATTGTGTAAATTAAAGCAAACAAAAAGATTTGAAACACCTTGACACAATTTTGAATAAGTACAACCTAATTGAAATGCTCCAATTGCGTGTTATGAATGGTTGTCGTCTTGCTCAATGAGGAGAATAACCAACACTTGATAGTGTGGTGCGCTTTCAGCGTGAATGTATCGTTAATTAATAAAAATGACAGAGAATTAGTCAGGACTTATTGTCATAAAGGCATGTTTCATGCGTACACATTTTGAAGTTCTGGTTACGCCTCTCATGCACAGTGTTATTCAATATGGCTCAGGTACGATGGTTATGACAGAATAAATGAGCACTAGCTTATTATTTATCTTATTATGTAAAGATCTCATTATGATCATCATCATTATATTATTATGTAAACAGTAAATGGCTTTATAGATATGCCGATCTGATGGTAAAACATTAACAATGCAGTCTAGCAAGGAAATTGGCGGATTACATTTTTTATCTTGACTGTGTGTTTATACACTGAGTCGGCATCAGCTTCAATTTACCATGACTGGGCAACTCAACCGAGTGGTCGAGCACTTTTTCCAGGGTACCACAGCGATTCATTTTATTGAAACGTTTCTGCCATTCAACAAAAAAATAATCGTAAGGGTGTCAGGAACATGAAATATGCTAAGATTTTTTTCTTGCCTCAATTTTCACTGTCACCTGAAGCCAAAACTTGGGGTTACTGTGGTCACCAATCAACTTCCGGTTTTCACGGAGCTTTCAGACAAGGATGTCTCTTTACAACATTGCCACCCATTGGATGTAATCGGCATAACATACTCTATGAATTAATTTACCGAGTAACGGACAAACGCACCATATTGTAATGGTAACTGAGTTTATTTATTTAAAAAGTAATGCGTTAGAGTATTAGTTACAGTCAAAAGTAACGGTGTTACAGTAACGCATTACTAGTAACTCGTTACTGCCCAACACTGGTCCCAACAGTACTTTCAAATTTCTGGGACATTTAGGTAGCTAGCTCATTAATTGGCTAGCTCAAGAACAATAGCTGTCAGCTGGCTAGCTTGTGAAGTCAGGGCAAAAACCAAGTCATCAAAACTTCTCCCATTGCTATGTGGCTTGGGAATCGCGATTAAACCAGGAACAGCGGCAGCCTGCCTGCTAGCGGTTTATCATACCATTCATAGTCTGCATCATGGGCATTCATTGTGCATGTTTCAGGAGAGGCCGGTGGCAAAGTTGCTACTTGGCTAGCACAATAGCAATCACTGTCAGTTAGCTAGCTTGTGAAGTCAGGGCAAAAACCAAATCACATTGGTTAAGTGTAACAATGATTACAAACATTTCCCTTAACTCACGTCAGCAGGGTGGGGAGATGGCTGCGTTATAATCCTGGAGGAGTAATGTATGGAGCTAAAACACTGCCATGACGCGAAACTGAAAGAAAAAACTTTGAAAGTTTGAAACCCTGTGTTTGAAAGCGTACACAAGATTTGAAACTTTGGAACTAAGTTTTGAAGGTGTATATAGTGTTTTGATGGGCTGAAAAAAAATTTCAAATCTCTGAAAACTTTATTTTGTATTTGAATTTTCATTCCAAATCTCTACAACTTTTGTTTTTTTCTTTTTATTCTTCAAAACTACAGCACTGTTTTTACAGTGTTTCAACAACACATTTTCAGAGTTTCAAATTTGGCACTGTTCTCCCACAGTAAAATTTTGTTATCCAGCTTTGAAACCTTGTAAATGGAGATCTGAAAACTGGCGTGAATATATTTAGAAAAAAGTGTTGAAATGTTGAAACGTGAGTTTCGAAAGGGCAAATCTCTGTTTTGAAAAATTTGAAGGTGTATATAGAGTTTTGGCAGCCTGGAAAAAAAATTCAAATCTCTGAAAACATTATTCTGTATTTGAAAATTCATTCCAAATGAATTAATAATGATATGAAATGAATGAATGAAACCTTGTAAATGGTGATCTGGAAAAAAAAACCTCTGATAAAAAGATTTGAAACTCTGAAAGAAGTTTTGAAACTGGAAAAAAAACCCCTCTGAAAGTCTGGAAAAAAAAACCCTGAAGCTCTGAAACTAAGTTTTGAATCTCTGGAAAAGAGTTTTGAGTCTCTGAGTCTCTGAAGCTCTGAAACTAAGTTCTGAATCTCGGTAAAAAAGTTTTTAAACTCTGAAAAGAGGAGGCAGGATTTGGTGTCAACCTTCTCAGCCTATTGGTTGCTGAAGTAAGCTTATAGTCCACTGGCATGTCATGACATACGAGATTGACAGACTGCTCTACCAATGCTGTGACAAAGCAAGAGTAGGAGAGCTCTGAGGAGAGCATGTCAGTCAGTCACAAGGTCTCTGAAAAAGGTCCACCAGGAGGCCCGCTTGAAATTCAAGAAAGAACACCTTGGGGAACCTGCAACAAACTGGCACAACGTTTTGTGGTCTGATGAAACCAAAACAGAACTTTTTGGCATGAATGCCAAACGCTATGTTTGGCAAAAACCCACACCACTCATCACCAAAAAAACACCATCCCGACTGTGAAGCATGGTGGTGGCAGCATAATGTTATGGGGATGTTTCTCATCTAAAGGGACTGGGGAACTTGTCAAGATTGAAGGGAGGACGGAAGGGGCCAAATACAGGGATATTCTGGAGAAGAACCTGAAGAAGTCTGCAAGGAGACTGAGAATGGGTCCAAAATTAATATTCCAGCACGACAATGACCCAAAGCACAAGGCCAAAGCTACCACTGAGTGGCTTGTAAAGAGCAAAGTGGATGTGCTAGAATAGCCAAGCTAAAGCCCTGACCTCAATCCAATTGAAAACTTGTGGAATGACTAGCAGGTTGCTGTCCATCAGTGCAAACCAACAAACCTCTCCCAGCTTGAACAGTTCTGCAAAGAGGAGTGGGGGAAGATCTCAAAGACCAGGTGCACAAACCTTGTGCAGAGCTACCCAAAAAGACTGGTAGCTCTAATTGCTGCCAAAGGCGCTTCCACCAAGTATTGACTCAGGGGGGTGTATACTTAAAAAATTGGGAAATTTCACTTTTGTTCATTAAATGCATTCTCTTTCAAATTAAAATAATTTCACTCCATTCATAAGGTATGTTGTGTTCTTTGGGTCAGGGAAAAACAAGTCCTATTTTAATCCATTAAATTTACATTCCATGCACATAAAATATTGAAGAGGGGTGTATTCATTTTCTATCCACTGTATATGGATTTTGAAAAAATGTGTTTGGTTCTAATTTGTTTTTTGTCCTGGGATAAAGACTAATAATCCTTCATGATCAGTGAAAATTATAATTTTTTTCAAACTTTTGTTTTTCAGGGGCATATGAATGTTCTCACAAAGGTACGTTATCACACAATTACTTACTTAGTCCTTACTGGTCAATGTGCAATGCATGAAGTTGGGGACCTGCAATGACATGAAATAAAAAACTGTGGCTGCGAGATACAAGATATACATAAGTCTTTCCCATGATGTAGTTAATTCGAGGCCATGAGATATAAAGCGTTCACACGATTTAGCTAACTTGTGGCCACAAGATACTACACATGCCCACAATTTAGTTGACTCATGGCCATGAGATGTCACTCAGTTTTGTTACCTTAAATTGAGGGAATGAGTTATTGTGTATCTCAAGCTGAATCATGGGAACAACTTGTTTCTTGCGGCCATGAAATGGCTTAGTTGTGGGAACTACTTGTATCTTGTGGCCACAAGATAGCTTAGTTGTTGGAATGAGACCGCTAAATAGTGGGAATGACTTTTATCTTGTGACCTCGAAATATATTTTTTTTCATGTTATTTTCATGTTAGGTGATAGCTCGGGCTCTACACAGGCCCGGCGCCAGAACTAAAAATGTGGGGGCAAAGATACATCCCTTAATGACAACAATTAGTCCTAGCTAGTTCCAATCATTTTCCTTTATTAACACGTTTTCCAATCTTAGTAGGCTGATAATCAAGTGGCAATTGAAGACACGGCTTCTCTTTGCCATGCGATCTAACAGGGACAAAATAATGGGCTACATTCAGAACAGAAAAATAATTTAATTATCATTAAGTCTATGCACTGGTAATTTTTTTTTCCAGCAAGAGCGGCATTTCAGAACTCTTCAGCGTATGAAGGTAATTTCGGTGACAAGTACGTGGTGTCGTCTGTTTACATGTTCCAATCGGACAGCTGTCTATTTTTTTTTTTTTTTTTTTCACAGCAAGTTGCGGAGACCTGCAAAAACAGGTATACATATTTGTCACCAAAATCAACTTCATTTGCTGAAGAGTTCTGGAATGCGGCTCTCGCTGGAAAAAAAATTACTGTTACTGAAGCCAGTGCATAGACCTAATTATAATTAAATTATTTTTCTGTACTGAATGTAGCCCATTATTTTGTCGCTGTTATGTTGCATGAAGGAGAGAAGCCGTGTCTTCAACTGCCACTTGATTTTAAGCCTACTTTAACTGGAAAACTTGTTAATGAAGGAAAATGATTGAGAACTAGCTAGGACTAATTGTTGTCATAAAGTGATGTATCTTAGCCCCCGAATTTACAGTTCTGGCACCGTCCCTGGCTCTACACATTCATAATTTTGGAGAAAAAAACTGAAAATTATTGTACAATTTGTCTTCATAAATAACTGCTCAAATGTTTAAATTCACTCATCACTGAAGTAGTTCCTGCTATTGTATTCAGTAAGGGTGTGTGTACCAGTAAATAATATAAAACAAACACGAAAGTATATTTTAAAATATTTTATTTTATATCTTAATTTGGGTAAAAAAATGTAATCAACATTTAACTACCCACCATGAGGTGTATTCAGTGCCACGCAAATATTTGAGACAATAGTTATATCCTCAAAATGGAGTTTTGGGGATATTATGTTTTCACTCCGACTGCTGCATCAACCACTTCAGAGATTAGGGATTAGCACGATTACTGCAAAGGTTGGTTATCCATTCTTGGCAGGTAGTTAGTTATCATAGAGAGTAAGTACTGATTAAATTTTGGTAAATTTCTGATGATGCAGTTAGCCACCAGGAGGCGCTTTGCGTGGAAATTTTAACTTTTTGGCCAATAACTGCAACAGTTTTTAATATTGCTTACCCATTCTTGGCAGGTAGTTAGATACCATATTTTGGCAAATATGTGATCTAAGACTTTGCAACCAGGGGGTGCTTTGAGTGAAAATTAACATTTTTGCTGATAACTGCAACAGTTTCTAAAGTTGGTTATCCATAATTGGCAGGCAATGAGATATCACATAGAGACAAAACTGATTAAATTTTGGCAAATATCTGATCTCACAATCTGCCTCCAGGGGTCGCTTTGCATTCAAGAAATTTTACATTTTTGATTGATTAGCTTAGGAGCAGATCCTCCATGGTAGTTTTCTCCGGGATTCTGCTTCACATGCAAGCAGAGGAAAGCAGAATTTTATCTGGAGGTTTAACACGTGGCTACGAACCTGGTGTAGGAAAAATGGGTACAGGTTTATGGGGCACTGGAACTTTTTCTGGGACAGGGGTGACCTGTTCAAGCCTGACGGGCTACACCTGAACCGGAGGGGTACCTTTGCACTGGGTCAGCGTATGTTGAGGGTAGCACAGGATTATTTAAACTAGGGACTTGGGGGGCAGGGAGGTTAGTGAGTGTTACACATAGGGAAATGCAGACTGCCCTGATGGAAGCTGACAGCGTTACATGCACTATTGATGATATACTTTTAAAGCAACAAAGCGTAGTGCGGGGCTTGAAGCAGCAGCCGCATGGGAAATCAAGGGAGAAGAGCATTAGTAATAACCTGAAATGTTTTTATTTAAATGCAAGAAGCATAAAAAATAAATTTCCAGAACTTGAGGCCGTTATGATTAGTGAGGGCTATGACATAGTTGGGATTACAGAGACATGGCTTAGTGAAGAGGATGGAGATGAATATAATATAGAAGGTTATAAGCTCTTTAGGAAGGATAGATGTAATAGGCGAGGAGGGGGCGTAGCACTCTATGTGAACAAAAACATAAATGTACAGGAAATTCCCGAAATTGAACATTCCTTGCCCTGTGAAGATATCTGGGTCAGGCTCATTGGCAAATACGAGACAGGTTTAAACATAGGAGTATGCTATCGACCACCAGCTTTGGACAATATTGTCAATGAACTGCTCTTTAAGAGGATTAGGCAAGCTTGTAGAGGAGGAGGGACTATTATTATGGGAGACTTCAATTATCCTGGTATCGATTGGAAAATGGTGAAAGGACAGGGTAAAGGGGAGGAAGAATTTCTGGATGTTATAAATGACAATTTTTTGGCGCAGTATATTAATAAACCTACAAGAGAGAAGGCAATTTTAGATTTGTTGCTTTGTAATGACTCTGATAGACTTAGCAATGTTGAGGTACTGAAGCCACTTGGGACTAGTGATCACTCTACTGTTAATTTTGACGTTTCATTGGAAGTTAATAAGGTGTCTTCGAAAACCAAAATTTTTAATTTTAGGTGAGCAAACTTTGACGGGATGCACTCATATCTAAGCGAAATAAAATGGGAGTCACTTCTGGACTGTGAGTCTATAAATGAGATGTGGGAAAGATTTAAGGGGGTTTTACTTGATTCACAATGTAAATTCATTCCAAAGGTGTCCAAAAGTAAGCTGAAAAAGCAAAATCCCCCATGGATGACCACGGCTATTCGTAGGAGTCTGAGGAATAAGAGGAATCTTTATAAGACATACATAAAGGATAACAATGAGAATACTAAGACTGAATACTGTAAAATGCGAGCTGTGGTCAAAAAAGAGCTGAGGAATGCTAGAAGAATGTATGAAAGGCAAATTGCAGAAGGGGCAAAAACTAATCCTAAGTGCTTCTTTCAGTACTGTTGCAGAAAAAGGAAAGTCAAAGAGGAGGTTAAGTGCATAAAGAATAAATATGAATCGCTGCTATATAATAACAAGGATATTGCGGATACCTTGAACAGTTTTTTTGTTGAGAATTTTACCTCGGTGCAGGTTTTTATTCGGCCAGAGGGCATGTCCAACGCTCAAGATTATTTTGCAGAAATTGAGGTTAGGGATAATGAAGTATTAGACAAGTTGCATGAACTAAAGGCAGATAAGGCGGTGGGTCCTGATGGCTTATATCCTAGAGTGCTCAGGGAAGTTAGTGAGATCATCTTTAAACCACTCTCCGCTATCTTCAGACGGTCTTTAGAAACTGGAGAAATACCAAATGATTGGAAGCAGGGCAATATAATACCAATATATAAGAAAGGGGACCATACTGAGCCAGGAAATTACAGGCCAGTCAGTTTAACTTGCATTGCATGCAAAATACTGTAATCTATCATAAAAGATGAGCTGGAATTATGCCTTGAACGTAATAATATTTTGAGGGATAGCCAACATGGTTTCCATAAGGGAAGGTCATGCCTCACAAACCATCTGGAATTTTTCGAAGAGGCCACCAAGACTTATGATCAAAGCAGGGCTTATGACATCATATACTTGGATTTTCAGAAAGCATTTGATAAAGTACCGCATAAGGGACCAATTTTTAAAATGAGCTCCATTGGAGTTACAGGAGGTATTCTGGAGTGGATTCAAAACTGGTTACAGGACAGAACACAAAGAGTGGTGGTCGGTGGAACCTCATCTGAGCTAGGTATAGTGGGGAGTGGCGTCCTTCAGGGATTGGTGTTGGGACCCCTGCTGTTCTTCATCTACATTAATGACCTTGATCGAAATATTGAGAGCAAATTAGTTAAATTTGCAGATGATACTAAATTGGGAGGTTTGGCAAATAGTTTGGACTCTACTAAAGTGATCCAGGAGGATTTGGATAGAATCCAGAGTTGGGCAGAAATGTGGCAAATGAAATTTAATTTAGCAAAATGTAAAGTTGCACATGTAGGTAATAAAAACATTAGACAGGATTACTTCATGGGAGGTTTAAAACTGGAATGTGCTCCACATGAAAAGATCTAGAAAAACTGGAATGTGCTCCACATGAAAAAGATCTAGGAGTGATTGTTGACTAGACAGGTTCTAGTCATTGTGCCGTAGCAGTTAAAAAGCCAATCGGATGCTGGGATACATTGCCAAAAGTATTGAGTACAAATCCAAGGAGGTGACACTTCTCTTGTATAACACATTTGTCAGACCACGTCTGGAGTATTGTGTACAGTTCTGGGGACCATACTTTAAGAAAGATATAGAGGCTGTAGAAAAAGTTCAGAGAAGAGCAACTAAGCTGATTCCGGGTACAAAAGATGAAAGCTATGAGAACGGGCTGAAGATCCTTAATCTCTTTAGTCTTAGGAAAAGGAGACTCAAGGGTGATCTGATTGAGGTCTTTAAATATGTTAAAGGGATTAACAAAGTGAATTATGTGGGATTTCTTCGGCTAAGTTCTGTTAGTAGAACTCGGGGTCATAAATGGAAGTTGACCAAGGGTAAATTTAGCACTGATATTAGGAAATATTTTTTCACCCAAAGAGTAATTTCGATGTGGAGCAGCTTGCCTGACCATATTGTTGAGGCAGAAACCCTGGCAATTTTCAAGAGCAGGCTTGACTTAAAGCTAGATACCATTGAGAATCTGAAGTGATATATTCACAATAGTTAAAAGAAACTGGCGAGCCTAGTTGGGCTGAACGGCCTGTTCTCGCCACTCATGTTATGTTATGTTGTGTTATGATTACTGCAAGTTTTTAAAGCTGGTTATTCATCCTTTGCAGCATGGTTTGAGTTACAGGTGAGCGAAGGGGAGCTGTCCACTTTTGTGGTAGATTATATTTTTTTTCTGTACATAAAGGTTCTTGAAATACAAACCCCAATTCAAATGAAGTTGGGACGTCATATAAAACGTAAATAAAAACAGAATACAATGATGTGCGAATCTCATAAACCCATATTTTATTCACAATGGAACATAGACAACATATCAGATGTTGAAAGTGAGACATTTTACCATTTCATAAAAAATATTAGCTCATTTTGAATTTGATGACAGCAACACATCTCAAAAAAGTTGGGACAGGGCTGTGTTTACCATTGTGTAACATCCCCTCTACTTTTCACAACAGTCTGTAAACTTCTGGGAAATGAGGAGACCAATTGCTGGAGTTTTGGGAGAGGAATGTTGTCCCACTTTTGTCAGATGTAGGATTCTACCTGCTCAAGAGTCCTGGGTCTTCTTTGCCGGATTTTACGTTTTATGATGCGCCAAATGTTTTCTATTGGTGAAAAGTCTCGACCGCTGGCAGGCCATTTCAGCACCTGGACCCTTCTACTGTGAAGCCATGCTGTTGTGATGAATGTAGTATGTGGTTTAGCATTGTCTTGCTGAAATATGCAAGGCCTTCCCTGAAAGAGACGTTGTCTGGATGGGAGCATTTGTTGTTGTAAAACTTCTATATACTTTCCAGCATTGATAATGCCTTTCCAGATGTGTATGCTGCCCACGCCATAGGTACTAACGGTATCCGATGCTATCAGAGGTGTAGGCTTTTGAACTGTGCTCTGATAACAATCTGGATGGTCCCTCACCTCTTTAGACCGCACAACACGACATCCGTGGTTTCCAAAAAGAATTTCAAATTGTGATTCATCTGACCACCGAACAGTTTTACATTCTGCCTCAGTCCGTTTTAAATGATCTTTGGCCCAAAGAAGACGGCGGCGTTTCTGGATCGTGTTCACTCATGGCTTCTTTATTGCATGATTCAGCTTTAAATTGCATTTCTAGATTCCAGGGCAAACTTTGTCCACAATGATTTCTGGAAGTGTTCCTGAGCCAATGCAGTGAATTCCAGTGCAGAATCACGCCTGTTTTTAATGCAGCGCCGCCTAAGGGCCCAAAGATCACGAGCATCCAATATTGACCTTCGGCCTTGTCCTTTGCGCACAGAGATTTCTCCTGATTTTCTGAGTGTTTTGATGATATTGTACTGCAGATGGTGGGACATTCAAAATCTTAACAATTTTTGAGGAACATTTTTCTGAAATTGTTCCACAATTTCTAGATGTAGCTTTTCCACCTATTTGTGAACCTCTGGCTGTCTTTACTCCTGAGAGACTCTGCCTCTCTACAATGCTCTTTTTATACCTGTCATGTTACTGACCTGTTGCCAATTAACCTAATTAGTTGCACAGTGCTCCTCCAGCTGTTTTTAATTAGTACCACTAACTTTTCCAGTCTTTTGTTGCCTTTGTCCAAACATTTCTGAGATGTGTTGCTGCCATCAAATTCAAAATGAGTGAATATTTTCCATGAAATGGTAAAATGTCTCACTTTTAACATCTGATATGTTGTCTATGCTCTATTGTGAATAGAATGTGGGTTTATGAGATTTTTTACAAATCATTGTATTCTGTTTTTATTCACGTTTTACACAACATCCCAACTTCATTGCAATTGGGGTTTGTATAAAAACAGAATTAATATTTCAATTTTGTGTGTTCATTCGGTCATTGCATTTCATGGGCATATGTTATGTATGTGTCAAGAGGTCAAGGCTACACTAGCCATTGAGGGCAAACGCCCTGCAACGGCCCAAAACATTTCCAATTGGAGAAAAGTGCTGAAAAAAACAGAAACAATGCAA
Source organism: Gymnothorax javanicus (assembly GCA_029692085.1). NCBI lineage: Eukaryota > Metazoa > Chordata > Actinopteri > Anguilliformes > Muraenidae > Gymnothorax > Gymnothorax javanicus. Next base: position 36,371,380 of record CM056193.1, on the reverse strand, counting down.
TGTCAAAAACACAGGAACTTCAAGAACAAATGCAAGAGAAAAACACTGCATATCCATGTCAACACAAATGCTCTGCAGTGGCCCAAAACATCTCCAATTGGAGAAACATGCTGAAAAAACAAAAATGATACAAAGTTAAAAACATACGAACTTCAAAAACAAATGCAAGAACAAAACTCTGCATATCTACATTAGCACAACGGAGGTGCTCCAGGCCACTAGCGTATTTTGCTTGTACACCACAGTGAAACATTCCCTTGAGATTGTGACCTCATGAGCATGCTCAAAGGGTTCGATGAAAATTATGGCCTTACATGTGATGCATAGAAATCAATGGATAGCAGTGAATAGTTACTGTATAACTTAGCCATTTAGTTAGCTAGCAAGTATTTACATGCACCAAATATAACTGGCTAAGTCAGCCAAAAGGCTTTCTAGCTAGCTAAGGTTAGTTTGCTTAGCTAAATAGTTTGCAAGTTTAGCTAGTTAATAGTTATATTTGGTGCATGCTCACAAGGTTGCAATCCTGAGTGAACCCTGAACTGCGGTGTAGAAACAAAATACGCCCGCTGGTCTTGCTCCGGTCAAAAATAAAAGGTGTTCTAGTTGGCCCTCCCTATAGCGACTTGGACTTCCGATGTATTGACGTGGATATGCAGCGTTTTTTTCTTGCATGTTTTTGAGGTTTGTGTGTTTTTGGCTTTGCATTGTTTCTGTTTCTGTTTTCAGCATTTAACCTATTGGAGATGTTTTGGGCCATTGCCCTCGTCGGCCACGGTACAAGGCACATAAACAAACACACGTACTGGTGTTTAGACCATGGCGGCAAACCAGTCTTTCAGCGATATATGTCTCAAGAAAAGAGATATGCAGCAATACCTGCGTGACGGGGGCTAGCCTGTTACTGGCAAAGGAAAGGAGCTTAAAGCTCTTGTGTACGGGGCACAAGTGTTCAATGTGGCACCAAAAATCAGGGCAAAAGAGGCTAACAGACATCTACCGTGATGTCATCTAAACACGGTCATTGGCAAAATAAATAAATAACATCGTTCATGCAAAGATTTCAGCCTGAAACAAGGCCAGAAGAACAGAACGGAAAGATGACAATCAAGTTCGCGAGATTGAGAAAGATGTGAGTTTCAAATGAGCCCTGGATGGAACAAGAAGTCTCACTGAATGGCACAGTGCCATCATTAAGCAGGTTTTTACAGAAGGTCAAGGTTTAGGGAAAAGTCCTGAGCACGTTGTGCTTGGATCTGATAAATTATGCCTCTCATGGAGCGAAAACATTAGAGGATCACTGCCAAACAAAGAAGCATGTGGGCAAGGCTAAAAAAAAAGGGACAAATTATGTGCTCACGGGAGCTAGTGTGGCCAGCAAAGAGCCTTCCACGTACGGATTACACCTCATGTTGAAGAAACTGGGAGTCCAAAAGGTGCATACGACAACACAACCCCCACGTGTATCAGTCAGTGGCAGGGTATCTCATGCTCAGGTATGTGTCCACTAATCTTTAAATTAAAGAATTGTTTGGATTTGTCTTAAGTTATAGAGGATCTTACTCAAGTGGGTGTGTCATATGAAAGCTCCTGGAACATCTTTGACCAGTGGAACCTTTCCCTTACCATCTGAAATGATCTTTTGAGTCCCAGGTGCCCAGAATCATCATGGATGGCGGTCTTTACTGACACGCACAGCTTTTCCGGAAGAACAAGCTGTAGCTGGTCCACTGCTCCCCTTCGACTATCTTTAAACCTGCAGTACAGGATGCCATCCTTGATCACCAACCTCTCCCACTCTTTTTAGAGGAGGCCCACAAGATCTCCAACTTCCATCCTCTCACAGCGGCTGGGCTTTTAGTCCAAACAAAAGAGATACAGAGTGGGGCTAAGGATCGGGTCTTCCTTCTGTACTACAAAAATCTCTTGTTTTCTAATGGGAGGCAGTGACTCTGTCCCCATGTCACAATAAGGCTCACTGGGCTGTTGTGTGTGGGTAGGCTCCGGTTCTGTCAAACTGACCATTCTGGGCATCAGGATGCACCTCTGCCGCTGAGACAGCGTTTGCCTTTGCCTTATTACGCCCTTGCTCTCTATTTCTCACCTGCTGAGGACAAGATTGGAGGGCCTGTGAGACCTCTTAGTTTGTCATACGGGAAAGAGCATCTGCATTGGCGTTATTTCACCCCCGGCGATACTGGATGTCGGAATCAAATTTCGACAGCTGGGATACCCACCTCTGCCTTGTAGCATCCAGCTTAGCTGTTGTCATGACATATTTCAGGGGGTTGTTGTTGGCGAGGACTGAGAACTCATGGCCGTACAGTTGATCAAAGAACTTACCTGTTATTGCCCACTTTAAAGCGAGAAAATCCAGCTTGTGCGCTGGATATCGTGTCTCTGCTGGGATCAATCTCCTGCTGGCATAGGCAATCACCCTTTCAACCCCATCCGGGACCAGCACCCAGCCCCCTCAACTACCCCCTCAAGGCATCTGTCTGGAGAGGGAATGGGAGAATGTAATCAGGAATCAGGATTGCCCAGTGGGGCAGAAGTCAGCTTTTCTTTGAGAGCCTTTGTCTAAGCGAAAGGGTGTTTAACTTGTGGTTTCTCTCCCCCTCTCCTTTGCCTTCTGGGATCCCCAGAGATAAGGGAATAAAGCACAGCTGCTAGTGAAGAGAAGCCGTCGACAAAACGTCGATAATACCCCACAAACCATAGGAACTTTAGAACTTCCTTCTCGTTAGTGGGTATTAGCCAGTCCCGGACCTTATTTTTTTTCTGGGTTAGTCCTGAACCTCTTTGCAAAGACAAGGTACTCCAGGTACTGAACCTTTTCCCTCACAAGCTGACACTGAGAGGGCTTCAGTTTCAGGCTGTGTTCTCAGAGCCGGTCAAACACAACCTGGAGGCTTTCCAGATGCTGGTCGAAGGTCTTAGAGAAAATAATCAAGTCATCCAAGTAGATGAGCAGATGAGTGAAATTCAGGTCCCTGAAACAGCAAGTCATTAATTGCTGGAAGGTGGATAGGCCATTCTGTAGCCCAGTGGGCATTCTGTTGCCTCTAGTGCAAAAGCATATGCATAGGCAGACTCTCCTGGCTGCTGGGTACGCTCATAGAAATCAACCAGTGGATCTAAAGAGCCGTGCATATCACTATATTCAGCCCTCAGTTCCTCAAAAGCATGCTCAGGGGTCTGCACATGGGGCGGTAGTTTGAGGACCAGCCTCCTAGCCTCACCACTGAGATGCCATACAATAGTGGAAAAGCGAAGATGCATGGGCAGTCCTATGGCATCCAAGAGGACCTGCATGTCTCTTATCCAATCCTTAAACAGCACTTTGCAAAGAGCATTACCACTAAATCCATGCACATTCCTGACCTGGCATGCCTGGGTGAGACCTCCATAATTCACCTAGGGAAAGCCTTGAATTGCTGCTCTTCCATCTGCAGTCTGATGAGATGAGGTCAGCAGGCATGTGCGCATGGAGGGGGCTGCAGGTAGAGGATGAGGATCAGCTTGCAAGATTTCACTAGGAAATATACTGGCATGATAGCTACCCATGACTGTCTGAGGATGCACTGGGATAGAGAGATGAGCTGGGTGTCTTTGGGCATAATTGGTAATATAGTTTGTAAGATGGTGCACTCAGGTCACATATGTTAAGATCAGTGACAAGAATGTTTGCAGCTTACGTTTTTTTTTTTTTGTAACTAACAAACACCAGTTAGACTTGAAATGTTTACTAGGCCCAGGTTGAACTCATATGACTCCCAAATTCCCTGCAATAATCCGGATAGTATGATAATGAGTGGTGAAATAAAAGTAGTAAAAGTTTAAAGTAGTAAACAGAGAACCCTCGGCTGATCATAAGCTGTACTTAACTATTCTCAAACACACTAGAAGGAAAGGCCCTTTTACCTCTCAACTTAGATTTATTTTCCCCACACTCCCATTCCTGGTTGAGGGCACAAAAAAAAAAAAAAACAGGATTGTAAAGGATATTCTGACGTTGGTGCATGAATCTTGAAAATGAAGGCCTATATGAATGACTGTCCTTTGGTGAGCAAACAGCTGGGAAGCTCTTTCCTTCAGTCTGTCTTTCAGATGCAAGCAGAAGTACAACAGTTCCCAAAATCTTGAGGATGGCATCACTGCTACGGTTGAGTGTGAGGTATCGTTCAGGAACCAGTCGCGAGAACCAGGAAATGCGATGAATGTGATTTTATTACGCGAGGGGGTAAACCCCCGCAGGACCAAAGGCAACAGTACAAAGTCCACAATCCAAAAATCACAATCCCAGGGGCAAAATCCAAAAGTCAAAAAACCAGGGCAGCTATCACAGTAATCGTAATCAGACAAAAAGGGTTCGATACACAGGAGCAAATAACAATACCAAATCAGAGCCAGGAATCGGAAGTCGGACGGTCCAGTCAGAAAAGCAACACTATGAATACGAGGCGAAAACGAGAGCAGCACAGGTAGACAAGGGAAACGTTCTGACAGGGAACTGCTTGAAAAGACTGCTTAAGTACACTCAAGGGAAGTCACATGCTATGATCAGGGACAGGTGAATGGGATCAGACTAATTACGTGGGGGGCAAACACAAGGGAGAACCTAACCACATGAAATTGGCAAAAGCCAAAACGCGGACAGGGAACACGAGACAGCCTATGACAAAACATCCAGCTCCGGTTAGGGAGTTCTAATGTGCACAGATAATGAGAGGCAGGACAGAGTAGAGCAGGTGCGGAGGATCCGCTGAATTGCAGCAAAGACTAAGAGAAGGCAAGAGGCGGAGACTAGAACAGGGCAAGTGCTGAGAGCTTGTTAATCAATTAGTAAGTGCAGCTATACAAACCCTAGTGCTCATTAGTAAGTTAGTATTATATACAATGTTAGTCTTGGTTAGTATCTAAACAAAAATAACAAACTGTTAGTAAGGTTAGTAAAATAGAAAAGCAAGGCGAAGGAAGCAAACGAGATTAGAAGGAATGTTTGAAACCCAGAAACCATTTAATCACCTAAACATGTGACACGCAGGACTGGGGAGAAGCTGTAGCTTAACAAAAGGCCAGACAGGGGAGACAAAGTGCAATGAAGGGCATGAACAAAGACATGGACCGGAATCTAACAGAATAATGGATCTGGCATGGAAAAAACAAAAACATGGCAAGAACTAAAACATGGGAAAAACAGAACAGGCATGGGAGAAACATAACAGGGCATGACAGAATCATAACATTGAGTCCACAGTCCAATCATGAATGACGCTTTACACACTGAATTTTCCGTCACCCAGTCCAATCGGCCACGCAGATGGGCGATTACTGCTGACGGCTCTTCCTAAGTCTCATAAGCTGCATCCGGGTCACGGCACCAGATTTAACCCATGGTATTTCCTGTTTTTTTTTTTGGCTCCTGTAAACCACTAGGAACTCTCCTGCACACCCAGGTTAATAATAGTGTCTCTGCGTTGTGTTAAGGGTGGATTTTTCTAGTGGGAGAGAAACGGAGCCGGGTCCTTTTAATGTGGTAGAGACCTTTATTTTCTTGCCGCCCGAACTGAGCAGTCATCACAGGCTCCTTGCAGGGCAAAGCAAATGCATTCTCCTTTTTAGCATTACTACACAGTGTACAGTCAAATTATCGATTCAATGTTTTCGTTTAACAGCGGATCAACTGAAATACAATCCCTTTTGAAAATGTAATACCGACGGAAATACAGCAAGTAATCTAAACATACGCAAGTTGCAACAGAACTGCGGCCGCTACTACTAGCCAAAATTACAGCAAGGGCACTATTTATTTATTTATTTATTTTGACAAAGATGAACCAGTCTGCTGCTAAAACCCACATGAATTTGTATTTAAACATCTTAATATCTGAATATTACCAGAAATCGGGTTGATGAGTAGCTTTAGCTCTTATATTTCAATATTTCCTGCAGACTGCAACGTAACACAACTTACCTTGCAGGGCAAAGCAAATGCGTTCTGAAAATGCGATGCCCTGCACAGAACAACACGTATACTTGTAAGAACAGCAAGCTGCACAGTAACAAAACAAGGCAGAGAACCACCTAGCAGTCACTTTATACAACTACCTTACATTAGCATTGAGCTAACCTCAATCACTGAGACACTGGTCCCTGAGTCATGCACAATTGCGTTTGAACTAGCCATGGTTTTCAAATTCACAGTCCACTGAGTAGCTAGCCAACGTTGGCTTGCTAGCTAAAAAAAAACTCATGTTACAAAGCATGGTGGTGGTGCTATTCTCCTTTTGGATGGGATCACAGCGGCCTGTCATGGCAGTAAAGACTATTATCCCTGGCTGCTGTGAATCTGTATTTTCCAAAAGCGAGGTTCCTTTCTGCTTTAACAGCATATGCTGACGCATCCTATGGCATAGGACCTTATTATCATGGTGTCAATGACATGAATTCACAGTATTAACTGCTGACAGTGGTATTAGTATAGTGTTTTTCACAGTAACTCTGTCATTGACCGCACTGCCGCACACTTGTATTTATGCACATGCATGTGACATGTTTTAGTAGTAATGCCCGCCAGAAATGGGGCTCCCCCAAAAGCCACTGTGTAATTCAAACAATGCTAAGCAGGTATTTAAATGTCATAGAGAAGAACAACTGATAATTTTTTTGCAGATTTCTGATGCCAAAATTTGCCACCATGGGGCACTTTATGAAGATTTTACATTTTTGGCCAATAACTACGACAGTTTTTAAATTTGGTGATCCATTCTCGCCAGATATCAAAATGAGGAGAATTGACTAAATGTTGATGAATTTCTAATATATGAATTTGCCACTACGGGCATTTTATGAAAATTTTACATTTTTGGCCATAAAACAAGTTGTTATATTTACCTGGAATTTGGCTCATAAAGTAGATCTATTTGAAGACATGAAGCGCCAGAGTACCTTTATCGTCTGTGGGATTGGTCATTCGGCTACTGCCTTCACCTTCTTCACCTCCATAGCCACTGCCTCTGGTCCAATCATGTAACCAAGGAAGGAGACGGTGGACTGATGGAAGACGCATTTCTCATTCTTGATGTAGAGCTGATGTTATAATAGGCGTCAGAGGACTCACGTGTTCCACCTGTTCTTCATAAGTATACTCAGCGCCATGAAAAACGCACAGGTGAGATATGTACTGTATTTTCGGCAAAGTGAAGAATCAATTGATTTTTATTGCTTTTCCAGTGAGGCACAAGTGGAAATAAAGAAAAGCGCGTGGTATTGTAATCCTGACGTGCACCACGTGCACGCGCCAAGCACTTCAGTAATAACAAACATTGAGCTTTTTGTGATGTGTACAGTGACACTTGACTTGTTCTTTTTGGTGTGGTCAATAGCCTACATAAAGCCAACAAAAAAAATGAAAAATGGTACTGCAACAAGAAAATGGAATGGCTTGTGACACAGGAGAGAGAAAAAGAGCCTTTGGCATGTCACGGGCAGATCTCAGCCGCCAAGAGGTGGTGCGTCATTTGCACTGTCACCGTTCAACAATCAGTTGGCTGTCTATCCGAGAATGGAACATAGGCACTGTTGCTGACCGACCCCGCTTAGGGCAGCCATGAGTGACAATGGCAGCTCAAGAGCGCCACATCTGGTTACAGCCTGTACATGACAGATTCCGGACAGCAACCAAAACTGATCATGAGATGAGGGGTCCGAGATGATTGAGGGTGAGTGCAAGTACCATTTGACGCCGTCTATGTGAGCAACACATGCGTGCACATGGGCCCTACAGAAAACCCAGTTTTTGCCCATTTACGCATGGCTGCCCTTACCGTGGTCGGTCAGCGACAGTCCCTGTTTTCCATTCTCAGACAGATACAAGGAAATAAAGCGCCAAAAAATTACACAGAGGCAGGTGCCCGCAGTGAGAAGTGAAGAGTTCCTACTCCTGTTGATGAGCAAAAAATGGATTTTCTGTAGCGGCCGTGTGCACGCATGTTTTGCTCACATAGACGGCGTCAAACGGTACCAAAGCACAAGAATAAAATCCAATGCGCCTCAGCCAAAGTTTCAAAAATGAGGATCTAGTGGTGCTCAACAGTACCAGACAGTATGAGAAAAGAAACAATGACCAGGGCATTTCAATAAGACTACCTAAAGTAAAACACCGGAGCACTATTATCTGCACATTTTTATTGTCAGAGAACAGGGTGTGACTGACGTTTCGACAAAATGTCTTCCTCAGAGTCAACAAAGAACAAAGAACTTGGTAAGGTTTCAATACCCTCCCACACACAGATAATGGGATCATGGGTAATTGACAGCCATTTTAAATATATACATATACATATAAAATAAAAAATAAGAAAACTACATGTTCTGAATATTATTTCCCACACTTTTTCATGTCAACCCAAACCACATTAATCAAACCAGAAGCAAGATGGTTCATCATTTACACCACCGGGGGCAACTGCATTAAGGGTATAAATCCAATAGGCTTCCCTACGCAGTAATTTATTTATAATATTGCCTCCCCTTGGGGATGGCTTGACTTTTTCTATTCCTATAAATTTTAAGGAAGAAGCTGAACCATGGTTGGCCTCTGTGTAATGACGCGCCATAGCGTATTTGAAATTTTTATTTCTGATAGCCGTTTTGTGTTCACTTATCCTCATTTTAAGTGCACGTTTGGTCTGACCCACATAGATCAATCCACAGGGGCATTTAAACATGTAAATAACGTGGAGAGAGTTGCAATTAATGAATTCTTTTATTTCATATTTGGTATCATTCAGTGGATGATAGAAAAATCTGGATTTGTGTGAATTTGAGCAATGTGCGCAGTGGCCGCAGCTATAAAAACCAGCAGGTGCGCCAGGTAGCCAGGTATTAGGGGCTACAGTGCGGGGAATAGCACTATGTACAACTATATCTTTAATATTACGTGGTCTTCTAAATGCAGTAAGTGCTGGGTCAGAGGCAATGTCTATTAGAGACGGCTCACTTTTTAAAACATGCCAGTGTTTCAGGATTATGTTCTTAACTTGACCACCGTGGGGGCTGTATTCAGTGGAGAAGCAGACGCGTGGGGAAGCTTTCTTTTTAGGCCTTTTCATCAGTAATGAGGAGCGATCTGTATTTGTGGCTCGATTTATTGCCTGATCAACCACCTGTTTACTGTACCTTCTCGCTAAAAAGTGTGCTTGCATCTCTTTAGTCTTAGCCAGAAATTCTTCATGACTGCTACAATTACGCTGCAGTCTGAGAAATTGACCTACTGGGATGTTGCGCTTAAGCTGTTCTTGGTGGTTACTGTACGCATATAGTAATGTGTTGCGGCTCAAAGGTTTACGATAGATACCGTAGTCGTCTGTAAAATATTTTCACTATTTTTAAAAATTGATAGATCCAAGAAGCATATGCTCGTAAAGCTATGTTCTTCTGTGAAAGAAAGACAACTATCTGTACTGTTCACATATTGTATAAATGAAGCAAATTCCTCTTCAGAGCCATTCAAAATTAAAAAGATGTCATCTACATACCTGCGGTAAAGACTAATCTTAGAAAAGAATGGATTGGTATTAGGATTGTTAATAAACCTTTCTTCCCAGTAACCCATGAACAGATTGACATACTTTTGCGCGAAAGCTGTGCCCATCGCGGTGCCCTGTGACTGAATATAAAAGGAACCTGCATATTGAAAATAATTCATTTTAAGCGCCATCTCTGAAAGAGTCAATAAAAACTCATTCGGAGGAAGAATACCTTCCGGACGCTTCTCAAGATAGCGCGCTAAAGCTTGAAGACCCTTTGTATGCGTAATATTAGTATAGAGAAACTGTACGTCAAGGCTCGCCAGAATACTACTCCCGTTAACTTTAAGGTTGTTTAGAACATTCAATATATCCATGGTGTCACCTAAAAAAAGCTGGCAAATCAGGTACTAGTTTTTTAATAAAAAAGTCAATATACCGAGACAGGGGTTCAACAAGACTACCATTGCCAGACACAATTGGTCTAAGAGGAGGGTCTATGACAGATTTATGAATTTTCGGTAGTCCATAGAACACTGGACAAATGGGATGATCAGTCGTTAAAAACTGTTTTTCATGTTCAGTAATCCAGCCTTTCTGTAGTGAAAGGGCAATAAATGCATCAATCTCAGATTTAATTCTGACAGTAGGGTCGTCACGTAAAGGTGAATAGAAAACATCACTATTTAGTTGACTTTAAATACCATGATCATATTTCTCCCAACTCATTACACAGATAGCCCCACCTTTGTCCGCATTTTTTATTACCAAGTCAGAGTTTGTTTGCAGAGATTTTAAAGCTGCATATTCCTCTTTAGTCAGATTGGATTTACTCTTGTAATGTTAAGCTTTTGCATTCAATTTAGACAAATCCTGTTCAACCAGTCTACTATACATGACAACAGAAGGACTGAGGTTGGAATAAGGTAAAAACACAGATTGCTTTTTAAATGGAGTACTTTCTCTATTGTTATCAGAGACATTACCATCAGCATTTCTCAGTACAGCATTGCTATTGGTCAGAGCATTAGAGGCAAAAAAGTGTTTTAAATGCAATTGGCGAAAAAACTTGAAGGTGTCAACTTTAACTTTAAAAGGATCAAAAGAGTTACTAGGGGAGAATGACAGTCCTTTACTTAACGCGGATGTTTCAAACTCACTGAGTGAATGTCCAGATATATTCACGACTGCTGTCTCTTCCCCCGGCGTTGAGAGCGGCGCAGAGGTGTGGGAGGTAGGTCTCCTGCGGCCACACGTCCCCCGCCTCGTCCGTTTCGACCGCCGCGTGGCGGTCTCCGAGTGGCTAAAAAAGGAGGTTCGTGTAGTCCATCATTCCCGTTGGAGGATTCCTGTTCGCTCACAGTGGAGAGTTGCGTATCCTTGCGCTTTTTGGACCAAGTCGGGCGTGGTCTGGATATGAACCTGTGGGGGGCTCCATGCCAGCTGTATACGGTTCCATCGCTGTAATCCTTTGTATCCCGCTGATATTTTTGTAGTTTGCACGCTTTTATCTCCTTTTGGAACGCAGCCAAAGATGTCGTGATTTTGGTGGTGATTGTGGCAAAAGTCTCTCCATCCACTTTCACATTGATGTCATCCTCTATCATTTTGTTTCAATTTTCAGTTTTTCTGTCTCCGCCTTCGTCTTCTCAATGGCAAGGAGCATTAGATCTAAGGAGCACTTATTGAGGATTTGTTGCCATTTTTGAAGGAAAACTTTGTCATCTAGTCCAAAGGCAGGTGGTATGTTTATACGGAGTCCCCTGGGGATGCATTTTTCACGCTAGTATTCCGATAGCATAATGGAATGCCAAAGTAAGCGAGTCTCTTTCTTTTTCAATTCCTCCAACTGTGCGCAAAGTGTATCGTGACAGGACTCGATTGGCTGAAACAGGTCACACCCTCTTCTCTGACAATAAAAACGTGCAGATAATAGTACTCCGGTGTTTTACTTTGGGTAGTCTTATTGAAATGCCCTGGTAATTGTTTATTTTCTCATGGCGTCAAACGGAACCTGCGCTCACCCTCAATCATCTCGGACCCCTCATCTCATGATCAGTTTTGGTTGCTGTCCGTAATCTGTCACATACAGGCTGTAACCAGATGTGGCGCTCTTGAGCTGCCATTGTCACTCATGGCTGCCCTAAGCGGGGTCGGTCATTGACAGTGCCTGTGTTCCATTCTCGGATAGACAGCTGCCTGATTGTTGAACGGTGACAGTGCAAATGATGCACCACCTCTCAACGGCTGAGATCTGCCCGTAACATGCCAAAGGCTCTTTTTCTCTCTCCTGTGTCACAAGCTGTTCTATTTTCTTGATGCAGTAGAATTTTTTGTTTTTTTGTTGGCTTTATGTAGGCTATTGACCACACCAAAAAGAACAAGTCAAGTGTCACTTTACACATCAGGAACAGCTCAATGTTTGTTATTACTGAAGTGCTTGGCGCGTGCACGTGGAGTGCGTCAGGACTACAATACCACGCACTTTTCTTTATTTCCTCTCGTGCCTAACTGGAAAAGCAATAAAAATCAATAGATTCTTCAATTTGCTGCAAATACAGTACATACCTCACCTGTGCGTTTTTAATGGCGCTGAGTATACTTAAGTAGATGAGGATGTCAATGACTAATCTTCCCAGCATCTCTCGTAGCAGTTCATTGATGAAGGACTGGAACACAGAGGGGGCGATAGTAAGGCCATACGGCATGACGCAATACTCGTAGTACCCGGAGGTGGTTCCAAAAAGCCATCTTCCACTTGTCTCCTTCCCTGATACGGATAAGGTTGTATGCACTACGGAGGTCGAGTTTTGTGAAAATCTTTGCACCATACAGCTGCTCCACAGTGCTAGGGACTAGGGGGAGTGGATATTGGTACTTCTCTGTGATGTCATTAAGACCTCTGTAGTCTATGCAGTTGCGGAGACTTCCATCCTTCTTCTGGGCAAAGAAGAAACTTGCGAACGTGGGTGAAGTGGAAGGACGAATCAAGCCCTGCTGTAGAGCTTCTTGTACATACTGTTTTATTGCTTCAGTTTCAGCCACCGATAGGGGGCATACATGGCTTCTGGGGGGTGACGTGCCGGGCAGGAGCTCAATGGCACAATCCCATGGACAATGTGGAGGTAACTGGGTCAATTCAGCTTTTCTGAACACCATCTGCAGGTCCCAGTACTTTTCGGGAATCTCGAGCTGGTCTCCTTAGTCAGGGCTCTCAACATTCGTGGAGGCAACGGTGACGGGGCCACAGTGCTCCCGACAGGAGGGTGACCTGAAGTTGCGATGCCTTGTGTGTTAGAAGATGGCAGGATTGTGTAATAACAGCCACGGGAGGCCGAGGATGAGTGGGTGGCTTGAGTTATTGAGAAGCAGCAGCGAGAGTTCCTCCAGATGTTGCTCTTGGATACAGAGGGAGATCGGTGCCATCTGGTGGCTTACACTGCTGATGCTCAGAGGTTTCCAAGCTATAGCTGCCATAGTGAGGGGAGTGCGGAGCTGGTGAACTGGGGCTCCAAGTCGTCGCACTAACTGGCTGGAGACAAAATTGCCCGCTGCACCGGAGTAAATCAGGGCCTCTGTGCAAAGGGTCACAGTGTTACAGGATACCTGGACTGGGATCTTGAAACGTTGGCCAGTAATGACTGTAGGTGACACCAGGTCCAGCAGCTGGTCCCCAGCCTTTTTCCCGGGGTGGTCAAAGACTGAGCGAAATTGCCAGAGGAAATTGGCATAGGTGGTAAAAACCGATTCCCCAGACAGCAGTCACACAGTCAAGTGCCTTGGCAGAGAGATGGGTCACCAATGCGGTGATCTTCTCAGCTTCACTCAGGGCTGGATGGCACATAAAATATACTCAGCGCCATTAAAAATGCACAGGTGAGGTACGCACTGTATTTGCGGCAAATTGAAGAATCGATTGATTTTTATTGCTTTTCCAGTGAGGCACGAGAGGAAATAAAGAAAAGCACATGGTATTGTAATCCTGACGCGCACCATGTGCACGCGCCAAGCACTTCAGTAATAACAAACATTGAGCTGTTTGTGATATGTACAGTGACACTTGACTTGTTCTTTTTGGTATGGTCAATAGCCTACATAAAGTCAACAAAAAAAATGAAAAATGCTACTGCATCAAGAAAATGGAACGGCTTGAGACACAGGAGAGAGAAAAAGAGCCTTTGGCATGTTACAGGCAGATCTCAGCCGCCGAGATTTGGTGCGTCATGTGCACTGTCACCGTTCAACAATCAGTTGGCTGTCTATCCAGAATGGAACACAGGTGCTGTCACTGAAACTTAGGGCAGCCACAGTGGCGATGGCAGCTCAAAGCGCCACATCTGGTTACAGCCTGTACATGACAGATTCCGGAAGGCAACCAAAGCTGATCATGAGATGAGGGGTCCGAGATGATTGAGGGTGAGTGCAAGTACCGTTTGACGCCGTCTATGTGAGCAACACGCGTCACACTGGCCCTACAGAAAACCCAGTTTTTGCCCATTTACGCATGGCTGCCCTTACCATGGTCAGTCAGCGACAGTCCCTGTTTTCCATTCTCAGACAGAAACAGGGAAATAAAGTGCCAAAAAATTACACAGAGGCAGGCGCCCACAGTCAGAATTGAAGAGTTCCTACTCCTGTTGATGGGCAAAAAATGGGTTTTCTGTAGGGGCAGTGTGCACGCATGTTTTGCTCTTGTAGACGGCGTCAAACGGTACTTGCACTCACCCTCAATTGTCTCGGACCCCTCATCTCATGATCAATTTTGGTTGCTGTCCGGAATCTGTCACGTACAGGCTGTAACCAGATGTGGCGCTCTTGAGCTGCCATTGTCACTCGTGGCTGCCATAAGCGGGGTCAGTCAGTGACAGTACCTGTGTTCCATTCTCAGATAGACAGCCAACTGATTGTTGAACGGTGACAGTGCAAATGACGCACCACCTCTCGGCGGCTGAGATCTGCCCGTAACATGCCAAAGGCTCTTTTTCTCTCTCCTGTGTCACAAGCCGTTCCATTTTCTCAATGCAGTAGCATTTTTCGTTTTTTTTTTTTGTTGGCTTTATGTAGGCTATTGACCACACCAAAAAGAAGAAAACAAGTGTCACTGTACACATCAGGAACAGCTCAATGTTTGTTATTACTGAAGTGCTTGGCGCGTGCACGTGGTGCGCGTCACGATTACAATACCACACGCTTTTCTTTATTTCCTCCTGGGCCTCACTGGAAAAGCAATAAAAATCCATCGATTCTTCAATTTGCTGCAAATACAGGACATTTCTCACCTGTGCGTTTTTAATGGCGCTGAGTATATAAGGCACACTGAAGAATAAAGCCTTTGCACGCAGTGGGGTTTCCGTGGTAGCGCTCTGGCAGGAGCACTGGTGAATCACCCTGGGGAATGGCTAGAGGACCCTGCATTCCGGCAGGTGAGACAGAGGGCGGTGGTGGCGGTGGAGATTGGGAGATGGAGAATAGTTCGTCCAGGATAGCCCCCAGACGGGCGATCTCCCTCTGTTGTTCTATCACCAATTGGAAGAGGTCGAGAGGCTGGGCAGCAAACTCTTCCACCTCCTGTGGCAAGGGAATTCTTGTTGAGTCCATATGTGGTGAAGTCTTCTGTAAGGGTTGTGCTTCGTGCACAGTTCAGATGCACAGAGGACAGGAAGTTGAGGACTGGACTCAGGTGCAAAGATGGACTTGGTAGTTTGTGCATTCTGCTGCGCAGTAGGCATAATAGAGAAAGCAATACAAAACAAACAGGAATTGAGGTTCCTTAATAAACACTATTGGTAATACATTCTCTGAGCATTGGCTGCAGTAACAATGTATTACAAATAGACAAAGAAACAGGGAGCGAGGTTCCTTAAAATAAAGTGCTGGATAAAACAATAAACAGCACAAAGTTAGAATTTGAGTTTAAATATATGCGAAACTCGGGGAATACGTCTAAACAAGACTAGGAATGCAACAGAGGTATGTAGTTACGAGACTTCACAACATACACACTGCTACCACCCAGTGGCAATTACAAACAGATACAAACAATGATGAATGATGTGAGGAATGCAGTCCGGGTCTTAGTAGACTGGTGAGCTGGACGGCTGGAGGCGTGGTCTGACATGTACTCCATGTGCTTTAAGATTCATCACTGGGTGTAAACATCTTGCCCATCATTGTATCTTTTATGCAAAATCTGATTGGCCTTCTTTGTATGTACGCAGACGTATACATTGGTTGGGTTTTATTTATAAAACTCTCCTTGGGCTGGTCCCTTCTTATTTCTGTACATATATCCTTAGAAGCCAAAACCAATATAGCCTGCACTCAAAGGATGCTCTGCATTTGATTGTTCTGCATGTCTGCACTGAGTTGGGGAAAACAGCATTCAAACTGGCTGCCCCTTTTACATGGAAGAGACTCCAAAAAGATTTAAAATTGCCAGAATTAATTTCTTATGATGCCTTTGCTTTGATCTTATAGGACCTTGAGCATAAATCTACTGGACAGTGTTGCTGCACTTAATTGTCATCAGTGTGATCAAAAAATTGGCATTTTATATGATTGCTATTTATTATGTGTATTTATGCTCTGTACTTTGGTCCATTTTGCTTTTCAGTGAAAACTGAAGAAAAACAAAAGATTGCTGGAAAGTTTTATCATAAAACGAGGGCAGCAGTCATCTCTTCACTGTTGCAGATGTTGATGTTTGGCAGGCACTGTTTAATGAAGCTTCTAGCTGAGAACCAATGAGGCATCTGTTTCTCAAACTGAATACCTCATTGATTTCTTAAACCTGCCCAAAATTATGGGTATATTAGTTTCATATTGGTTACTGTTATTGTCCAGGGGCCGTATTCATGTCAGGATTTTTACTGAATGGGTATGGTAATCCCAAACTTCCCGATAGCTAGCGAATTGCAACCTCTCCGAGTCGAGTGGTAATCATGAGAGGCTGTCAGCCGGGCCTTGTCGTTTTTAGCCCATCTATTTTTAGAGCCTGACCTCTTTTCAAGTTACGCATGCGCAAACATCCGGATGTCTTGATTTAAAAGCCCACGACTGCATAACATTATTTGACTTTTGATTTGAAATCATGCTGTCGCTGGTTTGTCTTTTGTTAGAAATAGTTGAAAATGCCTTATAAAGAAAAGAAAAAGTTTGTAAAAGAAGAAAATAGAACGCAAGATCCGAATTGGCAGCATGGAGAGGTAATCATGCTTCTTGAAGAAATACGTCTTGAACAGCAGTTGTTATTGTCAGCACATTGCAGTGATATTACAAATACAAAAAAAGAAGATGTGTGGAGAAAAATTGCGGAAAAGATCACATCGTCATCACAAAATCTATATTGGATTGTGGGAAAAAGCACACATCAGCAGGTAAAAATGCAGCTTTCTAAATATGTACTTAAATCAGCAAATGCATGTTATGAAGCGCTGTGTATGGGGCTGGTCAAGGGGAAGTAACGGACGGACACTGTTACTTAACAATGTACTTCATTTATGGTATGCAGGATGATGAATCTTTTTGTTTCAATTCAGTAAGTTGGCCTTGCTAAATAATGTCCCTAATCTGCTAAAGAGTACAATATACATAACGTGCAACATAAACTTGGTAACGGACAGACAAATATTCACTTCTTCTTGACCAGGCCCGTATAATCGGTATATGTAAGGAGTCGCAAAAAATAAAACAAGATTATGTTTACATAAAATGAAACAGCCAGACAATCTTGATTCACGCTTATTAGCCCCGCATCACACCTGCAGCCCCGCTCACCTCCACTATAACTTATTGGCCAGTGAGACCAGCTGATAAGACGGCCCTTCTTGAATCACACTTTTGGCCAGCTATTGGACTGTTAGTACATATCTTCCCTTTAGTGGAAAAAAGTCCCGACATGAATACGGCCCCAGACCAGGAATCAAGGCAGAGGCCGACATACAACCCAATGGGTAGTTTGCTGACAACAATATAATACAGATTGGAGACTGAATCCCTGATAATGAAATGGGGGCAGAACCTCAGATAATGATAGCACAGTTCAGTACAGATGTAACAGACAAGGCTGTGCTGCCAATCGCCGGACAGTGGCTCCAGGATGCGACTAGATGTTGTGCAGATTTTGCAAACACCAAACTGTTCCAGAGAGGGAGAGGGGAACTTGGTTCCAATCCTGATGGCTGTAGAAGATCCGGTCGCTTGTTCCTGACAAATTGGACAAGGAGAACAAACTTGGAAGGCTTAATAAGAACGCAGTCCTATACTTGGATCCTGCTTAGGTGTGGGAGCTTGTTCTAATCAGCAGAACTGACGAACAGGCTTGAGCGGGTTTAACTTGAAATTGGTCCCAATCCTGGACCCTGATTAGTATTGAAAGCTTGTTTGAATTAACTAAATGATAATAAACACTATGAGGAAGTACTGTCTCTATATCTTCTGGTGTATTAGACAAAGACAAAAATTTCTGCTCATTACGAAAGACATACGCCTAATAAGCACATAAGTAGCTGAATTGCAAAGAGACACATGATGGATTCGCACAAGGGTTGTGACTGGCTACTGAAGTGTGTATAAACTTAAAGGATTCATCAAGTGACTATAAAGTCGTTATCATCATCGATGAATTGTCGATAATCTATATTGATAATATGCAATACTGTGCCGCCATTGGCTGCAATTCCAACTCAGCGAAAGACAAGGGATTGTATGCCCATGCCTTTTCAATGGGAAAAGAGAGAAGAAATTCCTGGATTCACTCATCTGGTCGAGAACATTTCTCCCCTTCAGCTCCCAGCAGATTGTGAGTTGAAGGGGAGAAATGCCATTGCTATTTCTCTCAATACGACAGGAACCATATGCCAGATATTTTGATTTTGTTGACACCAAAATGTATATACCTAAAACCTATTTAGCTGTATTGAGGGTACTTTTGGGGAGTAGAAATGCCTGGTTTTTATTCTTGGTAGGTGTGCATTACTGAATTAGATGCACATCCATGGTATCAAATTGAAGAGGGTTGGATTATGCAGACAAGCAATACCACTAAATACATATTTGCTTAACTTTTAGGGTTCATATATGGAAAAAAAACCTTGAAAATTGTCAAAATGTTATTTTGGTTTAGGTTTCCGAACGTAATATATTTGTTCTTAACTCCAGAAATACACGGTCTATTTAAACTCCAGGCATATAAAAATTTGCAGCATTAACTAAGATTAAGTACAAAGGCAAATAATCACTCAAGATGCACAAATAATACAGTTTAATAAATGCAAATATAATGATACCCCGTTCTACATGTGGAAAAACTTTGAATGCAAAACAGTAGTATGTCCCCATCTCTTCCCTCTTTGTTTAATGCAACATCAAACTGAAAATTTACAGGTATATTTGCACATATATTATTTCACACTATTAATAAAGAATCATCTCAAAAAGACTGTAGTACAGTAGTTCTGGATTGAATGCATTTGATATTCACAGAGTGACCTATTCATACATGTCAGCTGACGTCATAGACGCACGTGACCGCTCTCAAACTCTAGGCGCCACCATTTTGGGTACTGACTTACAACAGGCGTTATCTGTCGCCCCGTGGGCTGTGATAAGAAGTCTCACAAAAAGAGTGGATTAACATTTTTTATGATGCCGCTCTTTTGAATACTGCATTTTGATTAATGAATTACACTCTGATTCTGCATTTTACGGTCTTTTATTTCTGTATAACAGACTGTTGCTAAGTGAAACAGGCCATTGCTAGGGAAGCCGCTCTGATCGGAGGAGACAGAGGAGAAGAACTATGCAGAATATTTACCTTATGTTTCATTTTTACCTTCATTAAACAGCTTCGGACTAATTGTGATGTTAGATAAATGACTTGTAACTTGTTACAGGGAGAGTGGAGGCTCCTTCCACTTTGTGGCTGGAAACCAAAACTGTGATCAGAGCCTCGGACCCAGTGTCACAGCTGGCATGCATGTCCTTGTTAATTCTTTACCTCAAAGTTTCAAACACGTTTACGTCAGTAGCGCAGCCAGAACTTAAAATTGCGTGGGCAATAAATATCTCTTTAAAACAATTAGTTCTGCCTCGATCGCAATCATTTTTTTTTTTCCAATTAACTATGCTTTCAATACGATAACACTCCGCAATATCAGGTGTTGCTTGTTCACCTCGTTCAGGCAAAACGACAATCATTCATTTGGATGCGCAATTTTGTGCATTTCAAATCTCTGTCTTTGGTTCAGTCTGAATAATTCAATCGATCATGAAGCACAGGTTAGATCGCCTGATGAGCCGAAAAGGTAGCGCGGAAGTTCCAGAACAGTTTACCTCTTGAAAAGTATTATTAAAACTAAGCTCACCTTATGAGTAACTTATTTTGCTGAACTGAATTATTCCTGTTGATTATTCGCCCTTAGATCGCACCACGAAAGAAGCCGTGTCTTTTTTTGCCAGTTGATTATTCATATAAATGGAAATTGCTTTAACAATGGAAAATGGCTGAGAACAAGTTAGGTATAATAATTGTAATAAACCGATGTTGTGTGGCCGCTCAATTTTCAGGTGTGGCTACGCCACTGATATGAAAAGCGAAAATTGCGCATCCAAATGAATGATTGTCTTTTGCCTGAACGAGGTGAATAAGCAACTCCTGATAGTGTGGAGTGTTTTCGGATTGAATGTATAGTTAATTAGAAAAAAATGACTGCGATCGAGTCAGAACGAATAAATGTTTTAAAGAGATGTTTAGTGCCCACCCAATTTTAAGTTCTGGCTACGCCACTGGTTTACGTACACTAAAGAAAGAAAGACCGAGAAACAGAAAGATAACTTACAACGAAAAGCGCGTTCGAGGTGGCATTTCATTGTCAACTCACGAACGTTGGATGGACTGATCAGGTATTTTACGAATACGATATTTTACTTTCCAAATGTATTTTCCAAATTAACTTACTATATCAAAGTGTATGGATGTCCGACTGATGTCATTATTATCATTAATAGTAAGTATTTAATTATTCCATCATAACAATCCCATCGTCAAAACTCAAAATCATATCTGCACCCCTGAATTTCCCATTTCCTCATTATCATCATCATTTGATAATTATTCCATCAACTTCGATCGTTACCGAATCGCCATATTCATCATCACTATTACTATCAACCGGGACTATCAATCACAACGACAATAAATATATCATGTATTTTGTATCAATATCATCAAAATTCATCATCATAACTATTGAAAAGAAAAAGAAAAAAAAAAAAACCACGACGCCGATGAGATCGAAAGGCAGCTAGCGAGCGCGAGCTGACTATACCAAGGAGGTAGGGATTAATACATTCTTGATTAAAATCTCCAAATTGACACTGATTGATTCTCCATCTGTTTCCCATTCAAGTAAGTTGATTCATTCATTCATGACCTTTATTTAACCAGATAGACAATTGAAATTAAATCTCTTTTACAATTGTGACCTGGCCAAGTAGGCAGCACACAGCAGTTTGCATATTCAGACAAAACAACACTATATATATATATATATATATATATATATATATATATATATATATTACAAAACAATACAAAATAATCAGTCTACCAACCACAAACAATAAAAAAATAGTGAGTATTCAATTGAAATAGAATATTACAAAACCCAACTGGAAGCTCATGTATATGATCAGCTAAAATCTGTTAATACAAAATTAAGACACTGTTACTCAGATCTAAAAAAACATAATATGCCAAGGCCAAAAGTTAGACCCACCATCTAAAGTCTATTCTTAAAACCAGTAAGATCTAAAGAGCAGCTATAGTGCTACAGAGCAAAGAGCAGAAAAGAGAGAGAGATCATTTGTTTAGTCATGGCAGGTGCAGCTTGTAGTAATGACTACTGAGATTTTTTGTTTAAAAGATGATAAAGAAATAAAAGAATCTAGTTTAAGCTGTTTTTGCAGGTCATTCCAAGCCCACGGACCAAAGTAAGACAGACTCTTTTTTCCAGTTTCAGTTCGTACAGATGGCACTTTGAACTGAAGCAAACTGCTGGATCTGAGGTTATAGGGGTTACTTACAGGCATAAATTTGGAACATATGTAAGAAGGAAATTTCCCAAGAATAGCCTTATATGTTAAAATATACCAATGCTGCATCCTTAAGCAGAACAAGCAAGGACCACCCAGTAAGTTTATACAAGATACAGTGATGTGTCCTGAACGCAGAGTTAGTGATGTATCTCAATGCAGCATGATAAAGAGGGTCAAGTTTGTCCAAGACAGTGGGGCAAGCAAATTTATAAACAGTGTCTCCATAATCTAGCTGAGAGAGAAAAAGGGCAGTTACCAAACGTTTACGTGAGGAAGTTGAGAAACAGGTTTTTAATCTGTATAGAAAGCTTAGCGTGAACTTGAGCTTTTTCGTCAGATTTGCAATATGATGTTTAAAATTGAGATCTTTGTCCAGCCATATGCCGAGATATTTATACTTATCAACAAACTCAATAGGGACACCGTCGATAGATCTGATTGGAGATGAGGAGACCTTGGGGACGACTACTACTTAAACAGCATGGCTTTGGTTTTATTTGCATTCAGAAGAAGTCTGGCGTCACTAAGTGCGCTCTGTAGAGAAATAAAATCAACCTGAAGGTTAGAAAGTGCTGCCTCCAGAGTGGGAGCAGAAGAATATAAGACTGTATCATCCGCATACATATGATATAAAAAGAATATCTTGACTGGTTGCAGAGATTATTTGTATATAGGAGAAAAAAGTAATGGCCCCAAGATGGAACCTTGTGGCACCCCTTAACCAAGGTGACTGGATCAGACACAATATTGCTAAATCTAACCATCTGAACTCGATCTGTTAAATAACTTTGAAACCAACCAACCTCATCATAACCAACACCAACCTTTCGCAGGTTATTAATTAAAATTTGATGGTCCACAGTGTCAAATGCTTTGGACATATCGATGAACAGAGCAACAGTGAACATTTTATTTTCAATGGTAGCTCTTATATCATCAAGAACTTTCAGAGTGGCAGAGACAGTGCTATGCTTAGATCTGAAACCTGATTGCAATGGATTAAGTACATTATTAGAATCCAGGAATAATTTTAGCTGATCAGACACTATAGATTCCAATATTTTTGCCAAGGTTGAGAGATTAGAGATTGGTCTATAATTATTCAGGTCTGTGGGATCACCAGCTTTCAGTAAAGGCATAACATAAGCTTGTTTCCATAAGACAGAGAAGTTTTTGTGAGGCGATGGAAAGATTAAAGATGTCGGCCACTGGGCGAGCTATAATTGGGGCAGCCACTTTCAAGAAAAATGGTTCAAGGCCATCAGGTCCAGCGGCCTTTTTGGGGTCGAGTGTTTGTAAGGCATGAAAGACATCAGAGACCAGGATGGGTGTAAAACTAAAAGTAGAATCAACAAAAGAGGTTGATTCAGTTGTGAGAGCTGTTATGCAACAGTCAGTATGATTAGCCCTTTGGTAAGTATTCTGATTTAAGTCATCAAAGATATGACCAGCCTTACTGAAATGAACATAAAATAAATCTGACATAGCTTTTTTATCAAAAATAAAAGTGTCATCATTTTTTAACTTGTGAGGGAGACCGGCGGCCTTCTTGTTCTGAAGTCCTTTAATAGTTTTCCAGAATTTGGAGTGATTGTTGTAGCAGTCAGTAGTTAATGACAAATAAAAATCAGTTTTGGATTTCCTGATTAGAGTTGTGCATTTATTTATAAGTGAACGAAACAATTGCCAATTACGAGAGGTCTTTGTCTTTCTCGCTAAGGCCCATTGCTTATTGCGAGCTTGGATCAAATCTGCCACTTCCCGAGTAAACCATGGGTTGTTCCTGTTTTTAATCCTGTACTTTTAAGAGGGGCGTGTTTGTTAACTACTGAAAGAAATTGAAGTTGGAAAAGAGCGACTGCTTCATCTACGATAGGAATTAAAGAAATTCGCTGCCACTTCACTCGAGCAAGGTCATGGATAAAGGCCTGCTCCGAGAAGTGTTTAAAACAGCGCCTAGTGACAAATAGGCCCTTGGATTTGGGCAGCTTTGTGCTCCTAACACAAGTAATGATCACTGATATCATTAGGAAACACGCCAACTGATACATACTTGTGTGCTGCATTGGTTGGAATAATATCAATGAGAGATTCATTACCAGGTTTAGCAGAGATGATTCTGGTGGGGCTGTCAATAAGCTGAGTAAGGTTCATGGAGTCACACACCTGCTTTAATGATGCAGATTTATCGCAGAGCCAGTCTAAGTTCAAATCACCCAGTAATATTAACTCATGAGAAGTGAAATTAGACAAAACCTCCGTCAAGCTGGTTATGGATTCAGTCGAGGCTGAGGGAGGTCTATAGCAGCCGATCACCGTAATAGGGGCGTTGGCCAATAATACCTGAACAGCTAAAAATTCAAACTGCCTGGGAATTGAGATAGAGTGGAGAACAGTTCCTGGTAAACGCTCAGAGATGTACACTGCAATTCCACCAGCCCTGCCTTTGCGATCGGCTCTAAACACGTTGTAGCCAGCGATATAAATAACATTATCAGGGACCGCAGGTTTTAACCACGTTTCGGAAACAACAACAATATCCGGTTTAGCAATCATGATCCATGCTTTAAATATATCAAGTTTAGGTACAAGACTCCTTGCATTAAAATGCAGAAAACCAAGTCCATGTCTATTGCTAAATTCTTCAGGAGTTGAAAAGTGGTGCAGATTATTAACCGGAAGCGGCTCAGGGCCAGGGTTGCTACTCACATTGCCAGACATCAGCAATAATAACAGAATCAGCATCCTAGATAGGCAACTCCTGATTGTTACTTTGGAATGATTATTTTTACGTGCAGAGTTGGGACCATGCGTATACGGAATAGTGCTTTTCATACCATCATGTAGCGAAGTAGTATAGTGACGGCTGCCGGGTCCCAAATAATTGACGTTAGTGCCACGATTATAATGTTCAAGAAATGCATGCGAAGATAACCCAGTTACATTAATAACATGTGGCTTGATCATAACACCAAGAAAAAAGACGATGATAAAAATGACTTTCGCCATTTTAATTAAGTCAAAAGAGTTCACAGTACATTACCGGACTTCTTCACGGTACTTTGCCAGTCCGCTGAGAGCCCGGTGAGAGCTAATAAGCTAATCTTTGGCGCATGACAGTCGTGAGCTACAGGAATAAATAATGCAGCCTACATAAGCGAATGTCTGGGTGATGCCATTAATGATTACCCATCATTTTATCGTGTGCACAATCAATGTACTGATTTTCGGGAAACGGGTATTGCAGTTTTCTTCCCGAGACCCGAACCTTTCGGGCAGGACCCGGGTACCCGCTTTTTAGTCACAGGCTAACACACAACCGAGGAGGGTGAGCAAAACAGCGGAGAAGTGACAGGACTTGCAGATTCGCGAAATGATGCAATTTATAAATCGATAAAAGTCGTATTTTGATGAACATAACGTCTGAAATTAATAATTTCACTCATAAGCCGTGTAATAAGCGGGATAATGTAGAGTTAGTCTGTTGTTATAGAGAAATAAAGACTGAGACATCCCTCATCGTAGCCCATACAGTCTATGGTCTTAGCTGTGCCTCGGTCCCTAGGTACTCAAGATGGCGCTCGCAACAAAAACGGCATGTGACTGAAATCCATGAATAGCATGAGAGTGACATACAGCTTTACACAGGGGTTCATAGATATATGTACAAGCAAGCAATAGTGTGATGTAGTGTGGTAAATATTCAGGGCTGCCAACTTTCTACGCAATCTCACGCATACGGTGTAAGTTTCACGCATTTTGAAGGCGTATTCACCGTAGTCAGCAATTGATCATTGAATGCTTAATGAGATTCTCACGCAGAATTAAAATCCTTGCGCACTGAAGTTTCCGTTTTACTTGCGTAAAG
This sequence comes from Gymnothorax javanicus, assembly GCA_029692085.1. Classification (NCBI taxonomy): domain Eukaryota; kingdom Metazoa; phylum Chordata; class Actinopteri; order Anguilliformes; family Muraenidae; genus Gymnothorax; species Gymnothorax javanicus. The sequence goes on along the minus strand of CM056193.1, from coordinate 36,345,883 downwards.
GTGCACCTCATCACAAGTAATATGGAAAGGGATTATGACTCCGGACTTCCCGTGCTTCTCTTTACTCGGGGATTGGAAACAATGCATGTGTTTCATGATCATTTAAATTGTTTTAATGAAATAAGACCATTTGAAACGTTTTTATGCAATTCTATTGCTTTCAATCCCTCAGTAAAGACAAGCCTGAGAATTCCCAAGTCATAATCGATTTCCGTGTCATTAGTGGTGAAATCCACCGTAATGCTCGTGAAACTGGTTAACTTCCATGCTCAAGGACTCAATTACGCTTCAATTGAATAATTGCTGACTGCGGCATGGGAACATGAATGCCTCGAAGAGGCGTGAGACTCACGGCGAATGCGTGAGAGTTGGCAGCCCTGATATTTCAACTTGGAAAGTTGAAAATTGGGAATTTGTACTCCCCAAAGGTTCCCCCAATACAGCTATATAGGTTTGAGGTACTATACATTTTGGTCAACGAAACCACTATTTGGGGCACTTTCTTAAGATAATTCCTGCGCTACAAGTACAATATGCGTCTCATCCTGAAATAAAGGCATATTGGGGATATTTGAACGCCTGGCCTCAGTTAATGGAACTGTCTCCTAAGTGGGACACTTTTTGCTGACATTCGATTGAAATTTCCCTTAAAATTCAAGTATATAGGGTTACCAATTCAATGGTACTAAACTAAACTATTATGCCTGAGATATCCTTTTTTAGACTGTGGGCTAAGGGTCAAAATTCTTAACTTTTGTGACCCACATCAAGTAACTAATTACAAACCCCAATTCCAATGAAGTTGGGACATTGTGTAAAACGTGAATAAAAACAGAATACAATGATTTGCAAATCCTTTTCGGCCTATATTTAAGTGAGTACACTGCAAAGACAAGATATTTAATGTTCAAACTGATAATTATATTGTTTTTTTTTTGGAAATATTCACTCATTTTGAATTTGATGCCTGCAACACATTCCAAAAAAGCTGGGACAAGGGCAACAAAAGACTGCAAAAGTTTAGGTGAACGGGTTAATTGGGTCATGATTTGGTATAAAAGGAGTATCCCCAAAAGGCTCAGTCATTCGCAAGCAAGGATGTGGCGAGGTTCACCACTTTGTGAACAACTTGAGAATTTTACCTCGGTGCAGGTTTTTATTCTGCCAGAGGGCATGTCCAATGCTCAAGATTATTTAGCAGACATTGAGGTGAGGGATAATGAAGTATTAGACAAGTTGCATAAACTAAAGGCAGATAAGGCAGCAGGTCCTGATGGGCTTATATCCTAGAGTGCTCAGGGAAGTTAGTGAGATCTTTAAACCACTCTCCGCTATCTTCATACGGTCTTTAGAAACTGGAGAAATACCAAATGATTGGAAGCAGGGCAATATTATATCAATATATAAGAAAGGGGATCGTACTGAGCCAGGAAATTGCAAGCCAATCAGTTTAACTTGCATTGCATGCAAAATACTGGAATCTATCATAAAAGATGAGCTGGAATTATTTCTTGAACGTAATAATATCTTGAGGGATAACCAACATGGTTTCTGTATTTAGCACTGATATTTGGAAATATTTTTTCACCCAAAGAGTAACTTCAATGTGGAATAGCTTGCCTGACCATATTGTTGAGGCAGAAACCTTGGGAATTTTCAACAGCAGGCTTGACTTAAAGCTAGATACCATTGAGTCATTGAGTATCTGAAGTGATATATTCACAATGGTAAAAAGAAACTGGCGAGCTGAGTTGGGCTGAACGACCTGTTCTCACCACTCCTGTTATGTTAACTGTGAGAGCAAATAGCCCAACAGTTTAAGAACAACATTTCTCAATGTGCACTTGCAAGCAATTAAGGGATTTCAGCATCTACACTCCATAATATCATCAAAAGATTCAGAGAAATCCAGAGAAATCTCACGGCACTGCATTAAAAGCCGACATCATTCTGTAAAGGATATTACCATGTGGGCTCAGGAACACTTCGGAAAACCATTGTCAGTTAACACAGTTTGTCACTACATGTGCAAGTTAAAACTCTACCATGCAAAGCTAAAGCCATATATCAACAACACCCAGAAATGCCGTCAGCTTCTCTGGGCCCGAGCTCTTCTGAGATGGACTGATGTAAAGTGGAAAAGTATGCTGTGCTCTGATGAGTCCACATTTCAAATTAACAAAATAACTCTTGGATGTACAGCCTATGGAGTGAAGTTGATGTAATGTCTTGCGAACACTTCATGCAATAAAACAACGCTAACAAATCTGTTTTGAATATATGCCTCCGTTTTTTAGAACATAAGCCTGAATCACGTTGTTTATTTCCCACACATATGATCCCGTTCAAAACCTAGCAACTACTCCAGAGTTAACGGTAGTTAGCTAAACTCAAATTAAGCTCATATCAAATAACATTCGCGAATGCCCAAGCTAGCCAGCTAACTCATATTCGTAATGCTAAACGTAGCCGTTAGCTGTATAGCAAAGTAAAAAGAAATATAAACGCATCATGCAGATATAAGATAGATACTTATATATTCCAACATTTACTCTGCAAAGCCAACACTCGCAAAACTTCCACAACTGTGCCCACTTTGGAGGCAGGAAGTGTGACCAATTTCTTACAATGGGGATATATTGGGGATGGGAGGTCTTCCTTCCTCCAGTCTTTGCTAATTAGTGTGCAACTTTTGGCCTTGCCGAGTGGCCAATTCTTATTCCGTGATTTTTTTTTTTTAAATCTTCTATCAGACAGAAATTCAATTAGTTACCAGAGGTGGGTCACAAAGACCAAAAACTTGAGGGATTTTCGCTGCTCGGCCCGCGGTCTATTTGTCTTTACAAGAGACGACAAAACAATGCTAACACCGGTCATTTAGCTGCGCGCTAAATGTTTCCTAAGTGGGACACCCATAACTCCGAAATATTACCACTGAACAGTGCTGGTTTTGCGAGGTTACTGACAAAGGTTTTTCCAGAGTTGGCAAAATCAACAGCAATATTGGACTTCGCCTAGTTTATTAACAGGAATAAAAGCACTTATTTGAGATTAATTGGTAATAGTTTTGTGTTTAATCTTCGTGTGCACGCTCATGTTTCAGCCCCTACAAAGGCTGGAAAGTGCGTCTGGTCATCAGTGTTGCACTCAGGAAACATGGGGTGGCACGGTGACGCAGCGGTTGGCACTGTTGCCTTACAGCAAGAGGGTTGTGGGCTCGGGGCCTTTCTGTGTGGAGTTAGCATGTTCTCCCCCTGTTTGCACGGGTCTGCTCCGAGTACTTAGGTTTTCCACAGTCCAGAGGCTAATTGGAGGTGCTAAATTGTCCATAGATATAATTGTGAGAGCGAATGGTCTGTGAATGGTGCGTGCACGCCCTGTGACGGATTGGCGTGTTGTCCAGGGTGGGTTCCCGCCAGGGTTGCCAACTATGATAAGACAAATAAGCGATCGCAGCTTCAAAAACAAGCCCAATATAAACTAGACAATACTAAGATGGTGTAGACCTGTGGTGGAATCTCGGCTCTCTTTCATTTTATCTAGTGGGGGCTTCATTTTTTGAACAGGGTGGAATTTGCGTTTAACTTCATTCATTCACAGCACATTACTCGTGAGGCAGTGAGCAGACACTGACAACCAATGAATTGGGGGGAAATAGCAGCCATAAATGTTTAACAATTAGGTTGCTTGTTCCACTTTTCTAACACGCAACCATATTTTTAAAAACAAGCCCAAAAAACCGCAACCTGCGACCTGTAATTTTTTCAAGCGACTTCAGGAAAAAAGAAGTCCAAAGTCGCGTATTATAAGCGGACTTGGCAACTCTGGTTCCCGCCCTTCGCCCAGAGTCAGCTGGGACAGGTTCGAGCTCCCCCGTGACCCTAGTGAGGAAGACGCGGTATACTGTAGGGAATGGACGGATGCATCCCGGACATCCGTCTTGTGGTGAAACCAGGTCAGAGTTGCAAGAAGCCCACTATCAAACTTCATTAATTTAATTTATATCTGACACTCTCCATAACCAAACAGTCACGCATCATGTCCTTCCGCAATACCAGAAACATTAATTTAACTGACCTCACAACTGGTATTGACCGTTTTTCCACCATTACTTCCCTATGCACCCCGGAGCAGCTGGTTTCCACTTACAATGTTGGTCTCCAGTCACTGCTAAATTCACTTGCCCCCCCTCAAAACCTGTACTGTTTCATTCCCCCACTCTGCCCCCTGGTTTTTCCCCTCATCTACGTCAGCTGAAAGCCGAAGGTCGCCCGGCTCGGCGGCTTTCCAACAAAACTGGTCTCACTGTCCACAAACAGATGTACCAGACCCACATCCTCAAATACAAGATGCCCTCTCCTCAGCCAAATCACAATACTTTACAGATAAAATCACTGCCGGTGCTGGGAACACCAGGGCCTATTTTCTGTGGTCAAGAACTCCTCCGCCCCCCAGACTCCCTTCCCCACATTTCTACTCAACTGACCACTGCAACTTGTTGATGTCATTTTTCAATTCAAAAATAACCACCATTCACCAGCAACTGCCCCTCACACGCCCAGTTCCCAACCTCCTCTTGTTCCCCCCCCCTCTGTACCCCTTTCCTGTTTTGAACTCCCTCTGCTGCTGATCTATCCAAACTCATCAGGAATTCCAAACCTTCCACCTGCCAACTTGACCCCCTGCCATCTTCGCTGGTTATAGCTTCTCTCCCCTCTCTGCTGCCTCTGATAACCGCCATTACTCACTCCTCCCTCAGCTCTGGTTCTGTCCCTTCACCTCTCAAGTCTGCCGCTCTCACACCATCACTCAAAAAACCTGGCTTGGACCCCAACAACTTCAATAACCTTCGTCCCATCTCCAATCTGCCATTCCTCTTAAAAATTCTGGAAAAAGTGGTGGCTTCACAGATTCAGTCTCACCTCACCAACAATAACCTCTACGAACAGTTTCAGTCCGGTTTTCGCCCCCGCCACAGCACAGAAACAGCCCTTCTCAAAATCACTAACGACCTCCTCATAGCAGCAGACTCTAGACTGGTATCCATCCTCATCCTCCTGGACCTGAGCGCAGCTTTTGACACCATTTCCCACTCCACCCTCCTCGAGCGACTGGCATCCATTGGACTATCTGGCACACCACTGGACTGGTTTCATTCATATCTCTCTGGCCGTACTCAGTTCATTCAGTTGAAATCATTCACATCCCACCCCTCCCTCATCTCCTCCGTGTTCCTCAGGGCTCCGTTCTTGGCCCCGTCCTATTTATCATCTGCCTCCTCCCACTTGGACAAATTTTTCGCAAATACAATATCCATTTTCACTGTTATGCGGACGACACCCAGCTCTACGTCTCCTCCAAACCATCTTCCACCTTCCCATCCTTCTCCCTCTGTACCTGTTTGCAGGAAATCAAGTCCTGGTTTACCTCAAACTTCCTCAAACTTAACAGTGATAAAACAGAAGTAGTCCTCATTGGTTCGAAATCCACACTCACCAAACAACCCAGTTTTACCCTCACCATTGACAACTCCTTGGTTCCCCCCCCCCTCAGGCCAAGAGTCTGGGTGTCGTCCTTGACAGCACCCTATCCTTCCAAACTCATATCAACAACACCATCCGGTCTGCCTACTTTCACCTCAGAAATATAAACCGCCTCCGCCCCTCACTCCTCCCCACAGTGCCGCAATCCTGGTTCACTCTCTCGTCACCTCCCGTCTGGACTATTGTAATTCTCTTCTTTTGGTCTTCCCCATAAACTCCTCCATAAACTCCAACTGGTCCAGAATGCTGCTGCCCGCATTATCACCAGAACCCCTGTCATCAGCCACATCACCCCTGTACTACACCAACTCCACTGGCTTCCCATCAAGTACCGGATTGATTACAAGATTCTCCTCCATACATTCAAGGCAATTCATCACCTCGCCCCCCCCATACCTGTCTGACCTCATCCATATTAATTTTTCCCACCCGGTCTCTTAGGTCTGCTTCCTCCATCACTCTGAAAGTCCTCCCAGTCCGTCTGTCCACTATGGGGTCAAGAGCCTTCAGCCGCTCTGCCCCCCCACCTCCTGGAACTCCCTCCCCTGATATTAGAAACCTGGACTCTATCACCACATTCTTATCTCACCTTAAGACTCACCTATTTAGGCAGGCTTATGGCTGACCTGTGTGGACTTCTGCTGCATGCTGTACCTTAGCTTTGTTTTTACTTTTAACTGTGTTTTGTTTTTACTGTTTTTAACCTGTTGTACGGCGACCTTGAGTGCCCTGAAAGGCGCCTTATAAATAAAATGTATTATTATTATTATTATTATTATCAAAGTGCATATCAGAAGTTACAATGGGTGCAGGAAATTTAGATCTATTTACTGGCATAGATAATACGAAGGGGCATAATAGTCATTTATCAATATGCTGAACAATGTGTTTCTCATTAAATCATCATCATACTATGCATGTCAAATTCCAATCATTTGTAATTTTTTTCATTTGAATGATAGCAGTTGCTTCACTGCTCATAGGGTTGTCTTCTTCCATAGTGTAAGACAACAGATGATTGCTCTTGCAGCAACAGTTGCATATCCCGCTTTTTTTTTTTTGCTGGTATGACGCCACTCGGTCACGTGATCACATAGCTCATACATTTTTGCAACTGCCACTGGCGCATTTTGCTGAGCTTATTTTAAACGCCCATACAATAATTTATTTAGCAAATTTAAAGAGCAAACTTTGTTTTTATGCTATCAGTGTTATATATGCGATGCTCAGTAAGCACCAAGAGCATTTATCATTTATTTACATTTTATTTGACGAATCCTTTAAAATGTATTTAGTTCAAGGTCTAGGTGTATCTTGGGATTAAGACTGATACTCCTTCATAATCACAGAAAATTCTAATGTTTTTCAAACTTTTCTTTTCCAGGGACACATGAATGTTCCACCCAAGGTATGCTATTGCGCAATTTCATGTCCCTACTGGTCAATCTGCTTTGCATTCATGTGCACAGAGAATAAAAATGGCGATGATTTGTCTTCATACAAGTACTGCTCAAATTTTTGGAATCACTAACCATTTAAGTTGAATTAGTGGTCTTCACTATTGGATTCAATAAAAGTGCATGTAAAATTGTAAATTACACAAAACATACCCCAGAGCGTATTTTGCAGTATTTTATTTTGACCATGAGATTCATTCACTGCTTTGGAAATATTACTTATTTGGGATAATAATTTTGCGGAATCATTCTCTCTGGATATCAATGTGAACTGCAATACGACTAATTGTTCTGTCTTTGAACATGGGCACACTTTGTGAATTTCAAGATCCAGGTGATTTAAGGGTTTAAGTCAGCCAAGTAAGCTTGCCACGAGACATTTTCTTGCCTCCTCTCTGGAAAGTCCTGGCAAAGTTTGACTTTATGTGTTGGGTCTTGATTTAAGGCAAAGATTTTTCCATTTAATATATTATTAAAAAATATATATTTACTGAGAAAAATGCTGACACATTCAATACTTATTTTCCCTGCTGTATATCACAATACTGTAATTGTTCCTACATGTTTTGGGGGCCAAACAAGAAAATTACAGCAACTGCTGAGGGACAGTGTATAGTTCCAAGATTTTTGCTTGGGGAAATGCTGGGTAAAATCAAGTCTTTTTTCTTATCTTTTGAGTACTCTCATAAATACCTGCTTGAATAAAACATATTTTTGCCCAATCCAAAAAACTTGAATATCAAAGCTAAACTGAACATTTCTATTTACAAACCCATTTCCAGAAAAGTTGGGACGCTGTGTAAAATATAAACACAAACAGAATGCAATGATTTGCACTTCATATAAATGCTACATTTAATTCAAAGACAATATGTCAAATGTATTTAGAAAAACAGTTGTTCATTTTTAATGTCTTGCCAGCAACGTGTTTAAAAATGTTGGGTCAGCGACAACAATGGATTTGAAATGTTTTATAATGTGAACAAAAATGCGCTTGGTGGAACATCTCACAGCTAATTTGATTAATTGGCGTCGGGTCAGTGACATGAATGGGTATGAAAGGAGCATCTCAGAGAGGCTGAGTCTTTCAGAAGATGGTGAGGGCTTCACCAGTCTGTGACAAAATTGTTCAACTATTTGCCAATGAAATAGCAAAGAAATCGGGGATTAAATCATCTATGGTATGAAATATCATTGTCAAAAAGAGAAGAAAACACCCACACACTGTCAATACTTGCAAATATATACAACCCCAATTCCGAAATAGTTGGGACATATGTAAATTGTGAATAAAATCAAAATGCGATGACTTTCAGATCACACAAGCCAATATGTTATTTACAATAGAACATAGGTAACATTTCAAATGTTGAAACTGAGACATTTTATATTTTTTTCCACAAAATGAGCTCATTTCAAATTTTCTGGCTGCAACAGGTCTCAAAAAAGTTGGGACACAGGCAAAAAAGAGCTGAAAAAGCAATTAATATATAAGAGAATCAGCTGAAAGAACATTGCGCAAGTACAAAACCCAAAACCAGTGAAGTTGGCACGTTCTGTAAATCGTAAATAAAAACAGAATACAATGATTTGCAAATCCTTTTCAACCTATATTCAATTGAATACACTGCAAAGACAAGTTACTTAATGTTCGAACAGGTAAACTTTGTAATTTTTTGCAAATATTAGCTCATTTGGAATTTGATGCCTGCAACATGTTTCAAAAAAGCTGGCACAAGTGGCAAAAAAGACTGAGAGAGTTGAGGAATGCTCATCAAACACTTATTTGGAACATCCCACAGGTGAACGGGCTAATTGGGAACAGATGGGTGCCATGATTGGGTATAAAAGCAGCTTCCCTGAAATGCTCAGTCATTCACAAACAAGGATGGGGCGAGGGTCATCACTTAGTGAACAAATGCGTGAGCTGATTGTCGAACAGTTTAAAAACAACATTCCTCAACGAGCTATTGCAAGAAATTTAGGGATTTCATCATCTACGGTCCGTAATATCGTCAAAAGGTTCAGAGAATCTGGAGAAATCACTGCACGTGGCGACAAGGCGAAAACCAACATTGAATGCCCGTGACCTTCGATCCCCTCAGGCGGTACTGCATCAAAAACCGGCATCAGTGTGTAAAGGACATCACCACATGGGCTCAGGAACACTTCAGAAAACCACTGTCAGTAACTACAGTTCGTCGCTACATCTGCAAGTGCAAGTTAAAACTCTACAATGCAAAGCGAAAGCCATTTATCAACAGCACCCAGAAACGCCGCCAGCTTCGCTGGGCCCAAGCTCATCTAAGATGGACTGATGCAAAGTGGAAAAGTGTTCTGTGGTCTGACGAGTCCACATTTCAAATTGTTTTTGGAAACTGTGGACGTCGTGTCCTCCGGACCAAAGAGGAAAAGAACCATCCGGACTGTTATAGGTTAAAGTTCAAAAGCCAGCATCTGTGATGGTATGGGGGTGTATTAGTGCCCAAGGCATGGGCAACTTACACATATGTGAAGGCACCATTAATGCTGAAAGGTACATACAGGTTTTGGAGCAACATATGTTGCCATCCAAGCAACGTCTTTTTCATGGACGCCCCTGCTTATTTCAGCAAGACAATGCCAAGCCACATTCTGCGCGTGTTACAACAGCATGGCTCCGTAGTAAAAGAGTGCGGGTACTAGACTGGCCTGCCTGTAGTCCAGACCTGTCTCCCATTGAAAATGTGTGGCGCATTATGAAGCGTAAAATACGACAACGGAGACCCGGACTGTTGAACAACTTAAGCTGTACATCAAGCAAGAATGGGAAAGAGTTCCACCTGAAAAGCTTCAAAATTGGTCTCCTCAGTTCCCAAAAGTTTACTGAGTGTCGTTAAAAGGAAAGGTGATGTAACACAGTGGTAAAAAGGCCCCTGTGCCAACTTTTTTTGCAATGTGTTGCTGCCTTTAAATTCTAAGTTAATGATTATTTGCAAAAAAAAAAAAAATAAAGTTTCTCAGTTTGAACATTAAACATCTTGTCTTTGCAGTGTATTCAATTGAATATAAGTTGAAAAGGATTTGCAAATCATTGTATTCTGTTTTTATCTACGATTTACATAACGTGCCAACTTCACTGGTTTTGGGTTTTGTAATTACATTAACTGGCATCAGGCGTGTAACATGATTGGCTATGAAAGGGATGTCTTAGAGAGGCTGAGTCTCTCAGAAGTAAAGATGCCCAAAGGCTCTCCAACCCGTGAAGGTTTGCGTAAAAAAAAATTGTGGAATACTTTAAAAACAATGTTCCTCAACGTCAAATTGCAAAGGCTTTCATCATCTCATCATCGACAGTGCATAACATCATCAAAAGATTCAGAGAAACTGGAAAAATCTCTGTGCGTAAGGGACAAGGCCAAAGACCTTTACTGGATGCCCGTGATCTTCGGGCCACCAGATGCCACTGCCTCACTCACCGACATGATTCTGTCATTGACATTACTAAATCGGCCCAGGAATACTTCAAGAAACCACTGTCTGTAAACAGAGTCTGCCGTGCCATCCACAGATGCCACCTAAAACTCTATCATGCAAAAAGGAAGCCATTGTTGAGCATGATACAGAAGCGCCGCCATAATCTGTGGGCCAAGGCTTATTTAAAAATGGACTGTAGCAAAGTGGCAAAGTGTCCTGTGGTCAGACGAGTCCAAATTTTACATTCTTGTTGGTAATCATGGGCGTCGTGTCCTCCGGGCTAAAGAGGAGAAAGACCACCCCTCCTGTTATCAGCGTTCAGTTCAAAAGCCAGCATCTCTGATGGTATGGGGATGCATTAGTGCATATGGTGTGGGACACTTGCATGTTTTAAAAAGCACTATGAATGCTGAAAGGTATATAAAGGTTTTAGAGCAACATATGCTCCCCTCCAGACGACATCTATTCCAAAGAAGGCCTTTATGTATGTCAGCAGGACAATGCAAAAACCACATACTGCAGCTATTACAACAGCATGGCTTCGTAGTTGAAGAGTCCGTGTGCTGAACTGGCCTGCCTTCAGTCCTGATCTTTCACCGATTGAGAGCATTTGGTGCATAATTAAACGAAAAGTCCGTCAAAGGAGACCCAAAACTCTCCAGCAGCTGGAAGGCTGTATTAAACAAGAGTGGGATCAAATTCCAGTGGCTAAACTCAAGAAACTTGTCTCCTCAATGCCCAGACGCCTCCAATCTGTGTTAAAAAGAAGAGGGAATGCTACACCATGGTAAACAGGCCCCTGTCTCAACTTTTTTTGAGACCTGTAGCAGCCATCAAATTTGAAATGAGCTCATTTTGTGGATAAAATTGTAAAATTTCTCAGTTTCAACATTTGCTATGTTATCTCTGTTCTATTGTGAATAAAGTACTGGCTGGTGTGATTTGAAAGTCATTGCGTTTTGATTCTATCCACAATTTACACTTTGTCCCAACTATTTTGGAATTGGGTTTTATATATATATATATATATATATATAAAATTTAATGAGCTACAGTGTTTAGGTCATAGACCTTCATCAGGTGTTGACAAAGTGATAAACACAACTTTTTACACAAGAGGCAGGATACACAATTAACTCATTCCCCAGGGCAAGCCGCTGCCAACGGCGCGGCGAATTTTACCATTCCCTATGGTAAGCCGGTGCCAGCGGCGTGGATGACCATTCGCAGTTTGATGAAAACAAGAAATCAGTTGACGTTCGCGGTCATGGGCCACCTGTACTTCAATACTTTATATTGTGTAATTTTCGGGAAAAGTATTCCGCACAAACGCGACAATTTTATATAAAAGTATTCCGTAGGGAATGAGTTAATAATCAGTTAATTACCAATTACCGATGTGCATGAGTCTCATTAATGTACAACTAATTACACCTTGTGCTTCAAAGTGAGCTCCTCCTCCAATAAATTAAATCTTAGTCAAAGCCAATCATCTATACAAAGACATCAGTTTGCATGGAAATATAAAAAAAGCAAGTGTACAAACATACAGTTATACTTATAAACAGTATAGAAAAATTCAAATCTACATAACAGTCAGTATTCAAAATTCAAATCTAAACAATAAAAGGAAGAAAGACTCCTATTCAATCACCACATGAGGCAAATCTCTCAGGTGAGGACAGAAGATAAACAGATGAAACTTGCAGAACATGAAGTGGCAAATCAAAAGCTCATTTTAACAGGAGCTAAGCAGGACAGGAAAAATAGTGTCTTTAGTATATGGCCACTGCTCAACCCGACCATGATAAATATTCGATACAAAGTCCATTATAAAAGTGCAAAAGGTCACAAGACACCAGATGAGTAGTCTCATCTTGTTACAGTCATATTCTTATTTCAAGCATAAGTTGAAAGAAGATGGACAAAGCAGAACATCAGTATTAGGCAATAACAAGAGATAGTTCAGGCTTACTTATAGCATTATGTGTAATGCTAGGTTACCACTATCACTATTCGCGGCACGATTGAAATCGTGGTCTTAATCGTGGAGTAATCGTGGTGATCCTATCAGATCTTATCAGATCTTGAGGTCAGTCGTGGCAATCGTGTTGATCGTGGAAAAGTTTTGGACGATCAAAAATTTCCTACGATCAACACGATTAATTGTCAAACGTGATCATCGCATCACCTCGTATCCAAACCTGAAATTTCAGAGGAGTTCTACAATCAGCTACGAATGGCCAATCGTGGCGTTCCTAACGGAGTGTACGACAGTGGGAACTAAGCATAAGGGATAATGTAAGGGACGCTTCGCGTCGGGTGGTTATTCGCCTACGCGTTGTGCCTTAAAACCGTGTAATGAACACCTACGAGTTGATTATCCCGCTTATACCGTGGTCATTTGCCAGAAATATCAAGTCAAAGCATTCAGAAATTTTTGGTGAAAGTTTTGCACTTAAAAAAATGAGCTGGTAATCATTAAACAGACGCCACGCCTTCTCATAGCCAATACTATGGGCCAAGCTAAACTGAACCAGCTAACATAGTTCAGCTTACCTTCATGGTGAAAAAGAATTTTTTGAGCACGCTAACATCCTTTTACCAGCTCATGATTTGGTAACGGATTCCAGCTGAAATGGAGATAATGCATGACACAACATTATGCGCGATTACGCAGACTGTTCCTAACTTGCTACCCACAATTACAATGAACTTATGACGGTTTCCATAGAGCCAGTGAGCTATAATCAGTCTGTTGTCATAGCACGTAGCTAGCGAACTGTCAACAGTTGCTGACACATGAAGTGGACATGTTGGCTACCTTTGTAACTGTATATAATTACTATTGTTTAATCAATAAAGTGTGATTACTTTGCTGCTTTAATATTTATGGTCATTATCGCTGGAGTACACCTCTCAGGATGCAACTTACCTGATGCCGCCAAATTTACTGGAGATAAATGAGTAGGTCTCTGTTACACCCAGCAAAATGCCAGTGCTCTAAAGTTGCCATGGTTACAGGTTGGCTAAAGGATGAATTTTGAACGCTGAAACTACTGTAGCCGTACTATCTGTGCAGTTCTACAGTTTTAAAGCATACCTGCAAGCCAATCAGAAAAAGTATTCACCCAGACCATGGTATGAATAATCATAATTAATCAATTATTCCCAAAGGGGTAAGGTTCTTAATGTGTGTATCCAGTAGGCCTCACATTGCTTAAGCAGAAGATCATGGTTACCACCTCTCTTAGGTAGGAAGACTTTTTCTACACCAGTGAAATGTAAGGTGGAGATATGATTGAAGTCATTGAAATGAACTGCTACAGGATCATTTAGATCATTTCTTCTGATTGATCTTTTATGTTCACTGATCCCCTGTTTAAGTTGTCTAGCTGTTTTCCCACATACGCCAGTCCACAAGGACAGCGTATCAAATAGATTACATACGTGAAGTTACACATGTGATCACACTCCTAATGTGAAACTTTTTCCCCATATATGGATGAGTGAAAAAGGTGGTTTGACAAGTGTTGTTGCATTGTGCACAGAGTCCACAACGGTAGTTGCTGTATGGTAGAGGGCTTAAAAGTATCTGACTCTGGAAGATTCTAAGCTTGTTCATGTTTGGGGATCCTCCGCCCTCGTTCTGAGCTTGCGAGGATTCAACCAATGAGTGTATAAGACGCAGCAGGCTGACAGGCGCGTGCTTTGGAGGAAAGCCGTGAACTGTCTTCACTCTCCTGAGTTGGCAGCAAGGGGTCGCATATGAGCAAGTCTTGTACATAGTTCCCCAATTGGGCATTCCGGATTCGGGTGGGGTTGGAAATGCGAAATTTAAAAAAAAAAAAAAAGTATCTGACTCTGTGCTGCAGTGTTCTGGGATTGAAAATCAGCATGAACAAGATAATCTCTGAGGTTTTACCCCGTCTGAATGAAAAAAAAGGAGGGTCTTTAAATAAGGCTGCTAAAACTTCAAATATGCCAATGTTTTTTAAAGATTTAATCATATGTGAGTTAGATGAATAAGTGGTAGCACATCTTAATGAAAACTTCCTCTCGTTTCTGTTACTTTTTTTCAATAAGTCAGAACGAGATTTACTTAGAGCCAAAGTGAAAGCCTTGTCGATACAGTCAGAAGAATATCCTCTTTGTATGAGTCTGGACTTCATCTCTTCAGATTTTTAAAAAATCCTCAGTGGAATACAGTGCCGTGAAAAAGTATTTGCCCCTTTCCTGATTTCTTATATTTTTGCATAATTGTCACAGTTAAATGTTTCACATCATCAAAAAAATTTCAATATTAGACAAAGATAACCCGAGTGAATACAAAATGCAGTTTTAAAATGATGATTTCATTTATTAAGGGGAAAAAGCTATCCAAACCTACCTGACCCTATGTGAAAAAGTAATTGCCCCCGCTTGTTAAATTATGAATTAACTTTTATTAACCACATTTTTTAAATTCAATTTCACTCGCCACACCCAGGCCTGATTATTGCCAGACCTGTTAAATCCAGAAATCACGTAAAAAGAACCTGTCTGATAAAGTGAAGTAGGCTAAAAGATTTCAAAAAGCAATACATCATGCCACGAACTAAAGAAATTCAAGAACGGTGAGAAACTAAGTATTGACATCTATCAGTCTGGAAAGGGTTACAAAGCCATTTCTAAGGCTTTGGTACTCCAGCGAATCACGGTGAGAGCCATTATCCACAAATGGAGAAAACTTGGAACAGTGCTGAACATGCCCAGGAGTGGCTGGCCTACCAAAATTACTCCAAGAGCACATCGGCGACTCAGGAGGTCACAAAAAGAACCAAGGGCAACATCTAAAGAACTGCAGGCGTTACTTGCCTCAGTTAAAGTCAGGGTTCATGATTCAACAATAAGAAAGAGACTGGGAAAAAATGGCATCCATGGGAGAGTTCCAAGGCGAAAACCATTGCTGACCAAAAAGAACACAACGGCTTGTCTCACATTTGCCAGAATACATCTTGATGATCCCCAAGACTTTTGGGAAAATATTCTGTGGACTGTGAGACAAAAAGTTGAACTTTTTGGGAGGAGTGCGTCCCGTTACATCTGGGTAAAACTAACACAGCATTTCATAAAAAAAAGAACATCATACCAAAAGTCAAACATGGTGGTGGTATTGTGATGGTTTAAGGCTGCTTTGCTGCTTCGGGGCCTGGACGACTTGCCGCAATTGATGGAACTATGAATTCTGCTCTCTTCCGGAAAAACCTGAAGGAGAATGTCCAAACATTAGTTTGTGACCTCAAGCTCAAACGCATTTGGGTTATGCAGCAGGACAATGATCGGAAACACACCAGCAAGTCCACCTCTGAATGGCTTAAAAAAAAAAAAACAAAATGAAAATTTTGGAATGGCCTAGTCGAAGTCCGGACTTAAATCTGATTGAGATACTGTGGCATGACCTTAAACAGGCCGTTCATGCTCAAAGACCCTCCAATGTGGCTGAATAAAAACCATTTTGCAAAGAAAAGTGGGCCAAAATTCTTCCACAGGGATGTGAAAGACTCATTACCAGTTATTGCAAATGTTTGATTGTAGTTGTTGTCGCCGAGGGTGGCACAACCAGTTATTAGGTTTAGGGGCAATTACTTTTTCACACCAGGCCAGGTAGGTATGGATAGCTTTTTCCCCTTAATAAGTGAAATCATCATTTAAAGACTGCATTTTGTATTTACTCTGGTTATCTTTGTCAAATACAAAAAATTTTTTGATGATCTGAAACATTTAAGTGTGACAAAAAAAAAAGAAATCAGGAAGGGGGTAAATACTTCTTCACAGCACTGTAACACGCTCTTCTCAATCTGTAAAAATGACTTATGAGTAGTGACTTTTTTTTAAAAAAGGAGGATGCAAGCTTGTCGCTAATAAAAGTGTATTTCTGTTAGTTTCTTTTTGGTATAATGTGGTAAGTAGTCTTCCATTATTTTTTATAATCCACATGTCCACAAAATGTACCTTATCATGGCTTGACTCCAATGTAAATTTTAAGTTTTGGTCAAAACCATTCAGTAGGGGAAGTGGCGTTCGCTGTGTTTGGCAGTCGTGGACATCGAGGATGTAGAGGACGTCTATCTAGTTGGATTTATGATAGCGGGCCTGCTATCATTGGGGGCTCGGTCTGTTTTGATCGACCACAGGATAAACAAAACTTGAAAAAGCATGGTTATCCTCGACATAAAGCTCAATAAAATTGGATTTGACGTCAAGGAAGCCAGGACAGACTAAATATACTGCGAGGGTCATTAAATCCGACAAGGCAAGGGTGAACCAAGTCGACGGAGATGATGACTAACTAAGAGATCCATGCAAAGATCCGGTATTATTGCACCTTCCACCTATTCCAAATCACTAGGAACAAACCAACTGATGAAGAAAGGAGTTCAGGTTTCTCTGGACCAAGTCTAATGGATTAAATCAAGAGTGACTCTCAAATCTAAACTTTCATAGACACTCAGCTATATTGTGATTAAAATTCTTCATGATGTTCACAACTCTTTATTATCTTATGTTGTGGCGCTTAAATCGTAGTGTAAATGGGCGCTCAGCTCTGTTGTGATATATGAATCTCTATGATATCTTAACCATAATCAAACTGTTTTTCTGGAAGTTGGGGCGGGACTTTGGCAAGCGATCTCGCTTCTCCCGCGACCCTTTCGGTTATGATACATGTTGTATTGAAATTGTCATGAAATGAGTATACAATCATGCCGAAATAAAAACAAAATCAAATCAAAAAACTCCTGCGCTTCATCAAAGCTACCTTTAAAGACACACACAAAAAAAAAAAAAAATCAGCAATTTAGCAGAACCACTTCAGAATCTCAAATTCAAACATGTTTACATTGGGATTAAAGACACAATTATTTTCAAAGTATTCCATAATAAATTAGCATAATTGGGTGCAAAAATCGAACCCACATTGGTGCCGGAGACTAGATAAAATTAATTGTCAAAACTGAAATAATTATACTTCTGTACTTATGCCATGTCAATTAAAAATTGGTTAGGAGACATGGCAGCACCATCTCTGCTTTCTAAATAAAAAGCAAGGGCTTCGATGCCCCCTTCATGAGAGATGTTGGTGTAAAGACGTGTGATATCAAGAGTTATTAACAACACTCTGTAAAGGCTTCGCCTACCGGATGCCATAAGGCTACCCGGTGATGCATTAAAATGAGAACTGAACTCAAGTGCAGGGTTAGATCTAGTTACGCTTCTTTTTAATATTAATGCTTGACACTATTGTTGTTCGTAGACGCACAGAGCATAAGATTGTTAGTTAGTTACAAATTTCACGAATTCGGAAAATACATCAGTGTAACAATACATCAGCATAATTGCCGCAAGACTAAGCAAACGCTGAGTGTGAAGTCTTGTCTTAAATAGCAGACAGTGAAGATTAACAGGTGAAAGTAATAACTGAATTATAAGAGAGAGCATGGAGTCCAGGGCTTAAAGGGGTAGTGTGAAGTAAGTGGACATTTCGTTTTCATTCAGTTTTTCTGTTTGTTTGTGACGAGAAACTCATTTAAAAACATTCTGCGTTGGATTTTTTCCAAAACTCCCTCCGGTTTCGAGTAATGGCCCGAGCAAGCATCTTTAGCCTCGCAGATAAAATTCTTGGTAGTCTTTGGTAATCTCTGGTAGTTAAGTCAATTCCAGAACAGCCATTATCATGATTCAGTGCACGCCATTGAAATTCCTGTTCATTTTTTGCTGTTTTGGTGGCTTTGGACCAGTTCCACAAAGCAGGATTACACAGTTAGCTGGTTAACAGCACTGACTAAAGCCTGAAACCTTTCAAATCTGAAACATGGGCTTAAATAAAAGAGCTGTTCCAGGATTTATTTTCGAGCCGTTATCTGGTTTACTCAGCAATCCTGTTTTTGTGGAACAGGGGCGGTTGTACCACCTCTCACTAAGTGTTTACTAACCTTAAGTAAAACCATAAGTGTTTACTAAATCAAGATTTAGTCATTCCTAAATTAAAATGGGTTGCACCACTTCTACTTTGAATTACGTAGAGCTTAGTAATGATTAAGTATTTACCAAATATTCACACCTACCCCTAGGGTGGTGTAACTGTTATCTAGTTACACCAGCGTTAGTGTTAACTTTGCGTTACCTGCCAACTGCCGACACCAACAAAAACGATTCTAATGGCTCATTTTGAGAGGCTGGCGTTACAAGAGGAGAACCTGTCTTTCGTAAAAGGGTTTTAAGAGACAGAATCCACCCTTTGGAGGTGTCTGACGACGTTGACATCTACTCGTTACTGGTTCGATGCGACCAAATAATGAGAATAACGGACTTTTTAACTCCAGCAATTGAGCACCGGTCGGGATTAAATGGGGCTCTGTCTCGCCCAGCTGTTATTGTTTAATATACCTGGATTAGCTACAATACCTGAGCCACGTAATAACATTACAGAGCAGGCAAAAGTTAACGGTTGTTTTCCGTTGTTATACCTAACGGCTCCCAGATAGCAAAATATACTGATTTAACGTTTAACCAATTTGACACTAATTCAGCGTTGAATCAATGTGTTATCTGGGCGAATGTTAACGTTATGCATCCCAAAACGATGTTACAGTTAGTGTGATATATCTTTTGCAGTAGGCTATACTTACCGACTGAAGAGGTGCATGTGGAGTAGGATCTCGCCCAGCGCCCAGCTGTTACTTTTTACATTCTGCTCCGCGCACTGATTGGGTAGCTGGGTTGTTGTCGTCACTTCTTGCGACTAGTAACCACTTATGCATTTACTAACTACGTGATTTCGTAATTTGGTCTGGTGCAACCAAAATGAGTAAACAACTAGTTACAAACTAGCTAGTAATTCCTAAGGGTTTAGTAGTGGTTTAGTAATTCCTAAATCCTGAATTTAGTAGAGACTTACGCCAAATTGGTGCAACCCCACCCAGGGCTTAAAGGGGTTGTGTGAAGTAAGCGGACATATCGTTTTCATTCAGTTTTTCTGTTTGTTTGTGACGAGAAACTCATTTCAAAACATTCTGCAAACTCCCTCCGGTTTACAAGTAATGGCCCAAGCAACGCCCTTAGCAACGCAGACAAAATTCTTCAGCGGTCTTCGGTAATCCCCGGTAGTTAAGTCAATTCCAGAACAGCCATTATCATTATTCAGTGCACGCCATTGAAATTCCTGTTCATTCTTCGCTGTTTTGGTGGCTTTGGGCCAGTTCCACAAAGCAGGATTACATAGTTACTGGTTAATAGCACTGACTAAAGCCTGGAAACCTTTCAAATCTGGAACATGGACTTAAATAAATACAGCTGTTCCGGGATTTATTTCGAGCCTTTATCTGGCTTACTCAGCAATCCTGTTTTGTGGAACAGGGCCTTTGTGAAATTCCTAGGATGCCTCTGCGGTGTGTCGCGATGATTTGTTCTCATTCAGCCCAACAGTTGTTTGAGTGGCCGAACATAATCAGGTGTGGCCAGTTTTCATTAATAACGCATACCTGTCAACTCTCACGCATTCGATGAGTTTAAGTGGCATATTTATGCTCCTCTGCTGTAGTCAGCAATTATTCAATCAACGCATATGTAAGAGATTCTTGCGCTGAAGTCCTTGTGCATGGAGGGGTTGGAAGCAATGGAATTGCATAAAGATGTTTTAAATGATAGGCTATTATTTAATTAAAACGCTCATGAAACACATGCATTCCTTCCAACCCCTGAGTAAAGAAAACCGTGAGAAATCCTAAGTCATAATCGGTATGCCTTGTAAATGAAAACTGGCCACATCAGAACAATGTTGAGAGTTTTAGGAGTTTCTGTAAAGGTCTTTGCACACCAAGTCTGTTTTTTTCATCCAAAATTGCCGCACGTTTAAAAATAAATACGACCCCAAGTTCTGTCAATCACGTTTAAGGCCTTTGCACACCTAGTCCGTTTTTTTTTCGTATGCGTTTTCTTAATCCGTCATCCGATAAAAATCGTTACGCACAGAAACCTTGCACACTGAGTCCGATGCGTTTTTATTCAAGGCCGATGTTATTCACACTTATATGTGTGGCCAATGCTGAATTTGTTTTAATTGGCCACACTTCACACTTATTCATGTGGCCAATGCTGAAATTTTCCCTTGGCCACAGTTTAAAAAATAAGTTTGGCCAAGAAAAAATTTTTAGCTTCAGACACACTTAAAATAAGTGTGGGCAATGGAGCAATGTGCATCTTGGCCACACTTTTAAGTGCATCTAACGTGAATTTCGATCTTTTTTTTTTTGCTTGGACGCACTTAAATAAGTGCAAATAGTCACTTCGTTTATGCTATTCGTTGCGAAAATTCGCAGTATGAGACAAAATGGAGTCATTGAGCAGTGAGGATGATTTGGTTGTCCTGTCGCCTCTTCAAAAAGGAAAAAGAAAATATTGGGTCCATCTGTCATGCGGGGATTAAGAGGTAGAGTTGTTTTCCTTTGCCTGTGTCCTGTGTGAATTTAATGTGTTGTTGTGTTTGAGGTTTGAGTTTTTATTATTGTGTACATATTGGGTTGTTTGCTGTGTTTCATTGGATTGCTGTGATTTTGCTTTATTGTGATTATGTGTTAGAATGCGGAGGCAACGCCCCCACCCCTCTCCGGTGTGCCAAGACGCCAGCTAATTATCTGCCCTGCAGGTGTGGGTAATTGAGTTGCCACGCTGTGAACTGAGAAAAGCAGCGAGTGGGTGGCATAGTTGGCTACACTGTCTAGTGTAACACATCCAATCCTCAGAGGGCGTCCAGAGCAAGGGGAGTTTCACCTGCTTATAAAGGACATACAGAATTATCTCGACCGTTTCCAGGGCTATTTCAGGATGTCAGTCGTCTAGTTCGATACGCTGCTAGCAATGCTGGAACCACACATTAAAAAGAAGACCAATTTCCGAGATCCAATTGATCCTGAACAGCGGTTAGCAGTATGTCTAAGGTATGCGTTCACACAAAATGATGCGCGTATCCGCTCTGACATTCGAGTCTGCATGTAGCCTATCATCCACCCGAATTCCCAAGCTTGACCCATTTCCCCTGGTCTGTCTTTTTGCTGGGGAATTGCTGCAAGTATGTGAAAAAATGCAAAAAAACGAACCCGTTCCGAAACTTTATTACGGATGAAAGTTTCAGATTCAGTGTGTAAACATGATTGACAGAATGTGGGGTTGTATTTATTTTTAAATGTACGGCAATTTTGGACGTAAAAACGGACTTGGTGTGCAAAGGCCTTTTCACACTGAATCTGAAACTTTCGTTTGTCATAAAGTTTCGGCCAGTTCGATTTTTCGCGTCTGTCAAAGCGCCAAAATGAGAGTTGTTTGGCTATTCAGGGCCACCGATGACAGGCTACATGCAGACTCGGATGTCAGAGCGGATCTGCGCATCACTGGTGCGTGTGTGCTAACCACTGTTCAGGATCAATTGGATCTCGGAAATTGGTGGTCCTATTTTTAATGTGTGGTTCCAGCATTGCTAGCCGCGTATCAAACTGGACCACTGACATCCTGAAATAGACCTGGAAATGGTCGGGATAATTCCGCAGATCCTTTATAAGCAGGTGAAACTCCCCTTGCTCTGGACGCCTTTTGAGGATTGGATGGACCCAATATTTAGGGCCCGAGCACCGGAACCTATTGTTTTTGATGGAAATTTTATTATTGTTCTTTTTCTTATTATTATTCTGCTGCAAGAATGCCTTTTTTTAGGGCCTTGCCATGCACGAAAACTCTCAAAAATTTGCTGACACGTCAGCAAATTTTTTATTTTCTTAATGCCGTTCTTGTGGCAAAAAGCGCACCCTCGGCTCTCTAAGCGCCACCAAACAGCGGCCATTTTGGAGCATGTTGCTCGGATTCTCACAAAATTCAGTGGGACCATAGTAGTCATAATAAAGTTTTTCGTAAATTTTTTTGAATTTTTTTTCGCCTCACAGGAAGTGAGCTATGAACCATTTCCTGCGTTTTTCCAGATTTTACGATGACATTTTTGAGGGCCTTAGCATACTCGAAAACTCGCCAAACTTTGCTCAGAGGTTAAAAATATGAAGCTCTTTGATTTGATATCCCATTTGGCACTGAATGTGACATGGTGGCTCTATAGCGCCCCCTATCCATAGGTGCATTTTTGAGGGCTTCACCATAATCGAAAACTCACAAAATTTTGCAGAGGTATTAAGCCGGTCAAACCTTTTACTATGATATAGGTTTTTTACAAGGCCACGGCAAAATGGCATTAAAGTGCCCCCTAGAAAATTTCAATGAAGCAGCCCTCGCAGCCCGTTTTACCTGCACGAAATTTGGTGGACATGTGGATTATGCTGAAACCTAAAAAAAAGTCTCTTGGTGCCATGACCTAGACTCAACAGGAAGTCCGCCATTTTTAATTGAAATTGCAACTTTTTAAAATTTTTCGTCATTAACAGGCGTCGTACTTTAACAAACTCCTCCTTGAGATTTTATCCGATCAACTTAAAATTTGGCAAGTGACATGTAAAGACCTTTTCGATGTTAAATTCCGAAGCTTTTTTGAATATATTGAACGATGTATCCGTGGCGTTGCAGCGAATTTCGATGTAACGCCATGAAACAGGAAGTTGATTTTACTCACACATACTTTATGAGATTTGCCTGAAACTTTACAAGCTTGATAACAGTCTCCTCCCAAGTATAAATATATGCTGATATAGATCGGATGTGGCCAAGTGGCTCCACAGCGCCCTCTAGCCACAGCCATGTTAAGATAAAAGTGCTTCAATGTTCATGAAATTTGGTGTGATCATTGAATTTGTCATGCAGGGTTATGGTAATTTTTTAGAAAGTTTTTGGCCAAACAGGAAGTGAGCTATGAGCCAATTCCTGCGTTTTCAAATTTTCGAACACATTTAAAGGCCTTCGGATATTCCAAAACTTGCAAAACGTTGCACAAATTGTCAATGTCTTATGATCTTCGATTTGATACCCCAATTGGCACTTAATGTGGCATAATGGCTCTGTAGCGCCCCCTAATCATTTTTTCAAAAGAATTGCTCTTTTGAGGGTCTCAACATGCTTGAAAACTTACAAAATCAACACACTCGTGGAGCCTGGGATTACGATTATTATAGTATAGGTTTTTGCACACAGTCATGTCAAAATGGCATCATAAGCGCCCTCAGAAAATTTCAACAAAACAGCTCTCATGGTTCAGTTCACCTACATGAACAAAATTTGGTGGAGACATGAAAGCGTGCCAAGACTTGTAAAAAATTATATAGCGCCATGACCCGAACCCAACAGGAAGTGCATTATTCTGAATTAAATTTCAACTTTTTTTCATGAACAGGTGTCATACTTTAACATGCTCCACCAATTGATTTCAGGAGTGGTTTTTGCACTCCACTCAGGAAAACACATTGTACACAGTCTAGCAGTGTCCAATGGCTGTGAATGGACACCCGCACCCGTCAACATCTCGCCTCCACCCCAACATGCACGAGGGGCGCGAGGGCCCTTTCAACGCTGCTTGCAGCTTTAATTTCTTTTTCTATTTTGAAGAAGCGACAGGACTACAGAATCATCACTGCTTGATGACTCCATTTTGTCTCGTATTGCGAATTTTCGCAACAAATAGAATAAAAACGCATCCGGACTCAGTGTGCAAGGTTTCTGTCATGTGCGATTTTTTTTTATCGGATGACTGATTAAAATAACGTTCAAAAAAAACGTACTTGGTGTGCAAAGGCCTTAATTGTCATTTAAATGAATGATTGAAAACAGGCCATGACCAATCATTAATTTTAAGGGATTGTTTGAGCTTCCCTGTTGCCAGTTCACGAGCACGCCTCTGGCGCGCCACTGATGATACATACATGTACATGAATACGCATGCATTAGGCCCACTGCCAAATGACTGTACATACAGGGTATTCATTCATTAAATATGGCTTTTACATTGACAACAAATTTATTGATGTTCATATCGCATTTGTATGCATGTTTATCACACAGACAAAAGTCATACGATGAAACCAGTGGCGGTCGATAATCGGCAGAAAACACAGGGCCAGCAATAACCTCACCTTTCACTGTAGTGACCTACACCTCTCTGGTCTACCTCTCCCGATTAGCAACAGTTGCTCAGACTAATTGGTAGAACTGGCGCAAAGCTTTTAGGCTTTTTAAAATTTTAGAAAAAAAGTGGCCGCAGTTATGAGCCTATCTAAAAGCGAATGACTTTTACTGGACCTTTTCAATCCAATTTTCGTCCACTCCACAGCACTGAGACAGCCCTGCTCAGGGTTGTTAATGACCTCCGTCTGGCCACGGATTCTGGTTCCGTTACTATTCCTCTTCTTCTCAATCTTACCGCTGCATTTGACACCATTTCACATGACATCCTTCTCACTCGTCTTGCTGCACTGTGTATTTCTGATACAGTACTCACCTGGTTCACCAATCTTTCTGACTAATATCATTACATTTCAATACATTTCAATGGAAGTATTTACATGTAACGTTCTGTTTTGGCAACATGTTTGATTCTAACGATCCTGCTAATAAAGCCAATTGAATTGAACTAAGAGGAGAGAGAGAGAGAGAGAGAGAGAGGTTTCCTCACAACACTGCTTAAGCAATAGCTCTCAGTGACCGTAGCCTGGGGAGCCTCCTCGGCGGAAATAAACAGATCCAGGAAAAAAAAAAATCAGCAAGCGTTGATTAACACCGCCTCCAGGCCCATACCTGACCCAGCGAGCCCAGAGACGCAGTCCTTTCCGAACCCAGGGCAGACAGGGTGAAGCGCAGGGTCTGCCACATCTTATTACAGAAGTGTCTGGAGCTCAGCACCTGCGACACCGACAGACTGACGTCCTCACCTACAGGACACACGGACACTGTGAGAGAGGCCTGCAGGGCAGGGCAGCCCAAACCTGTTCCTGGAGATCTACCATCCTGTGGGTTTAACTCAAAACCTAACAAAGCACAGCTCATTCAACAGCTCGAGTAGGGCAGCCCAAACCAGTTCCTGGAGATCTACCATCCTGCTCAAAAGCTCTCAGGTCCAACAGCTAGAGATCTCAGTAAACTGCTAATTTTTCTAGTGGCCTACATTAGGTTGGATTAATAACATGAAGGTTGGTATATCTCCAAGAAAATAGTTGGTTATGATGGCTGTTGAAGAAAAGAAATGCAATATATAAACACAGATGAATATACTCAAGCACAAACACCGATAAACACAAATATACATTAACACACTCACCCTGGACCTTGTAAGAACAGAGAGCGAACCTCAGGGCATCAGTTCCACACTCTGGGATCCCTTTGGGGAAATCTGTTTTCTGAGAGAGGGGAAAAATATATATTCATGCAAGTGAAGCCACAGAAAGGCTCAATGAGCATGCTCAATGGCACTCGCTGCTAAAGGCGGGGCCACAAAAATGACCAATGGCAGAGCCTAACCTGTGCTTCCATGGCAACAGCAATTTCCCTGGCATCCAAATTCCCCTCCTTCACCTTCTCCAGAAGTCTCTATGAACATGTGTGTGTGTGCGTGTGTTTGCGTGTGTGAATGTGTGTGTGTGCGTGCATGTTTTTGTGCGGGTCGTAGGAAGAATGAAAGAATAATGTGAAAAAAGCTTGAAAAAACATGAAGGTACACTGATTTCAGAAGGGTATAACATTCACAACAAATCATAACAGACTTAATGAATATTACTGAAGAAAAAATAACAGCACCAATTATAATTTATGAATTCCAGGATGTTGTGACATGTTTTCACCTAATATAAACTGAAGGCTGTTCAAATAAGGGCAGCAGTGTTTACTCATATAACATTTATTTACTAAGTACAGCAAGGTACAGTATATGTTTCAGCAACCACCTAATCCAGTAATTTTAACAAGGGAAACTGAAATGACCATGGAAGCAGATTACCGCACCTGCAGGGAACTCCTGAAAGCCGACATCCAGCGGGTCGATAGCGACTTTCCCAGTTACTCATCTTCCTGCCCGTGTTGTCTGACCAAAAGAGTGCAGAGAACCTGGGGAAACAAAGAGAAAGAGACAGAAAAGAGAAGAAGGGAGGAAGAATAACAAGTGGAAATATGGAATGACAGCAAAAGCATTTAAATGGATATAACTTGATTAGAGTCAATCCTTAGATTCTATGCTTCTGTTCACATCCTGAAGTCACTTGCAGTCACCAAAGTTGGAGTTTACAGAGTAGAACAGAATGGATCTTGGGACAAGAAGTATAGAAGGCGACAAACAACAGTAAGTCTGCCATGACTGGGTACTTAATGAAACCCAAAATCTTTTCTCAATACAAATATCAGCTTCTTTTAAACTTTTCTCAAATCCCATGAGCAAATCCAGAACAAGTCAAATAAATCTCACCTCACAGGCACCCTTCATGTGGCAAATAATAGAAACAAAGCAGAAAGAAAAGACAGGGCCCCACCTCCCACAATACCTGTCTGAGCAGCAGCTGTCCCGTCAGTTCACGTCACCCAACATCACCATCCTGGCCACCCAGAAAAAGATGAGGTCACTTCCTGTCTCCAGGAGGGTGTTGGGATAGAACTGTTGCAGGTCGGAGGTCTAGAGGTGGAAAGTGGAATCATTTTTACCCCCTCAGCAATTCTTGTTACCCCCTAAGCAATTCTTGTTACCCCCCTCAGCAATTCTTGTTACCCCTTCAGCAATTCTTGTTACCCCCTAAGCAATTCTTGTTCCCCCCTCAGCAATTCTCGTTACCCCTCAGCAATTCTCGTTTACCTCAGCAATTCTTGTTACCCCCTCAGCAATTCTTGTTACCCCCCTCAGCAATTCTTGTTACCCCCTCAGCAATTCGTTACCCCTCATCAATTCTTGTTTACCCCTCAGCAATTCGTTCCCCCCTCAGCAATTCTCGTTACCCCTCAGCAATTCTCGTTACCCCCTCAGCAATTCTTGTTACCCCTCAACCAATTCTTTTTTCCCCCTAGAAGCTTATTCTTGTTACCCCTCAGCAATTCTTGTTTCCCCCTCAGCAATTCGTTACCCCCTCAGCAATTCTTGTTACCCCCTCAGCAATTCTTGTTCCCCCCTCAGCAATTCTCGTTACCCCCTCAGCAATTCTCGTTACCCCCTCAGCAATTCTTGTTCCCCCCTCAGCATTCGTTACCCCTCAGCAATTCTTGTTCCCCCCTCAGCAATTCTTGTTACCCCCTCAGCAATTCTTGTTCCCCCTAATTCTTGTTCCCCCCTCAGCAATTCTTGTTCCCCCCTCAGCAATTCTTGTTCCCCCCTCCAGCAATTCGTTACCCCCCAGCAATTCTTGTTCCCCCCTCAGCAATTCTTGTTCCCCCCTCAGCAATTCTTGTTAACCCCTCAGCAATTCTTGTTACCCCCTCAGCAATTCTTGTTACCCCCTAAGCAATTCTTGTTCCCCTGTAATTCTGGGTACCCCTAAGCAATTCTTGTTACCCCTCAGCAATTCTTGTTCCCCCCTCAGCAATTCTTGTTACCCCCTCAGCAATTCTTGTTACCCCTCAGCAATTCTTGTTACCCCTCAGCAATTCTTGTTACCCCTCAGCAATTCTTGTTACCCCCTCCAGCAGTTCTGTACCCTCAGCAATTCTTGTTCCCCCCCTCAGCAATTCTAGATTTACCCCTAAGCAATTTCTTGTTCCCCCCCTCAACAATTCTTGCATGAAATTGTTATCCCCTTCCCAGCAAGTCTGTCTTCTCCTGTCTTCCCATCAATTGTTACTACTCACTGCTGAACCATTGTAGGGACAGCCCTCAAATTTAAACAGGTTATGCATATTGGGTGTCTCCAGAAACCTATTTGATGTCAAGGTCATAGCTTGCATTTTGACCAAATTTCTTTTGGATCAAAAGTTGGGCATGCCCCCCTGTAAGGCTCACTGAGTGGGTATACAGCATTGAGCAAAATATAATATAATTTACAATTAAGCATCACAGTTTTACTTTGCAGTCGGAGGAGATGGAAGACGTTATTCCTCCATTTTATATCTTATTTCCCCCACTGCAAACATATTAACCCAGTCCTCATGTCTCAGGAGAAGTAAGGGACTTCTGAGATATACATTGTTTAGTGTGCTGGCGCCACATGTCTGGAGGAATACCTGTTCTGGCCAGCCAAGCGTGGCCGAGCAGAGGGTGGCAGGAAAACCAGGTATCAACTTACGTCAGGATCTGAGAGAGAGAGAGAGAGAGAGATTAACCATTAGAGAGGACACAGCTAATCATGACACTACCATAGCTAACAGCGTAACAGTAATAATGATAATAATGTTAGTTTTACCTGCGTGTCAAGAAGTAGCTTCAGATCATTCACCCCAAACTTCTGCTGCTCTTCTATAGCCTCCTCCTCATCGACCCCCAAACCCATTGCTATTATAATACACAAACACACATACACAACAACTTTACACACACTCTATTCAACACTCAATGCTCCCATAACACACATATCATTACTATTGCCCACTACACACATCTCACAAACACACACACATACTCTTTAAACTCAACACACTAACAACAAATATTATTACTTTTACACACCTCACACACACACACACACACACACACACACTAAACTCCACACTCCAATGTTCCTAACACATATTACTATCACACACACACATCACACACACACACTGCAGCCTTTACACTTCCTCATCTCTCACACACACACACACACACAACATGAACAGACATCATGAACACACACACACACACACACACACACTATATAAGCCCACATGATTACCCCTTGTGTGCCCACATACACAGTATATACTCTGTGCCATGCTTTTCAATTTACAAGCGCTTTTAAGCTTTGTTGGGAGATTAGTACTTTCACTTCATTTCAAGTGGCCAATCACACTGATGATGGACAGGCCCCACCTCCTCCCGAGTCAGCTGACCTGGAGAGCCACCCGATGGGCCGAGATCTGGTGACCCCACCAGGCTGGCTGAAATGCACCAATCACTAAAAAAGAAGCGGATAAAACATGGGTCACACACAAGGACTTGGTGCATTCAAAACTGCACTGTACTCCTTTCTCAGATACTTATGACTGAACTCAGAATGGTGCTTAATAGCGGGACAGGGGCTGCATGCACTCTCTCGCTGATCCGGGGTCAGTGGTGTCAGGCCGCACCTGATGTTGGAGAGCCAGTTTCTCCAGGTCTTCTTGTAGAAGTGGTTATCTCCAGGTCTCCAGTATCCACTGCCTGAGACAGAGCAAACATTCAGGCTTCCACCTGGTTGTATGAAACCTGGTGTTTTGTAATGTTAATGATGCATTTCAATCAAGCACCACAGGACCTTTACACACTCATAAGCACATCGCATATAAAGCCTGAAACATATGCCACACACACACACACACACAAACATACACAGGCACACACAACCAAGCACACAAACACATGCAACTCACACACATGCACACACACTGAAAGAAACACACACACACACACACGCGCAGGCCCAAACACACACACACACACCACACACACACGGACACGCACACACACACAGAAATATTCATTCACTGCATGGCTTTTTCAATACATTCTTTACACAAATAACTGTCTCTTCAACAGCGGCTCGATTACATCTCCAGGCGACTGAAGAGAGACAGAAACAACACAAAAAACTAGTAAAACACAAAAAAAAAAGTATATAAGAGGAATGCATGCTGTTTCACTGAAGAAAGGTCCAAAGCTCCTGATTATCTGTACCTGCAAGGCGGGCAGCAGCATGAGGATGATCCCTCTTTCCCAGACATCTCTCCATCAGGGCACAAATCACTTTCATCCCTAAAAAGCGTCAAGCCTCTTCACTAATACGGGACAAACATATTTTATACGCAAGCAGTTCATTTACACATTTCAGGATCAGTTCTCACATACATGGATTAAGGCTAGCCTGAGAATAAATTACATTTTGAGTTTATTTCGTCCAGTACAAGACTTTGACTGTGCATGATGTTTTTCATTAGCA
Source organism: Gymnothorax javanicus (assembly GCA_029692085.1). Taxonomy (NCBI): domain Eukaryota; kingdom Metazoa; phylum Chordata; class Actinopteri; order Anguilliformes; family Muraenidae; genus Gymnothorax; species Gymnothorax javanicus. Next base: position 36,315,385 of record CM056193.1, on the reverse strand, counting down.
TTCCCATTTCCTGTTCAAAATAAATGTTCCTGTTTTGGAAGTCGTTAATGCTCATTGTCTCCAGAGCTAGCCTTTACCATATTTCAGCATTACATAGATATTTCATGTAATACCCAGTGTTTAGGAAGTACATAATCTTTTGTCATGTCAATAAAGTTAATTAAATTAACTGAACTTCAGGACAAACAAGCATCATATTAAAGCATATGGCATCTGAGGTGGTAAAAACATGCTCTTAAAATGTTGAAATATGAACATTAGTGACCACCATGGTTGAACCACAGTCGTACAAGCCCGGCAGTGGTAATCAGCCTTCAGAGCAGCAAACAATTAACCCGGCGCTGCAGAAATAAATTGGAAGGACTGGCAGATTGGGATGCTGGAATAGTTGCTTTGTTCGTCACTAAAGCACCTCCTCTCGGCCAGCCGAGCGCTCATCAGTAAGATCCTAAGCTTGCACATGTTCAGGTATCCTCCGCCCTCACTCTGAACTTGCAAAGTTTTGAGCAATGAGTGTAAAAATGCAGTGGCTGACAATGGCGATGCTTCGGAGGCTTATAAACTGTCTCCGGTCTCGAGATGGCAACGTAAATTACTTGTCACGAGCAACATGTACATATTACGCTAATTGGGCATTCCAGACTCGAGGTGGGATTGGAGATGTCAAATTAAAAAAAAATAAAACGACGCTTTCTCAACAGTATTTGAGCTGACCGCTATATACCTCCAGCCATTGGCCGCAGAGGGCTGTCATTCTACCGTCTCCTCCAATGACAGTGAGGCGGGGGAGGGAGTGTCTCTGGGACAGCAGGAAGTCTGTGTGGTCGTGAGCTGGAGTCACTTTTACGGCCCCTGAGACAGAGAAAGACATAGAGATAGAGATAGAGATAGAGAGGGGGAAGGAGGGAAAGAAAGAGAGCAGGAGGGACAGAGGGAGAGATACTGAAACACAAAGACTTCCCACAATTTCCTGAAAAAGTTTGCAAGCCGCCATTTACAAAAAGCAAACAGGAAGAAAAATAATATCTGCTCTCATAGGCCTAACTGTAGATATATGCAAATTATACAAACATAGTTGTCATACACATCGGCATGTACCCCATAAACACATAAACAACGAGACAACTTTGTCATCATAATCCCCCCACCACCCTGGAATCCCTTTTCCCAGTGCAGTCAAGGTCGTGACTTGCAGCACACGAGCACAAAATTTCATTCAACTACACAAAATAGTTTCTGAGAAAACCTTTTCCCGCTTATCCAGACAGACGGACGGATGAGCTCCACTGCAGTATCCCTGCTCCACTTGTGGTGGCGATAAATAAATATTTATAGTAGAGCACAAATTGGGTCTTACGCTGAAAATATGAAACAAAGGCAGAAAATTTTACTCCTCGAGACAAGGTTTTGGGCAGATGTGACCGTGGCCAGGAGGAACGCACCAGTCCCGAGTTCCCTGCTGACGAGCGGATCGGGAATGATGGGCAGCAGTCTGTCTGTGAGAGGATGTCTGCAGTGCTTATAATGGAGGGACTGAAGGGGGGATGAGAGAGGGAGGAGAAAGGACAAAAATAAATGAGGGAGAGGAAAAAAATAAACTGACTACACATATGTACTTACCCCTCAACCCAAAAACAAAAAAGATTTCAGGAATGTCTTCAGCTACAGGATTCACGAGACCGTTTAATTTTTTAGCTAAGATGGACGAAAAACTTATTTACCATGCAGAATATTTAAAATGCAGTTAGTCACAGTTAATTAGACAGTTTCACACCCATATGGAGAAAAGTATAAGCACTAAAATTATTACACAGTCAAAATATACGGACTTTATGGTATGGATTTTTAAGCACACTGCTAAATTTTATTCAAGTATAATCACAGCGGAATTACTCGAGTTAAAAAAGCTATTGTGAACGAATTCAAGGACACATTTCCCAAAAGGCGGTTTGCGTCAGATCCATTGATCCTCCTCAGAGGATCATTTTTTTTGGTGATGAGGAGAATGAAGGGAGAGATCAGGAGGGGGTGGGCGGGGCTTAGCTGCTGACCCGGTATCTGGGGTCATCGGGGTGCACGGCGATGGCGATCCCCAGCATGGTCTCGAATTTTCGTGGTGGAGACGGACACCTCTCCTTCTGCAGGAGAGAGGGAGAGTAGCCCTGGGTCAGACAACCTTGGGTTTACCAGGGCTAAGACTTTTGGTTACTTCACCCCAGACTATAGTGCTGAGGATTATTCGGTCAGCGCCTTTCCGCTCCAAGGAGGGTGATCAGCTCACGGTACATCGTTTCTCCAGCGTCATACTGTATATCCAACATGCTTTAACAGGTAACGGTTAACTTCCATTCATGCAGGTGAAGCCATCTGAATTTGAGTGAAAAGTAGAGAGATGGAGAGAAGGACAAAAAGAAAGATAAAGAATGACTCAGGAGGAGGAAAGAGAGTGAGTCGGAGGGAGTGAGTCAGAGGAGGTGTGCTTTTTTGTTGTGCGTGTTGACTTCTCCTTATGTTTTGGCAGTATTGTGCTTATTATTTAAGCTGCTACCACAACTATACTGTATATCTGGTCTAGTGTACAGAACAAAAGGTAAGGAGAAAAGAGGATGCCTAATGTGTAGAAAGAGTGTGTAAAGAGATGGAGAGACATACAGAAGAAGAGAAAGTGCTTCTGCACTGGCAACATAAGTGCATTTCTTCATGCCAATACATTCCATTTTAGTTTGAAGTCGAGGGAGAGAGAGAGATAAGAGGGAGGAGAGAGAGGAGGGAGAGAGAGGGAGGAGAGAGGAGGGAGATGGGGGGAGAGAGAGAGAGAGAGAGAGAGGGAGGAGAGAGGAGGCCGAGAGGGGGGAGAGAGACCGCGAGACAGAATCGTGCCCTCTCCCTCTAGAAGGATGAGCAAAGCGTGATCATGGTCCCCAAACTCCGCTGCTCTGGTACCTGGGAGCGGACCGCAGGATTCGCCCGACAGTTCCACCGATGTCCACCTACATCGCCCAACATTTCCACAACACTCCAGCAGCGTTCCAGAAGCGTTTACATACAGCGACAGAACCTGCTCATCAGCCCAACTCCTCATTCCGGAGGTCGAGTGAATCTGCGTTAACAGCACAGACCTACATCAGCACGACTCCTCATTCAGGAGCTCGAGTGAATCAGGCGACCTGATTGGCGAGGATTCATCATTAATAAACTAGAACAGGGCTTTCACTTCCTGTTGCATGGTCTTCACCCTTCTGGCACATACCCATAAATATGATCGCGCTACCCAGCTCACCCGCAAAACTCACATACAGTGCTGTGCAAAAGTTTTAGGCACATTTAAAACTATTCTGTGAGGCAAAGATGCTTCCAAAAATCATGAAATGAAAGGTTTCTAAATATTGAAAAATGTACTATAAAGAACTGTGAACTGTTGAAAAGTAAATCAAAGCAATATTTGGTGTGACTGCCCTTTGCCCAAAAATTAGGAACACTGTTCTACAGCTTTATGGTTTTATAAGCTGATTGACTCATTCCATGCATTTGAAGACTTACAGCTCTTCTAGACTCCCCATTTATCTCCAGGTATTCCCAGAGCAGCCCTGATGACATTAAGATCAGGGCTCTGTCGAACCATATATCTATATCAACTGTCTTCAATGAAATAAAAACTTTTTAACTCCTCTGTACAGATTTAGACACCGGCGTACGTAAATTCAGACATTTAATTTCTGAATACAGTACCAGTCAAATGTTTGGACATACTCACATTTTTCTTTCAAGACATGTTAAATGAAATAGGCACCATTTATTTTTGCAAAAAAAAAAAAAAAGATCCAATTCTTAAATCCATCAAACTAACCAGCATTTTCTATCATATTTACAGAGCATACTCACATTTTTTTTTTTTTCACTAGAGCAGTTATATGGCTATAATGAGTTTGCTGCTGAGTGCCGTCTAAGTTCCCAAAAATGTGCTGCACTTGTGGTTTGCTTTTCATCAACTTTTTTTTTGCCCAATAAATTCCAAAACAGCTTGTCTTTAATTTGGTTGTTGGAAAATGGAAAGAGCTTGTTTGTCTGCTTACTTTGCAAAATATGACTTCTTTGAAAATTCGAAAATTTTGGACACTATTCAAACAAGTAAATTACTCTCTTTTAACTTCTGTCTGTTTACCTCTTACCAGATTCCATTTGAGATTATATAGAAAAGTTCAGCTGGTTAAATTTCTCAAAAAACAGAGTGCTGTGACATTAGCAAAGTGTGTCCAAACTTTTGACTGGTACTGTAATATTGAAATGAAATTTTCAAACGACTTGCTTCACTTGAATAATTTTCCAGTCTCTGTGACACAAATACTGACTCATATAGCCTTAAATAGGACGATGCATAACAGGAAAAATTGACGTTATTATTACTCTGCGCAAAGGGGTTAAGATTATTTACTAAAATCACATTTTTGTGCCTTAAATGTGCTTAAACAAAACACAAACACCTAAAATCAAATTTAAGCAAAAAAAGAAAAAAACCAAGACTGCATCTGTGTCTGTGTAACCAGGCCGTCATGTTTTGACATTCCAGTGACGCTGAGAGGGCATAAGCCGGCATTAGCAGGATTGTGGTTACAGGACGTATTTCCGGAATGTTCTGAGAGCATGGGGAGAGCTCTCTCCGTACCTCAATGTCCGAGATGGCCGACTCGAGTGCGCAGCTCCAGTTCACCAGCGCCTCGGAGCGATAGATGAGCCCAGAGTCGCACAGCCTCACGAAGGCCTCCGACGCAGTAGCGACCGTCTGAGGCGGAAGCGAAGAAACTATCAAGGCAAGTATTGCTAAAAAAGCGCTTTCGCGTGCTCACACAAACACACACACACACACACACACACACACACTCTCCTACACACACACACCCCATACACACACACACATGCTAGTGTAGTTACGCTTGTAAGGTGTTGACTTATTTTTTGCTGTCTGGCGTTTACCGAACACTAATCATCAACCAAATTATGCCTAACCCTCTACTTGGCAACTCAGCTTTCTGGTAGTAGTAAACCTCCATAATCCTCCGTCACGGTCAACCCAAATATCCACAACCCGAGAAATGTCCTAAAAAAACACTGTGGTTTTCTCAAGAATTGTTTTCTCCCTGAGATGCAGCTATTCAAGTCATTATAGATGAATGCACATACCTCTTACAGACACATCCACACATACACAAACAGCCTCCTATACACACACACATGCATGTAACACAACATACACCCTCTCACACACGCATATAGAAACACACACCGGGTCCATGGTGAAGCAGGTCCTGCTCCAGTCCAGTGAAGCTCCCAGAATCCTCAGCTGGTGATAAATCTCATCCCCTTTCCTGCCAAATAAACATATGAAGGTGAGGAAACACAAACACAGACACATAGAAAAACACACCAACTAACACAAATAAAGACACAGACATACATAAAAATACTAATTAACACAATGTACAAACACACACACATAAACATGCAAACAAATACACATATACAAACACAGACAAACACAAACACCCGTGAAAAGCACACACAAAAAGTAAAAGCAGACACACAAAAACACTATCACACAAAAATACTAATATTAACCAGAGAGGCACTCGTAGAGTCCAAACCTCCGCCAAGGCAGCACAATCCAAATGTGCATGAGTTGGAGCAAAGTTGAGTTATCGCGTGTGATAGGATTTCAAGGTGGCTGCTGTGTGCTATTGTTTAATTGATTGCAGTCAAAATCAATAAGGTCATCGCCGGTATAGCAATCCACCCACGAAATTTCAGACAAATCCGTGCATTACTTTTTGAGTTATTGCTTGTGATAGGATTTCAACATGGGTGCCGTGGCAGCCATATTGTTTCAGTGATCGCGGTGAAAATCAATAGGGTCCATCCTTGATGTAATAGCACTCCACCCACAAAATTTCAGACAAATCCATGCATTGCTTTTTGAGTTATGTTGTTCACAAACAAACAAACAAACAAACAAACAAACGACAAACAAACAGGAAACATAACCTCTGCCTTTGTTCAAGCGAAGGTGGCAAAGTTAACACTGCGGGAAATATGCCCATACCAATCACTACCTTATGCTAAGCGAGTGGACACTACACCAGTGCACACCTGGGCTCTTACTCATTCTTCCAGTTCCATACTTCGCAAAATTCTTCTCTGCTGTAGTCCTGCCCTACATTTCCATGATCCTTCAGAAGTTTTTCTCTCCACCACAGCCTGACCAAGTGAGCAAGGAAAAAGAAAACAAAAAGCAGGAAAATTAGTAGATGCTTTGCACAGAAGTCTGTCTGAAAGACAGAACAAAAAGGAAACCCTAAAACAGCACTCGGCTTGTAAAGGCAGCCACCATTTTGATAAAGCTCATGCCAGGCTTTTTTTGCAGAGAATTTCTTGTTAGGGTGAACAAATGGTGGATGCCCAGAAGATAAGGTCAGAGTCTTCACTACCTGGGTTGCGATGCCAGCATGGTCACATCCTGGCACCCACAGAACTCTGTGTCCCAGCATCCTCCGCCTGAAATGGTTAATAATAACCAATCAGCAGCAGGGATACTGATCAATGCAGCCAATCAGCCCCAGCCAGAACGATCATGTCCCTAGTCAATGCGACCAATCAGCCGCAGTCATACTGACCATATTACCCCTCAGTACAATCATTTAAAGCCATATTGACCATTTTCCACTCAATTTTCACTCCCAACTCTCAATAATTGAGTCATTTTATTAATTAATTACAAACTTTTGTACTTCATTCATTCTCTATACCCACTTCTCTCTCACTAGGGTCAGGGGGGAGCTGAAGCCTATCCCAGCTGACTATGGGTGAAACAACGCATAACACAGCTGGCAAATCATCAAAATGTTTTTCACTAATTGTAATTGAAACCTTCATGTTTGTGTTTTTGTAATCAAATATAGTAAAAACCAACAATTACCAGCGAACTAAGGCATCTTGTATTGCGACCGTGAGGGCGTGGCCAAGGTGCAGAGATCCGGTCACATTTGGCGGAGGGATACACAGGGTGAAGGACTGATTCACTGCCTGAGGTAGTCTGCTCTGCACAGAGAAGCAGGCACAGAGCATTTACTCTTCAAGTCACAGACTGAATCATCAAGCATGAGTCACTTGCTGAAGAGAGAGGAAAATATCAACCTAATGGGCAAGTACAGGAGAGGAGCCCATTTTAACCCCATATTTCCTGAGTTATTAATAAGAATACCTCAAGTAAAGGTGAAGAAACCAACCACTGGCACAACATCACCATCACAACTCAGCTACAAACTTTCCTCTCACAATCAGTACATATTGATGCTGCATTGGTGCTGCACATTGAGTGGTGGAGATGAGATTACTCCATGACTGGAGTGTGTCTATAAGAAGCTAAATAAATGCTATGTTCATTCATTCATACAAGAAGGAAAAAATACTAGAAGACTATTTTGCTGCTTCCTCATCAGCCAATACAGAAAGAGAAAAAGAGTATTAATTTTGCAATATCTTTACATGGGAGGCTGGAAGCAGGCAAAAATGAGCTGAAATATATGGTCATAGTGAATATAAAACAAAAGGATAAAAATTTGAATGGAAAGAGGTTTGCTCTGCCTGACTCACGTGATACTCAGGGGTAAAGTCCTCTTTCTCCCACCACTGGTACCAGCTGGATTCACAAACTGGGGACTATGGGAGGAGGGGGAGGGGCAGGGGGAGGAAGAGTTGGTGGTGGAGGAGGAGAGAGAGGGCAGATATTTAGGTGAGACTACTCAGGCACCACTTAAAGGCATAGATCCGCGGCCAAGCTTGCATTTTCGGATGCTCATTGGTTCGAGATTCTTCAGCAAAATCGGAGTTACTTATGTAGCCACACTTAATCTTAGCAGCAACCCATGAAGAGTACACAATGTTGCTGAGTGATATTTTTCGCTGTCCTCTTCGCCAAACGGCTATCGCTTGAATTTTCGAGGCATTTATCCATCTTCAACTGCTTCCGGGACGAAGGCTAACATAGCCAAACATGGCAGCTCAAAAAAAAAATGTCTTAAAAGTGAGCACAATTGAAATAGATGCTTATAAAAACTGTACCAAAATATGAGTCCTGCCTTTAGTATGTAAATAGTTGTGCTTTTCCTCTGGAAAGAACAGTGTGGGGACGGCTGTAAAAAAAACCGCAATTTCCACCAGCATCAAACGTGAGAGAAATTGGCTCTCCCCCAAGTCGAAGCAGTGCTACAGCGCAAGCATCAGCTTCATGACAGGGCGCCTTTAACAAATAACAGATGCGCACAGTCACACAATCAGAAGAATAACCGTTTTACGGACATGAAACAAAGACACCACAACACAAAAAACAAAAAAGAATTTAGGAAATATCTAAGAATACGCTAACAGGAATAGAGTTGGCAAGAAAGAGATGGAGAGACAAAGAGAGGACGAGAGTGAAGGATTGACGGGGAAAAACACAACAATCCATTCTCAGCCTCTCTGTCAGGCTCAGCTGGAAACGGCTTTCGTCCTGCCTCCAAAACATCTCACTCACTCACTCAGGGCGGCCTCAGCCGAGTTTCACGCCTGGAAGACCAGTCCTCTCGGTTGGCCATACATTCTGCCAGCTCGGCTGTGGATGATGCATTAACGTCCCTCTTGAGGGTGTCAATGAGGGTTGTGGGAGGGCGGCCCGATTCTCTGTGGCCGTGGAGGGGCTCCCAGAGCAGAAGCTCAGCAGGCAGGTCTTTATGCCTAAAGCAATGGCGGCCCGAGACCGTCTCCGCCAGGCCACTTTGTCTGAGATTCTGGGGAGAGTGCCGTATAGTTCCTCGTTTGGCACCAGCTCTGCCAGCTGATGTCCAGAGAGCTATGCAGGCAGGGTGTAAGGCGCCATCATGTGACCTTCCAGAGTCGATGTTAATGACCAGCACTCACACCCGTAAGAGTAGCACTGACTCCTGATTGCCACGAAGAGCCTGATCTTAAGCTCACGGGAGATTTCCAAACTCTACTCAAGTCATTTAACGCTTTCCAAGCAAGAGCCTTTCGCACCTTGATATCCTGTTCGGTGGAATTGACCCATGAGCCGAGATACTTGAAATACATCTCCGTTCACTGGAACCAACAACTCAGTGCTGGCTTCACAGACATGGGTTAACTCCTTAAACTCTATTTTTTTTCAGCTAAGTTTTCGCTTTTGTAGATTCTGTCAGAAAAGGCATTTTTCCTGTATTATAGGACAATGTAACATAGATATACTGTATCTGTTGGTTGTAGTTCTATACTGAAGCCATATCACACTTATAGTGAGTGAAATATTCATATGCAGGATGTCATGCTTTATGGCCATAGCATTGCATCAAATGGAAAATATCTAGCTCTTGTAATCATTTTATTCACATTTCCCTGTAATTGAGCAGGACATATGGATCATTGGAAACCCTGGGATTTCCACTAGAATTTAAAATAGGCCTAAAGCTCCACGGGCTGACAGCTGCCTCATAGACCCATATAGCTTGATTAGTAGTATCAGGTGTGTAAGAGTTTAGTTGGATTGAAAGCCTGCACCCACACAGGCCCTCATTGGATACTGTTCAATAGCCCTGTTTAATGAGGTTAAGCGTATTCCCGGGCTAAATTGAGTTTTGTATGGAAAATCTCCACTAAAAACTTTACTTAAATCCAGGATTAAGCCCAGTCAATGTGTGAGACTGGCCTTCTGTTGTACCTGTTGCAGTACAAGAAAGAGGGAGACGCTCTGAACATACCAATGGACAGCATACCAATACATACCAATGGACAGTATGGATGAGACCTGAAAAGTCATTGGTGGGACAACCATAGCTCATTTTACCTTTCTTTTCGCCAGGTGCAGTTACCGCAGAGTAAACCGGCCTCTCTTTTTCCCTCCTTCTTATCCATTCTTCTTCTTTTACATTCTGCAAAAAATGGCAGTGGTCACATGAATTTCAATGTCATCTTCCTCAGTGCAACCACAATTTGATTTAATAAATCTTCTGTGAAAACCGCAAGAACTTCAAATTAATTTATTCTGGATTCAGTTGGAGGCATGGAAGCTAACCATCATAACCATATATCCTAAATCACAAAGGTTAGATAGGAGGTAGAACCTGCATTCTACTGGATAAACACAGTATGCTTGCCACGCAAATGTGTCATTCTCTTTCTCCTTCTGCAGATGCCTTCGAGATGAGGACGAGTGTGAAGAAGAGGGTGTTGAAGATAGGTGGGCTTGAGTCGCCCCAACACGAACTTCACAGTGCCCGTGTTTGCAAACTCGCCGTGCACATCGCATGCCACCCCCACCTGCCCTCGCGGACAGGTGAGCCGCGTGTCTCCACATCACCTGAAAATCGGAGCGCGGACAATACATCGTGACATCATCGTTGACCGAATAACTTCACGAGCAGGTGCGGGTGGGGGGTCATTAAAGATCAGTATCATGTAAATTGTGAAATTTTGTAGGTAGCCTAATATAGCTGCATATTCAGGTCGTGTTGACAGCTATCACCACATCATCGAGACAAAAAAAAAAAACATTGCTTATGGGTTGCAGTAATGCTTATATTTTATACATAAACTTTAATGGGGCTCGCTAAGGGCGTAACTTTAGTGAAGGTGACATGTGGAGTAACGTTAGCAACTAAGACGACTAGCCAAAGATTTGTTGCTTGGCAATTTTTCGCTGAAGGCAGCGAATGTTTTGTAATAAAGGGTGGCTATTCATTTAAGTCGCTTGTCAAACCTACCTGCCCACAGCGCCACTAGCTTTGCACATAACACTGTCTTCGTGCGAGTCTGTTTCAGCATTTCTCCCCAAAGCAACTGACAAACTCCAGGACGCAGACATTTTGGATTTGACCTTTCAACTCTGACGTTCCGATGAATGTTGTTTACTTCTGCCGAATATTGGTGCAAATATGCTACATTTAAAATGGAGACTTCACTCTCGAATGCAACATGCATTTAAAGCGAAACCTGCGTCGCTGTGTGTCTAAGTTTCGTGCGATATGGACACAGTGAATTAAGATAAAATTTAAGTACAGTGGGACATCGCATACGGTTATAAATGAATGAAGGAAAAATAAAACTCCCCCTCCACTTTTCACGCGTAATCGCCAGTGCGTGGAACAGTCTGATAGACCTATGCAACGTAAATTACAGATGAGTATTGCTGAATATTTGTAGATATTGCATGTGCATTCATAATTCATCCGTGTTCTGTACGTGTTTCATACAGTCCATGGTTCTCTTCAGTGTGACTGGAAACAAACAACGCGGCCTTAGTTTTCAGTTTCTTATTGTCTAAAACCATCTTTCAAAAGAGATATGCGGCGAAAAAGGAACCCCACTAAATATTATGCGGAATAACGCTGTGTTTTTGGAAGTGAGCATAAAATGAATTGGGAACCAATTTTGACACTGATCGGACTCCGTTAGGGCTGGACGCCGAGTCACCAGAGTGATCGCGTCCAGTAATGCTTCCCCCTCCCGCATCTGCGTTGTGTCCAAAACACCTTGGTTTTCCTCGCCAACCATTCGAGTCACTTCTCTGCAATCCATAAAAAAATACATATATTGGTGCTGCCTACTTATTCAGGACTGAGAGGATCTGATGCGAGTTTATCATAGCATATTACTTACCAAATTGGTGGTAGCAGCAGTCGTGGGCGGGTTTGTGCGGCTAGCTCGCTGGTTAGCTAACGAGGACAAGCTATGGCTGAGGTACCGGGCGTCAGCGAGACGTAACAGAACCGTCAGGCGGATCACCGCCGCTAACTGGAGTAAAATATGCCCAGCCTGGAATATAAGCATCTGGATGACGACAAATCCATACGACGGGTTAAAAACTCGAAGTCCTCTTGTATTCGTATATGTTTTGGCTAGCTGGTGAATAAGTGAACTAGCTCGGCCTAGCTTCTAGTAGCTATTGTCATTAGTTCAGGCTAGATCTCTGCCGTTAGCTAGCTATCGATAGGTAAAACTGTTTGACAGCTTTCCTGGCTATGGCTTGTATGTCGGCATTATACCGACATTGTTAGCGCCATTTTACCACAAATGTACTGGTCAGCGTATCAGGACGGTGCTTGCTGGCTAACGCCAAATACTTACTCGAATGTGCTAGCTTTAGTCGGCGATACCAACCCAGGATTTTCAGAAATATTGAACTTGACGTTTTTCTGTCAGTTGGGTGGCTGTCAAATTTGGAAACAAGCCAGCAGTCTTTAAATACTTATGCGCATTTTTCGCGGTCGTCGGTGTTTGATCATATGTTTTACTCATTTGTTAATTTAATCCAGTTTGATAAGCTGGTTTGTAAGTGATTTATAGACTATACCTATAATTCAACTTGCCCATATTGGTTTTCTCGCCGAATTTGTTGTGCGGGAGGCTCTCTGCAGCCTGTTGACTTTAATGTTGCGCTAAAATGGGCAGTGCATGTTGGCGGTTGATTTCACGAGTTCCCCTGGTGTAGTGGAAAAAAACAGCGGCAGGTTGCGTTGCAGACGTGACGGTGATACGGTACCTGCTCGGTATTGGCTCGCTGAAGCCGGGTCTGCAGTGGCTCCATGCGTATTGCGACACGTTCACACTCGGTGATCCATTGATACGGTGAATTGCGGTGAATGCCGCATATTTCTTAATTTTGAGGTTAGGTCAGTGAGAGATTGATATGGATGGATCAGGCCGCAGGCATGCAAAATCAGGATTTCTGTGGAAATGGGTGTTGTAAAACCATGATAACCAAGCTAATTTGAATTAGTTTCAAGTATCTTCCTGGCATCATTAAACCTCTGAGTGGCAGTGGATGGTATAATGGTATTGAATTGGATTGGTATCTTAATGTTGCCTGTTGGATTCCCAGGTGGGACACTGTCAGTGCAACCCTTTGTGGAGGCGCTCTAGCTGAAGAGCTGGAGTAATAATGTCATGTAGTGCTGGTAAAAAAATATCTCAGAAAATCAGCATTTTTTGAAGTTCATGTATCTTTCTCCACACCTCCTCTGTCTCAGGAATTAAGTAATCTGATGATCAAACTGAGGAAGAGGAAGGCTGGTTTCAGAAGATTAAGGTGGTCAGCGACACTGTGGACAAGCATCTGGGAAGCGGTCCTCCAAGTGTGAGTGACAGCTGTGATATTCTTCTGTTTGGCACTGAGTTACCTTGACCTGCATCAATGCTTGTTTGTAATGCCTTCTCTAAAACCTTTGTGAATACTAGTACATTGTAAGTAGTGCTGTCTTTAATTGAGATGCGCCACCTTAAGTTGCAGAACTCAATTTTACTGGCCCATAAGTCATTCCAATTGTTTTGTTCCTTCCATCTGCCATTGTTTTTTAACTCTTTTTTTCATAAATACAACATCAGAATGTTCTTTGCTGGACATTCTGGCGCTGTTCTCATGATCAGTGCTGATGCTTATTCCATGAAGTGGCAGCAGAATGATGTGTCCCTCTCTTTGTGTTAGATCTGTCAGTTTGTCTATCCTTCTTTTCTAGGCAGAACTCCTAAACCATCAATATTTCCATAACAAAATGTAAATTCAGGATTTACATCTTATTTTGTAAATTTCCCTTTTATACTTTCTGTCGTTCTCATGCCCTCCTGTCTGTCCCTCCACAGTGTTTTGTTTCCAGGGCAAACATCAGCCATCTCGTGGTAGCGGCGATGCTTGTTGAAAATGATGGAATTCCAGAGCACTCACTTAGAATTTTGAAAATAGCAAGAATGAAAAAACATTCCTATTCTGTAAAGAGTGAGCAATTTAGCATTTCTGCAATTCACTTGGTAACAGAAACTTGGTGAGAATGTTATGTGTCCGCTCGTCTGTTTGGGTTTTCTTTCCAGGTTTGGCTCAACAGTTGCATTTCTGCTATTAAAAGAGCGTGGACACACAAAAAAAGAAAGGGGCGAGAATTTGGAGCCATCCATCGCAGTGGCGTAACCAGAGGTTAAAATTGGGTGGGCACTAAACATCTCTTTAAAACATTTATTCGTTTTGACTCGATCGCAGTCATTTTTTCTAATTAACTATACATTCAATCCGTAAACACTCCGCACTATCAGGTGTTGCTTGTTCACCTCGTTCAGGCAAAACGACGATCATTCATTTGGACTTGCAATTTTGTGCATTTCAAATCAGTGGCGTAGCCACACCTGAAAATTGAGCGGCCACACAGCATCGCTTTACTACAATAATTATACCTAACTTGTTCTCAGCCATTTTCTTTTGTTAAAGCAATTTCCATTTATATGAATAATCAATTGGCAATTAAAGACACGGCTTCTTTCGTGATGCGATCTAATAAGGACGACTAATCGAGAAGCATAATTCAGTTCAGAAAAATAAGTTACTCATAAGTTGTACTTTAATACTTTTAATAATACTTTTTAGAGGTAAACTGCTCTGGAACTTCCGCGCTACCTTTTCGGCTCATCAGGCAATCTAACCTGTGCTTCTTGGTCAATTGAATTATTCAAATTTAACCAAAGACAGAGATTTGAAATGCACAAAATTGCGTGTCCAAATGAATGATTGTCGTTTTGCCTGAACGAGCTGAACAAGCAACACCTGATAGTCTGGTGATTGAAGGCATAGTTAATTAGAAAAAATGACTGCGATCGAGTCAGAACTAATAATTGTTTTAAAGAGATGTTTATTGCCCGCGCAATTTTAAGTTCTGGCTGCGCTACTGGTCCATGGGTGTTTCAACGAAATACCCAGGGCGCTTATGCCAAGCTGTTCCGGGAGCTCGCAACGGGAGACCTGCCCTCTTTTGTAAATTTTTCTTGGTTATTCCCTGCGCAGCTCCGACCAGCCTGATAGATGTGCTCGAGACCAGAGCTGGTCGCTACAAGCTGATTAGCTATTGAGGCGATTTAAGTGCTGAGCGTTCTACAACCAACCTCTTCGCAGATTTGACAAGCTGAATCGCGTGCCTGCTTCGGCTTGCAAGTAGCTGAGGCAGGTCGGATTCCACTGCTGCAACTCCTCCTGCGGCCCGTTCTAAAAGCAGGTCTCGTCGCGTCGCGAATCTCTGGTCTGAACTGGAGAGGTACTCTGGCTTTGTTCGCGCACATCAAAGCATTGTTGCTGTACAGCCTGAAGATTCTGGTCAGTGATAGTCGGTGCAGGCTCGCCTCGTCTCACTCCACACACCTCCCTGTCAGTTAATGGGCTGATGACAGGCAGGCTAACAATTAAATGCACATCCTACCTTTTTCTTGCTAAGCCATTAAATCCATATCCAACCACCTCATCTGATTTTTTCAGCGATAATCGTTAGAGTAAATATTCCTTACCCAGCGGGCACACAACGTTGTCTAAACGTTGTGGCCGGCCGATAGATTTTTTGAGTACATGACGTCCTTAACGAATACAACCTACAGACGTCGATCGCAGCGACCAGTGCGATCCCAGCGTGCTGATCAGCTAGTATGCTTACCGACGTCAGATCATGTTTGAATAGACGTCGCGGTTAGGTTAGAAAGTTTAATCGTACGAACATATATTGGTGTATAATAA
Source organism: Gymnothorax javanicus (assembly GCA_029692085.1). Lineage (NCBI taxonomy): Eukaryota > Metazoa > Chordata > Actinopteri > Anguilliformes > Muraenidae > Gymnothorax > Gymnothorax javanicus. The sequence continues at coordinate 36,299,823 of CM056193.1, read as the reverse complement.
TAATAATAATAATAATAATAATAATATGGCAATATTTCTGACATTCGTTTTGCTTTTAGAATCTATAAGAATCCATCTAAGGTAAAATGTATACAACATAGGCCCCAAAACTAATCCTTTGAACCTTCATCGTGCCTGAAAATCAGAAATTATGCAAATTAATCTATTAAATTTCTATACCCGGCACACAGTGAGCTACACAGCGGCATCTTATATGTGGCCCGAGGCCCGGTGTACCACGTGGGGAACAGACGTGCTGGCATGCACAGTTGGGGTTAGATCCGTGTTTGTATTTGAGCGTTTGACTGCGTGGACTTGCTGTGTGTAAGCCCTGTGCTCCAGAAGCACTAGTGCGCCCGCAGCGTGAATGTTGAGCCTTTAGTACTCTTCATTCTAATTGATTCTATTCAGGTAGGCTTTCCACCAGTTCGTGTTTTGTTTTAAAACCGGACCGTAATTTCCTCAAAAACCGGATAGATCCATGTGTGGAGTGTACAAGCCAGATACTCTTTTAAGAGTAAAGTTAAACCTTTCGTAATTTAGACAATAAATGGCATTGTGTTAAATTGCGTGCAGAGTGTCTACCCTTTATATAAACCCAAAACAGATTATTGATTAGAAAATATCGCTGCAGCTGATGAGCATTTTTGTTTTAGAGAGTTAGCTAGATCTGGGTCATGATGAGGACTACCCTAACAAGCAAGAATTTACATCAAGTATATCTTTGAACTAGAAGATGAAACAAATTTTTAAATGTTATTAAATGTCTTTGAAGTTTTACAATGTTCACAGCTGCGTTTGACAGTAAACATAATGTATACGTATGTATTGTAAGAGCTGTATCCAAATAGACACTAATTGATGCGTTTTGGCCTGCATGACTGGGTCTGTAGGTACAGACTACAGAGGCAACCAGAACAGGGCTTTGCCTGATCATGTGGTAGAAGTTAAGCCTGTCCAACCCATTCATCCGTTGAATCAAATAAGCAACACATTAGCCAAGAAGCACTACATAGTATGTTTATTAACAATATAGTATTATTAATTATCAAAGTGTCAATGCGGAATGATTGAAAAAATAATTGCAAATATCTTTTTTTCATCAATTCCCGATTCCGAATATTTTTAAAATCTTAAGACCAATTACAATTCCAGAATTGTAACAATTACAAAGTAACTGACCTCAAGTCTGGTGTGTGCGTGTGTGTTTTGCAAAAGTGCATCACAATGTACAAAATGTTATGAACAGGTGTGTGTTTACTACATTTAACAAATAGAATCATTGATGTTGCTGGTATGTTTATCTGTTTCAGGGTGTTATTGAACGAGGTGATGGCTTTGTTCAATAGGAGTGGCAATAAGGGAAAGAGGGCACTTATGCGCCTACAACTTTTCTCAGTTATGAGAGGTATGCTTGGATACTGTATTCTCGGATATGTTTGTTCAATACATTTTCTTATTAGTATTGTCATTTTTGACAATACAAACAATACATTTTCCGTTGTTTTTAATGAATATATTAATTTTACAGACAGTGTGATGGCTAGCCATGCACATGCCACTGAGCGAAATTGTACGATAAGCGTCCCTTAAAATGCCCCCGGACAGGAGAGGCGCCCGGGCGGTGGGCGGAGAACTAAATTCTGCCATCAAACACCGGGTTTTGGACCATATGTTAAAAAAAAAAAAAAAAGCAACAAAAATCAAATGTGCTTGTGTACAAGTACTGTGTTTGTTCTGTTTGCTGAAAAGTTGTGAAGCTTGAAGTTACTTAAGCTTGCCTAGCGCCTAACAACATTATGTTTGGAACTCATATTGAAGTAGGCTTTATTATTATGCCTCGGTGTGCGCATGCGCACAGCGAGCATACGGTACTCAGTCTGTGTATGTGCGCATGCGCACAGCGAGCATACGGTACTCAGTCTGTGTATTTGTTTGTTTGTCTGTCTGTTACCATCATAACTGCGACAGCGTGTGCATCCAAGCTAAAGTAACAATGCCAACGAGTGACAAACACTGTTCTCTTGATTTTAAATGTGCCAGAATTTTTGAAAAAGGATTCAGTTCATTTTTGTAGCACTTCATGTTTCAGTATACACGTTTTGTGTACATAATGTTAAGCCACACCCACGCCAGTTTTGGCACAAGGACCGCCTCTATTGACTGTTTATGTATTCAAAGCTTGCTTTAATGTTTACTTAACAACTATTGTACATCAGTAGCTAAAGCAATACACACCGAGGCATCAGCACCTCTGGTGCTTTCATAATATTCTAGTGGTGTCTCGATTATTGCAAATAATGCTTTCCCTGGGTTAGGAGTCATAAGGTAGCACGTTTGGGAGTGAGTGGGGGACAGTGTGGTGATGCTGGGGCAGTGAAAACAATTAAACAGGGCGGCTTCGCCTGAACAGTACCTGAAATAATCCATCCCTTTATTGGCAACAATTAGTCCTGGTTTGTTCTTAATGGTTTTTTCTTTTTGAACCGTTTTCCAATTTAGAATAATCAAATTGGCAATTGAATCTGACTTCTCTCCCCTGTCTTGATCTAACAGCGAAAAATGGGCTCAAATCTGTTTTGAATATGTGCCTCCGTTTTTTAGAACATAAGCCTGAATCACGTTGTTTATTTCCCACACATATGATCCCGTTCAAAACCTAGCAACTACTCCAGAGTTAACCGTAGTTAGCTAAACTCAAATTAAGCTCATATCAAATAACATTCAGAATGCCCAAGCTAGCCAGCTAACTCATATTAAGTAATGCTAAACGTAGCCGTTAGCTGTATAGCAAAGTAAAAAAAAGAAATATAAACGCATCATGCAGATATAAGATAGATACTTATATATTCCAACATTTACTCTACCAAAGCCAACACTTTCAAAAACTTCCACAACTGCGCCCACCGGAGGCAGGAAGTGTGACCAATTTCTTACAATGGGGGGATATTGGGGATCGAGGTCTTCCTTGCACCAGTCTTTGCTAATTAGTGTGCAACTTTTGGCCTTGCCAAGTTGCCAATTCTCATTCCGTGATTTTTTTTTTTTAAATCTCCTATCAGACAGAAATTCAATTAGTTACCAGAGGTGGGTCACATAGACCAAAAACTTGAGGGATTTTCGCTGCTCGGCCCGCGGTCTATTTGTCTTTACATGAGACGACAAAACGATGCAAACACCGGTCATTTAGCTGCGCGCTAAATGTTTCCTAAGTGGGACACCCATAACTCCGAAATATTACCACTGAACAGTGCTGGTTTTGCGAGGTTACTGGCAAAGGTTTTTCTAGAGTTGGCAAAATCAATAGCAATATTGGACTTCACCTAGTTTATTAACAGGAATAAAAGCACTTATTTGAGATTAATTGGTAATAGTTTTGTGTTTAATCTTCGTGTGTATGCTCATGTTTCAGCCCCTACAAAGGCTGGAAAGTGCGTCTGGTCATCAGTGTTACACTCAGGAAACATGGGGTGGCACGGTGACGCAGCGGTTGGCACTGTTGCCTTACAGCAAGAGGGTTGTGGGCTCGGGGCCTTTCTGTGTGGAGTTAGAATGTTCTCCCCCTGTTTGCGAGGGTCTGCTCCGAGTACTTAGGTTTTCCACAGTCCAGAGGCTAATTGGAGGTGCTAAATTGTCCATAGATATAATTGTGAGAGCGAATGGTCTGTGAATGGTGCGTGCACGCCCTGTGACGGATTGGCGTGTTGTCCAGGGTGGGTTCCCGCCAGGGTTGCCAACTATGATAAGACAAATCAGCGATCGCAGCTTCAAAAACAAGCCCAATATAAACTAGACAATACTAAGATGGTGTAGACCTGGGGTGGAATCTCTTTCATTTTGTTGAGGGGGGGGGGGGATTATCTTTCATTTATTTGAGCGAGGGGCGGGGGGGCTCTCTTTCATTTTATCTAGTGGGGGCTTCATTTTTTGAACAGGGTGGAATTTGCGTTTAACTTCGTTCATTCACAGCACATTACTCGTGAGGCTGTGAGCAGACACTGACAACCAATGAATCGGGGGGAAATTGCAACCATAAATGTTTAACAATTAGGTTGCTTGTTCCACTTTTCTAACACGCAACCATATTTTTAAAAACAAGCCCAAAAAACCGCAACCCACGACCTGTAATTTTTTCAAGCGACTTCAGGAAAAAAGAAGTCCAAAGTCGCGTATTATTAGCGGACTTGGCAACTCTGGTTCCCGCCCTTCGCCCAGAGTCAGCTGGGACAGGTTCGAGCTCCCCCGTGACCCTAGTGAGGAAGATGCGATATACTGTAGGGAATGAACGGATGCATCCCGGACATCTGTCTTGTGGTGAAACCAGGTCAGAGTTGCAAGAAGCCCACTGTCAAACTTCATCGAAGTGCGTATCAGAAGGGACAACGGGTGCAAGAAATTTAGATCTATTTACTGGCATAAATAATACGACGGGGCATAATAGTCATTTATCAATATGCTGAAAAATGTGTTTCTCATTAAATCATCATCATACTATGCATGTCAAATTCCAATCATTTGTAATTTTTTTCATTTGAATGATAGCAGTTGCTTCACTGCTCATAGGGTTGTCTTCTTCCATAGTGTAAGACAACAGATGATTGCTCTTGCAGCAACAGTTGCATATCTCACTTTTTTTTTTTTTTTTTTGCTGGTATGACGCCACTCGGTCACGTGATCACATAGCTCATACATTTTTGCTACTGCCACTGGCGCATTTTGCTGAGCTTATTTTAAACGCCCATACAATAATTTATTAAGCAAATTTAAAGAGCAAACTTTGTTTTTATGCTATCAGTGTTATATATGCAATGCTCAGTAAGCACCAAGAGCATTTATTTACATTTTATTTGTCGAATCCTTTAAAATGTATTTAGTTCAAGGTCTAGGTGTATCTTGGGATAAAGACTGATACTCCTTCATAATCACAGAAAATTCTAATGTTTTTCAAACTTTTCTTTTCCAGGGACACATGAATGTTCCACCCAAGGTATGCTATTGCGCAGTTTCATGTCCCTACTGGTCAATCTGCTTTGCATTCATGTGTATAGAGAATAAAAATGGGGATCATTTGTCTTCATACAAGTACTGCTCAAATTTTTGGAATCACTAGCCATTTAAGTTGAATTAGTGGTCTTCACTATTGGATTCAATAAAAGTGCACGTAAAATAGTAAATTACACAAAACATACCCCAGAGCGTATTTTGCAGTATTTTATTTTGACCATGAGATTCATTCACTGCTTTGGAAATATTACTTATTTGGGATAAAAATTTTGCGGAATCATTCTCTCTGGATATCAATGTGAACTGCAATACGACCAATTGTTGTGTCTTTGAACATGGGCACACTTCGTGAATTTCAAGATCCAGGTGATTTAAGGGTTTAAGTCAGCCAAGTAAGCTTGCCACGAGACATTTTCTTGCCTCCTCTGTGGAAAGTCCTGGCAAAGTTTGACTTTATGTGTTGGGTCTTGATTTAAGGCAAAGATTTTTCCATTTAATATATTATTAAAAAATATACTATTCAAAAAAAGTAGGGGATATTTTATTTTGAGATCAAAATTTTCACATATACAAAGGGATACTGAAAACCATGTTGTATAGTTCCTTACTGAGGAAGCATTTCCAAAGAAATTCATCACCCAAACACATCAATGACACTCTCACGATCTGCACGGGATGCTATTGATGATCAAGGGGGTTGTGCCACAAATTTGCATGACTCTGAATTGGAAGGTTAGAGCCACTGTAAAGGAAGATTTTCAAGAGAAAGCATCAGATTATCAGTGGTTGAAGTCGTTAATTAAACAGAGACCATCGCCGTCTAACACAGGAGGAGAGGTTCGTGCCCTTGGCATGCTACAGGTTGGCACAAGACAGGTCGTTGTGGCAAGGGCAATGAATGTTTCCCAGTCTGTCATCAGCAGATTATGGTCCAGACATCGTGCTACAGGGTCTGTTCAGGATAGACCACGATCCGGTCGACCAAGGGCAACAACTCAGGCTCAGGACAGATTCATCCGCACTATTGTCTTGAGAAATCGTTTGGTAGCAGCAAATCAGATAAGGTCTCAACTTCAAAGGGATACTGGCTTGGTAGTGAGTGGCCAGACCATCAGGAATCGTCTGCACAGATTTCACTTACACGCCCGGCGATCCTCGTGTCATTCCCTGTTTGAGGATCGTCACATTAGGGCCAGACTCAATGGTGTCATCATCATCAACGCTGGGATAATCGCCGATGGAACAACGTAATGTTCTCAGATGAGTCGAGGTTCACTGTGGACTTCCTTGACAGACGCCCAGGAGGGTTTGGCGCCGGCGTAGCGAACGTTTCCATGACGTTAACGTCATTAGACATGATCCGTATGGGGGTGGATCTGTAATGGTGTGGGGAGGCATCACTGCTGCCGGCAGAACAGACTTGCATGTTGTTGCTGGACGTGTCACAGGGCAGTACTACCGGGACAACATCTTGGCACCCCATGTTGTGCCGTTTGCATCGCCGTTATGGCCGCCATTTCATTTTCCAAGATGACAATGCCAGATTTCATAGGGCCAGGATCGTTACAGATTACCTCCAGCAGCAGAATATCACCACATTACCATGGCCAGCACTCAGTCCGGACCTTTCCCCCCATCGAGCATGTCTGGGACATGCTTGGACAGCGCCTACGCCAACGTCAACAACCTCCTGCCAATGTCCAAGAACTTGCTGCAGCATTGCAACAGGAATGGAATAACGTTCCCCAAAATGACCTGGGGCGTCTCGTTAGGAGTATGCCACGCCGAATTCGAGCTTGTCTAGCCAACCGAGGGGTTTACCCGCTACTGACTCTGTTTCACAATGGTGGTAAATTTGCTGTGTGACCCTGTGTTTCTGTCGACCCTTATTCTGGAGAATCTGTCCTTTACTGACTGTACACAGGGTTTGAATAAATTGACAAATGTTTCCTTAATGTTTTTATGTCATTTGTTTCCTTCCTGACCTCATGATCTGCATTTCATGGTACTTGTAAATCCAATATCCCCTACTTTTTTTGAATAGTATATATATTTACTGAGAAAAATGCTGACACATTCAATACTTATTTTCCCTTCTGTATATCACAATACTGTAATTGTTCCTACATGTTTTGGGGGCCAAACAAGAAAATTACAGCAACTGCTGAGGACAGTGTATAGTTCAAGATTTTTGCTTGGGGAAATGCTGGGTAAAATCAAGTCTTTTTTCTTATCTTTTGAGTACTCTCATAAATACCTGCTTGAATAAAACATATTTTTGCCCAATCCAAAAAACTTGAATATCAAAGCTAAACTGAACATTTCTATTTCCAAACCCATTTCCAGAAAAGTTGGGACACTGTGTAAAATATAAACACAAACAAAATGCAATGATTTGCACTTCATATAAATGCTACATTTAGTTCAAAGACAATATGTCAAATGTATTTAGAAAAACAGTTGTTCATTTTTAATGTCTTGCCAGCAACGTGTTTAAAAATGTTGGGTCAGCGACAACAATGGATTTGAAATGTTTTATAATGTTAACAAAAATGCGCTTGCTGGAACATCTCACAGCTAATTTGATTAATTGGCGTCGGGTCAGTGACATGAATGGGTATGAAAAGAGCATCTCAGAGAGGCTGAGTCTTTCAGAAGATGGTGAGGGCTTTACCAGTCTGTGACAGACTGCATGGTAAAATTGTTCAACTATTTGCCAATGAAATAGCAAAGAAATCGGGGATTAAATCATCTATGGTATGAAATATCATTGTCAAAAAGAGAAGAAAACACCCACACGCTGTCAATACTTGCAAATATATACAACCCCAATTCCGAAATAGTTGGGACATACATAAATTGTGAATAAAATCAAAATGCGATGACTTTTAGATCACACAAGCCAATATGTTATTTACAATAGAACATAGATAACATTTCAAATGCTGAAACTGAGACATTTTATATTTTTTCCACAAAATGAGCTCATTTCAAATTTTCTGGCTGCAACAGGTCTCAAAAAAGTTGGGACACAGGCAAAAAAGAGCTGAAAAAGCAATTAATATATAAGAGAATCAGCTGAAAGAACATTGCTCAAGTAATTACATTAACTGGCATCAGGTGTGTAACATGATTGGCTATGAAAGGGATGTCTTAGAGAGGCTGAGTCTCTCAGAAGTAAAGATGCCCAAAGGCTCTCCAACCCGTGAAGGTTTGCGTAAAAAAAAATTGTGGGATACTTTAAAAACAATGTTCCTCAACGTCAAATTGCAAAGGCTTTCATCATCTCATCATCGACAGTGCATAACATCATCAAAAGATTCATAGAAACTGGAAAAATCTCTGTGCGTAAGGGACAAGGCCGAAGACCTTTACTGGATGCCCGTGATCTTCGGGCCCCCAGATGCCACTGCCTCACTCACCGACATGATTCTGTCATTGACATTACTAAATCGGCCCAGGAATACTTCAAGAAACCACTGTCTGTAAACAGAGTCTGCCGTGCCATCCACAGATGCCACCTAAAACTCTATCATGCAAAAAGGAAGCCATTGCTGAGCATGATACAGAAGCGCCGCCATGTTCTGTGGCCCAAGGCTCATTTAAAAATGGACTGTAGCAAAGTGGCAAAGTGTCCTGTGGTCAGACGAGTCCAAATTTTACATTCTTGTTGGAAATCATGGGCGTCGTGTCCTCCGGGCTAAAGAGGAGAAAGACCACCCCTCCTGTTATCAGCGTTCAGTTCAAAAGCCAGCATCTCTGATGGTATGGGGATGCATTAGTGCATATGGTGTGGGACACTTGCATGTTTTAAAAAGCACTATGAATGCTGAAAGGTATATAAATGTTTTAGAGCAACATATGCTCCCCTCCAGACGACATCTATTCCAAAGAAGGCCTTGCGTATGTCAGCAGGACAATGCAAAACCACATACTGCAGCTATTACAACAGCATGGCTTCGTAGTAGAAGAGTCCGTGTGCTGAACTGGCCTGCCTGCAGTCCTGATCTTTCACCGATTGAGAGCATTTGGTGCATAATTAAACGAAAAGTCCGTCAAAGGAGACCCAAAACTCTCCAGCAGCTGGAAGGCTGTATTAAACAAGAGTGGGATCAAATTCCAATGGCTAAACTCAAGAAACTTGTCTCCTCAATGCCCAGACGCCTCCAATCTGTGTTAAAAAGAAGAGGGAATGCTACACCATGGTAAACAGGCCCCTGTCTCAACTTTTTTTGAGACCTGTAGCAGCCATCAAATTTGAAATGAGCTCATTTTGTGGATAAAATTGTAAAATTTCTCAGTTTCAACATTTGCTATGTTATCTCTGTTCTATTGTGAATAAAGTACTGGCTGGTGTGATTTGAAAGTCATTGCGTTTTGATTCTATTCACAATTTACACTTTGTCCCAACTATTTTGGAATTGGGTTTATATATATATATATAAAATTTAATGAGCTACAGTGTTTAGGTTATAGACCTTCATCAGGTGTTGACAAAGTGATAAACACAACTTTTTACACAAGAGGCAGGATACACAATTAACTCATTCCCCAGGGCAAGCCGCTGCCAACGGCGCGGCGAATTTTACCATTCCCTATGGTAAGCCGGTGCCAGCGGCGTGGATGACCATTCGCAGTTTGATGAAAACAAGAAATCAGTTGACGATCGCGGTCATGGGCCACCTGTACTTCAATACTTTATATTGTGTAATTTTCGGGAAAAGTATTCCGCACAAACGCGACAATTTTATATAAAAGTATTCCGTAGGGAATGAATTAATAATCAGTCAATTACCAATTACCGATGTGCGTGAGTCTCATTAATGTACAACTAATTACACCTTGTGCTTCAAAGTGAGCTCCTCCTCCAATAAATTAAATCTTAGTCAATGCCAATCATCTATACAAAGACATCAGTTTGCATGGAAATATAAAAAAAGCAAGTGTACAAACATACAGTTATACTTATAAACAGTATAGAAAATTCAAATCTACATAACAGTCAGTATTCAAAATTCAAATCTAAACAATAAAAGGAAGAAAGACTCCTATTCAATCACCACATGAGGCAAATCTCTCAGGTGAGGACAGAAGATAAACAGATGAAACTTGCAGAACATGAAGTGGCAAATCAAAAGCTCATTTTAACAGGAGCTCAGCAGGACAGGAAAAATAATGTCTTTAGATTATGGCCACTGCTCAACCCGACCATGATAAATATTCTATACAAAGTCCATTATAAAAGTGCAAAAGGTCACAAGACATCAGATCAGTAGTCTCATCTTGTTACAGTCATATTCTTATTTCAAGCATAAGTTGAAAGAACATGGACAAAGCAGAACATCAGTATTAGGCAATAACAAGAGATAGTTCAGGCTTACTTATAGCATTACGTGTAATGCTAGGTTACCACTATCACTATTCGCGGCACGATTGAAATCGTGGTCTTAATCGTGGAGTAATCGTGGTGATCCTATCAGATCTTATCAGATCTTGAGGTCAGTCGTGGCAATCGTGTTGATCGTAGAAAAGTTTTGGACGATCAAAAATTTCCTACGATCAACACGATTAATTGTCAAACGTGATCATCGCATCACCTCGTATCCAAACCTGAAATTTCAGAGGAGTTCTACAATCAGCTACGAATGGCCAATCATGGCGTTCCTAACGGAGTGTACGACAGTGGGAACTAAGCATAAGGGATAATGTAAGGGACGCTTCGCGTCGGGTGGTTATTCGCCTACGCGTTGTGCCTTAAAACCGTGTAATGCACACCTACGAGTTGATTATCCCGCTTATACCGTGGTCATTTGCCAGCAATATCAAGTCAAAACATTCAGAAATTTTTGGTGAAAGTTTTGCACTTAAAAAAATGAGCTGGTAATCATTAAACAGACGCCACACCTTCTCATAGCCAATACTATGGGCCAAGCTAAACTGAACCAGCTAACATAGTTCAGCTTACCTTCATGGTGAAAAAGAATTTTTTGAGCATGCTAACATCCTTTTACCAGCTCATGATTTGGTAATGGATTCCAGCTGAAATGGAGATAATGCATGACACAACATTATGCGCGATTACGCAGACTGTTCCTTACTTGCTACCCACAATTACAATGAACTTATGACGGTTTCCATAGAGCCAGTGAGCTATAATCAGTCTGTTGTCATAGCACGTAGCTAGCGAACTGTCAACAGTTGCTGACACATGAAGTGGACATGTTGGCTACCTTTGTAACCGTATATAATTACTACTGTTTAATGAATAAAGTGTGATTACTTTGCTGCTTTAATATTTATGGTCATTATCGCTGGAGTACATCTCTCAGGATGCAACTTACCTGATGCCGCCAAATTTACTGGAGATAAATGAGTAGGTTTCTGTTACACCCAGCCAAATGCCAGTGCTCTAAAGTTGCCATGGTTACAGGTTGGCTAAAGGATGAATTTTGAACGCTGAAACTACCGTAGCCGTACTATCTGTGCAGTTCTACGGTTTTAAAGCATACCTGCAAGCCAATCAGAAAAAGTATTCACCCAGACCATGGTATGAATAATCATAATTAATCAATTATTCCCAAAGGGGTAAGGTTCTTAATGTGTGTATCCAGTAGGCCTCACATTGCTTAAGCAGAAGATCATGGTTACCACCTCTCTTAGGTAGGAAGACTTTTTCTACACCAGTGAAATGTAAGGTGGAGATATGAAGTCATTGAAATGAACTGCTACAGGATCATTTAGATCATTTCTTCTGATTGATCTTTTATGTTCACTGATCCCCTGTTTAAGTTGTCTAGCTGTTTTCCCACATACGCCAGTCCACAAGGACAGCGTATCAAATAGATTACATATGTGAAGTTACACATGTGATCACACTCCTAATATGAAACTTTTTCCACATATATGGATGAGTGAAAAAGGTGGTTTGACAAGTGTTGTTGCATTGTGCACAGAGTCCACAACGGTAGTTGCTGTATGGTCGAGGGCTTAAAAGTATCTGACTCTGGAAGATTCTAAGCTTGTTCATGTTTGGGGATCCTCCACCCTCGTTCTGAGCTTGCGAGGATTCAACCAAATGAGTGTATAAGACGCAGCAGGCTGACAGGCGCGTGCTCTGGAGGAAAGCCGTGAACTGTCTTCACTCTCCTGAGTTGGCAGCAAGGGGTCGCATATGAGCAAGTCTTGTACATAGTTCCCCAATTGGGCATTCCGGATTCGGGTGGGGTTGGATATGCGAAATTTAAAAAAAAAAAAAAAAAAAAAAAGTATCTGACTCTGTGCTGCAGTGTTCTGGGATTGAAAATCAGCATGAACAAGATAATCTCTGAGGTTTTTACCCCGTCTGAATGAGAAAAAAGGAGGGTCTTTAAATAAGGCTGCTAAAACTTCAAATATGCCAATGTTTTTTAAAGATTTAATCATATGTGAGTTAGATGAATAAGTGGTAGCACATCTTAATGAAAACTTCCTCTCTTTTCTGTTACTTTTTTTCAATAAGTCAGAACGAGATCTACTCAGAGCCAAAGTGAAAGCCTTTTCGATACAGTCAGAAGAATATCCTCTTTGTATGAGTCTGGACTTCATCTCTTCAGATTTTAAAACAGGGTATCTGCAGGTTTCAGCAAGTCAAATTTAAGACTTTTTAAGACCTTTTTAATGCCACCTTGAATGAAATTTAAGACCGTAAAAACTATAAATATAGGCAATGGTTGGGGGATCCCGCTGTATTACTGTATTATTGTGCTTATCGAATCCGGTTCTTATCGAATCTTGGTTCCAATTCCAGTTTTGTTTTTTTTGTTTTTTTGGAGAGAAAAACAAATATTTCATGAACAAAAAATAGCCTCTTTATTCTGTGCTCATTTATTAAATAATTATGAACTGTGACAACTGTTTGCTTCAGTTATAAAAATATTTCTGTGGTTATTTCTGAATAGCAGACTGCTGCTATGCATAACACACCGTTGCTGTGCTGTGCACGCAGTAGTTCGCAGCATGGCCGTATCCCAATCAGCGTTTCACTGCTGTGTCCCGCAGTGTGCTGGGGATACCAAATTGCACTTTGATCTTATTTTTCATCGTTTTCCGGAAGATCAGCTTCGTCAGGACAGATTAAGGGCCAGAAATACAAGTGTTCTATGATCGCCAGACGTTCCCAGTGGTTCTATTTATCGTGGCATTACCGGCGGCCTGATAAGGTAATGACTGAGAGTATTAGATGCTGTTTATCACAAAACCGAATCGCGCAATTTAACGGAAAACCAATGTAATTTCCGCAAGCTCCAGAATAGTATGGCTATCATTCTACATTGCAGTCAAGCCATCACTTTCGCGTTCGAAGTAGCTTCGGTTTGTACTGATCACTTTCACGTCAAGAGCTGAGCTACGGGAGAAGTACCACAGTTCAGTGAGAGAGAAAAATAAGGCACAAAAGCCAAATCACGGTTTTTCCCACTGTCAACTGACTGGCTGCCTAATGTTAACTCGTTAGAAAACAAACTGCTGTTACATAATGGTTATGGAAAGGTCTGGGAGCACACTAGTTAAGTAACCTTAACTTCGTTATGAGAGTGGCACTTAGCTAGCCTGCTACAGTGCTAAGCCATACCGATTTAACCAGCATTACACTTGGCATTCAGTTTGGCTAAATATTAACGGCATGAGTTAACACGGAGCGATTTTTTTCCCCCTCACACTCGCAGACAAATATTTCCGTAAAAGTGATACATACCTAAGGTAATATCAAATAGGCCTATTTGTCAGGAGTTGGGCTATGGGAAAAGTGCTATAGTTATGTGAGGAAGAAAAATCTGAAACAAATGGCAAATCACGGTTCTATTCTAGGGGCAAGCCACTGCAAACACCATGTAAACAAAGCCGGCGACGCAGTTGCGCGTTGGACAAAAATGAATATTAATGAAGCATGCAAACAGAAGCGAATCCTCTTGTTTAGACGACATACTGCGTAAAAAAAAAAAATCACGGGACATTAGGTCCGCGTACTGATAGCAGGTCCTGCCAAATCTATTCTCACTGTAGTTCATTTCGGACCGCGTTTGAATTAATAAATTTGGAACCGATAAAAAGATTAAATAGTCCTGCCCCGACAAATTTAAGACCTTTGAGTAATGTATTTAAGACCGGCGTATAGAATTTTTAATGAATTTAAGACATTTTAAGGCCTTAATTTTAGATACGCGAATTTAAGACTTTTTAAGACTTTTTAAGGATGCGCGGACACCCTGTAAAAAAATCCTCAGTGGAATACAGTGCCGTGAAAAAGTATTTGCCCCTTTCCTGATTTCTTATATTTTTGCATAATTGTCACAGTTAAATGTTTCGCATCATCAAGCAAATTTCAATATTAGACAAAAATAACCCGAGTAAATACAAAATGCAGTTTTAAAATGATGATTTCATTTATTAAGGGGAAAAAGCTATCCAAACCTACCTGACCCTATGTGAAAAAGTAATTGCCCCTGCTTGTTAAATTATGGATTAACTTTTATTAACCATATTTTTTAAATTCAATTTCACTCGCCACACCCAGGCCTGATTATTGCCAGACCTGTTAAATCCAGAAATCACGTAAAAAGAACCTGTCTGATAAAGTGAAGTAGGCTAAAAGATCTCAAAAAGCAATACATCATGCCACGAACTAAAGAAATTCAAGAACGGGTGAGAAACTAAGTATTGACATCTATCAGTCTGGAAAGGGTTACAAAGCCATTTCTAAGGCTTTGGTACTCCAGCGAATCACGGTGAGAGCCATTATCCACAAATGGAGAAAACTTGGAACAGTGCTGAACATGCCCAGGAGTGGCTGGCCTACCAAAATTACTCCAAGAGCACATCGACGACTCAGGAGGTCACAAAAGAACCAAGGGCAACATCTAAAGAACTGCAGGCGTTACTTGCTTCAGTTAAAGTCAGTGTTCATGATTCAACAATAAGAAAGAGACTGGGAAAAAATGGCATCCATGGGAGAGTTCCAAGGCGAAAACCATTGCTGACCAAAAAGAACACAACGGCTTGTCTCACATTTGCCAAAATACATCTTGATGATCCCCAGGACTTTTGGGAAAATATTCTGTGGACTGACGAGACAAAAGTTGAACTTTTTGGGAGGAGGCGTCCCGTTACATCTGGGTAAAAAAAAACACAGCGTTTCACAAAAAGAACATCATACCAAAAGTCAAACATGGTGGTGGTATTGTGATGGTTTAAGGCTGCTTTGCTGCTTCAGGGCCTGGACGACTTGCCGCAATTGATGGAACTATGAATTCTGCTCTCTTCCGGAAAAACCTGAAGGAGAATGTCCAAACATCAGTTTGTGACCTCAAGCTCAAACGCATTTGGGTTATGCAGCAGGACAATGATCGGAAACACACCAGCAAGTCCACCTCTGAATGGCTTAAAAAAAAAAAAACAAAATGAAAATTTTGGAATGGCCTAGTCGAAGTCCGGACTTAAATCTGATTTAGATACTGTGGCATGATCTTAAACAGGCCGTTCATGCTCAAAGACCCTCCAATGTGGCTGAATAAAAACCATTTTGCAAAGAAAAGTGGGCCAAAATTCTTCCACAGGGATGTGAAAGACTCATTACCAGTTATTGCAAATGTTTGATTGTAGTTTTTGTCGCCGAGGGTGGCACAACCAGTTATTAGGTTTAGGGGCAATTACTTTTTCACACCAGGCCAGGTAGGTATGGATAGCTTTTTCCCTTTAATAAGTGAAATCATCATTTAAAAACTACATTTTGTATTTACTCTGGTTATCTTTGTCAAATACTAAAATTTTTTTGATGATCTGAAACATTTAAGTGTGACAAAAAAAAAAAAAAAAAGAAATCAGGAAGGGGGCAAATACTTCTTCACAGCACTGTAACACGCTCTTCTCAATCTGTAAAAATGACTTATGAGTAGTGACTTTTTTTAAAAAAGGAGGATGCAAGCTTGTCGCTAATAAAAGTGTATTTCTGTTAGTTTCTTTTTGGTATAATGTGGTAAGTAGTCTTCCATTATTTTTTATAATCCACATGTCCAAAAAATGTACCTTATCATGGCTTGACTCCAATGTAAATTTTAAGTTTTGGTCAAAACCATTCAGTAGGTTTAAACTCCTGCGCTTCATCAAAGCTACCTTTAAAGACACACACAAAAAAAAAAAAATCAGCAATATAGCAAAACCACTTCAGAATCTCAAATTCAAACATGTTTACATTGGGATTAAAGACACAATTATTTTCAAAGTATTCCATAATAAATTAGCATAATTGGGTGCAAAAATCGAACCCACATTGGTGCCGGAGACTAGATAAAATTAATTGTCAAAACTGAAATAATTATACTTCTGTACTTATGCCATGTCAATTAAAAATTGGTTAGGAGACATGGCGGCACCATCTCTGCTTTCTAAATAAAAAGCAAGGGCTTCGATGCCCCCTTCATGAGAGATGTTGGTGTAAAGACGTGTGATATCAAGAGTTATTAACGACACTCTGTAAAGGCTTCGCCTGCCGGATGCCATAAGGCTACCCGGTGATGCATTAAAATGAGAACTGAACTCAAGTGCAGGGTTAGATCTAGTTACGCTTCTTTTTAATATTAGTAAACGACACGATTGTTCGCACGCACAGAGCATAAGATTGTTAGTTAGTTACAAATTTCATGAATTCGGAAAATACATCAGTGTAACAATACATCAGCATAATTGCTGCAAGACTAAGCAAACACTGAGTGTGAAGTCTTGTCTTAAATAGCACACAGTGAAGATTAACAGGTGAAAGTAATAATTGAATAATAAGAGAGAGCATGGAGTCCAGGGCTTAAAGGGGTAGTGTGAAGTAAGCGGACATTTCGTTTTCATTCAGTTTTTCTGTTTGTGACGAGAAACTCTTTTAAAAACATTCTGCGTTGGATTTTTTCCAAAACTCCCTCCGGTTTACGAGTAATGGCCCGAGCAACGCCTTTAGCCTCGCAGATAAAATTCTTCGGTAGTCTTTGGTAATCTCTGGTAGTTAAGTCAATTCCAGAACAGCCATTATCATGATTCAGTGCACGCCATTGAAATTCCTGTTCATTTTTTGCTGTTTTGGTGGCTTTGGACCAGTTCCACAAAGCAGGATTACACAGTTAGCTGGTTAACAGCACTGACTAAAGCCTGGAAACCTTTCAAATCTGAAACATGGGCTTAAATAAAAAGAGCTGTTCCAGGATTTATTTCGAGCCGTTATCTGGTTTACTCAGCAATCCTGTTTTGTGGAACAGGGGCCGGTTGTACCACCTCTCACTAAGTGTTTACTAACCTTAAGTAAAACCATAAGTGTTTACTAAATCAAGATTTAGTCATTCCTAAATTAAAATGGGTTGCACCACTTCTACTTGGAATTACGCAGAGCTTAGTAATGACTAAGTATTTACCAAATATTCACACCTACCCCTAGGGTGGTGTAACTGTTATCTAGTTACACCAACGTTAGTGTTAACTTTAACGTTACCTGCCAACTGCCGACACCAACAAAAAACGATTCTAATGGCTCATTTTGAGAGGCTGGCGTTACAAGAGGAGGAACCTGTCTTTCGTAAAAGGGTTTTAAGAGACAGAATCCACCCTTTGGAGGTGTACGACGACGTCGACATCTACTCTCGTTACTGGTTCCGATGCGACCAAATAATGAGAATAACAGACTTTTTAACTCCAGCAATTGAGCACCGGTCGGGATTAAACGGGGCTCTGTCTCGCCCAGCTGTTATTGTTTAATATACCCTGGATTAGCTACAATACCTGAGCCACGTAATAACATTACAGAGCAGGCAAAAGTTAACGGTTGTTTTCCGTTGTTATACCTAACGGCTCCCAGATAGCAAAATATACTGATTTAACGTTTAACCAATTTGACACTAATTCAGCGTTGAATCAATGTGTTATCTGGACAAATGTTAACGTTATGCATCCCAAAACGATGTTACAGTTAGTGTGATATATCTTTTGCAGTAGGCTATACTTACCGACTGAAGAGGTGCATGTGGAGTAGGATCTCGCCCAGCGCCCAGCTGTTACTTTTTACATTCTGCTCCGCACACTGATTGGGTAGCTGGGTTGTTGTCGTCACTTCTTGCGACTAGTAACCACTTATGCATTTACTAACTACGTGATTTCGTAATTTGGTCTGGTGCAACCAAAATTAGTAAACAACTAGTTACAAACTAGCTAGTAATTCCTAAGGGTTTAGTAGTGGTTTAGTAATTCCTAAATCCTGAATTTAGTAGAGACTTACGCCAAATTGGTGCAACCCCACCCAGGGCTTAAAGGGGTTGTGTGAAGTAAGCGGACATATCGTTTTCATTCAGTTTTTCTGTTTGTTTGTGACGAGAAACTCATTTCAAAACATTCTGCAAACTCCCTCCGGTTTACGAGTAATGGCCCAAGCAACGCCCTTAGCAACGCAGACAAAATTCTTCGGCGGTGTTCGGTAATCTCCGGTAGTTAAGTCAATTCCAGAACAGCCATTATCATTATTCAGTGCACGCCATTGAAATTCCTGTTCATTCTTCGCTGTTTTGGTGGCTTTGGGCCAGTTCCACAAAGCAGGATTACATAGTTACTGGTTAATAGCACTGACTAAAGCCTGGAAACCTTTCAAATCTGGAACATTGACTTAAATAAATGCAGCTGTTCCAGGATTTATTTTGAGCCTTTATCTGGCTTACTCAGCGATCCTGTTTTGTGGAACAGGGCCTTTGTGAAATTCCTAGGATGCCTCTGCGGTGTGTCGCGATGATTTGTTCTCATTCAGCCCAACAGTTGTTTGAGTGGCCGAACATAATCAGGTGTGGCCAGTTTTCATTAATAACGCATACCTGTCAACTCTCACGCATTCGACGAGTTTAAGTGGCATATTTATGCTCCTCTGCTGTAGTCAGCAATTATTCAATCAACGCATATGTAAGAGATTCTTGCGCTGAAGTCCTTGTGCATGGAGGGGTTGGAAGCAATGGAATTGCATAAAGATGTTTTAAATGATAGGCTATTATTTAGTTAAAACGCTCATGAAACACATGCATTCCTTCCAACCCCTGAGTAAAGAAAACCGTGAGAAATCCTAAGTCATAATCGGTATGCCTTGTAAATGAAAACTGGCCACATCAGAACAATGTTGAGAGTTTTAGGAGTTTCTGTAAAGGCCTTTGCACACCAAGTCTGTTTCTTTCATCCAAAATTGCCGCACGTTTAAAAATAAATACGACCCCAAGTTCTGTCAATCACGTTTAAGGCCTTTGCGCACCAAGTCCGTTTTTTTTCTGTATGCGCTTTCTTAATCCGTCATCCGATAAAAATCGTTACGCACAGAAACCTTGCACACTGAGCCCGATTCGTTTTTATTCTAGGCCGATGTTATTCACACTTATATGTGTGGCCAATGCTGAATTTGTTTTAATTGGCCACACTTTGCACTTATTCATGTGGCCAATACTGAAATTTTCCCTTGGCCACAGCTTAAAAAATAAGTTTGGCCAAGAAAAAAATTTTAGCTTCAGACACACTTAAAACAAGTGTGGGCAATGGAGCAATGTGCATCTTGGCCACACTTTTAAGTGCATCTAACGTGAATTTTGATCTTTTTTTTTTTTTTTTTTGGACGCACTTAAATAAGTGCAAATAGTCACTTTGTTTATGCTATTCGTTGCGAAAATTCGCAGTATGAGACAAAATGGAGTCATTGAGCAGTGAGGATGATTTGGTTGTCCTGTCGCTTCTTCAAAAAGGAAAAAGAAAATATTGGGTCCATCTGTCATGCGGGGATTAAGAGTTAGAGTTGTTTTCCTTTGCCTGTGTCCTGTGTGAATTTAATGTGTTGTTGTGTTTGAGGTTTGAGTTTTTATTATTGTGTACATATTGGGTTGTTTGCTGTGTTTCATTGGATTGCTGTGATTTTGCTTTATTGTGATTATGTGTTAGAACGCGGAGGCAATGCCCCCACCCCTCTCCGGTGTGCCAAGGCGCCAGCTAATTATCTGCCCTGCAGGTGTGGGTAATTGAGTTGCCACGCTGTGAACTGAGAAAAGCAGCGATTGAGACAGTTGTCGGGCTTGGCTGACTTGTGTGGACTCTGCTCTGTTCCTCCAACTCACTGTTTAAACGGTTGCTTGTTGCAGTCTGCAGTTGCACTTTGTGCGGCTCTTTCTTTTATCCTGGAGGAGTTGCTGCTGCAGTTGTTGCTGAGTTGTGCTACACATCGCCGCTCTCCATTCCAGTGGGATTCTCCTCGTCTTCCGGGCTATGCCCTGAACCTCGTCTGTGTCGTCTGCTGCCTCGTCTGGGTCCTGCCTTGCTTGCTGCCGCTTCCGAGATGGCGATAGTGTGGAGCTGCATTCAACAGCCCTGGGAGTTACGTTGTAGCCAAGGACTCTTGGCCAAGCCGGATTGTTGGCCTTGTCCAGTTCAAGATATTCGCCCATTGAGAACGTATTGCTTCACGTAATATTCAAGATCTAACACGACTAACAAATTGAGGACTGCATTCTGTTTGCCATACGTAGTCATATTTATATTATTTTCTTGTGTGATTTTGGATTGTATTTTTTGTTTGCTATGGTGATTTAGTTTTCTACTGTGGAGATACTGGCGGCCTCTCTCTTTGTCGTGTGCGTGTTGTGTGAGCGTGCGCAAGTGGTAGGCCTACTGCATTGAAGCCCTGCTGGTGCGAGACAAACTGTTGGCCTGGACTTTCCCTTGGACTGTATTTGATGGACAATTCAGTCAACCTAACAAGCTGCTTGGATTGCATCCCCTGCGCGAGGATTGTGTGTATGTGAATGTGTTTGACTGGGCCCAGATGAAATGGAGTGAATGAGAGAGTGGATGGTGTAATTTACTTTCTGAACAAATCAGATTGGAAATAAATATATATATTTTTATACTGGAATTTTGTTGTCTGGGATGTTGTGTTGCTCCCACCAAAACAAAGAACCTGCTGTAAAGTATATGCGTACCTGTTGGTAGAGTCCCAGCTCTTCAATTGGGTGGCATAGTTGGCTACACTGTCTAGTGTTACACATCCAATCCTCAGAGGGCGTCCAGAGCAAGGGGAGTTTCACCTGCTTATAAAGGACATACAGAATTATCTCGACCGTTTCCAGGGCTATTTCAGGATGTCAGTCGTCTAGTTCGATATGCTGCTTGCAATGCTGGAACCACACATTAAAAAGAAGACCAATTTCCGAGATCCAATTGATCCTGAACAGCGGTTAGCAGTATGTCTAAGGTATGCGTTCACACAAAATGATGCGCGGATCCGCTCTGACATTCGAGTCTGCATGTAGCCTATCATCCACCCGAATTCCCAAGCTTGACCCGTTTCCCCTGGTCTGTCTTTTTGCTGGGGAATTGCTGCAAGTATGTAAAAAAATGCAAAAAAACGAACCCGTTCCGAAACTTTATTACGGATGAAAGTTTCGCATTCAGTGTGTAAACATGATTGACAGAATGTGGGGTTGTATTTATTTTTAAACGTACGGCAATTTTGGACGTAAAAACGGACTTGGTGTGCAAAGGCCTTTTCACACTGAATCTGAAACTTTCGTTTGTCATAAAGTTTCGGAACGGATTCGATTTTTCGCGTCTGTCAAACGCAAAATGAGAGTTGTTTGGCTATTCAGGGCCACCGATGACAGGCTACATGCAGACTCGGATGTCAGAGCGGATCTGCGCATCACTGGTGCGTGTGTGCTAACCACTGTTCAGGATCAATTGGATCTCGGAAATTGGTGGTCCTATTTTTAATGTGTGGTTCCAGCATTGCTAGCCGCGTATCAAACTGGACCACTGACATCCTGAAATAGACCTGGAAATGGTCGGGATAATTCCGCAGATGAAACTCCCCTTGCTCTGGACGCCTTTTGAGGATTGGATGGACCCAATATTTAGGGCCCGAGCACCGGAACCTATTGTTTTTGATGTAAATTTTATTATTGTTCTTTTTATTATTATTCTGCTGCAAGAATGCCTTTTTGAGGGCCTTGCCATGCACGAAAACTCTCAAAAATTTGCTGACACGTCAGCAAATTTTTTGTTTTTCTTGTGCCGTTCTTGTGCTTAAGCGCACCCCTGCGGCTCTATAGCGCCACCAAACACGCGGCCATTTTGGAACGCAGTTGCTCGGATTCTCACAAAATTCAGTGGGACCATAGTGGTCATAATGAAGTTTTTCGTACATTTTTTTGAATTTTTTTTCGCCTCACAGGAAGTGAGCGATGAACCATTTCCTGCGTTTTTCCAGATTTTATGATGAAATTTTTGAGGGCCTTAGCATACTCGAAAACTCGCCAAACTTTGCTCAGAGGTTAAAAATATGAAGCTCTTTGATTTGATATCCCATTTGGCACTGAATGTGACATGGTGGCTCTATAGCGCCCCCTATCCATAAGTGCATTTTTGAGGACTTCAGCATAATTGAAAACTCACAAAATTTTGCAGAGGTATTAAGCCGGTCAAACCTTTTACTATGATATAGGTTTTTTACAAGGCCATGGCAAAATGGCATTAAAGTGCCCCCTAGAAAATTTCAATGAAGCAGCCCTCGCAGCCCGTTTTACCTGCACGAAATTTGGTGGACATGTGGATTATGCTGAAACCTAAAAAAAAGTCTCTTGGTGCCATGACCTAGACTCAACAGGAAGTCCGCCATTTTTAATTGAAATTGCAACTTTTTAAAATTTTTCGTCATTAACAGGCGTCGCACTTTAACAAACTCCTCATAGAGATTTTATCCGATCAACTTAAAATTTGGCAAGTGACATGTAAAGACCTTTTCGATGTTAAATTCCGAAGCTTTTTTGGATATATTGAACGATGTATCCGTGGCGTTGCAGCGAATTTCGATGTAACGCCATGAAACAGGAAGTTGATTTTACTCACACATTATGAGATTTGCCTGAAACTTTACAAGCTTGATAACAGTCTCCTCCCAAGTATAAATATATGCTGATATAGATCGGATGTGGCCAAGTGGCTCCACAGCGCCCTCTAGCCACAGCCATGTTAAGATAAAAGTGCTTCAATGTTCATGAAATTTGGTGTGATCATTGAATTTGTCATGCAGGGTTATGGTAATTTTTGAGAAAGTTTTTGGCCAAACAGGAAGTGAGCTATGAGCCAATTCCTGCGTTTTTCCAAATTTTACGAACACATTTAAAGGCCTTCGGATATTCCAAAACTTGCAAAACGTTGCACAAATTGTCAATGTTTTATGATCTTCGATTTGATACCCCAATTGGCACTTAATGTGGCATAATGGCTCTGTAGCGCCCCCTAATCATTTTTTCAAAAGAATTGCTCTTTTGAGGGTCTCAACACGCTTGAAAACTTACAAAAATCAACACACTCGTGGAGCCTGGGATTACGATTATTATAGTGTAGGTTTTGCACACAGTCATGTCAAAATGGCATCATAGCGCCCTCCAGAAAATTTCAACAAAACAGCTCTCATGGTTCAGTTCACCTACATGAACAAAATTTGGTGGAGACATGAAACGTGCCAAGACTTGTAAAAAATGATATAGCGCCATGACCCGAACCCAACAGGAAGTGCATTATTCTGAATTAAAATTTCAATTTTTTTTCATGAACAGGTGTCATACTTTAACGTGCTCCACCAATTGATTTCAGGATCGGTGTTTGCACTCCACTCAGGAAAACACATTGTACACAGTCTAGCAGTGTCCAATGGCTGTGAATGGACACCCGCACCCGTCAACATCTCGCCACCACCCCAACATGCACGAGGGGTGCGAGGGCCCTTTCAACGCTGCTTGCAGCTTTAATTTCTTTTTCTATTTTGAAGAAGCGACAGGACTACAGAATCATCACTGCTTGATGACTCCATTTTGTCTCGTATTGCGAATTTTCGCAACAAATAGAATTAAAACGCATCGGACTCAGTGTGCAAGGTTTCTGTGCGTAACGATTTTTATCAGATGACTGATTAAAATAACGTTTACGAAAAAAACGTACTTGGTGTGCAAAGGCCTTAATTGTCATTTAAGAGCCAGAGTCTGTAACTTTGGACCAGCTCATAGAAGGGGGTGATATATCACGTTCCAGTAGGCCACTGAAGTTTTTTGTGGGGGTAGATATTTTTTCCAAACTGACAAAATGACTTTTTTATCAGAAGATCCCTTCGGGTGGATATTACAGCCCTTTTTAGGGTAGGGGTGAAAAGGGCGAAATAGTGACATAGTCAAAATCTGGACTTTGACCTTCGAATATTTTGGTGCGCCCTCAGTGACCCTCCTTGATCTTATGGTATATAAATGTATGGGTAGAGTTATTTCATTTAGCATTATAATTTTCAAGGCTTACTGAGGGCGCCGCTTATAGGTGGTGCTTCAAATCATGACTTTTTGCATTTTGGGCTACATTTGAGACCCTCCCAGGGCCTGCGCCCTCATTAAACCTTGCTTACTTATGTGTATTTGGATACATTGGGACTAGTTCTTTCCAAATTTGCATAAATGGCGGTGGCTTAGTTAGGGCGCTTTTGCATAGGTGGCGCTTTTTTTGGCAAGAACACCATTTTAGGCGATTTTCATGTTGCCTTATCTCAGTGCGCCCCCTATGGATTTCAGTGAAACTTGTTTTATTGTGTTTCTCTATATCTCTGCTATTCATGATGAAAATATTAAGAAGGCTTTTTGCCTCTTTGTGCTAAAACGTTCACACCAGATCACACTTCACTTTAATCAAGAAAGACAAAAGGTTAGTTCTCCAATGCTCCAATAGGCGGCTCATATGGCGGGTGGCAGCACTGCTGTGACCACGTTTTGATGGCATGTTCAGAGTCTGAATAGAGCCGTGGAAATCCTGCTTTATCACGAACATCTTCTGATTTTAAGACCTGCGAGCGGTACATCGTTCCATCTTTACCTTGTGGGATATTGTGCTAACGATTAGTTTCGCTCCCAAGATATTAGATCATATATTTCTGATCACATTGTTGAATGGGTGTGGCCTGTGTATGTGCATAATGCATGCAGCAATGCAGAATGTAAAGACAAGGTCCTCAACCCCCTCTGAAAAGTACTATGGTTACCGCTATGGTTTGAAGTAATGCAGAATACTTTGCTGCATGACTCATTTGATGAATATGAATACCGTAAGGACCCCCAAGGACCAAAAAAGCTAGGTTTGCCTCTGCTTTGGTGCATACAGAGTTTACTAATACTTCATGTCTCTTCTTTTATTTTATTTCAGTTTTAACATTTTAAAAATTGTTGCTTTTTTGAATAAGTTCTCTTGCCTCAATGCTCTGAAAACACTCAAATAATTCTCTCCGCTGGTTGGTGGGGGACTAAAACAAAATGGGCATTTTTTTCGTGGTGGTGCTTGATTGTGACATACATCAAACTTTGGCATGTAAAGGGTTAATGAGTTAAAAAGCCTTCTTGAAATTTTTATAATGAATAGCAGAGATATAGACAAACATAATAAAACAAGTTTCACTGAAATCCATGGGGGGCGCACTGAGATATGGCCAAATGAAAATCGCCTAAAATCAGTGTTTATGCAAATTTATGAAAATTTGGAAAGAAATAGGCCCAATGTATCCAAATACACATAAATTAGCTAGGTTTAATGAGGGCGCAGGCCCTGGGAGGGTCTCAGATGTAGTCCAAAATGCAGAAAGTCATGATTTGAAGGGCCAACTATAGGCGGCGCCCTCAGTAAGCCTTGAAAATTATTATGCTAAATGGAAGAACTCTACCCATACATTCATATACCATAAGATCAAGGAGGTTTACAGAGGGCACACAAAGATATTAAAAGGACATAGTCCAGATTTTGATCATGTCACTATTTTGGCCCTTTTGACCCCTACCCTAAAAAGGGCTGTAATTTCCAGCCTGAAGGGATCTTCTGATAAAAAACGTAATTTTTGTCAGTTTGGACAAGATATCTACCCCCACAAAAATCTTCAGTGGCCTACTGGAACATGATATATCACCCCCTGGTTCATAGTTACAGAATCTGGCTCTTAAATGAATGATTGAAAACAGGCCATGACCAATCATTAATTTTAAGGGATTGTTTGAGCTTCCCCTGTTGCCAGTTCACGAGCCGCCTCTGACGCCACTGATGATACATACATGTACATGAATACGCATGCATTAGGCCCACTGCCAAATGACTGTACATACAGGGTATTCATTCATTAAATATGGCTTTTTACATTGACAACAAATTTATTGATGTTCATATCGCATTTGTATGCATGTTTATCACACAGACAAAGTCATACGATGAAACCAGTGGCGGTCCGTCGGCAGAAACACAGGGCCAGCAATAACCTCACCTTTCACTGCTTAGTGACCAACACCTCTCACAGTCTACCTCTCCCGATTAGCAACAGTTGCTCAGACTAATTGGTAGAACTGACGAGAGTCTAATTTATTTTTGAAAGTCGTGTTATACATTGCACTACAAAATTATACGGCGTTTTCTTCCACACATCAATGGCTACGAAATATATCAATATGTCTTTAGAATTTCTGCGCTTGTGTAGCTAGTGAAACAGCACAGATTTGCGTAAATTAGTTTGCGTGGCTCATTGAGCAATAAGCCACGAGAACTTGTTCTACAGTATAGTCTGAATGTGCCAGCAAAAGGGCGTTGTTAGGTACGATGCACAGCTGAGTGATGGCGAAAATAATTGGTACGAAGTCAGCGAAAGTTTCGGATTTTGGAAAATTGTCATTTTAGCCCCAAAGCACATGAATGACCACCTCTTTTTACATTTTTTTCACCTGATACCTATTATTTATCATCTTTTACAATTGAAAACTCAACATTTTGCTAAGATATCACGCGCAACACCTTTAACAGCCCGTGAGCTGAGGGTATGAGGTGGAGCCTCACAGTACCCCCTCCCTAGGGCACGTCTCCGAGCTGCCTGGTTGATAGTACATAGGCGCTTAGACCAGGACTCATCTGGCCGCCGCTTGCACAGGCATTGGATCAGACTCATGTCGCCGCTGTTCATGGGCACTGACCGACTTCTGTCACCGGTGAAGGACCGCACAGACTCTAGTCAGTGGGGACCGGACTGGCCTCTCTGGCTCGCCGGTGGGTCTCGAACTGCCTCTGGTCACTAGTGAAGGACCGGCGCGGGGCTCTGGTCACTGGTGAAGGGACTGCACAGACTCTGGCCGCTTGGGGAACCAGACTGGACTCTCTGGTCGCTGTAGGCCAGACTGCTCTGGCTCACCAGTGAAGGGACTACATTTGGCCGCCGGTGGACCGGACTGGGCTCTGGTCACTGGTGTAAGGACTTGACCTCCTGCTCGCTGCAGGAATGGACCTCTGGTCGCTGCTGCAAAAATGGATCCTCTCTGGTCATGTACAGTCCTTTTGGTAGGGAAGGTGAAGCTGCGGACAGAACTCTGGTCGCCGCCATAATCTGCAGGAATTGATCCAGGTCCAGCGTCATGCCTGACTGCTGACTTGAGTGCAGCATCCCTGCTGAGTCCATAAGATGGCTTTTTAGTCTTCTGTGTAATACCACCTGCTGGATGCCATGAGGCTACTCAGCGAGCACTAAGATGAGAACTGGATTCAAGTGCAGGGTAGATCTAGTTACGTTTTTAATATTAGTTAACGACACCATTGTTCGCACATACAGAACATAAGATTGTTAGTTAGTTACACATTTCGCAAATTCGGAAAATACATCGGTCTAATAATACAACATCGGCATAATTTCCGCAAGACTTAGAAAACACTGAATGTGAAGCCTTGTCTTAAAATAGCACACAGTGAAGATTAACAATCAATCAATCAACCAATCAATCAATCAAAGTTCATTTATATAACACATTTAAAGCAACCTCAGTTGACCAAAGTGCTGTTCAGCAGTTAAGATAGAAAATAATCTCCATATGCATATAGAATAAATAAATAAAAACAATAAAAGGAAGAATAAGATTATGGTAAAAGAATAAAATGAAGTAAAAAGTAAAAGAATAAAACAAAGAAAGTAAAAAGCCAAGGTTACTTGTCTAGCTGGGACTGAACGCCAATGAGAAGTGATGAGTTTTCAGCAGTGTTTTAAAGTGCTCAAGAGACTGTGCAGCTCTAACTTGATAAGGTAGGCTGTTCCACAGCTTAGGGGCCACCACTGAAAAGGCTCTATCTCCTCGAGTAGAGAGCCTAGACCTAGGTACTGTCAGAAGCAGCTGGTTTGATGACCTAAGTGCCCTGCCAGTAGTGTGAGGCTGTAAAAGCTCTGATAAATAAGATGGTGCCAAGCCATTTAAACATTTAAAAACAAATAATAAAACTTTAAACTGGATCCTAAAATTAACAGGAAGCCAGTGCAGAGATGCAAGGACAGGAGTAATATGATCATGCCGTTTCTTCCCCGTCAACAGGCGGGCAGCTGCATATTGAACTACTCGTAAATGGCGCAGAGATGACTGATCAAGACCAACCAACAAAGAATTACAGTAGTCTAAGCATGATGTAACAAAAGGCATGTATAACTCTCTCAAAATCATTTCTTGGGAGATAAGCCTTAACCTTTGCAAGGAGTCTTAACTGAAAGAAACTCGTTTTGACCACAGAGCTGGTCTGCTTATCGAACCTAAAGTCCCCATCAAAAATTACACCAAGGTTCCTTGCAAAAGGATGACAGTAGGACTCAAGGGTGCCAATGACACTGTCATAGCCATCTAAAAGGTTATGTTGGCCAAATAAGATTATCTCAGTTTTATTTTTATTCATAGAGGAAAAGTTCACTTCCATCCAAGACCAAATATCTGTAAGGCAGTCCAGTAAAACCTGAACTGAGGCTCGGTCATTTGTTTTCAAGGGCAAATAGATTTGTACATCATCTGCAAAACAATGAAACAAGACATTGTGCTTTCTAAAAATGGACCCCAGAGGCAACATATATAGTGAAAAAGGGAGGGGGCCCAAAATGGAACCCTGAGGAACCCCACAGGTTAGGGCGGATGTGGCTGAAGAATACTGGCCCAGCTGGACAGAGAAGCTCCTGTCAGAGGTAAGACTGAAACCACTTGAGGACAGTGCCCCTAATTCCCACACACCTGTTTAAGCACGACAGGAGAATATTATGATCCACTGTATCAAAGGCAGCTGTCAGGTCCAAGAGGACCAGGACAGCAGAGTTACCAGAGTCAGCAGTTAAAAAAAGGTTGTTTAAAATTCTTAAAAGTGCTGTTTCTGTGCTATGGCGTGATTTGAAACCGACTAGAATTTCTCAGAAATGCCATTCAGATCAATATAAGACTGCTGCTGTTCATACTTTTACTACCTTCTCCAAGACCTTTGAGAGAAAAGGAAGCTTGGAGATGGGCCTAAAATTAGGCAAAACAGTAGAGTCAAGGTGTTGTTTTATGATGAGGGGCTGGACCGCAGCATGTTTCAAGGCAGCTGGAACATGGCCAGACATCAAAGAAAAATGTATCAGATCCATAACACAGGGCTCGATGCTGTGGAAAACTTCCTTAAAAAGACGAGGTGGAATGCAGTCAAGGAGACAGTAAGAAGGCCTAAGGTGTTGAACTATATTAGTTAAAGCTGAGAGAGACACTTGCTCAAAACTCTCAAAAACAACTCTGCAAATGGGGGAAACAGCAAGATCTGGTGGAGATGACAAAAGAGAAGACCTGATAGCAGAAATCTTGTCAATAAAAAACCTAAGAAAATCTTCACACAGTTTAGGTGAAGGTACAGCACCTGTGTGGTCACAAGGATTTAAAAGAGAATTTAAAGTAATAAAAAGAAAATGAGGTTTGTGGCTATTGACTGACACAAGATGAGATAAAAATTGAATTTTCGCAGCTTTAATGGCTTTCTGATACTGCAATAGGCTGTTTTTTAAATTTTCTATAGAAATTTGAAGATTATCCGCGCCTAAAAATGCGTCTCAAAGCAGGGGTGGTGTCATTAAGTCATGGTTTGGTTGCTGGCTTAGAGCATTCACAGCAGACATGAATATTAAAATCCCCAACAATAAAAAACTGATCATAATTCACTAATAATCTTGCTACAAAGTCCGTAAAGTCCTGTATAAAATCCTCGTTGAACTGCGGCGGACGATAGACCAGGGCGCACAGGACGGGAGTGGTAAGGTTTATAATAAATGTCTGTATCTCAAAGCTGGAAAAAGAAACCAACGGTAACAGCTAACATTGAAAGCAACAGTAGATTTGAAAACAGACACTACCCCTCCACCTCGGCCAGTAGTTAGGGGGGAGTTGAAATACTGGCAATTCGGAGGAAGCAGCTCGGAGAACTGAGTGGACTCACTGACTTGAATCCACGTCTCCGTCAGAAACAGAAAATCCAGTTCACGTGAAGTGAAGAAGTCATTCAGGATGAAAGTCTTGTTTGCTAGTGATCTAGCATTCAGATGAGCCAGGCGAAGAGTCATATCCTCGCGGGCCTGAGTGGAGACGTGGCATAGGGGCTGAATATCCTGAAATCCACACTGTGGTTGCGGACCCGGCACCTCAGAGAGGGAACCTCTGCTGGCAGGTGAAAGCCAGCAGCCAGGTGAGAGGGAACAACCGGCTGGATCCAGTGAAGGCACAGAGGTCGCTGAGACGCATGATGTCCTCTGAAAAGATGATGAGGATCAATCCATTAAGTGGATCTCCTGAGGTCCTTGAGTTTAACCAAGACGCCTGGCCGCTTCATCGGTGAAATGACAGCCCTAATAAAAATGTACCATGCTGTACCATGCAAATACCACGATAAAAATCATGGTCCACATGGTATATCTATGGTAATTCTGAATTGTACCATGGTACACTCTATTGGTACCATGGTTTTTCATAGTGGTACCATGGTACTTTGTTATGGTACCTCGGTACTCTCTGCCATTACCATGGTAAACCCTTTCGGTACCATGGCACTCCCTGCCGTTACCATGGTACATCCAGCAGGTACCGCGGTACCTCCAGTCAGTACCAGAGTCCCCCCTGTTGGTACCATGGTACCCCGGCCAGTACGATACTACCTCCGTATCACGATACACCCTCGGGTACCAAGATACCCCCTACTGGTACCACGATTCCTCTATGGTACCATGGTACTCCCTTTTGCTACTATGGTAGTGGGTACTCCCTTCGGAGCTCAGTTTCAAAAAATTTGGACTCAAATTTTCCCGCGTAAACGGCATCACCTTGCGATTTTTAATATGCACGCAAGTCATGTACAGAGAAAAAAATTGTAGCATGATTGATTGATTGTTTAACAGCATACTGCAGAATTTTTCACTTACTATATATATATATAATGGTAACCATGTGTATTATGGGTGGAGAAAACTGGAAATCCCAAAGAAAACCATGTACCTTTGGCAGGTACAGGTGAACTCTTCTACATATGTGTCATAATACATAGAATTAGGCAAGTGGTCGCCAATGAACTCTGAATTTATCAACACAACACGGCAGAGCATGCACTGTCAACCACTTTTTACCACCTAGGACCCAAGAACATTGCAGGGAAATTTTGAAACCTCCCTCCGAGAATTTTATTGTGGTTGTTTGCTGTTCCATCTGCTACTAGACCATGGTACCGCCATTATGTTAATAGCGTACATACACAGGGATTTTTCTCAGCCTTGCGAATCATGGGGTTTACACGTCCAACATGCTTTTCTAACATGACTGGAGACACGCATGTTTGTGTTGAAGCATGTGATAAGTATGTAATATCTATATCATATTTGTAAACTGTTTGATCTGAAATATGGAAATTTTGGTGTAAATGATATACACCTGTGGCATAATTGTCAAATGACATCTGGTAAACAATTGCTGGATGCAAGGATTAATTATTTCTTCACGTGTCACATCATATGTAGAATTAAATATGTGAAACGTGTGAAATCACATATGATTCACATACTGGGAACAGCACACATATATCACCTGTAACATGCATGAAAATTATGTGACACATTATGAAATACATTGCCAATTTTTCCAGGGTATAATAATAATAAGCTTTATTTACAGAGGGTACAAACAAAAATGTGAGTATTTAAACTACAAAAGAGAAAAAATAAGCAAACATGACAGAGTATACAAAATTCAGACCGATACAAAGCATGACCCTTATAAAAATGTACCATGCTGTACCATGGGATTTGTACCTTACTGTACCATCTGGTTGGCACCATGGGATTTGTGCCACAGGACCTTTACCACAGTACTTCCACTAAACTGTACCATGGGACTTATACCATGTTGTACCGTGTGATTCGCACCATGACACCGTGGGATTTGTACCGAGTTTTACAATGTATCTTCCCAGCCGGCACACAACCGACCTTCAACGTAGAAATATGGTTGAAATTATGTCAGTTGTCGTTTCAACGTCAAAACGCTATTGAAACAACGTTTAACTCTGAGGGTTGTAAAAAGGTTAACAAAATGATCTCAAATCAACACTGAAATTTTAACAAGATTTGTTTCAACATTGAAACAACATTGAAACAACGTTGGGTGAGAGTACCACACACAACCTCCAGCAAAATCGAAAAAAATCACAACTTTCTCGGCTTAGCTTTAGTTTAGATACCAAGTGAAATATTCGGGTGTGGAAAAACGTCGAGCGCACATCCAGTTAAGTGAATTTACACTTTAATTTCTATCTATATTCTATCATCTATACATGCGGCAAGCTGATAAAGGTGGCAGCGATGACACTGTTGACCTAACCTTAACCCAGCTAATAGGGAATGCTATCCCTATCCCTATACCTAACCTTAACCCAGCTCATAAGAATGCTATCCCTATCCCTGTGCCTAACCCTAACCTTAACCCAACTCAGCCACAAACAATGGTTTGTTCTGCTCATATTCTACCCAGGGTCAATGGATCAGCTGACTCACCAGCATGAAACACATCAAAATGGATATTCACATGACGTATCCTCATTGACAGCAATAAATAAAAGAAAGAAAAATAAATGAATATATTATTTTATATATTGGTTGTCTTTCACCCTTCAGCGATGAATGGAAATGCGCTGAGCTAGCAACAAACTCAGTTGGTGTAGTGGTTAAGACCACAGTGTATGGTGTGTTTGAAATTGCTTTGTCCGCAGGCTCCCAGGTTCGAATCCCGCTGCTGACACTAATGTAATATCTAACTTAACATGTAAACCTTTGTTCACAGCCTCATTGATGGAGGAAAAAAAAAAAACATAAAAGAAGAAGTTGGAGAGATCGTACACAGATGTCACGAGGGAAGAGCACGGTGGTGGAAACTGGAATTACCGCAAAAAATTTTTCCCTCACGCCGCATCTACCCATTCCTTTTAAAATTTTTCCCCCATCATTCTAAACCCCCTTCTCACTCATAAAAACCCACCAAGAATATTTGTGCCCCCTTTAAAATAGTTCTTGCCAAAAAAACCCCCAAAAAAGTAGAGGTTGTGTATGGTACTCATGCCCAACGTTGAAAAAATGTTGTGAAATCAACTTGATTCATCTTTCAAAATCAAAACATAATTCAATGGTGATTCAACTATGATCCATGACGTTGATTCAACAGTGAAAAAACGTTAAAATGCTAGCTGGGTTGGGATGTGTACCATGCTGTACCTTGGTATATTTGCTATACCATACCGTGGGTGTAGTGGGCAGTGATAGGACGCCAGGTGCCGCGACCAGCGAGAGAAAGAGCAATGAGCAGCCCAGATAAGAGACAAAGACAAAAGAGGTAAAAACCTCTAGCAAAGGCTTGCGCGTCCAGGGACAAATAAAAGTCCGCAACATGGAAGCAGTGTGAGAGAAAATAAACAACAAGAGAGAAAATTTCTAAAAGAAGCAATTCCTAACAATAAATGGAATACAACAAATCACTAGGAAGTTTAACTAGAGATTTTCTCTGGCCAAAGTGCTAGAAACAAACAGACACTCTAGCAATAGGCGTGGCGAACCCCCGGTCATATATATAGGGTCCGGAAAACTCCGCCCCAGCTCAATCAGCCAGCTGGGCCAGGAATTCGATGGAAAAGAACTCCGATATCGTCTCGGACGATAGAACAAAGAAAGGCCCAACAAACAAACGCAAGCCTAAACCATGACAGGACCCCCCCCCCAAGGGACGGCACCAGAAGTTCCCGAGAACCCCGTGCACGGAACTCAGAGATGAGGCTGGGATCGAGGATATCCCGAGAAGGGACCCAGCACTGCTCCTCAGGCCCATATCCCTCCCAGTCCACCAAAAATTGGGCTCCGCGATCCACACGCCTCTCGTCCAAAATGCGACACACAGTATAAACTGGGCCCCCCTCAATTATCCGTGGCGGCGGCGGAGGCTTGTCAACCGGAGCCAGGATGCTAGTGCTAACTGGTTTTAGCCTAGAAACATGAAACGAGGGGTGGATATGCAAGGATTTGGGGAGTTTCAACCTGACAGTAACAGGGTTGATCCTCCGCACAATTTTAAAAGGACCAATGAAGCGAGGAGCCGACTTTCGTAACTCCACCTTTAAGGGAAGGTCCCGAGTAGAAAGCCAAACTCTTTGGCCAACCCGATAAGATGGAGCCAACCGGCGCCTTCTATCAGCAGCGGTCTTCTGTCTCTGCCTAGATCACAACAAAGAGGACCAGACTCTGGCCCAGACAGAGCGACAGCGTCGAATAAAATAATTGACGGAAGGGACTTCAGAATCCTTTTCAGTCTCAGGAAAAAGGGGGGGTTGATAGCCCAACTGAGCCTGAAACGGTGTGAGGCCTGTGGAGGAGTTGTCCAAAGAATTATTGGCATATTCAGCCCAAGATAAAAAACGAATCCATGACGATGGATTATCCGCCGCCAAACATCGAAGGGTATTCTCCAAAGACTGGTTGGTCTGCTCTGTCTGAACATTAGTCTCTGGATGAAAGCCAGAGGACAGGCTCACAGTGGCCCCCAACAGACTGCAAAAGGCCTGCCAGAACTTAGCCATGAATTGAAGGCCCCTGTTTGAAGCCGCATCTTGCGGGAGACCATGCAGGCAGAAAACATGGTCCACAACAAGAATGGCCATTTTCTGCACCGCAGGCAACTTCGGCAGTGCAATAAAATGGGCGGCCTTGGAGAAATGGTCAACCACAACCAAAATGACCGTGTTGCCCTCAGAATTAGGCAAACCCGTAATAAAATCAAGAGCGATATGGCTCCACGGGCGTTTAGGGATGGGTAATGGCCGCAACAAACCAGAGGGTGGGAGGTGGGAAGTTTTATTTCGAGCGCAGACGCCACATGCTGCTACAAACTCCTGGATATCTTCCATCATGCTGGGCCACCAAAAACGTTGGGCCAAGAATTGTTTGGTCCGATGAACCCCTGGGTGACCCGTAAGACGGGAAGAGTGCCCCCACTGGAGAACCTGGGTGTGTACCGAAGGCGGAACAAACAAACAACCAGGTGGTTCCCCACCAGGACCGAGATCTGACCTTAAGGCCCCCCGCACATCAGACTCAACGTCCCACTGAACGGGACCCACAATCTGATCAGTCGGGATAACCGGTTCCGGCATAGGGTCGTGACCAGAGCAGTTGTAAATCTGTGACAAGGCGTCAGGCTTGGTGTTTTTAGACCCCGGGCGGTAGGTTAACGTAAAGTTAAAGCAATTAAAAAACAACGACCACCGCGCCTGCCGGGAATTAAGTTGCTTAGTTCGTTGAATGTATTGGAGATTTTTATGGTCCGTCCAAACCACAAACGGATGCTCAGTCCCTTCCAACCAATGGCGCCATTCCTCCAATGCCAGCTTAATGGCTAGCAAGTCTCAGTCACCAATACTGT
Source organism: Gymnothorax javanicus (assembly GCA_029692085.1). Lineage (NCBI taxonomy): Eukaryota > Metazoa > Chordata > Actinopteri > Anguilliformes > Muraenidae > Gymnothorax > Gymnothorax javanicus. The sequence goes on along the minus strand of CM056193.1, from coordinate 36,263,983 downwards.
AATTCCGTTTGGCCGCCAACAATGACCAGGAGAAGTAGGTGCACGGATGTAGCTTATTGTCCCGAAGGAGGCACTGGGACAAAATGGCACCCATCCCGACTTCAGAGGCATCAACCTCCACAACGAACGGGAGAGAGGGATTGGGCAAAACAAGAATGGGCTCTGAGCTAAAACGTTTCTTTAACTCCTGAAAAGCAGCCTCAGCTGCTGGAGACCAATCAAACGGCAAGGAGGCATTCTTCTTCGTAAGTGCAATAATGGGGGCAGCTACTGCGCTAAAATTATGGATAAACCTCCTATAAAAATTGGCAAACCCCAAAAACCGTTGCATCTCTTTAATGTTTTGAGGGGCAGGCCAATTCCTGACCGCTGCCACCTTAACATAGTCCATATGGACCGACCCCTCCGACACAATGAAACCAAGAAACGAGACAGTCTTGGCGTGAAAAACACATTTCTCAGCCTTGACAAAAAGCTTGGCATTAAGGGGGGCCTCAAGCACACGTCTGATGTGTTGTTTATGCTCCGAGAGCATTGAAGAAAAAATCAGAATGTCGTCGAGATAAACAAAGACAAATTTCTCTAACATCTCGGAGGACGTCATTAACGAGTGCCTGAAACACTGAAGGGGCGTTAACCAATCCAAACAGCATGACCAAATATTCCCAGTGCCCGTCATGCTTATTAAATGCCGTTTTCCATTCGTTCCCCCCCTGAATGCGAACTAAGTTATAAGCATTTCGGAGATCAAGCTTGGTTAAAAATGACGCCTCCTGCAGACGTTCAAATGCGTAATTCATCAATGGAAGGGGGTATCGGTTTTTAATGGTGATCTTATTCAAACCCCTATAATCAATACAGGGTCTTAGACCGCCATCTTTTTTTCCCACAAAAAAAACCCCGCTCCGGCAGGACACGTGGATGGCCGAATAAAACCATTAGCAAGAGCCTCCTGAATATATTCTCGCATGGCCTTACGCTCAGGCCCTGACAGTGAGTATAGCGAACCCCAGGAGGAGTAGTACCAGGGTGGAGATTGATGTCGCAATCGTAAGGGCGATGAGGAGGTAAAGTCGAGGCTCATTGTTTGCTAAAAACCTTGGCGAGATCAGCATAATCACTAGGAACGTTAGGAGGCAGATCAAAATTCAAAGCGGCCCCCAAACTCTCCACCTGTTTGGGACCGCCATATCCATGACCGAATCACAGTCAGAGAGATCCTCTAAATCACAATCATCCTCTGGCTGCTGCCAGTCAAATCCCACTCCAACCCCTCCTCCGCCTCCTCTTCCCGACTAGGAGGGCTGTATGAGACAACCTCAGCAGAATCACTCGCGGCATCCGCCTCCCCCCTAGGTTGATGCCCGGAACTAAACGTCAAACTCTCCCTACAGTGGGATCTACAATTAGCGTCCCACTGGACAATAGGGCTAGTCTGACCACCCCAACGGATGTGAGGCTTATGTTTCCGTAACCACGAGTGCCTTAACACAACAGGAAAAACAGGGGAACGAATAATAAAAAATCGGACCTCCTCAGAAAGGCAACCCAATGGAATGAGCATGGTTAGTGCTTCAGAGACCTCAGTTATAATCCCAGAACCTAGCAGGTGACCGTCCAAAGATTTTACCGTGCGTGAGTGTAGCAGAGGGCGTTTAGGAATAGAATGCCTCTCAGCCCACTCCGCATCCATAAAACAATCCACGGCCCCCGAGTCCAAAAACACCTCCATAGGAATTATCTGTCTACCCACAGTTAATTTTACAGCTTACGAGCCCGGCTCACGTATGAGCCATCGACCTGCATAGGTTCCCCAGGAGTGGAAATTTCGGTGGACGGAATAGGAGCTATATGCCTACTATGAGGAAGATTAGCCCCATTGTCAGCGAGAGCTAAAGCAGTACGTTTTTCTCTGTTGCGTTCACGAATTCGATTATCAATTCCCACAGCAGTGCGAACCAACGAATCCAGAGAAGTACAGGGTTCTAATGTAGCCAGAGCGTCCTTCATCTCCTCCGCCAAGGCATGAACAAAAACAGTCATTAGAGGTGCCTCTGGCCAGCCCGTCTCTGTAGCTAGAGAGCGAAAGGCTATAGAAAACTCAGCAATGCTCTCTGAACCCCGCCTAAGATGCGTTAGACGCGTAGCCGCATCTTGCCCACACACATATTGATCAAACACCGACACCATCTCCCTAACGAGAGTCTCCACTGAACTCACGACCGGTGAATTAGATCGAATAAGTGGCCTGACCCAAGTAAGGGCTGTGTCAGTCAACAGAGATAAAATAAATGAAACCGAAACTCTTCATTTACAAAACGCGAAGCCTGAGCTTTGAAAAATATTTCACACTGGGCGATGAAGTCTTAACATTTCCCTGCCTCGCCTCCATATCGTGGAGGTAGCTGGAGCTTAGGCTCACGGGGGGGGTGTAGTGTTTGTGCAACATTCTGTGTAATTTGAGTGGACAAGGCTTGAATACTCTCAGTGAGACTTAACAGGACGCTCTTCTGTTTTCGTAAAGCCCCGTCCTGATGGCAGACTCGCTCCGCCAACTCAGCCTGTCGACAGTTCAGGGTAGACAAGCCCTGAGAGTGTGGCTTGATGATCAGCAAAAGCTTTATCTAACGTAACCGCGGCTGACGACTCCATGTTCAGCTAGAGTGTACTGCAGTGGGCGGTGATAGGACGCCAGGTGCCGCGACCAGTGAGAGAAAGAGCAACGAGCACCCCAGATAAGAGACAAAGACAAAAGAGGTAAAAACCTCCGGCAAAGGCTCGCGCTTCCAAGGACAAATAAAAGTCCGCAACATGGAAGCAGTGCGAGAGAAAATAAATAACGAGAGAAAATTTCTAAAAGAAGCAATTCCTAACAATAAATGGAATATAACAAATCACTAGGAAGTTAAACTAGAGATTTTCTCCAGCCGAAGTGCTAGAAACAAACAGACACTCTAGCAATAGGCGTGGCGAACCCCCGGTCATATATATAGGGTCCGGAAAACTCCGCCCCAGCTCAATCAGCCAGCTGGGCCAGGAATTCGATGGAAAAGAACTCCGATATCGTCCCGGACGATAGAACAAAGAAAGGCCCAACAAACAAACGCACACATAAACCATGACAGTGGGACATTTACCATGGTACTAACCACGGTACGAAGTGTATACCGTGGCCCAAAATACCGTTGTACATTTACCATGTATTAATACCATGGTACAGCATGGTACATTTTTATAAGGGAGCCGGTGAGCGCAGCAGGTAGGCCGGTACAGACGCCAAGGGAGGGGGGAGACCCGAGGTTTGATCTCTCAAATCATGTTTTAACACTTTTCCTTGAGACCCTCCAATATAAAAAAAAGGGCTTGGCGATCATGTACCAGCAAAGCAGAAGTATCTTGGCAGAGAAAACAAAGTAATGTATTAGCAAGCAAAAAACACAGTAGAGCTGGAAGACGGCAAGCCGAGCACACTGGCGCCATCTTCTTCCTATATGTGTATGCCAAAGAGACTACAACAACAGATGCAAGTAATCATTGAAAAATTGGAGAGAGCATAAAGTCCAGGGCTTAACAGCTCCTGGGCTGAGGGTGTGAGGCGAAGCCTCAGAACATCATCAGGAACATCAAAGATATCAGAAATTTTTGTTATGAAATCTGTTGAATCTGTGATGTAAGAGGGTATTGTCTTAACAAGGGGCTTTATGAAAGAGTCAGCATACTTAGACAGTGGCGACAAAAGGGAATTCATTTGTGCCATGATAGGACGACCGGGGGGATCATTCACAGACTTATGTATTTTAGGCATAGTATATAGAACGGGTGGAATTGGATGTTGACAGTTGAGAAAATCAAATTGAGATTTGGAAATACAGCCACGTCGTTTCACGTTTTCCAAAAAATTTAGTATCGCCTTCTGAAATACAACAGTCGGATCACTTTTCAACTTTTTGTAAAAATTGTCATTTGTAAGTTGAGTATTTCTGATCGGTATTTTTGAGCATCCTGGACCACTAGGGTACCTCCTTTATCGGCAGGTTTAAACACAAGATCTCTGTCACTAGTCATTAGTCAACTCATGAAGGGCATGAGTCTTTTCACCCTGAAGTAAATTCTGAGAGCCCTGAAGAGGCCGCTCCTTCATTTTCATCACATCCTGCTCTACAAGTCTAAAAAATATGTTCAGAGATGAACTGGATACATTAGGGCAGAATGTGCTTTCTGATTTAAAAAGACCAGAGGATGCACCTGCAGTTGCATTAGAATTCTTAGAAAAAAGGTATTTCAACTTGATCCGTCTGAAGCATTAAACAAATCATCTTTTAGACCAAAAGTATTGACAGCACTACTGATATTGGGGACAAAAGATAATCCTTTAGACAACAAAGAAAGTTGGTTATTTGACACTTCTTTTGAGGAGATGTTAATTACCGTTTTCTGGAGAAGCTGGGCGTCGGGGCTTTGATGCACGTCTCCCCCGTCTGCACTTCCTTTGTCTTTTTTGTGCTGGTGTGATTTTTTTTGTGCTCCTAAAAAAGATGAGTTGCTAGTGTTACTGTCAAGAGAAAAGTCACTTTCATTAGATGATTCATCTCCGAACTGGTGTCCTCTGTGGTCCTGGAGGAAACTTGCATTGCGCGGCGCACCGGAGGGCCTTGGTATGGCAGAAGGCTGTCGAACAGTTGTAGGTTGAGACCAAGGGGGCCTTTTAATCTCCCACTCATACACCTCGTTTCTCAGGTAATCATCAGTGTCCCTTTGGTATTTCTTCAGTTTAATAGCATGAAGTGAGTCTTTTATGGCTGTTTCAACAGATGAAAAATCATGGCCAAACTTTTTTCTAAGCGCTTCCTCTTGAGTTTCAATTTCAGCTTTTAACTGTCTTACATCAGTGGATACTTGTTCAATTATTTAAAGCATCAAGTCAAGTGAGCATTTATTTAAAATCTCAACCCATTTCCTCAGAAAGTTGTCATCAGACTTCCCAATAGTGGGGGCTTTTTGGATGCGTATAAACCTCTCAGGATCTTCTTGTGCCTCCAATAATCATTCAATGTGGAGCCATGCATAATTAATCGTGTTTCTTTTAAACGGAGTCCTTCCAGTTTAACTTTAAATTCATCTGATGAAATGCTCATTCCCAGTATGTCGCTGAGTATCAGTATTCTCTCAGCGTCTTCATGAGAGAATTCAAATGTTGAAGCGCAGGTGGTGGCTAGCGCATTAACTTCTTGGAAACTGTTCATCTTGAGAATCAGTTAATAGCAAGTGACCGGGGTGAAAAAAGAAAGAAAAAAATTTACCCAAGAAAGGCTGTATCACAGAAATCACAAAAGTCTTTTGCACACCAAATCTGTCTACAACAGGTGCATAGGTGGAGCAGATCAATGTCAAAAAGAGAAGAAATACCCGCACACTGTCAATACAGTGGATAGAAAATGAATACACCCCCCTTCAATATTTTTATGTCTTGTGTCACGGAATGTAAATTTAATGGATTAAAATGGGACTTGTTTTTCCCAGACCCAAAGAACACAACATACCTTATGAATGGAGTGAAATTATTTTAATTTGAAAAAAAGAGTGCATTTAATGAACAAAACTGAAATTTCCTAATTTTTTAAGTATACACCCCCCTGAGTCAATACTTGGTGGAAGCGCCTTTGGCAGCAATTACAGCCACCAGTCTTTTTGGGTTGCTCTGCACAAGGTTGGCAAACCTGGACTTGGAGATCTTCCCCCCACTCCTCTTTGCAGAACTGTTCACGCTGGGAGAGGTTTGTTGGTTTGCGCTGATGGACAGCAACCTTCGAGTCATTCCGCAAGTTTTCAATTGGATTGAGGTCAGGGCTTTAGCTTGGCCATTCCAGCACATCCACCTTGTTCTTTACAAGCCACTCAGTGGTAGCTTTGGCCCTGTGCTTTGGGTCATTGTCGTGCTGGAATATGAATTTTGGACCCATTCTCAGTCTCCTTGCAGACTTCAGGTTTTTCTCCAGAATATATCTGTATTTGGCCCCATCCATCCTCCCTTCAATCTTGACAAGTTCCCCAGTCCCTTTAGATGAGAAACATCCCCAAAACATTATGCTGCCACCACCATGCTTCACAGTCGGGATGGTGTTTTTTTGGTGATGAGCGGTGTTGGGTTTTCGCCAAACACAGCGTTAGGCATTCATGCCAAAAAGTTCTATTTTGGTTTCATCAGACCATAAAACGTTCTGCCAGTTTGTTGCAGGTTCCCCAAGATGTTCTTTTGCAAATTTTAAGTGGGCCTCCTAGTGGACCTTTTTGAGAAATGGCTTTTCTTGCCACTCTTCCATACAGGCCAGATTTGTGCAATATCTTTGATATAGTTGTATGATGCACAAGTTTCCCTCCGTTGGCCATAAAATCCTGGAGCTCTTTCAATGTTGCCATTGGACTCTTGGTAGCCTCTCTGACCAGTTGTCTTCTCTCCCGGTCATCCAGTTTAGACAGACGCCCTGATTTTGGCAGACTGTGAGTGGTGCCATGCATTTTCCATTTCTTGATTATGGTCTTTATAGTGCTCCAAGGTATCTTCAAAGCCTTAGAAATCTTCTTATATCGTCACCTGATGTGTATCTTTCCACAACTTTGTCACGGAATTCTTTAGCGAGATCTTTGGAGACCATGCTTCTGCCTTTCAGTGAGACCGCTCTTGCATACTAAGGGACCATGGTAAACAGCTGTTTTTGTTCTGCCTTTCAGTGAGACTGCTCTTGCATACTAAAGGACCGTGGTCAACAGCCGTTTTTATTCTGCCTTTCATTGAGACTGCTCTTGCAGACTAAGGGACTGTGGTAAACAGTGGTTTTTATTCTGCCTTTCAGTGAGACTGCTCTTGCAGACTAAGGGACCGTGGTAAACAGCGGTTTTTATTCTGCCTTTCCGTGACACTGCTCTTGCATACTAAGGGACCATGGGAAACAGCTGTTTTTATTCTGCCTTTCAGTGAGACTGCTCTTACATACTAAGGGACTGTGGTAAACAGCTGTTTTTATTCTGCCTTTCAGTGACACTGCTGTTGCATACTAAGGGACTGTGGTAAACAGCTGTTTTTATTCATGCCATCAAGTTAATTGCTGTGATTCCACAAGGTGTGGGGCAATTAGGTATTGTTTGGTCTTGAAGGCAATTTTTCATTTCCTGAGATAGTTTATGGGATGATTCAGTAAAGGGGGTGGATACTTATCAAATCAATGTACTGAAATTGTTCATTTTTAATTAATGTTAAAACAAATTTTTTAATTGGTTTATGACTTTGAAAAGGTTAAGTACTGTATGTAGATTTGTGGGAAAAACACATAGATTAATTGCACTTTACAATTACAGGCTATATGTCAAGTAAATCTGAAAAAATGTTCAGGGGGTGTATTCATTTTCTATCCACTGTGTGTGTGTATATATATATATATATATATATATATATATATATATATATATATATTTTTATATATATATATATGTGTGTGTGTGTGTGTGTGTGTGTGTGTGTGTAATATCATAAAATTATTCAGGGAATACGGAGAAATCAAAGGACAAGGCCAAAAACGAATACTGGATGGCCGTGGTCTTCAGGCTATCAGGAGGCACTGCATTAAGAACAAAAAAGATTCTGTTATGGAAATCAATGCATGGGCTTAGAAACACTTCTTGGAGCCATTCTATGTGAGAACAATTTGTTTCTGCATCCACTAAGTTAAAACTTCACCATATAAAGAAAAAAATAAACAAGATCCAAAAACCCTGCCGCATTTTCTGAGCCTGAACTCTTTTATGATGGCCTGAGACAAAGTGGAAAGCTATACAGTGGTCTAACCAATCAAAATCCAAAAATTTTTTTTGGGATTCAAGGATGCCACATCCTCTGGGCTGAGAAGGAGGGGGAACACTTCAAAACAGTTCAAAAAGCCAGCATCCATGATAGTACGGTGGTGTATGAGTGCAGGAGGCATGGGTAACTTGCATATCTATGAAGACAGCATTAATGCTGAACAATATATACAGGTTTTAGAGCAACATATACAGCCATCAAGACTTTTTTTTCTGGTAAGGCTTTGCTTATTTCAGAAAGAGAATGGCAAACCACATTGTGCAAGTGTTACAACATCATGAATCCGTTGTGAAAAGAGTCCTGGTGCTAAACTGGTCTGCCTGCAGTCCAGAAAGGTCAGCCATTGAAAACTTGGTGCACAAATGTGACAAAAAGAGTCTGCAAAAGTGTTGAGCAGCTGAATAATAAAATCAAGCGAGAATGAGAAAACATTATGCTTTAAAAACGACAGTAATTGGTCCCCTCAGTTCCAAAACACTTGCAGGGTGTTGTTAAAAGAGGAGATGACACACATTGGTAAACATGGCTCTGCCCAAACTTTTTTGAAACCTGTTGCTAGCATTAAATTCAAAATGAACAGATATTTTTCAAAAACAAAATTCATCAGTTTCAACATTTTATATTTTGTAGTATTTTCAATGTATTATAGAGTTTAAATGATTTGCCTATCATTGCAGTCTGTTTTTATTCACATTTTACACAACATTTTAGAAGCTCAATTCTAAAATCAAGGGATAATGAGAAAACATTATACATTAAAAACTGCAGTAATTGGTCCCCTCAGTTCCAAAACACTTGCAGGGTTTTGTTAAAAGAAGAGATGATTCAACACATTGGTAAACATGGCCTTGCCTCCAATTTTTTTTGAAACCTGTTGCTAGCATCAAATTCAAAATGAAAAGATATTTTTCAAAAACAAAATTTCTGTTTCAACATTTGATATTTTGCAGAATTTTCATGTATTATAGAGTTTAAATGATTGGCCATTAATTGCTGTCTATTTTTTATTCACATTTTACACAACGTTCCAACTTTTCTGGAAACAAGGTTGTAGATGATATTTTTGTTCATGATGTCATTAAAGTATTTCTCATCACAAATATATCAACTCTGGAAACAGTCTGTTTTGATGAATAATTAAATCTCACATCACAGTCCACATTGCCAGGTAGAGGAAACAATGAGTGGAAAACTTTTGTTAAAAAATGCAATTTAGTCCAATTTATAGGCTAAGAAATTAACTAGTTGGAAAAATAAGTAAAACTGCTCAAGGAGACGGAATTTTACCATTGGATGACAAAAAACAGTTAATGACGGAGCAACAAAGGGTGTCAAGTGAAATCAAAAGTTTAAATGAAAAGTGGACTGAATGCATGCACGGAGAAAGAGAAGTCTGCACTTCCCTTTAATTTATGTGAGTTTTATAAATGTTGGGACTGCAATGAAAGTACTCTTAGTGATAACTTCAATTGAAATAAAAGTAGTGGACCTCAATTAACTTAATATTTTTGGTCTCTAATCTCTTTTAGCTGAACTATCCATCAAATATGCCACAGTATTCATGTTCAATGCAGATGAAAAGCAGAACGCCAAGAACCAGCTCTATATCACCTCATTTGTATCAAACACTCATGTTCTTGTCACTGTCAACAATCCACCCTTCGAACAAGAACTGGTGATGGAGGGTGGAGAGTCTTCAACAGTGGACTTACCTTCTGACACAGAATTGAGAGGGACGGGAAAATATACCAAAACAGTCATAATACGTTCCAGCAGTTTCATTAGCATTGTTTCCTCCAATTGGAAGCCAAATTCAGTTGACACCTCACTGGTGTACCCAGAGACTATGTTGGGCCGAGAATATATTGTTCTCACTCCATCAGCCTCGGGGTACCCAAAAGAGATAGCTGTTTTTGCCACGCAGGATTCTACTTTGGTGACAATTGAGTTGAAGTGCACTGTTACCCTGGAAGGTAAAACTTATCAGCCAAATGAAAAGCTTACTGTTCCTATTCAGTCATCTGAGGTCCTCTACCTGGAGTCCCCTGAAGACTGCACTGGGTCTAGAGTTGTGTCAGACAAGTCTGTGGGTGTCATCTCAGGGCATGCCTGTGCTTGGAAGAACTCCAAATGCCAGCATGTCTTTGAACAGCTGTTACCAGTAGATCAGTGGGGCACATCCTACATTGTCCTACCTCTGGAGTATCAGATCCTGACAGATTCTGTGTTTATCTTTGCCTCCACACCAACTAGGGTCACTTACACATTGAATGCCAAATCTCAGGCCATTGATCTCAATGCTGGTCAGTGGATAGAGCTCGAAATGGTTAGGACTTATCCATTAGTCATGTATTCCACCGAGCCTATTCAAGTCCTCTACTTATGCAATGGTGGCAAATTTAGTGATGGTTCCCTATTTGACCCCTTTCTCATGAATATCATGCCAAGTGATAAGTTCTGTGAATCCTACACCTTGGAGGGTATGAAGAACTTTACTAACTATGCTCTTCTTGTGGCTAAGACGAACGACATTAAAAAAGTGCAATTTGATGACAAGCTTCCAAACGTGAAGTGGCTGACAGTTCCTGGGACGGAATACTCATGGGCTTTTTATGTCTATGGGAGAGGAAGAGAACACCATGCATTGAAGAGTCTTTCTGCCCCCATTGGGGTTTATAGTGTTGGCACAGTAGATAACAACAGTTATGGAGCTCCAGCAGCATGTGGCCGTGAGTAAAATAAAAAACAAAAACAAAAAAATTTGATTGAATACTGTGTATGACTTCATTCACTTTAACATTAAAACAATTGAATTGTCATCTTTTTCAGTCCTGACCTGCATCCAAAATGGCCAGTACCATCCTCCGGGAGAGGCATTCTGGGAGGAAAACACTGGCTGCACTAAGATCTGCAAGTGCGATCCCTGCACAGGTCGTGTCACCTGTCAGAAATCTCAGTGCAAAGCTGAAGAAGAGTGCAAAGTCATAGAGGGCATCAGCAAATGCGTGGCAAAAACGACTGTACTTGAGAATCCACCAAAAGGTAACATACCGTAACTATCTAGCAAATCCTCGAGAAGTTCTATGAAAAGATTTTCTTCTGGTTATTATCAGAATTGTTCTCCAGAGAGAACATGACAAAAGCCATACAAATATTTCTGATGAAACACCTTAGTGGAGACTGCAAGCCCCACATTAACCCAGTGATTGCGTTAAGCTGAGCAGAGCAAAGGGACCTGCGTGCGTGTCCTGGCACAGCTGGGAAGCAGATCCTATGAAAAGCCTAAGTTAAAGGATACGACTAATAACTACAAATATACAAATTTTATGGGGATTCTGAGTTCAGAAATCTAAATGTGGGTAAAATAATGCATTTAAGACACCACATATTGATTTAAATAATCAAAATCTGTATTTTTCCGATCGTTTGTAACCATATGCATATTTTCTCGGCACTACTCGGCATTTGCTGTCAGTGATGTCACTCAAGCAAATCCCCAGTGTTTTATGTGGGAAATTTGTATAAGCCATTATCCTCACAGACAAACTGTTGATCACCTATATTGAGAATATTCCATACTCTGCCGCCGTTGGCTGCAATGGACCTTTCCGACCTGTCAATCACATGTAGCAAAACAACAAATCAGATTGCCTTATCTTACTTAGGTCCAGCCTTCCCCGCTAGCACCACCATATTGTCCCAAACTCAGTGTAACCTTTAGCAGTGGACTTCTGCATACTACAAGCCAGTAGTTATTCTGCTGAGTGCACGATTCCTTCCTGCCACCCAGCACAGGCATTCACAACACTGGATATTATAAAAAACGTAGCCAGATGGTGAAGGATTTTGTAATAACATGAAGAAATCTGCTCAGAAACTTTAACGTGGGAAAAGTTTGCTAGGTAGCTAGCCAGCTGACTCAAAACGTCAGTGCCTTAGCCAAAATAAGTTAACTTAGTTTTTCATAGACATTGGTTTGGAGGAAAACGCTGATATAACAAACTTTAGATTAATAACTCGATTATGTCTAATGTAGCGAGATTAAGGGTTAGCTGCATTCCATATTAAGATTTATTTCAAAGTCTAGCTTGCATATTGCCTGACTCATGGCCAACTGACAATAGATAGCATACTAGATCCAGTGTTATTTTTAGCTCAGTGATGGCAACAAACGTATGGAAACTACTTACCCTGCTTTACACGTGCAGTACGAATCCTATATTTTGCCTGGTTTGATCTAAATGTGCAGTTTATTGGGTGCTCGGCTTTTCTGCATTGATTGCCAGCACTTTGCGGTTACCCATTCTGTTAAAAAAAATTAATATCATGGGTATAGCCTTGCGTTGGAAGACTTTGCCGGACAAAGTTGGACACATTCGGTATGAAATAAACCGCAATATTTTTGAGAATTCAAGCGCGAGAGTTCTGCTCGAATTTCAGATGTGCTGTGAGAAATGAGCTGCCTTGATGAGGGCCTTAGCAATGTAACTAAGGGGGGGCACAGCTGGTTGTAGAAAGTCGGAAAGGTTCATTCCAATGCAGTGAAAGACAAGGGATTGTATGTCCATACCTTTCCAACAGGAAAAGAGAGAAGAAATTCCTGGATTCACTTATCTTGTCGAGAGGATTTCTCCCCTTCAGCTCCCAGCAGATAGTGCTCTCGCCATTTCTCTCAAGATCAATATGCTTTTCATCCTGAAATAAAGGCAGATTGGGGATATTTGAACGTCAGGCCACAGTTAACCGAACTGTTACCTGAGTGGGAAACTTGTTGGCTGACATTTGATTGAAATTTTCCTTAAAATTCAAATATAAATGATTGCGTAAAGTTTTCAGTCAATTCTATTGTACTAAACTAAACTGTAATTCCTTACCTTTATAATCAGGTGTCATTTTAAAAATTTACTGGAGTTTTGTCTTTACAAGAGACAACAAAACGATGCTAACGCCAGTCATTTAGCTGCGCGCTAAGCACTTCCTGAGTGGGACACAGACACCCATAGCTCCTGAATGGTAACACTGAGCAGTGCTGGTTTTACGAGGATACTGGGTAAGGTTGTTCCTGAGTCAACAGCAATATTGGATTTAGCCTTACTTATTAACAGAAATAAAAATACTTATTTGAGCTTATCTGGTAATAAAGTTGCATTTAATCTTCAAGTGTACGGTCATGAAAAGGCTGGAAAGTGGGTCTGGTCATTACTGGTGCAGTGGTTAGCACTCTTGCCTCACAGCAAGAAGGTTGTGGGTTTGAATCCGGTCCGGGGCCGTTTTGTGTAGAATTTGCATGTTCTCCCCGTGTTTGCCTGGGTTTTCTTCCGGTACTCAGGTTTTCCACAGTCTAAAGACATCATCATCATCATCATCATCATAACCTTTATTTCGACTCGTTTGAAAACTGAGGTTTCCCTCATTTGCAGTAATGACGAGTGTACAGGCAAGCAGAAATACAGTACAAAATATAAAGAAACAAACAATCAGCAGACAAAAATTTACAGAGCATAGAAGATAAGAACTGGGCTAATAGATTAACTATAACAGTTGCAAACAGATGTACAATGGTGCATAATCATAGATTTGAATTCCGAGAAAGTTGGCAATGAAACTAGTTTAAGCGAGTCCTGAAGAGAATTCCAGGAGTGTGGGGCATTAAAAGAGAAAGAACATTTGCCAATGTTAGAGTGAATCCTAGGGGCATTCAATAAAAGCACTTTACTAGAGTGTGTAGAGTAGTTTACATTGTTCCAGGATAGCAACTGCGAGAGATAAAAGGGTAGTTTTCCGGTGAGGATTTTAAAAATAATAAATACCAGTGGATATCCCTCCTCTTAGTGAGAGAAGGCCAACCCACCATATCATATAGTGCACAATGATGAGTGTTGTAATTAGAACCGGGAATAAATCTTAGTGCAGAATGATAGACAGTTTCCAGGGGTTTCAGGGTTGAGGCTGTAGCATTTCTATAAACAACATCACCATAATCCAGCACAGATAGGAATACTGTCTCAATAACCCTTTTCCTACAACCCAAAGGAAAACTGGACCTATTTCTATAGAAAAAGCCAATTTTCTGGCGCAACTTGGAAGCAAGGTTGTCAATGTGGAATTTAAAATTGAGTTTTTCATCGAGCCATAGACCTAGATATTTGTATTCTGTGACCCTATCAATACAAGAGCCATTCAAGGTGGACAGACGAAGGCCATCAGTAACGATACCACGAGCTCTAGTGAACAGCATAAATTTAGTTTTATTAACATTGAGAACCAGTTTTGATTTAATCAGAGCCTTCTGTAAAACATTAAAAGAATGCTGAAGATTCTCAACGGCCAGTTGTGTGAAATCAGCAACGCAATACAAGACTGTGTCATCAGCATATAGGTGGGTTTGACAATCAGGCAAAGAGGAGACAATGTCGTTTATAAAAATTGTAAAGAGGACAGGCCCCAAAATTGAACCTTGTGGCACACCTTTACTTACAGGCAAAAAATCGGATTTTACAGCACCTGCGTTACACATTGGCATCGAGCAGACAAATAATCTTTGAAAAATTTACAGGCATTTTTATCAAAGCCAATGTTATCTAGTTTCTTAAGTAGCAGGTGATGATCAATAGTGTCAAATGCTTTGGATAAATCGACAAAGAGAGCAGCGCAGTTTCTTATTGTCAAGAGCAGTAGCGATATCATTTATGAGTAAGGTGATGGCAGAGGTTGGACTATGATTGGCTCTAAATCCAGATTGGTGTGGACTAAGGACCGAGTTGGTGTTCAGAAAAATTTCACTTGAGAATTAATGAGTGACTCAAAGGCTTTAGCTAGGCAGGGTAGCTTGGAGATAGGCCGATAATTGTCTAGGGAATCCCTATCACCACCCTTATGAAGCGGGATTACCCTAGCTGATTTCCAGATCAAAGGGAAGCAACCAGAGGTGATGAATAGGTTGAAAATGGATGTGAGGTCATTGGTAATGAAAGGAGCGGCTAATTTAACAAAAAAAGAGTCAATATTATCCTCGCCAGTCGAGCACTTGGGGTCGATGGCACTCAAGAGCTCAAGTACTTCACTGAGAGTGAAAGGGCGAAAGGACAAATGAGATGAGACAGTAACATGTATATCAACAGCAGGGATATTAACAGGTACGTCAGCTGGGAATGAGGGCACGTGGCTGTTCTTATCGAAGAGAAAACCTGCTTCAGCAAAATGCTTGTTAAAGGCAAGGCAGATTTCTCTTGGATCGGTGATCACACGGTCTGCTACAATTAGACGTGATGGCAGAACATTTGATGATTTTGTTTTATCAGCGTTAACTATACTCCAGAACTTGGCTGGGTTCGAGTATGAGTTGGTAATAAGGTCTATGTAGTAGTCAGATTTTGCTTTCCTGACAGCCGATGTGCACTGGTTTCTGAGCTGCCTAAAAGTAAGCCAATGGTGATGGTCACCTGACTTTCTTGCCTTCCTCCAGGTTCCTGTTTTTAAACAAAAGTGACAATTCCTGAGAGAACCAAGGTGTCACTCTATCTTTGACTCTTAAAATTTTAAAAGGAGCATGTTTAATGACTAACAAAGAAAAATTTTTAATGAAGGCATCCAGGGCTAACTCTGGATCGTTGATCTCAGCTGGACACAAGATGGGTGGTTGGC
This sequence comes from Gymnothorax javanicus, assembly GCA_029692085.1. Classification (NCBI taxonomy): domain Eukaryota; kingdom Metazoa; phylum Chordata; class Actinopteri; order Anguilliformes; family Muraenidae; genus Gymnothorax; species Gymnothorax javanicus. Next base: position 36,248,484 of record CM056193.1, on the reverse strand, counting down.
TAAGGTCACTTAAAAAATTATCAGCATTAAAGAGATTAAAATTTCGCCTCAGAACAGTGTGAGATTTTGTCTTGGCCTTACCCGAATGTCTGATACAGGCTATCGGGCAGTGATCGCTAATCCCTTGGTCAAAAACACCACAGGTGGATATCCTGTCTGGCTTGTTGCTAAAAATTAAGTCTAAAAGAGTGGATTTGGAGTGATTTGAGGAATTGGGTCTAGTTGGTTCAGTGATCAGCTGTGAGAAACCTAAGTTTCCACTTACTTCCTTCAAGTAGTTGGAAGCAGAGCTCAACCAGTGTAGGTTAAAATCACCCATTACAACCAATTCAGACTCCAAATAAGCCGATAGTAGACTATCTATTCTGTCAATAGAGCTACTATCCGCTGAAGGTGGTCTGTAAACACCAGCTACAAATAAAAAGTTGTTGGGTGACAGAACAATTTTTAAAACAAGTTGCTCAAAGCACTTTGGGGCCGAGACAGAAGTCACAGTAGACACAGACAAACATGATTTTATATAGATAGCCACTCCACCACCTCTACCATCTCTGTCACACCTAAAAATATTATAATGCTGCAGGGAAACAGAGGAATCACAGATGGATTTTTTTAACCAGGATTCCGATAAAATAAGGACATCAGGACTAGCTTGGGAAACTAATATTTTTAGATGATCAAGCTTCAAATGCTGAGAGAGACTCCTGATATTCAGGTGAATCAGCCCCAAACCTTTCCTGTTCTTAAATGAATGAGGGTTATCCACACAGAGCACAGGTTCCATAATAGGAGTCTGTCTCATGGAGATAGGGGCCTGAGGTATGAGAAGGAGATATTGTGACCTGACAGTGGTAGTATGGACAGATATGTGATTATGGAAGTGATGGTAATTTATCATAACCGGGATAGGGGATTGGAGAGGAACAGTAATCAGATTTGAAGTTGTGACCGAGCGAGATGAGTAGGGAGGTAAGTGTCTACCAGTAATTCTGGTGGAGACTGAATGCTTATAAACTGTGTTATGAGGTGCTATTAATGACAGGCAAGGCCTGAAGGGGGCGACCTCACGTAAGGCAGTACTGAAGTGACGCACCGTAAATGCAGAGTGAGAAGGGTCAGTGGAGCTGGCGGGGGTGTGGCATGTCAACAGTCACGCATGTGCAGTCTGAACAGCATGTGTAATGTGGGGAAAAAAAAGCCACTAGATGGCAGTATTGACATTTGTTTTTGTTAAGCCCAGTCTGGAGCTAGGTTTTGGGGCATGTCCTGGGCATGCCTCAGAGGGGAATGTCCCAGAGAATTGGAGAAAAGTCTGGAAGGTGGGAGGGGGCTGGAAAAGAGTATATAAGGAGAAAAATTGAGAGAGTGAAAGGGAGTAGGAGAAATTGCAAGGAGAAATTGTGGAAGGATACATTTGACCAGACCTGTCACTCTTTTCAAGACCTGTGAAGCTTTTTGTGGATTTTTGCCTGTGTTGGAGCATTTTCCTGTCCCAGGACTTCGCAACATAGCAGCCCCATCTCAATTACCAAGGGACTGTAAATATCTTTTTTTTTTTATTTCAATCTTGGTCAGTAGAGTAGATTGTAGATTAGTTCAAAGTGTTTGTTTAATTAAATCTGTTAAAGTTTTAAAATTTTGTCTGTCATCCCTTGCTGTCTGCTACGCCATAACAAATTGACGCCATAACAAATTAGGGCCATAACAAATTGGGGGCTCATCCGGGATAGACCATTGTGTCAGTCATTTATTGAAAATCTAAAATTTCAAATTGTGAAATTGTTTTTTGAATTTTCCTAGATATATATTGACAGATCAACAGCAATGGATGATTTCTTGGCATCACCAACCGTAGAGGTTTTGAAGTCTTTTAAAAAGACAGAACTGCTAGAAATATGCAGACAGTTAGAGCTGACAGAGGTAAAACCAGCCATGCGAAAAGCAAGACTGGCTAGAGAGATTGTTGAATATTACATTGATGGAAATGTGTTTGTAGCAGGAGATCTGGAACAGTTTCCAGTGGAAAATCCAAATGTAGAAATGGAACTTAAATTAAAAATGCTAGAGATTGAAAGAGAGGAAAGAGCATTCGAGAGAGCAGAAAGAGAGAAAGAAAGGCAGTTTGAGTTAGAAAAATTAGCAAGAGAAGTGAAAAAAGGAGGAAAAAGAAAAACCACGAGAGTTTGAGAGAGAAAGAGAGAAAAGAAAGGGAGGAAAAAGAAAAACAAAGAGAATTTGAGAGAGAGAAAGAGGAAAGAGCAGAAAGAGAGAGACAGAGACAGAGAGATTTCGAGTTACAGAAGTTAGACAGAGAAGAAAGGCTCCAAATGGAGCAACTAAAAATCAAAATGGAAGCTGAAAACAAATTTCATGCTAGCCAGGAGGTAAAGCTGGTGCCTCCATTCTCGGAAAAGGAGGTTGATAAGTATTTCCAGTGCTTCGAGAAGGTAGCTAAGAGTTGTCAGTGGCCAAAGGAACACTGGCCTCTGATGTTGCAAACTGTCCTCAAGGGTAAAGCTCAACAAGCCTATTCGGGCTTTGTCTGCAGATGATTCCTCTGATTATTAGGTTGTCAAAAGGTTATTTTGACAGCTTATGAGTTGGTTCCAGAGGCTTACCGACAGAAATTCAGAGGTCTGAAGAAATCTGACAATCAGACTTATGTGGAATTTGCTAACGAGAAGAAGGTTTGCTTTGAGCGCTGGTGTACTTCTATGGAGGTCAAGGATGATTTCAACTCACTAAAAGAGATGGTGTTAGTTGAAGAATTCAAGAACTGTGTCAAGGATGATATTAAGACCTACCTTAATGAGAAGCAAGCACTGAATTTGCAATCAGCTGCCAAGTTTGCAGACAAATATGTTCTCACACATAAGTCCAAATTTCTTTCCAGCAGTAAAAATAGATGGTTCCGATTTCAGAAGAAAGGTAACGGTGATACCCCAGATTCCTCACCCAAAGACAAAGACAAATCTGGTGATGGTGCTCAGAAATCCAGTAAAAGGTCTGATCAAAGTGTGAAAGCTGACAGTGACAAAAGTGGTCTAGTTTGCAATTATTGCAAGAAATCTGGTCATGTTATAACTAACTGTTGGTTCCTTAAAGCTAAGAAAGAAAAAGAAAAGGATACCAAACCCAATGCCTTTGTGAAGACAAGGTTAGAAACCCCTGTAGTAGATGACCGATCTGCTAAATTGCCTGCTCCTTGTGAGGCTAAGAAGCCTGATACTGCTGACGTTGTGAGGGAGGAATTTCTTCCATTTGTGTCAGAGGGATTTGTGGCTCTGAATGAGCATTCTCCTCCTGTACCCATATATATCCTAAGGGATACCGGAGCTTCTCAGTCACTTTTGTTGATGGACTCCTTGGAGTTACATGATGAGACCGCTTCTGAGGATTTCATACTTGTACAAGGTATTGAAGGGAGGACTGTATCTGTACCCCTGCGCTCTGTGTTCTTGAAGTCAGATTTAGTTACAGGACAGGTAAAGGTGGGACTTATGTCAAGTCTACCTATCAAGGGTGTTTCTCTGTTGCTAGGCAATGACCTGGCTGGGGGCAATGTAGTTCCCCTGTTCATCTTACTTCACAGCCGAGCACTGAAGATGGCGATGAAGACCCATCTCTGTATCCTTCCTGTGCAGTGACCTGTGCTATGGCCAAGAAGGCTCAAGAAGAAGATGATGTGGTGCCGTCCAGCACATTGAATAGTCATGACTCAGGTGGTTCGCCTCATGACTCTGTTCAGCCTACTATGGTTTCTCCATTTGAGGACTTATCAGACACTTTTATCAGTTCTCTGTTCAGCCAGTCAGATGGGTCTGGTGATTCTGATGTGTCTGTAGACTTGTCTCTGTCAAGAAAGCGGTTGATTCAGGAGCAAACCAATGATCCTGAAATTTGTGTACTAAAGAAGAGAGCCCTTCCTGATGAAGAAACAGACGCAGTTCCAGTTGGGTATTATCTCAAGGATGGAGTGTTGATGCGGAAGTGGCGCCCTCCTGATATCCCTGCCAATGCAGATTGGGCAGTGGTCAAGCAAATTGTTGTTCCGAAGGTCTACAGGAATGAGATCTTAACAATGGCTCATACTTTGCCTTTAGGAGGTCATCTTGGTGTTAACAAGACTGTTGACAAGATCATGAAACACTTCTTCTGGACTGGACTTCGGAAAGATGTTTCCAACTTTTGCAAAACCTGTCACACTTGTCAGGTAGTTGGAAAACACCAGTTAGACCCACCTGTAGCTCCATTGCAGCCTATCCCAGCATTTGGGGAGCCCTTCTCGAAGGTCATCGTTGATTGTGTTGGTCCATTACCCAAGACTAGATCTGGAAATCAGTACTTGTTGACAATCATGTGTGCATCTACCAGATTCCCTGAAGCCATACCTCTACGCAACATCAAGGCAACTGCAATCTCGAAGGCTTTGATAAAGTTCTTCACGTTGTTTGGCCTTCCCAGGGTAATTCAGTCAGATCAAGGTAGCAATTTCACTTCCGGATTGTTTCAGCAGGTTGTGTATGAACTAGGTGCGAAGCAGATTCTTTCCTGTGCCTATCATCCAGAGAGTCAGGGTACCTTAGAGCGGTTTCATTCCACTCTCAAGACAATGATGAGGACTTATTGTTATGACCATGGGAAAGACTGGGATGAAGGTGTTCATTTGCTGTTGTTTGCAGCTAGAGAAGCAGTGCAGGAATCTACTGGATTCAGTCCGTTTGAGCTAGTGTTTGGCCATGAAGTGAGAGGACCTTTGCTATTGTTGAGTGAACAATGGCAAGAGAAAGAGACGCATATCAGCCTGTTAGACTATGTTAGCAAGTTCAAGGAAAGACTGCGTGCAGCTTGTGACCTAGCCAAAGAGAACTTGAAATCAAGTCAGGGAAAAATGAAAACTTGGTATGATCATAAGGCTAGAAGCCGTGAGTTTAAACCAGGAGACAAGGTCCTTGTGTTGTTTCCCTTGCAGTCCAATCCATTGCAGGCTAGATTTCATGGTCCTTATGAAATTCTGACAAAACTCAATGATCTCAATTACATTGTGAAGACTCCAGATAGGAGAAAGCCAAAACAGTTGTGTCACATTAACATGCTGAAGCCTTATCATGATAGGAATGCTAGGGTTGCAGCTGTCACTTCAGATCCTCTTATGGCCGAGACTTGTGAAGATGAGGGGGAGTTTCAAGATGATGAACCTAGAATTAAAGCTGAAGTTCTTTCATGTAAATTGTCAAATTCTGAAGTGTTGCAAAATCTTGATGTAAAACTCCAGCATTTAGAACCCTCACAAAAAGATCAGTTTGAGAGGTTGATCAAGAAATATAAAGATCTATTTCCTGATGTTCCAAAGAGAGTTTCTATAGCCTCTCGTGATGTAGATGTTGGTGATGCCGAACCAATAAAACAGCTTCTTACCGGATGAATCCTGAAAAGAAAGACTGCTGAGAAAGAGGTTGAGTACATGTTAGAACATGATATTATCAGACCCTCTAACTCAGATTGGAGTTCACCCTGTGTTCTAGTTCCAAAACCTGATGGAAGTACTAGATTCTGTACAGATTATCGCAAAGTCAATGCTGTAACTAGAACTGATGTGTTTCCAATACCTAGGATTGATGATTGTATCGATAGAGTAGGGCAAGCAAAGTTTCTGACCAAGATTGATTTATTGAAGGGTTATTAGTGTGTGCCTTTAACTGAGAGGGCCAAGAGCATCTCTGCTTTTGCCACACCATCTGGGTTATACCAGTATGAAGTCCTACCCTTTGGCATGAAAAATGCCCCAGCCACGTTCCAAAGGATGATACAGTCTACAATCGCCGGATTGCCACACACGGGTGCGTACATCGACGACCTGATCACATGGAGTGACTCCTGGGAAGAACATCTGAAAGATGTAGAGACGTTGTTCTTGTGCTTGACCCAGGCTAACCTGACTGTTAACCTGAACAAGAGTGACTTTGGTTGTGCTACTGTCACGTATCTTGGCTACGTCATAGGCCAGGGTAAGGTGGCACCCATAAATGCTAAAGTCCAAGCCATCATGGACTTTCCAGTTCCTGACAACAAAAAAGCTTTGCGCCGCTTCCTTGGAATGATCGGGTACTACCGCAAGTTCTGCAAGAACTTTGCTGAGATTGCTCTCAGTCTCACCAACCAACTGAAGAAAGGCGTAAAGTTCACTTGGGATGAAGCATGCCAAAGAGCCTTTGATTGCCTGAAGTCTCTGCTGTGTCACTTCCCCGTGCTCAAATCTCCTGACTTCAACAAACCGTTCTCCATGGCGGTCGATGCTAGCGACCAAGCTTGTGGATCTGTGCTCCTACAGAGAAGTGACTGTGATGTCATTGAGCATCCCGTGGCATACTTCTCCAGGAAGTTCAATCGCCACCAAAAGAACTATTCCACAATTGAGAAGGAGCTGTTGGCTCTGGTTCTATCCTTACAACACTTTGAGGTTTATGTTTGTACAGGGCAAAAGCCAATGATTGTATATATTGACCACAATCCGTTAATGTTTTTGAGTAAGATGAAAAACAAGAATCGGAGATTGTTGAATTGGAGTTTGATTTTACAGGAGTTTGACTTGGAAATTAAGCATGTAAAGGATACTGAAAATGTAATTGCTGATTGCTTATCCCGTGTTTGAGTATGTGTATATATATCACGTGTTTATTTGCATATTGTATTATAATGTATATAAATACAAGTGTCTACTTAACTATTTTTGTATTGAAAAGAAAAATTTTGCCTTCATGAGTCAAAATTTTTCCCTCTTGGAATGGAGGTGTAATGTGGGAAAAAAAAAAAAAAAAAAAAGCCACTAGATGGCAGTATTGACATTTGTTTTTGTTAACCCAGTCTGGAGCTAGGTTTTGGGGCATGTCCTGGGCATGCCTCAGAGGGAATGTCCCAGAGAATTGGAGAAAAGTCTGGAAGGTGGGAGGGGGCTGGAAAAGAGTATATAAGGAGAAAAATTGAGAGAGTGAAAGGGAGTAGGAGAAATTGCAAGGAGAAATTGTGGAAGGATACATTTGACCAGACCTGTCACTCTTTTCAAGACCTGTGAAGCTTTTTGTGGATTTTTGCCTGTGTTGGAGCATTTTCCTGTCCCAGGACATCGCAACATAGCAGCCCCATCTCAATTACCAAGGGACTGTAAATATCTCATTTTTTTATTTCAATCTTAGTCAGTAGAGTGGATTGTAGATTAGTTCAAAGTGTTTGTTTAAATAAATCTGTTAAAGTTTTAAAATTTTGTCTGTCATCCCTTGTTGTCCGCTACGCCATAACAAATTGGGGCCATAACAAAATGACGCCATAACAAATTGGGGCCATAACACATGCAGCAGGTTAGCCGCGAACATGCGGGTACTATGCCGGTTGGGGTGGACGCCGTCAGGTCTGTAGAGGAGGGAGCGGTTCCAGAACAAATTAAAATTGTCTATAAAGTTCATGTTGAGAGTGGAGCAGGTGGACCGTAACCAGGTGTTGAGACTAAGGATTCTGCTAAAACGCTCAACCCCACGGGCCACGGTAGGAATAGACCCGGAGATAAAAACGGACTTTTCACAGCTGGCTAAGAAATTAAAAAGGTCTTTAAAATCATTTTTCGTCAGCTCAGACTGTCTACGAGAAGTGTCACATGTTCCCACATGGACAACGACTCACTTTATGGAGGAGGGAAGCGAAATTAGCAGCGCCGGAAGTTTAACAAGTATGTGATGGACAGTGGACCCAGGGAAACAACGTGTGACAGCATTAAAGAAGCAGACATTTCTGATGATTGAATCTCCAACTATTAGTGTAGTTGGAGAAAAGAGTGGACAGGGAGGTGATGGCTGCTGTTTCCGCTCACCTGGGAGAGTGTTGGGACTGGGACAGCACGGAGGGGGAGACTTCTCCAGAGACAAAGCGGCAGGAAAGTGATGGACTGAGCAGCGGGCAGCAACACCGGAGGGAGCCAGTGTGACGAGCGGTATGGAGCTGCGGGTCCGCGCCGCTGAATGCGAGCAGTGCCCAGGTACGGGTGCAGGGAAAAACGGAGGTGACAGTGGGCTGAGGATCCTCCAGGAAGGCTGTGGCGGTGGCGGAGGAGAGTGCAAAGGCTCCTCATCCACAGGAGGAAAAGCAAGGGGAGCAAATTTATTCCCCAGCTGGATGCTGTATTGAGGGGAAGAGTAGGAGGAGCGCCGCCCTCTCCTGCCACCAGTGACCCGGGACCAGGGCCGAGGATCTGCTGGAGTGGAGCTGAACGGGGCTTTGGGCTTGGGCTTGGCTCCCTGCTGTATCCAGAAATCGTCGGGGACGGTGTCCGGGGGAGGGGCAGCGGCGGCGGCCACCGGCCCCGGAGGAGAGGTAGCTTCTGCGGCCTTGGGAGTAGTAGCAGGACCGGAGGCAGAAGCATCGGGGGCTAAGGTGCAGAGGGAGCCGGTGTGTGCAGGGCCAAATGTGACTGTTTCCATTAGCATCTCGGCTTCACGGATCTGGTACAGTGTCGAGATTTGTCCTTCCAGCTCAGCAATCTTTTTGGCGAAGTGGGAGCAGCTGTCACAACCGGATGAAGAGGTAAGGGGAGCCATTGCGGTGGTGATACCTTTGCGGCGTGCTCACTGTTGCGCGGCGTTCAGTCCAGATTCTTGTTTATTGCAAACCACTTTGTTTTTCCTGAATGTCCAGTCTTCGAAAAAAAACTCTGTTGATAGCTGGCTTGCTAGGTTTCTTTAGATTTTTGCGAGATATGTGAAGCGAAGTCACTGAATGATTGTAGCCTGCATGTCGGCCTTCAGATCTCTTCGCCTTGGGAGGCGAAGTAGTTGGACTTTGCATTCACAAAGCATCCAAAAACAATTTGAAATGCGGACTCGTCAGACCACTGCACACTTTTCCAGTTTGTGTCAGTCAATCTCAGATGAGCTCGGGTCCAGAGAAGTGATCATGTGCCTAGTGTAAGTGCATTCGGATTCTCTAATTAGCGCGGTTGTATTCCTAAGCCGTTAGGAATTCCCTAAAACACCTTTCCTTTATGACGTTTTCCACAAAGGTTAAAGGAAAGTGGTTAGGGATTAGTGGATAGGCCAAAATTTTTTGACATGCATGTAAGGCTAATTGTAGACTAAATTGCCCATAGATACGAGTGTGAGAGTGAATAGTGTGTGGATGGTGTGTGTGCCCTGTGCACCCTGAGTTAGCTGGGATAGGTTCCAGCTCCCCCATGACCTTAGTGAGGAAGAAGCGGTATCGAGAATGGATGGATGCATCCCGGACATCCCTTTTGTGGTGAAGCCAGGTCTGAGTCATGAGAAGCCCGCTACCGAACTTCATCGAAGCGCATATCAGGAGAGAAGACGGGTGCAGGAAACCTAGATCTATTAATGGGGACAAGGAGTAGGCCAATGGCCAAGCATAGATAATATGACGGGGCGTAATGGTCATATTGATATACTGAATATATTGGAAGTAATAATGTTTTTCGTAAATCATCATGAATGAATGTTAGTAAATGATACTTTGTCGTGATGCGGTACTTGCGCATTGTCCTGTTTTCAGTCGGCTGTGGTTCAGTCAGGAAAACTCACGTTTCAATAAAATAGAACAATTTATTCATGGGTATAAGCATTACATTGTATATTGGCAGCGGTTCTGCTCTGGAGGAATGTACTACCTAGGCACAGCAAACATACAAACATAGTCATGAACAGCAATCAAAATCCCCCCCGATGTGTGCAGAACCAAGCAGGTGGAGGCAGGGGTGGAGGAGGCAAGCAAAGAACCAAAGAGCGTGTTGCATAGCATGAAAAGTCATTGCAAACAGCAGCAGAAGTGAGCAAGCTTGACGTCTTTCAAATAGACCGCTGGAAGACCTTGGGATGTGTATCCTCCAATTGTTGTGTGCCTGCTGATGCTGACGTGGCTGGTAGCTAACCAGGCTGCTGTCAGCTGATGTAGCTCTTCTCGAGTTTCCTGCCTGAACTAGTTACACTCATTTATCATCACACTATGCATGTCAAATTCCAATCATTTGTTATTTTGTTCATTTAAATGATGTCAATTCCTTCAGTGCTCATAGGGTTGACTTCTTCCATAGTGTAAGATGACAGATGGTTGCTCTTGCAGCAACAGTTGCATATTCTGCTTTGTTTTTGTTGGTATGACGCCACACGGTCACGTGATTGCATAGCTCATTAATTTTCCGTACTGCAGGGCTTATTTTAAAGGCTCATAAAATAATTATTCAGCAGAGTTAGAGAGCAAACTTTGTTTTAATGCTATCAGTGTTGCATATGCGATGCTCAGTAAGCACCAAGAGCATTTATTTACATTGTATTTGACAAATCCTTCTAAATGTGTTTAGTTCAAGGTCTAGATGTATCCTGGGATAAAGACTGATACTCCTTCATAATCACAGAAAATTCTAATGTTTTTCAAACTTTTCTTTTCCAGGGACACATGAATGTTCCACCCAAGGTATGTTATTGAACAATGTCATGTCCCTACTGGTCAATCTGGTTTGCATTCATGTGTATAGAGAATAAAAATGGCAATGATTTGTCTTCATACAAGTACTGCTAAATTTTTTGAAATCACTCACCATTAAAGTTGTATTAGTTGTCTTCACTATTGTATTCAATAAAAGTGCGCATATAATAGTAAGTTAACTTTTGAGTGGTAGGGCAGGTGTTCAGTCATGTGCAACTTATATCTGTACATCAGTGGCTCGTGAACTGGCAACTGGGGAGGCTCAAAACAATCGCTTAAAATTAATGATTGATCACGACCTGTTTTCAATCATTTACGTATTTAAATTACCATTACAGAAACTCCAAAAACTCCCAACATTATCAGGTGTGGCCAGTTTTCATTAATAACGCATACCTGTCAACGCTCACGCATTCGGTTTAAATGCATATTTACGTTCCTCTGCTATAGTCAGCAATTATTCAATCAATGCGTAGGCTATGTAAGAGATTCTCGCAGAGTTGAAGTCCTTGTGCATGGAGGGGTTGGAAGCAATGTAATTGCATAAAGACGTTTCAAATGATCTAATTTCATGTAAACGATCGCCGAACACATGCATTGCTTCCAACCGCTGAGTAAAGAAAAGCGTGAGAAGTCAGGAGTTGTAATCAGTATGCGTTATATATGAAAACTGGCCACATCTGATAATGTTGAGAGTTTTCAGAGTTTCTGCAATGGTAATTTAAATAAATAATTGAAAACAGGTTGTGACCAATCATTGATTTTAAGGGACTGTTTTGAGCCTCCCCAGTTGCCAGTTCACGAGCCGCCACTGCTGTACATAGATTAAAAATGTTGGATTTTGTGCAGTTGAAGACTTTTATAACATCCTCCACTATTTGGATTACATGAACACCACTGATCCAAGTTGATGCGGAAATCTGACTGGATATTGTTGAAAACTTGCACGCAAAAGTTTTGTCTTGAGGGCCTGAATTGCCAGCATACATCAAATGGTCAGAATGTTAAATACACTAAATAATATCTTAAACTGTGAGTTTCAATTGCAGCAGTGCTGCCTTGAGCAAGAAATCTGCTTGAGTATGGTGGCTCTGTGTGATTTAATATTGAGTGTAGTTCTATTGATAGCACTGCTGCACAATGGAGCCTTCAGCAAACCAACAATAATTCACAGTATAATTTTTTTGTTTCGACCAATGAGATGAATAAAATGTCAGGCACTGTTGCTTTGTGGTGGTCACACTATACTCAACTTGGTGTGTTGTGAGTTTCTATAACCCAGACTACAGGGAAAATAAGTATTGAACGTGTCAACATTTTTCTCAGTAAATTTATGTCTCATGGGGCTATTGACATGCAATTTTCACCAGATGTCAGTAACAACCCAAGTAATCCACACATACAAAGAAATCCAAACAAATAAGTTCATAAATTAAGTTATGTGTAATAAAGTGGAATGACACAGGGAATAAGTATTGAACACATGAAGGAAAGGAGGTGCAAAAGGCACAGAAAGCCAAGAAACCAGCTGAGATCTGTCAGTATTTAGAAAGCAATCCTGCCTCCCATCAGTGCAAATTAATATCAACTGGTTTAGTCGAAATTTATGGCCTATAAAAAGATTTCTCATTACCAAATTGTCACACAAGAAGCATCTCATGATGGGTAAAAGCAAAGAGCTCTCTCAAGACCTTCGCAACCTTATTGTTGCAAAACATACTGCTGGCTTTGGTTACAGACGTATTTCTAAACTTCTGAATGTTCCAGTGAGCAGCATCGGGGGCATAATCCAGAAGTGGAAAGAACATCATTTCTCCATAAACTTGCCATGACCAGGTGCTCCTTGCAAGATTTCTGACAGTGGAGTCAAAAGAATAATCAGAAGAGTTGTCCCAGAGCCAAGGGCCACTCGTGGAGTGCTTCAGAAAGACCTGGAATTAGCAGGTACAGTTGTTTCAAAGAAAACAATAAGTAACGCACTCAACCACCATGGCCTCTACGCAAGCTCACCGTGCAAGACTCCATTGCTGAGGAAAAAGCATGTTGACGCTTGTTTTAACTTTGCTACACGACATTTGGACAAGCCTATGAAATACTGGGAGAATGTAGTCTGGTCAAATGAGACCAAAATTGAACTCTTTGGATGTCATAGCACATACCATGTTTGGAGGACGAACGGCACTGCACATTACCCCCAAAACACCATACCAACAGTGAAGTTTGGAGGTGGGAGCATCATGGTGCGGGGCTGTTTTTCAGCATATGGTACTGGCACATGGGCGTAGTTTTGATTTCAAAGGCGGGGGGGGACACATTCCTGGCGCAAATTCTCAAAAGGGCTTTAGTTCTGAAGTGGAACAAAATAACCATGTTTTTTGATCGTTAAATAAAATTAATTTGATGTAAAATACATCAGAAAGTAATGAAATTGATCAAAATATTGGCGTACCCCATAAGGTGGAAAAGAGCGCAGTAAAACCACCCTGGATTGAGGTGGGTGGGGGGTTATGGGGGTGACCACTTAATCTCATGTACTTTTTCACCCATTGCTGAAATTGAGTAAGAATTTGCAATAACAGTACTCTGACAGCTGCCATCAAAGCAATATGAATATCAAAATATGTATTTACCTTAGAACCTGTGCCCAGCAGCTTTTAAAGCCACATTATGTGGGAATTGGAATTTTTTCAAAACTGTGTTCCCTCAGGTTCTGCGTGCAAGACCACTGTTGTAAATACAAGTCACATGCTTCACCTCCGAACCCCCCAAGGAAAACAGTAAACGCCAGAGTAATAACTGTTGAAGCTTGCTTGTGAAGTTGGAGCAAAAACCACATCACATCGCTTAAATATGACGTTTATTTTCAAAGATTTTTCTTAACTAACGTTAGCTAGCTAGCAAGATGGCTATATAATCTCAACAATAATGTAATTCGCAATTGTATACGGAATAACATAAGGTAGCTAATGATAATGTCTCCAGCCAAAGTGCATGCTTGCTGTGTTCAGCTAACAAGAAGCTGTTAGAGGTTGTGTGGGCATGATCGCGTTGAAAGCAACCAATCAGAAGAGAGCTAGTGCCTCCCCTAGCAGTGTGTATGCCCTCCCGAGAAGCTTATTGCCTGCAAAGCCGATCAGAGTTGTCAAAACTTCTTCCCTACCTATCTCGTTTGGGAATCACACATTTGAGCTTCAGTGCAGGTTAAACGTTCAGCAAGGTCAACATGCTGATTTACTCCGGTAAGAAATGAACCACTTAAGTGGTCCTGAAAACCAGATTAAACTTCAAGTTACCTCGGAAATATTAAATCCTGCTGTAGTGCAGTCCCAGCTCAGATCTGAACAGAGACTTGCGCTCATGGGAGGCAGTTACTTCGCCTTTTTATCGCTAGATTTTGTTAACCTGTTTCCAAGTACTATGCCTGATTGACGATCAATCAATTTTAACTTTTTTCTTTTTTACCAAACAATTAAAACCTAGCCTTAGGCTATATGTAGCCTGTTATGATTAAGAGGTGATAGCGACAAAGAGATTCATTTACGTTTAAAGTACTGTCCCACTGCGCCGTTTAATGATTTCGTCTGAAAAACGAAGGCATACGTTTCTTGGACTTTTTTATTCGTTTTTCAGCTGGTTTACGGACGTGTCTGGACGTTGACAGACGGCGCCAGCCGTTCCAAACTTTGGACATATTCAAAATTTCCGACGGCCAGCTTTGGATAGCGATTGGTGGTTCTCATATGTTACTCTGGCGTTTTTTTTGACGTTTTCACCATAACTCGGGTGGAATCTTATTGGTTTTTAGACTTTTATGGCTGTTGGGCAGGCAGACAGCTAAAACCCACAAAACTGCCAAAAAAAAAGCAATAGAACCGCCAAAAAATTATCCAGAATGAATGTAAATAATTGTCATTTTTAATGCAAACTATTTAATTTGTTCTTTATTTCTCTTTTCATTCAATCTATGATTTTTTGAAATTTGTTTCAAAAAAGAAAAATGAACCAAAGAAAAACTTGAAATGAAAACAATTTCATTTCAAGTTTTTCTTTGGCTCGTTTTTCCTTTTTTGGGGGGTTTGTGAAATAAATTGTGGGGGATTTGACAAACTTTGTTTTTATCCTGTAACTATATACAATTTATTGACATTTATTTACACACAATCCAATTCGTTCGTTACTCATACTTAAGCAGATGTTACTCAGGCGTTTGATGTTCCGTAAGCTGGGCTCAATGAAGACGTTACTCATGCTTAAGCAGACGTTTCTCAGACGTATTTAGATGTTACTCATGCTGTTCTATCTACCGTCTATGGCCAAAAAATTTGAATTTGCCACCGTATGACACCGTCTGACTTAAATATTTAGACGGAAGCAGACGAAATTGTTAAACGGCAGTATCCCACTGAGCAAGCATACATCCGAACGTCTTTTCGAGGTCTTCCACAAGCGTCTAAATGACGTCCCCTGAGGAGCCAGAATGAAAGTTTTTATGACGTCTTGACGTCCTCTGGACGTCCCGTATTAACGTCCACCAGACCTCTGCACAAGGTTTAAAAATTAGTTCAATTGAGGTTGTTCTAGGCGTCTTTTCAACGTCAACACTTATTTTAGAGATTCTTGACAAAAACAAAATATATAGTTTCTGTCTCCTCCCTCCACCTACCTTGCGATGCCTCCGACTGCTTTTTTGGCTCTTAGCCGTCGTTGAGCAATTGTTATGACAAGTACAGCTCTTCTTTGTAGTAATGACGTGATTCGATCCTCCGAACTGTTCATCTCGGCACTTCACTCACTACTGACTGCGCCACGAAGTTAGGTGAAAAGCACTGCGTAGTTATGATGTGTTTCCCAACGACTACTTTCCACGGGTCATGAAACAAAGTCATGACAACTTGTATCCATAATATAAAAAATAGTGTACTGGACTTATAGTATTATAGTGCTGGGAAAATAAAACAATTAAGAAAATTATTAACATGAAATTTTGTGTTTTAATGTCATCATAGTCGTCCGTTTTTTGTCATCATAGTCGTCCGTTTTTTGTTTGTTTGTGGCGACTCGCCCAGCAGCGGGGTTAATTGGGGGAAAGAGATTGGCTATCTGCGGTGCGAACAAGAGAAGCAGCTCTGCTATTGGCACCGCGGCGAGGCGGATAAGAGAAGCACTTCCGCTATCTTCCCCACAACTGGGCCGATAAGAGATTTCATTTTATTATCTGCCCCAGTCTTTGAACTTGCTGTAGCAATCGAGTTTCGCGAGGTTTTTAAGGCTTATTACTAAGAAACAAACAAACAAGGAAGCGGCTAGTTCCACGGGTCATTAAACGAAGTCATGACAACTTGTATCCGTAAATGAAAAATAGTGTACTGGACTTATAGTATTATAGTGTTGGGAAAATAAAACAATTAAGAAAATTATTAACATGAAATTTTGTGTTTTAATGTCATCATAGTCGTCCGTTTTTTTTGTTTGTTTGTGGCGACTCACCTAGCAGCGGGGTTAATTGGGGGAAAGAGATCGGCTATCTGCGGTGCGAACAAGAGAAGCACTTCTGCTATTGGCACCGTGGCGAGGCGGATAAGAGAAGCACTTCCGCTATTTTCCCCACAACTGGGCCAATAAGAGATTTCATTTTTTTATCTGCCCCAGTCTTTGAACTTGCTGCAGCAATCGAGTTTTGCGAGGTTTTTAAGTTTTTACTAACTAACAAACAAGGAAGCGGCTATTCATCCCATTTAATAACCCATGGAAAGTAGTCGTCGGGAAACACATCTTAACTACGCCATAGCTTCAACCTAACTTCGTGGCGTAATCGGTAGCGACTGTAGCTCAGTGATTAACAGTTCGGAGGATCGAATCCCCTCATTACCGCAGAAAGAAATTTTGCTTGTCATGACAATTGCATAAGAGCGACATCTAAAAGCTAATAGAGCAGCTGGAGAGATAGGGAGGCATTGCAAGGTAGGTGGAGGGGGGAGACAAAAACTAGATTTTTTTTTTTTTTCCGTCAATTATCGCTAAAATAAGTGTGCAGTTGACGTTGAAAAGACGCCCAGAACGACCTCATTTGAACTAATTTTTAACCTTGAGGTTCTGTGGACGTTAATACGGGACGTCCAGAGGATGTCGTAAAAAGACGTCATAAAAACTTTCATTCTGGCTCCTCAGGGGACGTCATTTAGACGTTTGTGGAAGGTCTCAAAAAGACGTCGTTTGGACGTATGCTTGCTTGGTGGGATGGGACAGGGCCTTTACGCTTTGATTCAAGACTGCAGGGATGTAAATCTTAATAATTAATTAGAAAAAAAACTCAGCTCCCTCGGTAATTCCATGTATCGTTTTGACCTTTTGTTTATCAGTTTATGAAAGAAGACTGGAAATAAAGTCCCTATTTTTTTAATGGCATTGTAAAGTACGTATTTAAGGGGGAAAACATTATCGTAAACATACTGACCACACATTGAATGTCGCAGAAGAAAGGTTTAATTCTTGTTAATGGCATTGAGTTAGCTTCCTCTAAGCAAATATGAGCACTGGATAGTCTGGTCACCCGCCACTGCATGGATGTAGTCCCTGAAAGCCCGCTTTTTTGCACATTATTCAGCTAATATTGTTGTTAAATTATGAATGGAGCTATCCAGCTGCTTGCAACTTTGTTTTTGATTCTCCTTTTTTAAATTTGCTGTCACAATGGTGTCACATTTGAGATCGTTTCAGATCGTTTCCATGTAGTGGATTTTGCGTGTCGGGTATACCGACAGGATTATATTCAGTCTCTTTGAGGGATTTTGTTGCCATTTTTGAGTTTTTTGGAGGGCTTTTTCAGAAGTTTTTGGGACTTGTTTGGTGACGTGGCCATTATGCCGCCCAAGAGATGCACCAGGAGCTCTGAACCCGAATCAGCAGATCCCACAACCACAGGCAACATTCAAGTTGTCAATAAGCAAGAGCTATCCTCATTTTTGCGGTCTGATGTAGCTATTTAAGGATTTATTATTGGAATCTTTGAATGATATTAGAGCCGCGCTCGAGCCACTTCAAGCAAAGATTGTCGAGTTGGAGAATAAAGTCCACCAGCTTGAAGAAAAAAACAACGATAATGAGCAATACTCAAGACGCTCAAATATCCGGATTTATGGTATTCTGGGCTCAGAGGCCAGTGGTGGAATGAATGCTGACGGAGCAGAGAGTAATGAGGATTGTGCTCGGGCAGTGATAAACTTCTGTAAGAATGAACTTGGAGTTCAGCTTGAGACGGGTGAGATCGATCGCTCCCATCGAGTCGGAAAAAGGAATGCAGCTGGTCAGCGTGCCCTAGTTGACAAATTTTCATCTTATGAAGCCAAGCGAAGGGTTATGCGTGAAAAGCGAAAGCTAAAAGGTAAACCCTTTTTTATCAACGAGGAATTGACTTGAAAAAATTTTTTCACCAAGAAGCGGAGCACCTGGCAAACCGCGCTGCCCGGACGCGACTTTTGCTGCTGGCTACGTTCGGGACGCGTGGTCGAGATGGCAAGTTCTTTGTCTGGCGGCACTATCCCTTGAAGACGTGGAGGATGTTTACCTATTTGGATTTATGGTGACGGGATTTCTCCTAATTGGCATGGGAGTTGCTCTGATCTACTGCAAAGTGCGCGAGCTGGGAGCGAGGAAAATGCCCAAACGCGCTGCCTAGCATCGAAATTATTATGGAGCGCCTCAGTGGAGTATCAGAGAATGGTGAGCTGCTCAAAAAGACTCTGGGAACATCTGCAGAAATGCACAGAAAGAGGGACGCTGTTGTGAGTCAGTGTGGGGAGTTTGTGTGTTTGACTGTGAATTTGGGCAAGAGACAGGATGAGATGATGGGAGAACTGGTGGCCCTGAAGCGTGAAGTTAAAAATTTACAAAATGAATAGCGGATCAATGGAAATTGCTTGTTCCACCCGAAATTGAATAGAATTCGGCAACCCCCCCCACTCCGCGTCTCCCCTCTGTCTGCCTCAGCCTCACACGGACCGGTCCTCATCATCAACAACATTCCCTTATCCCTCCTCTGGCAAGGACAGAACATTCTGCCCCTGATAAGGACTTCTGGACTCTGCATTCCACCCCCCCCCCCTCCCTCTGCCACAGGCTGCCTCCGCATTTTTCATTTTTCATTAACCCCTTCTTCCCCCATCTCTCATCCCCCCCCATTCCCATGAAAAAATTCCTACGCGTTTCCAGCGTGTCGTGTTATAAACCTGATGTGTATTATCATGTCTGATGTCATCAATATGTTTCTTTTCTGTGTTAACTGCAACCTTTAATTTCAAAGAAGAAAGTGGAGTCGGCAGCGCGACGCACGTTGCAGCAGCCCGGAGCACTTTCTCTCCAAACTTAATTTTGTTGTTATTCTGTAACAATGACAATAAAATTCATCTGAATCTGAATCTGAATCTGAGTAATCAAAGCTTTATAAGACGGTTCGTAAAACCTGTAAGGACAATGGTTATGTTTACACGGCGAATGGCTATATTTTTATTAAGTGGAGGGATGAAGATTCCCCAGTTAGAATCAGAAGGGACGAAGACCTTGTTAAATAGGCTACGGCTTTTGAAGCTACAGTCGGTCTGCCATTTGCGCCACTACTTAAGTTAGCAGAGTCTTCGTGTCATTCCTGGGTTTGTTTTATTTGTGCGTGCATTTTCATGTGAGTTGACCAATGGCACATTTTTTTTCTTTTTCTACATTACTGGGATACTTGCTGTGTTTTACTGAGCAGAGGTGTGTAAATTTTTGATAGTTTTTTTTCTCTCTCTCTCTTTCCATTTTGTATCATGCGTGTTAATTTGGAGGTATATCGAGCAACAATAGGGCTGTATAACTGTCGCTTTGTTTCCATAGTTCGTCGCGCCTCACTAGGTTTTCGTTAATGGATTTGCTTTTGTTATTTGTTATTTTAATGTGTCTTTTGCTTATTTCTGGATCAGTGCATCCACATCCCGGCCCGCCCAGGCAGCTCGGTCTACACTTAGCTCATCTAAATGCTCGTAGTTTCTGTGTTTCTAATCATCTGTGCGAAAAATTTAGTGAAATTGCTGCACTTGTATTATTTCATAAATTTGATGTTTTTGCTGTACCTGAAACTTGGCTAAATGAACATATTTCTAATGATGCGTTAACCATTGAGGCTTATAATTGTCCCTTGAGAAAAGATCGCGTTGACGGTCGTGCTGGAGGCGTTGCTTTATACATTGCTGATTGCATAGAGGGATTAAGAGACGTCGGGCCCCTGGGCCTGGGAAAGGCCCCCCCCCGGCTGCCCGCCCGCCCAGGGAAAGTTGTGTACAAGTAACGGCAACCAAGTTAAAAATCACCAAAACGTCTACCTAATCTAATGTGAATATCACCAAATTTACTGCCATGCAAGAGAACTGTGAACTATTTCTACATTAAATTTCAGGCATTTATCTCATGTCCACAATATTTACTTTAATTTTATCCTTCAGTTTAATGCATCACTTTCAGTGTCACACGTAACATTCGCGAATGAAAATGTCAGTTAGAGTATTGATCGATTTTGCCACTTTCGCGTTGACATTTTACGCCGTAAAAAATGAACAAATGAAACCGCTCTCAACTACAAATGAGAAAGTTGAGCCATTTCGATTATTAACAAAAACAAAGCCTAAAAACAATTTACAGCAAGCTAGAGTTACATAGGCTTATACCTAGCAAACACAGCAAGACTGTGCCTTTATGAGTTTAAATTAACCATTAAATCATCTTACCTTAACCAACTTAACCAAGGCATTTTCTCCTGGCTTTGCGTCGCGTGAAATCATCCACGATATCGTCGAAGTCCAGGCCATTAGTCAGTTCGCTCTCAATTGCCGTGAGAGAAAGCGATTTGAGTCGTTTTTGTGTCATCTTCGTCCTAAGCTCATTTTTTATTCTGGATAGCAGAGAGAATGACTGCTCACCTTCACAATTACTGACGGGCAGAGTAAGAAACAGCTGCAGCGCGACATAAACATTTGAAAACATTGATTGCAGGCCACAATCTAGAATTATTCGCAGTAGTCCTTTTGGGCTTGCATCATCTTCGGGCTTGATGAATGATCTCAGCTGAATTAGATCATCGCCTAAGCTGTCATGAAGGTCAGATGGGTATGCAGATGTCAGAACTTTGGCCTTCTCAATTACTGAGTCACTAGACTCAGATCTTACACAAAAAAGTGCGCTGAACAAGCTACACAGGTGTTCATAAGCCTCCAGGCGGTGTCCAAGGCTCTGAGTAAGCGAGTCGATGGCAACATTGAAGGTCTCTACCTGAAACATGTGTCTTCCATCAAGCTCAATCCTGCTCTCCACTCTCGTCAGCAAATGTCTTGCGTCTCTTTCTGCGATGGCTGTCATGTCTGTAAGTCCGGCTGACGCCAGGTACACTCAGAGCGACCCTCTCAAAACTGTCAGAAAGGTCTCTCTGCGCAGCCACAAAATCACGCAATGATTCCAGTGCCCTAACTGCGGAATCAAGAGATATGTCACTTTGCTGCAAAACGGCGCTAGTAGCTTGAAACCTTGATAATACCGTTTCCCAAAACTTGGCCATGAACGCCATCTCCAATGTCTCCAATTGCGCACAGAGCGCAGCCGCTTCAGAGCGCGTGTCGCACTTTTTTCTTTTTCATTTGTGGACAAAGTCCAAAGCCTCTCTTAGATTTTTTGGTAATTTTGCCAAAGTGCTTTCTTAGAATCAGCACGGCAGCTCCAGCGCATAGTGGAGAGAGATTTGATCATAAGATCGATGCGCACATTGGAATCTCCAAATACCTTGCCCCAGCGATGCGTGGAGGCAGAGGTGAAGGTACATAGAGACTGCAATAAGTCAAAGTATTTGCCAACTACATTGTTACAGGCCTCAAAACTGTTGACTCCGACTAGATTTAAAGAATGAGCAGCGCATGGGACATGCACCTGCAATCTGTTGTATCTTTCAGACATGTTACTGACATTATCATACGACTGTCTGCGGCAGTTTGCCAGGTCTAGTCCAAGATCGTGCACTATTGAGACAACACAGTCCGCAAGGCTTTCCCCAGTGTGACTAGCGACGGGCTCAAACCTGAGAAAGCGTTCCACTACATGGCCCGTTTTGCTCACGTATCTGAATATTAAAGTAAGCTGGTCTACATGGGATAAATCGGGAGTCGAGTCAACTATTACAGAGAAATACTTAGCATCTTGTAATTCAATTGTAATTGCTTGTTTTGTTTTCTCCCCCATAAGTTCTATAAACTCCTCACAAATTGTTGAGGACAAATATGAAACATTACCCCTACCCATCTGTCCAAACTTTCTTATATGCTCTGCTAAAAACGGGTCAAACTCGGACAACAATTCTAAGATGCCCAAGTAGTTACCATTATGTGGTGAACCCAGTAACTCGTCTTGTCCCCAAAATGCAAGACCCCTCCCCCCCAAGAACTTGATGACAGTGACAACTCTCCTCAGCACCTCTCTCCAATATTGCCGCTCCCAATCGATTTGCTTAATGACGTCAGCGTCTACGGTGGAACCACCAGTTGCTCTTCGATGCAGGGCAAGCATGCAGGCTAGGTGCTCCCCGCTTCTCTCGTGCTCGCTGATCCGCTCCGGTGCTTCCAGTCACAGTAGCCAGTAACAAATGCTTGTGATTTGGCAGAAAAAAGCTTGCATGCAAAACAATAAATGTTTCCAGTGGACGGGGAATATATTATCCACTCTCTGTCAACAACTTGGCCGTTGGGCAGTCTGCATTTAAGCTGCTCATTTGTTAAGGTCCGAGTCTTGCTCCCAATCCCACTGTCCCTTACAGAGGCTAAATAATGCGCACGCCGATTGTGGAAAACTTTAACTCCCCGATCAATGAGAACTGCTTTAGCCCGCTCACTTAGTGTTTCCCCCCACAATGCTGGGTCAGTTACAGCTTCAAACCAAGACTTATGCTGCTCCCGTTCAGAGGGCTGTAACTGATCCTCCGTGCCACCAGGCATTGGGGGCGACCCGCCTTGCCGTTAGTCCTCTTCTTTTGAGCCGGCCAGTTCATCCCGCTCACCCAACAGTGATGGCTGAGCACTGCTGCTAACTGGTTGGCTAGCTGCCTCCTCAGCACCTCCAACGGTAGACTCGTCGGCCTCGCCAACATTATTATTCTCGTCAATCAACTGACTTGATTTAAAAAAACTAGAAATGCGAGGAACCTTATCCAAAAAAGATGCTTCCTTGGTTTCCTTCTCTTTTTTTAGCTTTCTTTTGGCTGCTCAGCTTAACGGCCGCCGGTGCTCCATTTTGAATTTGTGTACGTTTCGCGCTTGTTAAAGAATTTCACATTTTAACAGATAGACCTTATCGTCACCCCGCCTTCTCCAGTGCAAACTTAGATAGCGTCCTCTATCGACCAGTTTCTTTATGCATTAATCTAATGGGGATGTGGGCCCCTATAAAGCAGGCCTATGCAAAATATATATTTTTATATTCTTGCAAGAAATCTTACTTGTCCCAGTTAAGGCCTAACACTGAAACATACTTAACCCCTTATACCCTGCCTTTTCCCCTTAAGTTTTCCCTTAAAAGGATTTAACATAAGAAAACACATTTTGTCCTATTGGAGGACAATGACACACACATATTCTGCTGGTCTCAGCGCTTCACTTAAGCTCCATTACACTTATATTGAGAAAAATATTCAAACCCAGGGCGCCATGTTTCTATGGTCACAGCATTACTTCAAATGGAGATATCTATATCGAGTACATATTTTATACACATTTCCCTGTTATTCAAATGGACATATTTGGGATTGTCAGAAACCTTTGGGTCTCCACTAGAATTTAAAATGGGCCTGAAGTCTCACAAGTATGAGTACAGCTGCTGCATTTGATGGACTCCAATTGGGGCCTCTTGGGCTTAAAAGGTGAAAGGAGCCTATAATCAAGTGATACACCACAAAAATAATAAATAAAACAATAAATGAATGAATCAATTAATCAGGAGATCTCTCTCTCTCTTTCTCTCTCACACACACTCACACACACACACATATGCAGGCCCATGTTATATGATTGAGGGGCCTTAATGGGTCTGTATGAACCATGACTTTCCAGAAATGCTGCATAAACAGCTCATTTTGTGTGTGTGTGTGTGTGTGTGTGTGTGTGTGTGGTGGGGGGTCCATGTCTATGAGCATGTGAGAGGCCCAATGGAAAGAACTTGATCGCACTTGATCTTTGGATTTCTCCCTACAGAGTTCAAGGGCCCATATTACATGGAGTACCTCTAAAGTCCTGTGGATAAACCAAGGCAATAAACACCCACTTAAAATGCAACATTATGGTTTGTTTCTGGTGATGTCTTCAAAGTGAATGTTAGGCTATTCCCTCATTTTCCAGTAGGATTTTTATTATTGACAGGAATGATTAGGCCCTTTGACTATGCAACAAGAAATACAAAGTGAATAACGGTGACTTTGCATGGAGGCTCAGGGGGCCCAAGGGCCCCCTGAGCCCTTGGACCCCTGGGCCTGGGCCCGGTAGGCCCGATCATTAATCCATCCCTGGCTGATTGTTTATCCTTTGTTAGAAGGCCTGAATTTGAATGTCCCGGTATTGAATGTTCGTGGGTTGAAATAATTTTAGGGAAGTTAAAAGTGCTTTGTGGTGTTTATTATTATGTGGTGCCTTATTCTAGTGCCGAACAGGAAGAATATTTTTCCTCCTCTCTGCAGGATAGCCTTGATTTAATGCGTCCAATGCGCTATTCTTCGATTACTATTCTAGGTGATTTTAATGCACATTATAATTTTTGTGAGACGTCTATGCCAAATACTGAGATGGGGAAAAACTTGTCCATTTTCTCCAATGCAATGATTTATACCAACTGGTTAGGGAGCCTACTAGAGTAACACAGCAGAGTGAGTCTTTACTCGATGTTCTTATAACTGATACACCAGACTTGTTCTTAATGGTTGAAACTTTTAGTCCCCCAGCTAATTGCGATCATAGCGTCGTTCATGCAAAGTTCTCTATCCCGGTTTATCGACCTAAATCTTATTGTAGAACAGTTTGGAATTTTAATGTGGTCGATGTAGAATGTTTAAATAATGCTTTGGAGCATACAAATTGGGATGACATTTTTGTTCAGAATGATGCGGATGTTGATTTGGTTTGTGAAAATTGGATGAATTTGTTTCTTTCAATTGTTAAGCGCTTTATTCCCTCTAAGAAAGTTGTTATACACCCCAGCAATAAACCTTGGATGAATGGGACAATTCGACGAGCTATGAGGAAACGTGATCGTTTGTTAAAGGCGCATAAAAAAAAATAAATCTGAGACTAGATGGGCTAGGTACTGTGCACAGCGTAATGTAGTGGTGACATTAATTCGTGAAGCTGAGAGTGATTATAATAGGAAGTTAAACGAGATGGTATCCATTTCTAGTATGTCAGCTAAGCAATGGTGGCGGGTTGCTAAATCCTTTTACGGTACCAAGGCGGGAAGTTGAAAAAGTATGAAAAAGCTTCTAAAAAATTAAATTTGTTAAAAGGTTTCAAATATATCTTATCCAGATATACTCTTGAGATCTTGTATAAGTCGCTTGTTTGTTCTACGCTTGAGTATGCCGATGTTGTCTGGGACGGATGTACTTTGGGTGAATCTGATTTATTAGATAGTCTTCAGTTCGATGCCTTAAGGCTAATAACTGGAGCTATGAAAGGCACTCACTGTTCAGACTTGCTGGTGGAAGCTAATTTTTTGAGGTTAAGTGACCATAGAAAGTTTCACAAACTGATTTTAATGTATAAAATGGTAAATTGTTTGGCACCAAATGACCTTTTATCTCTTCTTCCATGTAATGTTTGTCAGTTGTCTTTTTATATGTTACGTAATCAGGCTGACTTGGTACTACCTTTTGTGCGTACTGAAAAATCCAAAAATTCTTTTCTTTTTTCTTCAGTTAAGCTATGGAATTTGATACCCCATGTAGTACGTAATAGCCCTTCTGTTGCATCTTTTAAAAGAGGCTTGCAGCATGTTCCTCTTTTCTATACCCCACCTTGTAATAAGTTATTTTATGAAGGCGATTGGTACTTGTCTATTTTGCATACTAGGCTTAGGCTTGGTCATTGCGGCTTAAATTATTATTTGTATTCAGTCAATTGTAGTCCATCTGCTTCGTGTGCTTGCGGTGCTCTTAGAGAAGATGCATTACATTTTCTTTTGATGTGTCCTCGTTTTGATGTTCAGCGTTCTCATCTACTTACTTCTGTCGAGTCGATCACAGGTAGTATATGGTCTTCATTCAGTTTATCGGAAAAATTCAAGCTTTTACTTTTTTTTTTTTGGTAGCCTTTTGCTTAATTTTGAGAGCAACACTACTGTTTTTTCTGCTGTTAGATCTTTCTTAGAGCAGACTAAGCGTTTTGTTATTAATCACTACTATTTTACTTGCACTGTTTATACTTGCACTGTTTTTGCACTGTCTTTGTGGTCTATTTGGAATTGTATCTCGTGTTAAAAAAAAGTGAAAAAAGAGAAGGAAAAATATGTAAATTGAATATTTGTGGCACAAGTCCCCATGATGAGCCTATGCTCTTGGGACAAATGTAAAAATACTAAAATATGGTTTAAATTTAAAAAAATAAAAAAATGAACAGATGTGCTGTCTCGTGAGCATTTTAAGTTTGATGCACTGAGCAATAATGTCATGGATGAAACTGGCACGTCATTCTGCCGTTTAGTCTGAGTAAATTAGTTAATCAATCCTCTGATTCCTAATCAAGCAAAGTAAGAGTGAGTTATCGTTTGTTTAACGGTGAGGATTCTGCCTCCCCTCACTGACCTCCGACGGCACCTCACTGGATCTGAATTGTCATGACGGGGGATGAAACAATATTGACTGATTTAATCGGTATTTGTTTGCCAAGTAGCTCACTTTAACAATCAATCGATCAACTCAACAACGTCATTTAAGGAAGTTCCTAATACTGTTTATCTAAGTAGCTAGCTATATAAGAGGAAAGCAAGGAGTTCCCCGCAAAATATACGTTTGTAAATTGGGTTTCATGTGACTCGCACAGTTTTTTCTTTATATGAAATCTCATGAAATCCATCTTTGGTGGTTAGGGGGTTTAGACATCGCGATTCGCAAGCGTTTTTTCTTAGATGCTGGCAAAGCCTACCATCTGTTTGAATGAAAGGCGGGACTTGGAGAGAAGAAGGGAGGGAAAGTTGAAAAGGACTGGCCACTGGCAGCTTGAGCGGGTATTATTTACCCGAGGTCTTAGTGCGTGCAGTGTTGTTGTTTTTTTTTTTTTTTTTACGTTAGGACAGAAATAAGTGGGGGGGTCCAATGCTGCCTTTTCAAAAAGTGCAGGGGACATGTCCCACGCGCCCCCCCCCAGTAAATTACACCCCTGTACTGACAGACTTCATATAATTGAAAGAAGGATGAATGTAGAAATGTACCGAGACATTCTTCATCAGAATCTGCTGCCACCTACCAGGATGCTGAAAATGAAACAAGGGTGGACATTTCAGCAAGACAATGATCCCAAACACACAGCCAAGGAAACTCTCAATTGGTTTCAGAGAAAAAATTAAAGCTGCTAAAATGGCCCAATCACCCGGCTTGAATCCAATTGAAATTGAAATCTCTGGAAAGAATTGAAGATCAGAGTTCATAGAAGAGGCCCCCAGAATCATCAAGATTTGAAGACAGTTTGTGTGGAAGAATGGACCAAAATCACACCTGAGCAATTCTCCATTCAGGAGGCATCTTGAAGCTGTCATTACCATCAAAGTCTTTTCTATTAAGTATTAAATAAATTTCAGTAAGCATGTTCAATAGTTTTCCCTTGTGTTATTCCACTTTATTTCGCATGATTTATGGACGTATTTGTCTTATTTTCTTGTATGTGTGGATTACGTGGGTTGTTACCCACATCTGGTGAAAATTTCATGTCAATAGCCACATTAGGAATATTTTTACTTAGAAAAATGTTGACGCGTTCAAAACTTATTTTCCCTGCTGTATATCACAATACTGTAATTGGTCTCACATGTTTTGGGGGCCAAACAAGAAAATTACAGCAACTGCTCAGAGGGACAGTCATCTTTTGAGTACTCTCATAAATACCTGCTTGAGTAAAACATATTTTTGCCTAATCCAAAAAACTTGAATATCAAAGGTAAATTGAACATTTATATTTACAAACCCGTTCCCAGAAAAAATTGGATGCTGTGTGTATATATATATATATATATAACCACAAACCGAATGCTATGATTTCCACCTCATTTAAACCCTATATTTAAGTAAAAAAGTTCAAAGACAATATGTCAGATGTTGAAACTGTGAAATGTATTGTTTTTAGAAAAATAGTTGCTCATTTTGAATTTCTTGCCAGGAACATGTTTAAAAATGGTGGGCCAGGGGCAACAATGGATTGGAAATGTTTTATAATGTTTCTGGAACATGTCACAGCTAATTTGATTAATTGGCAACGGGTCAGTGACATGAATGGGTATGAAAAGAGCATCTCAGAGAGGCTGTGTCTTTCAGAAGATGGTGAGGGCTTCACTAGTCTGTGACAGACTGCATGGTAAAATCGTGCACCTATTTGCCGATGAAATGGCAAAGAAATTGGGGATTAAATCATCTATGGTATGTAATATCATAAAATTATTCAGAGAATCCGGAGAAATCTCTGCATGCAAGGGACAAGGCCAAAAACCAATACTGAATGGTCATGATCTTCAGGCCCTCAGGAAGCACTGCATTAAAAACAAGACAATCAGAGATTGCAAACCCTTGCCCCGTTGACATTTGTTTGTGACTTTGATTTTTGACCTAGCAGTCTGACGTTAGAGAAGGACCGAGCTACGGGTAGGACCTTTCTGCTGGCAAAGTTTTATGTACAGCCCCAATTCCGAAATAGTTGGGACAAAGTGTAAATTGTGAATAAAATCAAAATGCAATGACTTTCAGATCACATGAGCCAATATTATTTACAATTGAACATAGATAACATGTCAAATGTTGAAACTGAGACATTTTACATTTTTATCCACATAATGAGCTTATTTCAAATTTTCTGACTGCAACAGGTCTCAAAAAAGTTGGGACACAGGCAAAAAAGGGCTGAAAAAGCAATTAATATATAAGAGAAACAGCTGAAAGAACATTTAGCAAGTTCAATTAAGTTAACTAGCATCAAGTGCACCCACCTGTAACCTGATTGGCTATAAAAGGGATGTCTTGGCATCAAATTCCAAAAGAGGCTGAGTCTCTCATTGAAGTAAAGATTGCCAGAGGCTCTCCAACCTGTGAAGGCTGAAAGAACGTAGACCAAGTAAAAAATTGTGGAATACTTTAAAAACAATGTTCCTCAATGTCAAATTGCAAAGGCTTTGAAGGTCTCATCATCGACTCTGCATAAGATCATCAAAAGATTCAGAGAAACTGTAAAAATCTCTGCGTAAGGGACAAGGCCGAAGACCTTTACAGGATGCCCATGATCTTCGGGCCCTCAGATGCCACTGCATCACTCACCGGCATGATTCTGTCATTGACATTACTAAGTGGACCCAGGAATACTTCAAGAAACCTCTGTCTGTTAACACAGTCCGCCGTGCCATCCACAGATGCCACCTAAAACTCTATCATGCAAAAAGGAAGCCATTGTTGAGCATGATCCAGAAGCGCCGCCATGTTCTGTGGGCCAGGGCTCATTTAAAATGGACTGTAGCAAAGTGGCAAAGAGTCCTGTGGTCAAACGAGTCCAAATTTGACATTCTTGTTGGAAATCATGGGCGTCGTGTCCCCCGGGCTAAAGAGGAGAAAGACCACCCCTCCTGTTATCAGTGTTCAGTTCAAAAGCCAGCATTTCTGATGGTATGGGGATGCATTAGTGCATATGGGACACTTGCATGTTTTAAAAAGCACCATGAATGCTGAAAGGTATATAAAGGTTTTAGAACAACATATGCTCCCCTCCAGATGACATCAATTCCAGGGAAGGCCTTGTGTATTTCTTTAGGACAATGCAAAACCACATACTTCAGCTATTACAACAGCATGGCTTCGTAGTCAAAGAGTCCTTGTGCTGTACTGGCCTGCCTGCAGTCCTAATCTTTCACCGATTGAGAACATTTGGCGCATAATTAAACGAAAAGTCCATCAAAGGAGACCCAAAACTCTCCAGCAGCTGGAAGCCTGTATTAAACCAGAGTGGGATCAAATTCCAATGGCAAAACTCAAGATACTTGTCTCCTCAATGGCCAGACGCCTCCACTTTGTGTTAAAAAGAAGAGCGGATGCTACACCATGGTAAACAGGCCCCTGTCCCAACTTTTTTGAGACCTGTAGCAGCCATCAAATTTGAAATTAGCGCATTTTCTGGATAAAATTGTAAAATTTCTCAGTTTCAACATTTGCTATGTTGTCTCTGTTCCATTGTGAATAAAATACTGGCTGGCGTGATTTGAAAGTCATTGCGTTTTGATTTTATTCACAATTTACACTTTGTCCCAACCATTTCGGTATGGGGGTTGTAAATCGTGCCAATAGTTTCTAAGATATGCGCCCGGACAGACAGATGGACAGACAGACCCGATTACAATACCCTCATTCCCCCTTCGGGGTTGGGGTAACAAACAAGATTCTGTAGTGGAAATCAATGCTTGGGCTCAGAAACACTTCTGGGAACCATTCTAAGTGACTTTATTTATGATTTTTTTTCTTTATATAGTAAAGAAACAAGATGCAAAAACCCTGCCATTTTTTCTGGGCCTAAGCTCAATTATGATGGCCTGAGACAAAGTGGAAAGCTATACTGTGGTCTGACCAATCAAAATCCAGATTTTCTTTGGAAATCAAGGATGCCACATCCTCTAGGCTCAGAAGGAGCAGGGAACATCTGGCTTTTTGTTAGCATGCAGTTCAAAAAGCCAGCATCTATGATAGTATGGAGGTGCACAAATGTGACAAAAGAGTCTGAAAAAGTATTGAGAAGCTCAATTCTACAAAAAAAATCAAGGGATAATGAGAAAACATTATACATTAAAAACTGCAGTAATTGGTCCCCTCAGTTCCAAAACACTTGCAGGGTTTTGTTAAAAGAAGAGATGATTCAACACATTGGTAAACATGGCCTTGCCTCCAATTTTTTTGAAACCTGTTGCTAGCATCAAATTCAAAATGAAAAGATATTTTTTAAAAACAAAATTTCTGTTTCAACATTTGATATTTTGCAGAATTTTCAATGTATTATAGAGTTTAAATGATTGGCCATTAATTGCTGTCTATTTTTTATTCACATTTTACACAACGTTCCAACTTTTCTGGAAACAAGGTTGTAGATGATATTTTTGTTCATGATGTCATTAAAGTATTTCTCATCACAAATATATCAACTCTGGAAACAGTCTGTTTTGATGAATAATTAAATCTCACATCACAGTCCACATTGCCAGGTAGAGGAAACAATGAGGGGAAAACTTTGACGAAAATGCAATTTAGTCCAATTTATAGGCTAAGAAATTAACTAGTTGGAAAAATAAGTAAAACTGCTGAAGGAGACGGAATTTTACCATTGGATGACAAAACACAGTTAATGACGGAGCAACAAAGGGTGTCAAGTGAAATCAAAAGTTTGAATGAAAAGTGGATTGAATGCATGCACGGAGAAAGAGAAGTCTGCACTTCCCTTTAATTTATGTGAGTTTTATAAATGTTGGGACACCAATGAAAGTACTCTTAGTGATAACTTCAATTGAAATAAAAGTAGTGGACCTCAATTAACTTAATATTTTTGGTCTCTAATCTCTTTTAGCTGAACTATCCATCAAATATGCCACAGTATTCCTGTTCAATGCAGATGAAAAGCAGAACGCCAAGAACCAGCTCTATATCACCTCATATGTATCAAACACTCATGTTCTTGTCACTGTCAACAATCCACCCTTCGAACAAGAACTGGTGATGGAGGGTGGAGAGTCTTCAACAGTGGACTTACCTTCTGACACAGAATTGAGAGGGACGGGAAAATATACCAAAACAGTCATAATACGTTCCAGCAGTTTCATTAGCATTGTTTCCTCCAATTGGAAGCCAAATTCAGTTGACACCTCACTGGTGTACCCAGAGACTATGTTGGGCCGAGAATATATTGTTCTCACTCCATCAGCCTCGGGGTACCCAAAAGAGATAGCTGTTTTTTGCCACGCAGGATTCTACTTTGGTGACAATTGAGTTGAAGTGCACTGTCACCCTGGAAGGTAAAACTTATAAGCCAAATGAAAAGCTTACTGTTCCTATTCAGTCATCTGAGGTCCTCTACCTGGAGTCCCCTGAAGACTGCACTGGGTCTAGAGTTGTGTCAGACAAGTCTGTGGGTGTCATCTCAGGGCATGCCTGTGCTTGGAAGAACTCCAAATGCCAGCATGTCTTTGAACAGCTGTTACCAGTAGATCAGTGGGGCACATCCTACATTGTCCTACCTCTGGAGTATCAGATCCTGACAGATTCTGTTTTTATCTTTGCCTCCACACCAACTAGGGTCACTTACACATTGAATGCCGAATCTCAGGCCATTGATCTCAGTGCTGGTCAGTGGATAGAGCTCGAAATGGTTAGGACTTATCCATTAGTCATGTATTCCACCGAGCCTATTCAAGTCCTCTACTTATGCAATGGTGGCAAATTTAGTGATGGTTCCCTATTTGACCCCTTTCTCATGAATATCATGCCAAGTGATAAGTTCTGTGAATCCTACACCTTGGAGGGTATGAAGAACTTTACTAACTATGCTCTTCTTGTGGCTAAGACGAACGACATTAAAAAAGTGCAATTTGATGACAAGCTTCCAAACGTGAAGTGGCTGACAGTTCCTGGGACGGAATACTCATGGGCTTTTTATGTCTATGGGAGAGGAAGAGAACACCATGCATTGAAGAGTCTTTCTGCCCCCATTGGGGTTTATAGTGTTGGCACAGTAGATAACAACAGTTATGGAGCTCCAGCAGCATGTGGCCGTGAGTAAAATAAAAAAACAAAAACAAAAAAATTTGATTTAATACTGTGTACGACTTCATTCACTTTAACATTAAAACAATTGAATTGTCATCTTTTTCAGTCCTGACCTGCATCCAAAATGGCCAGTACCATCCTCCGGGAGAGGCATTCTGGGAGGAAAACACTGGCTGCACTAAGATCTGCAAGTGCGATCCCTGCACAGGTCGTGTCACCTGTCAGAAATCTCAGTGCAAAGCTGAAGAAGAGTGTAAAGTCATAGAGGGCATCAGCAAATGCGTGGCAAAAACGACTGTACTTGAGAATCCACCAAAAGGTAACATACCGTAACTATCTAGCAAATCCTCCAGAAGTTCCATGAAAAGATTTTCTTCTGGTTATTATCAGAATTGTTCTCCAGAGAGAACATGACAAAAGCCATACAAATATCTCTGATGAAACACCTTAGTGGAGACTGCAAGCCCCACATTAACCAAGTGATTGCGTTAAGCTGAGCAGAGCAAAGGGACATGCGTGCGTGTCCTGGCACAGCTGGGAAGCAGATCCTATGAAAAGCCTAAGTTAAAGGATACGACTAATAACTACAAATATACAAATTTTACGGGAATTCTGAGTTCAGCAATCTAAATGTGGGTAAAATAATGCATTTAAGACGCCACATATTGATTTAAATAATCGAAATCTGCATTTTTCCGATCGTTTGTAACCATATGCATATTTTCTCGGCACTACTCAGCATTTGCCGTCAGTGATGTCACTCAAGCAAATCCCCAGTGTTTTATGTGGGAAATTTGTATAAGCCATTATCCTCACAGACAAACTGTCGATCACCTATATTGAGAATATTCCATACTCTGCCGCCGTTGGCTGCAATGGACCTTTCCGACCTGTCAATCACATGTAACAAAACAACCAATCAGATTGCCTTATCTTACTAAGGTCCAGCCTACCCCGCTAGCACCACCATATTGTCCCAAACTCAGTGCAGCCTTTATCAGTGGACTTCTGCATACTACAAGCCAGTAGTTATTCTGCTGAGAGCACGATTCCTTCGTGCCACCCAGCACCGGCCGTCACAACACTGGATATTATAAAACACGTAGCCAGATGGTGAAGGATTTTGTAATAGCATGAAGAATTCTGCTCAGAAACTTTAACGTGGACACAATATATTGATTTAAATAATCAAAATTTGCATTTTTCCGATTGTTTGTAACCGTTTGCATATTTTACCGGCACAACTGGGCATTTGCCGTCAGTGACGTCACTCAAGCAAATCCCCAGTGTTTTATGCGGGAAATTTGTATAATTTGAACAGGATTTGTCTAAATTGAATGCAAAAGCTAAACATTGCAAGAGTAAATCCAATCTGACTAAAAGGAATATGCAGCTTTAAAATCTCTGCAATCCAACTCTGACTTGGTAATAAAAAATGCGGACAAAGTTGGGGCTATCTGTGTAATGAGTCGGGAGAAATATGATCATAATATTAAAAGTCAACTAAATAGTGATGTTTTCTCTTCACCTTTACGTTACGACCCTACTGTCAGAATTAAATCTGAGATTGATGCATTTATTGCCCTTTCACTACAGAAAGGCTGGATTACTGAACATGAAAAACAGTTTTTAACGACTGATCATCCCATTTGTCCAGTGTTCTTTGGACTACTGAAAATTCATAAATCTGTCATAGACCCTCCTCTTAGACCAATTGTGTCTGGTAATGGTAGTCTTGTTGAACCCCTGTCTCAGTATATTGACTTTTTTATTAAAAAACTAGTCCCGGATTTGCCAGCTTTTTTCGGTGACACAATGGATATATTGAATGTTCTAAACAATCTTAAAGTTAACGGGAGTAGTATTCTGGCGAGCCTTGACGTACAGTCTCTCTATACTAATATTACGCATACAAAGGGTCTTCAAGCTTTAGCGCACTATCTTGAGAAGCATCCGGAAGGTATTCTTCCTCTGAATGAGTTTTATTGACTCCTACAGAGATGGCGCTTAAAATGAATTGTTTTCAATATGCAGGTTCCTTTTATATTCAGTCACAGGGCACCGTGATGGGCGCAGCTTTCGCACCAAATTATGCCAATCTGTTCATGGGTTACTGGGAAGAAAGGTTTATTTACAGTCCTAATACCAATCCATTCTTTTCTAAGATTAGTCTTTACGGCAGGTATATAGATGACATCTTTTTAATTTGGAATGGCTCTGAAGAGGAATTTGCTTAATTTATACACTATGTGAACAGTACAGATAGTTGTCTTACTTTCACAGAAGAACATAGCTTTACGAGCATATGCTTCTTGGATCTATCAATTTTTAAAAATAGTAAAAATATTATACAGATGACTATCTATCGTAAACCTTTGAGCTGCAACACATTACTACATGCGCACAGTAACCACTCAGAACAGCTTAAGCGCAACATCCCAGTAGGTCAATTTCTCAGACTGCGGCCTAATTGTAGCAGTCATGAAGAATTTCTGGCTAAGACTAAAGAGATGCAAGCAAGCTTTTTAGCAAGAGGGTACAGTAAACAGGTGGTTGATCGGGCAATAGATCGAGCCACAAATACAGATCGCTCCTCATTACTGATGAAAAGGCCTAAAAAGAAAGCTTCCCCACGCGTCTGCTTCTCCACTGAATACAGCCCCCACGGTGGTCAAGTTAAGAACATAATCCTGAAACACTGGCATGTTTTAAAAAGTGAGCCGTCTCTAATAGACATTGCCTCTGACCCACCACTTATTGCATTTAGAAGACCACGTAATATTAAAGATATAGTTGTACATAGTGCTATGCCCCGCACTGTAGCCCCTGACACCTGGCTACCTGGCGCACCTGCTGGTTTTTATAGCTGTGGCCACTGCGCACATTGCTCAAATTCACACAAATCCAGATTTTTCTATCATCCACTGAATGGTACCAAATATGAAATAAAAGAATTCATTAATTGCAACTCTACCCACATATTTACATGTTGAAATGCCCCTGTGGATTGATCTATGTGGGTCAGACCAAACGTGCACTTAAAATGAGGATAGGTGAACACAAAACGGCTATCAGAAATAAAAATTTTGAATACGCTATGGCGCGTCATTACAC
This sequence comes from Gymnothorax javanicus, assembly GCA_029692085.1. Lineage (NCBI taxonomy): Eukaryota > Metazoa > Chordata > Actinopteri > Anguilliformes > Muraenidae > Gymnothorax > Gymnothorax javanicus. The sequence continues at coordinate 36,212,852 of CM056193.1, read as the reverse complement.
AGAGGCCAACCATGGTTCAGCTTCTTCCTTAAAATTTATAGGAATAGAAAAAGTCAAGCCATCCCCAAGGGGAGGCAATATTATAAATAAATTACTGCGTAGGGAAGCCTATTGGATTTATACCCTTAATGCAGTTGCCCCCGGTGGTGTAAATGATGAACCAAGTCTGTCCTGTTTCCTCTAGGTCTATTTACTCTTGCTTCTGGTTCGATTACTGTGGTTTGGGTTGACATGAAAAAGTGTGGGAAATAATATTCAGAACATGTACTTTTCTTATTTTTTATTTTATATGTATATGTATATATTTAAAATGGCTGTCAATTACCCATGGTCCCATTATCTCTGTGTGGGAGGGTATTTAAACCTTATCAAGTTCTTTGTTCTTTGTTGACTCTGAGGAAGACATCTTGTCGAAACGTCAGTCACACCCTGTTCTCTGACAATAAAAATGTGCAGATAATAGTGCTCCGGTGTTTTGCTTTGGGTAGTCTTATTGAAATGCCCTGGTAATTGTTTCTTTTCTCATACTGTCCGCTACTGTTGAGCACCAACAGATCCTTATTTTTGAAACTTTGGTTGAGGCGCATTGGACTTTATTCTTGTGCTTTGGTACCGTTTGACGCCGTCTACGTGAGCAAAACATGCGTGCACACGGCCGCTACAGAAAACCCATTTTTTGCCCATCAACAGGAGTAGGAACTCTTCACTTCTGACTATGGGCACCTGCCTCTGTGTCATTTTTTGGCGCTTTATTTCCCTGTATCTGTATCATTATCCTCACAGACAAATTGTAGATAACCAATATTGAGAATATGCCAAACTGTGCCGCCGCTGGCTGCAATGGACCTTTCCAACCTGTCAATCACATGTAGCAAAACAACCATTCAGATTGCCTTATCTTTCTAAGGTCCAGCTTACCCCGATAGCACCGCCATCTTGTCCCACACTCAGAGCAATCTTTAGCTATTTGTAATAGGCCAGGTGTCAGACTTTTTCCGAAAATGGTTCTAAGATGCGCTTGGAAAACGTGTAGTACTGATGACAGATACCCTGCCCGGCTACAGGGAGCTAAATTAATCTGTTTTCCAAAACCAAAAAAGCAGTTGGAGAAGTGTTTGCAATGGATTAAGGCATGTGGAAGACCTCACATGCAGTGGAATTCTGCATGCTACGAACCAGTATTTTGGTAAAATAGGTGAAAGGTGATTGCTACCATAAATGTCTGACTTAAAAAAACTAGTCAAAGCAAAGCAAATATTCAACTTGCTTTTAGAATAAACCATTCTGTGTTCAGAGAAAACATGACAAATGCCTTAGAATAACCTCTGCCGAAACGCCTTTGAGAAAGTCATTGGTTCCCTTTCGGCAGATCATGGGTTCATCCCCGTGGATTTTTCTGTCTTTATGTTTCAGTACTGCAGTGCAGCTATGGAGGAAAATCCCATCCTCCTGGGAAACCCTTCTGGAAGGATTCTGCCTGCGCAGAGCTCTGCGAATGTGACCCTTCAACAGGTTTAGTTAGCTGCCAGAAATCAAAGTGCAAAGCTGAAGAAGAGTGTAAGGTCATAGAGGGCATCAGCAAATGTGTGGCAAAAACTACTCAACTTGTGAATCCACCAAAAGGTAAACTATGATTACTATCATTAATGCCTGAGTTAAAAAAAAAAAAAAAAAAAAAAATCAAAGCAAAGCAAATATTAGACTAGCTTTCAGAATTAGCCATTCTGTGTTCAGAGAAAACATGACAAATGCCTTGCAATAACCTCTGCCGAAACACTTTTGCAAAAGTCATGGGTTCCCTTTCGGCAGATCAAGGGCTCATCGCTGTGGATTTTTCTGTCTTTATGTTTCAGTACTGCAGTGCAGCTATGAGGGAAAATCCCATCCTCCTGGGAAACCCTTCTGGAAGGATTCTGCCTGCGCAGAGCTCTGCGAATGTGACCCTTCAACAGGTTTAGTTAGCTGCCAGAAATCTCAGTGCAAAGCTGAAGAAGAGTGTAAGGTCATAGAGGGCATCAGCAAATGTGTGGCAAAAACTACTCAACTTGTGAATCCACCTAAAGGTAAAATATGATTACTATCATTAATGCCTGAGTTAAAGAAAAAAATGAATGTAACCCTTCAACAGGTTTAGTTAGCTGCCAGAAATCAAAGTGCAATGCTGAGGAAGAGTGTAAAATCAATGAGGGTGTTAGTGAATGTGTGGCAAAGGCTACTTTGGCTGGAGGAATTTCACGTAAAGGTAACTCATAGAGCAGATGAACAGTCCTCTAAAACGTTTAAAGGAAAATGTTACATGCATGATGTTTTCATCAATTTTAAGAAATGATTCACGCAGTTTTATCTTGTCTTACTGCATCTGCAATTAATGGAGCCAATTACGTTATTACTCACAGAAAAACAAAAACCTACGCATATGCTCTTCCTGACTACATTTCTCCTCCTCGGATTCCTTTCCAATAAGGGATAATTTTTAAATTCAGACTTGAGCTGTTGCTTCTGCATTTATTTTTTGTATCTCTTAGGAAAGTACTTCATGATACTATTTCTTAGAGTGCCCAATTGTCAGGTGAGCTCAGGGACTCAGATGCACACAGATATGAAAAATAAACCAAATTTCACTCAATTCAGGGGTAGTCAGACAGGCAGGGGCAAAATGCAGAAGACAGGATTGCAGTACAAAATCTCTGGGTTGAGGCATAGTCGTAAAAAAGGTAGAGATCAAAAGCTTGGCGGGCACAATGCAGTACAAAATCTCAACCCTAAGTTGGAGTCGAAAAGCAGACTAACAGACAGGCAAAGCAGACATGAAGGGCAAATCCAAAAATCAGAAACTGGAGCAATCAGGGTCACATATAGGAGTCAAACACACTGAAAACAAGCCGTAGAAGATACACAGATACACAGAAGCAAATGGGATGATCTCACTCTGAAACAGGGATGGACAGGTGTGAGGAATGCATAAAGGGGTGGGCTAGTAAACAAGAAAATAATTAAATGATACAGAACAAAACAGTATGACAAAAAAATGGACGTAAGAATTAAACAGAAGCACGTGGAGGCAGGAATGAATAGGAAAACAAAACTGTCAGAGAAAACTGAAATGAAAACAAACAAAATACAAAATAAATGATCAGATACTGACCATGACCCAAACTAATCTGATAGGATTTGTTCTAAAGTAGTGCAGATATACAACCCCAATTCCAAAATAGTTGGGACGAAGTGTAAATTGTTAATAAAATCAAAATTCTATGACTTTCAGATCACATGAGCCAATATGTTATTTACAATAGAACATAGATAACATTTCAAATGTTAAAACTGAGACATTTTACATTTTCATCCACAAAATGAGCTTATTTCAAATTTTCTGGCTGCAACAGGTCTCAAAAAAGTTGGGCCAGAGGCAAAAAAAGGGCTGAAAAAGCAATTAATATATAAGAGAATCAGCTGAAAGAACATTTAGCAAGTAATTAAGTTAACTGGCATCAGGTGTGTAACATGATTGGCTATGAAAGGATATCTTAGAGAGGCCGAGTCTCTCAGAAGTAAAGATGGCCAGAGGCTCTCCAACCTGTGAAGGCTTGCTTAAAAAAAATTGTGGAATACTTTAAAAACAATGTTCCTCAAAGTCAAATTGCAAAGGCTTTGAAGGTCTCATCATCGACAGTGCATAACATCATCAAAAGATTCAGAGAAACTGGAAAAATCTCTGTGCGTAAGGGACAAGGCCGAAGACCTTTACAGGATGCCCGTGATCATCGGGCCCTCAGACGCCACTGCATCACTCACCGGCATGATTCTGTCATTGACATTACTAAATGGGCCCAGGAATACTTCAAGAAACCACTGTCTGTAAATACAGTCTGCCGTGCCATCCACAGATGCCTCGTAAAACTCTATCATGCAAAAAGGAAGCCATTGTTGAGCATGATCCAGAAGCGCCGCCGTGTTCTGTGGGCCAAGGCTCATTTAAAATAGACTGTAGCAAAATGGCAAAGTGTCCTGTGGTCAGACGAGTCCAAATTTGACATTCTTGTTGGAAATCATGGGCGTCGTGTCCTCCGGGCTAAAGAGGAGAAAGGCCACTCCTCCTGTTATCAGTGCTCAGTTCAAAAGCCAGCATCTCTGATGGTATGGGGATGCATTAGTGCATATGGTGTGGGACACTTGCATGTTTTAAAAAGCACCATGAATGCTGAAAGGTATATAAAGGCTTTAGAGTAAAATATGCTCCCCACCAGACGACATCTATTCCAGGGAAGGCCTTGTGTATTTCAGCAGGACAATGCAAAACCACATACTGCAGCTATTAAAACAGCATGGCTTCATAGTAGAAGAGTCCGTGTGCTGAACTGGCCTGCCTGCAGTCCTGATCAGTCCACAGATGCAGGCTTTTGAACTTTGCGCTGATAACAATCTGGATGGTCTTTTTCCTCTTTAGCCTGGAGGACACAATGTCAATTATTTCAAAAAACAATTGAAATGTGGACTCTACAGACCACAGCACACTTTTCCGCTTCGCGTCAGTCCATCTCAGATGAGCGCGGGCCCAGAGAAGCCGGCGGCATTTCTGGGTGTTGTTGATATATGGCTTCCACTTTGCATGGTAGAGTTTTAACCTGGACTTGTAGATATAGCGACAAACTATGTTAACTGACAATGGTTTTCCAAAATGTTCCTGCGCTTGCATGGTAATTACAGAATGATGTCGAAAGGTTTTTAATGGGTCTCCAGGGTAAAGTGTAGAAATAACCATAATAATGTAAAAACTAAGAAATAAACATATTCACCATGATTTTAATCTCATAAAATGTAGTATTTTGATAAAAATTTACATGCTTGCCATGGAAACGGCACTTTAATGACAAAATCTGAAAATATTTTGTGGCACTGATATTTCAATAACCCATGGTCAGATTTTACTCAAATTATATACTCATATACTCATATGAGAGGTTCATGATAGTTCTACGAAATGGCTTAGGATTTTTTTTTGTTTGGAACATTTATTAATATTTAATAAGCTCTGTTATGTAACCACACGAAACGTTGTTATCAAACTGTTGGACTATTTGCTCATGCAGTTGTTCACAAAGTGTTGAACCTCACCCCATCCTTGCTTGTGAACGACTGAGCCTTTTGGGGATGCTCCTTTTATACCTAATCATGACAATCACCTGTTTCCACTTAACCTGATCACCTGTGGAATGTTCCAAACAGGTGTTTTTGAGCATTCCTCAACTTTCCCAGTCTTTTGTTGCCCCTGTCCTAGCTTTTTTGGAACGTGTTGCAGGCATAAAATTCAAAATGAGTGAATATTCCATAAAACAAGTGTTGCCACTAAACCTGGCCATGTCCCCCCCAGGTCACGGAAATCGACTGGGGTTGGCGTATCAGACTGATACACATTGAAGCCAAAGATGAATGAAATTGGTCAAACCGTTCTTGAGATATCGCTTTCACAACAAACGGGACGTGATGGACGGACAGAGCTGAATACTAGGTCCCCCGTTCCGCTCGCTACCAAGGTGGTGGGGGACAAAAAAAAGTTCATCAGTTTGAACATTAAATATCTTGTCTTTGTAGTGTAATCAATTGAATATAGGTGGAAAAGGATTGGCAAATCATTGTATTCTGATTTCACGTTTTACACAACATCCCAACTTCATTGGAATTGTGGTTTGAATTTTATTATTATTATTAGTAGTAGTATTATTATTCATCCTAAAGTAAACTCAATTAACTTAACAGGATAAAAAAAAAATAGTACACAGATGAAAGGGGTGGAGTGTGTTACATATCAGGCTGCATGACTTATCAACATCAAATGGAATTCAATGATCACCCTTGCTGTACAGATACAGTCCAACTTGTTCAATGAAACAGTCAGATGTATTATGTTAGTCTTCCAAAGACAGAATAGAATATAGAAGGACAGAATAGGACCCCAGGTCTTGTAAATATCATCAGAACGACCTTCAATACTGCTCCTTTTTTTTCTTTTTTTTGTAAATAAAGGAAGGACATTAGGTCCCTCGGCTGAAAGTCAGGAGATGGAGGTTTTTGACCCTTCCAATGAGGTAAAATACGCCTATAGGCTACAAGAGAAGCACAAGCATATTTCTCTCCCTAGCTGGAAAATAAGAAAATTCTTTAGGAACACCAAAAATGGAGATTAAAGGGGTGGGAATCACAGGTCCACTGAGGGCTTTTGATATTGCATCATCGAAACAGGACCAGAATAAAGTCAGCTTCGGACAAGAGAAAAATGTGCGTGAATGTGAGTGTGTGTGTGTGTGTGTGTGTGTGTGTGTGTGATTAGCAAGTGAAATGGAGCATCTGTCAGACATATCACTTGTACTAGTTCGTCGAGTTTACCGTTGGAAAGATGTGTCTTGTGTAAAACCTTAAAGGGATAGTTCACTTTTTTTTGAAGTGGGGTTGCATGAGCTACAAATTGCCACTACTTACATTAGATGCAGTAGAAAGTTCTCTGATCTCCTCCAGGTAGCCGCACCAGGGCATAGTGCTGGGTGGAAATTTAGGCGATACACTGTTGTGAACGGAAACACAGAAACAGCGCATTTTCGCGGCCTAAAAGAGGTCCTACCTGAAAATAATACACCATTTCAATTGTACGCTATATTTAGAAAAATTACAGCACTTTAGCTGCTTGGAAAAAAAGCACAGTTGCTCTTGAACTAACCAACTGACGTATTCCTGCGCGAGGCGCATCGTAGTTCACTGCGCACAGTAGCGATCAGCTGTTTGGGTCAGACTCTGAGCGGTTTGCGGCAGAGACAGCATTTCAATGGCATAGAATCACGTCTCAAATTAAAAAAAAAAAAAAAAAAAAAAATCCCTACAATAACCAGCACAGCAGATACACAGTATGTGGCTGCGTAGACCCTATGCGATATCAATTTGTGCTGAAATGTTACATTAGACTTTTTCACAGGTGTTTCACTCTTTTACGTGATGCTTGGGTACAGCAGTGCTCTTCAGCGTGCACCGTTGAGATTTCCCTGAATGTAGCCAAACGAAATCCTCTTTGGAAAAATGAATACTGCAAACACGGAGTTGTTTTAGGGATACGGGTGGCGTATCAATATCCGTGTTGAGGAAACTAGCCACAGCTACAAGTCCAATGTTCCGCAGAGGAATGCGGTGGAAGCTGTAAGTGCACCAGGATACAGCTTTGCTTTCACGTCCAAGAAAGCGACACACATGGACCATTTTCGAAATATCTGCACAAGTTAAAAGGCCGTCCGACCTCGCAACCGCTGTTAAGCCGCTTGCACACTGGACGCGAAACGAGTTTTTCGCGCACAGATTACATTCAAAGTCAATGCGAAGACGTGAATACACGAGTTTGTGCAAGCAGCTTTACTGTGACCCAAACAGCTGATCGCTACAGCGCGCAGTGAACTATGATGCGCCTCGCGCAGGAATACGTCAGTTGGTTAGTTCAAGAGCAACTGTGTTTTTTTCCGAGCAGCTAAAGTGCTGTAACTTTTTTAAATATAGCGTACAATTGAAATGTTGTATTATTTTCAGGTAGGACCTCTTTTAGGCCGCGAAAATACGCTGTTTCTGTATTTCCGTTCACAGCAGTGTATTGCCTAAATTTCCACCCAGCACTATGCCCTGGTGTGGCTATCTGGAGGAGACCAGAGAGCTTTCTACTGCGTCTAATGTAAGTAGTGGCAATTTGTAGCTCATACAACCCCACTTCAAAAAAAGTGAACTATCCCTTTAAACTGTATCAGTGTCAGACTAGCACAAGGAGAAGCAGTGCTGACCCCCTCTAGAGCAAACTGCCACCACTCAGTCCAGCTCTTTTTCCCAGGTATTCCTACTTGCTAGAGGCAGTGATAGTGATATAATTAACCTCACCACTGCTGAAATGATTCCCTGGACTTTAGGGTAAATAGTATTGTGTCAATGAGAGAGTCAGGTGATTGATGGGGAAAAAAAGGAAAGTTATAGAGGGCAAAGTTTCTAACTTGAATATATCTCAATAAATGCAATTGTGGACCATCAAATTTAGTATTATGAATTTCAAAAGAAGCAAACTTTGTTGACAAAGAGACAAGACATTTTCCTTCCACAAAGAGAAAACAATAGCTAGAGCCTGAAATAAATGGCTGTTTCTGAAACGCATCAGTGAGGGGACAGGAGCAACCCCAAACTGATGTCTAAATTGCCTTCAAATCCTCACCGTTGATCAAACTAGACAGTCTGGTTGGCTGCAACCGCATGGGTGTAGCCCCCGAAAGCCTGCTTCTCCCCTTTTTTGCGCATTCTTCAGGCAATACTGTCGCCATGGCAACCAAAGTCGACAGATGTCATAAGTGAAGTATAACACATGTCCATGCCAAATATGAAAGTAATCGGTCAAAATTTCAGGCTGTACTGTGTCCACAAGGAGATATCTACATTTGGCCAATACTGTCGCCGTGGCAACCAAAATCAATAGGTGTCATCAGTGAAGTGTAGCACAAGTCCATACCAAACATGAAAATAATCGGTCAAAATTACAGCTGTAAAGCGTCCACAAGGATGTGTGTCTGTTTTAGCACAAATTTGAGCATTATTCTGCCAATACTGTCCCCATGGCAACCAAAATCGATAGGTGTTGTAAGCAGTGTTAGGCAGTAACGCATTACTGTAACGCCGTTACTTTTGACTGCAACTAATGCTCTAACGCATTACTTTTTAAATAAATAAACTCAGTTACCGTTACAACATAGTGCGCTTGTCCGTTACTCGGTAAATTAATTCATTTTTGCCATTATCCCCCTCATTGACTAGAGTATGTAATGTCGATTACCTCCAATGGGTGGCAATGTTGTAAAGAGACATCCTTGTCTGAAAGCTCCGCGAAAACTGGAAGTTGATTGATGACAATGGTAACCCCAAGTTTTGGCTTCAGGTGACGGTGTAAATTGAGGTAAGAAAAAAATCTTAGCATTTTTCATGTTCCAGACAGCCTAACGATTATATTTTTGTTGAATGGCAGAAACGTTTCAATAAAATGAATCGCTGTGGTACCCTGGAAAAAGTGCTTGACCGCTCGGTCGAGTTGCCCAGTCATGGTAAACTGAAGTTGATGCTGGCTTAGCATATCAACACACAGTCAAGATAAAAAATGTAATTCGCCAATTTCCTTGCTAGACTGCATTGTTCATGTTTTACCTTCAGATTGGCATATCTATAAAGCCATTTACTGTTTACATAATAATATAATGATGATAATAATGAGATCTTTAAATAATAAGATAAATAATAAGCTAGTACGCACAAAACATGCCTTTACGACAATAAGTCCTGATTAATTCTCTGTCGTTTTTCTTAATTAATGATACATTCACACTGAAAGTGCACCACACTATCAAGTGTTGGTTATTCTCCTCATTGAGCAAGACGACAACCATTCATAACGCGCAATTGGAGCGTTTCAATTAGGTTATGTTTATTCAAAATTGTGTAAAGGTGTTTCAAATCTTTTTGTTAGGTTTAATTTAAACAGTTGAAACAATCATAAAATGCAGGTTAGACCACTTGATATGCCAAAAAGATAGCGCGGAAGTTTGTGAGCAGTTTACCATTCGAAAAGCAAATACCTACATAAGAGTAAATTATTTTTCCGAACCAAATTCAGCTCATTATAGATCGCATCAAGAAAGAACACGTGTCTTTAATTGCCAATGGATGATTCTTATTGGATAACGTGTTACTAAAGGAAAATTATTGAGAGCAAGTTAGGACCAATAATTGTTGTAAAGGGATGTGCCGTGCAAACGCATTTTGAAGTTCTGGCTACGCCTCTGCTGTGCCTTGAGTAGTCATAGTTACAGCTATCTAGATGGGTAGCCAGCAATAAAAATTAAATTTTACTATGGTAAATACATGAGGCTGTAATTGAAGGGATGGATATTATGTAGCACAGTAAACATGAATTTCAGTCTTTTGTTTTTTTATGTAGGTTTGAATTGATGGGATGAATCTAGATAGCCATGTTGTATTTGCTTTAGTAACCTCTCTCTCTTATCTAAGTGCATCCTCTGTTCTGTTTATTTTATCAAATTACTTTTATTTTTAGGTTACTATTACATTATGTTGACTGTTGCACTTTTTACAGCATTTATATTTATGGGTGCGTATGTGTGTGTGTGGGTGTGTGTGCGTGTGTGTGTGTGTGTGTGTATATAAAGCACACGTTATCATCAGCTGAAAATGTTTTTTACAATAAATTGATTGATTTTATAAAATTTTTCAGCTGTTAATAATTTTTTTAATGAAAAAACTTAAACTTCAGTTGCACAAATGAAAAAATTCCATTAATGCCTAATGCTTGTTAGTTCAAGCCTAAAGTTACCCTAACTGGGCAAGTCAACCGGTTGATTGATTAGCATATCTGCCATCTTATCGGGTCATCTGGGGAAAAAAAAAACTAAATAGTTGCTAAATGTGGAGTCAGGAACACAATTTTACCAATAAAAATTTTTTTGAAAATGTATTTCGTAGTGTGCCTGTTAAAGGGTTAAAAAAAGTAACTAAAAAGTTACTTTTAACAGTAATGCATTACTTTTTGGTGTAAGTAATCAACAAAGTAATTGAGTTACTTTTTGAATGAAGTAACTAGTAACTGTAACTAGTAACTATTTTTCAGTAACTAGCACAACACTGGTCATAAGTAAAATGTAAGACATGTCCGTACCAAATATGAAAGTAATCGGTCAAAAATTGCTGCCTGTAATGCGTCCACAAGAAAATCTCTATGTTTTACGACTAATCTAAATATTAATCGGCCAATACTGTTGCCAGGGCAACCAAAATCGCTAGGTATCATAAGAAAAGAACAACACATGTCCATACCAAATATGAAAGTAATCGCTCAAAAATTGCAGCCTATACTGCGTTCACAAGGAAATCTATGTTTTACCACTAATTTGCATTTTATTAGGTCAATACTGTTGCGATGGCAACCAAGATCAATTGGTGTCATAAGTGAAGTACAACACATGTTCATACCAAATATGAAAGTAATTGGTCAAAAATTACAGCCTGTAGAGCGTCCACAAGGAAGTGTCTACGGATGCGGACACAGATGTGGTGGCGACACGTGAATCTACAGTCGCCGCCCGACTTTGTCTCGGGGCTACAATAATTCGGTTAGAAGTCTAATGGCAGGATATAAGTTTAAGGGGGTGCACATTAAAGCTGTAAATGAGACAGAACTGCATGAGCTAGCTTCCATCTGACACCAGTCTGTATTGGGGGGATTGTACCGAATGAAGATTTTTTGGATATTGGCGGACCAAATAATATGCCAAAAATTAGGAAGTGCAAGGCCAACATCTTCTTTAGCTCATTGTAGGATAAATTATTTTGCTGTTGGAGTCGTTCCTGCCCAGACAAAAGATGAAATGTTCCTATCAAAGTTTTTTTTTAAAAAGAATTAATGGAGAAATATTGATAAACATTGACAAAGGAATAAAAATCTTGGACCTACCCTCATTTTAATTGTGTGGATTCCTCACAAAAGGGACAGGGGGAGAGCATTCAAACATTTGAGGTCTGATTTGATCTGTTTCATCAGCTTTAAAATGCTATATTCATAATGTGAGGGGAGTTGGTGTGAGATACTAACGCCTAAATAGCGAAAGCTGAAAGAGGCTAGGTGAGAAGGCAAAATTAGGGTTGGGATTCGTTTTGCGGCATTATTGAGCGGGAAGCATTTGCTCTCACTAATGTTCAGCTTATACCAGAAAAGGAACCAAATATTTGCAATATTTCATGGACCTTATTGATGCAGGCAGTAGGGTTCGATACATAGAGCAGAAGGTCATCAGCACAGAACTTGACCATATGCTCAGTTCCATCTCTACAAATACCAGTGAAAAGTGGTGAGCTCTTTAGGGCAATTAACAGATTGAAGTTTTGTCAGATGGGGCTTCTAAATTGTAAAGACTAGCATATTACTGGGCAAAAGCATTATTTTCTGTCCTCTGGGTCTGTACCTAGAGTGCAAGGGGTTTTATGAATGAGTAATGAATCGAGATGTAGCTTGACATCTCAGTTAAACTGCCAACGGATGACTGGTTCTTTTGCTGTTTGTAATAAGTGCTCCTTGTGCGCCTTAACCCTATTTATCCTGCCGGTTGCCGATTAATAGAAAACCCACATTCATTTCCCCGCATGCCGGTGGTCAATATACTGTTCCCTGGTAGCTATTTCCCTGTATGCCGGTGCTTGATAAGCATTAGCCCAGAGGCAGGACTAGGGTTAAAAGCAGCTGCGCTTGTTGTCGAGATAATATCAAATTTGGTTCGGAGCGTTAGTTTCTCTGTCCGTAGGATGGAGTTAGGAGACAGTGAGTACTGTCTATCAATTTGCTGTATCACTTCCAGTAACTCTGGTTGTCTTTACTTTCCTTGATTACTTAAGCCATCCTGACACTTGCACAAATTTTGGTCCCGTAATGCCCCGCAATATGGCGTGCCAAGGCATGGCACAGTTTGCGCCATATCGTGCCACCTGTCATGCATAAGATAAGAACTGTTCACGAAATGCGTGAACCATGTTTGCGCCTAGGTTAAGCACGGTGCACACATAGTTTATCTCAGTGGCATGCATTGTAACTCATTGTCATGCAGTTCACTTAGAAATAAGCTATGTTCACTCCTTGTCACTCATTGAAACGATAAGGTTGTGTATGACTGAAGTCGTTGTGCCAACTCTATAGTCACAACTTGGTGTGACAATGCGCAAACTGTGTGCAAACTTCTGGTGACCATCAGCTAAAATGTGGACCACTTGGCCAATTGGCATGCCAAGGGCAAGCACTGGCCTGCCTTCTCGCACAATCATCACGCCTAGTTTGCTCAGAGATCATAAACTGTTCACGCAAGTGGCATGAAAATTAGCTCGTGACACCCAGGAAAATTTTTTTTAACATTTTGAAATTCCCAACAAGGCCTGGCATGCACTGTTTCACCTACCCCCTACCCCCCACTCACAGTGAAGAGTACTTCCCGCATTGGCACGCCAAATTGTGTGCCATGGCATAAACTATTTGTTATGCAAGTGTCAGGGTGGCTTTACCTAGGCACTGTGGAAAACAATCTCACCATGTATTACTGCTTTAAGAATTTCTCATAAAAGGGGGGGGGGGGGTAGCCTGGGGGGATAGCCTCAGATTTATTAGTTTCAGTAAAGAAGGAAATCTCAGAAATAAATTTGAAAAATGTATTTGAAGATAATAACCCCATGCTTAGTCACCAATTTGAGTGCTTTTCACCTTTAGGAATTACTTCTAAATCTAGCGGAAGGGAGACATGATCCGAAATGACTATTGTGGAATATTCACTTAGTTTCATTGACATAAATAATGTTTTATTTAAAAAATAATAAGAATAATCAATACAGGGGTGTGTCTGATGACCCTGAGAACAGAATAAAAAACTCTTTTTTGTTGGGTAGCAGAAACACCAGGCATCCACACAGCCAATTTGATCCATAAGTGTAATAAGAGCACTAGCCATGTTTGACAGGGTAAATTTTTTGGATTAGATTTTTCAAGGTTAGGGTCAACTAGTAAATTAAGGTCTCCCCCAAAGATAAGGTGCTGTGAGTTCAGGCTCGAATTAGTGAGAATAAGGCCATCATAAAACTAAGACAGTTACAGTTGGGGGCATAGACACAAGTCAGAATGACAAGGGTTGGGAACAACATGCCCACAACTATAGTAAGTTTGCGCATGAGAATATTTTCCTGGAGGGATTGGGATTACTTTGATCAATATAGGGGTTTTTATTGGATAATCTTTGGCATGCTTTCTGCTGAACTGTGAAAAAACTTCGCGATTTGTTTCTTTTGTGTTTCAGAAAAATATCACCTCACTTACATGAAGGTCATCACGTTCAATTCAAATGAAAAGGAGGAAGAGAAAAACTTGCTTTACATTACCTCCTATCTACCACGTACATATGTTGTTGTCACTGTCAGCAAGTCTCAATTCAAACTGGAGCTGTCTCTGCAGAGTGCAAAGTCTGTAACTGTGGAGATACCTCCTGACACTGAACAGAGAGGCACTGGAAAATATTCAAGAACAGTCATGACACGTTCCAGCAGCTTTGTCTCTATCGTGTCATCACATCAGTGGAAGAATACAGTTCACACATCAGTGGTGTACCCAGTGACTAAATTTGGCCAAGAATATTATTTCATCACACCATCAGCCACAGGGTACCCAAAAGAGTTAGCCATTTTGTCCACGCAGGACTCTACTTCGGTGGAAATAGAGTTGAAGTGTACTGTCACCTACGAAGGTAAAATTTACAAGCCAAGTGAAAAGCTTACCGCTCACATGAATGCATCTGAAGTCCTCAGTTTGGAGTCCAATGAAGACTGCACTGGGTCAAGAGCTGTGTCCACCAAGAATGTAGGCGTTGTCTCTGGGCATGCTTGTGCTTCGGAGAACTCCAAATGCCAGGAAGCCTTTCAACAGCTTTTACCTTTAGATCAATGGGGCATATTCTTCGTCATCCCACCTCTAGATTATCAGGACTTGCAGGACTCTGTTTTTGTATTTGCCTCACAGCCCACCCGTTTCACCTTCCAGTTTGGTCCTAAAACACAGATTGTTGTCCTTAAGGAAGGTCAATGGAAAGAAATTCCAATGGGTAAGAATCCACCATTAATAATCTCTTCCAACCAGCCAATTCAAGTTCTCTACTACTGCAATGGTGGGAAATCTAGTAATGGCACCATATTTGACCCCTTTATCATGAACATTGTGCCAAGTGATAAATTCTGTGAATCTTACACTTTGGAGGGGGTGGAGGGTTTTAGTAACTATGCGCTTATTGTTGCCAAGACCAAGGACATTAATAAAGTACAATTTGATGATGAGCATCCATCGCTCAATTGGCAAGAAGTTCATGAGACTGAATTATCTTGGGTTCAGTACCCCTACAGTAAAGGAAGAGGTCACCACACAGTGAAGAGTCCCGGTGCCCCCTTTGGGGTTTATAGTCTCGGCACAATGGATCAGAACAGCTATGGAGCTCCTGCACCTTGCGGAGGTGAATATATAAGGTTTTGTTGCCACTATATAGTGGATGATTTTATTGACTGCATTTATTTGTTGAGAAAATCTATTCAATCCATTCAATTACCTTCTCTTTTCAGTTCTCATCTGCACCCACAATGGCCAGTACTATCCTCCTGAAACATCATTCTGGGAGGAAGACTCTGGCTGCACAAAGATCTGCAAGTGCAGCCCTTCCACAGGTTTTGTCTCCTGCCAGAAATCTCAGTGCAGAGCTGAAGAAGAGTGCAGAGTCATTGAGGGCTTAAGCAATTGTGTTGCAAAAACCACTCCTGTGCCTGTCAAACCACCAAAAGGTAAATATAATCCTTGCAATAGATACTTGCTTGAAACTCCCAAGAGAAATCTCATACTTAAGCATACTTGAGCATACTCATACTTATTTTTCTGTGCAATTTTTTGCCTTAAGAGTGAACAAAAGAAGAGTCCAATGCAGAACAAAGCTCAAAAATTACACATCAGCTTGGATTTGTTTTCAAAAAGAATACAGTAAAATCAATTTTCTGTTAATGGTTAATTTTACGGTCGGATGAAGAGGGAGATCGACAGGAAAATCGGTGCAGCATCTGCCGTAAAGCAGGCGTTGTACAGAGGCCTTTCAAAAATTAAAAGGGTGACCTCTATACTTCATTATGCAACAAACCTTAGCCCTGTCAATCAACCGCGCACGCCACCAGGTGGTGCTGAAATACGCCAAATTTTACATTTTGCCATGTTCGGTGCCACCTGTTGGTGTGCGCATATACTATCTCAAATTTTTCTCACCTCTAATAGATAGTCTAACTACATACCAGTGTGGTGCAGCTGTAAAAGTTCTGGGGCACTGATCGCGCACAGAGTATAAGGGGTGCAAACTAGTGACGAAAACGGATTGCGGCCATATTGGAGCGCCTCCTGTATGTTGTGCGAAGAAGATCCCAGGCCGAAAATCGCTCTTTCCACTGACCATCCCCCCATAATTCAATTTTCCAACTTTTACTTTGGGATAAAGTTTGCGCAGTGAATAAGAGCAACCCAAAAATCAAATTTTGGTAATTTGGCATTTTAGGCCCTATTTTGGCTTGCACTTGATTGACCCCTAAAACCCAAACTGGTGCAGGTAGGGCCAAAAAATTTGGGGAATTTTCTAGTTAGGGTAGGGACATAAAACCACCAAAGTTTCAACAAAATTGAAGAAGGTGACTATCACCACCTGGCTGAACCTTACAGACAGTGGCTCTTAAATAGCATTAGGTTGCTAGCAGGATGGCTATATAATCTGAAGAGTAATGTAACACGCGACCGCGACACATCGGTGTTGCGCTTCTCAGGTCAAACTGTCTGCTTGCTCTTCAGTTAACTTTGAAGGAGGTCGTGTGAGTGTGATCGCGTTGAAAGTGACCGATCAGAGTTGTCAAAATGGTTTAGGAATCGCAGGAGCAATATAATTGGCTGGATGCTAATGAGGAACGTTGTCTGTGTGGAACTCGGTTGCAAAAATAAAAAATTCACGGACATGGCTCATTGGACTAGTTCAGATGGCGGGCCCCCCGCCTTATGGCGGCTGCGGGAGTATACTTTACGGCCCAGGGCCTAGCCCTCCCTCAAACCAATACCTCGAGGAATCGTTGTCCTTGCCCTTCCATATCTAAAAGTTGATCTGAGTTATGTCACAAGCATCTTTATTTTGCCACAGGCATTAGTTTCTGACCAAGCACAATGCACAGTGGCTTTATAAATATTCAGACCCTTCACCTTTTGCACACTTTATGAGGGGCTAAGCCCCTAGATGCGTGGGCACCTTGAGTAGCGTATGTATTCTTCATTATTTATTTATTTATTTTTATTATTTGTGTCTCCATGACCTTCCCGATAGCACCACCATCAGGTCAAAGTTGCACGTAGATTTCTTGTCATAACTTCTGAATCTTGAGTGAGAAACTCAAAAACTATATATCATTAGAATCTTCAGGACAATCGGAGTTAAACTCACCCAATTGTTTTATCAAAACTTTTTTAACTACTCATACAATTATTAGCCAATCAGCACCAAATAAGGCTCAAATCATCTCAGACCCTCCCTGAAACTGGGGACATTAGAACTCACATATATCGGACTCGCATAAACCGGAAAGTCCTGTATAGCGGACGGCTCGTCTGGTCCTGGTCTCTTTTTATTGTTTTTCCTGTAAAATACCTTGCATATAATGGACACTGTCTATCGGACAATTGCCCATAGCGGATAAAAATCGCAGGTCCCAGCCTAATGCATTTCTATTATAACAGCCTCGCACATACATATTGGACACCATTGACAATTTTCCTTGTCTATGTTTGAAAACAATTATGAGAAAGTTGTACAGCAGGAAGTTGTACAATTTTTGTTCATTTCTCATAGGGTGTTCTTGTAGTTCCATGTATGTTTCTTTTAAGAGGATCCTGTTTCTAAGGAAGGATCGGACCAACTTTCAGGCTACATAACGAAAATTGTCAGATATTCACTGACGAGTTTTACATGTCGAATGGATGGCCGACAATTTCCGTTGTGTACTTTCGAGGCCGACCGACCCAGTGTGGTCTATGGCCATCGGTGCCACCAGAGCTGTGCCGACTGTGGCCAAAGTACAATGATGAGGAAATCTGTACTGCTAGAAGCGGTTTCTAAAATACAGGTTTTTTTAATTCTGGAACAGTCCCAACATGGTAAATGATAGGTATGTCAAAGTTGCAATAGAACAGAGGGCATCTGACATGCTTTGGCAGGATTGGAAAACTGAAGTATTTAACAACTGTATTTATATAAACTATAGAATATTTAAGCACACGGTTCAGCTTGAAAGTAATATTCGCAACCTAGAAGACGCCACATGGTGCAATCTATCAAAATTCTGATACGGTGCTAGATGAATTCCAATGGTTAGAGGTAGATACCATGGCATTGATTATGCCAGTCATTTGTGTACACTTTGTAACAAAGGGAAACTTGTTGATGAGTTTCATTATTTATTCAAATGTGCCAGAAGGAATAAATACCTACCTGCATATTTTAGGTCTAAGCCTAACATACAAAAATGGACATGCTATACAATTCCAAGGACATTCTGTCTCAGCATAATCTTATTAAATTTATTAAAGAGATTGTGCTGACATTTAAACATTTGTAATATACATTTTAGACATCATTGCTCGTACTCATCATTGGGTGCTTCAATGTGGTGAGTGGTGTGCCATTTCGATTTAAATTTATTATACATATGTAACCGCTAGGACTCAAGGACCTTGCCTCGTTGACTCCCTTTCGTGCTCTGCAGTAGGGTTATAGGTCAATGGGTCAGTTTCAGCGCGTGATTAGGAATACACCTGTGAGTTTTTCTTCCCTGTTTGGTTGGCGTCCTGGTCATTGCGAGAACGAGAGTACGTTGTGCTGTGCCGTCCATGCGGCTTTTCTGGTGTGCATTGTATAAGATTCACCCTGTAAAAAGGATTGCCACAACTACGGCGTCAGGCCACTGTTTTTCCCTCCTGTGTTTTGTGGTAGGCTTTCCTCTGATGCACTGGTGATTGTATTGTGTGTTGACAGTTTAGGCGCATTAAAATTAAGGATACTTTCTTAATTTTTTTTTTACATGGTGCTAACACTGCTTGCTTGGACTTTAGCAGCAGTGAGAACAATTCTAGTCTCTTTAAATTCAGCACCAACCCTGCATGCTTGGACTTGAGCAGTAGTGATAATTTTAGTCTCTTCAGATTTCTCTCTAGTTTTAACGCTGCTAGCTATGACTTAAGCAGTAGTGATAAATATTGTAGTCTTTTTAAATTTCCTTCTTGTGCTAATGTGGTTCACCCTACATGTACTAAGCAGTGTTAGCAGTTGTAGTTTCTTTCAATTCTTCTATGGTGTCAGTGTTGTTCATAACCAGTAATCATGTGGTGTAATAAGTGTTGACTTTGTGAAGCATTGTGATACTTATCTTGTATTGTATGGTGTGCGAGTATTATAAGCTGGCCAAACTTGTGAATTTTATATTTTATCTGCATCATGTGTGAGGTGGAGTAGGCTGGTCAACATCCACTCTCAATACCCTTGTTGTGTCCTCTGGCTCGGGGACTCCGTATGAGTGCTTGTTATTTATTGGGGTGGTGGTCTGTTTTATATATTTTATATATATATATATATATATATATATATATTTTAAATTGTTTTTGTTTTCCCCTCCTGGACTGGGTGTCAGCCTACTTGGTGCAGTATTTAATTGGGTAGGTCCCTCTCTACCTTGTGTCTCATTGGCCCCTTATGATGTGGTGATTAGGCTTAACATTTTTAGCAACATCTGTGTTGCCATAGCTTATAGTGCTGTGTCACTGGTGATCCAAGTTGGTCCTGGTATTAGCCGATTGAGAGGTTTAGCAGTACCTGATTGAATCACGTGTCGTGTAATTTTTTGGAGTGTCTTCAATCTCTTTTCGTCCTACCCCTTGTCTTTACCTGGGTCCTTGTTGCCCCGTTAGGTAGTGCTGCAGCCATTCTGTAGACCAGCTGACACTATTCCAGGGGGGTTCAAATTGTAATCTGTAATCTCCTATTTCTTAATTATGTAGTTGGAACAATTTTATGTTTTGCTTTATTGTTTTCTTGAGTTTTCTTTGTTCATATTGATATTTGGATGTGTCCCGGCTAGCAGTAACTTACCTTGGGTATTTGTATTAAGTCTAGAAATATTCTAAAATTCTTCTGCTATTATCCCAGGCTGAGTCTTTGGTGAGCCTATCAAATAAGTGGGTGCTAATTGTACAACAGCAGTGTTATTTTACTCCTACTATTGAACCGTCTGTATCGATTTTATCCTTTACCATTAATGATTGCGCCTAATGAAATTGTGAAATTCTTTGTATCTAAACCTTTTTCATTCATTTGAAGTGCTTAGATCTATTCCATGCGCATAATAACATGGAACGACAACAATCTTATCCTCTACATCAGCGCTTTTTAAACCTCTACCGGAGTACCACTTTTCCTGTATGTTTTAGAGCTCTGCCTGCTCCAGCACAGGTGAGTCAAATGATCAGCTCGTTACCCGCGAAGATGCTTGATAATGGGCGAATCATTAGAATCATCCTTGCTAGCGGGGAGAGATCTAAAACATGCGGGAGAGGTCGTAGTCCACGAGAGGTTTGAGAAGCACTGATTGACATCATCTGTGATTGTTGATGGCAACGCCAAAAATTATACTAGAAATTATATCAATCACCTGAATATTGCCATGGAAGGCCCTTCTCAAAACTTCAAGATAATTATCGTTCCCCAGCTCAAAGCTTCTTAATATGGCTTCTACACTCGGTATTGTAAGGCCAAGTATCCGTAACCACACACTCTGAAGTAACTTTCAGCAGCTCTGCGAGTCTGGAAGCAGATCAGCCACCAAACTATCCCACTGAGTATCAGAAATTGGGCATGACTGCGACATCGTTTGTGCGTGTGTTCCGGCTGTTGTGTAGCAAATGGGATAACGTTAATCAACTTTCTCCATTCGCAAACGGGGCCATGCTGTAATCACGAATATATCTAATCTGCTGCCATGCTGTGAATAATCCAATGTGAACATTAGAATATTACTCAGGAACGGAGGAAGACATTAGATATATCATTGACCTTGGCAAAATAAACATGACAGTTACTGTACTTACTCTCTTAAAATCTGACCCCAATTAGAATTCGAATTTATAATTAAATGTAAACAGGCGCGGTTGGTTACATCTCAGACTCTCCCGTGAAAGCTTCCGTTACTCCATATCTGCCCCCGGGTATTAGCATTATGGCTAAATCTTAGGTCCTTCGTAGTCTCAGAGGATGGAAGTCAATCACCGCAGCACTAGCATCTTGGCATAAATACTGCGAACCCAGATCAATGTACGCCCATGGGTTCATTCAGGCAAATTTGACAGGAACCGGCTTTATGGCCCCTGGGTCCCCTTAAATGCCAAACTCCAAGAACCGATGCTACATAGACCCTGTATATAAGTACAGCATGATCATCTATCCAACTTGAGAAAATCAATCCCTGTGCCAGGCCACTAGTTGGTCCCTGGCCGGGATTATCCCCCTAAGTATTGGTCGTAACGTGGCTGAAAAGAATGTTAAAATGATTAGATTCATGGAAACCATACAAGTCACAAGGAATAACAACAATTTCATTTGCCAGGGAGGTAGAAGCTTAAATCAACAAACTAAACACAAGTTACAGTAAATTTAGACAAAGAGAGTAAAAAAAGTCAGACCTGGCGAAAAGCTACACACGGAAACAGACGTGCGGGAAGTTGTTTGCAATAATCTTCCCCGTTGAGTTTGCGTGCTTTCCTTTTATGCCAAATTGCGAGTTTGATCCAAGCGGCAATGCCATAAATTAACCTGGACGGGTGGCCAAATCTGGAATTTGGAACCCACCATTTGGAGGATGTAATAAAGCAATTAATGGGAGGAGAGGAAACCCAAACAATACTGAGAGAGGTAACTCTTTTAGGGACAGTTTTTTACTGAGTTGTTAAAACTAGGTTTTCTTAAAGGAGACATATTATGCCGATCCATTCTTTTTGACATTCTGAGAATGCCATAAGCTTCCACGTCCATGACGAATGTCGACAAAGTTGTCAAAAATGACACATAGTGGTTCTGCTGTAATTCTCAAATGAGAATTCACGTGATTTCCTGCCTCTCCGAACGCCTGGTAACGAGATTTTCGCGAGATCTGTCGAAATTCTTTCGTCATGATTTTAAGCCAATCAGGAGAATGTATAAAACCTGTGATGAATCAGGAAGAATCCACTCTAAACACGCGCACGACGCCCGCCCCCAACCCACCGAGAAGCACACGAGAAGCAGACCGAGTCCGCATCTCTACCCAGACAGCTGTGATCAAGACCTCCATAGGCACACAGTTTACACCATCAGGATGCACCAGCAGATCCATAGCAACCCAGTTGGCTTATGGAACGTTGAAACAAAATGTGCAAAGTAAAGGTATGCCTGGAAAAGTCTAACTTACTCACAGGTGTCTATTTGCTATATCCAAAATCGTTGTTGGCTACTACACTTGATCAGAGGTGTATAGTAACGAAGTACTTGTAGTACTTAAGTAGTTTTTTTGAGGATTTGTACTTTACTTGAGTTTTTTTTTTTTACCGGGATTTTTACTTTTACTCTACTACATTTAAAAGATAAAAAGTATACTTTCACTTTGTTACTGTGACACTAACCACTTTGTTTCTCGTTACAAATTAAAATATGAATGTAATTCATCATTTAAGGATTATCTGGATTTGACGTGTTCCAGAAGAACAGCAGTGCTCGGCAGGGTATCTTTATGCAGATGTGTCCGCCAGTGGACATGGAGCTGCAAATTCATGTGCGCAGTTACAATATTCTAGCACTAGATGGCACACCGGAATCAGTTATTGCATATTCACAAGCTAGCTGAGCTGGAAACAGTTGAGAATATGGATGAGTTCACTTCAATCCCTGTTTTTCAGGAGTTGCCTGAATAAAACTCCTCAGGGGGGTGTGCATGATACTTCCGTTTTTTACTGTGGGCGAATGAATAATGCAGCTTTCAGAACGTTGTTGTAGCAGGATCACGCAAATAATTCCAGGATAACCGTTTTTTTTTTTTCATTGGTTGTTGCCCTAAATCTTACCCAGATACGATAGTGCTATTATCTGATTGGCTATTGAGTAGCCCCTTTCCTTTTTTTGATTGGCTGGCAGGTGGCAAGCTGCCACCGAGAAATACAGGGGAGACGTGTTTGATTCCTACCGTTTTCCACAGTTTTACCGGTGTTGCTGCGCATATAGGCTTAGTGTTGGAAATTGTTTTCGTTTTAATTTTTTTGTGTGAGAAATACTGCGTGTGGCTTAAATGCGTGACATCCGACGGAAATGAGTGACAATCACGTTCGTTGCATGAGACTTGAGAGCCCTAGTGTAGAGTATACTGTGTATAGTAAAAGAGCACGTGGAGCCGGGTGGGGGCGGGCCTTGGAAACCTAGGTCTGCCCCTTCTGCCTCTGGTTCCGCCCCTGGAAGGCTCCGCTAAACCGACCAATCATGGCAGAGTGTAGTCCAAAAGCGACCGTTTTAACCCTTTGAACCCTAAAGGCCTGTTTAGTGGCACATAGAGAAAATGTGATAACTTGAAATGCTGGAGGACAGGCCTCCAAACATGGGACTTTGATTACATGACTTTTTGTTGCCATGTGACCTTGTTTATGATTATGTGGTTTCCCCATCACATTAAGTTGTGTTTGGCATTAGTGGGGCTAATGCTCGCAACCCCTTTATGTAATACAGGGTTCAAAGGGTTAAGTGGCTGCAAGGCTGTTAAAATGGGTATTTTTCTGGAAGCAGCTCCGAGAAAGGTAGGGAGTTTTTCGAACTGAAAGTCGTGCTAAACTACTCAGTAGGTGTTCAGAACTGACAAAATGGGAACATTAGCATAGTGAAAATGGCAAAATATGTCTCCTTTAAAATACTTTTGATATGAATGCTTCTCATTCAACTCCTTGAATTTCGCTGATGAGATACATATCAAACATGATGGCATAGGGTACTATTATAATGTAGTTGTCATGAAATTCCTTCCCAAAAACCATTTCAAATGTAATTTATATCATTACTACCCCAGATATAATACAGTAATTCAATGATTATATGTGTGCTGTTTCTGCAGTGCAATAGTGTTTTTGGATTATCAAAACAGAGATTGAGAGGTTTGACATAGGAAATGTCCCAGTGAGGGGAAAAAGGGTGCAGTGACAGGATATCCAGATGGGGTCACCGTGGTACTAGCCGGGAGAGAGCACAGATCACACCTGGCCATGAGGAAATTCCTTCCTGTAATTTAGCCAGGGTGGGCTACCCTTCCCGCCTTTGATGTCCCCAGACACACATACATCCACCCTTCAGCTTCCAGTCCCATGCCCCCTCATCTTCGCGGTGTAAAACTTTTCAGACATGCCTGGTGGCAGATGGTTCCAGGCAGCTATCAAGGAAGTTTGATCCCTTTATGTCTTTATTACCCTAATGGGTGTCCGAGAACACAGGGCGAGTATCGCTTCCCATTGCAGCTCGTCCTGGTCGTATGTTCATGTTATCTCCTGGCTTCCCCCTTACAAATTTAATGTTTCTTTGAATTATGTTGCAGCACCTCATTTAAAGGTTTAAAGGGAATATTTTGAATGAAAGACGATGAGAGTAAACAATAAAGACATTTTTTTTCAAATCTTGCTTTGCTTATTTTTACTAAAGAGTGCCAATAATTATGGAGGGCACTATAGCTAACATTTCAAAAGTCAGCCATATGAAATGATGATGTCATTGCAATGTTGGTCTAGTTCTACAGAACTGGTGAAACATTTGGGCAACTGTTGGCTAAAGCTTTTTAACAGTTTTTCAAGTCCCTCTGTTATAACGTTATGTTTCAGGTTTCAGATAGGCTCAAAATATGTTATACACGTAGCCAACTGGCATAATCACAAAAAGGAGATAATGGCCTCATGGTTATGCTTTCTTCTACTTTCAGAAATGAAATACACATGGTAAAATTGGTTTTGTCGTGTAAATGATATTATGCTTGTTCATGGGCACATAAACCTTTTTTTTGTATCAACATTTCTGCGAAGAGATGAAAATAAAGTGAGATTGGTTGAGCTGATATTTGAGAGCATGGTATGACTCGTCATTTATACGCATAGCGTACCTTCTATAACGCCATGACTTGAGTGGATTATATCTCGTTTAGGGAAAAAATGGCCAACACGATTGTCTGATGTTCATATAACATGCAGTTTCATCAGTCAATCTAATACAAGCAGTGACATTGGGTGGGTGTGAGGGCTATGATATTTGTGTATTTGAATATTAATAGATCCAATATTTCTCAGTGAGGCAGTGAAAGCAGATGAGCTTCCAACCACTTTTCACAGTTTTTTTACTTCTCATGTGGGAAAACTATGTTTAACAAAAAATTAATTCGCCTTAAAACGTTTTGGGACGGGAATGAAAATAAGCCATGTCAGCCGCCTGGTTTTGCGCGATATTTTGGATCCTCATGACATCTCTATCCACATAGGTGATTTTTGCTCTCACGGCATCTAGAATGTTAATCTTCCATATGGGAAGTATTTTGTTCCTTTAGAGCAGGATGTTTCAGGTTACTGGCTTGACTTCTACAATTTTAGTTATTGAGCCCCGTTGAAAATGAAGTTGATTTTTACCCCTTACCACTCTGGTAACATTTTCTTAAAATGCCTATAAAGGACGTACTCAAGGTAAATTGAAATCTGTTCTTGTTTTTAACTTCCCTGATGGGCCCGTATTCGGGCCGTCGGAGTGTTAAGGGGTTAAGCTGAATTTCAAACAGATAATATTTTGCATTGCACATTCATTCTGATTGAATACATCTACCTATTAAAACATAACATAACATAACATGAATGGCGAGAACAGGCCGTTCAGCCAAACTAGGCTCGCCAGTTTCTTTATGCTATCGTGAATATATCACTTCAGATACTCAATGGCTCAATGGTATCTAGCTTTAAGTCAAGCCTGCTCTTGAAAACTCCCAAGGTCTCTGCCTCAACAATATGGTCAGGCAAGCTGTTCCACACCGAAATTACTCTTTGGGTGAAGAAATATTTCCGAATATCAGTGCTAAATTTACCTTTGGTCAGCTTCCATTTGTGACCCCGAGTTCTACTAACAACACTTGGTTGAAGGAATCCTACATAATTCACTTTGTTAATCCCTTTAACATATTTAAAGACCTCAACCAGATCACCCCTTAGTCTCCTTTTCCTAAGACTAAAGAGATTAAGGATCTTCAGCCTTTTCTCATAGCTTTATCTTTAATACCCAGAATTAGCTTCGTGGCTCCTCTCTACTACCTGTTTGTGCTGAAGCTTGTGTTGGTGCCAAAATAATTGTGTTCTTTTGTTAATCAAGTGGGTGGCTAGTCATGCTGTTTCCTTATATTTGTACCCACTAGAAGTACCTTTGCATATGCAAACTTGTGTTAGTGCAAAAATAATGGTTAGTGAGTTTAAATTTGCAGATTGCACTGCTAAGCTTCCATTAAGTACATATCATGGGTTAATTTCAGTTTGTTGTCTCTGTCCTCTGATACAGTCTTGCAATGCGTCCACAAGGGTCAGTCCTATCCCCCTGGGAAAACCTTCTGGGAGGATTCTGCCTGCACAGTGCTCTGCCAGTGCGACCCATCAACTGGTTCAGTCAGGTGCCAGAAATCAAAGTGCCAACCAGAAGAGGAATGCACAGTCATAGAGGGTGCAAGTGTATGTGCGGTAAAGACTACTACAACACGGGTGATTACAATAAGAGGTAACTTTAAATCATCCTGAATGAGATCCTTTGACACTAATAACAAATAATGTTATAAAATATTTGAAATATTTATATTATTAAACATTTCTGCATTCACTATGAATCTGACTCTCAGTTTCAATCGTAGGCGTGTCAAGTGTCTTCCTGCAGATCCCTTTTTACTCAATAAAATGATTCAAGTGTTTGCTTGCAAATCACTCTGTATTTTTGGGCATTTGACTTTTACTCTAAACTAATAAAAAAGACATGTTTATGGATAGCAAAATATTTATGGATTATTATTAAAGTCCAACAAAAACTTCCTTGCAGACTTCTGCCAAGGCCAACGAAAAGAGCATCTTAACGGGCTATGTTTTGTCACTATTGAACAGTGGCGGTCCGTCGGCAGTAACAAAGGCCTTCAGAAACCTCGCCCTTCAATGCTCATTAACCCAAACCTCTCACAGTTTACTTTTCCTGATCAGCAACAGTTGCCCAGACTAATTGGTAGGACCGGCGACAGTATAATTTATTTTTGATAGCATTGTTATACATTGCACCACAAAATTATGAGGCGTTTTCTTCTGTACGAAAATGATGAAGTAAAATATGATTATGTCTTTATAATTTCTGCGCTCTTTTAGCTTGTGAAATAGCGCAGATTGGCTTAGTTTGTGAGGCTCATTTAGCAATTAGCCATAAGAATCCATTCTATATTCTGAATGTAGTCGCGCTAAAGGGCGTTGTTAGGCACGCTGCACAGCTGAGTGATGGTGAAAATAAATGCTGCATAGTCAGCGGAAGTTTCGAATTTTTTACATTTATATTGCCGTTGACGTCCTTACAATGCCGTATCAATTTTATAAATGTAGGCAATAGGCATTCCGTTTTTTCATTATCATTTCTTATTATAGGCCATGGATTGTTCTTGGTTGTTCAGTCGATAAATTGTTTGATTGTTAATAAGGCAAACTTGAATGAGAACAGGTTGAGCACAATTGAGCGGTAAAGGTTGAGGTTACTGAAGGCCTTCTGAACATCTGACGGCATGCCATTGCTATTGAACTTAAATACCATTTAGATCAGGGGTGTCCAATCTTATCCGTAAAGGGCCAGTGTGGGTGCAGGTTTTTGTCTTAGCCAGCAGTGCTACTGCACCTGATTCCACTAATTAACGAATCAAGGGTTTCAATCAGGACCTTGGTGGGTAGAATCAGGTGTGTTAGTGTTGGGCTCTAACAAAAACAAGCACCCACACCGGCCCTTTCTGGATAAGATTGGACACCCCTGATTTAGATGTTGAACTTTTATTCCACCAAGGTCAAATACCCTAGCTCCCTTTCCAATGTTAACAAAAGTGAATAAATTTATTTATACACCCCGTGATTTGGATCCACTCCAAAATTTTATGGATTTTTCTTTGGTCCATGCCAGTGGCAGAAGCGTGTGGTTATGGGCCCAGGGGGAAGAATTATTTTTTTTTTCCTTCACAAAAAATGGACCCGATCCCTTCCTGTTAGTTTGCACACACCAATGCACTCACTAACAACTGATTAAACGGTTAAAATTTTTCAAAGAACGACCCAGATTTGACGTTTTTGGACCCATCTCGATTTATTAAGTAAAACTCAGATATTGAGCACATTTTTGTGAATCTAAGATTTCCAATTCATGAACTTTGTCCAGAAACTAGGTTGTAGGTTCAGTTACTGTCTGTCTTGAGGAGGCTGAATGATCGAGCTGGGAACAGTAAAGCAGCGCCATTTGAAAAAAAAACAAAGTATGATCCTTGCGTGTGAGCAGGGTCAGAGTCGGTCTCGGCACCTGGGCAATTAGTAAGCTTGCAAGCTAATTGGATTTTACAGTGGTTAGCTAACGTAACCTTTAGCTAGGAAATTTCAGCATACCAACAGGCAGCTGGCATCTGTTGATCTTCAGCTGCTCTGTGCTGCACATTGCACAAGAAGACAAAAATATAAATAAGGCAGTTTTACCCTTTCTGCCTTTTACTTTTTACCATCTTCTCTTTGCTCCCATTCTTGTGTTCTTGATCCCTGTATTTTCAGTGAAGTCTCAAAGAAAGGTAATCATATTTCCCATAAATCTCCCCATAAGGAAGGCAAGAGGAAGAGGTTGTTTTATATGGTATTAATAGAAAATATACAACCAAATCACTGTCAATTTCAGTTAAAAAATTTAATTATCTAGAGCTAATGTACGCTAATCAAGGACTTTAAAATGTTAGTACCCATGAAGATTTGTTCAGCTTAGGTGATTTTTATAATGGGAGAAATGTCCATTCTTAGTAACTGAACAAAAACAACCTGGCATTTTCCGTAAACGATCCTGCTAGACATTTAGTCAGCTAAAAATCCCGATGCAAACTTGACGAATAGTGAAAAGCTGTTTTGAGCTTGACTGAATGTGTGGCAAAATTGATTCCAGCAGCTATTTTTGTGTCTATTAATTTATAATTCAGGTCTGCAGTACGAAGCTCAAAATTATTCCTCCCTAAATACAGACTTTATTCTAATGAAAAAATTGTAATCAACTTGCATAACTTGATTGTATGTGAAATTTTCTGTGGTGTTTTATTGAGCAATTTGAACTAGAGCTTCAATTACTTTGTTGCTGAATAGTTTGCTACCTGGGAGAGAGTGATGTGCTCACATCTGGGTATCATTACCTGCTGCATAATTGCTGGTAGGGGATTTTTGAGAAGAAAATGGCACAGACGGCCTATATTCATTATGAAGCAGTATTTAAAAAAATGTAAATCATTTAAACCCAAATATTTTGAAGAAGTCATGGAATAGTGTCCCCAATTCCAAAATAACCCGTAGTTTATTGGACAGAAAGGGAGTTGTAAACCTTTGTACCTCAGAGCTTAACAGCACAGCCTGGCACTGTGCTTCTGGCAAAGGATCTGATGACTTTCATGAGCTACAAAAAATGAGAACAATATGATATCATTGAGCATTTTGAAAGACACTTTCTGAAACGTAAAGATTTATGTAGTGCCTATGATATTCTATGAAATAAATGATGAAACTTGTTTTGATTATTTAGCTTGAGTCTTTGATTCCGTAGTTCTGCCTAATGAAAGCCAAATTTTTTCATCAAACATATTTTCATCAACCAACAGTCTCTTCGACCTTACTACTGGATCAAGTTTGCGCCATTGCATTAACGTTGTTGGAGTAGTTTAATTCCAAAAGCCAGTTGGTGTCAGTATTTGCAGTTCTAATGTTAAATGACACACAATTAATTATAATGGTTCCACATAAATTTTATTAGTTTTGCATTTTGGCAAAGATTTGAGAGATAGGTGAATTTTAATATGGAATTCTCCCTCTTTTCAGTTTCGGCCTGCACCGGTGATGGTCAGTACCATCCTCCTGGGAAGCCATTTTGGAGGGATTCTGCCTGTACAACACTATGCAAATGCAGCCCTTCCACTGGGAGAGTCAGCTGTAAGAAGTCCAGTTGTAAAACTGGAGAGGAGTGTAAAGTCATTGGGGGTGTAAATAAATGTTTGGAAAAAAGCATTTCTCCACAAGTGATTCCAGCAAAAGGTACCATTTTTGAATATACTTTCCAGCAGATATTTTTTTAATTTCCTTTATTGCAATAAATCTATGTACTTTTTAATCATACAGTGAGGCTGGATCTTTATAGTCTCACAGCATTGTACAGCCTGCTAGTCAAATAAGACCAAGATTAGATGTAGTCCTCAAATTTGACTGTGCGTCTTTCCAGTGCAAGTACTAGTTAAAGGTTCAAATGCACTGGACTAGGTTTAATCAAGAGGAATCATTTAAAGGGAACATGCAATGAAATGATTGTAATTCCATCTTCTAATTCCCTGCAAAGCAAATTCTGTTTGCTGCCTCCCACGGGGATTTCAAACTCAAATGCTGGTGTGCTGCTGTTTTGGCTGATTTTTGGTGTATGCCTGCACTTGAGGTCTTTCATCAATGATAGGCTTAGGAGTCCATAGACCCTGTTTATGAGGCCTGATTTAGCTACTGATTGAATGAAAATCACAAAAACCAGTAGATTCTGCAGCACTAGGGGACTGGATTGTTATGATCCAGACAAGGTGCCAGATGCAGATTCAGGATATGGTCCACTAGGGAACATTTATTAATAGGAAAACGGTAATTGTAGTGGGAAAGGCCATAGCCCAGAGCAGAGGAGGGGACAGGCCAGTTGATTGGTAATAAATGAAGAGGGAAGGAGCGAGTCTACGCCCAGGGCAATGGCTGTCCCGGGGCAGAAGCCAGGTGGTTTATCCCTCTTGCCGCAGCAGAACTGCTTGACAGTTGAATTGAAGGGTTTAAGAGGAACGCTGTTCCAATCCTAGAGACAGATGAAGGCTTTGGAAGTGCTCATAATAAAATGACTCAAAGGAACAGACTGGAACGAGGGATTTACAAGGATGTGGTCCTAATCGTGGAGAGAGAAGAGCCATATGAAGGCTTGGAAGGTTATTCCTATTCATGAGACTGCGAAGAGTAATTGCACCTTTATTCTTCATCATAAATTAACCGAAGTACAAGGAAGGGGAGCCTAGCTCAGTACAGGGTGACACAAACTGACTGGTAGGCTTTATAGGGTATAAAGCATGACAACCCAACAACCATATTGAGTTCACAATGAACTTAAATAGACCAGACGTGCACAAAAGGAGCGTGTCATACAAATTTCAACACCTGGAAGCAAGGGAGGAAACAAGACAATGAGTAAATTAAAGGAGACAAAACCACAAAACAATTACAGGCTGCTGGAAAAGGGGAGGAGCTAATTAAAGACACATGAGGGTTTGACCCTGGAGTTTATGATCTCTGCCCTTCCAAACTGCCGTTAGGTGAGCAGATTTCACAAGACAGTGAAAGGACAGACATATCTCTAATGAAAAAAAACCTCCTTGTTTGGGCAAATGGCTAGACTCATACGTGATACTCATTCAGTTATAACCAAGGAAAAATCCGCGCCTCAGCTAACAAACCATAGCCAAAAACTGATACTGCTCTGAAAAAGGGATATGTGATCAAATATCAAAGAAAAGAGTCCTGGGGCATACAATAATAATAGGTGATTTATTGTGGTGCAGGTGACTGATGTTTCGACATGAAGTCTTCTTCAGAGTCAAACAGAAGGCCACGACTTGAACAGACAGTCAAATATCCCTCCATAAAGGGACGACTATTTACTATTGAATGAAAGGAATACATACAAATAATGTAGCCAATGACCCTAAGACACATGCACACTCTCAAGAATGAATGATCAGGTAAGAAAGCCCCTCCCATAACCAAACAGCAACATCTAATTGGCGGGAGAAAAGTTCGCTGTGAAATAGAAGTAATAGAATCACGCATTTTTTTCCGAGATCAGTAAAGAGAAACAAGCTATCAGGCCATACTTGCAGTCTTCAGGAATGGACACGCAATCCTACTAATCAAACCTTACTCTGTTCCTCTGCTCAGTTTATTGAGAACAACCTCCTAAGCCTTCTATTGTCATCAGGATTGGGACCGTGTTCCTGCTAAACTCCTCTGTCCTGCCATCTGCCAGTTTGGCTCTGACAAAGTGTGCACCTGTCCTTGAAAGCCACAGCCCAGGCATGGACATGCCCACACACACTCGCCTGTTACTGAACTGTGTCATTCTTCTGTGGTCTCCATCTCACTGTCTTACTTCGCTACTATCAATAAATCCTACTATTGGACGGTACTCTGCCTCCGTATTTGGTTCCTGGTCTGGATCATAGCAGTATCCAGTTATGTTAAAAAAGTTTTTCAAGCAGTGAAAATGTTTATATCATGACAATTACAGCAATAATGAAAAGTGCATTTCAGTGTAACCCTGTTATTTTCATCACTTACTGGCTCATTACACAGTACTTTTTATACATATAGTAGTGTGCTGTGATGATTATACACTACCACTTTCATCTGAATGGGGTCCTTATGTATTACTTCGCAATAATTTTTTGGTGAAAATGTATTGAAAAAATACTATCTTAACCAATGAGAAAAAAAAAAAAATTCCCACAAGTACAGTGTTTAACACATTTATTACACCACCTGTCATAAAAATGAGAAAACACAAGATATTTTTGAAATTTGTCAAAAACTTGTTTAAAATTAAAAATTGTATTGTTATTTCTTGGGCAAATAGTAAACTGAAACAACTAAATAGTTCTTATTCACACATAAAAACCAAAAAAACTTTTGTATGGCCTCCTTTGGCCTTGAGAACAGCTTGTATTCTTGCATTCAACCACTAAAACTAATTTTTATGTTCAGGAATGCAAGTAAATAACTGTTATTTGCGGATCTTTATCAAAAAAAATAATGTGCTTAACTATTTTTCTCTGCTTTTTTTGTAAAACATTACATTCAAAAATTCATGGATAACAACAATAATTTTATTTTAACATTTGAAATATCATTTCAATAAAAGAGCTTGCATATACTGGTGGATTAACCATTACAGAAACATTAAAAAAAAGATTTTGGTTATTGCCAATACTGTAAATTTAGGGCAGCTGTGGCATAAACTTTATATTGGGTGGTGGTCTAATAAAGTTGTTAAGCACTGTATATTGAGGTAAAAATATGGGTAATAAACAAAAACATTGACGACATCTATTTTTTAATAACAGTTGAAAGGTGTGACAAATTTCATGTTTTTGTTTTCACGTTGTAAGGCTCATCCCGTGATTATTGATTCTAAAAAAAATTAGTTTAAACTGGTTTGAGATATGACTTGGCCTGCTCAAAGTCCAGATCTTAATCCAGTTGAGCGAATGTGGGATTTGCTTTATACCAAAATAAACAGATCTGTTGAAACATCGGAATAATCTCTCTGAAATGAACTTCAAACTATATGGAATGGCTCAGCGAGTGAGGAAATAAAAAAAAAAAGTGAACACTTTGCCTGAAAGACTAAATGCTGTAATCAAAGCGAAGGGTGGCCACACTATATATATACTTTTTCACAAGCCCATATCCAAAAAAAGTTGGGACACTTTGTTAAATGTAAAGAAAACGATGCAATGATTTTGCAAAGCATTTAAAACTATATACAGCGCCCTCCATAATTATTGGCACCCATGGTTAAGATGTGTTAAAAGCCTTAAAATAAATTCAATTTTTATTGCAGAAGCATACTCTCACTCTGAAAATTGTAGAAGAATGTAACCTTCAACTCAAGTGAATTTTAAGGGGGAAAAAAAAATCCCTGACTAAGAAATGATTATTTTTCATAAAATCACCTGTTCCACAATTATTGGCACCCCTAAGTTAAAACTCTGCCATGTAGATATTAAAACATATATAAACAAGATCCAGAAAAACTGCCTTCTTCTCTGGGCGCAAGCTCATTTAAAATGTACAGAGCCCAGGTAGAAAACTGCCCTGTGGTTTGACTGATCAAAATGTGAAATTCTTTTTGGAAATATGGATGCCACGTCCTCTGGGCATCATGCTTGTTATCAGCAAACTATTCAAAAGCCAGCATCCATGATAGTATGGGGGTCGATTAGTATACTTGGCATGGGTATCTTGCACATCCGTAAAGTCACCATTACCGGCAAACGCTATATACAGTTTTTGGTGCCATATTTACTGCCTTCCAGATGCCATTTTTAGGGACGGCCTGGCTCATTTCAGCAATACCATGCCAAGCACTATACTTTGCATGTATTGCAACAACATGGCTCTGTAGTAAAAGAGTCTGGGTGCTAAAGTGGTCTGTCGGCAGTCCGACCCTGTTACTCACTGACAACATTTGCTGCATTATGAGATGAAAAATATGACAAAGGAGGCTGCAAAGTACTGAGCCGCTGAAATCCTGCATAAAGCAAGAATGGGAAAACATTTTGCTTTCAAAACTACAGTAGTTGGTCTCCTTAGTTCCTAAATGCTTGCAGAGTTTTTATTAAAGAGGACGTGATGCAACACAGTGGTAAACATGCCCTGTGCCAACTCTTTGAAATGTGTTGCTGGCATCAAATTCAAAATGAGCACATATTTTTCAAAAAATACAAAATCAGTTTCAACATCTGATTTATTGCCTTTGTACTATCTTCAAATAAATAGAAAATCATTGCATTATATTTTTATGTAATTTTACACGAGTCCCAACTTTTTTGGAAATGGGGTTGTATTTTAATCTATATGATCTAATATTACATGAAATAAATATTTTAATAGCACAAGGTTT
Organism: Gymnothorax javanicus; assembly: GCA_029692085.1. Taxonomy (NCBI): domain Eukaryota; kingdom Metazoa; phylum Chordata; class Actinopteri; order Anguilliformes; family Muraenidae; genus Gymnothorax; species Gymnothorax javanicus. Next base: position 36,178,143 of record CM056193.1, on the reverse strand, counting down.
CTGATCGATCTTCACTTTGTTCAGTGTATAATCATCACTGCGTACTGCTGTATTTTAGATAATCATGAGAGCCAGAGCCTAAAAAGCCATTCAGATTCAGAAATGTTTCACAGTTTTACGCAGTGAAAAATACTGAGCACTTTAGCTTATGTAAGTTTGAGAAGTTTCATTATGCTTTCTGTTATCATTTCTGGGTACATCTGCACAGGTTACTGGGGGGCATTTTCACTAACAACACATTAAGGATGTAAGAGCCATTTCAGCACTCAGGGAATTTAGGTTATTTTCTCTGTTATATTTAGATGGGAAATAATAAGCAGCATGTTTATTGAGGTTAGTTATTATGCTGCATTTGAGATGGACATGTTTTGCACCATTAATTCATAGAGCAGTTGTTCTCCTCTGATTGGCTGCAAGGTTACTAAGGACTCTAAGCTTACATCTAGGCAGCAGAAGTTGTTGAACTTGTACAGAGCAAACTAGCTTTTTGACCGTGATATATTTGTTATTACAATGTGATTTATCCAACTTTAGTTTAGCCAAGTATGATTTTGTGTGCATGTGAAATCTACAGTAAACCCGACAAAAAGAAAATAGTGGAATCACACGTCATCTATATGCTTGGATTCAACAACTAAAGTGGGCATTTTGAAAGCGAACAAAGAGCCACACTTACAAAGGATAATTCAGCTTCTTATGAGAGCTGGTGTCAGGAGATGCCACAGAGTTTCAGCCAGAACAAAAGAATGCGTATAGACTTCGTAGTGAACAGAAAGGGTTTGCAAGTCAAATGATTTAATCAATTTTACACAAGTTTCTCCCCTATACTTGCTACTTAACCGAGTCACGGAGAGTGTTTGGTAAGAAGAATTTCCAAAATCTCTGGGAATTGGCATCTTAATGTTTTTAGCCTATATGCTTACGCTGTATGTCATTATTTTGGAAAGATTGTTTTCTTTGTTCTGTGGAGGGTGCACTTCTATTTTTACTCAATTTTGTTGTTACCGATTGGTTTTTGCCACACAGCCATCAAATTCCTTTCCTGGTGTCTTTAGAACTGGTTAATTGATGATTTGCAGCAGCACCGGCGTTCACTTTATATTTATGCGGAAGTGACACTCGCTCCCTGCTTGATTTTTGTCTATACAGGAGAGCTGGTAACAGCTAGAGGGTATTAGCTCTGGATTTGTTTGCAAGACCATCGCGGTTATTTTGAGCAGGGATATTTAGAAACTTTGCGTTATTTATTCTCCTTAGTTTCTCCCTTTTCTCGTACCCAATCTTGGTGACAATTGGGAGGTTTATTTCACATAGGAGTATTTCTCTGTCTTTTTGTTTTCATTATTCCCCTGTCTTTTTTCGAGACCTAAGTGGCTGGTAGTCAGTTTTGTGGAGGCATTTGGTCTCCACCAATTTCCACCTCGCAACACTGCATGATTGCTGTAAGGAAAGTTTAGTTTGGCATATTTGAAAATTAAATAGTTTCAGCTAGAGCTAAAGGATATGTAGGCCTATATATTTCTAAGTTTATGGAGAGAGTTTGTTGCTGAAATGGTCACATCATTTTTCTGAATTCGTTCCTCTTACCCAGCGTCTTGGTTGCGTTACTGCCACGAAACGGTACCCGGAGGTGATCGCGGCCATTCAAGACAATGCTTGTGATTCCACTAGCTGCGCTACGGCCTGTCTCTGCAGCGTCCTAGAAGCAGCTCTTCATTCTGGTCCGCCAAGAATACGTGACAGGTCTATTTTTGACGGTGGCGGGCCGCAGTCGCACTGAGCTTAGCATAACAGGGATAGGCTTCCCATAGTGCGACCACATACAGTCATTGGTTCCAAGCACGTCAGCATCTGTCCCAGATAGCAAGCACATCCGCTACAGATCTGCCCCGGCTCTGTGCCGACACCAGCTGATCCGGCTCAGAGCCAGGGCAGATCCGCAGCGGAGGTGCTTGCTATCTGGGTGTGCTTATGGGAAACGCACCCCAGATTGTGCGGGGCAGGTGGTAACGATCGAGGGGGATATGCTTTTAACTAAAAGAAGCTAGCTACAAATCTTTGATATTAAATTAGTTTATAACTTAATTTTCAACTGTTTGCCTGTGATTTTGTTTTTAACTAAAACAGGCTCCAATGTTTGATCTATGGCATTCATGGTTGTACTGTTGTAGGCTACACCTCAACAAAGTCAGAGATGACATTGAATACAATTAAAGCAGTCAAAAACAAGAAGCATTTAACTTCGTAACTCGTTAGAAACGGTAGTAGCACAAATATCCAGGGAAAAATGACAAAATAAGCAAAATCTGAGCAGGTCAATTGGCTAACGTTTCGCTCGCAGTGGAACATGGGAGTTGTGTGCAAAAATAGCGTTGCTTACGTGATATTACAGATACGCGCCCGGTGGAATCTAGGGGTTACTCTCCACGAACTCACCTGAGTCGCAGGGAGTGGCTGCTGTGGGAAGTTGAGACCAAGGTCACCACAGAAGTGGCTATCTCAATTTTGCATGAGGGATTTGCGAAATTGTTTTGGGGGTCGTTGCAAGTGAGTGTAAATGTGATGATAGCCACTTGAAAAATTGCTAGCATTTCAAAAACACCATGTAAAAATAGTATTTGTCACACAACGCCCTGGTCGGCAAAGGTCACTTAATTTATGCAGATTGCTCTAAGCAAGCCAACAGGACGGCAGAAGCAGTCGATGTGAAAATGTTCCCTGTAAAGAGAGAGCTGACTGAAACAAACAATAAAATCATTGCTGAGTGAATTTTCTGGATAATCTAAGTCCTATATAGAAAGAAAGCACACACAAATAAATTTATTTCTTTTATCTTTCATAGTTACACCTAAGGACTGACAGGTAATATTTTGCTTACTTGCATGTTGAGCAGGATTCTCCTTTGTTTTTTGTCTCGTTTTTTTAAAGGCAAAGAAAACACTTTTTTTTTTTTTAGCTCTTACCCAAAAAAGTATGTTCACTTCATTCCATTAATATTTTTTGTAATTTTTATGTACCACATACTCAAACCTCAAAACTCTGAAATACGACTAATTGGCACAAGTTCATGAATGCCGCTTTTCCTTCTTTTTTAGCAAACAAAAAAATACTTTGTGTGGCAATGTCCTGGCTGTTATGACACGCTTGGACACCAGGAAATCAGCGGATCTACTTAACTCCCTAAAGTCTGCAGTCCCCAAAGCGGTAACGTCAGTGTTACGGGATTTTCAATGTTGTGCTGTGAGCCTCTGACCCTTAAATATATAATGGCTTTTAATCAGTTCCTGTTTAAAATGGCTTGATTAAAGGAGGAGACTGCACCTCGATAAAGTATATTTCAGCAGAAAGTAGAATTCTTGAAGTGTCTAAAATGCATAGTTTTATAAATTTTAATTTGGTCACGATCCAGTGCAACGCTTTTTCAAACCGGCAAGTCTTCAAATCGACATCAATATCAGGGGGCAGACATTTTTGCTTGGGGAATCTAGGGCTGCGTTCGGAATGCACACTTGTCCACTTGCTCACTCACTCTCTATATTGTTTTCAATGTCGAACATTTACTACATAGTGCCCTATATAGTGGGTGAGTGTGCATTTCGAATGAATTATCCAATCAAACACTAGTGCTGCGGTGCTTGTGTGCAAAAAAAAAAATATATACCATTTTGTAAGCTAAGGGAATTCAGTTGCTTCGAAAGATACTGACATTTTATGTCTCCAACAATGTGGATAGGAAAATGCTTGATTACTATTGCTATGAACACTAATGTAAGCAAAGGAGAGACAATTCTACTGTTTCATCCTTGTAACTGAGTGAATTAACGCTTAGTTGCTAATTAGGAAGTGTTAATGGGTATGGGTTTGGAGAGGTAATGCACTTTAAGGCGAGGTGAGAGCCGCCAATAATCCCTCTGGTGATAACCTACCTCTTCATGTTTCGATACTACCAATCATTATCAGAACCCTAGCGACATAATCAGCCATAATGTTGATTGCTCCAAAAAAAACAGGAAACTCGGATAAACTTGTGGCCATAAGCTTGCACAGATTTCCCTTGGCAAAGCCTGACCAGTCACAACAATGGTTGCGCAACATTAGATTGAACAAAGAGTCACCAGTTATGTTCTGCACACTTTTTACCCAGTTGTTTCAAGGAGCAGGTTTACAATCAGTATGGAATTAAATTTCCTGGTAAATATCAGAAGATTTTGAGAGATGATGATTCAGTGATTGGCAGGTCCCCAAATCCAAGCACCTGTCAACTTATGCCACCCTGACACTTGCACGATTTTTGTCCCCGCTATGCCGCACAATGTCGTGGCAAGGCATGCCATTTTGGGGGTACGCAGCGGAGCCTTGTTTGCGCCCTGTTTGCACACTGTACACGCATAAGTTATGCACTGTCTAAACAATACGCGGCCAAAAATTTGAACAATGCGCGAACAATGGGTGAACACTTAGTGAGAAGATCCTGCCTGCGCTAATGGTTTGTGACGTGCGCAAACTATGCGTGAGCTGGGCGTGCCATGACCACATGAACAACTCGTGACAACACCCTAACACGGCACGCATTGACACGAATTGACATGCACCGTCGGCAACGTTCACGCCAAGTTCGTGTAGTGTTCACGCATGGTTCACACAAGTGGCACGCACATGGCACGAACATTGCGTGCTGAATGCGTGCCAAATTTTTGAACATTTCAAAATTCTCTACGACATGGCACGCACTCCCGCAACCTTCACACACTCCTCACGCTCTTTCCCGAAGACTTTAATCATTGCCGCGATGCATTGCGTTGCACTGCGGGAACAAAAATCGTCCAAGTGTCAGGGTGGCATTAGGCTCATCTGGAGAAACGACAGCATCAGTTACAAACAGAACAGGTAGGCTTTCCCAAGAGTTCCGGTGTCCATGTGATGTGGCAAGCTACCCTGATTCCAGCAAACATGGCGCACCGCCAACAAAGTATAAATCTGATTTTCTTGAGCTGATTTATTTGTTTAAAAACATTAAAAATTTTCCCAAAAATAAACAACCCCAATTCCAATGAAGTTAGGATGTTCTGTAAAACATGAATAAAAACAGAAGACAATGATTTGCAAATCTTATAATCCCACATTTTATTCACAATAGAACATAGACAACATTATCAGATGTTGAAAGTGAGACATTGTACCATTTAATGAGAAATATTAGCTCATTTTGAATTTGATGGCAGCAACACATCTCAAAAAAAGTTGGGACAGGGCGATGTTTACCATTGCGTAGCATCCCTTCTTTTTTTAACTACGCTAAAATATACGTTAGTAAGTCAGGAGGCGCTGGGGGGGGCGCAGTAAAAATCTGGGGGGGCGTAACCCACCCCTGCACCCCCCTAGATCCGGCCATGGTCCTGGGTCTTCTAAGCCATATTTTTTCATTTTATGATGCGCCAAATATTTTCTATTGGTGAAAGGTCTGGACTGCAGACAGGTGCAGGTGGGTTAGCATTGTCTTGCTGAAATATCCAAGGCTCTCCCTGAAAGAGACATTGCTGTAAAACCTCTATATACTTTTCAGCATTGATAATTCCTGTCCAGATATGTAAACTGCCCATACCATAGGCACTAATGCAACCCCATAGCATCAGAGGTGCAAGCTTTTGAACTGAGCGCTAATAACAAGTTGGATGGTCCCTCTCCTCTATAGTCTGCACGAAACCGCATCCGTGGTTGCCAAAAAAAAGAATTTCACAGTTTAATTCATCTGACCATGGAACATTTTTCCATTTTGCCTCAGTCTATTTTAAATGTGCTTTGGCCCAGATAAGACGGCGGCATTTCTGGATGGTGTTCACACATGGCTTCTTCTTTGCCTGATACAGCTTTAACTTGCATTTGTGGATTGCACAGCAAACTGTGTCCACAGACAATGATTTCTGGAAGTGTTCCTGAGCCCTTGCAGTGAATTCCAGTGCAGAATTATTCCTGTTTTTAATGCAGTGCTGCCTGAGGGATCAAAGATCATGAGCATCCAATATTGACTATCGGCCTTCTCCCTTGCACGCAGAGATTTCTCCAGATTCTCTGAATCTTTTGATGATATTATGTACTGCAGATGGTGGGATATTCAAAATCTTTGCAATTTTACATTGTGGAACATTTTTCTGACATTGTTCCACAATTTTTAGACTTTTTTCCGCAGATTGGTGAGCCTCTGCCCATCTTTACTTCTGAGAGACTCTGCCTCTCTAAAATTCTCTTTTTATACCCAGTCATGTTACTGACCTGTTGCCAATTAACCTAATTAGCTGTAAAATGCTCCTCCATCTGCTTTTTTATTAGTACCTTTTACTTTCCCAGCCTTTTGTTGCCCCTGTCCCAACTTCTTTGAGATGTGTTGCTGCCATCAAATTCAAAATGAGCTAATATTTTTCAAGAAATGGTAAAATGTCTCACTCTCAACATCAGATATGTTGTCTTTGTTCTATTGTGAATAAAATGTGGGATTATGAGATTTGCAAATCATTGCATTCTGTTTTTATTCATGTTTTACACAACATCCAACTTCATTGGAATTGGGGTTTGTATATTTGAATTGTAGGGGCAATGTACTTTTATTGGGTAAGAGCTGAAAAAACTGTTTTCTTTGCCTGTAAGAAATAAATCTTCAAAGATCAATGCAATTTCTGTCTTTATTTTTTTTATGCTCATGTGTCAAGCGGTGGCACAGGCATCAGCATTAACTTTGATCTTCTTCTGCCAAACCACTGAAGGTATCAATGTGAAATTTTGTGGGGAGGTACATATGAATGTACAGATTATGAATTGTTCGATTGGGGCAAATCCGTCCATAGCTGGCGCTATAGAGATGTATAGCGCGTTTCGGGCAATATCTTCTGAACCATACGTCGTAGAAAAAAAAGTCTTTTATGTTAGATTATGTGAATCAAGACGAATCAACGTACATAAGACCCATTTGTGTAAATTAAAATTTTCCGCAATGTGTGAATTGTTTGTAAGAATTTAAATTTCTATCTTCTCCCCAGACGGTGCAATCAATTAGCACAAAATTTGGTAGACATCATCTTCAGACCAAGAGTTAAAAGAATTTTCTCAAAGGTATTGGTTTCCAAATTCCCAATAAATTAATGTTCGTGATTCGCAAAAGCAAAAAGGGGGCGTTGCCCAAGATTTTTGGGGGGTCATATCTCAGAGACCCCTTGGAGTAGGAGCCTAAAATTTTGCATGAGTTCATTATGAATATAGAGGTACCCCCAAAACAAATTTGAGCCAAATCTGATTCGGTGACCATGGAATATTGTTGTACTTTGGTTGAGTTCAAATGGAATGACCTTTATACAATTTGTGTCCTCACTGAGTCAAAACTGACAATAACCTCACGTTGCTTGGACCCTGTTGTTACCGCTTGTTGTTTTTTTTTCTACTCAAATTCCAAAAGGTGTCTTCATAGTCCCAATGTTTTACCCAAGCATAAAACAATACTACCACGTGTGAGCTCACATAATACTAAAGCCTGACATAAACCCTGTGAGCTACAGTGCCCATGGCACTATTTTTTAATTATTCCTTTTCGGCCAGTATCTATTTCTGCACGGCGAGTGAGGTTTTTGAGCTTGGTGACAATGGTGAGTAACTTTATCTGTTTAACGAGTAAAATTTTTGGAGTCACTGGCTAAGGGCAAAAAAAAGGGGGGGACTTTCAGGGCTGAGAGTGGTCAAAACACAATTTTTAGGCAATCGGTAACCTATTGCTCTCCGCTATTCTTAAACCATCCTGGTAACACTTCACAAGAAGGGTACAACAATTGACATTAATTAACATTAGTTCATTAACTATCAGTTAATTAGCAGGTAACTGATGTGTTAGACAGCTGAATAAGCATTACATAACCATAAATGAACTTTATTAATTTTCTGTGTATCCCTTATAGTGAAGTTGAAAACATCCCTTAAGTATCCCCTATGTAGCACTTCAAACTATTAAACCATAATTTATAAATTAATTCCTTAGTTCATGTGAACATCATTTGTAAATGATTACCAGGTGCATTAGTTAAATGTTAATTACCTGTTAGTAAATTCTTATTACTGCATTAACTAATGTTAATTGTTGTACCCTTATTATAAAGTGTTCCCACTATCCTTCAAGATATGCATTTTCCCTGTGCATATCTCATTCACAGTAAACATGATGATTTGTTTTGATGCTCATAATGACCGATTTCTTTGCACGTTTTGCAGTCAAACTGGGCCTGGTCCAAAACCCTAACAGTGACTGTGTTCATCAGGGGAAACTGAAGATGGTCAGTCCACCTAATCCTAAATGCATCAGTCTTACTGGATTCTTCACACGCACATACAATAACTGCTTTGCTAAACATTCTTCCGCAGACTTGTCTTTCCAGTCTCTCATTTTAAAGCTTTGTCTGGATTATGGGTAACATATTTATGTTAATCACTCATATCTTTGAGAGTCATGGTTTTTGGATGACTTTTCTGAGCAGTGCATGCATCACGGTAGTAGTTCAGAACATTGCGAGAAGGCTGGATGCACCCCAGGAGGAAGCTGTGCAGTGCAGGATGGAGTGCAGCTATGCTAGATGCCTGAGCAGGGATTGAAATTGTTTTTTTTTTTTTTCCACAAGACATCCGGACTCGTAATCATGCTGGTTTACTAGTCCTCCCCATCTTTCACTCCACAGCCTTTTTTTCTTTAATTTACAGTGCCAATAAGATATCTGTGTCTCAAATCTTTATTTGGTTTTTTACAACTGAAACTAACCTACGCTAATTTAACTCCAATTATGTTCTAATACTAATTAATAATCAGTCATGACATTAAACATTTGAGACAGATGACACAAGCCCTTCAGTAAAGTAGACAGAACCTTTTTCTCCATAATTGACAGCAAACTATAAAAACTTTAAAGGTGGAGTTGCGTCAGTATGGGAAAATTGCCCATGAAAGCTTTTGATTCTTTACCATTTTGACTGTGTGGAGAGATGTATGTAGGCCTAGAAAATGCATTTGTTTTTTGTATCATATGTGCTAGGACAGATGTGGGCCAAATTTAGATGAGCACCCCCTTAAAACCAACATATGGGGATAAATTAATGAATAACTCCCAATTATCAGAGTGCTAGTTCTAAAATGTATAACTGATATTGTTGCTGCCATCCCGAGGAACAATTTGACACCAAACATGGCTTAATTGCTTATGAGATATGAGACCCAGGAGGAATTGAAGCAGTAAAAAGCATAATTTTGCAACATTTTTCATCACAAATTGAAAGTTTAACATTAAAATGAATGTAGTTCCCAAAGTGATCCACCGTTTTATGGGCCCTTGAAATTTTGGCCCCAGTGTTAAAGATAGGACTGAGAAATTTAAAAAATATTATTTCTCAAAAACTGCAAGATAATTTTTTTTCTCAATCAGGCAATCAACTTACCTTGGTACCATCAATGTAGGGAAGACTGGGGTCCAACGAGCCATGGGGACCAATGAGCCATATCACTATTTTGCGATCAATCAATGCCAAAGGTGTTTAAAATAGGCAAAATAGTGATATGGCTCATTTATCCCCATGACTCATCAGTCAATGATCAAATATTTTGCCTGTTTTAAGCAGCTCTGCCATCGATTGATCGCAAAATAGTGATATAGCTCATTGGTCCCCATGGCTCATGGGACCCCAGTCTCTCCTACAGTGTGAGCACCATTTTGATTGAATCGACGGAAGTGGGTCGAGTGGGGGCGCTGTACATTATGAATACGCAAGATGGCCTGTGGAGGCCAAATGGTTGCAGATAGAGATTAAGTTTCTATTATCAACTAATAGGAAGTCATAAATGACCTATATTTTGGTAGTGTTTAAGTTCACCTCAAATGACCTTGAAAGGTCAAACTTGAGGTCAAGCAAAATGTTACAATTTTCAAAGGTCAAATGTGACCTGGTGAAAATTCAAGGACTTGTATCACTAAAATGGTCACAGATGGAGCCTAGTTTTGTGTTAGAGACATCTAGGAAGTCACATATGAACTTTCTTTTGGTGGCATTCAACTTGACTGTCAGTGACCTTTGAGGGTCAAACTCGGCAGTGAAATTACCCTGACATTTATCACCAAAATGGTCACAGATGGAGCCAAGGTTTGTATAGAGACATTGAGAAAGTCATGTATGAAATCCATTTGCTGACCTCAACTTGACCCTCTGCGACCTTTGATGTTCACAATTGACATATTGAATTTTCAATGACTTGTATCACCAAACTGCTTCAGAGCTTAGGATTGGGTATTACAGGGGGTCTTATAAATGTATTTGAACTTTTATTCAGTGACCTTGACATTGACCTTCAAAATTTTCGAAGGTCAAACTTCACATGAAATTTTCATAACCTGTATTATCACAATAAGATTGCTTGCCGGTAAGCTACAGGACCCTTGGTCCTAGTTTTATATTTAATGTCTGTGTAGCTAGGTCACTGAGTAATAACAAAAACAAACATCGGAAACACTAGTATACGGTGAGGAAGTGATTTCAAACTATGGCATGTATTATATAATCTCTCCCAAAGCTGACCTGCGAGCACTAACATATTTACAATTTATTGGAGAAAGAATTCCGTATTCAATCTCCACCAATATCGAAGGAAATCAGTACTTTTTCGGCTTACCTTGATGTTTGGGTACCCAGAGAAATATTTGGGTGTGTAAAAACATCAGTTGTACTGTACGTCCAATCAAGAAAATTTAGAGTTTAATTTCTAGTGCAGCTATACATGGTTATGGTATATAACGGCGACAGCCATGTTACTGATGACACACCGAGTTGCTAGGGCATGTGCAGCATTTTCATTTGCGATTTTAAATATTAATATGAAATTATAAACCCCCAAACAAATAAAATCCCCCAAAAAATATTGGCGCCCCCTATCTATTCCAGGGAATAGATAGCCGAAAAAAGCGGAGGTTGGATACGGAATTCTACCATTTTTATTGGTAGTTGACAATATTTTACTAGACACTCAGACTAGTTGGATGTCAAGTTTACTAGTCCGCTGTTATATTTCTTGTGTGCAGACTAGCGGTCTACAGCAGATTTCGAACCCTGCTGAGGCAACATGCTATGTACTCCCCTCTGGGGGGTTCATGGGCTTTGAGGGCCTGGAGGACTGGGTGTAGATGCAGGGAACTTATTCTCTGACCAATGCAGGCCCCAGTGCCCAGGTTGCACACAGGCTTATTGCTTATCTGAACTTTCATGCCTGTGAGCCTTCAGTGATATTTGCTTCTATGATGATTTAAGCCCTTTGCACAGAGCCCAAATCAGGCAATTTATGCATCTCCAATTTAAAGCTTTATTAGTCAAGATTTGAGCATCACAGGAAAGGGTAAAATAAATGAAAAAAGACAGTGGTAGCATTTAGAATACCTGCTTATTGTGGTTAATCTTCATTAATTTAGTTCAGATAAGGGCCACAAACACAAAGAATCCTCATGAAAATTCTACTTTAAAGTGGTCAAAAAAATTAAAATAAATAAATAAATAAATATACTGAGAATGGAAAATGGCTCAGCAGTAAAACAATACATTTCTGGGATCATAAAATCCTTGACTGCAACTGTGAGACCATGTGATATCAGGTGTAACTGAGTGTGATATTCAAAATTTTCAATTGTCCCAGGAAATTGTGAAATAATCATATTTGACCACAAATCAACTGTTTTGACTCGTGATGCTTACTATAAATCAATCATTTTCAACTGGGAAATTGTTGAAGTCTATTAATAGGTGGGGATGGACATCAGTTGTCTCCAAAAACCTATCTACACCCAAAAATGCTTCTTTTCCATTATGAAGTAATGAAATTTGTCCATTTTTCTCCAGTGCCCATTAGCCAGCTTGCGTAATCATTAAAAAAATACTTACTTTAGTTCGGAATGTTTACCCTGCAAGGAAACAAAGTGCTGTTACCACCGTGTACAATCTAAACGAGAGGTTTAAGTTCCGGAGGCAAGCAAAATTCAGGAAAAAAAAAACTATTTATGAGGAACACCAGCCCGCATACTCAGTCTTGCAGTGCCCCACGTCTCTGTAGGTCATGCCGACTTGACTTGCTAGTATTCACTAAGGACACAGGTGAACAGCAAACTTGTGTAAACACTTTCCATGCTCTGTAAGGAGCAAGTATTTCTCACAACCACAGTAATATCTGAAATGTACCGTATGTATACAAAAAGGAAGATACTCTACCACCCAATAAAAAACAGGCGGTTATCCTACACTAGCTTGAATAGGAATCAATGCATTGGGCGTATTGGTGGGTATACTGAAGGTCTTAGGCTGTCCGCATGATAAAATGGTGTAAACCTAGACAGTCTGTTTCATTGCATGCGATAGAAATTCTAAAAAAGATTGCCACATGGAGTTAGATGTCACTATATTCAGTATAATTAGTGAACGGTTATAGTTAGAGATAATAATCAATCTGACTAGCTCACTAAAACAGTGTCATAATCATAGCAATGGTGGATAGCGAAAGAACTAGGAAAATTACAAGCTTATTACTGAAATTTGCCAAGCAATAATACAGACACATCCAGGACAAATACTCCCCATAGGTTTCCTCCACCAGAGAATCAATGCTCTTAGGGCCAATAAGACCCCCGCTCCTGTTCAGATTCACTGTTGGTGTCGTGTCTATAAGATGGATATGTAGCTTCTCCATCTTGTAAAACTAATGTGAACACTCTTTAGGTTGCGTGTGGTAATGCATCTTTCAAAATGCTTGCACAATTGAAATGTGCAAAGTTGAGGAGATGGGACTTAACGGGTCTTCAGGGTAAAAATAAAAAAAAATTTTTTTTTTTTTTGAAAATTTCAATATTTTTGATTTTCACATAAGATAAATAAAGGAATGCAGTGAGATGCCAGTAAACACCAAGGGCCTGATTTACTAAGACCTTTAGCGCATGCAAAATCTTTTCGCCCGTGCAAAACCAATAACATTGCCCATGATTGGCCAGGGTACTTGCCTTGTACCAATCAGTGGCAAGGTTTCTGGTTTTGCACGGGCAAAAATATTTTGCATGTGCTAAAGGTCTTAGTAAATCAGGACCCAAGAATCTATGTTTTTCCTCTGCCTCAATTGTTACTTGTTACTTTAAATGCAAATGACCGAAAATCACAATTCTGACTGATTTTCTGGCATTCATAAAATCATTAATATTCATCTGATTGACTTGAAATTTGGACTGAAGTTGAATCTGTTGGAGATCTATGAAATGACATAGGACTTTTTAGATAAGTCCATCACAAGGTGGTTAAGTTTGAAAATGAAGCAAGTTGATGATAGCGATTTTCGTTATGGTTACATAACAGAGCTCATTAAATATTCATAAATGTTCCAAACAAAAAAAACCTGTCATTTCATAAAACTATCTTAAACCTTTCATATGAGACTAATTTGAGTAAAATCTGACCATGGGTTATTGAAATATCAGTGCCACAAAATATTTTCAGATTTTGTCATTAAAGTACCATTTCCATGGCAACCATGTCATTTTTTATCAAAATACTACATTTTATGAGGTTAGAATCATGTAGAGTATGTTTATTTCTTAGTTTTTACATTATTATGGTTATTTCTACACTTTACCCAGAAGACCCCTTAGCCTGCTACTGGGGTTTATATACTTTTTCTAGAGGCCGAATTCATTTATTTCAATTTTGGTTGGAAAGTTTATACTGTCCTCTCTTGGTTACAATGCTTGTCAGTCAACAGATAATAACCAGAAAAGGTAAATGTGGGTGTGAACAACAGCTGTACTTCATGCAGTACAATCTCAGCAGGAACTAATCAGACTGTATATCTGGGAGAGATTGTTTGAGGTGATAACTAACCTTGAAATCCCGTGAGGGACGAATCTACTGGTAAGTCAATGGTTGGATAAAAAGTTTTTTTAAATATCTGACGTCTATAATGGACAGTAGAATGACGTAGTATTAATACAATTCTGAATTTCTGCTTCAGAAAGCTTTTTTAGTATTATATTGCCATACCTTTAGGCTGTTGTTGCATAAGCTTGCTGCAAAGATGGAAGAGTGAAAGATAATTTTTACTAACTGCTTTATGGATGTTAGTGACCAATGTATCAGGCCATTTGCAGATCAGGCTAGGTTGAAGAGCTTAATTGACACAAATCTTGGGCAACAGTGGTGACACGTAACACTACCATGTTCAAAATAGTTCAGGGGCCCTGCTTCCTTGTGAATATTCAACATACAATCACATTCTACCCCATGATGTGAGGCTAATTCATCTAAGTTAATCAATTGAGCAGTTCCATGGACACTGGCTTCTACGATTTGCTCCTCTGCAGAATGAAGGTCTTGGTGAAGAAAGACCTGACAACTGTGGAGAGCTACGTAGTTATTTTGAAATGCTATTTTTTATCTTTTCGTTTAATTAAGTAATTTTATAAGAGCTCAGTTACAAAATGTTTGGGTGAGGTGAACGGCTAGGCATCATATTACAAAGTAATAACATGCTCGCAAAATGTTTCAAACAGAAAATATCCAGCACTTTAAAGGGTTAAGGTGGCAGGGGAAAAAGGGATAATTCTGCCCATGCCACATCAATAATCTGCTCTAAATAGTCAGACTAAATTCCAATTTTGCAACAAGGATTAATTTGGGGCGGTTTAACTGACCTGGATTTCATCGCCTTTTTATTTCACTACCACCAATTAATGCTGTGTATTAAAACAAATGGTTCAGATTTGCCAATATGTAATGACACTTTCATTTGTGTTTTGGGGCAGGCGGATAAAAAAGAGGTGTCCTTGCCGATCCAGATAAACAGTGACCTTGAAATTTTGGAGTCTGAGGGTGCTGTGGAGATCTGCACACCTTAAGTCTGATTTTGCGCCACTACAGCAGCGGAAAAGGCAGCCTGTCCTTTTCCGAGTCCATGACGAGCCTGTGGTATCTAAAGTGGACAAGCCCATGATAACCTGAGTCTGCGTGATGGTTCCTTTACCGATGATTTTGGAAAATTCAACAAGAATTGGAGGATTTAAGGCTATTTTGAACAGGATAATTTCTCTACTTCTTTGCATTTCTTGTCTTTCTTTTCTGACAGACTAGTCAACATAATTGCAGTTGTCTTCATTATCCTGTTATGTTCTTTCTTTAAATCCAGCACCAGATTGAGCAGAAGGTGATGAAGTGTACTGTGGGTCCGAAGAATCCCAGATTCAGGAGCTTTAGATTAGAAACCATTATCTCTGCTTTACCCTTGGTGCTAATAGAAACATGCCTTTTATAAATGTTTCAACTTTCTGTAAGCTTTTATTAAGTCTGATTTTCATGGCTTCAGACACAACCCCCCACCAAAAAAAAATACAGTATTTACGTTTCAAACTGTATTGCTCCTCCAGTATGTGCTACGTATGCATGGCAGTGATATTGATTGTTCATGTTATCATATCTACTTATTCTAAATGGTTTGGGGAAATCTTCAGCTTCTATGTACAGCAGGAACCTTATATCTAGCTGATTATATGCAACAAAATTAAAAAAAAAATTGGTGAATGGGAATGTGCTTTGTATGGTAAAGCTGTAATAATTTTCAATAGTTACTAAGAAAATGCGAGAATTTCATTAAAAAAGCGTGGTATGCATTGTTGTCTTCATGTGTTTTGGTTTTTTATTACATTGTATGTGCTTTGTGTGTGGGAACTAGAAAAGGCTGCAAAAGGGATCAAATATACAGCGCTGTGACAAAGTATTTGACCCCTTCCCTATTTCTTCTATTTTTGCTTATTTGTCATATTATTTTTATTTAACCCTTATTTAACCAGGGAAGTCCCGTTGAGATCGAAATCTCTTTTTCAAGGGAGCCCTGGGGGATGAGGTGGGGAGGGAGAGGGCAATTTGCACAGCCAATTAGATCAGGGGATGTTTAGGTGGCAGGTCGAAAGAGCCAGGTTGGGAGTTTAGCCATGACACCGGGGAACCCCCTACACTTATCGAAGAGTGTCATATTAATGTTTCAGATCATTCAAATGATTTCAATATAACTACATCATAAACAAAAAATGCAGCTTTTGATCATTTAATTTATATTGAGGGCAAAGAGTCATTCCAGACCAACACTATATCACCACTGTGGACAATAATTGCCCCCTAAACCTAATAACTGGTTATGCTACCCTTGGTGGCAACAACTGCCATCAAACATTGTGATAATTGGCAATGAGTTTGTCACATTGCTATGGAGGGATTTTGGCCCGTTCTTCTTTGCAGAATTGTTTTAATCCAGCCACAGTGGAGGGTTTCATGGATGAGCTGCCCGTGTTAGGTCATAACACAGTATGACATTTATCTCAGTTTTTATTAATTAATAGAAATATTGACACCTTTTGCCAGGGGTTTTAATTATACATAATGATTTTCATTCAGTTATGTCCTTTTTGTCCCAGAAAAAAAAAATTTAGGACATTTTTCAAATTCAAATTCAAATTTTATTTGTCACATACACAGTCATACAAGGTACAATGTGCAGTGAAATGCTTTGTGCACCAGTAATACATACAATTAAAAAAAAAAAAAAGTTTACAGTAAAACGATATGTTATTTACAATAAGAATAAATATACATGATCAAATAAATACGGATTGTCTAAAACTATAATTGTTAAAAAGGGTGCATACCATGTATCAGATCCTATCTGCGTAAAAGACAGATGTGGAGATGAATTGGGGGGACTGGGCTCTGTCCTCTAGTCATCTAATAGAGAACAGTAGGCGAACAAACTGTGGAAAGAAGCTCCTCCTCATTCGCTCTGTGTTGGCTTTCAGGCAGTGATATCGCCTCCCTGAGGGCAGCAGAGAAAACAGGCTGTTGTTGGGATGGCTGGGCTCCTTTAAGATTTTTACAGCCCTTAATCTGCATCGCCTGTTATAGATGTCCTGCAGATCGGGGAGAGTGGTCCTGATGGTTCTCGCAGCTGAGCAGATCACCCTCCAAAGAGCCAAGTAGTCTTTTTTGGTGCAACTGCCCATCCAGGAGATGTCAGTTTTGCCAGTTTTTATCCACAAAATTCACACTAACTGCAACAAATTCCAGTGAAGTTGGCACAGGAGCAATGATGGACTAATAAGGATTTGACAAGTCGTTATAATAAGCCAGCTACAGTTGCAATCAAAATTATTCATCCCCCATTGCAAATTAGGTTTACTGGCAAAATTAACAAACTTTCAACTGTTTGCAATGAACTAATCAAACAAGAACAATTTAAATGGCTCAACACAACAAATATTACAAGTGGCTTCTCCAAATTCAACACAAAATGCCACTTTTTATGACTACTGCAGGCTCAAAATTATTCAACCCCTTCATGACAAGCATTTTTAATACTTGGTAGAAAACTCTTTTGCCGCTATGACCCGCTGGAAATGTGATGCATAGGCAGATGTCAGCTTTTGGTAGCATTCCCAAGGAATCTTAGCCCAGTCCTCGTGGACAATGGCCTCCAGTTCACTAATATTCTAGGGTTTGCATGCTGCAATGGTATTCTTCAAATCCTACCAGAGATTTTTTTTGTGGGACTCAAGTGAGGCGACTGTGATGGGCACTCTAGAATCTTCCCAGACTTCTTCTGAAACCAAGCCTTAGGGGATGTTGAGGTATGCTTAGGATCATTGTCCTTTTTGAAGGTCCAATGATGCCCAAGCCTCAGCTTCCCTACAGACGGAATGACATTTTCTCCTTGGATATCCTGGTACTTGACTGAATCCATCTTTCCCTCCACACTTTGCAGATTTCCAGTGCCAGAGGAAGCAAAGCAGCCGCAGAGCATCAAAAAGCCCCCACAATTCTTCGTTGTAGGCAGGGTGTACTTTTCAGCATATGCTTCTTTATTCCTCCTGCAGACATATCACTGATTCATAAGCTGGAGAGATGGTCCGGTCGGCTGCATTTACCAATATCAGCGGACTACTCGTGAATCTTAGTTGTCTCAGATGAAAGTTAGTGGAAGTACCCAGTGTAAAATGTTTACCACAGACAGGAGTATTTGAGGTGATCCACAGCTCTCCATCAATGTAGCTGTTTACCAAAGTTATCCATCTTTTCTTCATTTTTCAGAAATTGAAATAGAATGACAGAGATTTTTTAAATTCTTGCATTCAGAGGAAATTCAATTTTGGGACACAGCAGGCGGTATGGCTGATTTGCTACGAACATAACTACACTGGTGACTGAACTAATAGCTAAACACAGGACATGTGGTCAATTATCATGATTGAGCTGGTAGCCACTGATGCAATGCTCTGATGATTTTATATACTGCTTGGGGCACGGGGTATGTTAAGGAGGGCTTCAGTGCATCATCAGGCCCTGTTTTAACCCTGCCCAAAAAATCTGGAAAATAAAACTGGTGAAAAACTGTTCTACGTTTTAATTCCACAAATTAGCACTAGTTTAGTTTGCAGTCTTGTCACGTTACAGTATCGGTAACTATTTTCTAACGTGCATAATGCATGAAGAAGAAAACCTGAGATTTCACTTTACTCGGACTTTAATGTTTAATTGGTTCATCCTATTATAATTTAAAAGAAGCCTCCAAAAAAACCCTTGTCCCTCAAGAGCAAAGATGTGTTGACATTTACCAATTTACTGATTGGTGCGTAAGCTTATAATCCATCACTTTTAGCACAGTGTTCCTAAAAGATAAATCATTTGGATCTGGGGTTTTCACCCTCTACAGTGCATAATATAATTGACAGATGGAAGGAATTTAGTCGAACCGTGGTTTGTAAATGGCATTGAGCTGAAAACCACCTGAATGCGCTTGATTTCTGATCCCTCTGAAGGTACTGTCTTAGGAATCATCATATGACTAATGGATATCATGAAATGGGCTCAGAAATAATTTGGTACACCTTTGTCAGGCAACACCATTTGCTGCTGCACAGATGTAAGTCTACTATACTAAGCCGAAGCCATGCATTAACACAAGGTGTGACTGTGTGGCAAAGACTCCTCTGGCACCAATGATTTCAACCAAAAGGTAACTTTTAATCATCTGGATAAACTCACTGGTCGAAAACACTTGGGACAAATCACTTTTCTAAATGTTCAAGACACAACCCCAATTCCAAAAAAATTCACACATCATGGAAAAACCAAATAATATAAAAATAGGACCAAGGGTCCTGTAGCTTACCAGCAAGCAGTCTTACAGCGATGATACAAGTTATGAAAATTTCATGTGAAGTTTGACATTTGAATCAATGAAAATCAATGTCAAGGTCACTAAATTAAAGTTCATATACATTTATAAGACCTTCTGTAATTCAATCTGAAGCAGCTTTGGTGATACAAGTCATTAAAATATGTCAAAATGTATTCAATATGTGAATTGTGAACTTCAAAGATCACAGAATGTCAAGTTGTGGTCAGCAAATGGACTTCATATATGACTTTCTAAATGTCTCTATACAAACCTTGGCTCAATCTGTGATCATTTTGGTGATACAAGTCATTGTAATTTCACTGTGGAGTTTGACCCTCAAAGGTCACTGACAGTCAAGTTCAATGTCACCAAATTAAAGTTCATATGTGACTTCCTAGATGTCAGTAACACAAACTGAGGCTCCATCTGTGACCGTTTTAGTGATACAAGTCATTGAATTTTCAATAGGTCACATTTGACCTTTGAAGGTCAATACAAAGGTCACCAAATGAAAGTTCATACATGACTTCCTATATGTCTGTAAAACAAACCTAGACTCCATCTGTGACTGTTTTGGCAAGACAAGTTATTGTAATTGAATTATGTCAAGTTCAACCTTCAAATGTCATCAATCGTCAAGGTGAATGTCACCAAATGAAAGTTCATATGTGACTTTCTATGTCAATAACACAAACCGAGGCTCCATCTGTGACCTTTTCAGTGATAGAAGTCATTGAATTTTCTCTGGGTCAAGTTAGACCTTCGAAGGTCAATATGAAGGTCACCAAATGAAAGTTCATACATGACTTCCTATCCTTCTCCAATACAAACCTACACTTAATCTGTAACGATTTTGCTAATATAAGTCATTGAAATTTCACTGTATAATTTTGCCGTTCAAGGTCACTGAAGGTCAAGTTCAAGGTCACCCAATGAAACTTCATACATAATTTCCTATATGGCCACAATACAAACCTAAGCTCTATCTGTAATAGTTTTGGTGAAAGAAGTCATTGAAATTTCACTATGTGAAGTTTGACCTTCAAAGGTCACCGAAGGTCAAGTTCAAGGCCACCAAATGAAAGTTCATGTATGACTTCCTATACATCTCTAATACAAACCGAAACAATCTGTATCCATTTTCCTGATATAAGTCATTGAAATTTCACTGTGAAGTTTGGGCATTCAAGGTCACTGAAGGTCAAATTCAATGTCACCAAATGAAACTTCATACATGACTTCCTATATGCCCGCAATACAAACCTAAGCTCTATCTGTTATAGTTTTGGTGATAGAGGTAATTGAAATTTCACTATGTGAAGTTTGACCTTCGAAGGTCGCCGAAGGTCAAGTTCAAGGCCACCAAATGAAAGGTCATACATGACTTCCTATAAGTGTTCAATGCACATATGTTCCCAATCTTCAATATTTTCAAGCTTAGAAACCTTTGAAAATTGTAACATTTTGCTTGAGCTCAAGTTTGACCTTTCAAGGTCATCTGAGGTCAACTTTAACACAGCCAAAATATAGGTCATATATTACTTCCTATATGTAAGTAATACAAACTTAATCTCTATCTGCAACCATTTAGCTTCCACAGGCAATTTGGCCCGTTCTCCATAAGACCCAATGTTAAAGTACAGCGCCCCCACTAGACCCACTTCCGTCGATTCAATCAAAATGGCACTCGCACCGTACATAAAGTGTATCAAGGTGAGTTGATTGCCAGATTTAGAAAAAAAGTTATCGAACAGTTTTTGAGAAATAATTTTTTGAAATTTCAAGTCATATCTTTTAACATTGTTACTATATTCCCTGACCACAAGTTTGACCTTTCAAAGTCATCTGAGGTCAACTTTAACATAGCCAATGTATAGGTCATATATGACTTCCTATATGTCGATAACACAAACTTAATCTCTATCTGCAACCATTTGGCCTCCACTGGCCATCTTGCATATTCATAAAGTACAGTGCCCCCAATAGACCCACTTCCGTCGATTCAATCAAAATGGCGCTTGCACTGTACATTGATGGTACCAAGGTAAGTTGGTTGCCTGATTTAGAAAAAAATTTATCGCGCTGTTTTTGAGAAATAATTTTTAAAAATTTCTCAGTCCTATCTTTAACATTGGAGCCAAAATTTCAAGGGCCCATAAAACGGACAAAAATGATTCAATCAAAAATCAGAGAAAAACGTCTGGAGATGTGGTCTAATAGCATGATATTGCAAATTTACACGAAAATTCAACAGGCCAAAAAAAATATAAAACATGTTCTGGACGACAGACGACGGATGCCACACCACGACAACAGCTTATCAGCCCATAGGGCCGGTAGGCTAAAAATAGAGGCAAAGCTGCGCCCGCTTGGCCAAACGTGGCCAAAATGGAACGCCCCCTATTGGCCAAAGTATCGGTCCGATTGGGCTCCAAATCGAACTTGGTCTAGACCTTATGACCCTATATACAAATATGAAATATGAAAAGGATCGGTGAAAAACTGAAGACGCTAGAACGCAGACAAGCCAAAAGTTTACGCACGCACGCACGCACAACAGACCACCACTTAAGACCCATAAGCCCCTTGGGCCTTTTGGCCAAGTGGGCAAAAAATGTGAGCATCTTAGCTCGTAGAATAAGGGAGCTAGAGCTGTTTGAAGTTTTGCAGAAAAAGCCCCCTGGTGGCCAAACCGAGAATCGCAGCATGCCCAAAATCAAACTCGGGCTAGATCTTGGGCCCACATACATGCATCTAAAATATGAAAAGGATCCGTTAAAAACTGAAGGCACTTTTGCAGTGAAATAAAATCTGTGCATTTTATGACCTTTGAGCTACATAACCTTAAAATTTGAGTCAAATCAAAAACCCTTTGCATATATGATGAACCCTTGGCAGAGCAACCTACAGTAAAAATTTGAGCTTCTTAGCTCATACAATAAGGGAGCTAGAGCTGTTTGAAGTTTTGCAGAAAAAGCCGCCTGGTGGCCAAAGCAAGAATCACAGCATGCCCAAAATCGAAGTCAGGCTAGATCTTGGGCCCATATACATGCATATTTAATAGGAAAAGGATCTGTTGAGAACTGAGGGCGCTATGGCGCTGAAAAGAAATCGGCACATTTTATGACCTTTGACCTATATAACCTTTAAAATTAGGTGAAATCAAAAACCCGTTTTTTATATATATATATATATATATATATATATATATATAAGGAGCCTTGGCAGTACAACCCACAGTAAAAATTTGAGCATCGTAGGTCAAAGAATAAAGGAGCTGGAGCTGTTTGACATTTCTCAGAAAAAGCCCCCTGGTTGCCAAACCGAGAATCGCAGCACGCCCAAAATCAAACTCGGGCTAGATCTTGGGCCCATATACACGCATATAAAATATTAAAAGAATCCGTGGAAAACTGAAAGCTGCATCGCGCTGAAACGACAATTGTGGACGCACGCAGGCACGCATGACAGACCACCACTAATGACCCTAAGCACAGCATAAGCCCGATTGGGCCTGTCGGCCAAGCGGTCTAAAAAAGGTCTGATAATAGAAGTCCATAATTAAAGCTAGCTCTGCAACCATTCTCGAATGGTGTATAACAGTGGTCCAAAGTGTTTGCCCCTCGGGTTGGACATGTTGATAAATGTTCGGCATGAATTGTTTGATATTGGCTTCATTTTTTAAACAAAAATTTTTATTCGTACTGATGTACAACATAACCGCGCAATAACAGTACAATACAGAAAGCATAAAAACAATGAAGAAAAAAAGTCAAAATTATTCAACACATAAAACATTTAAAGGGGACCTATTATGCTGATCCTTCTTTTAATACATATTAGTAATGTTATAATGTTGCTTGTCCATGCTCAACCTCTGAAAAGTTTCTAAACATAAGATACAGGGGTTTTGCCGTAATCCAAGAACGTGATTTCGTGAGCGTGATTTCCTCTCTGAACAGCTCCTCCCGAGATCTTCACGAGATCTGGGTAAAACCTGACGTCAGGTTGTGCCATCCAATTAGTACAGACCTAGCCAGAGCCAATCATGGCGCTGGACCTGCCCACACCGGAAACTATTCTAGCAGGCACTAACAACGGCAGATCATACTATGCCTCAGTAGCGTTGACACTTTTGGAAATACAAAAGAAGAACCGCAGATCATTTGAGCTGCAATTTTGTTAGTATCTCTCCCAAAGCTACTTGTCCGTTTATTTTTGGACGCGAAGAAAAACAAATATTTCTCTTGAAAAGACGATGCCACCAGAAATCAGTGGGTAGCTTTTTTTGTTTGCTGGCAGCAAACAGCCATGGCCAAATGGAGCGTTAGCTGTTTGTGCTCAGCATTTCACCAAAGACAGCTTTGTCAATAAAGGATAATTCGACACAGGATAAGCGTTTCAGCTGCTTCTCAAACCTGAAGCAGCTGCATCGATCAACCGCTCAGAGCCACAAGCTGTAAGTAACCATATAACAGCAAATAATGTAAGTGAAGCTAATGTGTAACGGGTGGCTAGCAGGACCGCTAGCGATAGTTAGCACTAACAACTGGCCTCAAAGGCAGGCTTGGTAAAATATCTGAAGATAAAGCCTGTATCGGTCGCGACTGTCCATGACTCACAGACACAGAAGCTGTAAGTTGCTTTTACTGCATAAGCCAACCTGACGTGATAGCGAGTCGATTGTGGCTGTAGCACAGCGGCTAACGTAGCCAAGTTACTGTTGCTAATGCTTGTGTCCTAAATATGCAAGAGTGATATCAGGGTAAATTCTACAGAAGGTGTGTGAACATAAACCTCATTTGAAGCTAACTTTTAATACTTGTTTGTAAATTGGATGCTTGGTACAACTGTTCACAGTAACAGAACTTGCTGTCTGTAAAACCTGTATTGCAAGGGTTTGTCTCTGTGGTTATGACCACTCGGTCACCAGCTACTGCATGTTAGTTTGCGTGTCATGCTAATTAAAAATGCATCAAGTTTCATCATAACGTTGCCCGATTGTAGGCTCTACAGTTAGTGATCGCTTCACTTATCCATGACCGGGATCAGCAGGATACTTCACAAATGTCTGAGCAAGCTCTCTGGTGCTACCATGAAAGCAATACGAAACGCAGAAGCTCTACTGGTTTACAAATGATTTCTCTGCACTACCTTGACATAATTTCATCCCCCTTTAGAAATTGTTGTGGCTAATAAAAAGCCGAAAAAGGCGGAGATTAAATAGGTAATTCTTTCCTGTAGAAGTGATCGATTCGCTAGCTCCACATAAGCAACTTGTCCGCCCTAACGGAACGTACGGTTTGCAAAAACTAACATAACCGAGCTCTCTCTAGCTGTCGCGTACTATCCATAAAGCTGCTTTCACATCGGACACGAAACGAATTTTTCGCGTGACAGATTACATTCAAAGTCAATGCAAAGACGCGAATACGGGCATGTCAAGCCGCTTTCACACCGACGCGAAACGAATTTTTCGCACGACAGATTACATTCAAAGTCATGGCCACTTATCAGCTACTGCATGTTAGTTCCCCTGCTCTGCTAATTAAAAACGCTCCTGGTTAACTTATATGCAGCGATTCTGATCGGTATGCTTGTGTTACTTCGGTAAACATCAATGTGACAGTTTCATCATAACGTTGCCTGATTGTAGCCACTACAGTTGAAGCTAACGGAGAGGTGCTGTATGTGTCTGCCGAGTTGGGCTGCAGTTAGACCAGACGTAGGTTTTGCAAAGCTTGGGGTGAGTTTTTGGGTGCTCGTGAAACGATCGCTTTACTTATCCATGACCGGGGTCAGCCTGATACATCCCCAATGTCTGAGCAAGCTCTCTGATGCTACCGGTGAAAGCAATAGGGAAAAGCACAGGCTATAACGTGTATGGTATCACAGACGATTTCTCTGCATTGCTGTCGATTGAGTATTAAATCGGCGACTGAATATTAAATTATTTCCTGTAAAAGTGATCGATTCGCTAGCTCCACATAAGCAACGGTTCACGCAGACGGAACTTACGGTCTGTAAAAGCTGTATTATGCTCATAACAATACCGGAGCTCTAGCTTGTTCTCGCGCACAATCCATAACGCGCCATTCTCCGCGAGGAAACGCTTGTCATTCCGACGCAGTAAGTAAACCATTACCACGGGCAATTTCCGAAAAGGCCGTTTAGCCTGGAGCTTTCGCCCCTCCGTCATATACCAGTGTAAAACCCACAAAACAATAACCAACGACGGAAATTGTAGGGCGAAGATTCAACGTGTTCTTTTGGCTGGTATTAGCACGCGCGACGTCCTGGCTGGTGCGAATCACAATAAAATGGATATATTTTCTCCGTTCGAACAACGGGGCACAAAAGCACAACGGTTACAATTAATCTGACTCCATAATGCATTTAGAATACCAAATTTAGTTATACCCTCGTTAAATATCTGACTCCAAATTAGAATTAGAATTTATAGTTTAGGGACACATGCGTGAATCTCGGGGCAGCTACGCCGCCAGACTCTTCCGTGAAAACCAGTTACTCAACTGACGCCCCCGGGTAATAGCGCAGTTGCCGGATCTTAGTTCGGTGAGAGTTCTAGAGGATGGAAGAAATTACCATGATAGTAGCAACTTTGGCATAAACATATCATGAACCCAGATTTATATGCACCACAGGGCCCCTTAAGGGGATCGACCAGGCACCGGCTTATAAGCCCAAGGTGCCCTTAAGGCCAAATCCCCAGGACCGATACTACATAAACCCTTTATATAAGTAGACCGTAACTTGCAATCCAACTTAAAACCCATCACTACCTTTAAAACATCAGCTAGCTAGTCTGGAATGATAAGGACTCGCCCCCTAAGTACCGGTCGTAACGTGGCTAGAAAGAATAAAAGGATTAGGAGCCACAGAGACCACGCAAGCTTAAAGGAATAACAATAATTTATTCACCAGGTAGGCTAAAACTTAAATCAAACAAATCAACATTAAGCCAATTACGAGTTACACACAATTTAGAAAAGGAGAATAAAGTCATACCTGGAGGAAAGTTTGAATTACGATATTACATGATTGAAAAGGACTACTCACGCACTTACGTACGCGGGGACAGATTGGATACGATCTTCCCTGACTACATAGATTGGCTACATACGGCATAGGGAATGGCTACTCACGCACTTACGTACGCGGGGACAGATCGGATACGATCTTCCCCGAATGGATTGTTTCTCTTTGCTTTAAGCCAAATCACGCCTTTGATCCAGGCGGCATGGCCATAAACACCTGGAAGGGGGGTCGAATCCGGTTTTTGGGTTTCCACCAATGGGAGGATGTAATAAAACACCTCAGCAGAGAGAGGAGAATGGGGTGATTACCAGAGAGTATTCTGACCAAATTCTCAGGAGTTTCCAAAAGGGAATGAACCATAATTTCAATGGGAATGAAACATACCCCATTCAACTCCTTGGATTCCCCCGAGAATAACAAGACCAAACATGATATGAATATGTAATAATATGAGGCAGTTGTCATGAAAAAGTCTTAAGATGAATTAATATATAGGTAAATTGGGTTATACGTCCAGAAGTGATTCCTTTGCAGAATATTGAACATATAAGCATATTATGCAGTTCTCAGAGGTTTAGATTATTTTAAACAGATTAATATAACTGGACTTTAACTCAAGAATTAAGCCAGTAACATGACTCGCACAGGGGCATTGTGTCAGCCAGAGCCCTGCAACAACTCCCCCCGTACAGAGGAACAGTAAGACTGTTAACACCTTAGCAAGCATCTTGGGGAGGAAGTCCACAAAAGCTTTATTGCTATCTGGCATAGCTCTGGACCGAGCTTATCAGCCATTTGTCACTTATATTTCCAGATTCTACAAATCCACCCCCTGACCCCGTACAACAGAGGTCCACACACGGGGTCATAAAAGATTATCTAGGTGATTGTATGGCTGATGTTGCGAGTACCAGGGAATGCTTGCTAAGACTTTAGAAGAAATATTGATGAGAAATTACAGATTTAAGAGTAGTTGAGTTTTTCATGACAGTTGCATCACACAATAAAATGGAAAAACTGGATTGTTTCCTCTCACTGCAATATAATTGAGAATTTAGAGAAGTGTGATTTGGGAAGTTAAAAGAAAGAGAGACAACCGTTTTATTAACATGAAACGTGAAGAAATTAAAAGGAAAACAAACAAAAAGTAAAATAAAATTAAAAGTATGTTATCTAGGTTTGTTCTATGAGTCTTTTATCTGAAGTTAGTGTACCAATTGGACGAATGTTATTATAGCCAATGGAATGATGGTTCGAAAAGTAATTTTTTCTAACATCAGTAAAAATAGAAATCGCAGAACAAACCAGCACATAAACCAAAAACTTTCCCACACTTGACTAGGGAAAGCAAAAGATTATATGTGCCACTAATTAAGTAACCAACCAATTGGAAAAAACCCCAGAGGGAAAAAATCCAATGGCGGTCACAATATCAAATTATTTAGGCATTCAGTTACAAGTGCAATTAAAAACACACAGTTACAAATGAAAACAATAGAATATTTACATGTGGTATATTGTGAAGTGATATGGTGAAATATTGGAAATCGTGAAATTCATATGTCCAGACATTCAGCAATTTACGTCACATGATATGATTTGGAGATTAATTGAGAGAGAGGGGCTGATACACATAATAGGCTGGTCAGAAGCACTTTTGTAGGAATTCCCAATTTAATTCTGAAAAATATTAAAGGTAAATGGGACTTATTTGGATCAATGCATATGTAGTTTTACCTCACTTTATGAACTTTTAAGGCACACTACCTTTGGCCTTCAGTGTAAGAAACCTCTATGCTCCAGTCCATTAAATGCCACATTATAAAATAGAATTTTAATTGATTCCTCCCATTTTTGTATCAACTCTCACTCTTTACATGTAATTCACAAATCACAATCACAAACACAACTGCAGTTTGTCCATATGAAAATGTCCTTTGTCCTGTATGAATCCAGTAGCTGAAGAGATGTTTGAGGTCCGGCGGCCGCCCGCGTTGGTGCACATATTGCTGGAATTTGAATGTGTGTCCTTAGTAAGTTGCATAGTGGAAGAAATGGCTCCCAAGAGCCAGAAGGGTGGACAGGGAGTATTGTGCCCTGGTGAGTCTCACCCTTACATTCACTACCATGTTTGTGATGAAATCCCGAAATCCAAATCAGCCAAAAGCATATAAATGGAGCCTCTGTTCCTCAGGTGTAAATGGCAAAGTCAGGTCCTCGAATCCTTGATGCCTGTATAGAAAATTTTAGAAACCGCACCCTGCCAAATTGACAACAACAAGGGAGACCAAGACAAGACACGACCACGGTAATTTGTTATAACTCAACCTGCAGGGATCAGAAAGAGTGAAAGTTAATTGGAAACATTTTGAAATGAGACACACAAGATGAGCTTGGGTCTTCCTGAGCCAGCAAACTGTCCTGTGGACAACAATGGATGAGAGGGTTAACACGGTGCCTACAATCATCCTACAATTCACATGTCCCCGCCGTCTGGATAACCTTACGACACCTCAAGGGGGACAGTGACTGAGGATGTGTGAATGGCACGATTGGAGATTCCACCACCCCTGTTTTCAGAAGGAAAGAACAGATGCAGTCAGTACCACAGTTTTAAATGGAACAATGCTTTTATGGCTTTCCCCTCGGATCAGGATAAACACAGACAAACATGAAGAAATGCAAGTGGTGTGTGTGTGTGTGTGTGTGTGTGTGTGTGTGTGTGTGTGTGTGTGTGTATGTATGTGTGTGCGTGCGCGCGCGCATGTGAATGAGGGTTGTAAAGTGGCTCGGATGGGGCCTGTTACCCACGAGCGGGCGTTTTATGGCCCTGCAACTTCTTCCACCCCCTGAGAGGATATCATCACCTTAGACATCTGCTGTAAACCTAAGGCTCTCAGGTGTGAAGACTGTAAAAGAATAAACTATGCAAGGTGAATGTCTGCATAGCTTCAGACACTGAAAAGACAGACGCTGACAAACAGACATTGAACATAGACTGAACCATGCAATCCAGTAGGACTGCAGGCAACTATCGTTGAGTTACTGATGTACTAGTAACCCTGATTAATTCATGCACTCTATAAAGAGTACAGGCCCATAGATTGAAGTGATCCATGTTTTGAGGAACAAAGTCCTAACTGACAAAGGGGTGAATAGGATCAGAGAGAGGGGGCACAAGCAGAGGAATGGCAAGCTGTGAGAAACAAGACAAGTATGAGTAGAAATACAGTAATCTTTGCCAAAAGTGACCAAGCCCATCTGGCTCCAATACCTAAGGACGAACGCAAATTTAATAGAAATGAATTTTCACTTTGATCCTTTGAACCTCCCCTCTCAGGGCGCAGTTCTAGGCTAGATCCCTTCCCACAGGGACCTTCGCCCGGGCTCCCCCAGGTTCAGAACTCTGTCTTCTGCTTCCCGGCATCTTCTTTTCAAAGCTCACCGATCACAGAAGCACCACTCGCCTACTGACGCATTCGCTTTTGGTTTGTGGTGGCCTGACTGTACATTGAGCGAGCCTTGGCCAACAAAAGGGACTTACTGCCATATGCGACCCGACCGGCCGGTGACCCAGTCGATAACCACCCGGGATCCCGTAGTTGCTATCAGCCACCCAGGTGGGAGCCGACGGTCTGACCCCTACCCCACTTAGCTATGGGTATAGAAACTTTGACCGTTTTCACCAGCCTTGCCTGTTCACAGAGGTCGTACTATGCGTCCCTCTGCTTAGGTGTGGGCTGTCGCCCACGTACCACGTGATGCCCACACACTTAAAGGCGACAACACGCCGACTAGACGGTACCACGGCAGTATGTCAATCCATACTTCACTGGACACGAGGGCCTTAAGTTTACTCCCCTGCACTATATATATGATTTAACGTGCCCTCGGAACTTTGCAGCCCCGCCACCGCCTGTTTTTCCCCAGGTTCGGGGAGCCTAATCCCCTGCCCAAGGAAAATATAAATGTAGGGGAGGAATTTTCCTCCCTAAAGGTAGCTCATGTAGGCATTCCAAATCTAATTACCTACTTCCATGAGGCCATAAACTGTCCCCCCCGCTGGGGCAGACAACACAGACCAAATGTCCCATTAGGCATTTAGAGCTCAGATGTTACTTGATACACAGTGGAAATGACAGTATACAAAAAATGGTTAACCAAACATTAATTCCAATAAACTTATTTGGTGGTTAGTAAAATTCACACAAAACGTAATTAGACTAGACAGTTTGCTTCAAATATAGCGGTTAAAAAGGCAAGTAAGTTGTTAGTGAATGGCCACATTCAAGATGGTGGTCACAGCATGCGACTTAGTGCTGGTTCCGCCTTCTCCTTCTCTTTCTCGGAAGGAAGACCGGAAACCAGCATCAAACATGGCAGTGATTGGCCGATTTGAAGAGCGCCATTTGACTCGCATTTATGATGAGGGACGGGTCAGCCAACCAGCTCACCGACAACGGGCTACGTCACCATATTACACGGATTGACTCGGGGCTGTATCAGCCAACCAGCTCCCCGGCTGCACAGAGAAACCCAATCACCTCCAACTTGCCATTAAACCTTCTACACAAAAGCACGAGAATATCAAGTGACCTGGATTAGTCTGAAAACAGAGCGGTCTGAAGAGATCACAGAAATACAAAGTAGGCTCATGCAAACATTCCTACAACTTGCACACCATTCTCCGATCCCGAAAAAGATAGAATTAAAACTTGTGCCTGGTTTCTACGGTCCCAGGCCTATTTGGGGATATATCGATCCCTTAACAACGGTCTCTATGCAGTGAATTCTAACTTTCCCTGAATCCTACAAAGTAGAAAACACCGTTACTTACCACATGTGGATGACGACTGATGGAGCTGGCCAGATCGCGTAAGAAACCAGGATCACATTGGATGTGGGGATTCTCACTTCAGCCAGCACAATGCGGAACCATCTCGGAAGGCGTCGGAAAACAGAATCACGCGCTCCCGATTATAGGCACCGCCCGTATGGTACGCAAGCCGTCACGCCGCAAAATGCAAAGATTCCCAAACCGACATATTACGGTATAATACACGAAAGCCATCACGGAGGGCAGTCACCAGCTGTAAAACCCACAAAACAATAACCAACGGCGGAAATTGTAGGGCGAAGGTTCAACGTGTTCTTTTTGGCTAGTATTATATCGCGCGACGTCCTGGCTGGTGCGAATCACAATAAAATGGATATATTTTCTCCGTTCGAAGGACGGGGCACAAAAGCACAACGGTTACAATTAATCTGACTCCATAATAAATTTAGGATACCAAATTCAGTTATACCCTCGTTAAATATCTGACTCCAAATTAGAATTAGAACTTATAGTTTAGGGACACATGCGTGAATCTCGGGGCAGCTACGTCGCCAGACTCATCCGTGAAAACCAGTTACTCAACCGACGCCCCCGGGTAATAGCGCAGTTGCCGGATCTTACTTCGGTGAGAGTTCTAGAGGATGGAAGAAATTACCATGATAGTAGCAACTTTGGCATAAACACATCATGAACCCAGATTTATGTGCACCACAGGGCCCCTTAAGGAGATCGACCAGGCACCGGCTTACAAGCCCAGGGGTGCCCTTAAGGCCAAATCCCCAGGACCGATACTACATAAACCCTTTATATAAGTAGACCGTAATCTGCAATCCAACTTAAAACCCATCACTACCTTTTTTAAAACATCAGCTAGCTAGTCTGGAATGTAAGGACTCGCCCCCTAAGTACCCGGTTAAATAGCGTGGCTAGAAAGAATAAAAGGATTAGGAGTCACGGAGACCACGCAAGCTTAAAGGAATGACAACAATTTATTCACCAGGTAGGCAAAAGCTTAAATCAAACAAATCAACGTTAAGCCAATTACAAGTTACGCATAATTTAGAAGAGGAGAATAAAGTCATACCTGGAGGAAAAGGATACACGCACTAACGTGCGCGGGAAGTTCGAATTACGATGTTACATCATTGAAAAGGCTACTCACGCACTAACGTGCGCGGGGAGAGATCGGATACGATCTTCCCAGAATAGATTGTTTCTCTTTGCTTTAAGCCAAATCACGTCTTTGATCCAGGCGGCATGGCCATAAACTCCTGGAAGGGGGGTCGAATCTGGTTTTTGGGTTCCCCCCATGGGGAGGAGGTAATAAAACACTTCAGCAGAGAGAGGAGAATAGGGTGATTACCAGAGAGTATTCGGACCAAATTCTCAGGAGTTTCCAAAGGAGAATGAACCATAATTTCAATGGGAATGAAACATACTCCATTCAACTCCTTAGATTCCCCCGAGAATAACAAGACCAAACATGATATGAGTATGTACTAATATGATGCAATTGTCATGAAAAAGTCTTAAGATGAATTAATATATAGTTTAATTGGGTTATAAGTATATAAGTGATTTCTTAACAGGATATTGAACATATAAACATATTATGAAATTCCTAGAGATTTAGATTATCTTAAACAGATTAATATAACTGGACTTCAACTTAAGAATAAGGATAGTAATATGACTCCCACAGGGGCATTGTGTCAGCCAGAGCCTTGCAACTACACCCCCGTACAAAGTAACAGTAAGACCATTAACACCTTAGTAAGCATCTTGGGGAGGAAGTCCACAAAAGCTTTATTGCTATCTGGCATGGCTCTGGACTGAGCTTATCAGCCATTTGTCGCATACAGTCGCTGGGCTCCCCCACGCATCAGTGTTTGCAGATCTTACGGAGGTGCCGCTCAGAACCCAACCCAAAGGCACAGATGAATTTTACTGGTTTCGGAATGGAACAATCTTTTATAAAATGAAATATGCAATGTCTACAGCACTTACCCTTCGGTTTCCCTGCTGCCCGCTGCTCCAAGCCCCTCACTATGCTTTGTTGCTTTCACTTAACTTTTAACTTATTTACTTAGTTACTTCTGGCATAGATTTTCGTTTGAAAATTTACCACCCAATAATATTTTGAGCAAAAGTGATTATATAATATATATAATCATTATTTACCATTAATGTAAAATTTAAAATACTGTTTTCAATTTGGAGTAACCAAAATTGATTTTGTTCCTGTTTTCGACCGTTCATCCCAAAATTTTGTTAGTTTCTGGTTTTCGTTCTTTCAATCATTTCTAATCCCCGCAAGTCACAAAATCGACCAAGCCCCCTGCCGTACTTATGTTCACAGAGGTGTTAATGATTGATTGAAGCCAATATATGATTTTAGCTGAAACAATTGACTCCAACATTAAAAAATAGAGGATGCTTCCAATAAAAGTACTGCAAAAGATTGTCAAGATGGTCCTGTCTAATCCAGATGAATTCCACATGAATAACATGCATTACTATGTGAGGCTTTTGGAAATAGGAATGTAAGACGGGAGATCAAGCTGGGACGCAGCAAAGGGCTGACAAACTGGAGGAGCCCAGGAACTGAGGCTCATCCTAAACTTCAAAGGACTCATGTGACCTGCAGTATGACAAAAAGCTGTTTGGCCTTCCTCAGGATGAGTGGGCCGTTGACTCCCCAGGATGTTTGCTGAGTGGTGTCAAGGGAAATGGGGTGTTTATGGTTGTTTCTGTGGAAGACTGGGGGGTTCATGACGGCAGAGACCAACAAACGGGACTCTGGTGAAGCTAGGGGGGTGACTGCCACGGTTCTCCCCCTGTGAATATCTTCTCTGCCCTGGCTATACCTCTTATGAAACTGGACCTTAACTAATCTGTTTAAGTATTTTGAAACACTAGAAATGTCAAACCTTTCTCATATATTCAATATATTGCTGTGAAATAACTTACGTGCTCATAACCGAAATTGCCTGTACAATAATCCAATTTAAGAATTTTTCGTGACAACTGCATCATGTTAATACATATTCATATCATGTTTGGTATTGTTGTTCTCAGCAGAATTCAATAAGTTAAATGGAGTATGTTTCATTCCAATTGAAATTATGGTTCATTCCCTTTTAGAAACTCCTGAAAATTGATCAGAATCCCCTCAGACAATCATTTAGTTTTTCTCCCTCTCTAAATTGTTTTATTGCCACCTGCAAATGGTGGAAACTCAAAATCCAGATTCGACCCCACCTTCCAGGTAATTTATGGCCATGCCGCCTGGATCAAAGACGTGATTTGGCTTAAAGCAGAGAGAGACAATCCATTCGGGGAAGATCGCAGACGACTTCCCACACGTGCATCTCTATGCCGTGTCTAGTTTAAACATGTTCGGAAGATCGCAACTGTCTTCCCACACATGCACCTTTATGTTGTGTGTAGGCTCTTTAGTTATGGAAGATCGCAAATGACTTCCTGCACGTGCTCCTGTAGAAGTGTGTGTAGTCGTAATGTAGTTATGGAAGACTGTATTCAGCTTCCCAGGCGTACTTTGTATGCACGTAGCCGAACCAGGTTGGGTAAGATGCTATTATGTTACTAAATTATTATATACAAATTCTAAATTCTGTAAGGAACCAATGAAATTTACTATTTGGACCTACCCACCTGTTGAATAAAATTTTCTTTCGAATTAAGAAATTGTCTTTTTGTAATTTGTTTGGTTTTTATGATTTTAACTCCATCTTGGTTCCTTTTAGACAACATTACGAATAAAATACTCAGGGGAAACAGTGCGCTGACTGAGACCTACTGCAGAGGCCAGTTGCAGCAAAAGTTTGTAGGGGGTTCTAGTAAGCTAGAATGGGGGCCACATTTGACCGCTAATGGGATTGGTGAGGTATTGGCTCTGGAGGGAACGCCTACAAAAGTAAAGC
Organism: Gymnothorax javanicus; assembly: GCA_029692085.1. Taxonomy (NCBI): domain Eukaryota; kingdom Metazoa; phylum Chordata; class Actinopteri; order Anguilliformes; family Muraenidae; genus Gymnothorax; species Gymnothorax javanicus. The sequence goes on along the minus strand of CM056193.1, from coordinate 36,143,051 downwards.
CAAGGGGGAAAACAAACCGGTCTCTGCCATTAGCCATAATGCCGAAGAGTTGCTGTGTGCCCTTTTGCACCGCAAATAAACAAAAAAAAATCACCAATTAAAGAAGGGCTATCATGGCGGGGAAAGTTGGGTGTTATTATTTCAATATATCATGAAAAAAGCTCCTATGACTTTGTTTTCTTTATTTTGCGATTTCTTTAATTTTTATGAGCGATTTTGCAAAACTAGTGGACCGCGCCATTTTCACCACAGCAGACAAAAATTCACCCTCCATCCGCTTGGGGCGCTCCTAATGGTGACGTCAGTGCGGCTGTCAGCGCCATGAATTTCCATTGTCCTGCGGTCCTGCACTGAGATTGTTGAATGACCGAGATATTCCCGCTTCCTCTATGGGGCAGACAGACGAGCTTGATAATTACCTTTTTCTATCCGACACAACTTTAATTTAGAGGTGAACTAACATCAGAGGCCATTTGAAATGCTTCCAGAAAGAAAAGTGCGATTTGAAGTCTGCTAATTACCAGCGAGGCTGGACAGCTGCCGTCACCTTGGCATAATTAGCTCTCCTTAAATCAATTCCTATGTACTTTGCCTAACTTGTAATCAAGCCATTTATTCAGCCAACTGACCAATCATAACCAAAATCATGCCAATAATGATTTAGAAGAGATAATGAGAAGCAGACAAACCGAACCAGGCTACCGTGCTAGATTGAAATAATGTCAGTAATCTGAATAAATAGCAGACCTCTGAATTCCACCTCTCGTCGGAAAACTTTCACGTATTATTAAAAAAGATTTCTTAAGAATAAAATCATGTTAAGATGGCCCTGGTTTTTAAGCGTCTAAAAATATACGCGAAGTAGAAAACATTGTGTGAAGCGCATCAAACGTGAATGCGAGAGAGAAATTATTTTCGCATTGCAAGCAATGGACAAATGCACTGAAGACTGGGCAAGCACATTCAGACAAATCTGTGCTGCAAATTTTAAACATTTTTTATTTAATAACTGAACAAGATTCGCACACAACGGCCAAATGTAATAATCAAGCAAACACATTCAGGCAAACTGCATGCTGAACTAAGCAAAGTTAAGGTCTTCAAAATCATCCTCCTCTACTCGACAATTCCTTTCACCCTCTTCCCCTTTACTTGGCTCAATTTGCAATCAAACAGTTGATTCGCTCAATGAACAAATTTAAATTGGTTGGTAGTCTAATTTATTTAGATATCCATGTATTCAGACATTTTGATATCGCATGCATCATGCACATAAATGCATGTGGCAGCCGCAGTGACGTTATGATCTCGCAACTTCTCATGCCACTTGTGGCGTTAATGGCGGCCTCCTGGAAACAGCAATTCCGGCTAATTAATGGTCATTTAAAAGAACGGGGTATGTATGGACAAAAAATCGACCGTGGATATTATGTTGGAGTTAATTACTATAAGATTAAGTCAAAACGTGTAGGTCAGTATATTCCTCCTTTAATGTTTTACATTTTACCAAATAATAAAATGGAACCACAAATGAGGACAAAATGGCTTCAAGCTATCAGAAGAGAGGACGAGTTTGGCAGATTATGGCGGAACCCCACAACAGAACGTGTATGTCTGCAGGCCACTGAGTCGGATCATTCGCCCAGTCTTTTAAAATGTATGGACAACAATCCAACCCCAGTATATTCAATTTTTTAATATATCGATCCTTGTCAGCAGGCAATAGCGACTCAAAGTACGTCATGACAACTTCGTAGTGTTAGCAAGACAAGTTTAAATTCCGCGTTTTTACAGTATAGCGGACGGGGGAAAGATTGTTTTCCCCCTCGGCTCTAACCAGATGTGACGTTTGTGGGCGTTCCCGTTGTTGCCCACTGTATCTATAGGCGGTTCTTGCCAAACTCTCCTTAAAGGCTGTATCAGCGATATGATGTCACCATTGTTGACAGTTGAAACACAACAAAGTCGCTCGCCCCTCCCCTTCAGAAGTTTGGAACATGAACGCACTTTTCTTAAAGTGAAACTTTGCGTCTTTGCATTGACTTTGAAAGTAATCTCTCGCGCGAAAAATTCGTTTCGCGTCCGGTGTGAAAGCAGCTTAAGAGTAGCCCACTCAGCTGGGTAAATGGCGGTGTACAGCTCGTTGTGATATACGCCCGGTAGCAACAATGATGACCATTGCCAGACCATAAATTTACACCATTAGTGCTCGCTACAACAAGGTATCTGACAAGTATCTTAGCTCGGCATTACAAAATGAGTATTAACAACGTCACATAAATCACCACTTTCAGCTAAACTTATCATGCGGTTATACATTCATCGACGAATTTCAACTCTGAGTACTAACCAGAGAAAAAATGTTATTACACGAACACAAACTCTGGTTTGATCAGATAGAATTAGCAAACTCACTAGCTTGCCAACCGAGAGTTAGGAAAGGTTGCGAACTCGCTCCAAAGAGGAAATATCGATCTCTCTACTGTTTGATTCATTCCGACCAGCATGATCTATGCAAGATAGCCTTACAAAAACAATACAAGAGCTTCCCTCAATTTTGCAAGGGATGACAATTTACAATTCACATCCAACCGAGTTAGCACCAGCTCTACTCACCTTAAGTAGAAACAAGGCGACCTGGGCGTCAGAATTAAAACCATTCAACTCCCGAAATTCTCTCCAATGTTGCTATGCTTTCCCTTTGTTTATTCGGGACTTCGCATAGCTGCGATCGCGTTCCTTCTTCCTCGACATGCGCTCGTTCGAGCGTCTCTTTTTCAGTTTAGCTTCCACCATGCTTCACTCTGCCAGTTCCTCAGTCCCACCCACTTGTTGTGCATGAGCACGGAATTGGCGCAGAAGACCCACCCCTGCCCTCTGATTCGTTGGAATACTCTTGTTGATGTTTGGGGGAGTGGGTAGGTCCCCACGAGTTTGTGTATCTTTCTCAGTGTCTACTTGGCTGTAGGTGACCTATAGGGACCGGAGTTTTTCGGTGCCCACTCATGAGAGGAGCTGCTAACAGTTTGTGAGGAAAAATCTCCTGTACGTGACAAATTATGTTTTGGCTCAGAATCACTGATACAACCTTTGAGGAGCCCGATAGATACAAGCTGACCCGGGTCCTTAACTGTCACGACGGAAAGGTACTCATGTATTACGGTGGTTCCTGTCTAGCCAATGTAGGGCTCCCCGAACTGAGATTTTGCGATTATGCTGGTCTGGAAACATAATCGTGTAAGGTTGGTAAAAGACCGAGTCTGGTATTATTATTCCGAATTCTACACAATTACAGTTAAATTATATATTCACAATTTGATATGGAGTCAGATTTCTGGTAACCATTGTGCAATGAGCCCTGTTCCCATGAACAGTGGAAACAAGTTAAAAGTTTTGGGTGCCGTGGGCCCTGTACCATAAAGCTGGATTAACATACCTGGGGTTTCTCTTAGTTATCTGGCTGCACTTCACCAGACTTCCGCATTCCTGATAAGCGGTACCACGAAGCCAGTTATCAACTCAGTAACTGAACCCAGGGTTTTCCAATCTAGGTATGTGCGCGCTCACATAGAAGGGGCGGTGTTTGAAGCAAATGACCAATTGCAAACACTGCAACTAACTCCCGTATTCATGATTGTGTGTGGGCTATTGCTGCAATAGTGATGATTTAATTTTACTTCTGCTGCAGTAAATCATGACAACAGGCGCTATGTAGGCTAGTGAGCGCATCTCTCTCCTTTTCTGCTTTACAGGATATGTTTGATCCAGCACGAAGCCTATTGGGTATAGGGATGTGCGTGTCTTATCGTTTATAATGTCACTACCCCATCAGTAAAATTACAGTTGCATGTTTCATTAAATTGACGTGATGCGAGGATGCATTCTTATGGCGTGTTTAGATTTTTTCCAGCTGCAACCCTGGCGGTCTCAAAAGAGCTGGAGAACAAACCATAATTAAAAGCGGTCAGTAGGCTTTCTTTCATAAGTGCAACAAGTACAAGGCTTTAGTGCTTTTGCCCGTGGAAAAATGCAGCATTGTGATACACTCAAGATGTGAAACTATATGCGCACCACTCCGCTGTGTTTGCCACATGACAAACCCTCAAATAAGAACCTGTACCGTACATATTGGTATTCATCCGTGCACCGAACTCCGCTGAAACCTTTACAGGCGGTGATACCATTTTCCAGGAGAACTAATTGGTCAATAGGCGGTGCTTTTGCATGCTGTGATCTGAATCTAGAACTTAAAGGTGCACTATGCAAGTTTGTTTACTTTCTGCATGATTATATTTTTGTCTCAATTTGCCGACATCTCTCCACGATCCGCTAGCTGCCTGCCCCTAAATTCACTGTAAAAAAAACCCCGGGCTCTGGAGACCGCACACGCGTCAAAATAACTGCAAATAAACACAAGGGGCGCAGGCTGTGTCCCATAACATAACAAACCGTCCCGGCCAATCACCGACAAGAGTTGACAGTTATGGAAGCATGGGAAGGAGGGAACTATGGGAGGGAGGGGCGGGCTACCTCTGTTTTGTTTGAGTTCGAATGTCAACAGAAGTGAAAGTAAACAAACTTGCATAGTGCACCTTTAACCTGCTCAGGAGCAGGTTAGCCGTTCAGCTTATGTTGCCGCGGTGATATACCTCGGTAAGAAGTGAGCCGCCTTTGTGGTACAGAAAACCCAGGGTTAAACCTGAAGATTCCGCGATAAGTCCAAATCCAGCTTTATGGTGCAGGCCCCTGTTCTCACAAACAGAAAAACTGATTGATGTTTTGTTCTGGTTCACACCAGCCAAGGAAGAATGCGCTGAGCCTTCCACTTTGGCTATTTCCGTCGACTTGGTATAGCTGTGGGTTTTACAGGACCTACAATTCAAATAGAGAGGATTTTAAGTCCATCAAACTGATGTTCTACAGGTTCCCCTTGTCAAGATCTGTTGTGCAAAAGAACGTGATAGAAGGACATCAGCTGCGTCAGCTACAAACTTAACTGTAAACCGCTGCTGTACAATTAGCAGTTTTGCTTCACTGTTATTGACAGGTTCAGTATTTATACTACGGTTTCAGTCCCATCACGGATTAGCATGGATTAATACCGATGCTACTACAACCAAGTTTTTGCATCGTGAACAACAACACCAGTTGTCAGTGTCTTGCAGGAAGAAACGAGAGTAAACTGAAGAAATTAAGGAAGATGAGGAAGTATTATGTTCTAGTTTATATCAATAATTTAATGTCATTTAGATTAAAATAAAACAGAAAAATATTAAATTAATAAGAAACCTATGAGTTATTTCTATGCCCATTAACCGGTGATAAGAAATAGCAGTGATCCACTGAAAACATAATTCAGGAGCAGTGATCCGCTAAAAACATAATTCAGGTTTGCAACAATGAGTGCAACTGCTGCTGCATATTTAGCTAAATTACAGAGTATTCAATACCCTAAGTAGAATATCCGCCTCCTCCATGGGAGAGCAGTAGTGCACAGTCGATGTCATCCATGCAGCTGCAAACAGCCAAGATGGCAACGTACATCAACTTGCTTGCTATGGCTTTTGTGATCCTCCTAAGTCAGTGAAGAAGCATGCCTGAAATTAATATTTGGCCAGTTTTGAAACTGAAGGTCATACTCTTTCCGACAGAGTATGGTTACAACTTTTTTTGTCTTTTCCTTTGACTATTTAATTTTTGCTACATTTAAATCTAAAAACCAGGTGTCACACCACCCTATTAAATTGTAGAACGCTGACCCATGTTCTTGTTTTGACCCTGATAAGAGTGAAGCAAGAGTCTTCTGCACTGTATGTGTGTGCGCGGGTGCGTGCTTGTGTGTGTGTGTGTGTGTGTGTGTGGTGGGGGCAGAGGATAATATGCTTGTCTTTTTAATGTGATTTGCTTCTGAGTGGTGATTTTTGCATGAGCCAGCACTGTGGTGCTGATTTGCAAAGAAGAACCGGTTTTTATGGCATTTGACATGAAATTCCCAAATCACCAGGAATTTCCATAACTACTTCTCCTTCCTTTCTTCCCTTACAGCATCTCTGCCAATTAAAGGGAAAACAAAGGCTATATCTACAAGGAAAAAGCCAGAAAAAATCTCCCGGCCCGCTAGGCTCACCTTACCAGATCTTATAATTTACTTCCGGCATGGTTCTGCTGGGGTGAATAAATCATGCATTTTGGGTGAGCACCATGCACAAAAGAATTCTGCTTCATATTTATTTATTTATTGTAACCTCCAAAATTGGAGAGCAGGTAAAAAAATAGTCATATATACATTTCATGTTATAAAATTATTACAAACAAGCAGCACCAGGATTAAAAAGACATTGTTAAATATGTCTTGTCATATAGGGGCATGAATGTATGAATAAATAAGTGCTTGTGTGTGGCATTACAACTAGGTGTAATTCTGACCTCTTACTCTTAATTCTAGTTTCCCTCCCTGGTGTCTCTTCCAGTGCATGAATATACTTAGCGCCATTAAAAACGCACCGGTGAGCTATGTACTGTATTGGCTGCAAATTGAAGAATCAATTGGTTTTATTGGTTTTCCTGTGAGATACGAGTAGAAATAGAGAAAAGCGCGTGGTCTTGTAATCCCAACGTTTGCCACGTGGATGCACCAAGCATTTCAGTAATAACGGACATTGAGTTGTTTTTGAAGTGTACAGTGATGCTTGACTTGTTCTTTTGGGTGTGTCAGTAGCTTTCATAAGGCCAACCAAAAGAACGAAAAATGTTTCGACATCAAGAAAATGGAACGACTTGTGGCACAGGAGAGAGAACAACCAGATCATCAGCATACATCAAGTGATTGATGAGCCTATTCCCTACCATACATCCTGTCTTGCACTTGCAGAAAAGCCCATCCATATATAAATGAAAAAGGACAGGTGACAATATCCCCCCGTCTAACTCCATTGGTAACAGGAAAGCTGGATGATATTGTCTTGCCCCATCTGACCTTCATGGTTTGGTTGGTGTACCAATAGTACAAAATATGTATCAAGTAGGGGGGACCCCCCTCCTGTAGTTTTTTAAATAGCTTGCTGTGATTGATATGGTCAAAGGCTTTGTTTGCATCTAAAAAACACATAAACACAGTCGTATTGTGCCTCTTGTATTTAGAGACTACTTCTTTTAGTGCATAAACACATAAATCTGTGCCATGCTCACTTTTAAAGCCGAATTGATTTTCAGTTGTTGTAACATATACCTGGAGTCTGTCTAAAACAAGATCCAGCAACAACACACAAATGCCAATATGCCATACGCATACAGCGAAAGCCAGCAACAGCATAGAAACTCCAATGTGTCATACACATAAAGTAAAAACCAGGAACAACGGACAAACGCCCAATATGCCATACTGTAATACTGTCTTGTGAAAAGCTGGTGCTCAGAGCGTAAACAATATTAAAGCATGCATAACGCAATATGTGGGGATTTAATGTATCCAAATACAAATAATGCACCAAGCAGATGTGTATGATTACACCAGTAACCTCAGATCTCCTTTGAAAAATAGATTTTTAATCTCAAGGGACTTCTTGTTCAAAGGTTTTGGAATGCTTGCTCATTCAATTTACCTTTCTTTTTATATTCACAGCAGCCAGATAATTTCAGTCATTTAAACATGCTGCAGTCTTTTATTGTCCTCACAATTTTCTTCATTTATCAAGCAAAACACAAAAAAATTTTCTCATGTTTTTTCCGTACTGACATTCATGCATGAAAATTGGGATTTATCAAAGTTTTTGGGAGCAAGACTTGTTTGTGAGTGCAAAGGAAATTTACGAGAACAGGAGAGCACATGTAAAGCATGCATGAACATAATAGCTCGTCTTCTGTCTTCTTAATGTTTTCATTGAACCACTTCAATAAAAACATAGACCAGGGTCTTCCCAAATTTTAAATAATTGCCTCTGAACGCTCAATAGATGTGGCGGCAGTTGTTAGATCATAAAATTTTATGAGGAAACTTAATCATATACTGTATTTACAAAGTGATTGATAAATGAAGCTCAATGTTTTTATTAGTAATTTTTTTTTCCTCTCAAAGACAATTGAAATTGGCATCAGAAGGAAAGTACCTGCAGATGGCCGTGATTGACATCTTCCTCAACAATTCATTGTGGTTACAAAATGTGTAGCCTAGTGAGCCTGCAGTAACAGTTGGTTACTCTGCAATTTTGTTCATTAATAGTTGGCTGACATTTTGCGCACTTTCGCTGCCCTGGTCAAAGTGCTGCAGTCAGCAGTTGCCTAGTTCACCTATATGGGCGTGCTGGCCCTGCCTACGTTAAGTACTAGTCAAAAAACTGAAAACTCTTCACTTGTGTTGTCATACTCTTAGTGCAATTTAAGAGGTTTCACTTCTGCAAATAACCTCAAATGCCACATGGTGGAAAGTAGTCAGCAGTTCAAAAACAATGCATTTCCTTTCAGAACAGGCTGAGTTTCCAAAATTTTAGAATTTTGAAGAAGCCATATTTGGATAGAAAAACATAAAAATGCATTCATTTAATTTTCAACTACTTAATAAAATCAAGCTGGTTTGTTTCCTGGACAAAAAGGCTGAGGAGAAGCAAACCACAGGTGCAGCACATCCATGGGAACTTCTGCAGATGTGCTGGTGTGATGCCTCTCAACCATATGACTCATAGCCATATTATACAAAAAAAAAGAGAAAAAATTAAGTGTGGTCAGCTAATAGTACTATTACATCCGTATACATGGATGGCTTGGTAGATTTACAACTTTGATTCTGTTTTTATTGTGAAATGAAAGGTCTTTTTTTAACCTAATTCTTTGTGAGGAAAAAGGAAGGTTGGTCAGACTTCTGACTGATACTGTATGCATGCACCTACTGTATATATGTAAAGGAATGGTAACAGTCAAGTCTACGTGGGCTGTATATGTGATGGTAGTAATCATTGTACCAAAAGAGTGATCAGGTTGTGCATGTCCACTGGTTCTAAGATCTTTCTCTTTTCTTTCTGGGGGGGGGGCACCAGTGGATGTCCCCAGGCAGGGGGGGGGCACCAGTGGCATAAAAATCCCCAGGAACAGCCTTGCACAGGCTGCAAGTAGACTCTCAAGGCATGAACTTTTGGGAGAATTGAGCAATTCGGGCCTACAAAAACAAAAAAAAAAAGCAATTCATCATTACCAAACTCCACTTTGGTAGAATTAGCTCAGAGGATCATACAAAATGTTGTGAATGGCACAATGTGTGAAATTCGGTCAAGCTGTCCAGATCCTACATAAAATGAGTACAGTTAGTAATCATGCAAATGAATTCTGTTTTGCTCAGTCTTTTACTATGCACTGTGTACCTGAGGCAAAAAGTAAATTATGGCAGTACCCCTTTAAATGCAAATAGATTCAGGGGGTGGAGCTTGAAGCAAAGACAGAAAAACCCAAATGGCTTGGTTTAGTCTGGGCAAATGATTGTGTGAATTAGCTCCATATTTGATTGTTTCTTGGTGTATTGTGAGTAGCAGTTTCAGAAAAAACATCAGGTAGAAGGACCCGTGATATTTTCCTGATGAGAACTAGAAATCAAGTGGAGAGGTTGGAGGAGATAGTACACAGCTTGGAGTTGGATATTTAACTAATGTTTTCCCTCAGCGTGAGGTAAAAAGTAAAAAGCCAGGGAAGCCAGGTAGGTACCAATTATCATGGTGATTGACTTTATGCACATATCAAACATATTTACAGAAATTATGCAGTAAGCCATATTATTTCTCTTCAGTGACTTCTGATAGTGTTTAATTTTTACTTTGGGAAATTAAAGGATTACACTGAAGCATTGCAGATTTCTTTTTCTCATTGTCAGCTTCACAAAGTAAAATCCTATGTTTTTTTTTTTTTTAAATAAAATGCAATTACTACAGTACAGAGTTCAACATGCAATGTGAAGTAAAGATCATCAGTGTTCCCAATATCAAGGAACCATCGTTATCCTGAGGCAAAATGACCACGTTCAAGGCTGTAGTGTCCTTACTAATATAAACCATTTACACCTCCTTCTCTTATCTATTCATAGGAAATGGCGAACAATACTTGGATCTTTCTTCTATTGGCATTATTAGCTGGTAAGTAAAATAAATAAATGAATGAATTAATTTGTAAACTAAATTTCTGATTAAACTAATAGCATATAGCAGTCAGAAAAATTACTTTAGCCAGGCGGAACTGTTAAAAAAGTTTGGAATAACACAGAATGTTTGATGCTGTTGAAATAAACATTTACTTTTATTTTCCAACATGGCATTAAATCAAAAAATGTATCAAGAAATGCAAAATATACTATTCAAAAAAAAAGGGGATATTGATTTACAAGTACCATGAAATGCAGATCATGAGGTCAGGAAGGAAACAAATGACATAAAAACATTAAGGAAACATTTGTCAATTTATTGAAAACCCTTACAGTCAGTAAAGGACAGATTCTCCAGAATAAGGGTCGACACAAACACAGGGTCACACAGCAAATTTACCACCATTGTGAAACAGAGTCAGTAGCGGGTAAAACCCCTCGGTTGGCTAGACAAGCTCGAATTTGGCATACTCCTAACGAGACGTCCCAGGTCATTTTGGGGAACGTTATTCCATTCCTGTTGCAATGCTGCAGCAAGTTCTTGGACATTGGCAGGAGGTTGTTGACGTTGGCGTAGCTGCTGTCCAAGCATGTCCCAGACATGCTCGATGGGGGAAAGGTCCGGACTGAGTGCTGGCCATGGTAATGTGGTAATATTCTGCTGCTGGAGGTAATCTGTAACGATCCTGGCCCTATGACATCTGGCATTGTCACCTTGGAAAATGAACGGCGGCCATAACGACGTGCAAACGGCACAACATGGGGTGCCAAGATGTTGTCGGTAGTACTGCCCTGTGACACGTCCAGCAACAACATGCAAGTCTGTTCTGCGGCAGCAGTGATGCCTCCCCACACCATTACAGATCCACCCCATACGGATCATGTCTAATTTAACGTCATGGAAACGTTCGTTACGTCGGCGCCAAACCCTCCTGCGTCTGTCAAGGAAGTCCACAGTGAACCTCGACTCATCTGAGAACATTACGTTGTTCCATCGGGCGATTAAGCGTTGATGATGGCGACACCATTGGAGTCTGGCCCTAATGTGACGATCCTCAAACAGGGAATGACATGAGGACGTCGGGCGTGTAAGTGAAATCTGTGCAGACGATTCCTGATGGTCTGGCCACTCACTACCAAGCCAGTATCCCTTTGAAGTTGAGACCTTATCTGATTTGCTGTTACCATACGATTTCTCAAACAATAGTGCGGATGAATCTGTCCTGAGCCTGAGTTGTTGCCCTTGGTCGACCGGATCGTGGTCTATCCTGAACAGACCCTGTAGCACGATGTCTGGACCATAATCTGCTGATGACAGACTGGGAAACATTCATTGCCCTTGCCACAACGACCTGTCTTGTGCCAACCTGTAGCATGCCAAGGGCACGTAACCTCTCCTCCTGTGTTAGGCGGCGCATGGTCTCTGTTTAATTAACGACTTCAACCACTGATAATCTGATGCTTTCTCTTCAAAATCTTCCTTTACAGTGGCTCTAACCTTCCAATTCAGAGTCATGCAAATTTGTGGCACAACCCCCTTGATCATCAATAGCATCCCGTGCAGATCGTGAGAGTGTCATTGATGTGTTTGGGTGATGAATTTCTTTGGAAATGCTTCCTCAGTAAGGAACTATACAACATGGTTTCGTATCCTTTGTATATGTGAAAATTTTGATCTCAAAATAAAATATCCCCTACTTTTTTTGAATAGTATATTACAAATTATATTCACTAATTGCAATTACTATTTAACTTTGTCTTTAAATTCAACCTCAATTCTGCAAAAATCAGAAGAGTAAGTAACGTAAATAAAAATAGGACTTAATGTAAACAGGATGACTTATAAATTGTCCTTTAGCCACATTTAGTGATAAATAGCACAAAGACAAATTATTTGAAGTTTTGCCAACAAAACTGTATTAATAATAAAAAAAAAATCCAAATCTGATACCATTCCAAACTGTGTAACTAGTGTACAACTCCTGGGGCAGAGCAAACCACTGGGGGGGGGTTTTTGGTCAGACTCGTCCTGTCTGGTGATGTTGGCCAGCATTCTCTTCTCTTATTGCGACCAGGCTAAGGCACAATCAGGCTCTTGCAGATCGGAAGGTCAGAAGGTATGGAAAAAAATGGGTTCAAGTGATGTGTCTCGGTACTCAGAGAAGCCTGGAAACATGAAGCTGAAAGACGCGTCCCTTCAGCTAGTTCCTGGGCTTAACAAAGTCCCAGATTTGCATCCCAATTCCTTTCCATGGGGAAAAACCCCGTGTGTTTAACGCTCAGATGACATGTAGGATGCCTGGTAATGAGATGATGGAGACTGTACATTTAAAGTATTTACTGGACGCTTATATCTGGTGGATAACATGTTAAAGGTGTCATCTCACGCCTTTTTCATTAATTTTGCTATGGTTTCTGGAGTTATTGAATGCCCTGCGAGCAGTTTTTGGAGAAAAAATTGCTTTGGTTGGCCTACTTCACTCTGTTCTAGTATGGTACGGAAAATGGATGGGAAGAAACGACAGGATTGCGCCTCTTGCCCATGAATATTCCTTATGTAAATTAACTTGCCTCTGATTGGCTAACTGTGGCCTCCCCTCTACAGCTGTATCGAGAGGTGTTTCTCCGTCCGTTTGATTAGTTGTTCTAGACATATGTTCGCAGTGCGAATTTCTAAATTGCTCTCAATGGCTTCAGAGATACAGCCCTACGTGTTTGATCCTGAATCCGAGGAGGAAACAGAAGCAGCACAAGAACGTTTATCGATGAATGTTTCAGAATGGTAATATTTGCATGTCAACTTCGATTTTCTTCAAGAGGTGAGCGTTTGTCGCGATCGTCATCATGGTCTTTCACGTTGCACTAAACTGTGGGAAACATTTTAAAATAAAGGCTTGTTTCTGTAAACCATCAACAGTCTTGGCAATCTTCCTGGTAGCTGGTCTGGTGCTAGTCTATTCCCAGATTACCTGAAGAAACAGCACGCCGCTAGACACAGTTGACCGAGATGCAGACATGTCAATTTGCTAGCGTTATGGCTTGAATTCCAGACTACCATTGACCACCTGAAGATCATTAGCTCATGTTATTGCCTACCAATTATTACATAGGCCTAACAAACACACTTACCTATATTTTGTCGGGTGCACATGCGGTAATTGCGCCAGAATGCCCACAGAGGAGGAGAATGTGTGCTGCCAGGAGACTCCGCCGGTAATTAAGACCAAAGCTGCTTTCACACCGAACGCGAAACTAATTTCTCGCACGGCAGATTACATTCAAAGTCAATACAAAGACGCGGATACACGTTTCTTATTCGCGTCTTTGCATGGATTTTGAATGTAATCTGTCCTGCGAAAAATTTGTTTCGCGTTCGGTGTGAAAGCATAAAAAGGCATGGCTTTGGTTGATACATATTTGTTGCAATAGGTTACTCAATGTTGTTTATTTTCACAAACGTGACTGTTCAGTTGGTAAGAAGTGGGTATTGGTGTCGCCCGTTCCTTTTACCACCTGAACAGTCTCGCTCGTGAAAAACAAACAACACTGAGTAACCTATTGCAACAAATATCAACCAAAGCCATGCCTTTTATGCTGCTTTCACACCGAACGCGAAACAAATTTTTCGCACGACAGATTGAATTCAAAGTCCATGCAAAGACGTGAATAAGAAACACGTGTAATCGCGTCTTTGCATTGACTTTGAATGTAATCTGCCATGCGAAAAATTTGTTTCGCGTTCGGTGTGAAAGCAACATAATGTAATGGGCGGTGATAGGATGCCAGGTGCAGCGACCAGTGAGAGAAAGAACAAAGAGCAGCCCAGATAAGAGATAAACACAAAAGGAGGTACACACCTCTGGTAAAAGCTTGCGCTTCCAAGGACGAATAAAAGTCCGCAACACGGAAGCAATGCGAGAGAGAATAAACAAAGAGAGAAGAGAAAAAACTTCTAAAAGAAGCAATTCCTGACAATAAATGGAAGATAACAAATCACTCGGAAAACTGACTAGAGATATCTTCGACTGAAGTGCTAGAAACAGACAGACATTCTAGCGATAGGCGTGGCGAACCCCCGGCCATATATATAGGGTCCGGAAAACTCCGCCCCAGCTCAATCAGCCAGCTGGGCCAGGAATTCGATGGAAAAGAAATCGTCCCGGATGATAGAACAAAGAAAGGTCCAACAAACAAAGGCATGCCTAAACCATGACACATAAAAGGCATGGCTTTGGTTGATACATATTTGTTGCAATAGATTACTCAATGTCGTTTATTTTCACAAACGTGACTGTTCAGGTGGTAAGAAGAATGGGCGACACCAATACCCCCATTACCTGCATGACTCTCTACCCGGGATTAGAACCAGTCTGTCTCAATATCAATTCTCTTCAAAATGCTACTTCTTGCTGGCTGCCAATGATTTGGTGGGCGGTCGCAAGTCAAAGTAGACGAGACCAGAGCGAGACCACGAATAATAATTCACAAACCTACGTAGGTTCGTTGAGCTTTTCTGATTTGTCCGTTTTTCCGTCTATTTTTTTTCAATTCACTATTACACAGAGTGGTGGTTGATATTCATGTTCACACGCAGCACGCATACGCAACTCATGTTGACCGATGGCACTTCAGAAAGAACACGTAATACACGGTTTCCCGTGGGATGACACCTTTAAAGAAAGTGCATTAAAACCTGTATGTGGGTTTATGAGGGGAAGAGAGTACAAGGGGACAACGTGATGAATGGCTAGAGGGAAATAATGATATCATTGCACTTACTTGATTTTCTCTTTGGTACATTGCCTGTAAAGCGAAAGCTTTAATAAAACAATATGCATGGAGATGAAAGACAAGGAAATGAGGAACAAGGAGATGAGTAAATGGGGAGACATTGAGCGTGAAGATTCGATGGAATTTGTTTCATGTTGTTAGAAAGTCAGCTTCTGAAAATTTAAAGCTATATTATGTAACTTTTACATGTCCATAAATTTCCGTTTCATCCAAGCGACTACTAGAGGAGATGACACAATGCTGATGAAGCCGATCGGCTCCTCTAACATCTCGCTGTATTTTTCAGTATTTGTTGTTTTGTATTCCGTGTCGACCGGCGACATTCCCGCGCTGGCACACAGGAAATGACGTGTTTTACCTCAAAACAAAAAGGGAGGGGGAGAATGAGCGGAGAGTCTCCTAGCAAGAGAGCTCCGGACCCCACGTGACTTATTGTTTGGACTGTCATTATGGCAGTAAAATGGCCAGCGCCGCAGATTTCAAGCCTTCTGAATTCACAACTCACTTTAATTCGAACGACGTTGGACTTTATGTCGAAAAACTAAATCGGTTAAATTTTACGGACTCGGAGATTTATGGAATAATTTGTGAGTACTTGCATTTGCGTAGTTACCACAGAACAGTAGAACAGTGCAGTGACAAACTAAAGAAACTGGGCATACGTCATATGGAAGTGCCGGCTGTATTGTTCTAATAACTCAAAATTCCTCTAGGGGGCGACAGAAGTTACGCACTATAGCTTTAAATGCAATGAAATGATTTGGGTGGGGAATGAGGAACAACAGATCATGGGACAAGGGAAGAGGAGAGGAAGGGACGAGAAGATGCGGGACGCGTGTGCTCAGGGACAGGGCAGCTGACAGGTTTACTCGGGCCCGGGGCAAGGCGACCACTTGGAAATGCGTGACAGATTCACTTTAAGGAATTTAAAATGTTTGTTCGATTTGTGCCTGTAACGATCGTCATTTTATAATTATCTTAAAAAGCGTACGCTGGGTTTTGCTAGGCTTTAACCCCCTCCCCCACAAACTACACTTTGTACTTTTGAGAAAATGGATGACCCCCTAACCTCTACATGATGAATTGCAAATTACCAGATGGAATAGATTCCTTTACGATTAAAATAACCTGAATCACAGCATGCTTTGATGTGGGTACGTAGATCGATTGCACTCACCATTCTGGCACATGTTTTTTAAATATCATAACAATAATCTTTTGCATCATAATTTTCTGTATTATTTATAATTTTATGCTTGTGTGGACCCTGCAGTTCATCCATGTAAAGAATGTAACAAACAGAGGGTACGCGCGTTATGCACTCGCTGACAAAAGCGCATAATACTATCATAATATTGCACCCTTAAAATTGCAGTTAAAAACTGACTATTGACTGTAGACCAGGTCTTTGTTGGTCAATCACCCAACAGCTTTGTGTTACCTCAAGATAGCAACAGGCCAGCATTGCACCTGACCATACCTCATTTTATGACCGACCCGCCCATGGGTGCTCAATTTGGCGCAAATTAATTAGCTATTCATGCAGCATGGATGCTAGACAGGAAATAGGTATTTTCGTGGGTCGTAAAGTAGCAAAAACAATTGTGCCCCTCTGCACTGGGTGTCAGAAAGAGGCCTGTGTGTGGAAAAAAACGTGCAGTTCTTTCCAAATGTAATTTTTATGTTGTAGTGTACACTAAATATCAACATTAGGCTCTGAAAACATAAAAAAGTTTCTCATTTTTAGTCAATTAATAAAATTGCATTAATAGCATATTTTATTCTTTCATTTTCCAATAGTCATGTAAAATCAATTCTTGATGTATGTGGGAGGGTTGGGGGGGGGTCGTCATGTTTTATTTACTGGGCTATTAAGATGGCCAGTAGAAAGTAGCTGGAAGAACAAACTTCTCTGTGGTTTTACATTGCTGGGGTCATATTGACTCTACGCCATTTTTTTTTTTTAAAAAAAGGTCTGAAATCATCTCTTCACTGTGGCCGATGTTGATGTTTGGCAATCATTGTTTAATGAAGCTCCTTGCTGAGCACCTATTAGGCATCTGTTTCTCAAACAAGAGAGTTTGTTGTTCTTGTACATATGCACAATTGCATATTTGGACCTTATAATTCTTTTTCTGTCTTGGTAAGACCTGTTTAGTGCTTTTCAAATCAGTAGTGGACAGCTTTGGAAAAATATTTAATTTCTTTACCAAATGTAACAGGTCAAATTTGACTGGAAGGTTTTTTGAGAATTTCGTTTCAGACATTTTTTAACCTTTTTTTAAAAATTTTTTAATTTTGGCATCTCCAATCCCACCCAAATTTGGAATTGTTAGGAAGTAGTCGTGGGGACACCAGATGCAGGATCCAGAAGTGTTTATTTAAACACAAAAACACTAAATAAGAAAGGTTGGCAAACAAGCCAGAAATAAAACACCGTGCACAAGCACTGAACGACTGGGAGAAACTAAGGTACACTGCCCAAGGCAGGGGGAAACAGAAGTACACACTCAATGAGTGGCTAACTATACTGAACAAAAATATAAACGCAACAGTTTAGTCCTTTCAATATTCCGCATAATTATTTCTGAGGTTGGCTTAGTTGGGTTTATTTATGTGACCAAGGTTGTGTGCCACTGGTCTGTGTGCATTTCAGTCACCTTCTCCATATCATTGTCAAGTTCATGCCCTTTGTCAAAATTGGCCTGTCAGACAGGTGGGGCCTGATCCAGAGGTACTGAAATCAGGTACAGTCAGCCCAGGCACATCCTGTACTCTGGTCAATAAAAGGCCACCTCAAAAGTCCCAGTTCTGCCATTGTTCAAAATGCCATCAATGACTCGAGCCATCAGGGTCAATGCAGGAATGTTTCTCAGGGATGATGAAAGGGCTCTTAATGTCCATGTTTCAACGATAAGTCGTATAAAACACCTTTTTGAGGAATGAGGCAAGACAGCACACTGCCCACATGCATCACGACCACGTGTGACAACCCCCACCCTAGACCGCCATATCTGGATTCTCCATCTCTGTGATCGTTTGAGACCAGTAACTCTCACTGCAGATGAGACAGCTGGTCCCCACCATCACCCCATTTTTGCCAAAACCGCGAAAAAAAATAATCTCCAGGAAGTCCATATCTTTACGTCTTTTGCCCTTTGTGGATTGGACCTCTCCTCAGCTCGATGAAAAAGTTGGTTCGACTGAGTGAATAGACACGTTTGATGGCCAATGGCACAATGGAGGACTGTTTTCTTTACAGACAAGTCCCATTTCCAACTTCACAGAGTGGATGGATGTCGTTATGCTGACATCAATGTGGTGCGCACGGTGCCACATGGTGGTGGAGTGCTGGTTTGGGTGGGAATATTCCAAGGACATTGCACCCAACTGCAGTTCATGAACAGCAACTTGAATGCAGTGTGATTTCACAATGAGATGCTGCTGCCTATCGTCCTACCATTCATCCATCAAAACAATAACCATCCAGCATGACCATGCCAGACCCAAGTCACCGTGTTTGCACAGAATTCCTTGAGCCTGAAAACATTTGTGTGCTTGAATGGCTGGCTTATTCCTTGGATTTGTCCCCCTTCCAGCATCTTTTGGATGTGCACAAGCAACAAGTTCGTCATTGGTTCCCATTTTCGGCCAATAGCCGCCAACTCTGCACAGCTCTTGAAGAGAAGTGGGAACATGTCCCCCAAGTCACCATTGACGATTTGTTACAGTCCACACAGTAGAGATGTGTAGCAGTGCAGCAGGCCAAAGGCGGACATACCCAATATTGATTTGTGAAATTTGGACAATAGACCCCTTCCCCTTTATCATCACGCCATCGCGAGATTCTTGTTTGTCTTTTTAAATCATTGATCGAAGTGTATTGCAATATGGTCATACAATCTGTCAACACACAGTGAAAGTACAATGAGCTTCTGAACATGGTAATATTTCTCACAATAAAAAGTGTTGTGTTTATATTTTTGTTCAGTGTAGAAAACAAAAACTTGACCTAACTAAACTGACGGAAACACTGGGAGACTTAGACAAGGGGCAGACAAGACGTGGGCGCAGCAGAACACAAGACTCGGGAATCGCACAAAGGAAATACTCGGGAAGTCACAGGAGCTGAGATTTCACAGTGTAGCGCATGGCAAATACAAAGTTCCATCTGACGGTCGCTTCTCTCTTTCCCACTGAAAAACCCACGGGAGGAGGCGGGGACTCGGAACGCAATCTCGAATGGAAACAGAAACACATGGGATTAATAAAACAATTACACGAGAACTGGGTAAAATCAAACTAGACGGTTTAGATTGAGGTAATCTAAACGTGACAAGTATAAAAGCACCACGAGAGAAGCAAAGGAAAGCATAGCTTTAAACGCAGTTAATCAGGGAAAGCTCAGGAAGGAATTACAAAAGCTAGAAACACTCGCATTCGCTAATGAGTTAATTAGGTTAATACTACTGCGACGAAATATATACAATCACCCTAAAAATAAGTGCTGGTTAGTACGGGTTAGTAAGTATCCTATCAGAGAGCGCATTCACTCAGAGTTTAGCGAGACCCAGAATTAAGCACAGGTGGAAGTAATGAATGAAATACCACAGCCGATTCCGAATGAGGAAACGTGATTGGACAACGAGACGCAGGCATGCTGAAGGCTGTCACACGACATCACAGGAGTTTGGGCAAGAGAGAATCAATCGTCAGACGGCGGGAATAAAAGCTGAAAAATAAACCAAGAGAGTGAGGCACGGGAGAAAAGCAAAAGCACAAATAAAAGTAATAAGCACAATGACAAAAATAGCACACGAGGCAGAACCATAACAGGAATGCCCAATCCTAGAACTATGTACAAGGCTTGCTCGTATACAACCCCCTATTGCCAGCTCAGGAGAGAGAGACAGTTTGCGGCTCTCCTCTGAAGCACGTGCCTGTCAGCCCCTGTATCTTTACACTCATTGGTCGAAACTATCGCATATTCAGATGAGGGCGGAGGAAACCCGAACATGAGCAAGCTCAGAATCTCACTGACGAGCGCTCGGCTGGACAACAGGAGGCGCTTGAGCAACAAACAAGGCAATCATTTTTAATTTCCCTTCCCAGCAGTCCCTTCCCAATTTGCATTCCCACAGCGCTTTAGACAATCGTGCGCTGTTCTGAAAAAGCTGCCGACCATTCCTGGTTGATACGACCGGGGATCGAACCCGCGCCATAGTAATCACGATTGCATCGCAATTGCGGCGCCTTAACCGAGTGAGCTAACCCGGCAGCCAGCTCGAACCAAATAATAACGTTATAAATGCCATTGTTCTCAAAAAAACAGCAAATGCTATTTTCCTAGCTTCTTCTGCTTGTAATATAATTAGAATGATTACCATAGTGCTAAACTTGAAAAGTAGCATTGACAGATGAGGCGTGACAGTACGATGAGGTGTGACAGGATGTCAACTGGAGTACTGGCTGCTAAAGATTATAGTGTGCAAAATGTTACATTTAACAATGTTACTTTTCAGTGCATTTTAATACTTTTTTTTTTGTAAAAAGAAAAAAAAGTTTTTCCAGAAATTGTGATCTTTATTTTGACGGATACTAAATTTACTATCCCAAAATTATACAGTATGTATTAGCTTTATATTGGTAACTGTCAATTTTAAATGAATTTGTTTCAATATAATTTGTGAATCTTATTTGTTATTACTCCTAGGAGAATGACTCATAATGCTTCATAATCGCTGATCATTAAAATTATCATGTTTGTTGATCTATTGTCTTCCAGGGACATATGAATGTTCTACCAAAGGTATGTTATCCCACAATTTTATGTCCTTACTTGTCAGTCTGCATTTCTCTCATGAATTCAAAGGATAAAACAGAGGATTATTATTCAATTTCTCTTGATGTTCTACTGTGCAAATTTTTGGAATCACGTATCATTTAAGAATTTCTTGAAATTGTATTCAATAATAGTGTGTGTATAATAGTAAATTACATAAAACAAACACCAATGGGTATTATAAATATATTTTGTATTTGAATTAGGGGGCAAAAATGATATCAAGTTATAAATAATACAGTTATTCATTTTAATCATGTTGCTCAATATATTCAACATGATATTTAGGCAATGCTTTGCAATTATTCTGTATTTCGCATCAAGAACTTTATGATCGATGAGAATTAAATCAGGTGATTGAGCTGGCCGCTCCATATATTCTAGTTTCCTTTCAGGAAAGTCCCTGCAAAGTTTGAATTTATGTTTTGGGTCATGGGGCTCTAAATTGGGTAGACCAGGCGCAGGGCAGGCTTCCATTTAACCATCCAGGCGTAAATTTCGTGCCCGGCGTAGCCTGGCTACTCCTCTGTCCCGCCTCGGTCCTGCGGCGCAAGTGGCAAAAAAAAGGCGTGTTTGGGTTTAATACAAGCCGAGTCAAATCTTCACCAATCAAAAGCTCCTCTCCTCACCTTTAATGTGTTGGAATATAGAAGCCTCTGTCCTATGTCTGCATGATGCGTTAATGTTGCAACTTTGCTGCTTCAGGCATGGGTTTGTCTATATTAAGGAATATGAGTTAGCTGGCTAGCTAGGGAATTATTACCATTCTTGAATGGAATTTCGAAATTCAGATGCAAACTTAAAGTTAATGAATGACGGTTTATATTTCTTCTGCCTGCATTTAGAAAGATGGATAGCGTGTTCCTATTATTACACCCTGTTACTGCTTAACATTTTGGGATTAACATGCATGGACAACAATGCAAGATCGTTACACATTAATTTTCAATACGTGATCTTAACTCAAAGATCATAGCAATCAGGCTGTATTCCTTTCCCCACTAAAAGCGATAAAACCTAAGTGACAATAAATAGTAGCCTAGGATTAAGCCGCAAAACAACCGACACATTCCAAAAAGTCTGACAGGGTTTTACTTTATCTCCGTGTAAAATTGTTTTTAATTTCTTCAAATCTACTGAATGTTTTAGATATTAAAGGTGAATGTTTTGATAAAGGGCTCAGCTCTTCAAGATGAACCGAGAATTTCAATCAATGTTGCTGTTTAAGCTCTGCTTTGAGTCGACATTGGCGGCGGGACAATGTACAATGCCTGTCGGACATTAAATGCAAAATACTCCGTGTCTGCAGCCCCGGCGTCAGGGGGTCAATTAGGGGGCAATGCCCCCCGCCCTGCCTCCTTGCCCCCCCATTGGCTGTCAGAGGAGCTTTTTCCTGCTGAAAAAAATTTTGGGACGAGACATAATTTGTCTTGTGTGACTATTTGTATTAATTCATATTCAGTTAACTTAATCAGTAAAATTTACAATGGCAGTGGATATTTTGATGAACCAATTTTACATTTCTTAGCTGACTATTTTTGACCTTTACACATGCGCAGTTGTATTATTTTTGGGCTTCAACAGAAATCAGTGGAGTATGTTTGGCCAATGTTAGTTTAAGAATTGGTAGCTAGTGAGCAACTAATCAGGGTGCGTTTCCCAAAATATCTTACATAGTTGGTCCATTCACAGTCAGAGATTTCTGAAGATTCGGCGTGAGGTCTTACGCATTATGCTTATTCAGCCTCGTCAATGCATTGACCTAGCTACACAGCTAATCATGAAATTTGCACTATTTTTTATTGATTTATATGCACCGCAAATGGGTAGTTGAACTATTTGCTAGCCAAGCGTGCAAGCTAGTTTGTTGGTTTCCTAGTTAATGTTAGTTGGCAACCTTTATATTCGGTGCATATTAATGCCAAGCGGCGAAATGCTGGCGGTGCGATCAAGTTAGTTGTAATAATGGCTATACACATTTTAAATTGCATGAAATATAACGTTAACTAGCTAGCAAGAGAGCCTTTATGCCGACTTAGCTAGCAATATTTAATGTTTGTAAATGAGCTAGCTAACTAAATGACAGTTATATCTATTCACTATTATCCATTGATATCATGAGAACAAAAATAATACAATCAGGTGTTCACGGCCAAATAGCCGTGAAACGTATTTTCACGACAAAATATCCACTGTGATTTAGAAACAATTTTTATTTATATATATATATATTTCAAAATAATGGAATGGCAGATAATGCTTTGTCACGTGATGCATTTAAACCGGTAGTTTACGTTCACACTTCCGTGTAGGAGCCCAAGGAGATGTTGTAGGCAATGGAAGTCCTGAACTCCTGGACTCCCTCACTGCTGTGAGAACTTATTTACAGTTCACCATTTCACACAAACAAGTTTGTGATTCACTTCTGCAAAGTTGTCATGTCTTCTCCTGTCCTTCTGTTGCAGTTTACTAAAGATGTCCAGACAGAGTGCAACAAGATGCAAGAGAAAGACTTTGAGCACTGTCATGAAATTCTACCTTTTTGTGTGAATAGTCTATTAAACAGCTAATCACGTATTAAGTTTGTGATTTGTGGTGCTTTTTTGTGTGTGTGGGTGGGGGCCGGGGAGGGGGGTATCCTCCACTGCTTGCTTAGCTGTGAAAGTCACCGCGACGCCACAGAATAGACCATATAGATTTTTATGTATGCATGTTTGTATGCGCAGGTCTGTGGGAAAATCAACACTGCCCCCCTGTGATCATCACATGCCCCCCTTACAATATGGTTCTGGAGCCGGGGCTGCGTGTCTGATAGCCAAAAAAAAGAGGACGATTAGAACAGATTGATAACGAAATAAAGAATAAAAAGAAACATTTTAACAACAAACAGAACATCCAATGAACACTGCGATTTATTTATTTGCGGGCCATCTTTTTTGGATGCTCTGTTTGTTGGTGACATATTTTTATTCTTTATTTCGTTTCAAATCTGTTCTCATACTAATACTTTTACTTTTTGCTGGCTGCCGTACATGGAGTATTTTGCATTTCGCCTCGGACAGTTTTGATCGTGCATGCGATAATCTATTCACACTGTCAATGGTCATGGAATTGATTTGCTCACTGACTACAAGCACTATTTTATCTCCGGTGTGGAAATAAAGCGTGAATCTGTTCGATCCATCTGACTAATTTTCAAAAGAGAGACCGAATAAAGACTGTTGTATATCTTCAACGGAAGAAAACACACGAATAAAAAGACCAAGAAAAGTCGATAGCTATCAATTTGCATTTTGTGAAGGTCGAACACAAATATGGCCAAGTTTGCACGTCTAATAATTCCTGGAATACTCGAAAAATTAGAACTTTTATGACTTTCGGACACGGAGATATATTAAAACCCTGTCCGACTTTCGCGTCTTTGCATTGACTTTGACTGTAATCAGGCGTGGGAAAAATTTGTTTCGCGTCCAGTGTGCAAGCGGCTTTACTGAGCATAGAACACAAGCATTATATATAGGCAGTTTGTGGTTGGCTGAGAAAATGTGAAGTCGTTAGTTTGCATCACAGATTCAGCTGCGTTGATTAAGCCAGGTGGAGTTTCCATTACGCTGCGTGAATCTGACATCAGGACAATCGATATAGATACTATAATTTATGTCCTGATTCAGATAGTTACATAAATAGTGGTTGCTGTAATTATTTATTGCATTGAAATGTGCCTGACATTCTGGAAACCTGCCTGTGAGATTCAAGGTGGCGTAATGCGCACTGTAGGGTCAGCAAATTACCACTGCACAGAAAGTAAACCAGGTTGGAGCTGGCAGCTTTCTGCGCAACTTCAGAAGACTTTTCTCGAAATTGTCACTGCGTCTTGATGAATATGTGACGTCCCCCTACTACGCCGCCACACCCATCCGCACGTCCGTCTACCAAAACAAAGTGGCTGCGCACGCCAGAAACCAGCGCGGGCTGCAGATAATTACCATTCCACGCACCACGCTGCGCCACCCTGCGCTGCGCCAGCAAATTAGAGCCCACGGTCTTCCATTTAACCATTAAAGTGCTGCTATAGTCACGCAAAGCGCAAAAGATGCAAAGCAAAATTTCTGATTTCAACCTTCAAAAGCTCAACAATTTCATCAGTCTTTAGTTAGCAATGACAATCAGAGGGGTTTGCAGGTACGTGTGAGTCCTTCAGAAGGTCATTTGCAAACTAAATAATGAATGATTAACTTTTAGAGCGATAGGGTGAGTGAAAATTAGGCACTTTAAGGGTTAATATAAAACCCTATCTCCAAAAAGGTTGGGACGCCGTGCAAAGTGTACAACCCCAATTCCAAAAAAGTTGGGATGCTGTGTAAAATGTAAATAAAAACAGAATGCAATGATTTGCAAATCTCATAAATGGACATTTGGTCACACTTTTTGGTCACACTTTATTTGAAGTGTTGCTCATAAAGGCTTTATACAGCATGCATATTGCCTTCATAAATGAGACATAATGTCTTCATAAATCATACATAAGCAAATGTCAAACATAATAACCATCCTTCTTCAGCATGTGATGTCTGATGTGACAATGACAATGTCACTTAGCTGACATTGTCACCCTTTATCGCATTTAGCTTCTAGCTAATTGGCATTGTCAGTTATATCACATCTGGCATCACTTGCTGAAGAAGGATGTGTTATTTCACCCTTTACAAAGCATGACATTTGCTTATTTATGATTTATGAAGACATTGTGTCATTTATGAAGGCATTATACATGCTGTATAAAGCCTTCATGAGCAACACTTCATCTAAAGTATGACCAGACATTTTATTCACAATAGAACATAGACAACTTATCAGATGTTGAAAGTGTGACATTTTACCATTTCATGAAAAATATTGGGTATTTTTATATTTTCAGTATGGAATGCAACGATTTTCAAATCATTTAAACTCTACATTAAAGGGAGTTCCCGATAACGTAGGTTAGTGAACAGGGCCACTCCAAATGCGCCTTCCTGTTCGTCCTCACGCCTATATATACCTCCTACATTCCCACAACCCCCGCTCGTCTTGTTTTTATGTAGCTTACTCACAAACCAGACAGCCAGCGCACAGCAAGAGTTTGCTTACCTGAAGCATGAATGGAGACCCTCCTACGCAGAATAATTCCAAGGCTCCAGAGGAATCTTCTCAATCCATCCCGCAACTCCCGCTTCTCCTCCAAGCACCCGCCCGTGCTCTGCCATCTTCATACCTCCACCACGAAGCATCACCCGCTCGCCCCAACCGGGGTGCTCACATTTAAAATGGCGACCGAGGGCTCATCTACCCCCGCGTAGGAATTCCAGACCGCTGTCTCGCAGTAGCTACGCCTCTCGTCAACAGCGGCGCTGAGAACCGAGAGCCCGCGTCTCCCCAGCAAGGCTTAACACGGCTCGCACTTCAAGATCATCCTAGGCTCCACGTTCGACCCTCGTCAGACTCCAATTGGGCATTCAAGTAGAAGAAAATCCCCTTCCACCGCTCCAACAACAAGGCCAGACTAATATAATTATTCAACGTCTCCCTCAGCAACGCAGTTGATCCTCCCCACGTGCAGACCAGATGTATGCAGACCACACAGCACTACCAGGTTCCGCCATCAACGTCCCCAGCGCCACGTCATCACGCTTCAGATTCGGCGGAAGTCATAACTTAGACAATAGATTATATCAGGTATGCTCGTCGATCTGGCCCAGCTCATTCAACCATCCTATTTCCGCATCCATATTTTAGTTGTGAAAAGAAAAAAAAGTCCAAACTGTCATCGACCTCGTACAGCTCAAACACCCAACCCCTGCTCGTTCTGAGAAGCTTTGGAGAACCGAGTTCGTTTTTCTTTCCTAATTGGAGGAGAGAACTGGTCCATTACCATACATGCATTCTCTATTTCACTATACGTTACGAGTACGGGCTTATACTATACCACGTACCTTTCGCCCCTACTTAGCATCATATCATTTTAGTAAAAAAAAAAAAAAATCCAAACATCATTTACAGCCCTGACCCCAGCTCGCGGGAGCTCATTTGACTGTCCCAAAAACAGAATTTCTCAGTCCTTTCCTCATCGGAAGCAAGAACTGGACAATTACCTTACACTCATTCTCAATCTCGCTTTATGCCTCACGGGTAAACAATACATTGCCTGTTGGCTATATCCATATATATTTGCAGGAATTCAATCTGCAAATCTGAAAGTTTCGCTGATTTTGAAGGCAATTACTCGTAGTCAGCAATTATTCATTGAATTCCATCGAATTAAAATCACATTGAAGGATTCCGTTTATAAAGGTTTCACCTCATCACAAGACTGGGACATCATTTAATTCCGGACTTCGCGGGCTTGTTGCTGTATGAGCCTCAAGCAATACACGGGTTTCATGATTGTTTAAAGTTTTAATGAGCACAGAAATTATAAAGATTTATTCATATTCTATTGTAGTCATCGAGTAAAGTTAACGCCTGATAATTTCAGAGTGCAATGTATAACAAGCTTCCAAAAAATAAATTAGACTTTCGCCGGTTCTACCAATTAGTCTGAGCAACTCTGGCTATACATGCACCTCGTGTTCTTCGCAAATTTAATGCCATATATTTATGCTGCTGTCGAACAATTGCAATGTATATCCCAAAATCGTCAAACCATTACAAATGCTAACGTTCTTTGCCTCGCCTGCAAACATTCACGGATACTGCACGCGTATCCACCTCACGGCCACTCATAAATCTGTGTTATTCCTCGAGTTACATGAGCACAGAAATCATAAAGACATATTGATAACTTCGTGGTCAGTGATGTGCGGAAGAAAACGCCATATAATTCCGTAGTAATGGAATGTTTAAAAAGGCTTTCAAAATAAAGCAGACTTTCATCGGTTCTACCAATTAGTCCGAGCAACTCTTGCTATACATGCACATCGTGTTCTTTGCGAATTAAATCTCATACATTTAAGGTGCGTTGAATGATTTCCATGCTTATTCAAAAATTGTCAAACCATTACAAATGCTGACGTTCTTTGCCTCGCCGCGGAAGAAAAAATATTCACGGATACTACGGCAAAATAATCCAACCCATCGGTTCTACCACTTGCAGTGGCGCAGCTCACTTGTGCCTCACTAGCGCTTCAGTTTTCAGTACACTTTGCCTCGTCGGCAAACATTCGCGGATACTATGCGTATCCACCCCACGGCCACTCGCAGTGGCGCAGGTCACTAGTGCCTCGCTAGTGCTTCAGTTATTGGTACACTTTGCCTCATCAGCAAACATTCACGGATATTTTGCATATCCAGCTCATGGCCACTCGCAGTGGCGCAGCTCTCTAGTGCTTAGGCTATGGGTGCACTTTGCCTCGTCGACAGACATTCACGGATACTGTATGCGTATCCACCTTAAGTGTCAGTTATACCTTCGCCTAGCTCCATTAGCGGTTTGGGTGTGCACCTCAACAGAGCGCGGAGGCATTTATACTTGGCGCATTCTCCGTTGCAGTATTGGCCACAAAGACAGGGGGCGGTAGAAAAAAAAAACAATAGGAAGTAGTAGAAGCAGAAGCATGCGGAAAACATTTCGAACTGGGCGACACTAGCGCGGCTTGCAAAGAGTTTCAAAAGTGGGTAACCCTTTACCGACTGTCCTTCGTCTCACCACTCTCACCTGCCTCGCCGGTCGCAGCGCCTGGTAGGCTAAAGCCGTTATCGCAAATGCTTAGGGTCGTCCCACTCGACCCATGTTTTCTTGGGGGTTCCTGTTTTCTTGGGGGTTCCTTTGGCGTTTCCTGGAAGGGGCGCTATCACCTCGCCATTCGCCTTTTGTATCCCATTATCGTTCCTCCCTCATTCGTGGTCACAAATGGGCCGCCAAATGTATAACCATACACTCCGATAACTCGACCACAGTAGACATCATAAACAAGGTCGTTCCTGCTCCCTCTCTTTCATGCCATTCCTCAGGAAACTAACCTTTATTTCTGCAAAACACCAGTTCAAGCTCAAGGCCGCACATATTCCCGGCTATAAAATGCCATCGCTGATGCCCCATCTCGTTTTTCTTGGCAGAGATTCAGATGCTTGGCTCCTAACTCGGACATTTGCCCCATTCGGTTCCTCCTTTTTCTGCGTCCATCTACCCCGACTCCAGAACTCGAGCCACTTGCCGCTTTATCTCAAGATGCCATTCTAAACGGGTTCGCTCCACGCTCCCGTTCCATACCTCGCAGGATGGAAGCAATTCAAGAAATTCCATTCAGCCCTCCTACTGGTATTCCCGGCACTCGACGTCGTTTCCATTACAAGCAGCATCTCGTACATTCACTCCATACACCTCATTCGACCAGCCTCAATACAAGTCTACCTAAGCGGCATCAACTTCTTCGTCAAATTGGCCACTGGTGATCCCTGCCCGTCTATTTTCCACTCTTAGGTGCAATCATTACTGAAGGTTTACGCTAAACACGAATCTCCCTCTCCGACCAAACATTTACCCCTGACGGCAGACCTCCTCTCTCGCCGCATCCAGACGCTGCGTTCGGGGTACCATTCTCCTTCCACGGATTCCACCCTAGAAGCCATGATCTATTGGCCTTCTTTGGGTTTTTGAGATGTGCCGAGTTCGCTCCGCTCTCCGCTAATTATAACTCTTCTCATTACGCCAGCCTAAACGACATCTCATTCTACTCCACCGACTGCCTCTTGTCCAAAATAAATAGTAAAATGGATCAGTTCGGCATTTCTCAGCCCATATTCCTATTTCATCTAGACTCTGCCCTCAGTCCGTTCGAGCCAATATCAAACCGCGTCACCTCAAGATACAATAACCACGCTTCTCCCCAAGACCCATTATTCATGACCGACACGGGGGTCTTAGCCTCTCGCCACTGGTTCCTCTACCATTTCTGCCATGTTCTAATTAGATCCAACATTCCACCCAAATACTTCTCCAAGCACTCTTTCCGCTCTGGCGCCGCCACCACAGCATCCAAGCGAGGAGTGCAGGACCACCTGATTAAAATCCTCGGCCGCTGGACATTGAACGCATATGCAAGCTATATTCGCAATAACATCAACGACGTACGAAGAGCCCATCTCTCGCTGACCCATTGACACTTTTGGGGGCTTGGGAGCCACACTGACTCCGACAAGAGACACGAAGCCCCACCCTGAGTCTCGCCACCTGGGGGAGGCCCAACGTCCGCACAATCACAGACCAAGTCCAATATCACACTTGCCCAAATCCTCCATCCGCAGTTCCACCCAATACTCTCCTCCACTTCGGGAGTGGTTCAGAGTTCATTAAATTGAAAATAGTAGAAAGAAAATACGTAGGTGTTGAAACTGACAAATTTTATTGTTTTTTGAAAAAACATACTTATAATGAATTTAATACCATCAACAAGTCTCAAAAAGTTGGAACAGGGGCATATTTACTACTGTGTTGCAACACCACTTCTTTTAACAGCACACTGTAAGTGTTCTGGAACTGAGGAGACCAACTGCTATAGTTTTGAATACAAAATGTTTACCCATTATTGCTTGACATAGGATTTCAGCTGATCAACACTCATGGCCTCCTTTGTCATATTTTTTCATTTCATAACGTGGCAAATATTTTCAATGGATGAATAGGCTGGACTGCAGGCTGACCAGTATAGCACCCAGACTCTTTGAATATGGAGCCTTTTTATTGAAAAGAGTACAGAATGTTGTGTTTGGCATTTTTGTTGATGAAATAAGTAAGGCCATCACTGAAAAAGGTGTCTGGCTGCTAGTGTATGTTCCTCCAAAAATGGGCATATATCATTCATTCAAACGATCATGGATGGTGACTTTAAAATGTATTCTGATAACAAGCCAGACGGTCCCTCTGCTCTTTTGTGTGGAGGATGGGGCATGATTTCCATGAAAAATTTCACATTTTGATTGGTCAGACCATAGGAAGTTTTCCTCTTTGCCTCAGTCCATCTTAAATCAGCTCTGACTCAGTGACAGCAGCAGCATTTCTGAGTCTTGTTTATACATGGTTTAAACTTTACATTGCAGAATTTTAACTTGCATTTGTGGATGTAGTAAAAACTGTGTTCACTGACAATGGTTTACAGAAGTACAGTATTCCTGAGACCATGCAGCAATTTCCACTGCAGAATCCTGCCTGAGGATCATGGCCGTTCATTATTGATTTTCAGCCTTGTCCCTTGCATACAGAGATTTCTCTGGATTCTTTGAATGTTTTCATGATATTATGTGGCGTAGAGCAATGGTTCTCAAACTTAGTCCTGGGGAACCACTGTGTATGCAGGT
Organism: Gymnothorax javanicus; assembly: GCA_029692085.1. NCBI lineage: Eukaryota > Metazoa > Chordata > Actinopteri > Anguilliformes > Muraenidae > Gymnothorax > Gymnothorax javanicus. The sequence continues at coordinate 36,111,969 of CM056193.1, read as the reverse complement.
TTTCATTGCAACCACAACTGCAGTTCCACAGTTCTATTAAGCTATTGATTAATTAATGTCTTAATTAGTTGCATTTCATTTATTTACCCTCTGACTTCACATTGTGCAAGAAATAACAGTGCCTGCCATGGGGAATGAAAGCCCCATGTCCATATTGTGTTGATAATGTAGTATTGCAAGTAATTGCACAAGGTTTAACATATTGACAGATCCAAGTAGCTTAATTAATGAACCCCTGTTGGTTGTTTCACGCAGCTTTAAAGTTCATTAAATTTTTTCCCACAACATTAACACAAAACAGGTGTTTGTTACTTGCTTTGCCGTCAAACTCCTCATTATCTAATAAATGTGCAGATTTAGTGACAATGCATCAATTATACAAATTTTGAGCCTGCTGATTTTTAAAAATTCATAAGTACATTTTTGTTTTAATTTTTCTTTTTATTTATCTGTTTCCCAGATAGCATGATGTGAAAATGAAACTTTTATAGTTCAAAGCAAACAGCTATTTTTTACGATGTTGCTTGAAAGGGTAACGAAGAGAAATTACCCACATCAAGTTCTTGGGTTGCAGTTATGGTTGAAGTTATGGTAGGTCCCCAAAGCACCCCCAATATAAACCCTAGCATAGGCTCTCTGGCATTTTTTCCATTCATTTGTGTCTGCTGAATATAAATCAGGCTGAATTCACCATGAATTCATCACCAACTGCAGTCAGTACCTTGCCAAATGTGAGAAAAACGCTAAAATGCCACCTGTTCAAACCCCCGTATCTCCAGGGGCACACCTTGGATTTTCTTCTATTTTTTTTTTACTGATTCCTCTATTATATTAGAAAGACCACTCCAAAAATTGTTGATGTGTTTTGACCAAAATAAATTTTGCAGGTGTCTGAACAAGGGTGGGGTAATCTCAAGAATCGCTTGGCATTTTCAGCTTCTTACACAATGTTAATGATTATTGAATCACAATAATTGTAAGTTCTCAATTCATCAATGCATGGCACATTCAGAGAAAGGTCAGTATGTGCAGGTTGGTAGGTCATGTTGGCAAAGAGAAACCTGAACCAGTTATTGATCGATAATTTGATTATTGCTATTGTTTTTCATGAAGCGAAACAAGAGGACTCAAGCATTAACATGGACTTCTTCTGAAAAATGCTGGGTACCACTCAATAACACTCTCCGAACTGTTCCAACTCCGGATGTCACTGGACGCACAGCTGGGCAGTATTAGTTGGACAAAACTGGGACAGACAACATTGTTGTGCTCTTTGCTGCATTAAGGAAGCAATAACATTGTTAACATAGCATGGAATACAAAGTTTTAATTTGACAGTCAGTTACAAGAATTAGTGTCAATAAATTTTATTGATGCAAAGAGTGTGATTCTCAAAAATTGCCTGACCCCTATTTTGACAGTTTTGAAATATATGTCGTTCAAGTCACATCAACAATTTTTGTTTTGCTATGTCTACTATAATACAGGAATTAGTACAACCCAAATTCCGAAATAGTTGGGACGAAGTGGAAATTGTGAATAAAATCAAATGCAATGACTTTCAGATCACAAGTCAATATGTTATTTACAATAGAACACAGATAACATTTCAAATGTTGAAACTGAGACATTTTACATTTTTATCCACAAAATGAGCTGATTGCAAATTTTCTGGCTGCAACAGGTCTTAAAAAAGTTGGGACAGGCAAAAAAAAAGGCAGAAAAAGCAATTTATATATAAGATAATCAGCTGAAAGAACATTTAGGAAGTAATTAAGTTAACTGGCATCAGATGTGTAACATGATTGGCTATAAAAGGGATGTCTTAGAGAGGCCGAGTCTCTCAGAAATAAAGATGGCCAGAGGCTCTCCAACCTGTGAAGCCTTACGTAAAAAAATTGTGGAATACTTTAAAAACAATGTTCCTCAACGTCAAATTGCAAAGGCTTTGCAGGTCACATCATTGACAGTGCAAAACATCATCAAAAGATTCAGAGAAAATGGAAAAATATCTGTGCGTAAGGGACAAGGCCAAAGACCTTTACTGGATGCCTGGATGCCCGTGATCTTCGGGCCCTCAGATGCCACTGCATCACTCACTGGCATGATTCTGTCATTGACATTACTAAATGGGCCCAAGAATACCTGAAAAAAGATCAACTTAAAATTTCTTCCTCAATTGGTCACATCTAAAACTTTTAAACTGACTCAACATAATAATATAATATTAAGTTTGTTCATTTTAATTAAATTATGTTGAGTCAATTTAAAAGTTTTAGATGTGACCAATTGAGGAAGAAATTTTTGAAAAGTTGATCCAAGTTTTAGTTTAGTTGAATTTTAAGTTGATCTGTCTGTAAACACAGTCCGCCGTGCCATCCACAGATGCCACCTTAAACTCTGTCCAAAAAAAAAAAAGGCCATTGTTGAGTACGATCCAGAAGCACCGCTGTGTTCTGTGGGCCAAGGCTCATTCAAAATGGACTGTAGCAAAGTGGCAAAGTGTCCTGTGGTCAGACAAGTCCAAATTTGACATTCTTGTTGGAAATCATGGGCGTCGTATCCTCCGGGCTGAAGAGGAGAAAGACCACCCCTCCTCTTATCAGTGTTCAGTTCAAAAGCCAGCATCTCTGATGGTATGGGCATGCATTAGTGCAGGTGTTCCCAAACTCGGTCCTGGGGCCTCCCTGTGTATGCTGGTTTTTGCTCCACCCTGGTTTGCAATCATAGGATTTTAACAAGCTGTTAATTTGTATTAATTAGGTGCATTTTTGTTCAGAGCAGCAATTTATCCTCTCTTGACAAACAGTATTTTAACAGATATGCATACAAACAGTGGGGAGTAAATTCCGCATCCACATTGCAATATATGAGTACCTACTGCATTAAAAAAGGGAAAAAATGTACCTAATCAAAGGAAAAAAATCAATAGGTTCCTAATTGGTGAAACTGTGGGCACATGGTTGCAAAAACTAACAATTTACTAAACAAGCAAATGACAGAGTCAAACCTGTTTTGTGTTATGTTTTCGTGATTGAATGCAAGCAAATTATTTTGAAAGAACTCTGATCACCTGTCTTCAGTAACCTAATTTGGAGGTTACTGATTTTCTCTGTACCTGATTTGATCTGTTTAAAAATGTAATTACCTGAAATTATGAAACCTGAAAAGTTATTACCATACAAAAAAAAAAAAAAAACTTTATATGCAAGGGTCTTTTATTTGGTCTTTTATTCTTCATGGCACAAATGGATATTTGGCTTAAAACAGCAAATAACATATTTAAACACAAAATGTACCCAATTTGGACAAATTAACAGCTTGTTAAAGTCCTACGATGGCAATTATGGTTGGGACAAAAACCAGCATACACAGGGAGGCCCCAGGACCGAGTTTGGGAACGCCTGCATTAGTGCATATGGTGTGGGACACTTGCATGTTTTAAAAAGAACCATGAATGCTGAGAGGTATATAAAGGTTTTAGAGCAACATATGCTCTCCTCCAGATGACATCTATTCCAGGGAAGACCTTGTGTATTTCAGCAGGACAATACAAAACCACATACTGCAGCTATGACAACAGCATGGCTTCATAGTAGAAGAGTCTGTGTGCTGAACTTGCCTGCCTGCAGTCCTGATCTTTCACAGATTGAGAACATTTGGCACATAATTAAATGAAAAGTCTGTCAAAGGAGACCCAAAACTCTCCAGCAGCTGGAAGCCTGTATTAAACAAGAGTGGGATCAAATTCCAATGGCTAAACCCAAGAAACTTGTCTCCTCAATGCCCAGACACCTCCACTCTGTGCTAAAAAGAAGAGGGGATGCTACACCATGATAAACAGGCCTCAAACTTTTCTCAAACTTTTTTGAGACCTGTAGCAGCCATCAAATTTGAAATGAGCTCATTTTGTGGATAAAATTGTAAAATTTCTCAGTTTCAACATTTTCTATGTTATCTCTGTTCTATTGTGAATAAAATACTGGCTGGTGTGATTTGAAAGTCATGGCGTTTTGATTTTATTCACAATTTATACTTTGTCCCAACTATTTCGGAATTGGGGTTGTACAATTTAATATGTGATTGCCTAATGATTGAAAACACTTAAAAAGTTGCATAGTTTCATGTGTAAGAAGCTTAAAGTGCCACGCGATTCTCAAGATTACCCCACCCCTGTTCAGACACCTGCAAAATTTATATTGGTCAAAACACATCGACAATTTTTGGAGTGGTCTTCTCTTCTATAATAGAGGAATCAGTAAAAAAAAAAAAAGAAAAAAAAAGGAGAAAATCCAAGGTGTGCCCCTGGATATACGGGAGTTTGAACAGGTGGCATTTTAGCATTTTTCTCACATTTGGCAAGGGACTGACTGCAGTTGGTGATGAATTGAGCCCCTGAGGACAAGAGTGGTCTAACTCCATTTTTCATAGTTTTTAGATAATCTCTGCCAAAGTTCAAGCCCTGGATAAAATTCAGGACACATGTAGGGTATGCCATCTGTTGTTAACCTGAGAGTTTATGACCATGTTTTTCAAGATAACACAACTTTTTTTCCGCAAAACTAATGTTTCAGAGATTACTTTCTCTAAACTTTCCGGAAAAGGCCCTTTTATAAGTTAGACCACCCTTGCACTGGCTGTCTTAACAAATGTAACTGACTTTAGACAAGTAAATTAATAACTCAATTTTAATAACTCAATAATAGCTTTAATTTTTGGCATCCTTGGAATTCGAAACACAAAATAACATGAGAATACAGATCAAAAGTGAAACATTGTATCGCAAACTGCTGACAGCTGACCACTGAGAAAGTCATCCATCAGCTAATCTTGTTCCTCACAGCTGTCTTCGCTGTCATCATCTGGATGAAAGTTTGGTCCATCTTCATCTTCGATCAGACCCAGATAAAATGAGTGGTGGACAGGCGGTACAAGCTTGAGATCATCTTTCAAATCCTTGACTTTTGAAGGATTCAAAGAGTTAGACCACTGTTGCACTCACACTTTTTGTCTTAATGGAAATGAGGATAACTAAAAATCTCTGTATAGTAAGATCACTGTGACATCTAGACTACTTATGCCCTGAATACATTTTACCTTTAACTTGCGAAATATGGGTCCAACTCAAAAATGGGAAAATTAGAGTTAGACCACTATTACACTCAGTGACTCAATTCATGGTGAATTCAGCCTGATTTATATTCAGCAGACACAAATGAATGGAAAAAATTCCAGAGAGCCTATGCCAGGGTTTATATTGGGGGTGCTTTGGGGACCTAAACATGGAACTGCCTGAACAAAAGGCACTTTTGGTGTCCTCATAGCTCCACAACCAAGAAAGAAAAAGTAAAATGGACTGCATTTTCTGATTAAGCAATATAACATTAGCTTAGATGCAAAGTTTCAAAACTAGAGGTGTAATAATAAAAAAGTTATGCCATGTTAAATACAAGAAAAATGTCAATTGACAAAAAAACTGACGGACAGTACCCTTAGAAAATAATTAACCAAAAATTCATTTTTGGTTCGAATGGGCTGAAATTTCAGATTTGTTCATCACTAATACATATTTATCTAATGTGAAAATATGGAAGCAATCTATGACTACATGGTGACAAATGTTTTGTATTTCTGATGATTTGACATGGAATGACCCAGATATATTTTTTTTTTTTTTTTCAAAAAAACACCAAAAATTCTGTTTCAACATTGGCTATGTTGTCTTTGTACTGTTTTCATTTAAATGTAAGGTTTAGGTAATTTGTGAATCATTGCATCTGTTGCTATTTACGTTTTACTTAGAATTCCAACTTTTTGGGAAAATGATTTGTACATTAGGGTTTCTCAGAGTGTCTGATATAAAATAGTTTGATAAGAGTTGATCCAAAATTCATATTTCCTATCTCTTTGGAATGTATTTTGTGAAACTGTCTCCCTAAGTGCCTGATATGAACTAATCTGATTGGGTTTGATTTAAGATTGTGCAAATATACATGATCCTATGTCATCCTGTTAGGAAGTAGACAGGTGGACACCAGATGCAGGATCCAGAAGGGTTTATTACAACACAAAACACTCAGAAATAGGCGCACAGGCCAGAAACAAAACACCGTGCACATGCACTGAACAACAGGAGAAACTAAGGTACACTGCCCAAGGCAGGGGGGAACAGAAATACTCACTCAAAGAGTGGCTAGACTAAGGAAACAAAAACTGGAACTAACTAAACTGACAGAAACACTGGGAGACTAAGACAACGGGGCAGACAAGACGAGGGCACATGAGGCTAGGGAAAACTCAGGATGCAAAACAACAAAGTCCCGTCTGACGTCTCTTCAATCTTCCCTGCTTAAATACCCATGGGAGGAGGCGGGGGATACGGAAGGCAATCTCCCGTGGAAACAGAAACACATGGGATTAATGAATTACATGAGAACTGGGTTAATAATGACGAGACAATCACGCAAAGTAGACAGTTTAGATTAAGGTAATCTAAACGTGACGAGTAAAAGCACCACGAGAACAGCAAAGGAAAGCATAGCTTTAAACGCAGTTAATTAGGGAAAGCTTTGGAAGGAATTCACAAAAGCTAGAAACACTCACACTCGGTAATGAGTTAATTAGGTTAGTACTATGTGACAATATATACAAATACACACCCTTAAATAAATGCAGGTTAGTATGGGTTAGTAATGGTCCTATCAGAGAATGCATTCACTCAGAGTTTTGCGAGACCCAGAATTAAGCACAGGTGGAAGCAATGAATGAAATACCAAAGCTGAAACCGAAAGAGGAAATGTAATTGGACAGCGAGACTCAGGCATACTGAAGGCTGTCACACGACACCACAGGAGTCAGGGCAAGAGGGAATCAATGGTCAGACCGCGGGAATGGAGCTAAAAAACAAATCAAGAGGCACAGGGGAAAAACGCACAAGCACAAAAAAGCACACAAGGCAGAACCATAACACATCCAGCAGTTGTTTATGGTTTCAATTCAACAGATCTTTATTATGCACAAATGGCAAATATACCACAAGGTGCAGGTGATTTTGGTACTATGTTTGGTTTAGTACAGTTTATTATGAATTGCAACAAAAATGTTCTTATATTTTACTGTTGTATTTCAGAAAATTATCACTACACGTACATTACCGTCTTCATGTCCAATGTGAACGGAGAGGCAAAAAGCAGCAATCAGCTCTACATCACCTCCTTTCTGTCAGACACCAATGTGCTTGTCACAGTCAAAAATCCACCCTTCAAACAAGCACTTTCCATGCAGCATGGACAATCTTTAACAGTGAACCTATCTTCTGATGCAGAATTGAAAGGGACTGGGAAATATTTCAAAGCCATTACGATACATTCAAGCAAATTCATAAGTATTGTGTCGTCCAATCAGAAGAAGGGTTCAGTTGACACCTCACTGGTGTATCCAGTGAGTAAATTGGGCCAAGAATACCACGTCTTCACTCCATCAGCCTTGGGGTACCCAAAAGAGATAGCTGTTTTTGCCACGCAGGATTCTACTTTGGTAACGGTTGAATTGAAGTGCACTGTCACCTTGGAAGATAAAACTTATAAGCCAAATGAAAAGCTTACTGCTCGCATTTGTTCATCTGAGGTCCTCTACCTGGAGTCCAGTGAAGACTGCACTGGGTCAAGAGTTGTGTCAGACAAGCCTGTGGGTGTCATCTCAGGGCATGCTTGTGCTTGGAAGAACTCCAAATGCCAGCATGCTTATGAACAGCTGTTACCTGTCGAGCAATGGGGAAAGTCCTTCATTATTCCACCTCTTGAATTTCAGGACTTGCAGGACTCTGTTTTTGTGTTTGCTGCTCAGCCCACCCGATTCACCTACCAGTTTGGCCCGAAAACTCAGATTGCCATTCTCAAGGCTGGTCAATGGAAAGAATTTCCAATAGGTCAGAATCCACCATTAGTAATCTCTTCCAACCAGCCAATTCAAGTTCTTTACTACTGCAGTGGCGGGAAAGTAAGTGATGAAACTGTATCTGACCCCTTCATTATGAACATTGTACCAAGTGATAAGTTCTGCGAATCATACACCTTGATGGGGATGGAAGGTTTTAGTAATTATGCACTTATTGTTGCCAAGACCAAGGACATTAAACAAGTGCAATTTGATGAATGGCATCCATCCTTCAATTGGCAACAAGTTCATGAGACTGAATATTCGTGGGCTCAGTACCCCTACACTAAAGGAGGAAGTCACTTAACATTGAAAAGTCCCTGTGCCCCAGTTGGGGTTTATACTATTGGCACAATGAATCAGAACAGCTATGGAGCTCCTGCACCTTGCGGAAGTGAGTGGAAAGATTTTGTTGCTTCTGTATAATACATTATTTTTGTGACTTTCCTTTCAAAGAAAAGTGGTGAAAATCCATTTGATTCTTTTTTCAGTTCTCATCTGCACCCACAATGGCCAGTACCATCCTCCTGGGAAAGCCACTCTGGGAGGAAGACTCTGGCTGCACTAGGATCTGCAAGTGCAGCCCTTCCACAGGTTTCGTCTCCTGCCAGAAATCACAGTGCAGAGCTGAAGAGGAGTGCAGGGTTATCGAGGGTTTGAACAAATGTGCAGCAAAAACCACTCCTGCACCTGGGAATCCACTAAAAGGTAGATGTGATTGTTGCTGTAAATATTTGTCTGAAAACTCCCAGGAGAAATCTCATTCTTCTACCAATATTATGGTTGTTTTTTTTTTGAGCTTATTCTCTGCGAGCAATGTTAGAATTCACTTTTGAAAACAACCACATTCTGATCACATTCATACTGTTTCCTTATATCTGTACTCCTTAAAAGTACTATTGTGCTTGTGCAAAATATTTGTCTTCTATTCCTCATCAGGACTGTGGCATGTGGGTGGCAAATCATACTGTTTCCTTATGTCTGTAAACTTTTGTTACTGCAAAAGGACATGCATTCCGTGGCTTTTCAGATAGGGTGGCAAGAGGGTCAAATTCACTAATTGTTCTGCAGAGCTTCTATTGACAGCATTCAGCGGGGAAAATAACTATTTAACGTGTCAACATTTTTCTCAGTAAATATATATTGAATGGGGCTATTGACATGGAATTTTCACCAGATGGCGGTAACAACCCAAGTAATCCACTCATACAAGCATCCTGGTATTTGGCAGCAGATTCTAATCAAGAATGTCTCAGTACATTTCTCCATCCTTCCTTCAATTAAATGAAGTCTGCCTGTACCATATGCTGAAAAACAGCCCCACACCATGATGTTCCCACCTCCAAACTTCACTGTTGGTGTGGTGTTTTGTGCAGTGCCATTTGTCCTCCAAACATGGTGTGTGCTATGACATCCAAAGAGTTGAATTTTGGTCTCATTTGACCAGACTATATTCTCCCAATATTTCATAGGCTTGTCCAAATGTTGGGCAGCAAACTTTAAATGAGCTTCAACATGCTTTTTCTTCATCAATAGAGTCTTGCGCGGTGAGCATGCATGGCCATGGCGGTTGAGTGCATTACTTATTGTTTTCTTTGAAACAACTGTACCTGCTAATTCCAGGTCTTTCTGAAGCTCTCCGCGAGTGGTCTTTGGCTCTTGGACAACTCTTCTGATTATTCTTTTGACTCCTCTGTTAGAAATCTTGCAAGGAGCACCTGGCCATGGCCCGTTTATGGTGAAATGATGTTCTTTCCACTTCCGAATTATGGCCCCAACGGTGCTCACTGGAACATTCAGAAGTTTAGAAATACGTCTGTAACCAATGCCATCAGTATGTTTTGCAACAATAAGGTTGCATAGGTCTTGAGAGAGCTCTTTGCTTTTACCCATCATGAGATGCTTCTTGTGTGATACCTTGGTAAAGAGAAACCTTTTTATAGGCCATAAATTTGGACTAAATCAGCTGATATTAATTTTCACTAGTAGGGGGCAGGATTGCTTTCTAAATACTGACAGATTTCAGCTGGTTTCTTGGCTTTCCATGCCTTTTTACTCCTCCTTTCCTTCATGTTTTCAATACTTATTCCCTGTGTCATTTCACTTTATTACACATAATTTATTGTGTGCTTGCTTCAGGGAAGCAGCACACTCTATCGTCTTACTTCTTCTTTTTTTCTTCTTCCACCTAAATTTAGCCGACTAACTCCTCCTACACCGTTTAAGCTATTGATTCCATTCAAACTTTAAAAAATTCAGCTTGTTCTGAATAACGCTGCATCTGTACAGATTTTTGATTTTTTTTAGTTTTTGAGATATTTAATTTTAATTGTGATTTTTTGGGGTCCTATTAACCCTCTGATGCATTAATTATGAATGCCTGAGTTAAAAAATTTTTCTTTAGTGTTTTTATTCTTCTTAGGGCATGAAAAAAACAAATATTCACTTTTTTTTTCAAAAATTTGATTTTTTCAGAGTGACACACATGTCCACTCCAGTGGACTACATGCGCCTGAGCACTCAACATAAAACAGTATGAACTTAATGTAAAAATTACTTAAATTGTGTCTTATGGTAAATCTGTGAACAATTATTTCATTTATGCTTTTAAAAACATTTTTGCATATTTTCACACATTTTAACATTGCATTAGCCTTCTGTTGAGGCCTGAATAGGATAACAAACAACGCTCACAACTGTGAGGCTTATACCTAAGCAAAGTCCGTGTTTCAAAATATCTCGAACAAGAAGAACATTATTCTGAATGCCCATACTTCTTTATGGATGCAGGACTGGTATTATCATGTCATCATACTAGCATTAATATGTTTTCAGCAACAAGAACATACATATTAGTCTCTGCATCTCTGAACACTTCTTTAAAAAAAAAAAAAGCTGTATGAAAGTTAGCAAAGCATCCAGGACACAGTGGCACACAGCATTGCATGCAGATGTGATGAATATAGTGACAGCAGTGATGATGAGTGGCTGCCAGAGAACAACAGAGACATAGGAGCTGAGGATGATGAAGGAAATGCAGCAATTCAGGATGCAGGTAGTCTGGATGATGAGGGCCAGGATGCAGAGGGAGGTCATCTTGATGAGGGAGCTGTGGAAGATATGCACATTGTACCTGGCCGCACTCAAGCCCACAAAAATGTCTGGAAATTCCAAGACAACGACTTTGATGGAGGCTTGCCTCCTTTTCCAGGAGACTGGAAAGTAATAGTTCATCATCCTCAGCTCCTATGTCCCTATTGTTCTCTGGCAGCCACTCATCATCTCTGCTGTCACTACAATCATCATCACTGGAGTCGGAGGGAATTTCCTGGACTATTCTATAGGCTTCCCTATTCTTTGCTGCACTTGCATTCTACAAAGTATGGCAAAATAATAAGTGTTACTCACACAAACTACAACTAATCTGCACAAGACTATCTATTTTTAAATGAATACCCTATAAAATATAGCAAACATACACTCATTTACAACCGAAACAGTCACATGAAAAGGTAAAGCAATTAAATGGCTTGAGTCAGAATTATACTTGACGATGCATGATGTCCACTTCATTGGACACATGGTTAATTGTAATTTACTACTTATTTGAAATTAAATTTTCAAAAATAAAAGAATGATATTATTATTTAGATGTTACTGTATATCATCATATTTTTTTTACCTCTAGGGTTCTTCTGGAATAGAAGGATAGACAGGATATTCCAGCAGTGGTCAACAAGTGTGGCTGTCTGTCGGCCATCTTGGATTCAGAGGAAATTAACTTGCAGTTACAATGACTGACCACTGAATAAAACTCAATGGGGTGGTGCAGTAGAGAGCACTCTAGTGGCTGATATGCATTTCCACCATAGATGCCATTGCATTTAGGAGAAAATGACTTTTGAATAGCTGTCCACTGCAGTGACCACTATGCGCCAGAGGGTTAAATCAAGCCATTTTTGAGCAGATACAGTAGGTTCAGCTATTTTCGGCTATTTATTTACTCTGTCATACTTTTAGTCAGAAATGTCATTCAAACTGGAAAATGTTAAGTTAGGTTGTATAATTTCTTCACAGTTCCAATTTTTCATAACTCCTATAATTTTTTTATTATAATTTTTAAAAATAATTCTTTCACAATAAATTCTGGGAACTTACTGTGTGGTGACATCACAGTTTGAGTGGCGAACGGCTGTGAAATCGCCAAGATGTCTTCTCTTAAACTTGCTTTAACTCCCACAGTTTTCACTCCACATAAATATTTTTATGTCCAAGTTGTAGCAAAAGTTGTGCTGGTTACGAAAATGTAACAATACAAGCAATTGGACTGACGATTTTGGCAGTATGAGCCGAAAAGCTACGGGAGCACTAACAGAAACTCCATTAACTCCTGTATTAAATGAGACAAGAAAATGCCGGTTGGGAAGCTGAAAGACACAGTTTTATAACTTGCTTGTGTTCCCACATTTTTGGCACTACACGCACAATTATTTATTTATTTTATTTTTTATTTTTTAAAAATAAATTTGGCATCTCCAATCTCACCCGAATCTGGAATGCCCAATTGGTGAACTATGTACTAGGCTTGCTCGTATGCGACCCCTTGCTGCCAATTCAGGAGAGTGTAGACAGTTCGCGGCTCTCCTCCGAAGCACGCGCCTGTCAGCCTGCTGCTTCTTATACAGTCATTGGTTGAATCTTCACAAGTTCAGAACGAGGATACCCGGACATGAACAGGCTTAGAATCTTCCTGACGAGCGTCCGTCTGGCCAACAGGAGGCGCTTGAGCAACAAACAAGGCAACTATTATTTTCCCTTCCCGGCAGTCCCTTCCCAATTTGCAACCCTGTGGCGCAATAGCCAATTGTACGCTACTCTGAAAAAGCCGCCGACCACTGCCGGCTGGTACGAGGCAGGGATTGAACCCGCGACGTGATAGTCACTTCTGCTTCGCAACGCGGTGCTTTACCGAGTGAGCTATCCGGCAGCTCTTACACGCACAATTTTAACATATTTTGTTCTGCAGACTCTCTTTTTCAGTATGGTACCTTTATTTCGTATATTGGACTTAGAAGTTGCGGTAGTAGTATGTAAGAGACGCCTTAGCTAAAATCTCTGTTGATGCAAATGCTTCAGCCACTCAAATGGTTCAGAGTGACTAAGCTAAAATTGTGGCATAGCGGTATTGCGGTTCAATCCTGTCCTCTGCTGGACTATTTTTTCCAGGCCTCAGCATTATCATTGTTCGGATTAAGATTGATATGATTGTTAAGACAAATCTAATTTTGCTTCAAACTCAGTGAAAAAATTTTCGGTATCGTTGTTTGTACGGTTGCTCTAACCAGGTCCAAGAGAGCACATTGAGCGCGGCAAAGACCGGTCTTTTTGCAAGGCGCGTCCATGAAAACATCTTACAGTAAAAAAAAGATTGCCCAGCAGAAAAAAAGTGGCTCGAGGTCCTGTTCCAGTATATACAAGCAATTGTTCGCACCAGCTAGATATATTTAAGATCGTATCTAAAACAGGCAAAATATTGGTATCAAAATAGAGCCTGTTTAGTACAAAGAAATGAAAGTGATGTCCCCACTCGCTATTTGTTCATCGCTCTACATTTCTTTTTCCTACGTTTGAAAATAGTCTGGTTTAAGGCCGGAGTAAGCAGTAGCCCCTAGTCGTTTGGCTTCCCATAAATAGATCAATGACGCCATGTAACGTTACTTGCCAAATTATTGTTATTATTATTATTATTAGCAGTGGCGGCTCGTGAACTGGCAATAGGGGAAACTCAAACATTCCCTTAAAATTAATGATTGGTCATGACCTGTTTTCAATCATTCATTTAAATTACTATTTCACAAACTCCAAAAACTCTCAACATTATCAGGTGTGGCCAGTTTTCACTAATAACGCATACCTGTCAACTCTCATGCATTCGGTGTTAGTTTAAGCGGGATATTTACCTTTCTTTGCTGTTGTCAGCAATTATTCAATCAACGCGTATGTAAGAGATTCTCGTGTGGAATTGAAGTTCTTGTACATGGAGGGGTTGGAAGCAATGGCATTGCATAAAGAAATTTCAAATTATCTTATTTCATTTAAACGATCATGAAACACATGCATTGCTTCCAACCCCTGAGTAAAGAAATGGGTGAGAACTCCGGAGTCATAATCGGTACAATTACTTTCAGGTTCAAAGTCCTGTGTTTCCTTTCAACAGTTTTTCAACATTTCTTCAGCAATTGCTTTTGCCTCTCAGTTTCCAAGCACCTTCATTTTATGAGCTCTTCAACAATTTACGCTGAAGCAAGCACACAAATTTTCTTCAGAAAATTAAGCCTTTTCTAGTTGACTTATTTGTTTAGATTTCTTTGTATGGGTGGATTACTTGGGTTGTTACTGGCATCTGGTGAAAATTTCATGTCAGTAGCCCCATAAGAAATATATTTTCTGAGAAAAATGTTGACGCGTTCAAGTTCAACACTTATTTTCCCCACTGTATCTCGTTTTAATTGAAGTGATTTGTCTCTTTCTTGTAATGCAGTACTGCCATGCATCCACAAGGGTGAGTCCCATCCTCCTGGGAAACCCTTCTGGGAGGATTCTGCCTGCACAGTGCTCTGCCAGTGCAACTCTTCAACAAGTTTAGTCAGCTGCCAGAAATCAAAGTGCAAACTGGAGGAAGAGTGTAAAATCACTGAGGATGCAATTGAATGTGTGGCAAAGACTGTTCCAGCACCAGTAATTCCACTGAAAGGTAATCCTGAATCGTTAGAATAAAATCCTTTGATACACCCAAGAAATCACTCTGTTTATATTTTAAATATTTATATAATTAAAGATTTTTCTATTCAAAGTGAATCTGACTCTCAGTGGAAATCATATTTGTGTAGAATGAATTCCTGCAGATTATTTTTTTTCTTCATGAAAATGATTCAAATGTTTTCTCTCTTTGTCTAAAAAATACAGGGTAAAACTGCCCAGTCTTCCATCAGAACAAAAACAAAAACAAAAAAACATCTATTCTTTTCTTTTGGCTTGTTTTACACATAGGTTCATTTCTGTGCATATTTCTGTCTATATTTTTCAGTTCTGCCATGCATCCACAAGGGTGAGTCCCACCCCCCTGGGAAACAGTTTTTGGGAGGATTCTGCCTGCACAGTGCTCTGCGAGTGCAACTCTTCGACAGGTTTAGTTAGCTGCCAGAAATCAAAGTGCAAACTGGAGGAAGAGTGTAAAGTCGTAGAGGCAGTGAGTGAATGTGTGGCAAAGACTGCTCCAGCTCCAGTGATTCCGCTAAAAGGTAATTTGATTATCGGAATAAACTCAAGTGGGAAATCATTTGGTTAAATGTTTGAAACACAACTCCAATTGCAATAAATATTGTCAGTACAACATGGAAAATACAATTGAAATCAAAAAAGACTGATTTTAGAAGGCCCTTTACCCTCTACCATATTGAAAACAGTATAACATCTTATTTCATGTTTTAATGTGAATTTAATTGTTCAGTGCAGCCATACGGTGTGAGGAAAACTAGAGATAAAAGTTACCTTTGTTAGAATTCACTTTTGAAAACAACCACGTTCTGATCACGGATCTTCACGGTCATACTGTTTCCTTGAATCTTTACCCATTAAAAGCTCAAGTGTGTCAGCAGGCTTGTGCTTGTGCAAAATATTTGTGTTCTATTCCTTATCAGGAATGCGGCAAGTGGGTGGCAAATCATTCTGTCTCCTTAGGTTTGCACCCATTAGAAGTACTCATGTGTATGCAAGCTTGTGTTAGTGCAAAAATAAATTTATTTTGCGGCTTTTCAGAAAGGGGTGGCAAGTGGATCAAATTTGCGGATTATACGGCAGAGTGTCTATTGACTGTATACCATCTTTTAATTACAGTGATTTGTCTCTTTCTTCTGGTACAGTCCTGCCATGCATCCATAAGGGTGAGTCCCATCCTCCTGGGAAACCTTTTTTGGGAGGATTCTGCCTGCACAGTGCTCTGCCTGTGTGACCCTTCAACAGGTTCAGTCAGGTGCCAGAAATCGAAGTGCAAAGCTGAAGAGGAGTGTAATGTCGTAGAGGGTGTGAGTGCATGTGAGGCAAAGATTCCTCAGGCACCAGTGATTCCACTAAAAGGTAATCTCCAATCATCAGAATAAATTCATTTTCGCAAAATCTCTAGTGGAAAATCACTTGTTTGTAATGTTTGAAACAACCTCAATTCTGAAAAAGTTAGCTTGTCATCAAAATACAGATAAAGTCAAAAGGACTGATTTTATAAGACCTTTCCCCCTCTACTGTATTGAAAACATAAGAATGCATTATTTGATGTCTATCTTGTGAACTTAATTGCTCATTTAAATTATAAAATGTGAGGACTACGAGGGTCAAAATGGTTACCATTGTTTGGAGTCATTTTCGAGAACAACCACATTCTGATCAGTCATTGTTTCCTTATATCTGTATATAGTAAAAGTACTACTCTGTGGGTAGGCTTGAGTGCAAAAATAATTGTGTTCTATTGCTTTTGAGGAATGAGGCAAGTGGGTAGGAAATCATACTGTTTCCTTATATCTGTACCCATTTTAAGTACCCACAAGCATGCAAGCTTGTGTTCGTGCAAAAATGATTATATTCTGTTGCTTATTGGGAGGGTGGCAGGTGGGTCAATTTTACTGATTGTACTGCAGAGTTTCTATCATGAGATCATTTTCATGAATTGTCTCTTTGTTCTAAAACAGTTCTGCCATGCATCCATAAGGGTGAGTCCCATCCTCCTGGGAAACTCTTTTGGGAGGATTCTGCCTGCAAAGTGCTCTGTCTGTGCGACCCTTCAACAGGTTTAGTTAGCTGCCAGAAATCAAGGTGCAAACCGGAGGGAGAGTGTAAAATCACTGAGGATGCAATTGAATGTGTGGCAAAGACTGTTCCAGCTCCAGTAATTCCACTGAAAGGTAATTCTGAATCAATTGAATAAAATTCTTCGATACACACAATAAATCACTTTATTTGTATTTGTAATATTTATAACATTAAAGATTTCTCCATTCAAAGTGAATCTGACTCTCAGTTGAAATCATATTTGTGTGGAACGACTTCCTGCGGATTTTTTTTTCTTCATTAAAACGATTAAAATGTTTGCTCTCTTTGTCTAAAGAAATACAGGGTAAAACTGCCCAGTCTTCCATCAGAACAAAAAAAAAATCTATGCCTTTCTTCTGGCTTGCTTTACACATAGGTTCATTTCTGTGCATATTTCTGTCTTTATTTTTCAGTTCTGCCATGCATCCACAGGGGTGAGTCCCATCCCCCTGGGAAATCTTTTTGGGAGGATTCTGCCTGCACAGTGCTCTGCCTGTGTGACCCTTCAACAGGTTCAGTCAGGTGCCAGAAATCGAAGTGCAAAGCTGAAGAGGAGTGTAATGTTGTAGAGGGTGTGAGTGCATGTGTGGCAAAGATTCCTCAGGCACCAGTGATTCCACTAAAAGGTAATCTCCAATCATCAGAATAAATTTATTTTTGCAAAATCTCTAGTGGAAAATCACTTTTTTTGTAATGTTTGAAACAACCTCAATTCTGAAAAAGTTATCTTGTCATTAAAATACAGATAAAGTCAAAAGGGCTGATTTTATAAGACCTTTCTGTCATGGTTTAGACGTGTGTTTGTTTGTTGGACCTTTCTTTGTTTTATCGTCCGGGACGATATCAGATTTCTTTTCCATCGAATTCCTGGTCCAGCTGGCTGATTGAGCTGGGGCGGAGTTTTCCGGACTCTATATATATGGCCAGGGGTTCGCCACGCCTATCGCTAGAGTGTCTGTTTGTTTCTAGCACTTCGGCCGGAGAAAATCTCTAGTCAGATTTCCTAGTGATTTGTGATATTCCATTTATTGTTAGGAATTGTTTCTTTTAGAAATTTTCTCTCTTCTCTCTTGTTGTTTATTCTCTCTGCCAGACTGCTTCTTCCGTGTTACGGACTTTTTATTCGTCCTGGAAAAGCCTTTACCGGAGGTGTGCACCTCTTTTGTGTTTGTCTCTTATCTGGGCTGCTCATTGCTCTTTCTCTCACTGGTTGCGGCACCTGGCGTCCTATCACCGCCCATTACACTTTCACTCTCTACTGTATTGAAAACATAAGAATACATTATTTGGTGTCTGTCTTGTGAACTTAATTGCTCATTTAAATTATAAAATGTGAGGATTATGAGGGCCAAAATGGTTACCATTGTTTGGAGTCTTTTTCGAGAACAACCACATTCTGATCAGTCATATTGTTTCCTTATATCTGTATATAGTAAAAGTACTACTCTGTGGGTAGGCTTGAGCACAAAAATAATTGTGTTCTATTGCTTTTGAGGAATGTGGCAAGTGGGTAGGAAATCATACTGTTTCCTTATATCTGTACCCATTTTAAGTACCCACAAGCATGCAAGCTTGTGTTTGTGCAAAAAATGATTATATTCTGTTGCTTATTGGGAGGGTGGCAGGTGGGTCAATTTTACTGATTGTACTGCAGAGTTTCTATAATGAGATCATTTTCATGAATTGTCTCTTTGTTCTAATACAGTTCTGCCATGCATCCATAAGGGAGAGTCCCATCCTCCTGGGAAACTCTTCTGGGAGGATTCTGCCTGCACAGTGCTCTGCCAGTGCAACTCTTCAACAGGTTTAGTCAGCTGCCAGAAATCAAGGTGCAAACCGGAGGAAGAGTGTAAAATCACTGAGGGTGCGATTGAATGTGTGGCAAAGACTGTTCCAGCTCCAGTCATTCCACTGAAAGGTAATTCTGAATCAATTGAATAAAATTCTTCGATACACACAACAAATCACTTTATTTATATTTGTAATATTTATAACATTAAAGATTTCTCCATTCAAAGTGAATCTGACTCTCAGTCGAAATCATATTTGTGTGGAACGACTTCCTGCGGATTTTTTTTCTTCATTAAAAAGAATAAAATTTTTGCTCTCTTTGTCTAAAGAAATACAGGGTAAAACTGCCCAGTCTTCCATCAGAACAAAAAAAAAAATCTATGCCTTTCTTCTGGCTTGCTTTACACATAGGTTCATTTCTGTGCATATTTCTGTCTTTATTTTTCAGTTCTGCCATGCATCCACAAGGGTGAGTCCCATCCCCCTGGGAAACCTTTTTGGGAGGATTCTGCCTGCACAGTGCTCTGCCTGTGCGACCCTTCAACAGGTTCAGTCAGGTGCCAGAAATCAAAGTGCAAAGCTGAAGAGGAGTGTAATGTCGTAGAGGGTGTGAGTGCATGTGTGGCAAAGATTCCTCAGGCACCAGTGATTCCACTAAAAGGTAATCTCCAATCATCAGAATAAATTTATTTTTGCAAAATCTCTAGCGGAAAATCACTTTTTTTGTAATGTTTGAAACAACCTCAATTCTGAAAAAGTTATCTTGTCATTAAAATACAGATAAAGTCAAAAGGACTGATTTTATAAGACCTTTCTGTCATGGTTTAGACGTGTGTTTGTTTGTTGGACCTTTCTTTGTTTTATCGTCCGGGACGATATCAGATTTCTTTTCCATCGAATTCCTGGTCCAGCTGGCTGATTGAGCTGGGGCGGAGTTTTCCGGACTCTATATATATGAAAGGGGTTCGAACGCCTATCGCTAGAGTGTCCGTTTGTTTCTAGCAATTGCTCGGAGAAAATCTCTAGTCAGATTTCCTAGTGATTTGTGATATTCCATTTATTGTTAGGAATTGTTTCTTTTAGAAATTTTCTCTCTTCTCTCTTGTTGTTTATTCTCTCTCATACTCTTTATGTTGCGGACTTTTATTCACTTTGTGGGAAGGTCTTGAGCCTTTACCAGAGGTGTGCACCTCTTTTGTGTTTGTCTCTTGGCAAGTTTGGCAAGTGGGTAGGAAATCATACTGTTTCCTTATATCTGTACCCATTTTAAGTACCCACAAGCATGCAAGCTTGTGTTCGTGCAAAAATGATTATATTCTGTTGCTTATTGGGAGGGTGGCAGGTGGGTCAATTTTACTGATTGTACTGCAGAGTTTCTATCATGAGATCATTTTCATGAATTGTCTCTTTCTTCTGATACAGTTCTGCCATGCATCCATAAGGGAGAGTCCCATCCTCCTGGGAAACGTTTTTGGGAGGATTCTGCCTGCACAGTGCTCTGCCAGTGCAACTCTTCAACAGGTTTAGTTAGCTGCCGGAAATCAAAGTGCAAACTGGAGGAAGAGTGTAAAGTCGTAGAGGCAGTGAGTGAATGTGTGGCAAAGACTGTTCCAGCTCCAGTGATTCAACTTAAAGGTAATTTGATTATGGGAATAAACTCATGCAGCAAAGCATTTGGTTAAATGTTTGAAACACAACCCCTATGACGGTAAATATTGTCAGTACAACATGGAAAATACAATTGAAATCAAGAGGAACTGATTTTAGAAGTCCCTTTACCCTCTACATTATTGAAAACAGCATAACATATTATTTCATGTTTTAATGTTAATTTAATTGTTCAGTGCAGCCATACAGTGCGAAGAAAACTAGAGTTAAAAAAGTTACCATTGTTAGTATTCTGTTTTGAAAACAACCATGTTCTAATCAAGGTCAAGGTACTGTTTCCCTGAATCTTTACCCATTAAAGGGACACTCCAGTCATTGAACATACCAAATAAAACACTATATTTCAATGAAGTATCGTTCTCTCAGCCTATTATGAAAAAAATCAGTAACATCCCCCCCAGGCATTTTGATATTATGACACTTTTTCGCTGAACTGTCAAAGCTCTCCACGGAGGCCGCCATTTTAACCATTTTCTGCGAGTCACATGACCATAAATCATGGCCCTGGCGTCACATGTGCGTATAGCACATTCAGTCCTTTATCCTTCTTGTTCATTTGATGTTGCTGTCTTGAGTGTCGAGTCAACTGGATTCACTCAATAATCGCAAATAAACGATAGCTTATTTTTTTCATTTTTCTGTTGATTGAGTGATAATATGTGAGCAGGGATAATGAAACAGAAGACAGTAGCTACACATGCATTGTATGTATGCTTGGAACCTAATGAGCTGTCGGGAATTCTCTGGAGTCCCTTGCAATGACAGAACACGGGAATGTCAAAGAAACTTGCACAGAGAAATAAATGATATAGCTTGCTTAATAAAGGCTGCAAACCCAGATATTTCCAATAACAGGCATGTTAATTTTGTAGGGCATGAAAGGATACGTGAATCATGCTGAAAACAGCCAAGATTTTATTTAGGCGCGATTTTTCTGCTCTGCCTCCCAACTATGGCAATGATGACATTATTTCCTGACAGATGGAAATAACGCTTCGTTCGCAACTCACACGTTTTATGCTATTAATCAATCGTTAATCATAAAATAAAAATGATCAAGGCTTGGCAACTGACAAATGTTGCTATGTTCCAGAGATCTGTGCTCTTACCCTGCCAGTGCGCACTGATACTGGGGGAGTGGTAACATGCAGCAACTTCACTGCTGAACAAAAGTTACATTTTGGGCGTCTTAAAATGCAGCACTGTCAAGCAAAAATCAGCCTCATAATAATAATGCCTGTTAGGAAGAGGTCAGGAGGACACAGTTGCAGGATCCAAAGTGTTTATTAAAACACAAAACACTGGGAGAAAATGGGCACACAGGCCAGAAACAAAACACTGTGCACATGCACTGAACAAATGGGAAAACTAAAGTACACTGCCCAAGGCAGGGGGAAACAGAAGTACGCACTCCAAGAGTGGCTAAACTAGAAAAACAAAAACTGAACCTAACTAGACTGACGGACACACTGGGAGACTTTAACAGGGGGCAGACAAGACGTGGGCGCAGCAAAAAGCAAGACTCGGGAATCATACACAGGAAAAACTCGGAAGGCACAAGGAGCTGAGATTTCACCATGCAGATCAAGTCTAGCAAAGTTCCGTCTGATGTCTCCTTCCATCTCTGCCACATAAATAGCCACGAGAGGAGGCGGGGACTCGGAACGCAATCTCGAATGGAAACAGAAACACATGGGATTAATAAACAAATTAACGAGGACCGGGTGAACCATAATGACTCGAGACAAGACGCTGAGACCATCAATCAAACTAGACAGTTAGATTAAGGTAATCTAAACGTGACGAGTAAAAAGCACCACGAGAGAAGCAAAGGAAAGCACAGCTTTAAACGCAGTTAATCAGGGAAAGCTTAGGCAGGAATTACTAAAGCTAGAAATGCTCGCACTCGCTAATGAGTTAATAAAGGTTAATACTACGTGACGAAATATTTACAATCACCCTCAAATAAGTGCTGGTTAGTAATTATCCTATCAGAGAACGCATTCACTCAGTTTAGCGAGACCCAGAATTAAGCACAGGTGGAAACAATGAATGAAATACCACAGCCGAAACCGAAAGAGGAAACGTGATTGGACAACGAGACGCAGGCATGCTGAAGGCTGTCAGGCGACATCACTGGAGATTGGCAGAGAGGGAATCGATCATCAGACGGCAGAATGACAGCTGAAAAATAAAACGAAAGTAAGCACAAGCACAAATAAGCACAAAGACAACACACATGAGGCAGAACCATAACAAATGCCAACTTTAGCTATTTAGCTAGAGACATGAGCAGACACATTTACACTACCAGCGCTTTTTTGTTACGAACAAACATTCCATAAAATATTAAAACGCAACCGAACTAAGGTGATTCGTGGTTTTCATATCTTATTTACCAAGGAATTATTTACATGTAGGCGTTTCTTTCGGTGCCTCTGTGGCGTTGGTAACCATCTTGCCGATGATTCGCCTGATACTGTGAAGACTTGTCTTACCCATGACAACACACGTACGCGCAAATCGAAGGGGTAGGGCTCAGTGGTAGGGCCAAGGGGTGAAATGGGATTCACCTTTAATTTAAGCGAATTGCGATGCAGCCCTCGTCTGATCCCCGCTCGTTCATTCGTTTTTCCGCATTTTCAAGCGACTGCAGTAACGTACCGTAGCAGCCAGTGAGCAGTACGGGTGGGCGAGTCTAACTGGTGGGAGAAGTCGGGGATTCACTTCAGCACTCGGACGTTTAACAGGCTGATCCGGTACATATCGGATACTAAGAAGAATCGTTAAAAAAGAATGGTTCGTTCATTTTTGCCCATCACTAGCCTGTTAACACATCCACAATCATGGAGCAAGGTACAAGCCTTGTACTTTATATGCAGTAGGTCCTAGTAAAGTAGGCATGTTGCTGCAACGTCATTCAGTATCAGTTTACTTGCGAAACCCATGGAATGCTTTATCAGATTATTCGAGTAGTCCTCCGGGTACGTGAAGTGTTCACTATACACACGGACCTGTTGATCTTTTGGTTCAGGACGTGCACATTTCGCAAGCCACTGCATCCGTAGACGCTTCGTTTTCTTGCCAGCTGGCAACTTGTGAAATCAAGCATTTCGCGAATTGTTTCTATCCGAAACAGTGCAGTGTTTAGCGATACAATACGGCATTTCACGATGAAATGATGGACAAAGGAAACCAAACGAATACGAGGTACAAACAATGATCTATATAGAATAACAATATATTGTTATTCTATATAGATCAGTGGGTACAAAGCGGAGATTACTACTGTCAAAACGCACACCTGACGTCACTTCCGTTGAGATCGGTCATGTGACTGGACGAAATGGCTGCGCCCATGAGAGTATCAAAAATTTACTAAGTAATCGGCTTAAAACCATACAAAGCACTATCGGATACCACTGAAATTTTGTAAGTACCTTCTATACATTATAAACTATTGATTGACATTATTTCATTTCTTAGCATAATGACAATAGTTTCCCTTTAAAAGCTACACTATGTCACTAGGCTTGTGCTTGTGCAAAATATTTGTGTTCTATTCCTTATCTGGAATGCGGCAAGTGGGTGGCAAACCATTCTGTGTCCTTAGGTCTGCACCCATTAAAAGTACTCATGTGTATGCAAGCTTGTGTTAGTGCAAAAATAAATGTATTTTGTGGCTTTTCAGAAACTGGTGGCAAGTGGATCAATTTTGCGGATTATACTGCAGAGCGTCTATTGACTGTATACCATGTTTAATTGCAGTGATTTGTCTCTTTCTTCTGGTACAGTTCTGCCATGCATCCATAAGGGCGAGTCCCATCCTCCTGGGAAACTCTTCTGGGAGGATTCTGCCTGTACAGTGCTCTGCGAGTGCAACTCTTCAACAGGTTTAGTCAGCTGCCAGAAATCAAAGTGCAAACTGGAGGAAGAGTGTAAAATCACAGAGGGTGTGAGTGAATGTGTGGCAAAGACCATTCCTGGACCAGTGGATCCACTGAAAGGTACATTTTTACCCTCAGCCAAAAATCATGAAAGCATACAGTACGACAGCGAGGTATCCCCTTTTGGGACCCTTATTACTCAATATTGAGCACAACCTCTTCCACCAAGCAACGGCTCTTTTCATTCAATACAGCTGGCATAATGCCCTATGATGACCTCTAGGGGGTGCTGGGGTTGAATCTGACCAGCACACACCACTACTGACCTCTTGACCTCAGGGTCATCCTCCGACAACATTACAGATATGTGATCATCATGTACACTTGCTACTTTGTACGTGTTCTATCTTTTAGGACCATGCAGCCATGTTTACATGTCTAATTCTTCTGTTCTGCTGTCTGTGCTCAGAAGGTCTGCAGGATTCTCCTTGCCTGAGACACGTCCCACTCTGTTACCAACAAATACCTGTACTTTTCATTCCTGATGTACTTCAGGACTATCTTCGAATCAGTCCAAAAAATTGACATGTCTACACGGACATCAAGTTCATTGTGTGGAAGGATGTCAGCCTTAATTGCCATCACAGCTGCTTGCAACTCCAATTGAGGAATGGCACATTGTTTCAACGGTGCTAATTTTTTTTTTACTCATTAACAATTGAGTGTGAACTACACCATTGTTGTCAACACATTTGAGGAGGCTGCAACATCCGTAAGCTGTTGAGCTGGCATCAGCAAAGTGATGGAACTCAACAGAAGAACGACTTCGACCACATGGTTTCATGCATCTGGGAATTTCTAACTCCTTCACCTTTTTCAAGCCTTGCACCCATGCAACCCTTTGAGCACTAAGGTCCTCTGGTATGACGTCACCCCAGCTTAACTGACGCCTGGTTGCTTCTTGGGATATCAGTTCACCCACTACACACACCAGACCAATGACGCCCAAGGGGTCATACATGGATGACACAAAACAGCATTTTTCTCTAAGTGATTTTCCCAAGCTGTTCATCTCATACTTCAAAGAAATAATCTGATAGAATGCTCCACCTTACTCTGAGTACCTTACCAGAACACTCTGGGTCTATGAATTTGACCTCTTTGGCTCTGTCATCCTGAGGAATTTCTATTGTATTATACTATTGTATGGATACTGTTGTTGACAAATCGAACCGCCATGGTTCCGCCGCATCTTTTCAGATTAATCCACCATGGAGTGGTTTAGGCATAAAATAACACTTATACGTCTGAGGTACTTACAAGAAATGTTTGGAGCTTCCACCCATCCCAAAGCTCTGAAGCTCTGAGGGCTACGGGTATCGATTACAGCAGGCTGAAATAATTTGCATATGTTCATTCCCCTGAACATTTAAATATGTCACTCATTGCCTCCAACTTAGACAATGGCTTTCTAACTCATATACTGTGTAAGCTTGAGAGAGAGGAAACACATATTGTCACTTATTCTGCTATTATTATATACTGACTTTAGCTGACACTAATTATATCCCGTCTAACAGTTGTAACTAAATCTCACAACAACCTTAATCTTACAACCTTAATTACATTTCCCAGCCAAATGTCTAAACCCCTTGAAAGAAACTCACCAAATTTGCCCTCGACTGTGCAATGATTAGGAAGCTTTAGCTTACATGTAAGCAGCTTATTTGCTGCCAAAAACCGTTGATGGATATGGATATAAAAAATAAATGAATACATAACTGAGATTCTAAAGCCACCTTCCAAAATGAATACCAAACAGGAAGTCCTACACACAAGGGCTGCGTTCAAATAGTCAAAAAATTACATCCTATCCACTAATTGCGAACCACTTTTGTTTAATCTTTGTGGAAAATGTCATAAGATAAAGGAAAGGTGTAAAAGGGAATTCCTAACTGCTTAGGAAGACAACCGCGCTAATTAGAGATTCCGAATGCACTTACACTAGGCAACGTGAACATGAGTCCCCTGCCCATCATATACGTTTCTTTACGCGATTGGCCGGATTAAAGGTTGCCGCTTTAAAAATTGCTGCTGCGCAGAATTGTGGGATAGCATTATCTCCTTTCTTTTTGAAAAGGATGGTTCTGTGTACCCTATGCTAAAAGAGGTAAATTAGGAAGCAATGAGACACGTTTCCTTAAAATTAAAAGAATTCAAATGCACTTATCATGGCTGCCACGTAATTATTTCCGGATCATTTTTTAGGAGTTAGGAAATTTCCTAGGCAAAAATGACTGTACAGACACAGCCAAGAAGTCTTTGCACACAGGAAGTCCTCGCCAGCCCTCTAGCTACATATAGGGCCTACAGGAATGACTGCCCTCTGATGGGAACTTTGGAAACCAATATTGATGCCATGGTGCAGCATCGTACATTATTCTACTATTGTTTAAAGGTATCAATGTAACTGTCGGTAACTGCCTGTACCTGGCTTGACATTCAAGGGGTTACAGAATCTATCCATAATTTTTTCATATTTAAAAATGTTGTATCTTGACATGTTTTCATGTTAGCTTGTTGCAGCAGCATTGATCCAATGCATCTGTATCATTTTATTGCATCTTAACATGCATTTATCCACTTGAGGTGATAGATGTAACAATGAATAGTGATGTGATGTTGCCCATCGTAATGTAACAGAACAGCTAGAACAGCTCCTGCTCGTTTACACAAAATGAGGACATAGACATTTATGTAAAACAGGGAAGTATTTTAACACTGCTGCAGATACTGCTTACATTGGAAGATTCCCCCATAAGAGAGAATTCCTTTGCAATTACCGTTCTGTTTGGAGAATAGTTTAGACTCAAATTTTCACGAGAATTATTGACTAAAGGGAGTTCCCGATAATGTAGGTTAATGAACAGGGCCACTCCCAATGCGCCTTCCTATTCGCCTTACGTCTATACATACGTCCTACATTCCCACAATCCCCACTCATCTCGTTTCTATGTGGTTTACTCGCAAACCAGACAGCCAGCGCACAAAAAGAGTTCGCTTACCCGAAGCATGGAATATGAAATCCAACCAAGTCCCTCGGACACAGACCTATTCTAAGACTCTGACGCTCCAGAGGAATCTTCCCAATCCATAACTCCCGCAACTCCCGTTTCTCCTCCGTGCGCCAGCCTGCGCTCGTTGCCCCAACCGGGGTGCTCATATTCCGAACTACGCTCTCCCGGCGATGACAACCGAGGCCTTTCTCCTGTCCGGGCTCCACGCAGCATGAATTTCAACAGGCGGTCTCCAGGGCCGTCCCGCAGCAGCAATGTCCCTCGTCAACCGCGGTGCTCTGAAGACAGAGCCTGCGGCTCCCCAGCAAGGCTTACCATGGCTCATCCGAGGCTCCACGTCGGACCGTCCCCAGACTCTATCTGGCACTCAAACAGAAGAAAATCCCCTTCCACCGCTCCGACAACAAGGCCAGACAACTAAAATTATACGCCGACTCCCTCGGTAACCCAGCTGGTCCCCCTAGTCGTCTAGCAGCAAACCACACAGCACTTCCGGGCTCCGCCGTCAGCGTCCCCAGCGCCAACATCATCACGCTCGGCGATGTCCTCTCTGCTCCAGATTTGGCAAAAGTCACTCCTTCCGCCAACCAGCCAGTCCCCCCCGTGCCTGCTCCCTCTGTTTACAACCTCTTTGGTCTCTTTTCGTCCCGTTTCGTCCTCGTGTTTGCAGGCTGCACTTTTTCCCGTCCCCCATTTCCTTTCCGCCGGACGAAACCCGGCTTCCGCGTTCCTTCAGTCCACAACAGAATTCTCCAAGGCTCAAGCAGTTCCGGTGTTAACCCACCTACACCCGGAGAAGCATCCGCGGTGCCTTCATCTGCTCTCTTTCCCACTGCATTATCTTTCCCCTCCCCCCTCCCCTTCCCTGTTTCCCATCGTTATTATGCCTCAGTGCGCATGCGCAAGTGAGGTATACGGTAGTTCGTTTGTATGTCATTCATTCTGTCTGTTACCAGGATAGCTGCTACATCGGTCAAAATCACGTCCTAGAATATGGCACGATGGGTTAAATGCCATGATCTCTTGGATTTAAATTTGCCAGATTTTTGAGATAGAGCTTTGTTTTCGAGTTATAGCACTATTTGATTACCACGATGGCTGCTGCGAGCAATCAAGACTTTAACAAAGAAAAAGCTCTTCACAGTGGATCGCTTTACAACTTCAGAGTTCGATTTATATCACAGCAATGGCTACTGCTGATGGCAAAACTTGACAAACGGAGCACAATGCCAACAGTGATTCATGTAGACTCACATTGCGCACTGTGTTAAATGCAGCACTGCGTGGTTTTTCGAACTTACTACTGTATGAACTTTATAAAACATCACAAATTATTTCTCCCCCCACACAGTAACAGTGTGCAAATGAACAATGATTTCAGTTATTGTTGGGCTTCACTAAGCCTAACAACCGCAGTTTCGCTAAGTGGTCCTACAAAGCTGCTTATCAACTCGTTATGTCAACCGGGCTTTCCCGACCTAGATATCTGCGTGTTAACATAACAGAGACAGCGTTTGTAGCATATGACCAGTCATCTACCGGCAGCAGAGCAGCATATTTTACAAATGAAGAGCAAATAATAAAAAATATTAATTACAAAAATATGAGGAATACAGGATCATACAGATCAAAGACAATGCTCAAGACAGTAGGACACCCATCACCAGTTGGATGGGGGTGTGAATTAGACATTCTGTCAAAATGACGGATGGCCTTCAAAATGTTCCGTTATTGTAAAAAAAAAAATCCGTCAATGATGGAAAATGTTCGGTTAACGCGACCTCTGTCCTGCATAGTATGAAAGGTGCTTCCCTCTAAAAACCTACTGTTGTTCCCACAGAGTCTGAATTGCACTAATTATTGGTCAATGTTAAATAGACCCTGAATAGTGTGAAAGGTGTTTCTCTCCATAACTGTTCATTAATGTTCATCAGACTGTCACTGGTGGGTAAATACTTGAGTTTGTCAAGCATAGATGCACAGCTAGGGCATGCTGTCCACACCCAATTTTATAGCTTCATTAAGGGACATGCTTGTCACTGCTGTAAGCACCGAGCCATCAGCACCTTCAGTGCTTTCATTCATTCTGTGCTTCCTCCTACAGGTCCGCCTCTCCCATCAACTACTTCGGCTGGCCCTCGCAGTTTCCCTCACCTCAGTTTCAGTACACACTAGCCACCGCCATACCTCCAATACACCCTTTGCTGCCTATTAAAAACCCTTTGCCATTATCCCCCACACTTAGACAACAGATTTTATCGGGTATGTATGTTGATCTGGCCCAGCTCATTCAACCATCCTATTTCCGCATTCATATTTCAGTCGGAAAAAAAAAAATCCAAACCGTCATCAACCCCGCACAGCTCAAACACCCGACCCAGGCTCGTTCTGGGGAGTCCAATGGAACACTCGCCATCCCACTCTACCGAGACACAATCCCCCAGTCCTTTCCTCATCAGAGGCAAGAACCGGACAATTACCTTACACTCGTTCTCGATCTCATTTTACTCTTTGGCTGTACGATAAGCGACTGCCTGTTGGCTATGTTGACATATTTGATGTGACTCTGCAAGGATAACAATCGGCAAAATCCGAAACTTTTTCTGACTTTGCAGCGACTATATTCGCCATCACTCAGTTGTGCATCGTGCCTAACAACGCCATTTAGCTGTCACTCCATTCAGACTGTATAATGGATTCTCATGGCTTATTGCTCTACGAGCCTCGCAAACTAATTTACGCAAATCGGAACTGTTTCACGAGTTACATGAGCACAGAAATTATAAAGACACATCTACTTTTTTTTCGTAGTCATCGATGTGCGGTAGAAAACGCCATATAATTCGTAGTGCAATGTATAACAAGGCTTTCAAAAAAAATAAATTAGACTTTCATTGGTTCTACCAATTAGTCTGAGCAACTCTTGCTAAATATGCACATCATGTTCTTTGCAAATTAAATGTCATACAATCGTGGTGCTGTCGTACGATTGTAATATTTGTTCCAAAGTTGTCAAATCATTACAAATGCTAATGTACTTCGCCTTGCTGGCAAACAACCACGGATACTGCAGGCATATTCACCTCACAGCCACTCACTGTGGCGCAGCTCACTAGCGCTTCGTTAGCGCTTCAGTTTTGGTGCACTTTGCCTCGCCGGCAAACACTCATGGATACTACGCGTATCCCCCTCATGGCCACTCGCTGTGGCTCAGCTCACTAGCGCCGTTTAGCGCCGGTTATTGGTGCACTTTGCCTCGCCGGCAAACACTCATGGATACTACGCGTATCCCCCTCATGGCCACTCGCTGTGGCGCAGCTCACTAGCGCTTCGTTAGCGCTTCGGTTATTGGTGCACTTTGCCTCGCCGGCAAACACTCATGGATACTACGCGTATCCCCCTCACGGCCACTCGCTGTGGCGCAGCTCACTAGCGCTTCGTTAGCGCTTTGTTTATCGGTGCACTTTGCCTCGCCGGCAAACATTCATGGATACTACACGTATCCTCCTCATGGCCACTCGCAGTGGCGCAGCTCACTAGCGCTTCAGTTATTGTAGGCACTCACACATCCGCTAGATGGCGAGCCTGAGTTTATCTAACGCTCACGAGAAGTGCTAATCATTGACCTCCACAGGACAGTAGCTGCATGGGGGACCCTATCTTGTAAAGTAAATAATGCAAATAGCGGGCGCGTACCACTTCGGAAATGGTCTCAGTCGATTCCGCATACCTGAATTATATATTGACTGATTTTTTTTTTTCGAATGCAAATTGCGCCTTCTTGAGTCAGTGAAAAAATTACGTGAGTGCCTAGCTATCGGTGCACTTTGCCTCGCTGGCAAACATTCGTGGATACTGCACGCGTATCCACCTCACGGCCACTCGCAGTGGCGCTGCTCGCTAGCGCTTCGGATATGGGTGCACTTTGCCTCATCAGCAAATGGATACTGCACGCGTATCCACATCATGGCCACTCGCAGTGGCAAGGTTCATGCTCTCGGCCACGGCCCCAGCAGTAAGTGTCTATATGGATAAGTATTCACAGCTTTACCCACGGTTTCCACCCCAGCTTAGTCGCCATTCCTGATCACTCCTTCACATGCCGTAATTTACAATCCGCTCTAGCAGAGCCTCATATCGCCGACAAGCTCATAGAAGACAAAGTCGACGCGGGTTTCATGATCGGACCCTACAACGCGCCGCTTTTCCTGTCCTTTGCATCAGCCCTATCGGGATAGCAACCCGAAAATATTCGGGAAACAGCGATTAATTATACACTTATCATCCCCTCATGGGTCCGCCCTCCCTAGTATCAACAGCCTTATCCCCAGTAACGATTTCTCGATGCACTACTCTTCCGTGAACCATGGTACCACTCTCATCCGCTTCGCCGGTTGCAGCGCCCGGCTGGCTAAAGCCGATATCACAAACGCTTTTAAGGTCGTCCCACTTGACCCACTTTTTTGGGGTTTTTTTTTGCCGTTTCCTGGAAAGGGCGCTATTACTTCTCCGTTCGTCTCAAGATACCCCATCATCGTTTCCTCCCTCATTCAGGGTCACGAATGGGCCACCAAATGTATAACCATATATTCTGGCAACTCTACCAAAGTAGACACCATAAATTAAGGCCGTTTCCGCTCCCTCTTGTTCATGCCATTCCTCAGAGACATTCTGCTTGGCACCGCACTCGGACTTTCACCCCACTCCGGTTCCTCTGTTTCCTGCGACCGTTTAACCCCGACTCCACAACTCGAGCCACTCGCCGATTTATCCCGAGGCCATTCTAAATGGGTTTGCTCCACCCTCACTTTCCTCATACCTTGCAGGATGGAAGCAATTCAAGAAATTCCACTCAGCCCTCCTATTGCCATTCCCGGCCCTCGATGTTGTTTCCATCACAAGCTTTATTTCATGCAATCACTCCATACACCACGTTCGACCGGCCTCAATACAAGTCTACCTCAGTGGCATTAACCTCTTCGTCAAACCGGCCACTGGATATCCATGCTCGTCAATTTCCCATTCTCACATGCAAACACCACTAAAAGGTTTACGTAAATAAGAACCTCCCACTCCGACCAAATG
Organism: Gymnothorax javanicus; assembly: GCA_029692085.1. Classification (NCBI taxonomy): domain Eukaryota; kingdom Metazoa; phylum Chordata; class Actinopteri; order Anguilliformes; family Muraenidae; genus Gymnothorax; species Gymnothorax javanicus. Next base: position 36,079,664 of record CM056193.1, on the reverse strand, counting down.
TTTACTTCTGATGGCAGACCTCCTCTCTTGCTGCATCCAGACGCTGCGCTCAGGGTACCATTCTCTTTCCATGGATTCTACTCTAGAAGCCATGTTCTTATTAGCCTTCTTCGGTTTCTTGAGATGTTCCGAGTTTGCTCCACTCTCCACTAATTATAATCCTCCTCACCACGCCAGCCTAAACGACATCTCATTCTACTCCACCGACTGTCTCACGTTCAAGATAAAGAGTAGTTAAACGGATCAGTTTGGCATTTCTCAGCCCATATTCTTATTTTGCCTAGACTCTGCCCTCAGTCCGTTTGAGCCAATATCAAACTGCGTCACCCCAAGATACAATAACCACGCTTCTCCCCAAGACACTTTATTCACGACCGACACGCTATGCTGAAATTAGATTTGCACCATTTTCGACATGCCACTTCCTGGAGCTACCAACACCACTGTTTAAATGGACTTTAATTGAACTCTCTTGCCATTGATTCTATTATTACTTTACTTTACCATTAATTAGCTAGCCCGCGGAGGAAGGGCTTCCCCACCCAGCCGGGTTCCTCCTGAGATTTCTTCCCACTGGGGAGAATTTTCTCACCACCGTTTGAGGATTTTTCTCCATACTGGGAGTTTTGCCTCATTTGCTTTAGTGAGGATTAGGCTGGGCACTGCCCTTTAATTTATTTAATCTCTCAATGTAAAGCGTCTTTGTGACAGTCTATCCATGAAAAGCACTATACAAATAAATGGAATGAATTAGATGCAGTATTTTGCCCAAATACTTCCCCGGGCATTCTTTGGCATCGGCGCCGCCACCAAAGCATCCAAGCGAGGAGTGCAGGACCACCTGATTAAAATCCTCGGCTGCTGGACATCAAACTCTTACGCAAGCTATATTCGCGATAATATCGACAACGAATGTAAAGCCCATCAATCATCGATTCATTAACACCTTTCGGGGGCTTAGGAGCCTACATGGACTCCGACGAGAGACGCGAGCCCCGCCCTGAGTCTCGCCACCTAGGGACGCACAACGTTCGCACAATCACAGACCAAGTCCATACGACATCACATTCGCCCCGATCTCCTATCCGCAGTCCCACCCAACATTCTCCTCCACTTTGGGAGTAGTCCAAAATTCATTAAAGGGAGTTCCCGATAACGTAGGTTCATGAACAGGGCCACTCCCAATGCGCCTTCCTATTCGTCCTTACGTCCTTACAGAAATTCAAACAATGGTTTGATTCAAACAAATTATCACTACATCACGGTAAAACAAAGTGCATTATATTTGGAAATAAGCCCAGGAATTCAAGCAGAAACTTAACAATAAATGATGCTGAAATTGAAATTGTAACGGAAACCAAATTTCTTGGAGCTATTATTGATGATAAATTAAGCAGGAAATCACACATAAATTATGTTAAATCCAAAATGTCAAAATCCATTGCAATTCTGTATAAAGCCCAAGATTTCCTCTCTCAATATTCATTAACCACTTTATATTATTCATTAATAGCTCCATATATGACATATTGCATTGAGGTCTGGGGAAACACATATAAAAAAAACACTAATTCAATATTTTTATTGCAAAAGAAAGCTATAAGAATCATCAGTAATAAACCTTACCGTGAGCCAACCAACCCACTATTTATCTGCTTAAACATTCTGAAATTGAAGGACTTAGCTGATTACATTACAATACAAACCATGTACAAACCATACAAACCATGTACAAAGCAAAAAACAAACTTCTACCTCAACATCTCCAAAATCTGTTTAAAATGAAGGACTCCAATTATAACTTTAGAGGAACATTATTATTTGACAAACCAAAGACCCAAACTACTGTAAAAAATCATTGTGTCTCTGTTAAAGGGGTAAACATCTGGAGCAACTGTCCCGAAAATATTAAATTATGCTGCACTCTAGTTGGCTTTAAAAGACTTTATAAAAACTATATAATTTCTGGTTACTGTATAGAAAATTAAGTTTACTGATTTTGTACTATTACTTTGGACTGTGCGCTGTGTGCTATTCTTTATTTTGTTGTGATGAGAAATTTAAGTTTACTGATTAATTTCAAATGTCTGTGCTTTGCTCTTTTGTATTTGTAGTGATGTGCATAATTTTCTAAGGTAAAAGGGGTAGGTGTATATAAGCTTTTGCTTCAACCTGCACCCTTTCGGCTACATAGGCTAACTGAGAAATCAGTTTTTTTGTACCAAAATAAACTCATTCATTCACTCGTTCATTCATTCATTCATTCACATCTATACATACCTCCTACGTTCCCGCAACCCCACTCGTCTCGTTTCTACGTCCCTCCCACCCTTCCCCTCTCCAAGAAGGAAGCAAGAAACAGTCACCACCTGTGACCCCGGGGGCTTAGGAGCCTACACTGACTCCAACGAGAGATGCGAGCCCCACCCTGAGTCTCGCCACCTGGGGACGCCCAACGTTCGCACAATCACAGACTTAAGTCCATACGACATCACATTCGCCCCAATCTCCTATCCGCAGTCCCACTTAACATTCTCCTCCACTTTGGGAGTGGTCCAAAATTCATTAACTGACGCATGGGAAAAAAATTTAGAAATCCATTTAAAATTTCTGTTTAAGCATTATCCATAGAAATATAATGTCATTGGTCTAATCAATCCTTTGTTACTTTTTGTTTCAGAAAAATATCCTTTTGTATATATCACAGCCTACATGTTAAATGCCAAGAGAAAAGAGAAGAGCAAAAATGAACTATTCATCACCTCCTATCAACCACATACAAATGTGCTTATCACCATCGATAAATCTTTGTTCAAGAAAGAGCTGGATTTGGAGGGCCCAAAATCTGTGACAGTGCAAGTGCCCTCTGATACTGAAATGCAAGCCACTGGCAAATACTCCAAAATGGCTGTAATCCACTCCAGCAAACTAATCACCGTTGTGACCTCCAATCAGAAGAAGAAATCAGTTGACATCTCACTGGTGTACCCAGTGACTGAGTGGGGCCAGGAGTATTATGTCTTCACTCCATCAGCAAGAGGATACCCTAAAGAGCTCGCTGTCTTTAGTGGACTGCATCCCACTTCAGTGTCTGTAGAATTGAAGTGTGCTATCACTTTCCAAGGTAAACCATACAAACCAAATGAGAAACTCACTATAAATCTTCTTCCATTTGAAATTCTCTACTTGGAGTCAAAGCAAGACTGCACTGGGTCAAGAGTAGTGTCAGACAAGCCTGTGGGTGTCATCTCAGGCCATGCTTGTGCTTGGAAGAACTCCAAATGTCAGCATGCCTTTGAGCAGCTGTTACCAGTAGAGAGATGGGGAACGTCCTTCATTGTCCCACCTCTGGAGTATCAGGTCCTGGAAGACTCTGTGTACATCTTTGCTGCTAAGCCCACTCATGTCTCTTACCAGTTTGGTGCCAAAGCTCAGGATATTAATCTTATAGCTGGTCAGTGGAAAGCGCTTGCAATGGGTAGAAGTCCACCATTAGTCATTTCTTCCACACAGCCCATTCAAGTCCTTTACTACTGCACTGGTGGCAAATTAGGTGATGGCACAGTGTTTGACCCCTTTATCATGAATATTGTACCCACTGACAAGTTCTGCCTGACCCACTCATTGGAAGGTATGGAGGGTTTCAGTAATTATGCTCTAATTGTTGCTAAGACAACAGACATTAAAGAAGTGCAATTCGATGAATTGCATCCATCCTTTAAGTGGGAGCAAGTTCATGGGACAGAATACTCCTGGACTCATTACACCTATGAGAAAGGAAGAGGTCATCACACTCTGATGCATCCTACCTCTCTGATCGGAGTCTACAGCATAGGAACAGCAAATCAAAATGGTTATGGAGCTCCTGCTGCTTGTGGCCGTAAGTAGACTGTAGATTAAAATTGTAGATTTCACTTGTCATGCTTATTTATTTATTTAGTACAACAAGATTAGAATAAAAAGTGAATTTTAACATGGCACTCTTCCTCTTTTCAGTTCTGACCTGCAAACACAATGGTCAGTACCATCCTACTGGGAAGCCATTCTGGAAGGATTCTGCCTGTACAACACTATGCGAGTGCAGCCCTTCCACTGGGAAAGTCAGCTGTAAGAAGTCCAGCTGTAAAGCTGGAGAGGAGTGTAAAGTCATTGGGGGTATAAAAAAATGCTTGGAAAAATACATTCCAGCACCTGTGAATCCACCAAAAGGTACCATTTTTTTCAGTACACATTCCAGCAGATATCCATTGAATTAGCTGCACTGCTAGAAAATTTATCTAATGTTTAATGCAATAGCACTTCCTGTTCTGTCTTTATAGTCAAAGCGTATTGGGCAGCTCGCTAGTCCAATTAGTGCATTTTGCAGCACGCTAGTCCAAAAAGAGCAAGATCAGATGCAGGCATTTAATTGATCAATCCCAAGCCCCGCCTCCCATTGTTCAAAACAACAAGCATAGCGGCGCCGGTTCCATTCACCGATGTGTTGCATGCGAGTCGGTGTTATTTTGGCATCGACATTTTGTCTCCCTAAATATGTGCTATTTGGAGGATGAAAAGCGGCACACTTACTAATGGGAAGATTGAAATGTGACTCAGTGTCAACGTTTAAGTGCGAGCAGAAAAGTTAAGTTAATGTGACTGAGGCTTTTAATGACCCTCTAATAAGATATGTGCTTGGAAGTGTTCCCCGTTATAAGGAACATCGATGAATGTCCGTGTACGTTATAAAATTACTCTCTGGTTTCCTCACTTCATTGTACCCTGGTTGAGCATATTTGCTGTCAACCGAATTGTTCATATTGAATCATATGGCTAATGCCAACATTGTTAAAAGGAAGCGCTAGTTAACTCTGGCTACTCCTTTCCTCAGCTTCATCTTTGCCCCTGTCCTGTTAAAACACTGCTTTCAGAAATGATCACTGCACAGCATGGATCGAGGGGACAGAGAAAAGTTTTTTCTCCTGATTTCCAGCTAATGGCCAAGCCTTTCTCCCCTCCTTGTCTTTTTGAACTCTGTATAAACAGAGAAAGCGACTTGTCCACTGTTTTAAATATTATGCAGGTAAGAAGTATTGTCGTTGAATGTCAGTTACAAGCAGCTAGCTTGTTAGCCACCTTGTTAATTTTATTAACTGCTCAGTTAATGCAGTCCCCGCGATGGTAAGGGTACCAAGGTAGCTCGCTGGTGACCATTATCAATCGCTTGCGTTTGTTGTTAGTCAGCGGTCTATTCAAGTCAATGGGATGGCTAATTAGCTAGCTAGCATGAAACGTCTTATTACAGCCCTTCAAATGAATATTGCTGCAAAAGGCATGAGAATACAACTGCGTAGGTTTGTTTGATAAAAGTGCCTTCTGTAATATTCTTGTGTCCTAAATTGTAATTATCTTGTGAGATTTATCACCAATGAAAAAGACACTAATTTCACAACTGTTTCAGATCTTTTTTTAAATTAGTTTAGGAATACATTAAAAAGCTTATTATGGTTTGGGAAATGGAATAAAAAAACATGCCTTTAACACAGTCGGCATATCGAGTGTCTGTTACATGTTACATCGTTTTATCAATCAATCAATCCGTTTTATCAATCAATCCATCAAATTCTTTATTTAACCAGATAAGAATCATTGAGATTTAAAACCTCTTTTACAAGAGCGATCTGGCCAAGCAAGGCAGCAAAAGACAAAGTTACAACATTAAAAAACATTCCAACAGGCAGAAAACATAACATTCACAACAAAGTTCAAATTATAGGCAAATTATCAGACACAACTGCATTGTCCAAGAGAACTGGTTTCGTAGTCTTTTAAAATATTTTTAAATTCTCCTAGCGTGACTAGGCCTGGCAGTTTGAGGTCCTTTTGTAGCTCGTTCCAGGCGGATGGACCAGCATAACTAAACGCTCTTTTACCTAATTCGGTCCTCAATCTGGGGACAACCAGCTGAAGGGCATCTTTGGATCGAAGGGCATGCTGGTCCTGCTTGATGCACAAAAATACGCTTAAGTAAGTGGATACCAGCCCAATCAAAGCTTTGTGCAAGAGAGAGAGCCATTGCGTGAATCTGCATGTGGGAAAAGACGAACAATTTGCAGTGGCATAAAGAGTGCAATGATGCACTCGATTTCCACATCTGGTAACAAAGCGTAAGGCAGAATTGTACACAGTATCCAGCTTTCTAAGGTACTGATCAGATGCATGCATGTAAAGTAAATCGCCATAATCCAGTAGGGGGAGGAATGTGGTCAAGATCAGGTGACTCCTAACCTGAAGTGAAAAACAGGACCTGTTTCTAAAAAAGAAACCGAGTTTAAGCTTCAGTTTCGAAACAAGTTTGTCTATGTGTGACTTAAATGTTGGGTTCTCATCCACTGTGATGCCTAAATACTTGTAGGAGGCGACTCTTTCAATTTCGATCCCTTCTGCAGTCAGTAGTTTGGGGAGATCTCTGGAAGTCTTTTCCCATTTGAGAAAAGCATATACTTTGATTTGTCAGCATTTAACACAAGCCTAAGCTGGATAAGTTGGGACTGAACAATATCAAAGGTAGATTGCAAGAACTCCATAGTTTGCACAACACAAGGGGATGAGCTGTAAATGACCATGTCATCAGCATAAAAATGGTGAGCAGCATTTGACAGGTTATTACAAAGATCATTTACATAAATGGAGAAAAGTAGAGGGTCCAACACAGGACCTTGGGGTACACCCTTAAGTACGGGGAGGAAAGAGGATGAATAACCAGCCGACTGGACAGACTGAGATCTCACATTTTTTTTTAATCAACCCACGCAACACCGAGAGTAGAAGGCGATATTTCATTGGAACGCGGACCAGTTCAATCAACGCAAAGCACTGGCCTATTAATAAGTAAATTATTTTTCTATACTGAATTTAGCCCATGATTTCATTGCTGTTAGATCGCATATGGAGAGAAACCGTGTCTTCAGTTGCCAGTTACGATAATTGGAAAACGCGTCAATAAAGGAAAATGATTGAGAACTAGCCAGGACTAATTGTTGTCATAAAGGGACGTGTCTTTGCCCCCCCAATTCCCAGTTCAAGCTCCGTCACTGCTCCCAATCATTCAACATATCAACAAAAATCTATAAATCTATAATCTAAATCTATTGTTCTGTAACAATGTCTCTTCCATTTGAGGTAATTGTTGCTGTAGGCTCTGTTCTATGGGGGGGGCTTTTCCTTTGGTTCCACATCTGGATGGGAAGAGATCTCTCAGAACAGAGCTATTTCTCAAACCCAATGTATGCATATATGCCAATATGTCTTCAAAAAATCCCTTCCTTCTTTGACAAAGTGGTCCTATCAGAAATAATAGTATTTCACTTAGAGGCTTTATTTTTGTTCATGATTCAAATAAAATATTGAGAAGATAAACAATGAATGTTTTTGAGTCAATCAGCAGCTAAGTCAGGCCGTATAAGATGGCGATGAAGATGGCGCAGCATGTGCGAGAGCTAGCGTTTTGTTAACGTTCTGTTCTAACACTAGGTTGCATTAGAAGAAAAAGACACGCGGGGAAAACAGGCCTGTTAACATTTTAATGCACATTTTGTTTAAGTACATTTTTTGTGTAAGTGGAAAATGCCCCTTGCAAAAAGTTTTGCAGCGACCTAGTGTGTAATGAATCACCACGAGAAAATTCGGTATTCAAATCTCCAGCTAAAATGATTCTGTCAGCATCAGAATCTGCAGATGCTGCAGAGATAACAGAAACTACCTCGTCAAAAATTTCAAGATTTTGGCGATCATGCTTTGTATCAATCGGCATATACACATTAAAAATCAAAACAGAAAAAGTTGTAAAATCAGCCCGCACCACGCCAACCTGCGAATTACCACAATCAACTGGAGTTACGCTACATGATAGAGCAGTTTTCCATAGTATTGAACAACCCCCATAGGGTCGACCAGCCACTACTTCATCAGCCCGCATAGCTGATACCCCATGACAAGCTATGCCCGGCATCTGCTGAAAATTATGTAAATTATCAGGCAGGAGCCAATGCTCCTGTACTGAAATTATGTCAGAGGTCTGATTTAATGTGCGTATATAATCAAGTTTTCCAGGGCCGAGGCAGCGGCAATTGTACGAAGAAATCGATAAAGTAGCCATAATGAAATACGAACATAATATATACATATTTACATCCAGCATACTGATTCACCAGCAGGTCTAGGCGGAAAATATCTACGCACCATAACGCCTTCTGGCCAAGAATCAGGTTTTATCAGAAGTTTGTAATCAGAAGCTTTGACAGAGATTCTAAAAGACTGGCTAGTCGACCCAGGAGTTCTATGAGCACCAGGCGGAATTTTCTCAATAAATTTCAAATCAATTTTATGAAAAAGCATAATATAGTCACTGATATCATCTATAGAGGTATCAGCAGCTACCCCATACACAAAAAGATGGTGGATGGGTGCCGCAGCACTCAACGTTTTATAAATTCCCCCAGTCCCTACTACACGAGCTGACTGGTTGAAATGTTTCATATCTCTGGCTTCTTTCTGAGCAGCCCGCTTTCGACGCTTTGCAGCCTCGAGGTCAGCAGCGCAGGGGCGGAACCCCTAATCATCGGCTTCTATTCCGCTAGGCTTAGGGGCCAACACTGCAGAACTGTAGTCACTGGGGACGGAACCAGATCGATGGCCAACATTACGTGACGTCTCCTCAATGGACATCTCACCAGGTCCATGCAAGGTCTCCGCTCCAGAAATGTCAGGAATAATCAAAGTAGGTTTCCTATCGGTCTGATTCCGAGTCTGCTGTGCAAAGACGGAGCCAGAAACGGAAGATGCAGATGTCCCAGAAAAAGTCTCTTTACGAGCCACTTTCAAAGCCAAAACATCCTCCTTCAACTTCGAATTATCCATGGTGAAATCCTTGACTAATCTGGCCAACCTAGCGACTTGCCACTCTAATGAAGGGATCCGGTCCACTGCCGCTGTACTAAAAGCCTCCCCAGCACTAGAATGTGGCATGGAGTCAATTTCCGTCGTAAGCACGGCAATTTTTGGCATCCGTCCTGCATTGTCGAGCTTTTGTAGAGCATCCACAATATCAGCGACATGTGCCTCTTTCACGGATCTCGCAGGAGTTGCCTGCCGCTTCCTCAGCTCTCCTATTACATCAGCCTCGCGAGCGCAGCCTGCCTACAGAGCCTGACGGGCTTCCTTCACTTGTTTAGTGGAAAATGGGTGGCAGTCGCCACCTTAATTTCATCGTTCGTAGCAGAGCGATGGCACTTGGCCACGTAGGCCAACACAGGATCTATAATGATCCCACTCTGTGGGCAAGAAGGGGGTTCAACCGCTCCCTCCGTCTCCGACTCCCCGTCTGTAGCCTCCACAGCCATCATACCAGCAGTGCTGCACTGTAATCCACTTGCAAGGGGCATTTTCCACTTACACAAAAAGGTACTTAAACACAATGTGCATTAAAATGTTAACAGGCCTGTTTTCCCCGCGTGTCTTTTTCTTCTAATGCAACCTAGTGTTAGAACAGAACGTTAACAAAACGCTAGCTCTCGCACATGCTGCGCCATCTTCATTGCCATCTTATACGGCCTGACTTAGCTGCTGATTGACTCAAAAACATTCATTGTTTATCTTCTCAATATTTTATTCGAATTATGAACAAAAATAAAGCCTCTAAGTGAAATACTATTATTTCTGATAGGACCACTTTGGGTTGGGTTTGGGTTTGAGAAATAGCTCTGTTCTGAGAGATCTCTTCCCATCCAAATGTGGAACCAAAGGAAAAGCCCCCCATAGAACAGAGCCTACAGCAACAATTACCTCAAATGGAAGAGACATTGTTATAGAACAATAGATTTAGATTATAGATTTATAGATTTTTGTTGATATGTTGAATGATTGGGAGCAGTGACGGAGCTTGAACTGGGAATTGGGGGGGCAAAGACACGTCCCTTTATGACAACAATTACTCCTGGCTAGTTCTCAATCATTTTCCTTTATTGACGCGTTTTCCAATTATCGTAACTGGCAACTGAAGACACGGTTTCTCTCCATATGCGATCTAACAGCAATGAAATCATGGGCTAAATTCAGTATAGAAAAATAATTTACTTATTAATAGGCCAGTGCTTCGCGTTGATTGAACTGGTCCGCGTTCCAATGAAATATCGCCTTCTACTCTTGGTATTGCGTGGGTTGATTAAAAAAAAATGTGGCACTCGGCAGTTAAATAGGCTATAAAAAGCGTGCGGCTCAAGCTATTTGTGTGAGAGTCGACAGGTAAGCAATTTTGAATAACGTTGATTTAAATACAGCAAATACGCGTCCAGATGAATGATTGTCATCTTACCTAATCGGGGAGAACAAGCAGCACCTGTTAAGTGTGGAGTGCTCTTGGAGTGAACCTTTTGTTAATTAAGAAAATGACTGAGAACAGGTCAGGAATAATAATTGTTTTAAACCGATGTTTTGTGCACCCCAATTAGCCTATTTCACCTGATGGCCACGCCTACTGGAAAGCAGGTAAAAACACTTCCTGTGGCTAACACGACAGTAGCGTAGAGGCATGTACTGTCAATTTGTCTTCTCGCAATCTCCTCTTTCTTTGTCTTAAGAGATGATTACAGTTGTGGTCCGTATTTTGGAATTACAGGAGAGCGTGAGGAGGTATAAATTTGTCTAAGGTTATTAGGTTAGCCTTTTCTTTTAATTCATTTTTGATTGTATAGGTAAGGCTTATGATAGCTGGCATTTCAGCTAATTTGGCTAACTTGCCTGTAAAAATGTTAGCTAGCATAGGACTTTATGACTTAATAAATCCCTGTGTCTGTAAAACTTGCAGTTTGTATGTTTTTTTTGTTTTTTTTAACTTTAGCTAGCTATGTCTACTCTCAGACATTACATAGTGGTCACTAGGGTTGGATGTTATATCGTTCAGTCACTGAGGAAGCTTGAGAAGCTTGCGAATTGTACTATGGTTGTAGCTCCAATGAGGCGAGATTTGGGGGTTTGCTAGCTAGGTGAGTTGTGTTGGGCTTGAAGCCATATTTTATTTTTTTGCCACAAACATTGCTTGGTTTTATCCAGGCTAGAAAGCTTAGCAATGGTATCTGATAGGGAGCTTGAGGTTTGCCCCGCCAGCTTATTCAAAGAAAGTCTGGCTAAATGTAACTTGCTTCGTAGTAGATGGCTATCTGGCTAACTAGTAAATTAAGATATTGCAAATGCATGCTGGCTAATGACCACCATTACCTGACGTTTCTTTTTGATAACTGCAACTGCTGCGACTTGCGTTTTCAACAGACACCGTGGCATTCCGTCTGGGGCAGCCAGTGAAAGACCAGTAACCTTCGCCAATTCAGCGCTTTCTTCTCTAGAGGCAGTATTCCCAAAAAGGCGAAAATGCAGTTTTCCATCAAGGCACTGATTATCAACAAAATTAATATAGACTAAATAACCTGCGCAGAGTTGGTTAAGATGTAGCCTTGAACCAAAAAAAAAAAAAAAAAAAAAAAAAAATTACCCGTACTGTTCTGAATATAAAACGATGTTTCTTCCCGGGAAATCCCCTTTGAAAAAGTGGGTATGTCTTATTTTCGGGGATTCGGCTTTTTAGTCAAAATCAGTGATTCTGTGTATTTTAGAGTCTATAGTCAATATATATTGACAACAATAGATGGCGCCGAACAACAGTCTGCCTTGTTTTATATTGGTTTTTCTCAAGGTTTTATCAGTATTTTCAAATAAACCCCCTTTTTTCCAAAAATTTGTCTTGAGAAAGGGGTTCGTCTTACATCCAAAATCCTCTTATGTTCGGAACAACATGGTGATATTGATTTTTATTGTTTCCTTGGTAAATATGTAATTGATGTACGTTGTAATATAGACTAGAGACACTGCAAAAATGAAAAGCAAAATTACGTTTTACTACCCTTTATGTATTAGAAATGTCGAACAAGAGTAAATCTTATTTTGCTCTCGTGATTTTTTTTTTTAATAGTCAGTTATCATATGTGAGACATACTGAAAAAAATGCCCCATCAAGGAAATTGAACACCCATGGGTTTTTCACATCCAGACATCTAACAGCAGTGAATGAATGAAATCCTAACAATAATATCATTATTGTTGGTAAAATCCATGAGTAAGCTAAGCAAGCCCAACTGGGTGGCATGCGTAAACTGCCAGGTGTCCCAGTCTGAGACTTAAGAAGTCTGGCCACCTTATTAAATTTACCCCGGGTGTACTCAATGAATCTCCAGGACTTGTGAAATTAAGATGTCAAACAAAGTTTACATCATAGCACATTACAGCTCCCTTGGTTCCAAATATGTCCCTGCTGCTGCTTACATGAGCGTACAACAGATTTGGCACAGGCCCTATGCTCATGTAAAAAGGGAGTAACACAAGTTATTACCAGACAAAGATGAATGAAAATGAAAAACTTTAATAAAACAAATTTTATTTGAAAAAATATACTTTGTTAGGACACTGCTTCAGAGCCAGCTGATGCACTTGTAGTGCTCAATTCTAAAGCCTCAGGTACAAATTCTGTGCAGTCAACACTACCGTGCAAACAGAAGTAACTATCCCAAATCTGCATATTTGCAAAACTATAAACACACTTGTTTCTGGACTACTGCCTAGATAGATAGATAAGATACACTTTATTGAACCCCGTAGGGTAGTTTGTCCTTTGCATTTGACCCATCCTATTGTTAGGAGCAGTGGGCAGCCACAAAGCAGCGTCCGGGGGGCCAAGTTGTCCTTGTTAGGGGGGTCTAACAAGGACAACTTGACTGTAACAGCATCAATAATTGGCCTTCGACCACAGCTGCTTACAGCAAAGATTAGTGATGGCTTGTCAGCACTGAACTGACTTTCCAAAAAGGGGTCCTGAGTGGATAAGATGCGACATCATGGGTACATCTCAATTTTCTTAAATAGCATCCATGTTTCCCTCACTAGTCTTTTCCAAGCATCTCAGTCCTTCCCACCTTGGAGAGATGCAAGGAAACTATGCGAGGACGGAAGACACAAGGAATCCTTTCGTCTGAAGAATCACATGAGTCCACATCCATTTCTGATGATGGCACACAGCTGGATCTGCTGCCAGTGTCTGTCATTATGGACTGACCGCATGGTTTTCAGCTGAAGTCTTCCAGGAAGCCTGCCCTTGTGAATACTCGCTCATGGCTCCTCAGAGCTCTCTCCTCGCAGCAGAAATGAGAGCTTTGATATGACCTGCAAGATGGCTGATACATGAATACTTCTGCTTCAAGTGAGGAGCAAGGAAGTATCAAATAAGAGATTTAGGATGTACCCCGTGTCCTCCAGTTCTCAGATCTTTTCCAAAGGTAAGCAAGTGCATCTGATGAAATAAAAACAAAAAAAGGCAAAGCAATTTATGTATAGAATGTCATACAATAAAAATATAACTTCTTAAATTAATAAGAAATATGACACAAAGACAGTGTAAAAACTCAAGGAGATTAGGTGATAAAAGAGCAATAGTAAATGAGTAGTTGGAGTACTATCCAAAGGACTGTATATTACAAGGTAATAGTGCAAAGGACCACTAAACACTAATAAAACACCTAGGTAAATTTGCAAAGATTAAAGCAAGTAGTACCAATAAGTCATAATTTAGCAGCTAAAGGTTGTCACTGTGTCTTCATGAAATCACGAAAGAAGTTAAACAAATTGATCCCTTACATCTACATAAGCGGTGGCTAATGGACTGAAAGTATTAAGCGCCAGTTAGATAGCCTGCATTGCAGGATGTGCCAAAAGCGAGCACAGAAGTTCAGAGTAGTGTAATTTTTTATTTCACTTTTTTATTTACGTAATTAAAACAATGTTCTTAGTTGAATTTACCACGTTGCAGCATTGCAGAAAGAAGAACGACGAGTGTTAAACTGCCAAAGGATTATTCTAATCTTTGGAAAACTTTATTAAGCATAATTGTCAAACACTGGTCGGTACAAATGCGTTATCCACACAAGCCATTCTTGACCACTGCTTACTGACGTTTACTAAACCGGTAATAAGCAACTTCGGAGACGTGATATCTAGAAAACAAATTCATAGATGTATATTCGCCAGCTAAATGGTGAAAGATATCTTTGATACTAACGTGGTTCGAGCGAACACAAGACTAGCAAGCTAGCCACGGATTACAGCATGAACGATAGGTAGCAAGCTAATGCTAGTATTCTTATTTTCCATTAAGTTAATTGTTGATGCCATAATATTGTGTCAATTGGCCAATAACTCTAAAAGTTTCCGGTTTAACTGGCTTTGCAGATCCTATTTTTTGCCTCAATTTTTAAACGCAGGGTTAAAGTTAGCTGCGTGATTTGCTAGAAGCAGCAAGATAGCTAGTTACCTGCAGGAGGGCAGCAATCGTAGTCAGTGCTCCGAAAGTTCTGCACCAGGTGAATCCGTCTTCTTATCGGTTTTTCAACCCAACTCCATCGCAGACCCCTTTCTTTGCCGTTGCTGTCACTCGTATTTTTCATGCCCCAGTTCACATGGATTTGAATGCTACAGCTTAGTGAGCATTGCACACTGAGGTACCTAGCTAGCTACATCTCATAATCGTAAATCTTCCCCCGTCATCTCTTCTTATGGACAAAATCCATCTCCTCACGTCGTCTTCGGTGGGCAAACCGAGAAAAGAGAGGTCGGCTTGCTTCTTTGAGTTACAGTTTGAACAGTCAGGACCGGGAACACCCGACTACTAACACTCTGCCATTGTTGATTCACTTAGCATCAAGCTAGCATAAACTAGCGGAAGTCAGTTTACCTGCTTTCCGGTTTGTATACCCGGAAATGTGAAATAGGCCTATTCTCAGTTCTGGCTCTGCCACTGTACTGAATTTAGCCCATGATTTTATCACTGTTAGATCGCATATGGAGAGAAACCGTGTCTTCACTTGCCAATTACGATAATTGGAAAACGCGTCAATAAAGGAAAATGATTGAGAACTAGGCAGGACTAATTGTTGTCATAAAGGGATGTGTCTGTGCCCCTCCAATTCCCAGTTCTAGTTCTGCCACTGATTGGGAGTATTAATGACAACTACATTCTTTCTGTCTTTTTAGCCAGCATCTATCAAAGATGCCAATATTAGTGGAGTACACTTTATATATGTGATTTATTATCATCTAAAGCCCAGTTCAGACCAAAGATTTGCAACGAGATGGGTTGAAACCTGCAACTACTTGCGACGCGCGGGTCTGCAACATTCTGAAACCTGCCAGTTCACACTGAGGTGACGAGATGAGTCGGTGTATCGTTTCCATCGCACAACTCCGTGCTTCCATTCTAATCACCAGCTTTTCAGGCTTTTTTTTTCCAGTTGACACATTCGTTGCTGCGTTTGAAAATTTGGATAATAGGGATGATGAGTTAGGCGCAACACTTGCATTTCTGCTATTAAGAAAACAGCGAGGACATAAAAAAAGAAAGGGGCGAGAATTTGGAGCAGTCCATGGGTGCTTCAACAAAATACCCAGGGTGCTTATGCCAATCTGTGCAGGAAGCTCGCAACAGGAAAACTGCCCTCTTTTGTAAATTCCTCCCGGCTACTCCCAGCGCAGTTCCAACCAGCTGACAGTTTGTTACTGACGTGACCAGCTGAATTCGCCACGAGCTGACTGGCTGTTGAGATGGGTTCCGTGCTTTACATTCTGAAATCAGCCTCTTGTGATTTGACAAGCTGAATCGCTGGCGACGCCATCAGCCGGCTTGAGACGAGCTGAGATGGGCCTGTTTACACTGTTGCAACTCCTCCCTGCAACGTTCTAAAATGGTCTCGTCACATCACAAATCTTTGGTCTGAACTGGGCTTAAAACACCCAAGTTTGATGGAAAAAAAGGCTCAACAAAAATGACTTAAATTTTTCAACATTAATAAATGATTTACCTCAGCCACAGCTGGCTTCATTTTCAGAAATAGATAAACTATTGGGAATCACAGTGCAATGTAAATTTGTACGCGGCTTTTTTAGCATTTTTTTGGTTCCAGTTCCAATGGTCCTGTGTCTATGCAAAAAATTACTGGGGGTTTCTGAAAATGGATGAAAATAAGTTCCATGTAAGGGATAATCAACTCGTAGGTGTGCATCATACGGTTTTAAGGCACGACACGGAGGCGAATAACCACCCGACACAAAGCGGAGAGTGGTTGCCTCCGCGACGTGCCTTAAAACCATGTAATGCACACCTACGAGTTGATTATCCCGCTTATACCATGGCCATTTGCCAGCAATATCAAATTAAAGCATTCAGAAATTTTTGGTGAAAGTTTTGCGCTTAAAATTTAAAGTTTGTGA
This sequence comes from Gymnothorax javanicus, assembly GCA_029692085.1. Lineage (NCBI taxonomy): Eukaryota > Metazoa > Chordata > Actinopteri > Anguilliformes > Muraenidae > Gymnothorax > Gymnothorax javanicus. Next base: position 36,063,323 of record CM056193.1, on the reverse strand, counting down.
AGCAAGAGCTTACCATCATCATGACGTGGAATAATTGAGCCCCTAAGAGCCATACTGGGCCAACCCATGTTGGGGAACTTTTGAGAAAATGGGACTCAAAGTTGCCAGCTTCCTGCGTCATTTAGAGTATCTGGGAACTAGAAACACTGCTTCTGTTAAAAACTCAAGATATGTACAGTTACGTAGTGCACTTCTTATGCAGGTTTTGGATGCCCTTCTGTTTCATTTAAAGTGAAACCTACCTCCTTCTGAAGAGGAACCATCATCTTCTGATTCATTTGGGTCAAACTCTGGGTCTCCATTATCTTCCACTTCACCATCATCATCAATCATAGCAAGCAATTCCTCATCAGTGCGATACCTAGCCGCCATGTTTACATTGAATTATGGAAAAGTTGTGGGATGGTCCACTATGGCTAAGGCAGCGCATTGCATATTTACAGTGGCAGAGAGGACGTTTGCTTATATGAGCAATCCATGTGGGTAGATTGGGTTGGCTCATTTAGGAAATGTAGATCTCAGTTTTCTGCACATGCTGACTACCTCAACTCAATTTCGCCAAAAGTGCGGGATGGCCCGGTATGGTTCTTAGGGGCTCAATTCTAGTCCCTTTTACAACCACTTCAGTTAGCCACAGTTGGACAGGGTGAGGAAAGCAATGGTAATTTTTTAAGGGGAGGAGAAATAAAAAAAAAGGTTTTTCACAATTTTTATCAAAATTTTAATTTTGGTCTTAATTAGAAGTTTAATCGTTCATAATTAAGAGCAGGTGGATACATCGCGCGTTAGGGGGGCAGAGAAGGCCAACCTAGACTCTGAAAAAGCCAAAAGAAAGAGCAAATCACTTCAATCTGCTCAAGAACAGGACAATCAGAGGGAGCAGGAGGGAGAAGTTTATGCTTCAGGGGCATTTTAATGTTCTAAGTTGACTGTTACAATGATTTGTAGGTGAACTTTGACTTTAACCTGGATTTTCTCAAAACCTGATTTTTTCCCCGATTGCTATCATTTAAGGCACTATATCTCACTTATTTGTGGAGCTTTTCTCATGAAATTTTGACAGAGGTCTGTGTACATATCAGGAAGTCTACTGAACTAAAAGTTTTGGTTTAGCACTTTGGGTCTGTGAGTTATGGTGATTTATATTTCATATTGAGGGGGGGGAAAAAATGGCAAAAATCCTCTTTTACCCCACTAAATCTCTAGTATTATGTGTAAATGCTTTATTCTAGTTCAGAAGAAGGTGTAAACATAACTAAATCTAATTAAAAACCTGATTCAAATATCTTGCTTCAGTCCTGAGATATAAGGCAAAAGAAATAATGGTGAAATCGGGGTGACAGTCATCTTCAATCACATGACCTAACTATGCAAATTAGGTCAAATTCATATTTTGTGTATTTCAGGTCATATACTGTCAATACACCAAGTATGAATGATTTCTATCCAAAAATGACAATTTTTTTCCAAAAGGTTTCTCCTCCCCTTAAATTTCAAGTAAAGAATAGCAGATAACACTAAAAATGATGGGTAGTTACTACCTTAAACAACATATTTCTGAGTATCAACACTTAATCATGTGTTTATAACATAGCAGAATCAATTAAAATACGTTAAAAGAAATGTTAAAATCATCCATTTGTGTTTTGCTGTTCTCTGCTATCGACAATTGACAGTTTGACAGCGATGCTCTCTAACATTGCTATGGTTACAGGTTGGCTAGCGGATGAATTTCGAACAGTGAAACTACCGTGGGCGAATTACCTGTGCATTCCACAGTTTTAACGTATACCTGCCAGCCAATCAGAAAAGAATATTCACCCAGACCATGGTATAAGTTTAAATGAAACAATGCACCTGCAGTGCTGTTATCAAAAGGGTTTGTCAAAGATGAATTAATTAGTCGTGGGTGTGATGGGGGATTGGTTCCATTTAGTAGCTAATCATATCAGCCGCTGCCATTCCCTTTAAAACCAGTGGGTTATGCCATAGCGAATAGGCAGTTTATGTCAGATGAAGAACAAGCACCTAGCTTGTATTACTCTTGCCTCCTTCAGTCCTCTGAGAACTGTGCAACAGTGCAGTGAGTGAGTCCATGATGTGAGTTGACAGTGAAAGCAAAACCTAGCATCAATGCATTTTTTTATAAATGTAGGCCATTTTAACCATATAGAAAAGTGCACTGTGATATTAAAACAGTGGTGTGACTGAAGTTAAATATTTGTAGCTTTCCCATACACAAAGAAAATATTCACAGGTAAAAATACCCTTTTACCCTCCCCTTCTCATTAGCCCCCACCACCATTTTGTGGGCATTACTTATGTGGTAGCCCATAAAACAAAAGTGGAAAAGACGGGAAAGAAAACTATATGAATGATATTTGAGTGAACAGCTCCACTATCTAGGATCCCCTCCCGTGAAGCTAACATTTAGCAACAGCGTTTACATTAACAAGCGGTCTGGGTGAGTCATAACACAAGCGTGGTCTCTAACACACCACAGTGCCAGTTTTTTTCATTGACACACCCCCTAATGTACAGTTCAACCCATTGTGTCGCAGAAGCATATATGGCAGAGCACGGACATACCAAACTGGGCAAAGGCAATAAATATGCCGTTTGCGATGAACAAAATTGGGAATTATGTTACCACCAGGTGTTTATGTTTGTGAAGGTCCAATTTCTGCTAGCGTAGAGCCCAATGTCTGCTAGCGTATTTTGCCCGCTACATGCACTTTATGCTCCAACGGTATATGATTGCATACACTCCACTTGCTGCAAATAATAGCCAATATTGAAATAAGTGAAATTCAGTGAGAGTTGGCACCCACCTGGAAGGCTAGGATCTATGGCCTCAATCTGTAACTGTCATAAATCCATGTTTTTAAAGGTTATCAATAAGTTAGCCCCGGAGAATGTTGTTAGAATTAAACAGAGAACAGAATCATGGATTAATGAGGACATTTTAAGGGCAATGAAAGATAGGAATCCCAGGTTCACTGAATTTAAGAGGACAAATAAAGAGGAAATTTCATTGAGTATAAGAAACTTAGAAATAAGATAAATAAATTGATAGAAAGTGCAAAAAAAAGAAGAACATAGAAATGACCCTAATAAACTGTGGAAGTGCCTGAAACAACTTGGATACAGCACTAAAAATAAAGACAAAAATAGTTCCATTAGTCTAAATAACAGGGGTACAATTACATCTAATAAAAGTGAAGTTGCAAACAGCTCAATAAATATTCATATGAGTGGCAAAAAATCTGATCCAGAAGTTGCCCGCTCAAACAGGATTGTATGGGGAAGAACACGTCCAAGAATTTTATTCAAAGCAGGGGATTCAAGCAAATAATTTCTCATTTGTTAGAGTATCCGAGTGTTCTCAAAAGGTTAACAGAACTCCACCACTCCAAGGCAACTGGCTTGGATAATATGCCAGCTCGGTTTTTAAGAGACGCAGCAGAAGCCATCACTTCCAGTGTGACACACGTAGTGAATCTATCTATTATCCAAGCCAAGTTCCCTACAGAACTAAAGCTTGCGCGTGTTGGGTAGTAAACTTGAGCAAAAAAAGTATTGACCTGTATCTATCCTTGGTTCACTCTCAAAAATGGTAGAGAAAATAGCCTTTGAACAGATTGTTGAATATATATCTGCTAAAAACATTCTGTATGAATCTCAATCAGGTTTCAGACAATCTCATTTCTCAGACACCTGCCTGTTGTACTTAACTGATCATACAAGGAGAGAGGTAGATAATGGCAAATTCTGTGGCATGGTTATGCTAGATCTACAAAAAGCAATTGATACAGTAGACCACATCATTTTGCTGAGTAAATTAAAAGCTTTAGGTTTTAGCAATCATGCAGTAAAATGGGTACAGCAGGGCTGCACTAGCAAGGCTAACTCGGCTCAAATTTCTTTAGCCACATGAAAAAATTTTTGCCACATGCATAGTAAAACTTTGGATTAAAAATGCAGACATACCAGTCAAAAGTTTGGACACACCCACATTTTTCTTACAATACATGTTAAAGGGTGTTCCCGATAACAAAGGTTAATGAACAAGACCACTCCCAATCCGCCTTCCTATTCGTCCGTATGCTTATATATGAGCCCCTAAGAGCCATACTGGGCCAACCCATGTTGGGGAACTTTTTGAGAAAATGGGACTCAAAGTTGCCAGCTTCCTCGTCATTTAGAGTATCTGGGAACTAGAAACACTGCTTCTGTTAAAAACTCAAGATATGTACATTTACGTAGTGCACTTCTTATGCAGGTTTTGGATGCCCTTCTGTTTCATTTAAAGTGAAACCTACCTCCTTCTGAAGAGGAACCATCATCTTCTGATTCATTTGGGTCAAACTCTGGGTCTCCATTATCTTCACTTCACCATCATCATCAATCATAGCAAGCAATTCCTCATCAGTGCGATACCTAGCCGCCATGTTTACATTGAATTATGGAAAAAGTTGTGGGATGGTCCACTATGGCTAAGGCAGCATTGCATATTTACAGTGGCAGAGAGGACGTTTGCTTATATGAGCAATCCATGTGGGTAGATTGGGTTGGCTCATTTAGGAAATGTAGATCTCAGTTTTCTGCACATGCTGACTACCTCAACTCAATTTCGCCAAAAGTGCGGGATGGCCCGGTATGGTTCTTAGGGGCTCATATACTGCCTTCATTCCCACAATCCTCGCTCGTCTCGTTTCTACGTCCCTTCCTCCCTTCCCCTCTCCAAGAAGGAAGCAAGAAACAGCCACCACCTGGGACCACGGGGGCTTAGGAGCCTACACAGACTCCGACGAGAGATGCGAGCCCCACCCTGAGTCTCACCGCCTGGGGCTCCCAATGTTCGCACAATCACAGACCAAGTCCATACAACATCGCCTTCACCCCGATCTCCTATCCATTGTTCCACCGAATACTCTCCTCCACTTTGGGAGTGGTCCAGAGTTCATTAAATAAAAAATAAGCAGTCTTTATTTTGCAAAAAATAAAAATTCTAATTCTTAAATCTATCGAACTAACCACCATTTGTTGTCATACACTGCCCGTCAAAAAAAAAGTCACCGTTTGGAAATAAATGAACAAATTCTACGATTGGATCATTACTGCGGTTATTAATATGTTTCAGCAGGCAACAATCATTTTAACCCTGATTGATGAGGCGTGGTGCTACTCATTTCTTAAAAAATCACGTTGGAAGACGCATCCCTTAATGGTGGAAAAGATTTTACAGTATTTCAGAAGGGGCAAGTTATTGGCCTGTATTTAGCAAAGAAAACAATGAATGAGAAATAAAAGTATGAGGAATCATTTTCACAGACAAATTTGCCACCACAAAGTCCTGACCTTAACCTCATTGAAAGTTATTGGGATGTGCTCAAGAAAGACCGCCGAGTGGTTTAACCATTTTGTCGAGAAGACTACATTTCAAGCCAAAAATTATGGCATTTCTGATCAAAAATAAATGTTCTGGCATTGCATATGGCTGTCAAAACAATGACAAGATGAATTTGCAATGTAATTAAAGCTACAGGGGTTCCAACTAAATATTTGAGTGTGCAACTTTTTTTTTGGACGGGCAGTGTATTTGCAGAGCATTCTCACATTTTTCTTTTTAACAAGGGCAGTCATATGACTATAGTGAATTTGCAGCTGCACGACTGTCTAACTTCCTAAAGACGTGCTGCACTTGAGGCTTGCTTTTCATCAACCTTATCGCCCAATAAGTCCAAAATTCGCTTGGCTTTAATTTCGGCTGTTGGAAAATAGAAGGAGTTTATTTGTCAGTTTACTTTGCAAAATATGGCTTCTTTGAGAATTCAAAAATTTTGGACACTATTTAAACAAGTAAATTATTCTCTTTTCTCTTCTGATTGTTAACCTTTGACAAGATTCCATTTGCGAGTATACAGAGATGTTAAGCTGTTTAAATTACTCTAAAAACAGTGCTGTGACATAAGCCAAACTTTTGACTGGTATTGTAAGTTAAGGAGGGACAATTTTGGTTTAGGGGAATAAACTATCAAAGGTTTGGCACAGACACTGTTTAACTTACATTACTGCACTGCAGTTTGATTGCACTTCTGAATTTCTGCTTTCTGATATTCTCCTGCGCCATCCAATGTACTGTCCGCATCTGTTTAGTGACTGCATCCTTCACGTTGTCGTGCGTTTTTTTTTTTTCCTTTTTTGTGGCCTGTTCCAAAAAAATTTGGGGCGGGGGTAGGGGGTGTCTTGCTTTGGCCACAATTCTGAAAATGAGAATGAAGCCAACGAAATACGACTTTTTACCATTTGCAAGATTTTTAACTCGGACGGACATTTGCTGAAATGCATGTTCTCGTCAGGACGGTTTCCTTGTCCATTACTTAATTTTTCAGCCAGAAATAAAGAAGGGCCGTGTAAAAATGAAAGAACAGCTTAAAAAGGCAGGGTGAATAATTCTGTCGGGGAAAGAGGTCTTAATTGAAAATTGATTTGTGGATATATAGTCAGGCTCCATCATCCAAACGCCATATGGCACCTATCAGCAGCTATTTTATAAACAATGGTACATGAAAATTTGTTCATAAACCATTCGCAAAATTTTTCGGTTAGTATAATGACCGAATTACCCAAATAAGTGCACACCATTCTGAACGTAATGCACTGTCAAACTCCGGCCAACTGACCAAGCCTACTTCAGTAGCTCTTGCAGGCTCATGGATTATTGTTATGACATTAAATGAGCACGTTTCATTACAGAGAAAGTAACTTACTTGTGGTCGTTAACACGCTTGTACTTCATAATATCGTCCCTTTTTGGAATGCTGGTCTTCCCCGAGGCAAATGTACTTTTCATGCCAGCATCTTTACACCAAACGCAGTAGCGCTTCCGTGGCCCGTCAGCAGTCTTGGATTGCCCCAGCCATGGAAAATCCTGGGACCATTTGGACTGAATAGCCCTGCTTTCGTTTCTGCCGTGTGGCTGCTCTGAAACTTTGGCCTTCTTTGATTGGGGAGGATTCCCCCCAACAAAATCATGAAGTGATCACTGTGCCCTATCTTGATTTAGCTGAGCAGCCATTTTAGCATCGCAATGTAGGACTAATATATTGCTGCTCTTCGCCTCAGTTCACTACGTTCCCGCAAAGAGTATAATTTTGGCTTCTCGCTGTCTGTGATTGGCTAAGCACGCTGCTCATAGTAAATTTTAATGATACATTAGTGGTCCACGTTGCAGTGCGTGGATCTCACGGTGATTAGCTGTGTGTGATAACAGCAGGGATGTTTTACGCGTTTCGTTTCCGATGGAATTTAGAAAATCGCCATAACATAGGATTATATTGCCTCATCTTCAAAATTTCGGCCTTCAGCGTGGCTTATCCACCACAAAATTTCTTCGCCACAATGTTATTTTTTCACATTGGCGAACGTGGCGAGCGGCTAGCGCGGCCCCTGTACAGTCTTATCTTACAGATCGAATGCAGATGGTCAGTGTTGGGGGTATTTCCTCCAAACCCATATGATTGAGTGTGGGGTCCCTCAGGGCAGCATCCTGGGTCCACTCCTCTTCTTATTATATATAAATGATATGAAAGCGACCTGCTCTTGTGACTTATTTTTGTATGCGAATGATTCAGCATTATTAGTATCTCATAAAAACAAAGAAGAGGCAGAAAACATTTTAAACGCTGAGCTGCTAAATGTTAGTTGATGGCTCTCCGATAACAAGCTGTCATTACATATAGGAAAAACTGAGGCCATCCTGTTTGGCTCGCGGACTAAATTACAAACATCTTCAGATTTTAAGGTGAAGGTTGGAGATACAGTAATCACAGCAAAAGAGTCCATTAATTACTTAGGATGCATTTTAGATAATCAACTCACAGGGGTAAATATGGCACAAAGAGTTCTCACCAAAGTCATTCTTAGACACGAAGGCTCTAAAAACCTTAGCAGGAGCTCTTGCTCAGAATCATTTTGATTATGCATGCACATCATGGTATAGCAGCGTGCACAAGAAGTTAAAGAACAAGTTACAGACATCTCAGAACAAATTAGTCAGAATAGTTTTGAAGCTTCCCCCTCGAACACATCTTTAAACCACTCATTTTGCAACTCTTAATTGGCTAAGGTTGATACTCAAGTTTAAACAATCAAGCTTTGTCTCGTTTAAAAAATCATTCAGGGTGATGTCCCGAGGTACCTCTGTGATTATTTTAACTTTATTAGGGATTAACTCCAGTATTTCACCAGAGGGAGCTCTACAGATGTTGTTCTTTATACATTTAAAAGCATGATAGGGAAAGAATCATTCTTATACTCTGCTGCAAAAGAATGGAATGGACTACCAAAACAACTCAAAGCTCTACCAAGTTTAAATAGTTTTAAAAATCATTTGAAGAAGTGGCTCCAAATCAATATTAGGTAGGTAACATCGGTGAAATTTCTATGAAATAGGGCCTCATGGTTGGGAAGGTAGGTCATGTAAATTGTGCATAGTAGGTCATGTAAACTTTGTATAGAGTAAATGTACTTATGTACTGGATGTACTTATCCAGAAATGGTAATTTTATTAGTATGATGGACAGTCTACAGTTAGTGATAATTTTTAATGTAATTTATTGTGGGCACTGTCTTAATGCCAAACCTGTCTCAGCCATACTCTGCCAGTGCCTTTGTCTGTTTTTTTTTTCATTTTTCTCTGTCTTTCTTTCCCTGTTTTCTTATTTCTTTCTCTAGTTTTAACATCAAAAGACGTCAATGGAAATACGTTTTTTAGCTTTATTGTGTTACCCTTGACGGTTTTTACTTTTTATGCGTATACTTTTATGTTCTTCAGAGCTGATATTGTAAATGCATTATTTTTAAAGATTTGTCAAATAAATTCATTCATTCATTCATAGAGTAAAAGCCTGTGAAAAGTGATTTTGTCGCCAGCTTTTATTTTACTCCCAAAAATGGTTACCTCAGACTTTCACACTAATTTATGATGTGCTTCTTTTGGCTGGCAGGTAAAACTTGCTTTGTAGGTGCGCTTTTTTGTTATGTTTGAGTTTGTGATTTGGAGGCACACCTATGATGGTACTTAAAGCACTACAGAGTGTGTGGAAGTTCTGTATGGTTTTAAAAACTGAACTGAAAAATACTTTTACTCTGCTATGAATTTAAACAGATGTCCCATTTTTAATTTCACATTGTTTTGTGGGGCCATAAAATTTGCCCAAAGTATGAGAGCTTTATATGAGCGCTGGTGTCTGAGGATGCAACTGCGGGTGGTCAAAACTCACTTTTTACGCAATCAGTCAGTGGTGTGCCGTCAGGGCCAGCAAGGCCTTCTCTGCTGGCGTAGATAAATTCAAAAATTATGTTTTCTTCATAAATCCCTTAATTAAAGCTACATGTATTTTAGAAAGTCAATAAAAATCCTCAATCATTAAATCTAAGTGATTTCATTGCTTAACTCCTAGTTGGCGCAGCTTCCACAGTGCAGACAGCTTTTACAAAGGCCAGCTTCGTCTTATCCAATCAGATTTTTTCTCTGCTGTCTCCAGGTCAAAGCTGTTCTCTCTACCAATGCTCTCTACATGGCTCTGGTCTCAAGTCTCAAGGCCTTCAGAATGTAGATTGCTTCCCTCTCCCATTAAAAAGAGCGGGACGATTTTGCTGATTGTCATATTTTTAACCAATCAGATTGCGAGTATGCCAAGTGAGGTTTAATTTTTGACACAGCAGAGCCATCTAGCTGGCCTCTGCCTACGTTAGGACGTTACGTGCTGACAACAAGTTAGTTATGTTAACTAACGGAACAGTCTGTGTAGTATCTTACATGAGTGGGCGTGTCATATGAAAGTAATGCAACGACTACGTGAATTTTGCGGTTCTTTCGAGCTTTAGCGAGCTATAAACCCAAAATTTACTCAGAGTTTGCACTGAGCTGACTCCTTCACTGGTACTCAAACAGTCTCTGAGTCACAGACATTCACAATTGAACTAACAGTTGGCTATCTGTTGTTTTTTAATTCACTGTCAACTGAGTATTGATGCCGTCTGTGTGAGAGCATGCATCAACTTCACGCACTGGCATGTCTGGTGGTGACCATCCCGGTGTCTACTGCCTCTGTCGAGCCGGTCATTTTCAGCCCTTTAAACACATCAAAACTTACTCGCGAAATGTGACTGGGCAGGCTCAATTGTCATCACTGGCCTCCGTGGCAATCCCGAAGGAACTTTTATTGGAGCTCAAACGGACTGATATGCTGTGCGACCGCGTCATTAATCATTTCTGTAAGAAAGAGAGGAGGATGGAGTTCATTTTCAAATAACAAGCAGTTGCTATGAGTTTAGTAAATTTTTCATTTTATTTATGGTAAGTTTTGGATTTTGTTTCAGATTGTTACTGCTAGTGAGTGAATGATGTCTGGCTGTACCCTTGCACATTGAGGCACGTGTGTATTTATGCCCAGCAGCTTGGTTAGTGTCCCAGTAGTCTTTCCTAGGTAGTCTACTTGGATGTGACTGGTTGCTGTGAGTTTTTTCTTGTTTCTTGGCAAAGGCAGTGATTGATTAATGCAATATGGCATAGTGCTTTATATGTGAATGCTGTCACTGGGAATTTGTGGAGGGGTTACATTATGATGTCATGCTGTTGCCGTTGAGTCACGGTTAAATTTAGGTTAATTGCGGGAGGGTTACTGAAGGCCTAGGTGTAAAATGCACGGCCCGCCACTACAATCAGTAAACTATTTCTCTTCACTATTTTCCTAACTCCAGAATTCTTTGGACTCTTTTCAGTTGATCTGTGCCCGGTCAAGAACCCTAACTGTGGCTGTGTTCATCAGGGGAGACTGAAGATGGTCAGTCTGCCTACTCCTAAATGCTTTACATTGCTCTCACGGGATACCCCACACACATGCACAAACAGTGAACATTTTTCAGTGGACTTGTCTTTTTGCTCATACAGCTTGATCCTTTGTAAGCTTCTACTTTGTTTCAAGTCTGTGTGACACAATTATGTTCACCTCTCTTTTTTTTTCTTTATCAGATTGGAGAGGTCTGGCTTTTGGATGACTGCTCTGAGCAGTGCATCTGTCTCCTTGGGGGTTCATTACAGTGTGAGAAGGCTGGATGCTCCCCTGGAGAAAGCTGCATGGAGCAGGGTGGAGTGCGTCTATGCTACATCCCTGAGGCTACATGCCATCTGCTCCCCTCTGGGGGGTTCAAGAGCTTTGATGGGCTGGAGGACAGAGTGTGGATGGAGGGAACTTATTCTCTGGCCATGCCAGCCCCCAGTGCCCAGGTTGCATTTAGGGTCATTGCTCACCTGAACCTTTTTGCCTGTGAGCCTGCCGTGATATTCTCCTCACTCTCCTTCAATGATTTAAAGGTTGAGGTGAAGCAGGACATGACCACAATGGTGAGCTAAGTAGTTATTTTAATTTGCTGTTTTTTGAGTTATTTTTGTTCATGCAACCACAGCTGCAAAATGTGTAGCTGAGGGGCATGCAAAGGCATCTTATTGCCACCTCATTCAAAGTATGGTCCAAAAGGGGAAAAAAAACTCCACATTTCAAAGGGCTAAAGTGTCAGGGGAAAAGGGATAAGTCTGCCCATGCCACATTGATATTCTGTTCTAAATATTTGCACCAAATTCCAGTTCTGCAAAAAGGACAAGTGGATTTAACTGCCTCTTTTTATTTCACTGCCATGAATTAATGTTGTGTTTAAGCAAGCGGTTCAGTCATGCACACAAATAATGGCATTTCCTTTGTGTTTTGGGGCAGGTGAATGGAAAACAGGTGTCCTTGCCTTTCCGTACAAACAGTGGCCTTGAAATTATGGAATCCCAGGATGCTGTGGAGATCCAGCACCCCTCAGGCCTGATTTTGCGCTACTGCAGCAGTGGAAAAGTCAGCCTAACCCTTACCGAAGCCTTCAGGGGCCAGATCACAGGCCTCTGTGGTAACTTTAATGGCCAAGCCAATGACGACTTGAGGCTGCATGATGGTTTCTTTGCTGAAGATTTTGGGAAATTCTACAGATATTGGAAAATTTGAAGTTCTTTTGAACAGGATAATTTGTCAGCTTCTTTGTCATTTTGTACTAACAGACAATTCTGCATAATCTGCAATTGTTTTCATTGCCCTGTGATGTTCTTCCTGGATTTTAATCAAGCACCAGATTGAGCAGAAGTTGATTAAGTGCACTAGAGGTCTGAAGAATCCTGGATTCAAGAGTTTTGTAATGGAAAACATTATTTTTGCTTTACCTTGGTGCCTAAGGAAACAAACCTTTTGCAAATGTTTCAGCTTGTAGTAAGTCTTCGTCAAGCCTCCTTTTCTGAATTTCAGTCAAAAAACACAGTATTTATTTTTATACCTTTTTTGGTATCTCAAATTGTATTACACTTCGAGCTATGTGCAACAGACTATATGGCAGCGATAATGATTGTTCATGTTATATCTACTCATTCCAAATGGTGCCAGGCAAACTTTTCGAAAATCAGGAGGCTCGTGCATTAAACTTCCCCTGTACAGCAGAAACCTCACGTCAAGCCTATTGTATATGAGAAAATGTAAAAATAGGTTGATATGAATGTACACTGCTCCCTAAGACTGTAATAATGTTCAAGTGTTTCTTTATCTGTGTGTTTTTTTTTTTTTTAGAAAATGTTGGAATTTCATTAAAATTGGATCTTATGTGTTGTCTAGAAATGTTTGGGCTTTCTCAGTTTTGCATCAGAGATAGCTGTTATGATCCAGACCAGGAATCAAGTGCAGAGGCAGAGAACAATCCAGAAGTAGGGTTTATAGATAGTAATACTGGAACAAGGGGATGGAACCCAGAACAGGACAACACAGTTCACTTCAGATATTGTGAACAAAGTGAGGAGGCATTGCCACTCAACAGCCAGTGTACGTATGGGATGTCAGCCAGATGGAGAGAACACTTCGCCAGAGCCGAACTATCCCAGAGCAGGCAGTACAACCCCTGTCGAAAACTATGGAATCACCGTACATAGAGGATGTTCATCCAGCCTTTTCACCTCACAGCAAGTAAACAAATTGCAGATATGACGCAAAACAATTTTTGTTTGTTAGCTTAACATTCAGGAAATCTTGAGACACATCTCAAACAAATCAGATTAAATTATTTTAATTAATGGCATTTTTGTCATGATCAAGTAGAGGAAAAATGTGGAATCACTCAATGTTGCGGGAAAGAATTATGGAATCACCTTGCAATTGGTATTTCTAAAATAATCTGAATATGCAAATTAGTCTGCACAGAGAGAGTGCTTTCAGACCATAACAAGGTGTTGGACTTGGGTTATCAACAGGAAGCATGGCGGCAACAAGAGAGCTGGCAATTGAAACAATGGAGAGGATTATAAAACTACTTAAAGAAGAAAATTCAACACAAAGTGTTTAATGGTGTTGGTTGTTCCCAGTCAGCTGCATCTAACATTTGGTGCAAGTGAATACGAAATGGGAAGGTTACAAAAGGAAAACACGGGTAGACCACGGAAGACGTCAAATCATCTTGACAGAGAACACATAGAAAACTCAAAGCAATATGCCTTGAATATATAAAATACACTCCAAAACAAATTAAAATAATTTCCTGGGCACTGTAGCTGATTTGGTTTATTTCAGGTTTTCGTGTTATGTAAGCTCCCAAGTGGTAGTATTTTTATGCTTGGGTCCAACATTGGGATGATGAAGACACCTTTTGTAGTTTGTGAAGGAAAAAAAAGTTCAAGAAAAATTCAGCATCATAGTTTGATGTTTCATGTAATTTTTTTTGCAGCTCAGTGCTCTTTTCATACTGCAGCTCCATTGAAATATGAAGCCCCAGACAGCAGATCATTGTACCCAGCATTACAGTGTATACTGAAGAGTTAACCTGTTGGCTAGCCTTTTAATTACAGTCAGAACCTTATTCACCATATTTTGAAGGTTCTTTCCTTTTCAACATTAATGAAGGGTCAACTGACAATAACCATCAAAATTTTCACCACAATATACAACCCCAATTCTGAAATAGTTGGGACGAAGTGTAAATTGTGAATAAAATCAAAATGCAATGACTTTCAGATCACATGAGCCAATATGTTATTTACAATAGAACATAGATAATATTTCAAATGTTGAAACTGAGACATTTTACATTTTTATCCACAAAATGAGCTTATTTCAAATTTTCTGGCTGTACAGGTCTCAAAAAAGTTGGGACACAGGCAAAAAAGGGCTGAAAAAGCAATTAATATATAAGAAAATCAGCTGAAAGAACATTTAGCAAGTAATGAAGTTAACTGGCATCAGGTGTGTAACATGATTGGCTATAAAAGGGATGTCTTCGAGAGGCTGAGTCTCTCAGAAGTAAAGATAGCCAGAGGTTCTCCAACCTGTGAAGTCTTGCGTAAAAAAATTGTGGAACACTTTAAAAACAATGTTCCTCAACGTCAAATTGCAAAGGCTTTAAGGTCTCATCATTGACAGTGCATAACATCATCAAAAGATTCAGAGAAACTGGAAAAATCTCTGTGCGTAAGGGACAAGGCCGAAGACCTTTACTGGATGCCCGTGATCTTTGGGCCCTCAGACGCCACTGCATCACTCACTGGCATGATTCTGTCATTGACATTACTAAATGGGCCAAGGAATACTTCAAGAAACCACTGTCTGTAAACATAGTCTGCCGTGCCATCCACAGATGCCACCTAAAACTCTATCATGCAAAAAGGAAGCCATTGTTGAGCATGATCCAGAAGCGCCGGCATGTTCTGTGGGCCCGGGCTCATTTAAAATGGACTGCAGCAAAGTGGCAAAGTGTCCTGTGGTCAGACGAGTCCAAATTTGACATTCTTGTTGGAAATCATGGGCGTCGTGTCCTCCGGGCTAAAGAGGAGAAAGACCACCCCTCCTGTTATCAGCGTTCAGTTCAGAAGCCAGCATCTCTGATGGTATGGGGATGCATTAGTGCATATGGTGTGGGACACACTTGCATGTTTTAAAAAACACCATGAATGCTGAAAGGTATATAAAGGTTTTAGAGCAACATATGCTCCCCGCCAGATGACATCTATTCCAGGGAAGGCCTTTTGTATTTCAGCAGGACAATGCAAAACCACATACTGCAGCTATTACAACAGCATGGCTTCATAGTAGAAGCGTCCGTGTGCTGAACTGGCCTGCCTGCAGTCCTGATCTTTCACCGATTGAGAACATTTGGTGCATAATTAAACGAAAAGTCCGTCAATGGAGACCCCAAAACTCTCCAGCAGCTGGAAGCCTGTATTAAACAAGAGTGGGATCTAATTCCAACAGCTAAACTCAAGAAACTTGTCTCCTCAATGCCCAGGTGCCTCCACTCTGTGTTAAAAAGAAGAGGGGATGCTACACCATGGTAAACAGGCCCCTGTCCCAACTTTCGTGAGACCTGTAGCTGCCATCAAATTTGAAATGAGCTCATTTTGTGGATAAAATTGTAGAATTTCTCAGTTTCAACATTTGCTATTTTATCTCTGTTCTACTGTGAATAAAATACTGACTGGTGTGATTTGAAAGTCATTGCGTTTTGATTTTATTCACAATTTACACTTTGTCCCAACTGTTTCGGAATTGGGGTTGTATATCCTCCGCCTCAAAAGTATGTGTATTCAAAGTTTCAGCAGTCTAGCTGCTTTCAAATGCTCTCCAGCATGATATAGTGCCAATTTAAATATGGCGGACTGGCGGCCACATTTGCTGCAGTTTGAAGCCTAGGACAAACTTAATGTATACATCCATATGTACCTCCCAACCAAATTTCACATGGATCCCTTCAGTGGTTTGGCAGAAGAAGATCAAAGTTACCGCAGATGTCAACACCGACGTTGCCGCATGATCCAATAAGCTTCCTTTGGTCCACTAGACCAAGTGAGCTAAAAAACAAATGGGCAGAAACATGAGTCAATGTTTGTGACGGAACTGTAAGAAATAGGCACAATGAAATAAAGCTCTGTTTACAGTTCAATTGGGAATACTCCTTTTGCATGCTGCAGTAGTAGTTTATTTTCATTTAATCTGCATTCATTCCTCACACATTCTTTCTCTCATGATTCCAGCTGCGATCATTAGGGGCAGTTAATTGAGACATCAGCTTTCGTATCAGTTAATCACTTCTATGCAATACCACTGGGACACACAATGGTTTTAGCCCATTATCATGCCGCAGTCTTTTTAAATATGATTCTCTCTCTCCCTCTGCCTTTAGTATGTTCATGCTGCTGTTATGCACACCAGCCACCTCCCCATCACCACCCAGTCTTCACAGGTTCTTCAGCTTCATCATTCATCGGCTTCATCAGCCTATCAGTCAGCAGAGTCATCAGCCACCACCAGGGGCACCACTGGCAATTTGGGCCCTATGACTGGGAATCAATTTGCATATATGTGTGTGCGCGCATATATATACTGTGTGGTTACACAAACAATAGGCTCCTGCTGATATTACCCTGCTGACATTACTTTTGGCCTTGACTCTAAAGCACCCATATGAATCATAGAATCTGTCATAGGCGTTAACAGTAGGCTATAGGCTACATTGGCTACACATAGTTGCGATACAGGCTAACTATTTGATTGGAATGAGCTGGGCATAGATAACCTGCAAGGAAACATCAACTTTGCATTTTAAATAGAACTAACTCACAAACCTGTCTTAGTGTGCCAGTTTTTCAGTTTATTTCAATATTGTACACTAAGGTAGCCTAGCAAGTTTGCAAAAATATTCAGTTTACAGAAATCTTAACCTCAGAGCCTTTTCATTTGGAGGCTATTGCAGGCTATGTATCATCTTGTAGCCAGTAGTGCTCACCTTCCTCCCAGTCGACTGTATCTTGTGTATGGGGGGCTGAGGGAAGATTTCCTGGGGCTGCTGCATCTGTGCATAATGGCATTTAATATTAAAAGGTGCATTTCGGAAAAATATGTTTTTGTCGATTTCTGCTCTTTTTTAAACATGGCCAATTATCAGAACTCCAAAGAAAACGGACTATAAATCTAGAAGAACCGCAGCTTTTCTCATCTTTATCGTACTCCAATGAAAATAAATCATCTTGCACTTGGACCAACCAGTCACCAATTTCATACATACTGCGTGAATAATCATGTACATGGGGAACTTCAGATCAGAGTGAAAGTGCGCATCCAATCTAATCCATCAGGATAGAAGGTTAGCGATTGATGTTGAAACGAGCTCGCTAAATAAAACCATTTGCCACTGGACGCATGCATCCATAACTGGTATCAACAAGACTCAAAATAGGAGTCTGTGTCACAAACAGTCTACGGTCACGAAGGAGACTGTGTTTTTTGGGCTAATAACGCTGGACATCGTCCTCACTCTCTAGGTCCGTTTTCATTACCCTTAGAAATGCACAAAATCTAAATAGCAAAAAAAAAAAAACTGGTAATGAAAACACAGTCTGATATCATGAAATTTTCTCTCCGATCTGCAGTATTAGTCACCGAAGCCAAGGCCTAATAAGTAGACTATTGGACTTCTGCAGCAGACCAGCTAGTGTACTTGTAATTTTGCGTATTGTGGAGCACTTACATTGTTATTGTCAGACGAGCATTTACAAATTTGCCACGTGCACAACTCAGCTGACATTACCAAGGTCGAATGCGTTGCCATCCTCATCGATGCATGAATACAGCCGAGCTGTCATTGGCTGATGGCACGTACAATGGTACCACAGCCTGATCTGTGATTGGCTGATGAATGTAATGGTACCAACCGACATGCAGAAAAAAATTTCGCACGCAGTGAGTTCAGGCAGTTGCGTAACTTGGGCCATACAAAATGATGAATAGTAAGGGGGGGGCACGTGCTGAGATAATTCTTAAAAAGTTGAACATTGAGAAACAAACAACAAATTCATTTTAAATTGATCAAGGTATTATAAAAATTGAAATATAAAATTTAAGTGTCCATATGTTTTATTTACAAATGTTTATAACAATACCTGTATCCTCTGTGGGGCCCCTGTGAATGCTGGACCCCTAGAGTCATCCATGGTTAGCCCCCCCTTACGGCGCCCCTGGCCACCACCACTACCACTATCTAGACCCCGCGAGGGTATTTATCCTGCTGTGGCTCCGGGCAGATGCCCCTCAATTACAAAATCTCCCTGTTGAGTCCAAGTGCCACAGACTTTGTTTAGGCTATCATCACATCCGTCAATCTGTTCACTGTGTAATCTGCAAATGACTACCTTTCCATATTCATTGGTCTTACTTGATTGGAATGGGATTTAAACACAGAAAGGCCAAACGAAAACGGGCACTAACACCTGGACAGAAGAAAGCATGGTTACAGTGGGCTAATCATGGGGTGTGAATGATTAACACTAGAACTGCCAGAATTCCAATACCCCCTAGAACCGCCGGGCGGGGTCATTTTTACCCCCTGCCGCAACACCCCAAAGATAGATTTTTTTGAAGCAGTAAAGTTGTTCATTTTCATCTATTTTTAACATACTCAGTAAGACTCAACAAAATAACTTTAAAATTCACTTAATTGGGTTTATTAATTTTGCAATGGCTTTATACAATTTTAATTGTAATTTGAAAGGATCAAATAAATTAAAAAAATTCCTTCATAAACTGTAAACTTAAAGAAACAACAAAAAAGTATCAACACATTTAAATAATTCAATTATTGTAGAGGAATAAAATGAATTTAGAATAATAACGTGTTGCTTTAGGCTGGGAAAACAGAAATTACACCCCGGATTCAGCTCTTTAGGCTGCGCTGCACAGTCATCCACTTTACCCCGCTCTTTCCCGACTCAATATCCTATCCTGCCCTTACAATAAATCTTCATATTATATGTAACACCAGTCTCCTTGCCTCTCTGTCTTGCACTTGGATTCATTGTTGAAAACAAATTTGATAAGATGTTACGCTGATGGTGATAAAAAAAAAAATGGTGTGGTCACTTTTTGTTAATTTTACAATAGCTTTATTTCATAACATCAGGAATAAGGTCAAATTGATTTTAAAATTATTAAAAAAAAAAAAACTGTAGACTACAGCAAGCAAACAACAAAATAATTTCACATTTTTTTTATTGTAGAACCATGCAACAAATTTTGTATAAGGTATTTAGAAATGAATGGAGCGCTATCAATCTCTCACAAACACACTCATGCATACACACTAACAGCATCAAAGTAATTTACACATTTAAACAATTCAATTATTTTAAAAGAATAAAACGAATTTTGAATAATAACGTGTTGCTTTAGGCTGGGATAAAAGAAATTACTCCCCGGATTCCGCTCTGTAGGCTGTGCTACGCAGCCAGCGCATTACGCAGCCACTTTGCCCAGTTTTTTCCCAACTCAATATCCTATCCTATCCTGTCCTTACAATAAATATTCATATTTTATATAACAACAGTCTCCTTGCCTCTCTGTCTTGCACTTGGATTCATTGCTGAATACAGATTTGATAAGATATTACGCTGATGACAATAAAGAAATTAAGTGGTCACTGTTTGTTAATTTTAGTTTATGTCATAACATCGGGAAATAAACTAACTAACTAACTAACTAAACTATCTAAAAAATGTGGACTACAACAAACAAAACAAACAAACAAAAAATAACATTAAAATTTTTTTTATTGTAGAACAATGCAATGAATGTTGGATAAGGTATATATGGAGCGCTATCAGTCTCTCACAAACACACTCTTTTGCAATCTGTCTCAGATCTGATCAGTTCTAGCTCCTGATATGATATGCCTGCCTAAAAATGAAATGTATCAAATCTAGACAATAGGCGTTGCTTGGCAACACAGCTGTGGCGCTAATGGTGAGCACAGCTGTTTATGAGGGGTAAAAATGACCCCCCTTGGCAGTTGTAGGTATAAATGATCTTTTTTTTTTTCTGTCTATCCAACACCCATCATAATTCACTACATGATTAATAAATCATTTTTAGGAAAAGTCATGAACTGACAGATGTAGGGATTTTATTTTGACAGAGTTACGTGCATTTGAAAATGCCAGGGAGGTAAAAATGACCCCTTGGTGGTTCTAGTGTTTAATGAAAGTGATATTCCGTGATGAATCACAAATCTGCATTGCCTAAGACAATGATGCTGGAACTTTTGTCTAGTGTCATTCCAAAGATGACTGCTTGAAGAAGCAAAACACATTCACCCATTCATTTATGATATGGGGTTGCATGTCAGGTAAAGGACCAGGAGAGATGGCAATCATTACCTCAACAGTAAACGCGCAGGTGTACATTGAAATTTTGGGCCATTTTTTTTTGGGCCATAATCTCAATCTCAATCCAATTGAAAATTTATGGCAGAAATGGAAAAGAAAAAGTCCATGACAAGGTGCCAAGCCGACCTGATAGTCCAGCAGTGAGGTGCTGTTTTTGGGGTGAACGTTGCAGTTGCGTTCCCACAAAGTTTTTTTATGCAGTTCTTATATATTTAGAGGGTGCTGAATAAGAATCCAAGTGACGACACCTTGTCACCTTTGGGCAAATTGCGTAATATGCAAATTAAGGCGGCCATTACCGAAATTTAATTTTTTGGCCGTAACTCTTTTATTATACAAGATAAAAGGATAAAACAAGTGTCTATACCCAGGTTTTCATGGTCTGTGATTCAGATAAAGCCATTGAAAAAATAATCCCATGATTTGCAGTTGCATAATTATGCAAATGGATTGTCATGTCCTCTGGAATGAATATTTTTTTGGAGATAACGTCTCTACCAGGCATGAAAATTCAAAGAAATATTTTCCTATACTGCATTTTCAGTTCTCAGTTTTCAAGCAGGCTTGTAGGTAAGCCAAAAACTAAAGGTGCTTTTTATTCATGGTCCCTGTGACAGTCATAATATTCCATAAGATGGTATTACAGCAGGGCTGCCCAACCCTGTTCCTGGAGAGCTACCATCCTGTAGGTTTCTGCTCCAACCCTGATTCAACACCCCTGATTCAGCTCATTAGCAGCTCGTCAAGATCTGTAACTGGGAAAGCAGGTGTGGTTTGCTTTGGTTGGAGTGATAACCTTCAGGATGGAGCTCTCCAGGAACAGGGCTGGACACCCCTGCATTAGAGGATTGTCACTCATTTGTGACAAACAAAAGGACATTGGTAAAGGCACCCATTTGATACAGGTTAAGAATCATAATTGTTTTTCCTTTTAACATTTTAATTATACAAATTAGATTAAAAAGAGTATATAAAAGCAA
Source organism: Gymnothorax javanicus (assembly GCA_029692085.1). NCBI lineage: Eukaryota > Metazoa > Chordata > Actinopteri > Anguilliformes > Muraenidae > Gymnothorax > Gymnothorax javanicus. The sequence continues at coordinate 36,042,056 of CM056193.1, read as the reverse complement.
TGAAATTGAAATTGAAACAGAGCATTTTTTTGTCAATAGGGGGCACTGCATGTCAATGAAGCCATGATAGAAACAAAAGAAGTGTAATTGATTCATTCAGTTGCACAGGTAAGGAGATGCATGAATAATATGATCAAAGTCATGTTTGTTACAAATGCCCACCCATCCAATGAGCAGCATGTGTGTACCAATGGCCCAATAGATAAAACACAAGGCTCAGTGAGGTCCTTATACTATATTTAGGGATGCAATGAGCCAGAGGGCCTAGAGTGCTTGCATCTATTGATTTTAGAAAAAAAACAATGTTAAGTCTGTTCCTAATTTAAAGGACGCTGTAAAGGATGTGCAAGAAAAAATGTTAATGAGTTTGGCCATTGATACGAATCTGGCATCCGTCATGCCTGTGACCATGTTGAAAAGTAAGTCACTTCATTCATTTTGAGGTTTTAGGGAGCTGCAGAGATGGACAAATGTATCTTTGATCCATGTGAAGGGAACAAGCCATTGTCCAAAGCAGAGCCTAAGCGCATTTGTACGATTATTGAGGCCAGTAAAGTTTACAAGGACAATCGTCAAGAATATTTGGAGAGATTACTGGCAGAAAATGAAGATGCCACTGTTCTTTGCCATCGAGACAGTGTATCAATGTTTACATCTAAGGCACATTTAAAACGGCATTTAAAACGACATCCCGATGACATGCCTGCCCAAGACGTTCCAAAACAAAAGAGATCTCGACGATCAGAAGTATCAAAGTCATTTGACTTTGAGGAGAACAGCTTATTCTGTAATGATGTATGCATCGTGGACATCAATCCGAAACATCCTGATCGGTGGCGAAGGGTCGTACTCTGTCGAACAGTAACTTTGAGACAGGATATTCACTCTTTCAAAGACGCTATTCTAAATGTTTGTGACAAACGAAACGATGATAGGGCAAAAGCAAAGCAAAGTAAGGCTGCGTGTTCTTGGAGCTGTGAGTGACCTTCATGCCGCAGATGCACGGTACCATAAAGATTGCAGAGATTAATTCATGACAACACATGCTGTCAGTTCTGCGGCAAATGCGTCTGCTTCTGTGACAAACTCAGAATTTGAAGCAGCATTTCTGTCAAATGTAACTGAGATTGAAGGCGACAAATCCAGAATTTGGAATTCGGTAGAAGTGCACAGCATTTATTTGTCTTATGGCGGTGAAAAACTTTCTCGTTGGACATTGACCACTAAATTGTCCGAATACTTTGGACCAGACTTTCTTGTGTTGTCTGGAAACAGCGTTGCTAATCTGTTAGTTTTTAAAAGCAATGCTTTGGGAATGTTACGTCCAGTCCCAAAGGAAGAGGATGATGTCCTGGATATCGCATTGGATAAAGCTGCAAGCTCTATAATTAGTTAATCTAAGCAGCTTGTTTCCAGGAAAGACTTGTATCAGACAGGTATCGATATGGACACAGCCTTTCAGTGTGTTAGTCCCACACTGTTAACACTTTTAATGAAAATATCCAAAAAGCTGAACCACACCGCACCAGCTGCTTTGATTGGTAATATTGTGAGCTCTGCATTGTGTAATAATCCAACAACACTTCAAATCGCACTAGTTGTGCTTGGTAAAAAAATCACTGATTGAACAATTTTATGACCTTTCTGTCACTTGCTCTCATGATGAGGTACTTCGATTTAAGGGTTCTGCTGCTGCTGCGGTGCTGAAGGACATGAACTCCATGGGCATATCACCTGAGAATGGTGGACTGATTCAGGTAGTTTCTGACAATTTCGATGCAAATATATCGTCACAAAATGGACTGATAAGTACACATGCTCTAGCTATTCTACTGACTGTCGTAGATAAATACAGAAGTGGTGAGACAAACCAAATTCAAACGTTTCCAAAATTGGCAGCAGAGCAAATGAAAGATTTCTCCATTGATGACACGCCAGTGGAACGATACAAGGGACCCAAGAAACCTAACATGCCAAAAAGTGAGGCAAGCCGCTGTGTCTTACCATTATGTGTCCTAGCACAACAGGTTATAACACTTGGCCGAGCCAGATGTTTGAATTTTGACTTTCTCAAGAACATTACATCAGGCAGTGATACTCCTGAGTTTGGTGGTTTTAATACTGCATTGTCAAGGGAACAAGGTCATGCTGTTAAACCAGCCACAAAGGCAATATACCGTCCATTACCTGACATGAATCCAGCAGATCCAGACACAATGCTTACAGCCATGGTAGAGTCTCAAAAACTTACGAATGCTTGGGGTCAAATGGTGACAGTTTTCACAAATGATCAGCAGTTGTACAGGGTGGCAGTCGGCATAAAGTGGGTTTATCAGGATAGATTTTTACATTTTATTCCGAGGCTTGCTGGAATGCATTTGTTGATGAGTTTTGTAGGATGTGTAGGGGTCTTAATGGCTAATACTGGCCTGGAGGATGTTCTGAAATCCAGTTTTGGTGGGGTTTCAAACATGTTGCATGGAAAAAATTCCCCCAGAATGTTAGGGCACTGCGTATGGTGGCTGAAGAAGTTTTGTCCAGTGTTCTTGGTGAAGTGGAGTGCTATGGTGATTTGCTAACAACTCTGGAGGATATGTCCGCAAAAAGTAAGACAATGAGACTTTGGGTTGAATGACTGGTGAAACCCGTGCTTCTCATGATGATATTTGTTCGGGCAGAGCGCGACGGTGATTGGCCTCTGCATCTCTTGGCAGTTAAAGAAATGCTACCTTACTTCTTTGCAGCTGGACACTACAATTATGTGCGATACGGACTGTACTATCTCAGATCAATGGAGAGACTACCAGATGACATTCTGCACAAATTCATGAAGGGGGAGCATGTGATGTGCCACAAGCCAGGGATATGGAATGGAATCTGGTCAGATATGTTTATCGAGACGACCTTCATGAGGTATGGACATGGACCTAAGGGTATCATAGGCATCACACTGAAACCATCTGCTCTGAAACGCTGGGCTCTCAGAATGCACATATGTTCCAAAGTTGTGAAAGATGTTGCAGACATGACCCGGGGAAAGGCGCTGACTGTCGTTACCAGCCACAAAGAGGAAAAACCTGCTAACATAAGATCTGATGCCAAAGATCGACAGAGCATTTGAGAAAAACTCCAAGCTTGCATAGATCCCTTAGACCCGACTGATCATCCAGAGGGAATTGTGAATATTGTCACTGGAAGAATTGCCCTTACCACTGTCCATGTTGAGAATTCTGTGGAGATAGGAAAAGCTCAATTGGCAGTGTTTGAAAGGTCCTGGCCTGCTGGTTTCAACACCCCAATTCCTAAGCAAGTGGTAACTATGGACGTAACAAAAAAGGCTGTGAATGTTGGTGGAAAGGACGTATATGATGTCAATCTTATTTACTCCCGAGTGCTAGGACTGCAGCAGTCATGCGACATAGACCTAAAGAATGTTTTGAAACACGAGCTTGCACCCCTACCTACATCCATGTTCAAGGAAAGTGGGGAAATGCGTATTGCCACATCTAAATCAGAACTGAAGAAAAACTTCAAACAAGTGTTCCCGCCCATTTAACTGAGAAGGTAGATGCCATGATCATTGATGAATGTGCCATCTTGTGGACAGTGCACTGGCCACACCGAGAGACCATTAATGATTATGTGAAAAACTTTTGTGACTATGTCATGAACAAGGTAGAACATTCAGATGTAGTATATCTAAATAGATACTATGACTTTAGCATAAAGAGTGTTACACGCGGGGCGAGAGCTGGTAAACAAACTAGCAGGCGACATCATTTCAACTTGACAAGTCCTTTGCCACCACAAAAGGTAGCTTTGACTGTTGCTGAAAATAAAATTCAACACATCAACATAATATGTCAGCAGCTGATTGAAATGGGACAGAGAGATAGTCAACAAAAGCATAAACTTATTGTAACAGGTAGTGATCCTGTACCTGTTGAAGTCTTATGTGAGCATTGCAGACATCGAAATAACTTCCGGACTACCCATGAGGAGGCCGACGTCACTATGGTCCACTAAGTGCTTAAGCTGGTTAAAGATGGAGCAAGTAACATCTAAGTTATCAGTGATGACACAGATGTGTTTGTTCTGCTCATGCTCTTCTACCATGACCAGAAACTCAGCTGCAATGTAGTAATGGAGGGTACAAGTTGTAAAAGGACCTCTGTAGACATACCAACTTCAGTTATCAAAAGCGAAGACATTTTGCCACATCTTCTAGCAGCACATGGTCTCTCCGGATGCGATACGGTGGCAAAGATGCATGGCATTGGGAAAGGGACAGTTCTGAATAAACTGAAAGCAGGCTACACTCTGAATGCCTTAGGCAACCTCAGTTCATCTTTGGGTGATGTGATAACTGAAGCAACACAATTTGTTGCCACTTGCTATGGAAGTAAATCAAAGGAGGATTTGTCTGAGGTCCGAGTTGAGACGTGGTCTCGAAAAATGGGGGACAAAAAGATTTCTGCAGTACCAGAACTCAAATCAATTCCACCAACAAATGAGTCTTTCAGGGAAAATGTTCTTCGGGCACATCTTCAAGTAGCTATTTGGAAGTCTGCCACTGAATCAGATCCTCCATCCCTGGATGCTACAAAGTATGGGTGGGTACGTGATGACGCCACAAAGACATTGGGCCTCATGCAGCAACATTCTATTAAATTTATCTTATACTTTCTATTATTTTTTTGCTGAGAGAAAAATAAGAGAAATAAACTCCGGATGCAGCAACCGCTCTTAAAGGTCCAAATCTGCTCTTACCCATGTGTGCTGAATGGTGAATCCCACATGTTCGTAAATTGGAAGCACGTGGCCGGTTCTTTTAAATTAGCATATATGACACCCACTAAACACCATATAAGGGCAGGTGACGTGCCGTGTGCAAAGAGCCGACTGCACATGGAAATCTAGGGCGGTTTCACAGTTGGGGTGCATCTCAAAGGGTAGGCTACCTCCTTCGTAGGCTGCATTTTCAGGGGTTGTCACTTAATTCTATCCGCCAAATTGACATGACATCATTTCATTTCTGTTAAACAGCTTTGGCTTAAGCGAATTGTGTCTGGTTTCCCTAATCCCAACCTTAACTCTAACCCCTAGCCCCAAACCTAGCCCCAAACCTAACCCTAACCTAAAATTTGCACCTAGGTGGTTTTAAATGGAGCACGACTTTAAAAAGAGGCGCCAAAATATTTCAGGGGTTTTATTATTGAGCAGCGGGTTTAGAATATTAATATCGAATATTAATATCACGAATGCATATGCTGTGCGTGCCCTAGCAACCCGTTGTGTCATCTGTAACATGGATTACCACGTATAGCAGGAAGAGAAATTAAACCTGAAATTTTCTTGACTGAATGCTTGATGTTTTTACACATCCAAATCTTTCTCTGAGTACCCAAACATCAAGGCAAGCCGAAAATTTACTGATTACATTCGATATAGGTGGATGTTGCATCCGGAATTCTTTCGCCCTTGCATTTTTGGCCGATTATGCTGTCCACTGCCTTATACAATGAAAATGTATCTATCTCATACTTGAGCTGCCAGACTTTCGCACCACGTCCGCACTTTGAAATATCGCAGCCGCATTTTCTTTAGTCTATCACGGCACTGATCTATTATTCTGTGATAACCACGCGAATGTAACTACTCACGAATTATTCCATAAATCTGAGTTTTTGCGTGTAGTACCCAGTTGTGATTTTATGTTTTCGTCCGCCTACATTTTGAACAAGTATTGTATGTCTTCGTTTAAATGGAGATATCTTTTCGCCGCTGCATTTGTTAGAACAAGAGAGCCGTAACACATAACAGTAATCTTCCGTGCTCAAGAAAGGTTGCTTTCACATTTGGTACGAGTAGCCATTCATCTGTCTCAGCAAACAGGTCCGTGCGATCTCTAAAAACGCTCTTTCTGCGCAAGGCCTGGATGGCCAAAGCGTCCAACAGCAATAGGCAAGCCATTCAGAAGCAGAATGCACGCAAGTATCTAAGGGTTTTTATAGCTTAGTCCTAATTAGGATCAACTGGCTAAACTCTTTAGCCCAAGAATTAAATAATAAAATCATTATAATTTCTCAAAAACATAAAACAATCTAAATTTGATTATATGGTGCATTTTTAATGTTTAGGTTTTAAAACTTGTGTTTCCGTGCATTGGACAAGCAATTTGTGGACAGAGATAACAGTTTTCTGTTCTCTCTTATCTCGGTAAGAGTGCTCTCCACCACTCGTAAAATTTTCTCTTACCGAAGAGAAGAGTGAAAATAAGAAAACATTGGTGCATCCCAGAAATCAATGGGTAAGAACAAAATAAGAAAAAAATCGGGGATACGAACAAAAATAAGAGAAAATTTGTTCTTATATCGCTTCTTGCATGAGGCCCATTGTCTCCAAAAACAATGCCATCAGATGTTCCGCTTGCACCACCAGAAATACTTGAGATGGTACGTTGTGGCTGTGCCACCGAAAAAGCATGTGGTACTTCACGATGTGGATGTAATGAAGCACACTTACCATGTACATTTTTCTGTGGCTGCCAAGGAGGATCCAAATGTCAAAATGAATACAAAAGACAGGCTGAAGCCATTGACTTAGAAAGTGATGAAGAGGATTATGATGACAATAATGGCAATGCAACTTCATTCGATTTTCAACTGGTTATTCAGAAATCTGATGTATGAACATGTTAACAATAGAATGAAGAAAAGTTCGTATGATATTTCAGTGAACACAAGACCCCTATGATAAGGCAATTGAAAAGGGCAGTCATAGGCCTCAGTTGCCCTGATAACCTGGGTATAGATACTTGTTTAGTCCTTTTATCTTGTATAATACAAGAGTCATGGCCAAAAAAAGAAATGTTGGTAATGGCCGCTTTAATTTGCATATTATGCAATTTGCCCAAAGGTGACATGGTGTCATCACTTGGATTCTTACTCAGCACCCTCTAAAGATATAAGAACTGCAAAAAAACTTTGTGGGAACCTTAGTGCAAGGTTATTTGTCCTACTGCTGGACTATGACAACCACTATTTGAGATAGTTGGAACCAGCTTGATGGAGAATATTGTTTTTAATCAGTTCTGTTTTAGGACTTGGTGAAACAAACCCTTGAATAAACATACCTGACGCATGAGTGGTGACGATGCACCCATCAGAGAGGTTCCAACGCTGTGGTGGTGACAGATCTAGTTGAGTGGGGGTGGAATGGGGGGGTGAGGGATTGGAAGCTTCATTGGGGTCATCAGGTGGGCACCCTCCTTCACCAGTGTTTTGATGATAGGCCCATAACACCTCCAGAGGGCTCATCGGCAACATCTGGCGTCCCAGGTGTGCCCCCCTCTGCTTTCAACCCTCACGTGCTACAGGTCGCCTCTTCACCCAGAGCCACTGACTGGCTTCTTCTGCTGCACCTGAGAGGGCTTTGATGGTTTGGCGTTGGTCTTGGCCTTGAACTCCCAAGTCCTTAAGCAGCCTGATGGTTGACTTGCCCACGAAGACTCTGCAGCCGACTTCCACTGCGCAAACCTTGGCTTTCCATCCATGTTGCTCAGCATCAGCTGCCAGCTCAGCGTACTTAAGGCTCTTTCATTCAAAGGCCTCCTCCACAGCATCCTCCCAGGGAACAGTGAGCTTGATGACGTAAGCGGAGTGGAGTAAGGAGGACCAGAGCACGAGGTCTGGTCTGAGGTTTGTTGTGGCGATCTCAGGTAGGAAGCAGAGCATTTGGGTTAGATCTGCCACCAAGTTCCAGTCACGTGCCCTCCTAGCTGACTAATGTCCGATGTTGTATTGACTTTGGCTGGATTTGCACCTTCTTGGATGAACTCGGATGAACAGATGCAGGATGGCATGATGGAGGAGGCAGGGCATTGACTTTTCTCCGTCTGGTCTCCAGAGCAGCTGCTAGGCACTTCAGGACGTGGTTGTGCTGCCAGGTGTAACGTCCTTACGACAGGCTTGTCTTGCAGCCAACCAGAATGTGTTTGAGGTTTAGAGGAGATGGACAGAGGGGGCACGAAGGGTCTTCCCTGTACCATTAGTTGAGGTTGAAGGGGCAAGGTAGGGCATCATACGTGGCACTTGAGATGAAGCTGGTGTGACATGCCTCCATGCACAACAGCTCCCTCCAAGCGAACTTTCTCCTCTCAACTCCCTCCCATCTCATCCACTGTCCTTGCTTAGCTTGTGGGACAGCCTTTGTGGTCAGGATCGTCATATTGTCCATATAGGCTCTGATGGGAGGGAAACTAACACCAGGTTTGAGCTTCTGTCCTCCTGCTACTCACCGGGAGGCTCGGATGATGACCTCCATAGCCATTGTGAAAGCTAGAGCCGAGATAGTGCATCCTGCCATTATCCCCATTTCCAGCCGTTGCCATGCTGTGGTATACTCGTCAGTTAGCAGGCATAGCTGTACGTCTTGGAAGTAGGATTTGACGAGGCCGGTGATTGTTTCTGGAATGCTGAAATAGTGGAAAGCCATCCAGAGGAGATTGTGAGGAACTGACCCAAAGGCATTAGTGAGGTCCAAGAACACAACATGGAGATCTCTTCCATCCTTTTTGGCAGCTTGGATTTGATGCCATATCATGTTCGTGTGCTCCAGGCAACCAGAGAAGCCTGAAATCCCTGCTTTCTGCACCGTGGTATCGATGTAGTGGTTCTTTTCCAGATAGACAACCAACCTGTGAGCCACTACACTGAAGAAGATTTTGCCTTCAACATTGAAGAGGCTGATTTGGCAAAACTGGCTGATGTCCACAGAGTCCTTTTCCTTGGGGATTAGGATACCTCCTGCCCTCCGCCACGCAGTTGGAATTGCTTGTTTCTGCCACACTACCTTCATCAGCCTCCAGAGAAAACGTAATACCTCAGGTGCGTTCTTATAAAGCCGGTATGGGACTCCATTGGGGCCAGGGGAGGATGCAGCTCTTGCCCGACGAGCAATTCTCTCCACTTCGCTCCACTTGGGAGGGCTGATGTTCAGCTGATGTTCTGGAGAATGTATTGGTGGCATATCGGGTGGAAGAGTTGTCTGTCTGCACCGCTGGCTGTCAGTGTGGTTCCTTTTGAGGTAAGCTTTGAGATCTTTCTTTGATGTTTTGAGTTTGCCACTTTTGTCCTTTGTGAAAAGGGTCTTTACAAACTTGAACGGGTCTTTGAAGAAATTTGACCTTGCTTGCTCCTTCATTTTATGCCTCCTTCTCAGATTCTCGGCTCTCCTCAAAGTTGACAGTCAGTCCTTGATTTCAGCCTGCAGCAGGTTAATTCCCTCCTTCTCCTCCTTTGGAGCCTTTCTCCATTGTTTTTTAGTCTGTTAAGTCTGTGCCTCAAAGAAGTTGGGTCATCATAAAAGCCCGAGGAGCAAGAAAATACTGATTTTGATTTTTTGTTGATGATTCCATGATTTTTTTCCTCAACATAGAGTGATTTCATTATTTTTCCTCCACTTGATTACAAAAAAAAATTCCAGAGATTAAAATAATTTGTCCATTAATGCAATATATTAGGTTAAAATTAAAAAAGCAACTCTTCCTCAGTGAACAATGAATGTCTGTGCAGGCAGTGATCAGGCTGTGCCAGCTGGTCCATCCACAATAATAAGACCAACTCAGAAAAAGTTGGGACAGTATGGAAAATGCATAGAAAAACAGAAAGCAGCAATAACTAAATTCTCTTTGACTTGTATTTAATTGCTGGCAATATGAAAACAATACGCTCAATGTTTTGTTGCGTAATCTTCATTTTATTACCTCTGCCTCCAAAGAAGTTGGAGCGGGAGATTCTGTTTTCATCTCCGTTTATTTGTTGGTTTGTTTGTGAACAGAATAACTCTAAAACGTGGGGGTGGATTTGGATGAAACTTAGTGGAAGGATGAAGTATGGGTCAAGGAAAAACTGATTAACTTCTGGTGCATATACATCAACGGTCAAGGTCAGGGTGGCCCTTTTTCGTAGTAACCCTGGGTTTATGTGTAGCCGGCATAGCATTAGGACCCTGGGGTAAGCAGGAGAGGATAAACAGGGCGTGAGATAATGGCGATCTGCTTGCATTCTATGAGTGGATCGGAAGAGTAACAGCTCGCATTTATGCTAGTGCCCCAATAGGAGTGTGTGGCTTTAATACTGATAGCGCTATTAGCGGAGGTTATGTGATCGGTGCCGTTTGTCTGTTTGTTTGTGAGCAAGGTAACTTAAAGTAATGAACGGATATCTCTGAAATTTTGTGGGTGGGTCGCTATTACATCAGGGATGGACCCTATTGATTTTGACCGCAATCTGTCAAACAATATGGCCGCCACGGCAGCCATCTTGAAATCCTATGACATGCGATAACTGAAATTTGCTCCCATTCACCAAGATTTCGACTGTGTTGCCTTGCCGGAGGTTTGCACTCCAGGAGTGCCTCTAGTTTTTAATATAGAATGATTCTTGCTTTTCCAGCCTGCAATGCATTCCTGTTTTGGGACACTGTATCTGTTAGATGAGAAGAGCGCATTGCAATGTCCTTAAAAAAATTAAGTGCAAATTTATCTCCCACTTTCAACAATTTTTAAAATGGATATGAAATATTCCTCAGTGCTTCTGACGGTGAAGCCTAAAAGTGAGCAAGGCATAGATGAAGCAAAAAAAAGAAATCTTGTGATTCTCACTGGCTGCGTTTACATGGGTCCAAAAATCCAACTTATAATCGGATTGACAGCTTAGTCAGATTCAAAATGTCTCATGTAACCACCTTAGCTGATCCGATTCACCCAGATCGGTTTAAATTTTCGATCGGATTAAAAGAGGTAGTCTACGCCGATTGATAATCAGCTTGATGCCGCATATAAACGGCTGAACAGGGTGGATTCGGTTGATGGATTGGATTATTCATTCTGCGCATGCGCTCCCTAGTACGTAGTAGTCATGTAATGATGTTCGCGTTCAGGTAGTGGGACCTTTTGCGCATGTCAAAGAAACTGTAATTGGTCTCAGCTGGGGCCATGTATACGCGGATTGAACGTGGATCGCTTTCCTTCGCGTTCAAGTATACAGATCGAATCAGATTCATTTAATCAGTTTGATTTCAATCAGATTGAGGAAAACAATCCATGTAAACGCAGCCACTGATGCACAAGCAGATACTGGCCTCTAAACATTGGACCCGTAGCAAGCAAAATAGCAAAATGGGCGTGGTCAGCAAATTTCAATCATGCATATCTTGAAAGCTATTTCACCGTTGTTTCTGAATTTTTGGTACATCACTATTGGTCCTAAGGCCTCTTCGCAAAATAAGTTTCATGGAAATCGGAGGGGGTCGGGGGGGAGCTTTGTTCAGTTTGGCGTGGAATGACCCTAATGTGGTAAAAAGTTTGAATGATGATGTGATGCAGATGATTGTTATCATGATTTGTGGCAAGAACAGCATCCACAAAAGGCCTCATCCTTCAAGAGCAATGATAGGCAGAGGATCGCCATATTTTCCCACAAATGCATGAGAAAAATCACTGAAAGGTTTGAAAACAATGGTCCACAGAGAAAGATACAAGGGAATTTGATATTTCACCCTCCATGGTGCAGAACATGATTAAAAGATCCAAGGAATGTGGAGGAATTTATGTTTGTTAAGGGCAAGGACGCAAGCCTATGCTGAATAACCCTGCTCTACCATTTCTCAGGGGGCTGTGCATCAAGAACAGTCATTTTTATATAAGTGATATAACTACATGGGCCAAGGATCACTTTGGTAAACCTTTGTGAAGTACTACAATATGTAGTTATTTTCACAAATGCCAGATAAAACTTGCCAATTTAAAATGTGTGAAAAGGCAGCCTTATGTTAACAGAGTCCAGAAGTGTCCTTGACTAATCAGGGCTCAGATGTACCTGCAATGGACCATCCATCACACTGCGAAAACGTAGATTTCAGGTCTGTTTTGAAAGAAAAGGACACCGTGTGCTTCTGACTAAGAATGAAAATGACCATCCAGACTGTTTCCAGCAGCAAATATAAAAGCGGTATGAGGTATGAGGTTGGATCAGCACCTTTGGCATAATGTGCACTTCTGTAAGGGCACCATAAATGCTGCAAAGTAAACTGAGAGCAACATATGCTGCCTTCAAGACAACACTTTTTTACAGGTATGCCAATTGACACCAATCAGCCAAAAGACTAAAAACGCTTGCCTAATATAGTTACCCAATAGCACTTGGACCGCCCAATACCGCCTGAAACTTCTGTTCCCTAGACTGCCTCAAACCGCCCGTGTCACATGATTGTCTATGGTTACACATTGGGACTCATCAGCTTTAAATGGCTCAAATCGGCAAGAGGGATTCCCCAGTGACCTAAATTCAAGATAATACATAGGGGTCGCTATTTCGGATTTCTCGCTGCACACTCGGAGAAGTACGGAGCCCGGGAAGTGCAATGACAAGAGAAAAAAATAATATGTGGCCACAAGATATAACTCGTTCCCACGAATCAGTTATTTCGTTCCCATGAGTTAGTTACTTGTTCCCACGAATTAGTGACATCGTTGCCACAAATTAGTGACTCGTTCCCACAAATTAGTTACTTCGTTTCCATGAGTTAGTAACTTGTTCCCACGTATTAGATATGTCGTTGCCACAAGGTAGTAACTCGTTCCCACGAATTAGTCACCTCGTGGCCACAAAATATAAATCCAGACTCCCTCCGTCTCTCCGAAGCAGACGGCATTTGTCCCCAATAATCTCCGAGCGCAGACGCAGGTCTGCGCCACCCACCTCATTCCATCGCCTGCCTGACCGAAGCAATTTTCAGAACAAGCATGCTGACAATGCCACGGGCCAGTCTAATTTATTGAAAACAACGACTGAATGAGGATCAGGACATTAGCCACGGTTTTCATGTAATACAATGCAAAAGGTAGAATAATGTTACTGATCACTTTGGTCACCGTTGCAAAAATGTAGCTGCTCCAACTCTAGCCTGGAGCCATGAATCAATCTGGGGTGCGTTTCCTGAAATCACAGATGGTAACTTACATAGTTGGGTCCATTGACTGTGAATGGACAAACTATGTATGCTTTTAAGAAACGCGCCTGAGATTCGAGTTTACTAGCCCTAGGGACCGTGTTGCATGTGGAAGAATGGTAATGTAGCCCAAACTGGAAGTACTCCCCAGAAAAGTAAATCACATTTGCATCTGACTTATAATGTTTGCTTGCTTGGTTACCGTAAATCTCCTCACCGGGCAGCGCAGGTCCGCGCCCGGAGATTATTTGTGGCAAGTCTTGGGAACGACTTATATCTAGAGGCCACAGAATATCTAAATTATGGGAACGACTTATATTTTGTGGCCACGAGATGACTAATTCATGGGAACAAGTTACTAACTTGTGGCAACGACATACCTTATTCGTGGGAACGAAATAACTAATTTGTGGGAACGAGTTATATCTTGTGGCCACGAACTAATTTTTTTCTTTTGTCATTGCACTTGCCGGGCTCCATAGAGAAGATCAAGATTGTGAATGAAAAAATTAGAATTTTGAATGAGAAACTAGAGGTAATAAGCTTTAAAATAAATATAACTTGTAAATAGTATGATTTTCAATTTATATCGGCCACAAGTGGACTCCAAAATCCAATGTCAAAAATACGGAAATTACCTGGATTTTCCAGGAAACAGAGGTAATCTATATATAATGAGACTAAGTGCTATTGGGTTAAGGTCCCCCTAGTGCTGCCAAAACAGCTCCTTCAAACTGATGTCACTTGAATTACCAAACTCAGGGTTTTATAGCAGAACATTTCCCAGAGTAATACACTCCCTCCTCCAGCTAGTCTTCTTTCCACAGTGTATCCTGATGCCATCATCTCCCAGGTGAATGGTGCACACGTACCCTGCTGAAGCACATGATGTAAAAGAAAATGGGACTCACTGGATCAGACGACGTTCTTCAACTGCTCCAAGGTCCAGTGCTGAAGCTCAGTTGCCCATTGGGAGAGCTTTCAGAGGTGTACCAGGGTAAGTATGCAGGTGGCAGTGGGTCTACCTTAGAGTCACCGCCCACGCAGCATGCTGCAAGAAGTTAAACAAATGGGCCTGCAACGAGGCGGAAATAATTCAATTTGGTCCATACAAAACCTGGCATTCTATTGGCTGGCAATTTTTGACAGGAATGTATCACAAAAAGATAAAATAAAATAAAAAATCCAAGGGCAAGCAGAATGTTTCAAGCATACAGAGGCACTTTTGAGCGCGAAGAGAAAAGGCTGAGGTTCACGTTCAAAAAATACATCCAAGCAGCAGCAGCAGCAGATCCAAGTGCAAGAGGGGGGTATTTGAGAGTGAAAGCAGGATTTTGGAGAAAAATTTTGCTAAATCTATGCATGAAATCGATGTGTCTGTTCTCAAGTCAAAATACCATGCTCTCAAATAAAAATAGGGATTCACCTCCATACTCACATCTGCTGACAGAGAACACTTCAGAAGTCTTGCTACTATGCTCCAACCCATTCATCAGGCCATGACAATTTGGCCCTTGTTAGAGTAGTTCTGTTCCCATTTCTCCCACATCCGACATGTTAAAGATGAAGTGACATCTCCACTGAATATTAGTTTATGTCTACAGCCTAATTACTCAATAATAAGTGCAACCAGTTTAATATTGGAACGAAAGTGTATTGCTTTCGTTGTTTGGGCCATAGTTTTTTCCTAAGCAATCAAGATGTTGCTGACGTCATATCGAGAACAACAAAGCCAGTGATGGTCACAACACAGCAGAGGCATTTTAAACTGTTTTACCAAATCGCAACATAGCCTACTCCTGTAGCATATTCTCTTAACGAGAAGGAACTTGGCTAAAAGACACATGATGACCGTTTTACCTCATTAAAATACCATTCAAGCACCAAGCACCTAATTGAGCATGCAGGAAAATGTGGAATTGTCATGGTTATGGTTTTTGGTCATGTTTATGTTCATGTTCAGTGTTCATGATTTTGTCTTTTATTTATTCTTTTTGGTTATTGTAATACTTTGGTTTTTAGTTCATTCCATTTCTCAGTTCCATTGCACTTGTCTCCCCTGTCCTGTGATCTAGTTGGTTCAGTCCGTCTTCCCTGTGTGCGTGCTCACTTACTCCGGGTGATTTAAATGAATTCCGGTGTTTAATATATCCCTTCGATTCTCGTTTACTTCCTTCGTCTTACTGTTCTGATTACTAACAAGACTAACATTTGTATTTTGTATCATAGTCTACTAACACAACTAATCCATGCATATAGATTATTAACTTACTAACGAGCACTCTAGTTAAATCTATAAAGTTGCACCGCTACTAATTAATACTAATTCCCTCTCAGCAATCGCCCTGTTCTAGTCTCCGCCTCTTGCTCAGCTGTACCTGTCTTCCCCTGCGTTTCTGCGAGATCTCTCGCACGTGCTTAATTACTTTCCTGCACTCGTTATCTGTGAACTTAGAACTCCTTGACCAGAGCTGTTTAAATGTCATAGGCTGCCTGTGTGATTCCCGTCCTTGTCTTGGCGTTCGCCAATTTTCGTGGTTAGGGTTTCCCTCATGTGATTTTCCCGTTGTAATTTGTCTGATCCATTTCACCTGCTCCCTGCATAGCATGTGACTTTCCTCCCGTCTATTTAAGCAGTCTTTTCACAGCAGCTCCTTGTCAGAACGTTGATCAATATTTCTTTGTGCAGAGCACCTTGTATGCCATTGAGTATTGTTTTCCTTCAACTGGTTTGTCCGACTTCGATTCTTGCCATAGCCCTTCTTGTATTGTTTTGTCTTTTGGATTTTGACCTATTTTTGTATGACCACGATTTCTGTTTGGATGCCCTGTGTATGACCCTTGGCTTTGTTCATCAACTATGACTTTTTGCCTAATGTCTATGTACCTTTGCTAATCTGTTTTTCTGGTTCTGACCCCCTGCCTGTCTAGTCAACTCTGTTTTTGGATTTTGTATTGTGGCTTGGCAATTGTTTTTTGGCTTTGACCCGGACTTAAAGGCATACGTTTTTTTGGATTTCAATCTCTTGCGTGTGGTTCCTGAACGCTACGTCACAGGAATAATTTGAAATGTATTAATGGATAGCCCCTTGAGATGAACCATCTCGTTTTCAAGGGTGTCCAACCATAGGTGCCGATTTTTGTTTATGCCGGTGGGTGCTCAAAACCTAAAATGACTTGCTGTTATAAAAAATTAATAATTCATAAATAAGCAGTAAAACGCAACTGTTTTTGCAATGTAGCTAGAACATTACCAGCTATGAACGCCGCGCGCGCATGCATTGATGATACACATCACACAGATACCACCCAATCAGTTCGAGAGGCCCATCTGAATAAAGAGTGTTGACCAAATCCACAATCCAACACGGAAACTGGGAGGTATACTACGAAGCTGGCTTTGTGATTAAGCCTGACTTCAGCACTTAGTAAAACCAGGAACCTCTTCAAATCTGGAACATGAACTAAAGTAAAATGAGCTGCTCCGGGTTTTACTTTAGCTTATAGTCAGGCTTAGTCACAAAGCCAGCTTCGTAGTATACCCCCCTGGTTATACTACATGCCAAGCCAGAGAATATGCAAACGCAGGGCTTCCCGTTGTGCTGGAAGTCATTGAACCATGACGTACTTTGCAGCACCTTACCTACTCAATTCGTTCATTCTGCTGTCAACAATCAGCAGTGCTACCAAGCTTAGGCCACGTTTGCACATAGCCGGGTATTTACAGAAATGAATTTCCCCCCCTCCGTTTTCAATAACAACGTCGCGCGCACAACATCGTTTTCAAAAATGTCATTTACATGAACCCGGATAAATACGCTGTCGAGCGCCATCATAACTATGCCAAACCTATGGGCGGCAGTGTAGGGAGAAGTATAAAGCCATGCCAGCCAATCAGAATCCTCAGAATTGACAACGAATAAGACGCGCGACTTCCTTTTCCTTTCCAAACAATAAATATGGTGCAAGGTTCGTTTGTGTGGACTGATAGGTCGCTCACATGACGTAAAGCATTTTCTGGTGCATGCTGTGACGTTTCAGAACCTAAAACCCCGTTTCACCCAGTTTACATGGCAACACATAAACGGCGTTATCAGAAATCTCCACTTTGGCCGGGGTTTTTACAAATAATCGTTTTCCGTGAAAAAAACTCCATTTGCGTGTAAAAGAGAGGCCAAACCGCATGAAAATATGTGCGTTTTTCCTACGTGTAAACGGGGTCTTAGATGAGACAGATATGATTATCAATCAAAAGTTCAACAACACACACCAAAAAAGTAATCATATCCACAAAAATTGCATTAGTGAATAGACTCGCAAGAGCATAAATCATAGAGCAAATTCTTGATCCGAAACAAATCCGACATCGCCTCATTAGCATAGTACTACAGTACACCCATCAAAACACTGCGTAATTGCAATGGTTAAGAGGCCAACATATTAATATATAAACAAATTACCATGTGATATGCTATCGAACAACGTTGCGCTACATCCCAGCACATGCAATCAAATACATTTGATTGATAATCAATCCATAGGCCCACACAGCTACTACATGTTAAAAACTTTTTTGTTCACTCACCGTTGATGTTACTTCTTGATACGGAAAGTGTTCCTCCAAGTAACCGTGCGCTTAATGAACTGGTTTGCGATTTCATCCAGGTCCCTAATTATAACTTCACCATTTAGTGAGCTAGCGAGCATTCACCTGCTCAAAATGCAACTAGCAAAGTCAGCAAAAAAAGGCTTTCCAGCTAGCTAAAAGTTACATTTGGAGCATAGTTTGCTACTCTGAGGTCTAGCCTACTTAGTCTGGCTTACCAAACTGGCTAGATATTAATGTTTTGCAACTGGTACCAATTTACATTAACAACCAAGTATCTTTGGCCAACTTTAGTTGGCACAAAAACTTCATAGCTAGCGAACGAGCTAACCAGCCTCGCTAATGTTTACCTGACTTAGTTACGCGGCTAATTCATGACTAGTTAACACTAGTTAAGTAGCAAAATTATCACAATTCACTGCTTTATTGGTTTAGATATAGCAAAATTAGCTAACTGAGCAGGTGAGCTAGCTTGCTAGCCTAGCGTGTGAGCTTGTTTGTTGGTTTCTTTAGTTAACGTTAGCTGGCAAACTTTATTTTTGATGCCTATTAATGCCAGCTAGCAAGCTAAATGCTCGTGGTTCAATTCTAGCTAAGTTAGTCGGCGAAATAATGGCTATTCACTTATGTTCTCTTGCGTTACAGGCACCAAATGTTACTGTGAGCTAGCTAAGATAGCGAACTACCTAGCTAAGCAAGCAAACTTATGTTAGCTTGCTTGCTAGCTAAAAAGTTCAGAGCACTTCAATTGTGCTGATGTGGATATGCAGCATTTATGTTTTTCAGCGTTTCTTCAATTGGAGGTGCTTTTGGCCGTTCCATTATGTTTTTCCAATTGGAGATGTTTTGGGCTCGTTGCAGTGCTTTTGCCCCTGTCAGCCACCATAAATCAGTGATTCTTTATCTGGGGCATGTTCAAGATTGCGGGTCAAGCCATAGACTGTATAAAACAGAGTCAAGCGAGAACCCGCGAGTGCCTGCAACTTGAACGATGAAACTACGCTCGGTCTTGCGAGGACAAGCGAGAGCATCTAGGAACAGTCTCGCTTTGCTACTCAAAATGGCGTCCAGTATCGTCACAGCTTATGCAATGGAATTTGATGCAAACCTCAGTTGGCAGCCATGCTGGAAAACTTGCAAGAACTCAGGAGTCGTTGAAAACTACAGTCTTCCCTCATGAGACCTAGGCGTGAGACCCTTTGATCTTGAACGTGCCTGTGGCGCACATCGGTGCGTGGCCTTTTCCGTTGGTGCTCGGGCCCCGAAGCACCCACGGAATCGGCGCCTATGGGTCCAACACAAAACTTATAGTCCAACAATACACAAACACACATGCAACACAAAATACAGTACATTACATATATTAGGCTCTCATTTACCACCCACCCGTTTGTCATTCCCATAAGCCCACAACATCCGTATTTAGTACAGAGGAGTTGGAAACAGTAAGTTGACGTTGATAGAAATGATTGCTACAGAAAAAAAAAAAAAAGAGAAAAAAACGGATTGATGAATAGATTAAAAATATATTTAAAAAAAGACAATGATGCTGAACTATTGACAAGGTAACAGAGTAACAGAAGCCTAGAGATATTGACAGTGGGAAGACACAATTTGTCTGATGAAGGTTTAAGTACCAAAACGTCACAATAAAACTTCTGCTATTTGCAAGTTAGACAGTGTGCAGGACTCCTTTGTTTCCTTTGAACTGTTCATCCTAGTCCGACGCACCTGTCATTAGAAATAGATGTGCGAAGTGTTCCCTCGTTTGTGCAAGACAGCACTATTAAAAACAGCAACATGGTGTTTTAAGTATAGGCAACAATGAGCTTTTGAAAAGACGAAATGAGGTGGTTGTTCTTATATTAGATGGCAAATTGTTCCAGTCTGATGGGGCTTTGAATTCGAATGCATGTCTGGCAAGTTCTTTGTTAGTTTGAGGAACAAAACAGAAAGGTTGTTGGATGTGTCTCAGGGAGTAAGAGGATATATATGGTATGAAGTATTGTTTTAGGTATGGTGGATAATTAAAGTGAATACATTTGAAAATGAATTGGAGCCAATGGTAGCGTCTTCGAATACTGAGAGGTAACCAGTTCAACGTTTAGTACATGGAGCAGTGAAGAGTTTGAAACAGATGCCTTAAAATGAACCTACAGAGACTGTTGTAATTAAAATTGAGCAGTTGAAGTACGTGTCAAAAGTATTCTGGTAAACAATTTAAGCATTGTCCAATGTAGGTAAGAACAATTGTGCGACAATTCTTTTCCGTATTTTAAAAGTAAGACAATTGATGGAGCGACACAATATACCAAGATTGCGGCTTAATTTATTAACAATGGAATCAAAGTGTTGTCTGAAGGAAAGCATTGGATCAATCCAAAGGCCCAGGTATTTGAAAGAAGTCACCTGTTCAAGGGGTGAACCATCATTGAGAGAAATATTTAACACAGGAGAGTCACCAAGAGACTTCTTTTTGTTCAGCTGTAGTTTGTTGGCGGAGAACCATTTCTGAACAGCGGCAAACTCATGTTGTGGAGATTTCTCTATTAACAGTTCTGCTGGCACTAGATGTGTACATTACAGTGTCATCAGCATATAAGTGCACTTGGCATGCTGAACAGGTTTTTGACAGGTCATTGATAAAAATAGAAAAGAGGAGCGGTCCTAAGGAGGAGCCCTGAGGTACTCCTTTCTCAACGGTTAGAAAGTCAGAATGACTTCCATTAAGACAGACACATTGGCGTCTATTGTGGACATAAGCATTGAACCAGAGCAATGAGTGCTGGGAGATACCAATGGAGTGAAGTTTGTCAAGAAGTAGGTAATGATCAACAATATCAAAAGCTTTGGATAGGTCAAGAAATATTGCACAAGTGAGTTTGCCATTTTCAAAGGCAGTGAACACATCATTTGTAAATTTCTGGAGAGCTGTAGTTGTTGAAAAAATGGGTCTGAAGCCAGACTGGCATGGAGACAAAATATAATTATCAGTAACATAACGTGATAATTGATTGAATATTATTTTTTCAAAAATTTTTGCTATAGAATTGATGATTGATATTGGACAATAATTGTTAATGTCCTGGGGGTCTCCTGCCTTATGAAGAGGTGTAACTTTGGCACTCTTCCAGGCTAAGGGGAGGGCAGAAGTTGCTAAGGAGAGGTTGAATAAGTCACAAAGGGGGTACATCAAGATGTGAGCAGCTAGCTTTATAAATTTTGGTTCAATGCCATCTGGCCCTGATCCGCAGTCATCTTTTAATTTGCCAATTGCACGCTGAACTTCTGCAGGCAGTATTTCACGAAAGGAAAATTAACTTCCATAGGAGTCACTATCAAAGGAGTCACTTGTCATGGATAAGTCAAACACTAGAGAAGTACATATTGAAGAGAAGTGCTGAATGAAAACATTTGAAATAACAGAAGAATGGTGAATAATGCTATTATTGAAACTAAATAACATAACATAACATAACATAACGAGTGGCGAGAACAGGCCGTTCAGCCCAACTAGGCTTGCCAAATAAAACAATATCAGAGCGCGATCGCATATACAGCACCAGAGATTCTGCTAAATTTGTGCTATAGAGACAAATGATACATCAAATGAATTAGGAGAGTCCATAGATTCCAAAGATATTTGGCCTGTCACCTCAGGCCAATGCCGCACTCAAACAGCACCCAAAGAACAGCAGGCATACACTTCACATTCATGTTGGGTCTTTGTTTACTCTCAGTAAGATGTCACACTTTCGGGTTCTGTTATTTGGCCTTTTCAAGTACAACGTACACAATTTCCAAGAAAAATGCTATTGATGAAAATTTTCTGAAATTTTGCTTTGTTATTTATCTCAGCGGGTCATGATTTATCGCTAATTTGGGAGATTGCAGACGAAACATCAGAACCGATCGTCCGCTTACCATTGAAGATCTGTCTTCAGACCTCGACATGTGCCGTTATCATGAGATAATCAACATTATTAGTTCCATCTGTGAGCAATTTAAATGTTTTGGCTCATCGGTGTAGATTTCAATAGGATCGTGCAAAGTCGCATTCTGCGTGCATTCCAAGGGCATGGCTGAGTGCAGATCTGCAGAAGCTAGATTAACCTTCCAGCAGCCCTGACTTGTCCCGAATGAAAGAATGTATCGCAAATTTCGAAACGCAAATGGTGCCACGAATACCCCACACTGTTGCACACATTCAGACATGTTTGCTGGAAAAATGGGACAAAATTACACCTTAAGCAGTCAATGACTTGGTGTCTTCAATTTGTAAACATTTTGCCGTGAGCGATAATATCCAAGACTCTCAGATTAGTTCGACAAAAACAAATAAGAAGACAGCAATCAACAAGCAGCGAACCACAGGCAGAAATAAAACGAGATAATTGAGTGCTACCCCATTTCCACGTCTCACTTCACACCCGTGTGCTCTGCAAAGCCTTGTGCTTACATCAAGACACCACCACAACCCAAGTTTATATTCACATCACACGTGATCAGTCACCACGCCCAAGATCAAACATGCCACTACGGTCCCCTATTACACATGCTAACAAACCCAAGGATGGACGCCAATTCCGATGCACTATGTCTAGGATTTAAAAACCTGTTTAAAAACCTGAGAGAGGAAAAATGAGATAAAACTCAAAAGACACTGAAAGAGTGATGTTCTACTTGATTTACTGCCTCATCACTGCCATCTGATGGACAAAGTTTGTTGCTTTTATCAAGGACCTTAAACTCCGCAAAAAGAACTGAACAGTGTTTGACGTTTTCAAAAACACGTGCCTGCCAGTTGCTGAAAAACAATGGAGAACTAAACTTTATGTCAAGAGACTATATATCCACACCGTCATAACAAAAGTGCCTAAGTCATCGTTTTCCCATTTTGAGATTTTATGCCTAACTCTCATTGATATAAAAATGCAACAGTTTTTTGTGTTTTTCTCAAAATGACAAAAAATGACTTATGCACTTTTGTTATGAGGGTGACGATATGCATAAAAATGAAATAACTTATTGGTATTCAGTTATTGCTCTGGACTTCTCAGGGCCATCAGTTAATCTCTGAAATATTACTGCACCTACATTAACCAGCAATCAGTGGTAGTTCTGGATTGTAATGCACTAAGACCTGGCTTGACATTAGATGTCTCTTTGTACTAATAAAACCACTTTGGCACTTATCTGACCAATTCCAATTTGAATCCTTTTGTAGTAAGACTGTTATTGGCTGAATGAGGGTGGAAAGTCCTGGGATAAACTGCCCATCGTAGGTTAAAAAGGACAGAAATGATTTAAGATCAGTAGTGTTGGTTAAACTGAGAGCTGTATTGATCGCTTTGGTTTCGTCCTTTAGGGGGTCCTAAACAAGCCAGTCTATTTTGAAAAACAGATTTCTCTCTTTTGACCCTTGAGTTGTAGGCCTCTAACCTCCTACAGACCTCTTCAAGGTTTTTTATGAGTGTATCATCATTGCATCCTGTAATTAAAATATCATTTAGCCGACTTCACTGTCCAAATAATGGATGTAGTACCATACGCGCTGGAGGATGTTTGAAGTAGGGGGGCTGGCAACTGAATGTAAAAGTGTGACGCCATAATTTTTTTTTTTAGTGCAGCATGGAGGCGTATTGAGCTCCGGATGTCACAAGACTCCTTTTGTTTAAGCCGCCATTTTGGCAGGAAAAGTCTGAGCAAAAATTAATGGCACTGGCACCAATTTCAAGCCATCAGAGTTCACTGCACACTTTACACCCAAAAAAAGTCAGCTATATAATTCAAAACTTCAGAGGTTAGACATTATTGACCCTTGTAGTGCCCCAGGTGTGCTTTTCACAAGTATTGACTTAGTTGGATCAGGCAATGTTCCAGACCTGCAGTATCCAGGCATCTGCAATTACCTGATTAACTTTCCCTTGTCCTACTCCAAAGAGTCTCACAAAGCCCACAAGAGCCTGGAGGGAGACAAATGGACGCAATCTGGCTTTGTGAGGAATAGGACCTGTGTCCACAGGAAGCGTTTTTTGCGGAGGCAGTTTTTAATGCAAATATTATTGAAGTTCAGCATTGACAGCGCTCAACGTCCACGGCGCACAAAACGCCCTCAGCACACAGCTTTTTCCCTCTGCGCTCACGGCTGCAAGCAGATCAACTTTTAGGACACCGCCGGTCTCATCAGGGCTCGTCAATGTCACTTCTCTCTCACCGACAAATCAAAATTGAGAATTGGGAGGTACTCAAAATATTACCAGGGTCATTCCATGCCAAACTGAACAGGGGTCCCAGCCTTACCCCCTCCGATTTCCATGAAACCTATTTTGAGAATAGCCTTTAGGACCAATAATGAGTTGCCCAAATTTCAGTGCCAACGGTTCACTAGTTTTTCAGATACACGCCTTTGAAATTTTTCATTGTGATCATTTTTCATTGTGATTTCATTTTCATTGTGATCAAGGATAGTTGTCCTATCAATTTTTACCAGAGGGAGTTTTAGCTAGTCAATGGAACCTAATATACCTGGACATAAAGGATAAGAGATTACTTGTATGAAACTTTCAGCAAATTTTAACTATCGACATTACCATTTACCACTTTGAAAAATATGCTAATTTAGCATTTTTGCTGACATGACACATTTCAAACCTTCAATTTTACTAAACCAAATGGACTGGAGGGTCACAATGCATTTTGGTACTTACCACGCCGATATACAGAGTGCCTAGAAAGACAGGTCTGAGATTGTGAACATGCTCTATAAAAAAATCTGTCGGAAAATCCTTTGGAAAATGTTGGTATGCAAATTTAACTAGCATTTTCCACAATTCTCATTTTTACATAACACAGCTGACAACATTTCTGATGTCGACTTCCAAAAGCCAACAATGTATTGTCAAGATTTAGCAAATTGCACTGATGCACACGGAGATACGGCCTTCTAAACGGCCTGGGATTGGCCTGGGATCAAGCAAAATGGCACTATGGGTATGGTCGGCAAATTTCAAAGGCGTGTATCTCAAAAACTATTGCACTGTTGGCGCAGAAATTTGGGCAACTCATTATTGGTCCTAAGGGCTATTCTTAAAATAGATTTCACGGAAATCGGAGGAGGTAAGGCCGACAGCCCTGTTCAGTTTGGCGTGGAATGACCCACCAGCAATGTCAAAGGAGAAACTTCTTTTACTGCCACGGTCTTGTTTCTAATCAATTAGCTAGCTACAGTTTAGGTTTGCTTACTCTTCTCCATTTAGGGGCACTATGGTTTGCTGAGAAGTTAGATTGTCAGTATAAATGTTTACTACAACTGTAGAGCCCAACAGCTGTTGCTCAGTACTCTGTAATCGCTCAGGTTACCACTTATTTTAATCTGAGTAGTTACGTTCCCCAAAGCATGGTTGCGACCTACGTTAGCAACTTGGCTACATAGTTCAAACCATTGGTTTTATTCGGTTCCAGTTTCACTCTCTGGAAAAGAACATTCATTAGCTCAGTTGCTAGGAATATTTGTGATTTCTTTTTGTGACAGTTGAAGGGTCTTGTCACTAGAAATGCCTCTTAATAAGTACGCGCCCTGGCTACTTTGCAAACAAGCCTGGCTCTTTGGCGATGTGGTCAGTGCATTTGACTCTTACCCGGGAGTCTGGGGTTCAATTCCTCGCCTGGGCCGTTCTTCGGCCTGCCACATTTTCATTGTATTAGCAAATCTTGACAATTGCAACGATGCACAGCAGAAGTGCTTAGAAGACCGTTTTAATAACTTAGAAACAATCAGTGCCTGAGAGTAGCGCACTGAATATGAGGTCATGGGCGCTTTCAGCTCAAGAAGTGATGCTTGAGGGCACAGGTCATAAGAGTCTCTTCATCACAGTTACGTTACCATCAGCAACAGGGCGGAATAATGTAACTAGCTATTCGCTGTGCTTAATGTGTATGTTGACTAGCTTGTGTCACCAAGTTATGACAGTTTGAATGAATGTCTAAAGGCATCACCTCATACATAAAACTATTCACTTTTCATGAATCAATCTGCAAAGTTAGCCGCTTGCCTTGTGCCTGCCAGTGTTTTTAACCGCGCACTTTCCTGCCAATATGGCAATTTTTGATTGCGTGACGTCAAGTACCGGAGCTCTGTTGGCAATGTTAGTCTTTGCAACAGTGTCATAACAACTATGGGTGCAAATGAGTGCTGGAATATACAAATATTCGCCTTATAAATCATAACCAGTAACAAAAAAAAGATAATTAATAATCGTTTTTTTTTCTACATTTTATCCCAGTAAGTTGTTTTGTTATATAGGCCTACTTGTGTCATTTAAAAAGCTATCATGCTTGTTGCTTCATTGTTTCAACGTCTTCAACCCCAACTCCTAGTTTGTCCTGTCAAAACTTTGATCCCAAAAATTGATCATTGCACAGCACTGATCGAGGGGATGGCAAAAAGTTTTTTCTCCTGACTTTTAGGCCTAGCTTTTCTCTCCTCCTTGTATTCTGGAAATCAGTATAAACAGACATAGCGACTTGTCCACTGTTTTAAATATTTTGCAGGTAAGAAGTATTGCCGTTGAATGTCAATTACAAGTGGCTAGGTTGTTAGCCACCTTGTTAATTTTATTAACTGCCAAATTGATGTAGTCCCCGCCACGGTAAGGGTACCAAGGTAGCTCACTGGTGATCGTAATCAATCGCTAGCGTTTGGTTTTAGTCAGCGGTCTATTCAAGTCAACGAGATGGCTAATTAGCCAGCTAACATGCAAACCAGTTTTTCTCCATTTAATTAAAAAAAATGTGTTTCTACGATAACTTACGCATGAAATGTTTTATTACAGCCCCTTGAATGAATATTGCTGCGAAACGCAGGCGCAAATCTCGGCATTGTAACAATTATATTTACTTATTTGAAATTGGCCTCATAGAAAACAATTCATTACCTCCGCCAAACAAAGTTGGCAGGAGGTTATGTGATTGGTGCCGTTTGTTTTTTTTTTGAACAAGATTACTCAAAAAGTGATAACGGATATCTCTGAAATTTTGTGGGTAGGTCGCTATTACATCAGGGATGGACCCTATTGATTTTGACCGCGATCAGTCAAACAATATGGCCGTCACAGCAGCCATCTTGAAATCGTATGACAAGCAATAACTGAACTTTGCTCCCACTCACAAAGATTTGGACTGTGCTGCCTTGGCAGAGGTTTGCACATTAGGAGTGCCTCTAGTTTCATTGAAGAAGTTGGGTGTATCAATATGGCGGTCAGATGCTTCACTTTGGGTAATGGAAATATGACGACATCAGCAATCTCATGTTCTAAATGTATATATCTATGATTTTAACAGATCTGAATAAAAGCTCCGCTGATTCCTTAGACTAGATGGTGGATGCGTCTCACATTTTGCGGTTGGTTCAGCCAATGACGTTGTCTACTCTTGTGTTTTCTTTAGCTCTGTGGTTGTACCTAATCCATTATTTTCTGAGAAATGGCAGGAAAGCTTGCCACGCTATATGGTAAACAATTCATTATATACAAGCACTTGAGCATGTTCTCAGCAAGAGTTTGGATTTTTCCTTTGCTGGCACTTGCAGGCAGCTAGATGAATTTTTCACCGCTTAACAACTTTGTAAACATCTTGAACTTTGTGCGGTAGGTACTGATGGATTTCCAGCCAGGGATTGAGCGGTACGTTAATCTCCACAAATTCTCACTGTTTCATTACATTTGGGTAAAAGAGCTACAGGAGATGCGCATTCATTTCAGTTAATCGGAGACATGACCCGTTCTGATCCAATTTAGCTAGCTGGGACTCCACTGCTGTTCTGAGTGCGTATGGTGCCGGATGTGCTTTGCAGAATTTTGGCACTGCCCCGTTCTTCACATACATCTTTACTGGGAAGCCCTTTAACTTATCCAGGTCTGACTGAAATACAGAAGCGTTGCATTACCCTTGTACATTCTCACGGGCCACTCTATGTGCTGCCTGGGGCCAGTCTAATTTCACTTGATGAATCCAATCTCTTCCTAGAAATGCAAGACCATTTTCTTGACAACCAGTAAGTTTTGCATTTTAGTGCTTCCCTCACAGCTCCCTTCCCTTGACTGAGATTTTTTCTATTAAAGTTAGGACCTTCTCTGTAGTGTATAATTAGCTGGATGTAACTTCCTGAGACTAAGTTTACACATTTTTTTTCTGAAATCATAAAAACTTCTGAGCCAGTATCACTTTTCATGTTTACATTGTACACAAGCTTGCCATCCTAATTTATTACCTCCCACATGAATCCCCCAACATAAAATATAAATAAAAAAATTTCTTATACTATATGATATGAGTAACAAAATAACTATTATCATGCAAACAAAATTCAGATCAAATTACCCCAAAACTTTCTTGATTGAATGAATTTTCAGAACGCAGTTGTCCATGTAAAATTTCAAAATATGTAAGAGCATAATCAATAAATGCATTCACATGAAATTTGGTGCCATTGATGCATGAGGAAATTATGAGGGGGGACTCTGAGGGCCATCTTACCCTATCCTCCCTTAATGTGTGTCACCCATGAGGACTCGTAGCGCATCAAGTTTCACTTATGCTAGACAGTCTATGCAGGAAACATGATGGAGCAAGTGGAGACCAACGCTTCCCCTTGCTCTGTCTGGTGCGACATAAAGCTTCTGCTCTCCACATCAGTCTGTATTCGCTGACAACTGAACCAAGAAGAGATGAAAATCAATTTAATGCACCTTTCAAGCCTTGTGTTAACAAACGCGTAGATGCGTCATCATTTTTATTCTGAAGGGATTTTCGAGACTGCTCAACGGTCTTATATCTTTTTTTTTTTCTATCAATATATTGTTGTTTCACACCTGAGTAAACCATGTTGGAGGCTGCATTTTTGTTTGGCGTCATATGCATGACATCACCAGGTAACAACGTTGTAGTGTTTGTGAGAGTTTTGTTCCATTTTCTTGGTTTCTCTTGTGATCAGAAGTCATTCAGATGTCCTTGGATTGCATGCAAGTTATTTATAATATATTGACGTACTGTTATTTGCGACAGTCAGCCAAACGAATCTTGTCCCTGTGTACTTGAGAAAGGCAGGTGTTACGGCAGCTATTCAGCATCAGTATTTCTACTTGTGTTCTCAGGGGTTTTGGGAAACGTGTGGTCAGTGTCCTTCCCTAACAAAGAGTCATGTGCTTGGGCTGGAACCACAACTACATTGCCTTGTAGATACGATTATCCCACTGGGTACACTGTAAAGACAGTGATGTGGTTCCGCCTTACTGCAGATGGTAAAAGAGAGTATGTTATTCACACCGACCAGAACCTGGTGAGCCCTACCTATAAGGGCAGGACCCGGTACACTGGGAGCTACAAGACTTGCAATCTGCAGATCACTAACATAAGGAGCACCGACAGTGGTCTATACCACTTTAGGTTTGTTACCGACCACTGGCAAGGGAAATGGACCTCACTGGATGCAGCGATCCTTTCCATTACAGGTAAACCCCTTTTACTTCGTAACACACAGATTTTGCATCGAGCTTGTTACTGTGAGATTGTCATCATGTGGTACTGTCAACAAAGAGCCCAAACTGTAGTGTTTGTAGTGCAGTGAGTGGATATTCATCACTGCACATAGATTGTTTGCAAATAAAAAGTTATGGAAGCTGTAGGAATGCTCTTAGTAAGAGTGCTAAATGTTCATTTCTCAATTAAAAAAATAAAAAATAAAATAAATGCATGTAAATTTTGTTTATTATGCTGAACTGTTGCTTCAATGTATTGATTTTTATTACTGGATTTAACGCAAAGGCAGATTTATCTCTGCATTTGATTAGTACTTTGGCTGAGCTATGCTTGAATTGAATGACAGTATTGATATTTTATCCCTTAATGCTATGAATTGTTCGCTCTGCATCTGTCACAGAGCTTCAGGTAGAAATTCATCCCCCTAGAATTGGAAACAGGTTTGCATCCGGAGAGACTGTTTACCTGAGATGCATAGCGAGGGGATGTGCAGCTTCAGGGAAGACATTTGTGCTATACAGAAGTGGAGTGAATTCAGGGCCAGCCAATGACTGGATCACGATTTACAACTTTAACCAGCAACTCGCGGGCACTTTCAACTGCCGTATTCCTGCTCAGAGGATACAGTCCCCAAGCATCACACTGGCTGTTGGCTGTGAGTGAAATTGAAAACAGTTGCATTTAATATTCAACATCATACTCTTTGGTCATTATTATTATGGTGACAAAGCCTTGACTGTGTTATTCAATGCAGATGAGAGGTTCAATATCAGAATTACTGGTCTTAGCTTTACAGTAGATTAAGTGGATTAGTTTATTGATTGATTATTGCACCAAAGTGGAATTTTAGCTGTAAATTTGGACTACCAGACCTTTGACTAATGAACTTAATGGTTAAGTAATTTTAAATGATTATTTCTAGTTATTTCCTTAAGTACAGCCCCCAATCTCTTTGCAGATGCCCCGCGGGCAACTTCGGTCACTGTAAGCCGGTCAGGAGCAATTATGGTAGGCAACTCGGTCACTCTTACCTGTAGCAGCAGCGCTGATCCTCCAGTGGAGAGCTACGCCTGGTTCAAAGACCAACAGAGTGTCAGTGTGCCTGACAGCTTCAAGCCACAGCTCCACCTGTGGAAGACAGATCCCTCCAACTTTGGGCTGTACCATTGTGTTGCCAGGAGTTCACTGGGCTTCGAGAGGTCCAAACCCATCCTGCTCAATATCACCTGTATGTACATGCATCCTCTCTGGCTATACCTTTAGCTTCAGATTGTAGAGTGAGAGTGCAAAGTTATAGATTGGGGGAGTTCATTATGAATTCTATTTAAACTTAATCATGGTTGTCAGTGCATATGAGTGTTCCTGTCATAGAGACTATAATTACAGGTGCAACAAATTCCCATCAATGCGACTTGAATTTGTGCCAC
The DNA here is from genome assembly GCA_029692085.1 of Gymnothorax javanicus. Taxonomy (NCBI): domain Eukaryota; kingdom Metazoa; phylum Chordata; class Actinopteri; order Anguilliformes; family Muraenidae; genus Gymnothorax; species Gymnothorax javanicus. The sequence continues at coordinate 36,011,471 of CM056193.1, read as the reverse complement.
AAAAATGAAACATGCTTTTGGGCAATTCCCCATGTTATGGAGGGACAAAGTGACAGGTTTTTGGGAACAAAAAGCATTCTTAAGACAAAATTAATTGGGCTTTCCAGAAAACTATTTTATTTTAAGAATCTAGGTAATTAAGGCATAGTCCTGTCAAAAAACCAAACTTTTTCTTCATTTTTGTGGCTTTGGCAAGGAAAATTCAGTAAATTGGACATCCAGGGACACTTTTCAAAAAGTCTGCTCTGCCTTTAAAGTTATAATGACATCTTTTCTGTGGGTAATAACACACATTGGACATTCTAAAAGTGTAGCAGAAAGTAGTTTTGACTTTATGATTTTTTGCTATACACATTTAAATTAGCGTTATGGAGGGACGAGTGACATTCAAAAGCTATCTATGCAAGATTAAAGTAAAAATAACCTTCGATACTCTTGAACAAGCATTAACTTTATTAAAAGCAAGTGTTGAAGTGGTCTTTGAACCATTAGGATTGTCTATGGAGTAAAATTACTGCCAAAACCTAACATACAAACAGAATGTTTTTCAAGTGCACTACGATTCACTAACAAACACAATGTGATTTGCAAATACAAAACTGATTCACATGTAAACAAAGTGTGGTTTGCAAATACAAAACACCTTTAGCAAACTAATATATTCTGTTTTACAAATACAAAACTTACCTATCACAAATACATGGTGCTTCAATTCGTATGAGAAAGTTTTTCCTTCAAGTGCAAAAAAATCACGCCTTTTGTCTCGTTTCCATCGGTGATATGGTGGTGCCAATTTATTCACAAATGTCCGAAGGATTTGCGAACTAATGTCCTAGCAAAGTTATTTGCCCTCCTCAACAGCAGGTGGAGCTATGAGTCAATTTCCTAGATCTCTAAATGACACAACACCGCAGACAATCTTGAAAGAATGGGTTAATATCCCACCAGCCACAGTACAGAAATCAAACTTAAGATTTTGAAGGCAAAGGATGGACCTACTATTGATAGAAAATATCACCTTATGCAAGGGTTTCTGACATTTGCACACCATCTTCATAAACATTATAGTTCCTGAAAATATAGCTTCTCAGCTTTCATTTGATGTATGATACATGTGGTTTGTTGTAAATTTTATTTTTCGCACCTGCGGACCATTTCTGTGTCATTGCCTTTTTACAGTATATTTTGGAGTTAGGGTGATGTAGGTAAATTTAGATCATTTTGGATAAATTAATTAAAATTAATTAAAAAATTAATTTCATTTTGTGCTGATAGCAGGATTAGCATGAAACATTCCTATTCTAACTTCTGTACTTCATCCACCAAAGTGTGGACTAATTTTATTTATTTATTTATTTATTTTATTTATTTATTTATTAGAGGAAACAGCACATCAGTGGCTCTTCAGGACCAGGACAGCAGACTGCTGAATTTGCCTTAATTTCAACCAGAGGCCACTGAAGTACTACAGTTGTATTTGGGTGGAATTTCTTATTTGTGCCTTGGCCACATTTTCTGTCTTTTATCTTTCAGATGCTCCAACTGGTACCCAAGTATTAATCAGCCCAGGTGGTGACATCATGGAAGGCTCCTCTGTGAATCTGACCTGCCACAGTAATGCCAACCCGCCAGTGGAAAGATATGCCTGGTACCAGGTTGTGGGGACTCGCTCCTGGAGCAAAGGGTCCATGCAGAATATCAGCTTCCCCAGTATTCGAGCCCATCACGGCGGTCAGTACTACTGCACTGTGTGGAACCCCCTAGGAAAGGAGACCTCTGTGGCAGTCCTCCTGCCTGTGCTGTGTGAGTGAGTACATATCTCTCTGGCATGCAGAAGCGAAAATTGCAGGTCCAGAAATGGAAAGCCCTTCCAACTAATTTGTCCTAGTTACCAGGATTTGCTAATTAAGCAATTATTCTGCCAGACAGTAGAAAAAAAGCAGTTAAATCAGCTGGGTGAGTTCATGGGTGAAAGTAAAACATTGCAGGATTTTTACTTTCTGACCCTCGAACCTCTTTCCACCTCTGCTGATGCGGGCCCAGTATGATGTGGGAATTCTTTTCTTTTTATATTCCTCTTATCATTGCCTCAGACACCTCTTTCTATGTTTGTGTTTCTGGGCATTCCTCAGTATGGTATGCCAGATTTTATTGTATAATACTAGTATTATTCAATTTCTGAATGTGAGAATTTAATGCACAGTTAATGTAGTTCTCAAAAAGGTGAATTTTAGAGTTGAACTTTGAAGTCAGGCTCAAAGTTGATTGTGCGTTTTGAAGATGCTATGTTACACTATTTTGAGAGACATTCATAAGGTTTGTTGCAAACTACACTGAGATTTAAAACAAAGCCCCATTATCTGTTACTTCCCATATCATAATGGAATATTACATGCAACTTTTATTACCCTGTATGACTGCGATATTTTATTGAAACAATTCTGATTTTTCCCTTTATTCTAACATGAACTCAGGTTGTCCCATTTGTGAAACATGGCCTTGCATGCTGAGCTTTTGGTCATAATTCCACATCACAACTCCCAGAGCTTTGCAAAGCTCCCAGCTTTCTGAGGTGGGCAAAAGGTTTTGACATCTTTTCAGATGCCCCAAAGAACACGTCGGTGTCGGCACGTCCCTCTGGCGAAATTGATGCCGGTACATCAGTGACCCTGACCTGCAGCAGCGTCGCTAACCCAGCTGTGGAGAACTACACCTGGTTCAGGATCGATGAAGCTGAGGCCCGGGTAACCCGATCAGGCCCCAGCTACACCATTGCTGAGGTCAGCCCTGGGGAGGGGGGTCGTTACTACTGCGAGGCTCGAAACAGGATTGGGGCGCACAGCTCACCCATCCTTACGGTCCGGGTAAGAGGTATGTTGGGGTGAAAGGACCCCTCTATGTTTGTGTACCTTTGGCTTTTTAGGCGGCTCAGGGAGGGGTTTGCAGATGTGTTGCAGGGTGCAAGACACAAAGGTTAGTGTTTAATTTTGACACATAATAGGCATTTTTTGAAAACCTAGTATGGATAAAATTGTCTATGTCAATTGATAATTCATTTCTGGTTATAGCAATTCTGTGTGCATCATGTGTACAGAATATAGAAAAATGTAGTGGGAAAAGGTGATGCAAAGTCACCATCTATTTTTTTCCTTCCAGGGCATGTCCTTTCTAGTGCTGTGCAAACTGCATACTTCACATGGTATTTATATGAGTCAAAAACCTTGACACAGCATAAAATGTGTTCTGTGCTTATGTACTGTTTAAAAATGAAGCAAATTTTACTAAAACTCCATGAGAGCATCTGCGGAAAGCAAATGAAATTAAATAATCACTTTTTGTCGGATTTTCATATAATTGCTCATTGCTTATCCTTACCACACATTCCAAGTGTCAGTCCAAGAGGGGCACCTCAGTATTTTTCAGATGAAGTGCAACATTCAGCCTGAAAAGGTTGGTTCAAACAAGTCACATGGGGAGGGAATCAACGGAGTGGTCCTATTGATCAGCTGAAAATGTGAAACTCCTGCGAGGCCCCTGAGTGGCAGTCAGCACAATTTTAGATGTGCGCTGGAGCAGTGGCTGCTTTTAAGTGTCTGAAAGGAAAGAATGTGCTCTTCTGTGGCTTAATGATATTGTCTCTGAAGAGTCCATTGAAAGGTAACGATATTTTGTCCATTTTCAAATATATTATGATACCATTGTTTTTAAAAAAAATTGCCTCACTCCAAATTCCTTCAGTTCCTCTGATACTGAATTAACCTTTTACACGATTGCCACAACAAAAGATGTACTGGGTTACTTGCGGCCGATGGTTAGACAGACGGGAAGTCTTTTTGGATGTAAGGGTCATATCTGAGTCAAACTAATGTTATCTTATTTTCCACGACCCTTTACTCTGGCTTTGGAACATTCACAACCTTTTTCTGTGGGTGGGTGGACATGACTAAAGCTCTGCAAAGGAAGTGGTCCCTGTTTTTCTGGCCCAGCTTTCAAATTCACTTCTGCTTTTTTCTGTTATATATTTTTCGGCTCAGAATTTAGCCAATTATTCAGTCGCCCATAGATTGAATGGAGAGAGAAGCCGTGACCTCGATCACCAATAGATTAACTAGAAAACGAGTAAATAAAGGAAAATGATTGAGAACAAGCTAGGACTATTAATTGTTGCAAGGGGATCTTCTGGATCATTCTAAAGTTCTGGCTACACCACTGAAAGTCTATGCACTCAGAATGAGTTATTGGAGAGAAGACTGGACAATTTATGTTAAGTTTGCATAACTGCGTTTGTGAAATTCTCAGGAAACTTCACAGATTTGTGTTTAAAAGCTCAACTGTTCTAAAAGCTGTAGCCTAGAGCCTGTATTGCGTTCAACAGAACTTTGAAAAAAGCGACTACAGGAGATGGAGTTCAGAGAAATTTAGATTTTTTAAATTAATGATGCTGATAAAAACCATTGCTTTTTTGTGTTACCATAATGTGACACAAGACTCAGAGTCAGAAGCTCTTTTCATTCTGTTGTCATAAAGTCTCCGTTTGACGCATATGAAGTCAAGCAGCGACAGTCTCCGAGTGGCTCTGGGAAAAAGTTTGAACTTTTGGAGCTGTGAAAAATACACAAAACATGACAAATTACTTCTTCACCAGAATTTATTGGCGGGAAACTTCATGCTTAATATTCAGTTGGCACTTCCCTGCATCAAAATCTTGTTGTGGTTAAAACCTGTATATTTGACCTTTAAATGACGTGCTTTATTTTTAGCATGGAGTTCCTAGCTAGATGGATTGCGACCGCACTAGGAGGAATAACTGTTAAACCAGATTGCTGAACTTGTGTGCCCAGGAAGAAAAACAGGCTGCATTTATTGCCTGTGTTCATAATACAGCTAATTAAACTGAAAGACATTGAATCAGATTCCAAAACGGATGATAGCCTCATTTACTACCAGTGTTATGATTGCAACATCAAAATTACAGTCAAAATTTATACCATGTGGCGGTTGTCATTGTTCATGCTATTCACTAAATGTGTTACAGATCAATGTCAAAGCCCACAAATATATCAAACAAGCTTCACAGCATTTTTAGCTGTCGCTGCTTCCTTAATCATCTCTTTTTTCCAAATAACCAATTCAAGTTAGGCCTCTGATATGGCAATGTAGCCGCTTCGTATTGCCGACTCGTGATGACATCACAAAAACAACATGGCTAAAACAACGTTGCAAGTATGCTGGCACCTGTTTGCCATTCACGCATTTACACACCTGTCATATCAACTGATTCCTTCTTTCTTATTCTCATTATCATCCCATGCCACCCATAATGCATGCTCTGAAAGCGCATTTTACAGCAGCACCAAACATGGTTTTGCAATTTGCAATGTGGAGTATTCTCTTAGCAAATTATTCACATGTAACATGGGTCACAGTCAAGCTTACACCGACACTCGAGTTTGAAAACTGTCAAAGCAGTTTTGGCTACAATTGGCCAAAGCAGTAGCCAATTGACTAATAATCAGTATGACTCATTGACTGTATATACAGTAAATATGGGCAAACCAACAGCTGCCCAAAAATGAGGCCAAAACATCTTAATCGCCATCTTGTGGCTGGCTGCAGTATAGGTTATAAACCTGCCCGCTCCATGTTAGTGGATGAGACTTGGGCCACACAAAATAAAGTATGCGTCAAATGATTTTTTTCAGAAGATGGTTTCTGTCATTTTCTTAAAAGTAGTTCCTACCATGTTGATGTGTGTTCAAGTGTTAATTTTTTTCTGATAAGTTTGGTTTTATTTAGCTATAAGATACTTTAAAAAAGGGGGTACAAAGTCATGATTGACAGTGACTCTACGGGAGGAGGTCGCCTGCTGGCTTATTTTCGGAAATTCTTCGGTGCTGTAATGCGACCGTCAAGAGATAAGACGTTAACATTACACATGCTTAAAGTGCTGGGTCCTGGTACAAATGAATATAACGCATAGTGATTTTGAAAGTCCAATGAAAATTGACAGTAGAATTCACTTTGCTCTGAACATGGTGTCATGTACTGTTTGCAGTGGATACGTAGTTGCTAATCCCTAGCTCGCACGCTAGTTTGCAAGATTCTATAATGGATCACCATCAGTTAACCCCTTTGTGCAGAATGCCAATGCTGTTTTCCTGTTATGCATGAGCCTATTTAGGCTTTATAACTCAGTATTTGTGTCACAGAGACTGGAAAATTATTCCAGTGAAGCAAGACATTTGAAAATTCAATTACAAAATTATTTAGGGATTAAATATTGGAATTTACAGACGCCGGTGTCTATAGCCGCACAAAGGGCGGAAATCAATGGTAAAAATCTCTTTACTCAGAATGTAGGGTAATGGACTGTCAGCAGCTATGCGATGTTCAGTGCAAAGAGCTTCTTCACCATCGGTTTAAGTTTCCGTCATTAATTTAAGCAACCCAATATTGAATCTTGCTAGCTAGCTAAAATGGCTAGCCAATTTGCTGACTAGTAAATCATGATTCAGTACCAGCTCATGTAATTCGCAAGCTAGCGAGTGAGGTAGTTAGAGCAAATGCTAAAACACGTATGATTATGGGGAGTCCATTTACCCGCAGACTGTATTTAGCTACCTTTGTTTGATGGGTTGAATGAGGTAACTTGACCATAGTCAATGTATTAGCTACCTAGCTAGCAGATAGCTAGCTGTCGGCCAAAGTTTATGGAGGCTGGCAGGAGCACTAGACATTGTCATGGACATCTGACATAGCTAACCCTTGAACAAGCTTTTAGTCATCGTACAACTAGAACAACGCTTTCAGTAGGCCTAACATTTGGTTATGTTTTAACAAGACAATATAGAGTATAATAGGCTAACAATAATGTTTGATGGAACTGAACACACTCCCGGTCTCTCGTCTGACACTGAAGCAGCCAGCCAGGCTATATGCAAAGTTCAGGGGTCATGCTTGCGACTGAGTGGGCTGGGTATATGGGTGGGACCTCGATATGGCGGCTCATCCTCCTGATCACTGCTGCGCGGACTCTGGCTCCAAATATGCAAGACTGCAGCATGTGTATGAAGGATATTTTGGTTCCATTTTTGTACTGAGTTAGGACGTGGAGACACGTCACTCATCTCTATATACAGTCTATGGTATGACTGCATGGCAGCAATCAAGACGCTATCAGGCTTATAGCTCAGATGCATTTGAACAAGATGATGTTATTTTGGCATACTTGTGAGTATGCAGACTTAGCTAGCATGTTAAATAATAGAAACCTTGGAGGGGCAGTGTCTTTTACCTGTCTAAAGGGACGTCAACACTGAATTTAAACCCAATGCCCGAAATGAACACCTGTACAAGTTCAAACCCCAATTCCAATGAAGTTGGGACGTTGTGTAAAATGCAAATAAAAACAGGACAATGATTTGCAAATCTCATAAACCCACATTTTATTCACAATAGAACATAGACAACATCTGATGTTGAAAGTGAGACATTTCATGAAAATATTAGCTCATTTTGAATTTGATGGCTGCAACACATCTCAAAAAAGTTGGGGAAGGGCCATGTTTACCATTGCGTAGCATCCCCTCTTCTTTTAACAACAGTCTGTAAACATCTGGGAAGTGAGGAGACCAATTGCTGGAGTTTTGGAAGAGGGATGTTGTCCCACTCTTGTCTGATGTAGGATTCTAACTGCTCAACAGTCCAGGGTCTTCGAAGCCAGATTTTTCATTTTGTGATGCGCCAAATGTTTTCTCTTGGTGAAAGGTATGGACTGCAGGCAGGTCAGTTCAGCACCCAGACTCTTCTACAGCGAAGCCATGCTGTTGTGATGGATGCAGTATGTGGGTTAGCATTGTTTTGCTGAAATATGCAAGGCCTTCCCTGAAAGAGACATTGTTGTAAAACCTCTATATACTTTTCAGCATTGATAATACCTATCCAGCTGTGTAAGCTGCCCATGCCATAGGCACTAATGTAACCCCATACCGTCAGAGGTGCAAGCTTTTGAACTGAGAGGTGATAACAAGCTGGATGGTCCCTCTCCTCTATAGCCTGCACGACACTGTGTCCGTGGTTTCCAAAAAGAATTTCAATTCTTTTCTGGACAATGATTTCTGGAAGTGTTCCTGAGCCCATGCAGTGAATTCCAGTGCAGAATCATGCCCGTTTTTAATGCAGTTCCGCCTGAGGGCCCGAAGATCACGAGCATCTAATATTGACCTTCGGCCTTGTCCCTTGCGCACAGAGATTTCTCCAGATTCTCTGAATCTTTTGATGATATTATGTACTGTAGATGGTAGGATATTCAAAATCTTCGCAATTTTACATTGAGGAACATTTTTTGAAATTGTTCCACAATTTTTTGATGCAGTTTTTTGCAGATTGGTGAGCCTCTGCCCATCTTTCTGAGAGACTCTGCCTCTCTAAAATGCTCTTTTTATACCCAGTTATGTTACCGACCTGTTGCCAATTAACCTAATTAGTTGTAAAATGCTTCTCCAGCTGTTTTTTATTCATACCTTTTACGTTTCCAGCCTTTTCTTGCCCCTGTCCCAACTTTTTTGAGGTGTGTTACTGCCATCAAATTCAAAACGAGCAAATATTTTTCATGAAATGGTAAAATGTCTCACTTTCAACATCAAATATGCTGTCCATGTTCTATTGTGAATAAAATTTGGCATTATGAGATTTACAAATCATTGCGTTCTTTTTTTCAGTCACGTTTTACACAACATCCCAACTTCATTGGAATTGGGGTTTGTGCTAAATCTGGATTATAATCAGGTGGAGTGAATATTGGCTAAATAGCAGTAACTGGAGCAGAACCAAATCCTACGATATTTAAGCAAGCCCATTAACCAAAATGTAAGTCTTCCTTCAAACTCCAAATCACTCCAGTCACACTTTAGTTTTAATAGTTTTATTTATTAATTATTATTATTATTATTTTGGTAGTCAGCGCAAATAACTGGTGCCTATGGCAGATGTAAGCAGTAATGCCAAAAATTCAGAGTGGCGTCTTTTACTAGCATACAGCTGCAGCAAGCAACGCAGCACTCCACAGCACAGTGCCCAGGAGGGATGGCCAGTTTGGAAATGATTTAATTTAATGAACTAGCTGTTGTAACAAACAAGTACAAGGAGGATTGCGTGAACGCTGAGCTAAAGAGAGCACAGGTAATCACACCCAAATAAATAGCTAAATTTTTTTTTTTTTTCTATACCATGAAGTCTACAGCTATATTTTAGATTAGTCACAGTAAAGATGGAGACAGTCCATAGTCAAAATACGGCTCCAAAGGTTGTTTGTACAAGCTACTTATAACGACCTAAAGTTACGTTAAAGAGTTAAGTGACTTTTAGCGGTCATGTAAATCATGACAATCTGGTGTCCATCATCAGCGTCACTGTCACTACATTTCACTTATCACACGCATAACTGAACGTCATAGACCTGGTGAGGCCAGCAAGTTTGTTTATTCAACTTTAGCTGGTCATATTTTTTTACGTAGGCCTACTTGTGCTGATTGTCTGGTAAGTCCACACTGCACAGAGGGGAGAAGTTTGTACTGCATTACTCCTGCTGCCAGTGGGGGTGCTAATTTAGGCAATGCTCCCCTGGGTCATATTGCGGGGTAGGATCAAACCAGTGGTTCTCAACGTCGGTCCTGGGGACCCCATATGTGTGCTGGCTTTTGTTCCTACCACAATTGCAATTACTTTAACAAGCTGTGACTGTCTTAATTAGGTGCTTTTCATGTTCAGAGTTGTTAATATATCTTTTTAGTCAAATGTTACATAGGAACATCCATACATGCAATGAAGAATAAAACACCCTTGAAGATAGTGTGTTTATTGCAATACTGCAAGTAATGTCAAGTAACATAACATGTCAAACAGATCAAATTATACACTGAGGAAATCAATAAACCCCAGATTAGGCTGCTGGACACAACTGTTTCAAGTTCTTTCAAAAAGCTTCAGGTGAACTTAATCAGATCAACATAACACAAAACTGGTTTGTTTGTGGACTACATTTGTCATGATGAGCCAAGTAGGAGCCAACTACATCATTAATTTGATTGGATTGCCAACTGATATACTGCAATCTAATGGTATTTTTGAAATTTTGATTAGGTTACATTGTTTGGGTTAAGAGGGCAAATAACTGTAAACATTAAATGGAATAAAAGCAAATTAGCAGCACACACATGGGGTCCCCAGGACTGACGTTGAGAACCACTGGATCAAACAATCTACTTGGGCATATGGTTGGAGGACAGGTAGCAAACATGCATATAAGACCAGGTTAAACTGGCCACATGCAGCAGCGTACACGGTGTTAGTGCATGCATGTTATCTCGCAGCTAGTAATGTTATCTTGCGGCAATGTTATGCACAGTGGGTAATGTTTTCGAGTTGCAGACAAGATTATCTGGCAGTGGGCAGCGTTAGCAGGGAGTATTATTTAGCAGCTGGAAGCGTTAAATAGCAGTAGGCAAGTGTGATGTGGCAAAGAATCAGGCAGAGGCATGTTATGCCGTGAAGGCAGAGCAGGAAAGGAGCGAATGTGGCTCTCTTACCAGAGGGACAGAGTAGTGTGTGATATGCATTGGATTGTCAATGAGCATGTCGGCATGTCTTGAGTTGTCTGCCAGAACTAGCTCCCCATGCTGCACCTTATTTAGATCACAAATTGCCCTAGCACAGTGATTTTCAACGTTGTTCTTGGGGACCCACTGTGTATGCTGGGTTTTGTTCCAACCACAATTTTAATCGCAGGATTTTAACAAGCATTTAATTTGTCTAAGGTGCATTTAATGTTTAGGGCAGTTATTTTCCTCTTAACTCAGAAGTCAATAGAGAATATAATTTGGGCATTTTCATATTGTGCCTCGCGTTTGTATCACAAGTGTAGATTCCCTGTATTTAAAAGGAAGTATATGATAAAGAGAAATATCTATGTTTACCATCAAGAATAAAAAATACCATACCCACATTGCGATATATTGGAAATAACAGCATGAGGGAAAACAATGTAACCAATCAAATTAAAGATGTAGTTGGCTCCTAATTGGTGAAAACTAATTGGCCCATCATGACAAATTATTTGACAAGCAAATAGTAAAGAGTCAAACCAGTCATGTGTTATGTTAATCTAATTAAGTTCACCTGAAGTTATTTGAAAGAACTTGAAAGAGTTGTGTCCAGCAGCCTAATTTTGGGTTTACTGATTTCCTCGGTGTCTAATTTGATCTGTTTGAAATGTTATATTATTTGAAACTCTTGCAGTATGGAAATAAACACACTTCTTCACACACATCTTCTCAGGTATTTTATTCTTCATAGCATGTATGGATGTTTCTATGTAACATTTGGCTAAAGAGTATTTAACAACTCTAAACATGAAAACACACACCCAGGCCCACATACAAGCAAAAACCGACACGCTTCAAGCCACAGCAGCCACGACTGGACTCCATGTAATTGCTAAGAAGACCAAGACCATGAGAATGCACACCCAGCAGAACAGCAGCATCACACTGGAAGGCCAGGCGCTAGAAGAAGTGGACCAGTTCACGTATCTCGGTAGTGTCATCAGCCGAAAAGGAGGAACTGACAAAGACATTAGGGCCAGGATAAACAAAGCTCGACACTCGTTCACCATGCTAAGACCAGTATGATGGGACAGACACCTCACACTGAAAACCAAGATCCGCATCTTCAGCAGCAATGTGAAGACTGTTCTCCTGTACGGATCAGAATTGTGGAAACGAACGAAAGCCCTCGACCAAAAGCTCCAAGTCTTCATCAACAAGTGCCAGAGACAAATCCTCAACATCTGGTGGCCCAAGAGGATATCAAATGAAGAATTCTGACAGAGGACCCAGCAAGAGCTGATCATGAAGACCCTCAAAAGAAGAAAGTGGAGATGGGTGGGTCACACTTGGAGGAGAGCAAAAGGCAACATTACCCAAACAGCACTGGAGTGGAGTCCCCAAGGACAACGCAGGAGAGGTCGCCCAACAACATTTGGCGGCGAACGTTGGACACCGAATTGAAGATGGGAAGGCTGACGTCGGGAGAGGCCAAAAGGAAAGCGCAGGACTGTGACGGGTGGCGGAGTGTTGTGGAAGCCCTATGTGCCACCTAGGCACGAAGAGGATTAATGCAAACATGAAAAACTCCTAATTAAGACATTAACAGCTTGTTAAAATCCTGCCATTACAATTGTGGTGGGAACAAATACCAGCATACACAGTGGGTCCCCAGGAACAATGTTGAAGACCACTGCCCTAGCAGATGGTATTTGCTCTGTTTAAAAATGATGTGCTGATATTTTCAGACAATAGATTTGTTTCTGATTGACAGGCAGACTGAAAGTGATTGCATTGGCCTCTGCTGTGGGCGTATCTGCTGGTCTAATCACACTCACTGTAATGGTAATGATAAGGTAGGGACATTGCCTTACTAACTGGTTGCCATTCTGTTTTCCTGGACTTGTTGAAACTGTAACACTTTGAAGTTATTTTTGATGCGTCTGAGCATCTTTCCCCATATCACTTTGCTTATAATGGTTTGTGCAATTGTTGATGTTGTCTCCAGTGCACTGGGTATTACACAACACATGGGTAATTTTGTTTGCCTTCAAAATTCTACTTAAATGAAATTGCTGGTGTGTGAGGTGCATGTTATAATTTATCATTTAGTATCACTATGTCAGCTAGCTTTTTGGAAATCTTGTCCGGGAAAGTAGGCAATCTTGGCATTTTTAGCATCACCTTAGGTCTCTATACTATGAACACTGACCAGGTTTTTTTCAATGTTCTAGCAAGAACATGCACAGGGTGGACATGGAGTCAGCTGAAGAAGACAAAGAGGTGATGAAAATATTGCCTCTATTTGTTTGCACTCTCAGGGATTTTTTTCTTTTATTTTTTAGAGATGACAGTAATTACCTGGGGCTCAAAATGGGGAGGTAATACAAGGAATTTTTTAAACTAGTGGTTAAGTGGCCCGATTTAGGGAATTTTACTTGAACAATATGGTCTTTTCAAAAGTTCCAAGAGTTTTTAATGGCTGTAATTAATCAGAATCTCAAGTTTATGTCTCAGTGGAGGAGTTATATTGACCCAGTTTTAACCTTATTAACACTCCTTTATCTCATGCTCATCATCAAAATGGTTTATTCTACTGTGGGTTTTTCTCATTGCTTTTGCTTACTTAAAGTATTTTGCATTCAGGTGGAGTTAATACACCAGAGGTCCTCATCGACTGGGGACACCTTGTTTCTAGAGACTCTTCAAGAAACATTTCAAGTGATGCCCACAAAGATGACGGACATACCAGTAAGGAAACACTGTAAAATCCTGTGACAAGAGGACAGAAAGCTGCAAGCTACCAGTTTTAAAGACATAATCTGTACAGCCCATGAGAAGCCACAAATAGGGAAGAAACTAGTCAGTTGTGCTTGTAACTGTAATCCACCGCCTTAATCACTTTGAAAATCACCATAACATTGGATATCTTTTGTGATATTTCCAGGTGTTTTTTCCCCAAACCCCATTGCTTTTGGTTACCAGCTGTGATTGTTACATCAGAATTATGGAGTTGATTTATGACCATTATAATGACTCAAGTGTGGTTGTGCTTTAACAGCTTACTGACATGATACATAAAAATACTCTTGTGCATTTAGGAAGAGCCAGAGGAGGTGTACGAAAATGTGCATCCTTGCATTGTCCCCATGAAGGACATGCCTCAGAAATCTGAGGAAGTCGGACCTCTGAACTACATCACAGTTCATTTTTCCCAGATCTCCAGGTAAGGCTTGGATGACAGGGTAAACATGCCAGGCTCCACCTTAACAAAAAAAGGACGTTATTTAGTCGTAAATGAGCGTTCAACATCTCATATTTTGCAACTGTCTGAACAATCACATTGTTATTTTATGACTGTAAAAAAGACAAGTAAAACATCTCTGTTTCTGACATCATTGCTGGAACAAAATACATTTACTGAAGAGTGAATGTTGAGCGGTAAACCAGCACATGAAAGTTATAGTACAATTTCATTGGAATGAAATGGGGACAATATAATCCACATGGTACCACACAGTCCCAAGAATGTCTCCTGTTAGGCACTGCTGTCTTTAATATGTCTCAGCCAGGATGAAATTCCTGCCACAACTACACCTCCCAGTAATGATATGACTCGTAATAGGCACTGCTCTCTTTCATGTCTTTCAGCCAGGATGAAATTCCTGCCACAACTACACCACCAGCCAGAGACACAGTCTCTAAAAAGACCTCTGATGTCATCTACACGGCTGTGGCCAGGCCCAGTCACTTGTAGAGGTGAAGTATGAGCTTTGTCGTCTACAGTTGATAGACACCTGGATTCAGTTGATATTTGTCCTTTTTCTCTACAAGCTCAGATTGACTAGCTAAGACCGGTATCTTCTGGGTGTACCATCTCTCTCTGTCTTCCCCTCATACTTGATGCAGTATGTGTTGGTACTGTGCTGCGATTGTTCAGTTACATGACTTTCGTTGCTTGCCCGTGAATCATCTCGCTCATGAGATGCATTGATGGCCTAATTCTGCAAACTTACATCTTCAAACAGACTTGCATCACTATCCCATTTCAAACTTTTGTTGGTATTACAATATCTGTTCATTAAATATGAATTGATTCAGTTTCCTGTTATGATGGTGCAGAGGTTAGCACTGCTGTCTCGCAGTAAGAAGATGGTGGGTTCAAATCTGGCCTGGGGCCTTTTGGTGGAGTTTGCACGTTCTTCCTCTTGTTTGTGTGGGTTTCCTCCGACAATCCAAAGACTTGTGCGCTAGGCTAATTGGAGACCCTAAATTGCTCATTGGTACAAATGAATTGTATTTTGACAAAAGATCACAGAAAGTGTCCCAAAAGAATCTAGCTCTTTTGAAAGTGTGTGCAATTCCTCATTGGCTGGTTGTCCAAGGTGAGATGTGTGGAACTGAGTTATTCAAGCAAAATTATCAGTGACTTTCTGTTTGCAGTTTATTACAGAAATACAGAGGGCCCAGTGCAATATGCTATGCAGAAATTATTGCATGAGTTTGTTTATTTTACATTGGAGCAGTGGAGACTTCTTGGGCCGCCATTTTATTTGAGTTTCTGGTTAAAGTATGAATTAATTTGTGTGCGGAAAAGCATCGATTTTGAACTATTGTAGTTATAAGGCACATGTTGTCATCACTGCAAGTACCATTTTTGTTCAGTCTCTCTACCCTACAAGCCAGCATTTGGAGGATAAGCTTTCAATCGTCGGCCTGCTGATAAAACCTCGTATCTCAAAATTTGATAAGAAACAAAAACTCTTATGTCCACGATAATAACATAAACATTGCAAAATACATTCTTGGAAGAGAAATAGTCATCCTACCCGAACACAGCTCATCTGCATTCTTACTTGCAAAATTAAACATTTTTTATGCTCTCCTGTAAAGTTTATCATTTTGCAGATACGAGGTTTTATCCACAGGCCGACAATATATCTTAAAACATTTCATCCCAGGGCATTTCATTACATTGGAATGGTGGTTATCAGACTGCTTGGTTGGATCGCACTTGCATTTCAGCCACCAAATGCATTGCATATATAATTCCTGTAGAAGATGAGATTTTAAGTTCAGCTGTGATCTCACACTTTCTTTTCAGCAATTTCTTTTTTTTCCCCCATAGTGATTATCATGATCCATTTAATGCAAAGTAGTGTATGGAAGTGGGCATTTAATTCATTCTTAGATTATAAAGATCTGACAAAGAGACTGATGGGCTTTGGTTTTCCACATTAAGAATAAATTTAGCAGGCAAATATTTGCATTGAATCACACTTTCCATGTGAAAAAAGAGCCGATTTATTGTAAATATTCTCACACAGTCAAATGGAAACAAACTTTACAAAAATTGTTAAATAGTGTATTCAAGGCAAAAAAAAAAAAAAATACAACAACAACAACAAAAAAAAACATACTAATAACATGGACATGCAGTTGGTACAGTGCCAGGAAATGGTGGTTGCCACCCTCCTGCCTTGTTGTTGCATATTTGTCAGAATAAATGGTTTAAGATCCTCAGACATGATATTATATAAGACATGAAAATGAAGAAATACAAAATGCAGGTTTGAAATGGTCATTTCATTTTTAGAGGAGGAAGGTTATCCTGCAGCAATATGACCCATGGAACAAAGTAATTGCCCCCATAAAATCAGTAACATATTGTGCAACCTTTAGTGGCAACAATTGAAAATAAACAATTCCAATAACTGGAGATCAGACTAACACATAGCTGTGGGGGAATTTTGGGCCCTCTGTGCAAATTGCGATTCAGTCAGGAGAGACCAATGAATTAAGTAAAGGTTATCAATTATAATGGATTACAGAGTGAATTGATTAATGGATGTGATGATAGCCTGATCAAAGTCTGGCACTTGGACTCAACATGGAGATTTTGTACAACCCCAATTCCAAAAATGTTGAGATGCTGTGTAAAATGTAAATCAAAACAATGCAATGATTTGCAAATCTCATAAACTGACATTTTATTCACAATAGAACAGACAACATATCAGATGTTGAAAGTGAGACATTTTACCATTTCATGAAAAATATTAGCTTATTTTGAATTTGATGGCAGCAACACATCTCAAAAAAGTTGGGACAGGGCTGTGTTTACCATTGTTTAGTATCCTCTCTTCTGTTAACAACAGTCTGTATACATCTGGAAAGTGAGGAGACCAATTGCTGAAGTTTGGGGAGAGGGATGTTGTCCTCACTCTTGTCAGATGTAGGATTCTAGCTGCTGTTCAGCACTTAGACTCTTCTGCTGCGAAGCCATGCTGTTGTGATGGATGCAGTATGTGGTTTGATATTGTTTTGCTGAAATATCCAAGGCCTTCCCTGAGAGAGACGTTATCTGGATGGGAGCGTACATTGTTGTAAAACCTCTGTATACTTTTCAGCATTGATAATGCCTTTCCAGATATGTAAGCTTCCCATGCCATAGGCACTAATGTGAATCGATACCATCAGAGATGTAGGCTTTTGAACTGTGCGCTGATAACAAGCTGGATGGTCCCTTGCCTCTTTAGACCGCACGACACAGCGTCCGTGGATTCCAAAAAGTATGTCAAATTTTGATTAATCTGACCACTGATCAGTTTTCCATTCTGCCTCAGTCCAGTTTAAATGAACTTTGGCCCAGAGAGGTTGGCGCGGTTTCTGGATGATGTTCATATATGGCTTCTTGTTTTGGATGATACAGATTTTGCTTGCATTTGTAGATTGCACGGCAAACTTTGTTCACAGACAAAGATTTCTGGATGTGTTCCTGAGCCCATGCAGTGTATTCCAGTGCAGAATCACACCCGTTTTTAATGCAGTGCCGCCTGAGGGTCCGAAAATCATAAGCATCCAATATTGACCTTCGGACTTGTCCCTTGCGCACAGAGATTTCTCCAGATTCTAAGTCTTTTGATGATATTATGTACTGTAGATTCAAAGTCTTCACTATTTTACATTGAGGAACATTGTTCTGAAATTGTTCCACAATTTTTTGATGCAGTTTTTTGCAGATTGGTGAATCTCTGTCCATCTTTACTTCTGAGAGACTCTGTCTCTCTAAAATGCTCTTTTTATACCCAGTCATGTTATTGACCTGTTGCCAATTAACCTAATTAGTTGCAAAATGCTCCTCCAGCTGTTTTTCATCAGTACCTTTTACTTTTCCAGCCATTTATTGCCCCTCTCCCAATGTTTTTGACATGTGTTCCTGCGACCAAATTCAAAATGAGCTAATATTTTTTCATGAAATGGTAAAATGTTTCGCTTTCGACATCTGATATGTTGTCTATGTTCTATTGTGAATAAAATGTGGGTTTATGAGATTTGCAAATCATTGCATTCTGTTTTTATTTACAATTTACACAGCATCTTAACTTTTTTTTTAGAACTGGGGTTGTACAACACTTTAAAATTACCTGACAGATTTTTTTTCTTGTACCTCATTATATCATGTTTTACTTTAAATGCCATTTTGTTCTAGTTTCATCTTTTCACCTTGAGATGTATGCCTCTTGCTCTCCTTTAAGAGCACCTTTTCATAAAGTCTATCAGAAACATTAACTCAGTCCTGAAATATGAGTAGATTAAATCCTAAGTGCATTATAAAAGGTACTCATGGATGTGTACATTAAATGCAGAACCACCAGGAGTACCTTTCAGAGTACTCTTTCATGGTTAGGTTCTCAGGCATGCTTTCCTTTTGATAGCTGGATGGATGAAGTAGATTCCTTAGTGCTTTGAGGAACATGTAATGGCCTCTATGAACTTTGTACCTTCTCAATCTGGAGACATAATTTCAATGTATTATTCAAAGTGCTTTGGTTTTAAATCAGGAGAGTAGTGCTATATTATCGAATGGGTGCTGAGCACATCTTTATATTTTGTGACTACTGTAAGGCAGCTACATACATTTTACATTATTGAATTTAAATAAGCCAGTGAAACTCTTCATTTACAAAACTTGTACTCAGAGGAGAAAAACAAAAAAAAGCTGACTGAAAATGATATTATTTTCTTTTAAAGAATGTGCCACGCAGTGGAAAGAGCTGGAATCAAGATTGGAAAGCAAGATGGCAAAGGGAGCAGTCTGCTTGGAATTTGACCAGGATAATGTGCAAATGCAAACATGACCAGAAGATTGCTATACTTGCAAAACCATGCACAACCTCAAATCCCAAAGGATTGGGACAGTATGTAAAATGCAATTAAAAACAGAATTAAAGTGACAAAAAGTCCTGACCTGTTTTCAGTCATTGTCCTTTGTCAACACGTTTTCCAATTATATGGAAAATCCACTGACAATGTAAGACACAACTTCTTCCTTAATGCAATTTAAAGGGTGACTAAATAATAGGCTAAATTCAGTTCAGAAGAATAATGTAATCATAAGTAAGCCTATGCTTTATGAAAGGTAAACTGCTCCTCAACATCCACACTACCTTTTTTGCACATCAGGTGGTCGCACATGGAGTTCAATATTGTTTGAATTAAAAAAAGAAAAGAGTTGAAACACCTTTACACAATCTTGAGTAATGCTGATTGAAATGCATCAAATTGCCCATCCAAATGAAGCTATCTCAAAAAAAAAAAACAACATGTGGAAGGTTCAAATGATCCCAAATGCAAGTATATCCTTAAGTGTCAATTTTTCCATCACAGATGTGCAAGCTCCCCCTGCTTACTGCATTGATCAGCCCTAAAAGGTGACAAATACTGGCTTTTGAACATGTCCCAAATAAAAATAAGGATGGTCCTTCAAAAAATGCTTTGTTTCATTGAACTTTAGTAACATCAACTGGATTTTAAGATGTATGGCATTTATTCCATGTATGTATGGCATTTATGCGTTTTTTTTTTTTTTGTTTGTTTTTTAAGGGGTGATCTGGGGTTAAATGGGCAAAAAAATTTTTTTTGAATAAAAATGTTCTATAATAACCCACCTTTAATAATCACTAATTGCTACAAGGATTAAAAACTGAATCACACTTTTCAAGGTGGTCTAATGCATTTTCCATTGATTTCCTAAGGTATTACTTTTTCCACGTTTCTCATGTTTGTGGCAGCCATAACTTTTTTATTTTTCATTGAAAATCAATTAAATTTGGGTTGCTGGTACTTTACTTCATTAGAAATGCAATGACGTAGGGAAATTTTGCCTATCTGTTAAATACTTTGAATATTTTGAGTATTTGTCAGATTTTGCGCAAAATAATTTCAAAATTTGAGTAAAATGCCCCAAAATCACAAAACTGATGAATTGGGCAAAGAATGGCTATGTCATTGCATTTGGAGAAGCAATGGCTTTTAAATGATGAAAGAAAAACTGAATTCTATCATAGAGTTAAAGAGGAATTGGTGCCAGAAGTTTTCTGCATATTTAATAAGCTTGCTCGGTTACCATGGCAACCGCATAAACAGAAAAATGCCAACTTGTATCTTTTTTGGTGGTTATTACATATACCTCTTTAGATTAATTCTGAGTTGTTTCCTGGTGTCATTTTTCATTTAACCCCAGATCACCCCTTAATTGCGTTTTGTTTCCATTGTAAAGCGACCTTGAGTCGGAGAAAGGTGCTATATAAATAAAACTTATTATTATTATTCCAATCTCGCAATCCCACAATGGTTGATAACCCGTTAAAAAATACCCCAGATCCTGATCATCACCAAAATGGCAAAAAAAAAAAAAAAAATTCAATCGACTGTTCGTAAGACCACGGCCCATATTTCCACAAATATCATTAAAATTGATAAAGAAATTTGAGAGATATTTCCTGGCCAAACAAACAGACAAACATGGGTGACTACAAAACCTTTGCCCAACTTCATAGGACAGCGGTGGTAAACATGAACTCCTCCAGCCACAGGGCTCCTTTCTTATTATTGGAGCTTATTGGAGCTGCTTTTAGCGACCTAGAAGCGAAGGCCACTAAGCTCTCTGAACTTGTGCGACAACACCGCTCCAATTCCATAAGGCAAAGTATCGCATGCTAACCTGATGTGTAAGGCAGGGTTAAAATGAACAAGCACTTCTGTTGAAGTAATGAATGTCTGAGGCTGTGCCCGAAAATTTCTGGCCGTGTTGGAAACCGTGCCCTAACATACTACTCGCACTACCGACGACATCAGAGTTAGGGGGTAGGGTGTTCACTTATGTGTGGGGAGTGAGTTTGTGTCCACGAGAAGTTCCCGGATGTATACTAGATCGAGCAGATATTTTGTGGGTGCATCGTGAGCTCACTATTCATACACAAATTGCACAAGACGCAGCACGACGTAAACCGCCAGAAAAACTCGCTGAGGAATAACAAGAAGAAGAAGCAACAGGAAGAGTTTGTTTGTAGTGATTAGCGTGTAGTGTGGCTAGTGTGTAGTGAGAATAGTGTATGTAGACTGTAGAGCGCGGTTTCGAACACGGCCACTCACTCATTCACTATTCCCTACTCACTGTAAAGGGGACTCACATGTACGTGACTACACCGTATCCCAAAAGTTCATGCACCCCAATTGGCAACATGTCTGTCTCCAAAATGGGTTGCACCTGGTCAGCCAGGTGTTGTGAGGTTGTTTAATTAGTTCATCTGTTTGCAAGAGGCCTATAAATTTCTTGGTTGACTAAGGAACAAAGAGAGAACTGTCACTGAAACAACCTTTTTGGTAGTGCTGCCACGACGGCCAAACAAAAACCTGGAAAGGCTGCTCTTTCAGAGCCTCCGGTCCGTGCTCAATCCATTGCCTTACGCAGGGCAGGGAAAACTTGCAGGGAGGAGCTCAGGACCTTGGCAGAAGCATACAATGGGTGAAGAAGTGGTGGCAGAGACACCAGAGTTGTGACTCCCTTGAAGACGAGCCCCGTACAGGTCGCCCCTCAGTCCTGAGTTCCAGGGCCAAGGACCTCATCCGAAAGGCCAAGGGAAAGAGACACCAATCCTGCCGCAGACTCAGTCGAAGACTAAAGAATCTTGGGGAAGCAATCTCTAAGAGTACCATCCATCGTTTTCTAACTGAGAAACTGGGTCTGAGAGCATACATAGGACAGTGGATTCCTCGCCTTCCCAAACTACAAAAGGAGAAGCGGCTGGCTTTTACAAAGAAGTATACCACAATGACCCCAAGACACTGGGAAAACTAGGTTTTCTCTCATCAGTGCCCACTCTACTTATTTCCAACTCCCAACAGCCAAAACGACCGCATCTACACCGACGATCGAAAGAAAGTGCCACCTTCTGAACAAGTAAAGTTCAGCAGCCATTGCATGGTCTGGGGCGCAATGTCATCTCCAGGGCTGTTGGAGTTGAATGTTGTACCCCAGGGCACCACCATCAATGCTGAGTATTATGTCAAGAACATT
This sequence comes from Gymnothorax javanicus, assembly GCA_029692085.1. Lineage (NCBI taxonomy): Eukaryota > Metazoa > Chordata > Actinopteri > Anguilliformes > Muraenidae > Gymnothorax > Gymnothorax javanicus. The sequence continues at coordinate 35,989,508 of CM056193.1, read as the reverse complement.
CTCCAGCCAGTGCTACTTCCCATACTCACCAGAAAAAAGAAATCGGGCCCCGTCACTGCTAGGAAGATGTTCAACAGGCGTGCGGAAATGCTCGTTGTGCAAGATGGTCCCCCTGCACATACTGCTCGTTCAACTCAGCAGTGGTGTTCTGAGCAGCTTCCTGGCTTTCTGCGCGAAGAGGAATGGCAACCCAACTCCCCGAACCTCAACCCGATTGAGAACTCCTGGGGTATCCTGAACAGTCGGGTCTTCCACAGCCCACCCCCTAGAAGCAGCTCAATGCGAGGGCTGTTCGGGAGTGGGGCAACTTTGACCCTTACGTTCTAAACAACTTAGTGCATTCTATGCCCCACAGGCTGAGGGCAGTAATTAAGATGCAGGGGGGACACACTTTTGAACAAATGCATTCTGTTGAATATTCACAATCTGAGTTGACTTTTTCTGTAGTGCATGAACTTTTGGGACACAGTGTATATAGTGAGCTCATGGGCAGAAGGAAGAATCGTTTTCTGACGCTACCCGGTTTGTTTTGTCAGCTTTTAATTGTGTCATTGATGTCGCACATTTAATTATTCCTCGGTTTGTGTGCAATGCATGATGGGACGTATTGCTGGGTTAGTGACCATCGCTACATTTCGCGGTGGATTGTGGGATGTCATGAGTTCACGATATAGAGGATAATACTTCGTACAAACAATTCAGACAGGACTACAAAATGGTGAACCCACTATACAAAGCACTATATTGTGAGTAGCGAGTGATTTCAGACACAGCCTTTGTCTCATGAAAGGCCTTCTAACATGTTCCTGTCCACTTCTTCTGCCCCTGTCTGCAGCAATGCATGAAGTGGGTGTAGAACTGTGGATAAGTTGGGCAGGAATTTGTGATAATAATTCACAAGTTCAAAGTATGAACGTAGCTGAGACATATTCGCAGGTGGGGGTGTATTAAGCACAGTGTCAATCTTGTCCTGAGACTTGTGTAAGCCATTTTTGTCTATCACATGTCCGCAGTAGGATATTTCCTTTTTGAAAAGTTCACACTTGGCTTGGTTAGTGTGGAGTCCATACTCACACAGCCTTTTGAACACCTGTTCAAGGTTCGCCAGATGTACTTCGTCATTTTTTGTCAGAAACAATGATATTGTCAAGGTAACACTGAGTACTTGCGATTCCTTGCAATACTTGATCCATTGCCCTTTGCCAGATAGCAGGTGCTGATGCTATCCCAAAATGATTTTACTAGTAAAGACCCTTATGTGTGTTTATTGTGAGGTACAGTTTTGATGCGTCTTGAACTTCCATCTGGAGATATGCTTGGGCCAAGTCAATTTTTGTGAAGTGTTTCCCTCTTGATAAGGAGGCGAATATGTCCTCAATATGAGGCAGGGGATACTGTACTGTACACTTAATTTACAGTCCCCGCATGTGCACTTTTCTTGGTCTCCCAGGCTTTGTCTCTCCCGCTGTCTTCATTATCAGGACGATGGGTGTCGCCCATTAACTCCACTCCACTGGGGCCAGAACCCCTGTCCGTTCCAGCTCCTCCAGCTCAGCTTCTACTTCGGGACGGATGGCATAAGGCATCCGTCAGGCTTTGTGGAATTTTGGGCTAGCGTTCTCCTCAACCATGATCTTTGCCTTCATGCCTTTTAGTGTTCCGAGTCCCATCTCAAATACTTGCTTTGAGTCGGCGAGTATTTTTGACAGTCTCTGAGAAGTGATGCTATCTACATTCCCCCCTGACACAAATAGCGCTTTAAGCGTGTGCCAGTCGGGGTTAATTTTCCTGAGCCATTCACGTCCAAATAGTGGTGGTACTCCATTTTGGACCACATACAGATTCAGCTGTTGTTGGATTTTGTCCCTGTATTTCACCGTCACTCTCATTTCCCCTTTTGGAGCTACTCTTTGTCCCGTGTAGTTCTTAAGCAGTACCTGAGTAGCCTTAGGAGGTATGTGTGGACACTGTGGGTACAGAGTTTTAAAGTCATCTACAGAGATCACGGATAAGGCTGAGCCAGTGTCTAACTCCATTTTGAGTTTCACCCCTGCCACTTCTAGGGTAATCCATATTACCTTGTGGTCATCTGTCTCTTTAACACTATGCAACTCAAAACATGATGTCACCGTTCTCTGAATCAGGATCACTTCCTTGTTCATCTGAACTATTCTCAGTTGCTTTATAAACCTTTTTGTGTTTTTCCCTGTGCTTTCTTGTTACACTAAATTTTGTCATTGGACTGCTTTTTCTCCATTTTACACATTTGCTCCATGTGACCTTGCTTGTGACATTTCTCAGCACCCCTAGCAGCAGTTTCCACTGATACTGCAATGTTAAGTGCCTTTTCTGATTGTGAAAACACAGGTGCGAGAACCTCGGCGCCAGTTTGTTGTGTCGGTGGCCTTGTTAACACAACTACATGTAATTATTAAGATGCAGGAACGGAGATAACATTCAAACATCTTTTAATTGTGGCAAACTGATGGCACTTTTTCCGTTACATACATATCAATGCACGATTACGTACACACACACCACAACCATGTATTAGCCCAACATAATAGTTCCTGTACTTGGCAAGAGCATTACACTTTCCACTTCCTTGCCAGTCCATTTCACAGCAGCTTGGTCCAGAGTGGGTCGTGGCATATTTGAATGGTGTTGATCTATGGCTTCCTCTTTGCACAGTACTCTTTACTTTTACTTGAGGAGTCAACTTGCAAAACTGCGAAGTTAAGTTTTGAAAATAAATGAGTGATCTGTCATGGTTTAGGCGTGCGTTTGTTTGTTGGACCTTTCTTTGTTCTATCTTTCGGGACGATATCGGATTTCTTTTCCATCGAATTCCTGGCCCAGCTGGCTGATTGAGCTGGGGCAGAGTTTTCCGGACTCTATATATATGTCCGGGGGTTCGCCATGCCTATCGCTAGAATGTCTGTTTGTTTCTAGCACTTCAGCCGGAGAAAATCTCTAGTCAGATTTCCTAGTGATTTGTGATATTCCATTTATTGTTAGGAATTGCTTCTTTTGGAAATTTTCTCTCTTCTCTCTTATTGTTTATTCTCTCTCGCACTGTTTCCGTGTTGCGGACTTTTATTAAATCCTTGGAAGCTGAAGCTTTTACCAGAGGTGTGTACCTCTTTTGTGTTTGTCTCTTATCTGGGCTGCTCTCAGTTCTCTCTCTCACTGGTCGCGGCACCTGGCGTCCTATCACCGCCCATTACAGTAAACTCTTGCCGAACATGGAGTCGTCAGCCACGGCTACGTTAGAGAAAGTTTTGGCTGATCAGCAAACCACACTCTCGGCAGGCCCGGCGCTAGAACAGGGAATTGGGGGGGCACAGACACGTCCCTTTATGACAATTAGGATAGTCCTGGCTAGTTCTCAATCATTTTCCTTTATTGACACGTTTTCCAATAATCGTAATTGGCAACTGAAGACACGGTTTCTCTCCATATGCGATCTAACAGCGATGAAATCATGGGGTAAATTCAGTAGAACTGAGAATTGGGGTGGACAAAACATCAGTTTTAAACAATTATTAGTCCTGACCTGTTCTTAGTCATTTTCATGATTAACAAAAGGTTCACTCCGAGAGCACTCCACACTTAACAGGTGTTGCTTGTGCTCCCCGATTAGGTAAGACGACAATCATTCATCTGGACACGTACTTGCTTAATTCAAATCAACGTTATTCAAAATTACTCTCGGTATTGAGTGAAAAAAAGTGGCACTCGCCAGTGAAATAGGCGATAAAAAGCATGCAGCTCAAGCAATTTGCGCTCAATGCGCAGATATGCAATTTTGAATAACGTTGCAACACCTGTTAAGTGTGGAGTGCTCTCGGAGTGAACCTTTTGTTAATCATGAAAATGACTAAGAACAGGTCAGGACTAATAATTGTTTAAAACTGATGTTTTGTCCACCCCAGTTCTCAGTTCTACTGAATTTACCCCATGATTTCATCGCTGTTAGATCGCATATGGAGAGAAACCGTGTCTTCAGTTGCCAATTACGATAATTGGAAAACGCGTCAATAAAAGAAAATAATTGAGAACTAGCCAGGACTATCCTAATTGTCATAAAGGGACGTGTCTGTGCCCCCCCAATTCCCTGTTCTAGCGCTGGGCCTGACTCTCGGGCTATGGCAAGGGCTTGTCTACCCTGAACAGTCGACAGGCTGAGTTGGCAGAGCGAGTCCGCCATCAGGATGAGGCTTTACAAAAACAGGAGAGCGTCCTGTTAAGTCTCACTGAGAGTATTTGATCCTTGTCCGCTCAAATTACACAGAATGTTGCACAAACACTACAGTCCCCCCGTGAGCCTAAGCTCCAGCTATCTCCACGATATGGAGGCGAGGCAGGGAAATGTAAAGACTTCATCGCCTAGTGTGAAATATTTTTCAAAGCTCAGCCTTTGCGTTTTGTAAGTGAAGAGTCTCGGGTTTCATTTATTTTATCTCTGTTGACTGACACGGTCCTTACTTGGGTCGGGCCACTTATTCGATCTAATTCACGGTCATGAGTTCAGTGGAGACTCTCATTAGGGAGATGGTGTCGGTGTTTGATCAAGATGTGTATGGGCAAGACGCGGCTACGCGTCTAATGCATCTTAGGCAGGGTTCCGAGAGCGTTGCTGAGTTTTCTATAGCCTTTCACTCTCTAGCTACAGAGATGGGCTGGCCAGAGGCGCCTCTAATGACTGTTTATGTTGATGTCTTGGCGGAGGAGGTGAAGGACGCTCTGGCTACATTAGAACCCTGTACTTCTCTGGATTTGTTGGTTCGCACTGCTGTGCGAATTGATAATCAAATTCGTGAACGCAACAGAGAGAAATGTACTGCTTTAGCTCTCAGGGCTAATCTTCCTCGTAGTATGCTTATAGCTCCTATTCCACCCACTGAAATTTCCACTCCTGGGGAACCTATGCAGGTTGATGGCTCATATGTGAGCCGGGCTCGTAAGCCCATTCACAAACCTATTATCTGCTATAACTGCTACAAACCGGGACATATTCGCCCACACTGCCCTGATCTTAAGGGAGATGGGAAGTTCCCTCTAGCTTTATGGGGGGGACTAGAGGGGCAGACCCAAACTCCCTTCCGAACCTTGATTGCTGTAGAATTAACTGTGGGTAGACAGATAATTCCTGTGGAGGTTTTTTTGGACTCAGGGGGCCGTGGATTGTTTTATGGGTGCGGAGTGGGCTGAGAGGCATTCTATTCCTATACGCCCTCTGCTACACTCACGCACTGTTAAATATTTGGACGGTCTCCCGCTAGGTTCAGCAATTATAACTGAGGTCTCTGAAGCACTGACCATGTTCATTCCCTTCGGTTGCCATTCTGAGGAGGTCCGATTTTTTATTATTTATTCCTGTTTTTCCTGTTGTGTTAGGGCACTCGTGGTTACGGAAACATAAGCCTCACATCCGTTGGGGTAGTCAAACTAGCCCTATTGTCCAGTGGGGCGCTAATTGTAGATCCCACTGTAGGGAGAGTTTGATGTAGTTCGGGCATCAACCTAGGGGGAGGTGGATGCATGAGTGATTCTGCTGAGTTTGTCTCATACAGCCCTCCTAGTTGGGAAGAGGAGGCGGAGGAGGGGTTGGAGTGGGATCCTCAATTTGACTGGCAGCAGCCAGAGGATGATTGTGATTTGGAGGATCTCTTTGACTGTGATTCGGTCATGGATATGGCGGGTCCCAAACAAGTGGAGAGTTTGGGGGCCGCTTTGAATTTTGATCTGCCTCCTAACGTTCCTAGTGATTATGCTGATCTCGCCAAGGTTTTTAGCAAACAATGAGCCTCGACTTTACCTCCTCATCGCCCGTACAATTGCGAGATCAATCTCCACCCTGGTACTACTCCTCCTAGGGGTTCACTATACTCGCTGTCAGGGCCTGAGCGTAAGGCCATGCGAGAATATATTCAGGAGGCTCTTGCTAATGGTTTTATTCAGCCATCCACATCTCCTGCCGGAGCGGGGTTTTTTTTGTGGGAAAAAAAGACGACGGTCTGAGACCCTGTATTGATTATAGGGGTTTGAATAAGATCACCATTAAAAATTGATACCCCCTTCCATTGATGAATTCCGTTTGAACGTCTGCAGGAGGCGTCATTTTTTACAAGTTAGATCTCATATAACAGGCATTCAGGAGGGGGGAATGAAAATTTGCATCATGCCGCATGACAGGCATTGGGAATATTTGGTCATGCCGTTCGGATTGGTTAACGCTCCCTCGGTGTTTCAAGCACTCGTTAATGACGTCCTCCGAGAGATGTTGGAGAAATTCATCTTCATTTATCTTGCCGACATTCTGATTTTTTCTTCAACGCTCTCAGAGCATAAACAACACGTCAGACGTGTGCTTGAGGCCCTCCTTATTGCCAAGCTTTTTGTCAAGGCTGAGAAATGTGTTTTTCATGCCAAGACTGTCTCGTTTCTTGGTTTCATTGTGTCGGAGGGGTCGGTCCATTTGGACCCTGTTAAGGTGGCAGCGGTCAGGAATTAGCCTGCGCCTCAAAACGTTAAGGAGGTGCAACGGTTTTTGGGGTTTGCCAATTTCTATAGGAGGTTTATCTGTAATTTTAGCGCAGTAGCTGCCCCTATTATTGTGCTAACCAAGAAGAATTCCTCCTCGCTGTTTGATTGGTCCCCAGCAGCTGAGGCAGCTTTTCAGGAGTTAAAGAAACGTTTTAGCTCAGAGCCCATTCTTGTTTTGCCCGATCCCTCCCTCCCGTTCGTTGTGGAGGTAGATGCCTCTGAAGTCGGGGTGGGTGCCATTTTGTCCCAGCGCCTCCTTCGGGACAATAAGCTACACCCGTGCGCCTACTTCTCCCGGTCATTGTCAGCGGCCAAACGGAATTACAGTATTGGTGACCGAGAGTTGCTAGCCGTTAAGCTGGCGTTAGAGGAATGGCGCCATTGGTTGGAAGGGGCTGAGCACCCGTTTGTGGTTTGGACGGATCATAAAAATCTCCAATACATTCAACAGACTAAGCGACGTAATTCCCGGCAGGCGCGGTGGTCGTTATTTTTTAATCGCTTTAACTTTACATTAACCTACTGCCCGGGGTCTAAAAAGACCAAGCCTGACGCCTTGTCACGGATTTACGACCGCTCTGGTCACGACCCTATGCCGGAACCGGTTATCCCGACTGATCAGATTGTGGCTCCCGTTCAGTGGGACGTTGAGTCTGATGTGCGGGGGGCCTTAAGGTCCGATCCCAGTCCTGGTGGGGAACCACCTGGTTGTTTGTTTGTTCCGCCTTCGGTATGCGCCCAGGTTCTCCAGTGGGGGCACTCTTCCCGTCTGGCGGGTCACCCGGGGGTTCATCGGACCAAACAGTTCTCGGCCCGATGTTTTTGGTGGCCCAGCATGATGGAAGATATCCAGGAGTTTGTAGCAGCATGCGGCGTCTGTGCTAGAAATAAGACTTCCCACCTCCCTCCCTCTGGTTTGTTGCGGCCGTTACCCGTCCCTAAACGCCCGTGGAGCCATATCGCTCTGGATTTTATTACGGGTTGGCCTAATTCTGAGGGCAACACTGTCATTTTGGTCGTGGTTGACCGTTTCTCTAAGGCCACCCATTTTATCGCCCTGCCGAAGTTGCCTTCGGTGCAGGAGACGGCCATTCTTGTTGTGGACCATGTTTTCCGCCTGAATGGTCTCCCGCAAGACGTGGTTTCGGACAGGGACGCTCAATTCACGGCTAAGTTCTGGCGGGCCTTTTGCAGTCTGTTGGGGGCCACTGTGAGCCTTTCTTCTGGCTTTCATCCAGAGAATAATGGTCAGACAGAGCGGACCAACCAGTCTCTGGAGAATACCCTTCAATGTTTGGCGGCTGATAATCCATCATCATGGAGTCGTTTTTTAGCTTGGGCTGAATATTCTCATAATTCTGTGGATAACTCCTCCACAGGCCACTCACTATTTCAGGCTCAGTTGGGCTATCAACCCCCCCTTTTTCCTGAGACTGAAAAGGATTCTGAAGTCCCCTCTGTCAATTATTTTATTCGACACTGTCGCTCTGTCTGGGCCAGGGTCCGGTCCCCTTTGTTGTGATCTAGGCAGAGACAGAAGATCGCTGCCGACAGAAGGCGCCGGTTGGCCCATCTTATCAGGTTGGCCAAAGAGTTTGGCTTTCTACTCGGGACCTTCCCTTAAAGGTGGAGTCACAAAAGTTGGCTCCTCACTTCATTGGCCCTTTTAAAATAGTGCGGAGGATCAACCCTGTTACTGTCAGGTTAAAACTCCCTAAGTCCATCCGTATCCACCCCTCGTTTCATGTCTCAAAGCTAAAACCAGTGAGCACTAGCGTCCTGGCTCCGGTTGACAAGCCTTCACCGCCGCCATGGATAATTGAGGGGGGCCGGTTTATTCTGTGTGTCGCATTTTGGCCGAGAGGCGTGTGGGTCGCGGAGCCCAATTTTTGGTGGACTGGGAGGGATATGGGCCTGAGGAGCAGTGCTGGGTCCCTTCTCGGGATATCTTCGATCCCAGCCTCATCTCTGAGTTCCATGCACGGGGTTCTCAGGGAACTGCTGGTGCCGTCCCCCCTTAGGCGGGGGGGGTCCTGTCATTGTTTAGCCGTGTTTGTTTGTTGGACCTTTCTTTGTTCTATCGTCTGGGACAATATCGGATTTCTTTTCCATCGAATTCCTGGCCCAGCTGGCTGATTGAGATGGGGCAGTGTTTTCCGGACTCTATATATATGGTTGGGGGTTCGCCACGCCTATCGCTAGAGTGTCTGTTTGTTTCTAGCACTTCGGCTGGAGAAAATCTCTAGTCAGATTTCCTAGTGATTTGTGACATTCCATTTATTGTTAGGAATTGCTTCTTTTAGAAATTTTCTCTCTTCTCTCTTGTTGTTTATTCTCTCTCGCACTGCTTCCGTGTTGCGGACTTTTATTTGTCCTTGGAAGCGCGAGCTTTTACTGGAGGTGTGTTCCTCTTTTGTGTTTGTCTCTTATCTGGGCTGCTCTCAGTTCTTTCTTTCACTGGTTGTGGCACCTGGCGTCCTATCACCGCCCATTACATTATCTCCCTTAGCCTCTCTTTCAGGCACCTGCGCATGTCCCACTGATAGTGTAATAGTTATTAACGTGGGTACATTCAACGCAGACCTGACACGGAGTTTGATGCAGAACACGCTTGGAAGTTTATATTTCCACTTCAAAGTCCACACATTCCTACAGGCTGCATATCTCGTTCAGCTAAAAAAAACTCTCAGACCGGCTCATCCGTCTCTCTTCAGTTCTCCCTCTCTAAATGAAATCAGGAAGCCCCAAACGGAACTTATCGTCTTCTCCTTCTCCTTGAATTTCGCGAATGATTTTCAAAATAAAAGTTCCCACATACTTCATGTGTTACAATAGCTCCACTTTCAAAACCTACTCAATCATGTTATAAATTGTATGGAAAAAGCAAAACTCTGTCAAAACCCGCCAAGTCAAGGAGGAAAACTCAGTCAAATTCTGCTAAGTCATCAGCTAATGTGGAAACGTGATTCTGTTTTCGTTCGCTAGAAGGAACCAATCACAGTCGAGCTTTTATAGCCTGTTCAGCTTTTGCTTTCTCTAACTCTAACTGGTTTGGGCAGTTCAGAAAAGTGTGATGATAGTGATACCATAAAAACCATGGACTCATGTTTATGTTGTCATTGTCATAGCAGCTATTCAACCACTGTGCTGTCTGTAGCATTGGGTTGCATGTAGAGTGGGTCTTGAGTCAAATACCTTCACCTATTGAGCAAATGGCTGGTTTAAACACTGTCAAAACCTGCTAAAACTTTGTGTTGCAAAATCAAAGTCATTTCTTAAAAAAACTAGAGCTGCACTCAGAGAGCGCGAGTACCTCTGCCAATGTACTCAATGTTATTTTTGCCAGTATTAGCTAGCAACCCCTGTGTTTATGCAGTCCTGTAGTTTTCGCGTAATATGTTTTTAATGTGTTTTTGACCTTTTGCATGCCCTTGACCTTTGACCTTGACCTCCCAAAATCGAATCAACTCTTCCTTGAACAATACTTAATCATTCCACCAGATTTGAGGAAAATCCATCCATAACTTTTTGCGTAATCCTGCCTACAAACCAACAAACCGACAAACGGTACTGATCACATAACCTACTCCAACTTTGTTGGGCGGAGGTAATAATGAATTGCCTCATGCATTATGTCTGCAAGGCTAATGGTTTTAGTATAGTGAAAATTGGTATCTATGGAAGATAATTTCTATGCCCACCAAAAAATCTGATTTTTCTAAAAAATAGACCAACTTGACTTAGAAGGCTTTGCAAGTGGACTCCTCATTTGATGATTTCATGACAAACTGTTCTCTGACACTTCAGCTGAGGTATTTATGAGTCCATGTGGTATGGTAATTACAGCAGAATGTCAGTTCTTAATGCAGTGCCATTTGAGGGCTCGAAGGTCATGGGCATCCAATATTGGAATTCAGCGTAGTCTTATATGCACTGATTTTGTGCAAAATACTTCATATTCACTGAGAATCTTTTCCCTATATTTTCATTATATTATATTATATCAATGCAGTGAAGCTTCAAATATTTTCTCTTTGTGCTGTTTTCAACTCAAAGTAGTTAAAAGATCATTTAAAAATCACTTAAAGTGATTTTTTTATGCCTACCCTTTTGTTCAACTTCAACAATGCTAATGTTCCAGCAGAATAATGCCAAGCTACACTCTGCACTCATTTCAGCAGCGTGGGTTTGTAGTCACAGAGTGTGGATGCTGCCTGCATTCCAAATCTTTCTCTCACTGGAAATGTGGTGGATTAAGAAGTGCAAAGTATAATAACAGAGACATCGGACAGTTGTCCACTGAAGATCTATATCAGGCAATAATGGGAACAAATTTTGCTTGAGACACTCTAGCAAGTAGTGTCCTCAGTTCTAAAACCACTGCTGTTTATAAAAAGAGAGGTGATGTTATGCATTGGTGAACATGGACTTTCCCCAAATTCACAGGAATGTGTTGCAGACATCACATTTCAATAATGGCTATTTTCAAAAAACAATGAACTTGAGTGAAAATCTTACATATTTTGTCTTTGTCATTTTTTTTATTTAATACAGGTCAAAATGAGCTTGCAAATTATTGCTTTCTATTTTATTTCCATTTTACACATGTTCCAAATCTTCTAGAATTGAGTTTGTAATTATAATATTTATACTAATTATATTTATGCAATCACAACTGTTGAGTGCCAAATAATTCTTTAAAATAATAAGCATTCAATACACGATGGAAGAACAACAGTGTTACAATTATGTAGATGACCCAAGAAACAGCAAATTATGGTACAGATGTATATCATTTTTGTGAGTTCGAACCATTATTTTGATTTAAGTGAATAGCCAGCAATGTGAGGTTGCAACCTGGTCTCCTGTACATATTGAGGGACAAAGGGAATATCCCCAGCAATGTTTGTAATAACTTGTACTCAAACTTACGCTCTATCTGAAAGACAAAGGATATAGTCAAGACAGTTCAATGATGTAGAGAAAAAAAAATAGACTGTGAGCCCTCTATTCTTGGTGCATTCCGCCAGGGCAGCAGTCATTTTAATGTGATCGATACAAAAAGACTCGGTCCCATCGAACCAAATAGCACGCACTTTCAAAGATACAGTGGTTCTGGGGCTGCCGGATAGCTCACTCGGTAAAGCATCGCGCTGCGAAGCAGAAGTGACTACCACGTCGCGGGTTCGATCCAGCTTCGTACCAGCCGGCAGTGGTCGGCAGCTTTTTCAGAGTAGCGCACAATTGGCTATTGCGCTACAGGGTTGCAAATTGGGAATGGACTGCCGGGAAGGGAAAATAATAGTTGCCTTGTTTGTTGCTCAAGCGCCTCCTGTTGGCCAGACGGGCGTTCGTCAGGAAGATTCTAAGTCTGTTCATGTCCGGGTATCCTCTGCCCTCGTTCTGAACTTGCGAAGATTCAACCAATGAGTGTATAAGAAGCGGTGGCTGATAGGCGCGTGCCGGAGGAGAGCCGCGAACTGTCTACACTCTCCTGAATTGGCAGCAAGGGGTCGACATCTGAGCAAGCCTTGTACATAGTTCACCAATTGGGCATTCCAGATTCGGGTGGGATTGGAGATGCCAAATTTATTAAAAAAAAATTTAAAAAAAAGATACAGTGGTTCTGGGTGCACAGTAAAAACACATGAATTCCACAGTACCATCTATTGAGTTTTCAATACAGCATGGAGTCTGTTTCGTTTTTGGATGTGTTGGTGAAAAAGAGGAGGGGAGTTTATCTACGGATGTGTATAGAAAACCTACAGATAGAAATTCCTACCAACATTTTTCTAGTTTTCATCCCCCTGGTTTGAAGAAAAGTCTACCGTTTACATCCGCATACTGGCAAAGAGTTGAAGATTAATGGCACTGTTACATGCAAAACTAAATATGTTGTTTATCTCTTGAAGTGTCCGTGCGGTCATCATTATCTAGGAAAAACAGTTTGGGAATTGAGATTCTGAATCACTGAACATGAATCTGCAATTCGTAATAAAGATGTGCAATCCCCAGTTGCTAGGCATTTTATGGAAGCAGGACATGATGTGTGTTCGTTACGTTTTCAAGGTATTGAAGTGGTACTAGTAAGAAGGTGGGGATCGCGATTTGGTGTTTCTCCAAAAACAGGCTAAATGGATTCATTTTTGAATTTCTAAGGGTATGAATGAAGAGCTTTTCTTGAATTGTTTTCTGTAAATGTCTGTTGCTGTGGTTAATTGTCTATGTATTCGCTCATTGTCTCTATATTGAGTCTGATATGGTGATTCATTACACCTGGTCACAATTCTCTTGTATACTATTCAAAAAAAGTAGGGGATATTTTATTTTGAGATCAAAATTTTCACATATACAAAGGGATCTTAAAACCATATTGTATATACTGAGGAGGCATTTCCAAAGAAATTCATCACCCAAACACATCAATATTGATCTGCCGGGATGTATTTGATCAAGGGGTTATGCCACAAATTTTTCTGAATTGGAAGGTTAAGCCACTGTAAAGAAATTTTGAAAGAATGCATCAGATTATCAGTGGTTGAAGTCGTTATTAAACAGAGACCATCGCCATCTAACACAACAGGTTTTTTGGCATCTACAGGTTCACAAGACAGGTCGTTGTGGCAAGGGCAATGAATGTTTCAGTCTGTCAAGCAGATTATGGTCCAGACATCGTGCTACAGGGTCTGTTCAGGATAGACCAATGACCAAGGGCAACAACTCAGGCTCAGGACAGATTCATCCGCTCTATTGTCTTGAGAAAGAGTTATGGTAACAGCAAATCAGATAAGGTCTCAACTTCAAAGGGATACTGGCTTGGTAGTGAGTGGCCAGACCATCAGGAATCGTCTGCACAGAACTTGCGCCCGGCGTTCGTGGTCATTCCCTGTTTGAGGGATCGTCACATTAGGGCCAGACTCCAATGGTGTGTCATCATCATCAACGCTGGGATAATCGCCGATGGAACAACGTAATGTTCTCAGATGGGAGGTTCACTGTGGATTCTGAATCACTGAACAGAAATCATTAGACATGATCCGTATGGGGGTGGATAATGGTGTGGGGAGGCATCACTGCTGCCGGCAGAACCTTGCATGTTGTTGCTGGACGGCATTTTACTGGACAACATCTTGGCACATGTTGTGTGTTTCGTTACGTTTCATTTTCCAAGATGACAATGCCAGATGTCATAGGGTCAGGATCGTTACAGATTACCTCCGCAGCAGAATATCACCACATTACCATGGCCAGCACTCAGTCCGGACCTTTCCCCCCATAAGCATGTCTGGGACATGGGGACCTTGGCCACGCCAACGTCAACAACCTCCTGCCAATGTCCAAGAACTTGAGGCAACAGGAATGGAATAACATTCCCCAAAATGACCTGGGGCGCCTCGTTCCAAACCGAGCTTGTCTAGCCAAAGGGGTTTTATGAATGACTCTGTTTCACAATGGTGGTAAATTTGTTGTGTGACCCTGTGTTTGTTGACCCTTATTCTGGAGAATCTGTCCTTTACTTGTACACAGGGTTTAATAAATTGACAAATGTTTCTTAATGTTTTTATGTCATTTGTTTCCTTCCTGATTCATGACACCATGGTCTTGTAAATCCAATATCCCCTACTTTTTTTTTTTGAATAGTATATATTGACGGCCCTATTTAAGGGATGTACGTATTTCCTGTTTTTACGTTGAAAAAGACCTGTGAGTCGAAACGTCCGATTATTTGCTCTGTGCATTTTTCATCTATTAAATTGTCCTTCAAATTGGACCTCGTGAGTGCTGGTTTTCTTCTTTTTTAGATTTTAGAGTGATCAGCCTTTGTTATTTCTCAAGTTCGTTCAAGTACTTCTCCAAGATGTAGTTTGGAAAGCGAATGGATGGTTCTTTGTGAAAATTGCTAACGCACAAAGACCGCACGATGCAACCACTGGAGTTACTTACCAAGATAGCGGACGGTCAGCCCCATTCCGTATGACACCCAACTGCATGTATTTTCAGTTGAGTAAGCCATCGTCATCTTTGGTTTACACTCACAAGACAAGGGAGGAGATTAGCTAATAGAACTTTTGAATGTGCTGAAAAAGTGCCTCGTCACTTTCGCTGGGGTCAACACTCCCTTCCTTGACAATGGTTCACACAGCATAGCAATGCATTCACTCATACACTTAACACACGGCACAAATTACCTAATATTTGACGATGAAAATATAGTGAGAAATGCTTTCTGTTCTTTTATAATGAGCATAGTTTGGGTTTAAGATTGCTGAATATAAAGCATAATTCCATACATAGACACGAGGGCCATGGCGATAAACACTGTGCAATTTGTTTGGTTCGTTCGGCGTGAACCAGTTGCCATGGCTGCGACAGGTTGACTGCAGAGTGATGTAACGAATTTGGCAGCGCATTTACATGGTGTAATGGGCCAAACCATTTTTGCTTGAAGAGAAAGTAAAATTTTTTTCGACCACCATGTCAAGGAAACTTTTGGAAATAAAAAACAAGCATTAAATGTGACACTAACACTTTACTTTTTTATGAAAAAGCAAATTTTGACAAAAAATTTCAGCAGATGTTTTAATGGTCAGAGGTCCCAGTTCTGGGCGCCTCCTGACCCAGGGCCAGGGAAAACTGACCCAGTTGTCCCCCCCGTCGGCGGCCCTGTATTCCGCCATGGTCATATAGGCACCAGCTTCCAGTCATGGCAAACCGCATAGTAAACATGGTGAACACCCTTATTCATTAATAAATAATCTAAAAAAAAAAAAAGGTTGCTATAGGGCACTTTTTCAAATAAGGGCATACTCATCAGTGAAAGCATTCAGGATATAACCAATATAATAAAAACCAGAGCCATTGATATTCTCAGAGTTGCGACACTCCCATTGACTCTCGTGTACAAAAAATGGCAGCGCACTTCCGGGTCTGGGAACTTCACATAGTTCCAAAAGAGGATTCTCGCAGCTTCATACTGATTCACTTCCATTGAGACAACACCGACGGTAAGTAATAAAATATTAAAGTCTTATGATTCACGAAATGTATATATCATATCAGTGGTCATGTATCATTTATAATCTCCAATTGTGTATGATTGGCACGACAATATATATATATATATATATATATATATATATATATATATATATATATTTTTTAAAGTCTGAAGAGGCTGTGATAATTTAAGCTCATGTTCTTTGCTTCTAGTTTAGCTTGGTCAGCTGTGGGAATTCAGTCATGAACTCTATGGAGTTTCTATTTCTATTTCTCACTAAACCGATATAAATCACAACGGTAAATAATGGGATGAGGTGCCTGTGACTGGTTTCGGTAAAGTTTTTTAATTTATTTTAAAGTTAGCTTTGATGATTTTGACATGCTCTTACCTAGCCTAACTTGATCAGCTGTTTTAAGTTTAATCACAAATGGTTGCGGAGTTTATAACTTAGTTTAGCTCTCAAGAACCATTTCAGATGAAAACCACTGGTTATTCATAAAATTGGATGAAACCACAAGTTAGGACGTTGACGACCTAAGTGTCACCCATCATGTTCTAGCTAGCTGTTATGAAATTGCATCTGTCAGTTTGCATTTGTCATGCCAGGCGCTGTTAGCTTTCTAGCAATCTTGCTGTAGTCAGTTAGCTGTAGCTATTATATGCCATGTTGTATTTCGCAAGAAGATGGTCTTTTTAAATGATTTACTCTTGGAGATGTGGTGGCCGTGGTTAGTCTGCATTACTTTTCTGTGCTCATTTTATTGTGCCATGTAGGCTTACCATTAATATGGGCAGAGGCTGCTGTTGGCGATGGAGGCTACAGGATTTGTGGGAAGTTCTAAGATGTCTAAAAGTTGCAAACCTCTTCCAACATTCCTGGCCCTTGTATTTGTAATGTCCCCCACCTCTTTATTTAATTATTTGTAATTCCACAAATGATCGTGCTTCACAGTGTCATTCTTGTTCCAAGAGTTTACTTGTCTATTCTATTCAGTACATTCCTGTTAAATCCATTTAGTTGTTATAGTTCAATTAACAACCCTGTTCTGAAAACATGCGCGCGCACACACACACACGCACACACACACTTAGTAGTTCCACACATCGAGAAGGTTTATTAATTTGACACTGATCACCCCCTCTCCCACACAAGAACCCACCACCACCCTGCCACATTACTATGTACAACGTTATATTTTTTTTTTCTTGGTTATTCAAGGTTCACTCATGGTTCACTCACTCACACTTACACCCCTCCTTGTTTACTTTGTTTATCAACTTCAATTTCTGTTCCGTCCTGTTGTCCACTGGTCAATAAAAATATTTTTGTTGAAAACCTTTCCTTGCATCAGTCATTGTATTTAATCTAATTCAGTCTCCTGGTCTCACCAGCTATAGGTTACATGTGTTTCGTTCATTTTATCTAAACATTAGAATTGAGAATATCAAGGGCTCTGAAATGAGCATGGTGGTGCACCTTTGCTTTAAGGAAGAACTGACGTGACATTGAATGATATAAGAGGTCAGCAGAACTTTAACATGGTAAGTTGTGGGCAAATCCAGAAGATACAGGCAGACCCTGGTAATCCAATAATGTAACTTAAAGTTAAAATATGTTAAATTATCCATCCCCATGACAGTGAGAGTACGGGGTTAAATTTACTTAGAAATTATAGTGGATCAACGGTACGTATAAGTACTAGCTCGCTGACGCTAACATGAATCTTTCCCTTCAAAAGCTATGACATGATCTTAGTAGTAGAAGTATGACCTCTATAAACATGTATGTAAATACTGTAATTCGTTAAGATAAATACGTGTTCGGCAATTGTGTAAGGTTTAATTTAATATTTAACGTTCAGTAACGCAATCGCTGCTGCCTGTCCCATAGGAGATAATGACAGCGTGGCGTTTGTTTGGAACTATAGCGCTTCCCCACGAACCACGTGACCACTCGAACAACGAAGTCAATGGGTGTCGCCGCTCTGAGTTATCTACCGCTCTGATAAAAACCAGGTGAACTGATAATAAAAAACTCAAATATTTATCAATAAATATCAGTAAAACTACAGTTTTAGAGAGAATAAAAATGACATGTTTCTGCTCGGTCTTCACTGCCAACAGCGAAACAGGAACTATTTTGACAAATAAATCATGAGCATCCAAATTGGTTAAAGCGCTACATGCTTTGTTTTGCAATGACCAGATGTTAAAGCCAACTTACCTCAAGAAAGGGGGCTTTGCGCAGCCTAGTTTTTTTCTGTCATTTCGACAGTACCTTTAGACTGCATTCCTCTAACAAGGCTCAAGAGGGCGCCACACTAAAGTTTGAAATCAAAAACACAATAGACCTAATTTATTCAAATGCAAGTTTCACTTGTGGAAACTTTGTGTGATTCTTGTTATTTTTTTTCTCTCTGTGTTTTTCATTTGTTGCCACAAGATGGTTATAGAATTAAAAAATTGAAGCTGTTTCCACCGACTGCACAGCAGTAAATGGATTCCTGTGTTTTGGTCCACTTCACTGGTAGACTCAGCTCCTTCCTGTAAGGCTTAGAAATTATTTGCAGAATCTTCGTGACAAACAAAATTATTTTTCAACCTAAACAATGAAACAAAAAACAGATATTTCCAAGTTTTGTGCATTTATTTCATCTGGATCCATGTTGAATATTGTCTCATTGAGGGACATGGAATGTTATTGTGCTATTACACAGAAAAACAAATAGATTGCTTTTGCTACAAGAGCACGTTTCTGTGTGCAAATGTGTTTTTGTGAATGTGTGCACTTGTGTGTGTTTGTGTCAGTTAATACAAGTGCCCAGTGAGTTTATGGGTGAACACCCAGTCCGGTAAACTGCAAGATAATAGCTGATCGAGTTATGAATAAATGAGAGCACAAAACACAATGATAAAATCAACTGGACACAAATCAAGAGCAATGCATGACATTGCACTATCTGAAACACCTCCTTTTTGGGTTTGGCTGTTGGTTATGTACAATAAGGGTGTGACAAGTCAGAAGAAAGATGACATCTCTGCCTGCTGATGCAAACTAGCTTCTGTGCAAGCATCCGCAATTTTTAACAGTTCATTACTTTCTGTGGTGTTTGTGCTTGTAAGAAGCTTAAATCATTGTACTCTGTCTGGTATGCCTCCATTTTTGATAAAGTTGGGATGACATGTATAATTTAAATACATTTTTAAAAAATGCTGATTTGTTAGTTACCCATGACATTCAATAAATAATCCTTCACCTTCACCTTCACCTTCATTTCTTGAAAATAGGGCAATGACAAGAAATCTGATTTTTGTGTTGTTTTTTTTCATTGAAAAAAGTATGCCTTCATCTCATTCCGGAAAAGTTGTGAAGGTTTTTTTTTTTTTTTACCACTGTGTTTCATAATCTTTGCTCTTAACAGTCCTCCAAGTTATCACTTGAGGTCAGAAGACAGCAATACTTCCAGTTTTCCACTATTCCTCCTTGATATACAGTACTTCTTCAGCTGCTCAGATTCCTGGGATCTTCATTAACGTATTTTTCACCTCTTAAATCACCGCAAGTTTTCAAAGGAAGACGGGTCACACAGAGATTTCCCCAGATTTCCTGCATATTTTAAAAATATTACACACTGTGGAGGCTGAAATCTTTAAAGTCCTTGCAACGGTGAAATATATTGGTTTCAAACTGCATTCAGTCACAGTTTTTTGCAATGTTGTGAGGCTTGACTGTTCATTGCTTGCTAACAAATGAAACAAAACGACCTTTGTTTTACATCCAAGCATGATATTGCCACTTCTTCAACATCTGCACACCCTATTTTAAGCATTCAAACACTTCTAAGCTCATAAACCCAAAATTTTTTTCACAATAGAACATAGACAACATATCAGACGTTGAAAGTGAGACATTTTACCATTTAATGAAAAATATGAGCTGATTTTTAATTTGATGGCAGCAACACATCTAAAAAAATTGGGATATGGCCATGTTTACCATTGTTTATTGTATCCTCTTCTTTTAACAACAGTCAGTTAATGTCTGGGAAGTGAGGAGACCAATTGCTGAAGTTTTGGGAGAGGACTGTTGTTCCACTTCTGTCTGGTGTAGGATTCCAGCTGCTCAACAGTCTTGGGTCTTCTTTGCCTGATTTCCCGTTTTATGATGCGCCAAATGTTTTCTATTAGTGAATGGTCTGGACTGCAGGTCGGCCAGGTCAGCACCCAGACTCTTCTACTGCAAAGACATGCTGTTGTTATGGATGCAGTATGTGGTTTGGCATTGTTTTGGGGAAATATGCAAGGCCTTTCCTGAAAGAGACGTTGCATGGATGAGGGCATATGTTTTGTAAAACCCCCATATACTTTCCAGCATTGATACTGCCTTTCCAGATGTGTAAGCTCCCCATGCAATAGGCGCTAGTGCAACCCGATACTATTAGAGATGTAGACTTTTGCATTGTGCACTGATAACAAGCTGGATGGTCCCTCTCCTCTTTAGACCGCACGGCACAGCGTCTGTGGTTTCCAAAAAGAATTGCACATATTGATTCATCTGATCACAGAACAGTTTTCCATTTCCATTCTGCCTTAGTCCATTTTTAGTGAACTTTGGCCCAGAGAAGACAGCGGCGTTTCTGGATCGTGTTCACATATGGCTTTTTCCTTGCATGATCCAGCTTTAGCTTCCATTTGTAGATTGCACGGTGAACTGTGTTTACAGACAATCATCTCTGGAAGTGTTCCTTGAGCCCATGCAGTGTATTCCAGTGCAGAATCATGCCTGTTTTTAATGCAGTGCTGTTTGAGGGCTCAAAGATCACAAGCATCCAATATAGACCTTCGGACTTGTCCCTTGCGCACAGAGATTTCTCCAGATTCTCTGAATCTTTTGATGATATTATGTACTGTAGATTCAGAGTCTTTGCAATTTTACATTGAGGAACATTTTTTTGAAATTTTTCCACAATTTTTAAATGCAGGTTTTAGCAGATTGGTGAATCTCTGTCCATCTTTACCTCTGAGAGACTTTGCCTCTCTAAAATTCTCTTTTTATACCCAGTCATGTTACTGCCATTGCCAATTAATATAATTAGTCGCAAAATGCCCCTCCATATTCAAACTGATACACTTTATTGCTTTTTTTTTTTTTTTTTTTGGAAATATTGGCTCATTTTGAATTTTATGCCTGCAACATGTTCCAAAAAAGGTGGGACAGGGGCAGCAAAAGACTGGGAAACTTGAGGAATGCTCAAAAAACACCTGTTTGGAACATTCCACAGGTGAACAAGTTAATTGTAAACAGGTGAGTGTCATGATTAGGGATAAAAGGAGCATCCCCGAAAGGCTCAGCCATTCACAAGCAAGGATGGGGCAAGGTTCACCACTTTGTGAACAACTGCGTGAGCAAATAGTCCAACAGTTTAAGAACAACATTTCTCAATGTACAATTGCAAGGAATTTAGGGATTTCATCATCAACAGTCCATAATATCATCAAAAGATTCAGAGAATCTGGAGATATCTCGACACGTAAGCGGCAAGGCCGAAACCAACACTGAATGCCCGTGACTGTCAATCCCTCAGGCGGCACTGCATTAAAAACCAACATCATTCAGTGAAGGACATTACAATGTGGGCTCAGGAACACTTCGGAAAACCATTGTCAGTTAACACAGTTCATGGCTACATCTACAAGGGCAAGTTAAAACTCTACCATGCATAGCAAAAGCAATGTATCAACAACACCCAGAAACGCCGCTGCCTTCTCTGGGCCCAAGCTCATCTGAGATGGACTGATGCAAAGTGGAAAAGTGTGCTGTGGTCTGACGAGTCCACATTTCAAATTGTTTTTGGAAATCATGGAAGTCATGTCCTTGAGGCTAAAGAGGAAAGGACCATCCAGATTGTTATCAGTGCAAAGTTCAAAATCTAACATCTGTGATGGTATGAGGATGTGATTGTGCCCATGGCATGGGTAACTTGCACATCTGTGAAGGCACCATTAATGCTGAAAGGTACATACAGGTTTTGGAGCAACATATGCTGCCATCCAAGCGACATCTCTTTCAGGGACGTCCCTACTTATTTCAGCAAGACAATGCCAAGCCACATTCTGCACGTGTTACAACAGTGTGGCTTCGTAGTAAATGAGCGTGGGTAATAGACTGGCCTGCCAGCAGTCCAGACCTGTCTCCCATTGAAAATGTGTGGCGCATTATGAAGCGCAAAATAGGACAATGGAGAACCCAGACTGTTGAGCAACTGAAGTCATACATCAAGCAAGAATGGGAAAGAATTCCACCGACAAAGCTTCTACAATTAGTGTCCTCAGTTCCCAAACGCTTATTGAGTGTTGTAAAAAGGAAAGGTGATGTAGCGCAGTGGTAAACATGCCCCTGCCCCAACTTTTTTGGAATATGTAGCAGGCATCAAATTCAAAATGAGTGAATATTTCCAAAAAAACAATAAAAGTTTTCCAGTTTGAACAAAAAATATCTTGTCTTTAAATTGTACTCAATTGAATATAGGTCGAAAAGGATTTGCAAATCATTAGGGCCCGAGCCGACTGCAAGTCGTCTGCGGAGGGCCCTATTGAAATCGCGCTGTTTATTATTATTATTATTATTATTATTTATTATTCTTCCGACATTTCAAAGGCCAATTTCGCCCCTTTTCCAATTGTGAAAATGCGCCTAACTTTCCACATTCGTCCGCCGGATCCGAAATTTGACATTTTTGGGTGTTCTCATCTCCGACTCCAAATGCCAAAATAGCACCCCCTAAACACGTTTCAAAATTCCCATAGGGAAATTTGGTTACTTTTGTCGGAGGCAGACAAAATTCGGTAGACCTATGTAGCATACCCAGACATATAAAAACTTCATTGAGCCACGCCATAAACCCAACAGGAAGGAAGGCCATTTTGATTTGAATTTTTTAATTTGAAAACGAACTCCTCCTAGGGATTTTGCCCGATCGACTTCAAATTTGGTGGAGATCATCTAGGGACCAAGCTGATC
The DNA here is from genome assembly GCA_029692085.1 of Gymnothorax javanicus. Lineage (NCBI taxonomy): Eukaryota > Metazoa > Chordata > Actinopteri > Anguilliformes > Muraenidae > Gymnothorax > Gymnothorax javanicus. The sequence goes on along the minus strand of CM056193.1, from coordinate 35,966,937 downwards.
AAAAATTATGCTCTGCATGTCTGTAGGTAAATGGGCGTGGCTGCTAGGGCGTGACAAAGTTTGGCGACTCGACAAAAAAATTTCTAAATGCTCTCACGCCCACATACTTGATCTTTGCAGCTTCAAACTTGCTGGACATGATGAGGTCTCAGCCCTGAACATCCCCATATCATAAATTTCCGCTTTACTGATAGCGTCCCCCGGTGGTAACAGGAAGTGTCCAGGAATTACTTTGAAAAAGAACTCCTCTTAGGGATTTTGCCCGATCGACTTCAAATTTGGTCCAGATCATCTAGGGACCAAGCTGATCAAACTTTGCGCTCCGCATGTCTGTAGGTCAAAGGGCGTGGCAGCTAGGGCGTGACAAAGTTTGGCGACTCGCCAAAAAAATTTCAAAATGCTCTCACACCAACATACTTGATCGGAGCAGCTTCAAACTTGCTGGAAATGACGATGGCTCCGCCCTGAACGTCACAATATAATAATTTCCCAATTTACTAATGGCGCCCCCCTGTGGTGACAGGAAGTGGCCAGTTCGGTTACTTTGACATAGGCAGACGAAATTCGATACACATATGTATCATACCCAGACAGACAAAAAAATCATTGGAGCCACGCCTTAAACCCAACAGGAAGTCGGCCATTTTGATTTGAATTTTTGAATTTTAAAACAAACTCCTCCTAGGGTTTTTGACCGATTGACTTCAAATTTGGTATAGATCATCTAGAGACCAAGCTGATCAAAAGTTGTGCTCTGCATGTCTGCTCGTCAAAGGGCGTGGCTGCTAGGGCGTGACAAAGTTTGGTTACTCGCTAAAAAAAATTTCAAAATGCTCTCACGCCAACATACTTGATTTTAGCAGCTTCAAACTTGCTTGAAATGATGAGGGCTGACCTGAACGCCAGGATATCATAATTTCCCACTTTACTTAATAGTGCCCCGGTGTGAACAGAAAGTGAGTAGGGATGTTACTTTGTGAGGCAGCGAAATTCGATACACATATGTATCATAACCAGACATACAAAGAACTCATTGGAGCCACGCCCTAAACCTAACAGGAAGTCGGCCATTTTGATTTGAATTTTGTAATTTTAAAACAAACTCCTCCTAGGGTTTTGATTGACTTCAAATTTGGTACAAATCATGTAGAGACCAAGTTGACCAAAAGTTGTGCTCTGCATGTCTGTCGGTTAAACATGTACGTGACAAAAAATTGACTCGCCAAAAAAAATTCAAAATGTTGAACCCAATATACTTGATCATAGCCGCTTCAAACTTGCTGGAAATGGTGATGGCTCTGCCCTGAAAGTCACGATATCATAACTTCCCACTTTACTAATAGCGCCCCTGGTGGTCACAGGAAGTGACCATTTTTTACTTTAACATGTACTGATGACACAAAAGTCGAACCCATCGGCGTTCATGTGGCAAGGCGGTGAAGATGGATCCCTTGCCATGAAAATACGATTGTGTTTTTGATGTCTTTACTGAACTCGTTTCATCATAATAATTGATACACAGGTCAAGGATGGCAAGCTGTTACATCTGATCGGGCCCTCGCCCATGTCGGGGAGCAAAATGTCTCTATAGCGCCCCTCTTGGAAACAGGAAATGCCATATTTTACATTGACATTGGCCGATTTGCTCGAAACTTCACATTTTTGCTGACGGTCTGCCCCTGAATGCACCTGCCCCCCTTTGGTTCAGCTCAGAGCGCCCCCTGGTGGATGAACTATCAACTTTTCATAACTCCTTCCTGCTTTGTCCGATTTGCTCGAAACTTTCTCACAGGTTGGTGCCTGTACTTGACCTGTCCACTGGTCGTGAGTGCACACCTGCACCCGTCAGGATCTCACCACTACCCCCAATGTGCACAAGGGTGCGAGGCCCTGCTCAACGCTGCTTGCAGCTTTAATTAGGGCCCGAGCCGACTGCAAGTCGCCTGCGGAGGGCCCTATTGAAATCGCGCTGTTTATTATTATTGGGGCCCGAGCCGACTGCAAGTCGCCTGCAGAGGGCCCTATTGAAATCGCGCTGTTTATTATTATTATTATTATTATATTATTATTTATTATTCTTCCAACATTTCAAAGGCCAATTTCGCCCTTTCCCAATAGTGAAAACGCTTTGTAACTTTCCAGATTCGTCCGGCCGGATCCGAATTCGATATTTTTGGGTGCTTCTCACGTCCGACCCCAAATGCCAAAATAGCGCCCCTAAACACGTTTCAAAATTCCCATAGGGAAATTCGGTTACTTTGTCAGAGGCAGACGAAATTCGGTACACCTATATAGTATACCAAGACATACAAAAAACTTCATTGGAGCCATGCCCTAAACCCAACAGGAAGTCGGCCATTTTGATTTGAATTTTTTAATTTGAAAACGAACTCCTCCTAGGGACTTTGCCCGATCGACTTCAAATTTTGTGGCGATCATCTAGAGACCAAGCTGATCAAAAATTATGCTCTGCATGTCTGTAGGTAAATGGGCGTGGCTGCTAGGGCGTGACAAAGTTTGGAGACTCGACAAAAAAATTTCTAAATGCTGTCACGCCCACATACTTGATCTTTGCAGCTTCAAACTTGCTGGACATGATGAGGTCTCGGCCCTGAACATCCCCATATCATAAATTTCCACTTTACTGATAGCGTCCCCCGGTGGTTACAGGAAGTGTCAAGTAATTACTTTGAAAACGAACTCCTCCTAGGGATTTTGCCTGATCGACTTCAAATTTGGTACAGATCATCTAGGGACCAAGCTGATCAAAAGTTGTGCTCTGCATGTCTGTAGGTCAAAGGGCGTGGCAGCTAGGGCGTGACAAAGTTTGGCGACTCGCCAAAAAAATTTCAAAATGCTCTCACGCCAACATACTTGATCGTAGCAGCTTCAAACTTGCTGGAAATGATGATGGCTCCGCCCTGAATGTCACAATATAATAATTTCCCACTTTATTAATAGCGCCCCCCTGTGGTGACAGGAAGTGACCAGTTCGGTTACTTTGTCATAGGCAGACGAAATTCGATAAACATATGTATCATACCCAGACAGACACAAAAATCATTGGAGCCACGCCCTAAACCCAACAGGAAGTTGGCCATTTTTATTTGAATTTTTTAATTTTAAAACGAACTCCTCCTAGGGTTTTCAACCGATTGACTTCAAATTTGGTACAGATCATCTAGAGACCAAGCTGATCAAAACTTGTGCTCTGCATGTCTGTCGGTCAAAGGGCGTGGCTGCTAGGGCGTGACAAATATTGGTGACTCGCTAAAAAAATTTCAAAATGCTCTCACGCCAACATACTTGATCGTAGCAGCTTCAAACTTGCTGGAACTGACGATGGCTCTGCTTTGAATGTCATGATATCATAACTTCCCACTTTTCTAATAGCGCCATCCCATGGTGACAGGAATTGACCAGTTCAGTTACTTTGTCATAGGCAGACGAAATTCGATACACATGTGTATCATACCCAGACATACAAAAAACTCATTGGAGCCACGCCCTAAACCCAACAGGAAGTCGGCCATTTTGATTTGAATTTTTTAATTTTAAAACGAACTCCTCTTAGGGTTTTCGACCGATTGACTTCAAATTTGGTACAGATCATCTAGAGACCAAGCTGATCAAAAGTTGTGCTCTGCATGTCTGTCAGTCAAAGGGCGTGGCTGCTAGGGCGTGACATAAATTGGCGACTCACCAAAAAAATTTCAAAATGGACCAACATACTTGATCGTAGCAGCTTCAAACTTGCTGGAAATGATGATGGCTCCGCCCTGAGAGTCATGATATAATAACTTCCCACTTTTCTAATAGCGCCCCCGGTGGTCACAGGAAGTGGCCAGTTTGGTTACTTTGTTGTCGGCAGACAAAATTTGATACACATATGTATCATACCCAGTCATACACAAAACATATTGGAGCCATGCCCTAAACCCAACAGGATGTCGGCCATTTTGATTTGAATTCTTGAATTTGAAAATGAACTCCTCCTAAGGTTTTCAACCGATTGACTTCAAATTTGGTACAAATCATATCGAGGCCAAGCTGATCAAAATTTGTATTCTGCATGACTGTCAGTCAAAGGGCGTGGCTGCTAGGGCGTGACAAAAATTTGCGACTCGCCAAAAAAAATTCAAAATGCTCTCACACCAATATACTTGATCATAGCCGCTTCAAACTTGCTGGAAATGATGATGGCTCTCCCCTGAAAGTCACGATATCATAACTTCCCACTTTACTAATAGCGCCCCCTGGTGGTCACAGGAAGTGACCATTTTTTACTTTAACCTGTACTGATGACACAAAAGTCGAACCCATCAACTTCATTCCACTTCTATAAAATGCAGAACAAGTTGTTGAAGCTACATTATGAATGCTGTGAGGCCACAACTAATGGCGTTCATGTGGCAAGGCGGCGAAGATAGATCCCTTGCCATGAAAATACGATTGAGTTTTTGATGTCTTTACTGAACTCGTTTCATCATAAAAATTGATACACAGGTCAAGGATGGCAAGCTCTTAAATCTGATAGGGGCCTCGCCCATGTCGGGAGCAAAATGTCTCCATAGCGCCCCCTTGTGGAAACAGGAAATGCCATATTTTACATTGACATTGGCCGATTTTTGCTCGAAACTTCACATTTGTGCTGACGGTCTGCCCCTGAATGCACCTGCCCCCATTTGATTCAGCTCAGAGCGCCCCCTGGTGGATGAACTATCAACTTTTCATAACTCCTTCCTGCTTTGTCCGATTCGCTCGAAACTTTCTCACAGGTTGGTGCCTGTACTTGACCTGTCCACTGCTTGTGAGTGCACACCTGCACCGTCAGGATCTCACCACTACCCCAACGTGCACAAGGATGCGAGGGTTCGTTCAACGCTGCTTGCAGCTTTAATTATTATTATTATTATTATTATTATTTATTATTCTTCCGACATTTCAAAGGCCAATTTCGCCCCTTTCCCAATTGTGAAAACGCTTGTAACTTTCCACATTTGTCCAGCCGGATCCGAAATTCGATATTTTTGGGGGCCTTCACATGTTCCGCCCCAAATGCCAAAATAGCGCCCCTAAACACGTTTCAAAATTCCCATTGGGAAATTTGGTTACTTTTTCGTGAGGCAGCTGAAATTCGGTATACATATGTATCATACCCAGACTTACAAAAAAAATTTCATTGGAGCCACACCCTAAACCCAACAGGAAGTGGGCCATTTTGATTTGAAGTTTTGAATTTTAAAACGAAGTCCTCCTAGGGATTTTGCCCGATCGACTTCAGATTTGGTCCAGATCATCTAGAGACCAAGCTGATGAAAAGTTGTGCTCTGCATGCCTGCAGGTCAAAGGGCGTGGCAGCTAGGGCGTGACAAAATTTGGAAACTCGACAAAAAAATTTCTAAATGCTCTCACGCCCATATACTTGATCTCAGCAGATTCAAACTTGCTGGATATGATGATGTCTCCGCCCTGAACGTCCCCATATCATAACTTTCCACTTTACTAGTTGCGCCCCCCGGTGGCAACAGGAAGTGACCAGTCTTTACTTTGAAAACGAACTCCTCCTTGGGATTTTGCCTGATCAACTTCAAATTTGGTCCAGATCATCTAGAGACCAAGCTGATCAAAAATTGTGCTCTGCATGTCTGCTCGTCAAAGGGCGTGGCTGCTAGGGCGTGACAAAGTTTGGCGACTCGCTAAAAAAATTTCAAAATGCTCTCACGCCAATATACTTGATTTTAGCAGCTTCAAACTTGCTGGAAATGATGAGGGCTCCGCCCTGAACGTCAGGATATCATAATTTCCCACTTTACGAATAGCGCCCCCCGGTGGGAACAGAAAGTGAGTAGGGCGGTTACTTTGTCGTAGGCAGACGAAATTCGATACAAATATGTATCATAACCAGACATACAAAGAAATCATTGGAGCCACGCCCTAAACCTAACAGGAAGTCGGCCATTTTGATTTGAATTTTTGAATTTTAAAACAAACTCCTCCTAGGGTTTTGGACCGATTGACTTCAAATTTGGTAAACATCTTCTACAGACCAAGCTGATGAAAGGTTGTGCTCTGCATGTCTGTTGGTCAAAGGGCGTGGCTTTACGGGGCGTGACAAAGTTTGGCGACTTCGCCAAAAAAAAAATTTCAAAATGCTCTCACGCCGACATACTTGATTGTAGAAGGTTCAAAGTTGCTGCAGATGATGATGGCTCCGCCCTAAATGTCATGATTTAATTACTTCCCACTTTACTGATAGCGTCCCCCTGTGGTAACAGGAAGTGACCAGTTTGGTTACTTTGTCGTAGGCAGACGAAATTCGATACACATGTGTATCATACCCAGACATACAAAAAATCTCATCGGAGCCACGCCCTAAACCAAACAGGAAATCGGCCATTTTGATTTGAATTTTTCAATTTCAAAATGAAATCCTCCTAGGGTTTTCGACCGATTGGCTTCAAATTTGGTAGAGATCATCTAGAGACCAAGCAAATCAAAAGTTGTGCTCTGCATGTCTGTAGGTCAAAGAGCGTAGCTGCTAGGGCGGGACAAATTTTGGCAACCCGCCAAAAAAATTTCAAAATGCTCTCACACCAACATACTTGATCATAGCAGCTTCAAACTTGCTGGAAATGATGATGGCTCCGCCCTGAACGTAATGATATAATAACTTTACACTTTACTAATAGCGCCCCCCTGTGGTAACAGGAAGTACCCAATTTGGTTACTTTGTCATAGGCAGACGAAATTCGATGTACATGTGTACCACACCCAGACATACAAAAAACTAATTGGGGCCACGCCCTAAACCCAACAGGAAGTCGGCCATTTTGATTTGAATTTTTTAATTTTAAAACGAACTCCTCCTAGGGTTTTCGACCGATTGACTTCAAATTTGGTACAGATCATCTAGAGACCAAGCTGATCAAAAATTGTGCTCTGCATGTCTGTCAGTCAAAGGGCGTGGCTGCTAGGGCGTGACATAAATTGGCGACTCACCAAAAAAATTTCAAAATGCTCTCACGCCAACATACTTGATCGTAGCAGCTTCAAACTTGCTGGAAATGATGATGGCTCCGCCCTGAAAGTCATGATATAATAACTTCCCACTTTTCTAATAGCGCCCCCCGGTGGTCACAGGAAGTGGCCAGTTTGGTTACTTTGTTGTAGGCAGACAAAATTTGATCCACATATGTATCATACCCAGTCATACACAAAACATATTGGAGCCATGCCCTAAACCCAACAGGATGTCGGCCATTTTGATTTGAATTCTTGAATTTGAAAATGAACTCCTCCTAAGGTTTTCGACCGATTGACTTCAAATTTGGTACAAATCATATCGAGACCAAGCTGATCAAAATTTGTGCTCTGCATGACTGTCAGTCAAAGGGTGTGGCTGCTAGGGCGTGACAAAAATTTGCGACTCGCCAAAAAAAATTCAAAATGCTCTCACACCAATATACTTGATCATAGCCGCTTCAAACTTGCTGGAAATGATGATGGCTCTGCCCTGAACGTCACGATATCATAACTTCCCACTTTACTAATAGCGCCCCCTGGTGGTCACAGGAAGTGACCATTTTTTACTTTAACCTGTACTGATGACACAAAGTCGAACCCATCAACTTCATTCCACTTCTATAAAATGCAGAACAAGTTGTTGAAGCTACATTATGAATGCTGTGAGGCCACAACTAATGGCGTTCATGTGGCAAGGCGGCGAAGATAGATCCCTTGCCATGAAAATACGATTGAGTTTTTGATGTCTTTACTGAACTCGTTTCATCATAAAAATTGATACACAGGTCAAGGATGGCAAGCTCTTAAATCTGATAGGGGCCTCGCCCATGTCGGGAGCAAAATGTCTCCATAGCGCCCCCTTGTGGAAACAGGAAATGCCATATTTTACATTGACATTGGCCGATTTTGCTCGAAACTTCACATTTGTGCTGACGGTCTGCCCCTGAATGCACCTGCCCCCATTTGATTCAGCTCAGGGTGCCCCCTGGTGGATGAACTATCAACTTTTCATAACTCCTTCCTGCTTTGTCCGATTAAGCAAAACTTTCTCACAGGTTGGTGCCTGTACTTGACCTGTCCACTGCTTGTGAGTGCACACCTGCACCCGTCAGGATCTCACCACTACCCCCAACGTGCACAAGGATGCGAGGGCCCGTTCAACGCTGCTTGCAGCTTTAATTATTATTATTATTATTATTATTATTATTTATTATTCTTCCGACATTTCAAGGCCAATTTCGCCCCTTTCCCAATTTGAAAACGCTTTGTAACTTTCCACATTTGTCCGGCCGGATCCGAAATTCGATATTTTTGGGGGCCTTCACATGTTCCGCCCCAAATGCCAAAATAGCGCCCCCTAAACACGTTTCAAAATTCCCATTGGGAAATTTGGTTACTTTCTCGTAGGCAGCTGAAATTCGGTATACATATGTATCATACCCAGACATACAAAAAATTTCATTGGAGCCACGCCCTAAACCCAACAGGAAGTGGGCCATTTTGATTTGAAGTTTTGAATTTTAAAACGAAGTCCTCCTAGGGATTTTGCCCGATCGACTTCAGATTTGGTCCAGATCATCTAGAGACCAAGCTGATGAAAAGTTGCGCTCTGCATGCCTGCAGGTCAAAGGGCGTGGCAGCTAGGGCGTGACAAAATTTGGAAACTCGACAAAAAAATTTCTAAATGCTCTCACGCCCATATACTTGATCTCAGCAGATTCAAACTTGCTGGATATGATGATGTCTCCGCCCTGAACGTCCCCATATCATAACTTTCCACTTTACTAGTTGCGCCCCCCGGTGGCAACAGGAAGTGACCAGTCTTTACTTTGAAAACGAACTCCTCCTTGGGATTTTGCCTGATCAACTTCAAATTTGGTCCAGATCATCTAGAGACCAAGCTGATCAAAAGTTGTGCTCTGCATGTCTGCTTGTCAAAGGGCGTGGCTGCTAGGGCGTGACAAAGTTTGGCGACTCGCTAAAAAAATTTCAAAATGCTCTCACGCCAACATACTTGATTTTAGCAGCTTCAAACTTGCTGGAAATGATGAGGGCTCCGCCCTGAACGTCAGGATATCATAATTTCCCACTTTTGAATAGCGCCCGTGGGGAACAGAAAGTGAGTAGGGCGGTTACTTTGTCGTAGGCAGACGAAATTCGATACAAATATGTATCATAACCAGACATACAAAGAACTCATTGGAGCCACGCCCTAAACCTAACAGGAAGTCGGCCATTTTGATTTGAATTTTTGAATTTTAAAACAAACTCCTCCTAGGGTTTTGGACCGATTGACTTCAAATTTGGTAAACATCTTCTACAGACCAAGCTGATGAAAGGTTGTGCTCTGCATGTCTGTTGGTCAAAGGGCGTGGCTTCTACGGCGTGACAAAGTTTGGCGACTCGCCAAAAAAATTTCAAAATGCTCTCACGCCGACATACTTGATTGTAGAAGGTTCAAAGTTGCTGCAGATGATGATGGCTCCGCCCTAAACGTCATGATTTAATTACTTCCCACTTTACTGATAGCGTCCCCTGTGGTAACAGGAAGTGACCAGTTTGGTTACTTTGTCGTAGGCAGATTTAAATTCGATACACACATGTGTATCATACCCAGACATACAAAAAAATCTCATTGGAGCCACGCCCTAAACCAAACAGGAAATCGGCCATTTTGATTTGAATTTTTCAATTTCAAAATGAAATCCTCCTAGGGTTTTCGACCGATTGACTTCAAATTTGGTAGAGATCATCTAGAGACCAAGCAAATCAAAAGTTGTGCTCTGCATGTCTGTAGGTCAAAGAGCGTAGCTGCTAGGGCGGGACAAATTTTGGCAACCCCGCCAAAAAAAAAATTTCAAAATGCTCTCACACCAACATACTTGACCATAGCAGCTTCAAACTTGCTGGAAATGATGATGGCTCCTTGAACGTAATGATATAATAACTTTACACTTTACTAATAGCGCCCCCCTGTGGTAACAGGAAGTACCCAATTTGGTTACTTTGTCATAGGCAGACGAAATTCGATGTACATGTGTACCACACCCAGACATACAAAAAAACTAATTGGGGCCACGCCCTAAACCCAACAGGAAGTCGGCCATTTTGATTTGAATTTTTTAATTTTAAAAGCGAACTCCTCCTAGGGTTTTCGACCGATTGACTTCAAATTTGGTACAGATCATCTAGAGACCAAGCTGATCAAAAAAATTGTGCTCTGCATGTCTGTCAGTCAAAGGGCGTGGCTGCTAGGGCGTGACATAAATTGGCGACTCACAAAAAAAAATTTCAAAATGCTCTCACGCCAACATACTTGATCGTAGCAGCTTCAAACTTGCTGGAAATGATGATGGCTCCGCCCTGAAAGTCATGATATAATAACTTCCCACTTTTCTAATAGCGCCCCCCGGTGGTCACAGGAAGTGGCCAGTTTGGTTACTTTGTTGTAGGCAGACAAAATTTGATACACATATGTATCATACCCAGTCATACACAAAACATATTGGAGCCATGCCCTAAACCCAACAGGATGTCGGCCATTTTGATTTGAATTCTTGAATTTGAAAATGAACTCCTCCTAAGGTTTTCGACCGATTGACTTCAAATTTGGTACAAATCATATCGAGACCAAGCTGATCAAAATTTGTGCTCTGCATGACTGTCAGTCAAAGGGTGTGGCTGCTAGGGCGTGAAAAAATTTGCGACTCGCCAAAAAAAAAAATTCAAAATGCTCTCACACCAATATACTTGATCATAGCCGCTTCAAACTTGCTGGAAATGATGATGGCTCTGCCCTGAACGTCCACGATATCATAACTTCCCACTTTACTAATAGCGCCCCTGGTGGTCACAGGAAGTGACCATTTTTACTTTAACCTGTACTGATGACACAAAGTCGAACCCATCAACTTCATTCCACTTCTAAAAAATGCAGAACAAGTTGTTGAAGCTACATTATGAATGCTGTGAGGCCACAACTAATGGCGTTCATGTGGCAAGGCGGCGAAGATAGATCCCTTGCCATGAAAATACGATTGAGTTTTTGATGTCTTTACTGAACTCGTTTCATCATAAAAATTGATACACAGGTCAAGGATGGCAAGCTCTTAAATCTGATAGGGGCCTCGCCCATGTCGGGAGCAAAATGTCTCTATAGCGCCCCCTTGTGGAAACAGGAAATGCCATATTTTACATTGACATTGGCCGATTTTGCTCGAAACTTCACATTTGTGCTGACGGTCTGCCCCTGAATGCACCTGCCCCCATTTGATTCAGCTCAGAGCGCCCCCTGGTGGATGAACTATCAACTTTTCATAACTCCTTCCTGCTTTGTCCGATTCGCTCGAAACTTTATCACAGGCTGGTGCCTGCACTTGACCTATCCACTGGTTGTGAGTGCACACCTGCACCCATAAGGATCTCACCACTACCCCCAACGTGCACAAGGGTGCGAGGGCCCGTTCAACGCTGCTTGCAGCTTTAATTATTATTATTATTATTATTTATTATTCTTCCGACATTTCAAAGGCCAATTTCACCCCTTTCCCAATTGTGAAAACGCGTCTAACTTTCCACATTCATCCGGCCGGATCCAAAATTTGATATTTTTGGGCGCTCTCACACGTCCGACCCCAAATGCCGAAATAGCGCCCCCTAAACACGTTTCAAAATTCCCATAGGGAAATTCGGTTACTTTGTCGTAGGCAGACGAAATTTTGTAGATGTATGTATCATACCCAGACATACAAAAAACTTTATTGGAGCCACGCCCTAAACCCAACAGGAAGTCGGCCATTTTGATTAGAATTTTTTAATTTTAAAACAAACTCCTCCTAGAGTTTTCGACCGATTGACTTCAAATTTGGTACAGATCATCTAGAGACCAAGCTGATCAAAAGTTGTGCTCTGCATGTCTGTCGGTCAAAGGGCGTGGCTGCTAGGGCGTGACAAAAATTGGCAACTCGCCAAAAAAATTTCAAAATGCTCTCACGCCAACATACTTGATCGTAGCAGCTTCAAACTTGCTGAAAATGATGATGGCTCTGTCCTGAATGTCAAGATATAATAACCTCCCACTTTTCTAATAGCGCCCCCCGGTGGTAACAGGAAGTGAGCAGTTCGATTACTTTGTCGTAGGCAGACAAAATTCGATACACATATGTATCATACCCAGACATACACAAAACTCATTGGAGCCACACCCTAAACCCAACAGGAAGTCGGCCATTTTGATTAGAATTTTTGAATTTTAAAACAAACTCCTCCTAGGGTTTTTGACCGATTGACTTCAAATTTGGTACAAATCATCTAGAGACCAAGCTGATCAAAAGTTGTGCTCTGCATGTCTGTTGGTCAAAGGGCGTGGCTGCTAGGGCGTGACAAATATTGGCGACTCGCCAAAAAAATTTCAAAATGCTCTCACACCAATATACTTGATCATAGCCGCTTCAAACTTGCTGGAAATGATGATGGCTCTGCCCTGAACGTCATGATATCATAACTTCCCACTTTTCTAATAGCGCCCCCTGTTGGTAACAGGAAGTGAGCAGTTCGGATACTTTGTCGTAGGCAGGCGAAATTCGATACACATATGTATCATACCCAGACATACAAAAAACTCATTGGAGCCACGCCCTAAACCCAACAGGAAGTCGGCCATTTTGATTTGAATTTTTCAATTTTGAAACAAACTCCTCCTAGGGTTTTCGACCGATTGATTCAAATTTGGTAGAGATCATCTAGAGACCAAGCTGATCAAAAGTTGTGCTCTGCATGTCTGTAGGTCAAAGGGCGTGGCTCCTTGGGTGTGACAAAGTTTGGCGACTCGCTAAAAAAATTTCAAAATGCTCCCAGGCCAACATAATTGATCGTAGCAGCTTCAAACTTGCTGGAAATGATGATGCCCCAGCCCTGAACGTCACAATATCATAAATTCCCACTTTAATAATAGCGCCCCCTGGTGGTAACAGGAAGTAAACAGTTTGGTTACTTTGTCGTAGGCAGACGAAATTCGATCCACATATGTATCATACCCAGACATACAAAAAACTCATTGGATCCACGCCCTCAACCCAACAGGAAGTCGGCCATTTTGATTTGAATTTTTGAATTTTAAAAAGAACTCCTCCTAGGGTTTTTGACTGATTGACTTCAAATTTGGTTTAGAGCATCTAGAGACCAAGCTGATCAAAAGTTGTGCTCTGCATGTCATGTCTGGCGTTCCTGTAGCAACGTGGCGAAGATGGATCTCAGCCATGAAAATAGGTTTGTGTTTTTGATGTCTTTACTGAACTCGTATCATCAAAAGTTGTGCTCTGCATGTCTGTAGGTCAAAGGGCCTGGCTGCTAGGGTGTGACAAAGTTTGGCAACTCGAGTAAAATATTTCAAAATGCTCTCACGCCAACATACTTGACTGTAGAAGCTTCAAACTTGCTGGAGATGATGATGGCTCCGCCCTGAACCTCAAGATATAATATCTTCCCACTTCACTAATAGCGCCCCCTGGTGGTAACAGGAACTGACCATGTTTTACTTTAACATGTACTGATGACACATAGTTGGACCCATCAACTTCATTCCACTACTAAAACATGCTGAACAAGTTGGTGAAGCTACATCATGAATGCTGTGAAGCTACAAGTAATGGCGTTCGTGTGGCAACGCAGCGAAGATGGATTGCCATGAAAATACGATTGTGTTTTTGATGTCTTTACTGAACACTTATCATCATAAAAATTGATACACAGGTAAAGGAAGGCAAACTGTTAAATCTGATAGGGGCCTCGCTCATTAGGGGAGCAAAATGTCTCGATAGCGCCCCCTTATGGAATCAAGAAACGCCATAATTTACATTGACATTGGCCGATTTGCTCGAAACTTTGCATTTGTGCTGATGGTCTGCCCCTGAATGCACCTGCCCACATTTGGTTACGCTCAGAGCGCCCCCTGGTGGATGAACTATCAACTTTTCATTACTCCTTCCTGCTTTGTCTGATTCGCTCGAAAATTTATTACAGGTTGGTACCTGTACTTGACCTGTCCACTGCTCGTGAGTGCATACCTGCACCCATCAGGATCTCACCACTACCCCCAACGTGCATAAGGCTGCGAGGGCCCGTTCAACGCTGCTTGCAGCTTTAATTGTATTCTGTTTTTATTCACGTTTTACACAACGTCCCAACTTCAGTGGAATTGCGGTTTGTGTGTGTGTGTGTGTGTGTATACAGTGCCGTGAAAAAGTATTTGCCCCCTTTCTGATTTCTTTTTTTTTTGCATATTTGTCATACTTAAATGTTTCAGATCATCAAACAAATTTTTGTACAACCCCGATTCCGAAATAGTTGGGACAAAGTGTAAATTGTGAATAAAATCAAAACGCAATGACTTTCAAATCACATCAACCAGTATTTTATTCACAATAGAACAGAAATAACATAGCAAATGTTGAAACTAAGAAATTTTACAATTTTATCCACAAAATGAGCTCATTTCAAATTTGATGCCTGCTACAGGTCTCAAAAAAATTGGGACAGGGGCCTGTTTACCATGGTGTAGCATCCCCTCCTGTTTTTAACACAGAGTGGAGGCGTCTGGGCATTGAGGAGACAAGTTTCTTGAGTTTAGCCATTGGAATTTGAGCCCACTCTTGTTTAATACAGGCTTCCAGCTGCTGGAGAGTTTTGGGTCTCCTTTGAGGGACTTTTCTTTTAATTATGTGCCAAATGTTCTCAATCGGTGAAAGATCAGGACTGCAGGCAGGCCAGTTCAGCACACAGACTCTTCTACTACGAAGCCATGCTGTTGTAATAGCTGCACTATTTGGTTTTGCATTGTCCTGCTGATATACACAAGGCCTTCCTTGGAATAGATGTCGTCTGGAGGGGAGCATATGTTGCTCTTAAAACTTTAAATACCTTTCATCATTCATGATGCTTTTTAAAACATGCAAGTGTCCCACACCATATGCACTAATGCATCCCCATACCATCAGAGATGCTGGCTTTTGAGCTGAACGCTGATAACAGGAGGGGTGATGTTGAGGATCATATTTCAATATTTCTCATCATATTCATCAGTAAATCAATAACCATAATTAATAACCATAATCAATCATCATAATCAGTAATCATATTATGTAAGCAGCAGTAACACACATACACACGCACAGGCACACAAGCACACGCACACAGACACACAAGCAGTTCACACACGCAGGAGCAGTACACACATACACATGAGCAGTTGGCTTCTGTAGCTTTGATTGACATCTGTTCAGTTGATTTAGGCAATATCTGTTCAGCCATCAGCATTATTCACCATCATTCATCAGAAATCATATGGTTATGCATCCTCCAGCATTACACTGGAAGAGGGTTGTTATCTTTTGGTTGCAGTTTTCAAGGCAAGTTGGCAGTTTTTGGTTTTCCTGTCTCTGGGAAAACCTGTGACCCAACTAAAAGTTTACTTAAACAATGAAATAGCCTTGAAGTTGTTATTTTGTAAAAGGATGCCAACTAATGATAAAAAGAGAAAAACAAGCAAGAAGCAGACATTACGTTATTGAACCATTGTAGCGTGAGAGAGCGGAAAAACCATATTTGGAAGATATTTTCTGTGATAAAGGTATAAAAACTGGGTGTGAAAAGCAGAATGTCAGTTCTTGCGCAAAAAGAACTTGGCTTGATATTCATCAATATGCCACAATAAAGCCTAATTTTCTGAAGAATCTGTCTCTCTCCAATTGTTTGAGGATGGGGGAACCACATAATATGAAAATATGTCTGAATGAAAATCACGACAGTGGTCTTCCTCCTCTTTAGCGCGGAGGACACAACGCCTATGATTTCCAACGAGAATGTAAAATTTGGACTCTTTGCTACAGTCCATTTTAAATGAGCCTTGGCCCACAGAACATGGTGGCGCTTCTGGATCATGCTCAACAATGGCTTCTTTTTGCATGATAGAGTTTTAGGCGGCATCTGTGGACGGCACGTCGGACTGTGTTTACAGACAGTGGTTTCTTGAAGTATTCCTGGGCCCATTTAGTAATGTCAATGACTGAATCATGCCGGTGAGTGATGCAGTGCCGTCTGAGGGCCCGAAGATCACGGGCATCCAGTAAAGGTCTTCGGTCTTGTCCCTTACGCACAGAGATTTTTCCAGTTTCTCTGAATCTTTTGATGATGTTATGCCTTGTCGATGATGAGACCTTCAAAGCCTTTGCAAAGTATTCCACAATTTTTTTTACACAAGCCTTCACGGGTTGGAGAGCCTCAGGCCATCTTTACTTCTGAGAGACTCAGCCTCTCTAAGACATCCCTTTAATAGCCAATCATGTTACACACCTGATGCCAGTCAATGTAATTACTTGCTAAATGTTCTTTCAGCTGATTCTCTTATATATTAATTGCTTTTTCAGCTGTTTTTTGCCTGTGTCCCAACTTTTTTGAGACCTGT
Source organism: Gymnothorax javanicus (assembly GCA_029692085.1). NCBI lineage: Eukaryota > Metazoa > Chordata > Actinopteri > Anguilliformes > Muraenidae > Gymnothorax > Gymnothorax javanicus. The sequence goes on along the minus strand of CM056193.1, from coordinate 35,950,451 downwards.
TACAGCCAGAAAATTTGAAATGAGCTCATTTTGTGGATAAAAATGTAAAATGTCTCAGTTTCAACATTTGAAATGTAATCTATGTTCTACTGTAAATAACATATTGGCTCACGTGATCTGAAAGTCATTGCATTTTGATTTTATTCACAATTTATACTTCGTCCCAACTATTTCAGAAATGGGGTTGTATTTGACAAAGATAACCCGAGTAAATACAAAATGGAGTTTTTAAATGTTGATTTCATTTAAGGGGAAAAAGTTATCCAAACTTACCTTACCCTTTCTGAAAAAGTAATTGCCCCCTAAACCTAATACTGGTTGTGCCACCCTCGGCGAAAACAACTGCAATCAATCATTTGCCATGACTGGCAATGAGTCTTTCACATCCCTTTGGAAGAATTTTGGCCTACTCTTTGCAGAATTGTTTCAATTCAATCACATTGGAGGGTTTTCAAGCATGAACGGCCTGTTTAAGGTCATGCCACAGTATCTCAATCAGATTTAAGTCCAAACTTTGACTTGGCCACTCCAAAATCTTCATTTTGTTTTTTTTTTTTAAGCCATTCAGAGGTGGACTTGCTGGCGTGTTTCCAATCATTGTCCTGCTGCATAACCCAAGTGCGCCTGAGCTTTAGGTCACAAATTGATGGTTGGACATTCTCCTTCAGGATTTTCCAGTAGAGAGCAGAATTCATAGTTCCATCAATTATAGCAAGTCATCCAGTTCCTGAAGCAGAAAAGCAGCCCTAAACCATCACACTACCACCACCATGTTTGACTTTTGGTATGGCGTTCTTTTTATGAAATACTGTGTTAGTTTTACGTTAGATGTAACGTTAGATGTAACCTTCCAAAAAGTTCAACTTTTGTCTCGTCAGTCCACAAAATATTTTCCCAAAAGTCTTGGGGATCATCAAGATGTATCTTGGCAAATGCAAGACGAGCCTTTGTGTTCTTTTTGGTCAGCAGTGGTTTTTGCCTTGGAACTCTCCCATGAATGCCATTTTTGCCATTTAGTTTCTCATCCATTCTTGAATTTCTTTAGTTTGCAGCATGATGTGTTGTTTTTTTGAGATCTTTTAGCCAACTTCAGACAGGTTCTTTTTAAGTGATTTCTTGATTTAACAGGTCTGGCAATAATCAGGCCTGGGTGTGGCTAGTGAAATTGAACTAAAAAAATGTGGTTAATCACAATTAATTAATGATTTAACAAGTGGGGGCAAATATTTTTTCACATAGGGCCAGGTAGGTTTGGATAGCTTTTTTCCCTTAATAAATGAAATTATCATTTAAAAACTGCATTTTGTATTTACTCGGGTTATCTTTGTCTAATATTAAAATTTGTTTGATGATCTGAAACATTAAAGCGTGACAAATATGCAAAAAAAAAAAGAAAAGAAATCAGGAAGGGGTCAAATACTTTTTCACTTCACTGTGTGTGTATATATATATATATATATATACATACACACATATATGTGTGTGTGTTATATATATACACACACAGTTACAATAAAAATTATTCAACCCCTGTTGCACATTAGGTTTACTGGCAACATTTACAAACTTTCAGCTGTTTGCAATGAACAAATCAAACAAGAACAATTTAAATAACTCAACACAACAAATATTACTAGCGGCTTCTCCAAATTCAACACAAATTGCCACTTTTAATGACTACTGCAGGCTCAAAATTATTCAACCGCTTCGAGACAAGCATCTTCAATACTTAATAGAGCACCCTTTTGCTGCTATGACCTGCTGGAGATGTGATGCATAGGCAGACAACAGCTTCTGGCAACATTCCCAATGGAATCTTAGCCCAGTCCCCATGGACAAAGGCCTCCAGTTCACTAGTATTATTGGGTTTGCGTGCTGCAACTGCCTTCTTCAAATCCCAGAAGAGATTTTCTCTGGGGTTCAAGACAGGTGACTATGATGGCCACCCTAGAATGTTCCAGGACTTCTTCTGAAACCAAGCCTTGGTGGATGTTGAGGTATGCTAAGGATCACTGTCTTGTTTGAAGGCCCAATGATCCCCAAGCCTCAGCTTCCTCACAAAAGGCATGACATTTTCTCCTTGGATATCCTGAGACTTGAATTCATCTTGCCCTCCCACACGACAGGTTCCCAGTATCAGAGGAAGCAATGCAGCTGGAGAGCATCGACAAGCCCCCACAATGCTTCTCTATAGGCAGGGTGTTCTTTTTAGTGTATGCTTCTTTCTTCCTCCACCAGACATACTGCTGATCCATAAGCCCAAAAAGTTTCAGTTTTGTTTCATCACTCCACAGTACAATATCCCAAAACTTCTGTGGCTTATTTATATGGTTTTGAGGATATTGGAGCTTGTGCTTTTGGGCCAGTTGTGGTGTATGTCTTGGAGTTTGGGCATGGAGACCTTCAACGTTTAGTATGTGCCTTACTGTGCAAACTGAAACTTCCTCCTGCCTCCAAGTCTTGCTGCAGGTCTCTTGCGATCATCGAGGGTTTTTGACTCAGAAATTCGGTGGCAGCCATGGATAGCTTCCTCTTTCTGCCAGGTCCTGGTAGTGCAGCCTCTGTTCCTTTAACTCTGAACTTGTGAACTATGCGTCCAACTTTATCTCTGCGAACATTCAGTGCCTGTACTATCTTTTTTTAAAAATCCTTTTCCTTGTTTGTGGCAGGCAATGATCTCTTCTATTACCTTTTTGGACAATTCTCATGACCGTCATATTTCTGATATGCAATCAAAGGTCACTGTCAACAAACCCCTAGCCAGTGCAAGTATTTGATGTGTTCTATCTCATGATCCTGGAAATGTATTGTTTTAACTCATTAGAATCATTTTTCAATTCTTAGTATTTTTCATTAAACATTCAATGCTGAACTTACATGAAGAATTATTGCGTTTGTGGCCCTTATTGTGTCCTAAAATAATGATAATAAATTGAAATACGATGGAATTCTAAATGCTCCAAGTGTCTTGCTTCATTTTAGCCATTTTCCCTCATTCTGTGAAGCTCAGATCTTGAATTATAAAGCCTTGAATAGGGTAATGCATAAATAGCCAGATGTAGCTTCTGCACAAAAGGGTCAAATCATCTCCAAAAAAAAAAAAAAAAAGGATTATTAATCATTCCCTGTGAGGGATGTAAGAAAAATAATCTGGCTTATTGCATTTTTTATCCAATGGGTTGATTCTGCCAGAACCAGGTCAAATACAAAACTCCAGAGCTTAATTGAAGGTCGATGATACAGGAGAGCCCTGGAATCAACCCCCAATATACCAGAATCATCTTAACCAGTGTTCCATGAAACTTAAACCTTTATATTATTATGAAAATTGTGCACTGTGGAATTGAATGGTTTATTGGTGGAAAAGAAGAATGGCCAATAAAAACTTAATTCAAAGTGCTCATGGCTAGAGAATGGCTGGCTACTTTAGAGTGCAAACCAGGCTTTGGGCTTGAATAGAAAAATCATTGGACAGCCAAACAAATGGTGCTAATGTAACTTCCATTAGCATATGTGTGTGTATATATTAGCACTGGCTGTGAGCCACCATGACATTTGACACACAGCAGCTGTGCAGATTTGCTCTAATGGTGTGTGACAATCTGATCTCTAAGGGAGAGGCAGGGGGTTTCCCTCGGGGTTTCGGTCTGAAGCAAATTTCCAGTAACACACACTGGGGATTTGTCCCAATACTAAAAGAACAGGAGTACTGTAAAATACAAAAAAAAAAAACTTCCTTCCTTCACATTTCTCTTCCCATGGACATCCGCAAAGAAGAAGAAAATGAGTGGGAAGATGGGACAATATACTGTATATTTTATAAGCATCGGGATGCTCCTCTGGGCTTAAACAGCAGCCAGGCACACGTGCAGAAGACAGCCAAGATGGCCGACCTAGCAGAAGTTGAAAAGGGGAAGGCGTTGGTGTGGGTAACTTTCCTTATGTGTGCTTCAATGTTAATAATTTTATATTTACAGCAATGGCGCTACCTGCTGAAGATGCTCTGGCTTTGTGTACTGTCGGTGCCCATCAGCTTTATGCTTTCTGAGTTGTTTTATGATACATTTGTTTTTGGTGGCTCTTCAACAAATGCAAGCGAAATAAGAGAGAAAATGACACCCTCCAACAGCACAAAGTAACACTGTTTATTTAAATTAAAATATATATGTTCAGAAATTAAAAGAGCTGACCATGTAATCAAACCCTCAAAAAAGATATATACAGTGTATACATATATATACTCAGCGCCATTAAAAACACACAGATGAGGTATGTACTGTATTTGCGGCAAATTGAAGAATAGATTGATTTTTATTGCTTTTCCAGTGAGGCACGACAGGAATTAAAGAAAAGCGTGTGGTATTGTAATCCTGGCCAAGCTGCGTGCGCCGCGCCAAGCACTTCAGTAATAACAAACATTGAGCTGTTTGTGATGTGTACAGTGACACTTGACTTGTTCTTTTTGGTGTGGTCAATAGCCTACATAAAGCCAACAAAAAAAAAAAAAAAAAAAACGAAAAATGCTACTGCATCAAGAAAATGGGAGCGGTTTGTGACACAGGGAGAGAAAAAGAGCCTTTGCCATGTTACGGGCAGATCTCAGCCGCCCCGAGAGGTGGTCGTCATTGCACTGTCACCGTTCAACAATCAGTCGGCTGTCTAACGAGAATGGAACACAGGCACTGTCACTGACCGACCCTGCTTAGGGCATCCAGGAGTGGCGATGGCAGCTCAAAGCGCCACATCTGGTTACAACCTGTACGTGACAGATTCGGACAGCAACCAAAACTGATCATAAGATGAGGGGTCTGAGGCGATTGAGGGTGAGCGCAAGTACCGTTTGACGCCATCTATGTGAGCAACACATGTGTGCACATGGGCCCTACAGAAAACCCAGTTTTTGCCCATGTACGCATGGCTGCCCTTACCGTGGTCAGTCACCGACAGTCCCTGTTTTCCATTCTCAGACAGAAACAGGGAAATAAAGTGCCAAAAACTACACTGAGGCAGGTGCCCACAGTCAGAAGTGAAGAGTTCCTACTCCTGTTGATGGGCAAAAAATGGGTTTTCTGCAGGGGCCATGTGCACGCATGTTTTGCTCACATAGATGGCGTCATACAGTATTTGTGCTCGCCCTCAATCGTCTCGGACCCCTCATCTCAAGATCAGTCTTGGTTGCTGTCCAGAATCTGTCACGTACAGGCTGTAACCAGATGTGGCGCTCTTGAGCTGCCATCCTCACTCCTGGCTGCCCTAAGCGGGGTCGGTCAGTGACAGTGCCTGTGTTCCATTTTCGGATAGACAGCCGACTGATTGTTGAATGGTGACAGTGCAAATGACGCACCACCTCTCGGCAGCTGAGATCTGCCCGTAACATGGCAAAGGCTCTTTTTCTCTCCTGTGCATCACAAGCCGTTCCATTTTCTTAATGCAGTAGCATTTTTAGTTTTTTTTGTTGGCTTTATGTAGGCTATTGACCACACCAAAAAGAACAAGTCAAGTGTCACTGTACCTACTCTGCCAGCTACTTGGGTGTTGGGCACTAAAGGGTCATCAATGCACTAGGGCAGCAAAGGCAATTCTGTCCGGTTCAAACCAACAGAAGTGCTACAGTAGCACAAGTCACAGAGAATTTTAATGATAGTTAAGTGAGGAATGTGTCACAACACACAGTGCATTGAATCCAGCACAGATGTAGACCATTTGGAGTGCCCATTCTAACCCCAGTCAAAAAGCACCTTGGATCTTGGAGCAATTGAAAAAGGTGGCCCGGTCCAGCATGCCCTATTTTGTTTTACACCGTGTACATCAGCCGAGTACTTCTGCACCAGGATGCACTCCAGGAAGACCTCAAGCTGGTGGAGGGAATGTAATGCTTGGAAAATGTTCTGTTGGGGAAACTCTGCTTCCAGGAATTTTATGGAGCCGTTTTGGTTGGTGGCAAAAGGGACCCTACACAATATTATGCAGGTAGTTTTAACGTTGTGGCTGATTGGTGTGTGTATATTGTATGACTCTTGTAAATTATTGAAATACTTTGAGCCAATTCCAGTACTTTCATTAATCAACTATCCAGGTTGAATGGTCATATAGCATGTCAAGTACTAAACAAAGATTTCCCAAAGTTAAAAAGGAGGATTGTAAATACAAGAGCCTAAATTTGGACTGAGGATATTACTGAGTCAGAAAATGATCAGTAGCAGTGCTACTACACTTAAAATGCTCAACAGCGAGGAACAGATAACAATAATTTCGATATACTAAATAGATGGATAGGTAGGCATGAGCTGTTAGTGCCAAATGAATTTCTTACTGTTGACCAATACAATATTGCATGTATACATCCATAACAGTAAGGCAGGAAAGAAAATCATTTTGTTCAGTCATTACAAGTTGAAACTGTGCTATAAATAACCAATAAATCTTCTTTTCCTTGCACTTTTGACCTGTGGGGGGAAATAAATTGAGAATATTTTTATTAAAGTAATTCTGAATCTAAACATGGATGCCAAAGATGCATTGTGAGGGTAGGCAGTAAGTTAATCATTTAATTTATGATCACTCTCAAGCTTTTCATAAGCACTAGAACTGATTAACATTAAAACAATTTATTGAACAAATAAGCAATATCAATATCTAGCCTATGAAAAAGACACAACAAGGCTAACTTCTGTAAACATAACAATTGCAAGAAACAGAATTACTTGAAAAAAAATCCAAACTTTCTCTGAATTCCTTGCCATCTGTTTGTAGCATGTCAATAGCAAAACTTTAGTGGCTGTACTTTCGGCACAGGCTACAACTCAGTGGCTTTATTCACTAACAGAATGCCAAACAAATTATTGCAATTCTATTTCATGAGCATTTAAAAAGTTCATAATTATTTGTTACTATGGTATTCCAAAATGCTTCACAACCTAAATGTGCAATTAACAGTAATGCTCAATAAATATACATTTTCCAATAATTCTACAAACAAGCAAATTGACTGTTTGATTGGTTGTTTGATTAATCGGGTGAAGTAAAAGAAATTGGGTAGTAAATAATCTTGCATTAAAAGGTGAGGATTCTGAACACTCTATGGGCCCAACTTTAACAATCTCAGTGCAAGGTCTGACATGCGTGGCAAAAGTGCAGTTAGGGCATGTCCAAATCACTTTTTGCTAGTTTAGCCGCTTGTTAACTTGGCACAAAAGTAGGCGCATGGTTCAAAGGGCTTGTACTTCTTCTCTTATTTGATCATAGGTGCGTTTTGGGCATAACATGAAATAAACCAATCAAAAGTGTCATTTCCCATTCCCTTAAAAAGCCAGTCGCCTTGCATTTGGCAAATTGCTATTATGAGGGCAGGTTTGCCAAGTAGTAGGAAAATAGGCTTCTATGCATAGGAAAGAGGTCTGCTCATGTGCACAGTGAAAGTGGGTGAGGTATCAACTGCTGAAAGTATGGAGACCTGATCATTGTAATCTCCAAAAATGTTAACCAAAATATTTTTTTAAACATTGTTCAGAATTGTTTTAATCATATGCAGATGAAAAAAATCATGCACATGGAATCCCAAGGTGGCATTTGAATCTGGCCATAAAACACCCAAACAAAATGAAAAAGGTTTTAATTCAGGGTTGCGGGCAAAATAATAAAAATTATGTACAGGCAGGGCATGACTGAGAGAAATTTAAATTAGTGAGAAAAAAATAGCTTGGGAGAAATAAACAAAATTAGTGTTATTTTCTTTGCGCTATCTTGACCCCTTAAATAATATCCCACAGGAGTGAAATGAACTTGCTCCTGCTTTATTGACTGTGAGGCTGCTTTGTCTATCAGCCAAACTGTAAATTATAATAGCCTCTTGCGTAAGTAATAATAGAAGTGGGACGGATGGGTTGCAGGTACTGTATTCATGAATCAGGTTGAATCCAAAAGTGATTTTGAGATAATTGTGGGTAACGGGTCAATTTGTGCTAGACTCTGGCCTGACCAAGCATCTGAAGCACTCCAAACATTCTTTCTACACTGAGCAACAAGAAGAATGCAAGTTCACACAAGACTGACCAGAAAGTAAGTACTGTTTGTAATTATTATAAAAATCTTTATATTTATTATACCACATGCACATTTATACTCATTACTTCAAACAATTCTTTGCTTTGCCGTCACTTCGACTGACTGACCATGCGAGTACATTCGCCAACTTGCTTTTCTTTTGTTGCTCAGTATATTACAGTACGCGTTTTTGATTGAATGGAAATTCACAAAGTATTAAGCATGATATGCAATGTCTTTAATGGTCTCCTAACAGCTACCCCTCTGAGGGGATCCCTTAATAGACTTCAGTTTTGACAGAGTTTGCCAGTATACAGGAGTCGGCTTTGTCCCGAATAATTTGTGAATAACTGCATGCGTATATCTTGCATGTTTAATCACAAATCACCTGGACGTTGATGTATTACATTCCCTCGTGATTCAAACAATCCGTACGCTCACTGATCGGGCATGTAGTTTGATTGCACTCACCTTTATGACATTTATTTTTCTTAATATCTTAATTAACACAATAATAATCTTTCTCATTGTAATCTTTTTTAGTTTTACTTGTTTGCATTTGTATACACTGCCACTCTTCCCTATGTGTGTAAGAAGCAGATTGTTCACACACTGTGCACTTGCCCACAAAGGCGCATAATACTTCCTTAATAATGAACCCTAAAAATGGTGGTTAGAAACAGTCAACTGACTTTAAACCATGTCTTTGTTGTTCAATCACACAATGGCTTTCTGCTGCCTCAAGATAGCAACACTCCAACAATCTGTCTGACCACACCTCATTGTAAGACTAACATGCCTATGTTTGCTCAGTTTGGCAAAAGCACACCAGCTATTTAAGCAACTTGAGTGCAGGACCAGGAAAAGACCACTTTGACGATCATAAACTTGCAAAGACACTTGCGTCATGCTTGGCGCTGCTCTGTGCAGGGTGTAAGATGTAGCCTGGAATGTCACTCCCACAGCTTTGATTTTCTAATGCATGATTAATTTTAGTAATCTTATCTGACTGTACTTTCTGAGTTGAAGCTACTGTATGTCAATTTCTCTTAATTAGTCTATGCAGTAAAACTCAATATTTCAAGACTGCAAATTAGTGTCTGGGGCACATTACTCTTGATTTAAACACACTCCAGAAGATGAGTGAAATATAGGATCTGTGTAACTATCTGTTACACAGTTCACTTACCGTGCAGCATGCCTTAAAATTTAGGTGAACATTTTGCTATACTGTCATTTTCACATTGTATTAATTACACAGATTATTTATTCATGTGGTCTTTGCCTTTCCATTACTCCGTAAATCTCTGATGATAACTGTATTGCAGTGCATGTGTTTCTACTAACCTGGGGCCAGTACTGGGTGGCTGGAACTGGATGCTAGCGTATTCAACATCATTTTCACACTGGGGAAGTGACTTCGAAACAGTGGCGTACAGAACTTCTTCCTGCTTGTGGTTATTAATAGGTTGCATAGAGGAGTAAAGAGGAACTTCACCATTATCTCTGCCTGTACCGTGGATTTCATTGTGAGTCATTGGCTTCCTTAAGACATTGGAGTAAACATGGCTCTCACACCTCTGCAGATTTAAGAAAAGAGACTGGTTAAATATGCTCAGTAGAAAGCTCCTGTTATCTGAGCCAGTTCCTTTAAGCAAGTGCTGGAATGAGCTGCCACTCAAAAGTTTGTAATCACGAGTGATTTTCACAAAGCATAAATGCAGTGGTGTAACGTGATCCGCGTGGGCCCGAGTGCAGACCTGATGACATGGGCCCCCACCCTCACTTGTACACATCTGCACGTGTGTTTTTTCTACATGGTTGAAGGCGCTTATTGTGGCAGTATTGCACTTTTCTATGCTCATCTAAGTTTAATAGGGCCTTCGTACAACACACACTAAGGGTTACTACACTATTTCATTCCCAGATAGCAAGCACCTCCACTCCGGATCTGCCCCAGCTCTGTGCCGACACCAGCTGATCCGGCTCAGAGCCGGGGCAGATCCGGAGCGGAGGTGCTTGCTATCTGGGTTCTATAATATAAAGTTTCCTATTTATTTCTTAACATTATTATCTTAAAATTATTATCTTAATAATGGTCATCATCAAGAACAATAAGGCATAATAAGCAAATGAATGACACATTAACATAACTTTATTGGGATAATCTGAAATTTAGTGAACAGCAAGGAATTGTGGGAACAATAATCAGCGAGTGAGTGGACATCGTAAAAACAGTTGATCTGTGCTCACGCTCATGCAGAAAAGGGGGGAGTGGCTTTTAAGACTCTTTTAGCTATGAAACCAAATGTGCTTAATTTCGGCACCTTGGCCAACCTTTCCTCCTGCTCCTTACGCTCTTGCCGCTTCTTGCATAAATACTTCATTTGCAGCCTATCTTGCATACAAGATTAAACCATAGACTGTCCTTGGATTAAACGATTGGACCGTGACATCGTCACGTGGGTGGTCTATGGAATGTTGTACATTACCCAGAAACACTTGCTGTCTCAATGACTATATCAACAGCAGAATAAACTTATCATTATTTGTTTTCTTACAGGGGACCTATTATGCTGATCCTTCTTTTAATACATATTAGTAATGTTATAATGTTGGTTGTCCATACTCAACCTCTGAAAAGTTTCTAAACATAAGATACTGGGGTTTTGCCGTAATCCAAGAACATGATTTCGTGAACGTGATTTCCTCTCTGAACAACTCCTGCCGAGATCTTCGCGAGATCTGGGCAAAACCTGACGTCAGGTTGTGCCATCCAATTAATACAGACCTAGCCAGAGCCAACCACGGCGCTGAACCTGCCCACACGGAAACTATTCTAGCCGGCACTAACAACGGCAGATCATACTATGCCTTAGTAAGCGTCTACACTTTTGGAAATACAAAAAAGAAGAACCGCAGATCATTTGAGGTGCAGTTTTGTCAGTATCTCTCCCAAAGCTGCTTGTCCGTTTACTTTTTGGACCGAAAAGAAAAAACACCTATTTCTCTTCCAAAAGACGATGCCACCAGAAATTAGTGGGTTGCTTTTTTTTTGTTTGCGGCAGCAAACAGCCACGGACCAGGGAACGTTAAGCTGGTTGTGCTCAGCATTTCACCAAAGACAGCTTTGTTAATAAAGGATAATTCAACACAGGATAAGCATTTCAGCTGCTTCTCAAACCTGAAGCAGCTGCATCAATCAAGCGGTCGGACCACAAGCTGTAAGTAATGGTATAACAGCAAATAATGTAAGTGAAGCTAACGTGTTACGGATGGCTACTGGCTAGCAGGACCGCTAACGATAGTTAGCACTAACAACTGGCCTCAAGCGCAGGCTTTCTAAAATATCTGAAGATAAATCCTGGATCGGTCATGACAGTCCGTGACTCACAGACACAGAAGGTATAAATTGCTTTTACAGCATAAGCCAACCTGACGTGGTAGCCAGTTGATTGTGGCTGCAGCACTGCGGCTAACGTAGCCAAGTTACTGTTGCTAATTTTTGTGTCCTAAATATGCAAGAGTGATATCAGGGGATATTCTACAGAAGGTGTGTGAACATAAACCTCATTTGAAGCTAACTTTTTATACTTGTTTGTAATTTGGATGCTTGGTACAACTGTCCACGGTAACGGAACTTGCTGTCTGTAAAACCTGTATTGCAAGGGTTTGTCTCTGTGGTTGTTATGACCGCTCGGTTACCAGCTACTTCATGTTAGTTTGCGTGCTGTGCTAATTAAAAATTCTCCTGGTTAACTGATATGCAATAATTCAACTCAGTATGCTTGTGTTACTTCGGTAAGCATCAATGTGACAGTTTCATCATAATATTGCCCGATTGTAGCCACTACAGTTGAAGCTAACCGGAGAGCTGCAGTTAGACCAGACATAGGTTTTGCAGAGCTTGGGATACGTGTTTGGGTTTGTTTACAGCTGCTTGTGATCGCTTTACTTTTCCATGACCGGGATCAGCCGGATACTTCATAAATGTCTGGGCAAGCTCTCTGGTGCTACTGAGAAAGCAATGCAAAATGCAGAAGCTCTACCGTGTCTGGTATAACAAATGATTTCTCTGCACTACCGTGACATAATTTCATCCCCCTTTAGAAGTTGTTGGGGCTAATAAAAAGCCGAAAAAGGCAGAGATTAAATAGGAAATTCTTTCCTGTAGAAGTGATCGATTCGCTAGCTCCACATAAGCAACTTGTCCGCGCTAACAGAACTTACGGTCTGTAAAACCTGTATTATGTTCATAACATAACCGAGCTCTCTCTAGCTGTAGCGTACTATCCATAAAGCTGCTTTCACATCGGACCTTGAAAACGAATTTTTTCACGGGACAGATTAGCCTACATTCAAAGTCAATGCAAAGAGGCGAATACACACGTTATGGGCGCGTTACGCACCTTTCACACCGGACGCGAAACTAATTTTTCGCGAGACAGGTTACATTCAAAGTCAATGCAAAGAGGCAAATACACGCGTTATGGGCGCGTTAAGCAGCTTTCACACCGGAGGCGAAACTAATTTTTTGCGCGACAGGTTACATTCAAAGTCAATGCAAAGATGCAAATCACGGCACGTCAAGCCGCTTTCACACGGACCTTGAAACAAATTTTTCGCGCGACAGATTACATTCAAAGTCATGACCGCTTATCAGTTACTGCATGTTAGTCTGCGTGCTCTGCTAATTAAAAATGCTCCTGGTTAACTTATATGCAGCAATTCCGATCGATATACTTTTGTTACTTCGGTAAGCATCAATGTGACAGTTTCATCATAACGTTGCCTGACTGTAGCCACTATAGTTGAAGCTAACCGGAGAGGTGCAGTTAGACCAGATGTAGGTTTTTCAAAGCTTGGGGTGCGTTTTTGGGTGCTTGTGAAACGATCGCTTTACTAATCCATGACCGGGGTCAGCCTGATACTTCTCCAATATCTGGGTAAGCTCTCTGATGCTATCGGTGAAAGCAATATGGAAATGCACAGGCTATAACGTGTCTGGTATCACAAACGATTTCTCTGCATTGCTGTTGATTGAATATTAAATTGGCAATTGAATATTAAATTCTTTCCTGTAAAAGTGATCGATTCGCTAGCTCCACATAAGCAACTTGTCCACGCTAATGGAACTTACGGTCTGTAAAACCTGTATTATGCTCATAACATAACCGGAGCTCTATCTAGCTCTCATGCACTATCCATAACGCGCCCATTCTCTGCGAGGAAACGCTGGCCATTCCGATGCAATGAGTAAACCATTACCAAGGGCATTTCCGAAAAGACCGTTTAGCCTGGAGCTTTCGCCCCTTCGTCATATACCAGCGCAGAAGCTATTCGTTTCTCCACGCTAACGACACACCACAGTTATGCACACGAACCAGCAGGTCCTTATAATGCACACCGAAGCAGTCCATAAGCTGTTGGTCCACTTTTAGCTGCTCCTCACAGTCTATGTTTCCCTCTAAACTCAGACCCACCGGATTTCTACGGTCTCCGGTCTACACTTGGGCATGTTGACCCGTTCTACAAATGTGTCTATATGGGGTGGATTCTAGCTTTCCCTGCATCCTAGCTCCAGAGTAGAAAAACCGCTGTACTCACCACTGTTGCCGTAGCAAACTGTAGCCGATAGCAAATTTGAGCTTGAGCTGCCAGATTTTTGCACTGCGTCCTCCACTTTCGCCGCTGCGTTTATTAGAACAAGTTCATTTCATTAGATCTATATTCAAGTATAACATTAGATTGCGGAATTTGCCCGCCACTTCCTTATCAGATGGCAGCCGTGTCTCACGTTTCACTCTGGGGAGGCTGACCCGGAAAACTGCATTCTGCAGCCTCGTCCCGCCCAACTCCGCCCTCCACAGAGCTGGCCAGTCAGAAGAAAGTGGGCACATGGGGAGTGGGGGCCATAGCGGAAGAGCCACCCCAGTGAGGCGTTTCAGGCAGAGAGTACATAGACTACAAATGGGGTTTTTTGAGGATGGCAGTATGAGCTTAATAAGGACCCGGTTTTGGACTTTGAACGATCAGGAGTACTCGAAGGGAGTCCAAGATCAAAATATAACCTTGGAAATATAGCAAAATAGGTCCCCTTTAAGCATTTTCCAAAAAGAAATCTAAATTATTTCATGTTATAACGACTTTTGTTCAGTTAAAATGATGAATAATGTACCATGATGACATCGACTTGCCAGCACCATGACTGAGAAATGAATGCAGTTGCAGTGGTATAAATATCCAGTAGCATGTATACATGTACCTTTACTTGTAGGTTTAGGTTCTTCTGAGAGTTTTAACAGTGAAAGACACCTATGCTGACGTCTTCCGGGGCCCAGGGGCGCCCAACAACGGGCCCCCCCTGCCACCGGGCCCCAGTGCCGTTGCACTCCCTGCACCCCTTATTGTTACGCCGCTGCGTAAATGTAAGAAACTCAGTGTTGCTGAGGTCAAAGTGTGAAAACATTTGTTTTATGGTTCAACAGATTGCTACCCTGTTTTAAACGATCAGTGCAAGGCTTACAGATTACATTTGCATTATCACATGGCATAGCTACACTCAAAAATGTATAGATTTTTTCCCACTATTTTTAGTTATCAAAATGGTGGAAAACTGTATATATTTAACAGTAATTCAGACGCAATGGACTTTGAAGGATTCTTGGCACAACATATAGATATAAAATACTTCTTGAGCACTGAGTTGTCAAACAGAACATTTTTCATTAATATGTAAGCACTCTGGAGCCACAATACATTTTTAGTGATCTTTTCATAATTTTATCAATCAAAACGATCAGATGAGTGGCTGAGAGCAAAAGTCTACTATCTGACTTTTTCCAAGTTCTGAGAAAATAAGATTTGAAGTTTTTTTTAACAGAAAAATCACTTTATTTTACACTTCACACTTTTCTGCAGTCCGTAACGATAATAGGCATATTTTGTTTGTACAAAATAAAGTGATTTTTCTGTTCAAACAAAAATATTTTCTCAGAACTTGGAAAAGTCAGATAGTAGACTTTTGCTCTCAGCCACTCAGATGCAAGTCCAAGATGGAACCTACAACTTTTATTTGAGGCATAATGTTGTTTAGGTTGTAGTTTTTGCTGTTCACAGCTTTTTGTAAGGGTACCATAAAAAGTAGCTGACTAGCTGAAACTGCCTCAGGATGGAGGGGCCCGATAGCTATTTCATTCATAGGAGATAAAGGATTAAAGGCCCCAGAGGCATTTTATGCTGATCTGTGCTTTGTTCCTTTGTGCAATCCATAACACATAAATTAATAAATGCGTGATGCTTATTGTTATGAAAGATTATGGGCATTTAAGAGTGCGTCTAACTTCAATTATTCTCGATTATGAAGAGACTGTAATGGCAAAATAAATAGATTATATTGCATTACTGAAATCTGCATCACAGAAAATGTTGCCAAGCTTTACGTTGTATTGAAAATAAAGTGTACATGATTAATATGCTGTTACATCCATCGATAAATATGTAAATGGATATATGCTGTGCACAGAGAAACATGACTTAGTATATCTGTGATGTACATAATCAACTTTGACTCACCTCCATTCCCTCCTGTGCATGCATGGCTTCATTTGTTGATTTTCTTCTCCTGCTTATTTATGCAAAAAAAAAAAAAAAAAAAAAAGATGCTTACATATTTTTCCCCTTCAGACACACAAATTAAACAAATGCCACTCACAAAAATAGCATTTCTTGTTTGTGAGTGATGTGTATTGTAGAGGGTACCTGCCATGTGTCCATTTTTAAAAAAATTATTCTCATGTTGCATAAGATCACAGAAAATGAGTCTGAATTATTTTAGGGTTCTCCCTTCACAGATAATGCTGCTTCACTTCAAAGCAACACTGAATGGGGCTTATGAACAAACAGCTATGTCTGACACATCTTCATTATGGAAAGTAACTGACCACATGACCCCCATTAAAAATAATTTTTGAGGGGATTGTGCTCTGTTCATTTGTCTCGTCCACTTGTCCTACTTTTATGAAATTGTAGCATACGTTGCAATGAGCCGGTGTGAGCAATGATGCTGAGAGAGGTGATCAGAGAGAGGTGTATGGCATTAAGACGATGTAATTTGCATGAGAACAACATTCAACATATATGAGCACTTGCTGTAGACAGTAAGTCTAAGCATAGTTTACAGTCACTAAATTGCAAATTGATACACATTTTCAGCAACATACCTTACCCACACAGCACCAAGAAACACAAAAGCCACAATGGCAGCAGCTCCCCCAGCTACAGCCGCAATCATTGAGTGACCTCCTGAGCGAAGACAAACAGATGTCAAAAAGTATCAGTGTCCATTTGCACACCTCACTGAGGTCTGTGATAACAAAGTTTATAAATGTGTTACTACACCCCTCTATGACTGCCCTCACTTGAATTTACTGGTCATCTGAATTTTAAGCAACAGCTCTATCATCATGATAATCCATTTTAGACTGACACCTCTGTATAATGATTAGCATCACATTATAAACCCAGGGTAATGATCAGTATTATATAAAATATTATAACAAATATGTACAGTCTGTACCTTGCGCTGTGACCAGTTCAGCAGTGGAATTCTGAGCTCCAAGTGTGTTCCATGACTCACACCAGTACTGTCCATTGTCCCAGGATTTAAAGTTTGAAACCTCAAAATTTTTTCCTGATCCTGTCTGCAAGACTCCAGTTTCATTCTTTTTAAACCAGGTGTATCTTTGCTGAGGTGCATTGGCTTCACTTCTGCAGGTAAGGGTAACTGAACTGCCCAGCGCAATTTCACCCTGGGCACTCACTGAGACTGCAGTGTTCCTCGGAGCAACTAAAATCAATTGAAGAATTAGTTCAATTCTAACAAACCCTGTGGTATTGCAAACAGCAGCAGTGCCACTTAACATTACCTGCTATCAAAAAATGATAAGATATTCTTAAACACATAGGGCCTGATTTACTAAGACCTTTAGCACTTGCAAAATCTTATTGCCTGTGCAAAACCAATAACATTGCCGCTGATTGGTGCAAGGCAAGTATCCTGGCCAATCATGGGCAATGTTATTGGTTTTGCACGGGCAAAAAGATTTTGCATGTGCTAAAGGTCTTAGTAAATCAGGCCCATAGTGTAACTCAGTTTTATATTGTATACACGTTATAATTATGAGCAGCTTGAAATTGAATACTTCACTTGCACATACAGTACCAGTCAAAAGTTTGGACGTACCCATATTTTTTTTTACAATGAATTTAAAAAAAGAGACAAGCACCTTCTATTTTGCTGAACAGATCTAATTCTTAAATCCATGGAACTAAACAGCATTTGTTGTCATAATTGCTGAGCATACTCCTTTTTTAACACAGTCATATGGCTATAATAAATTTGCAGCTGAGCGGCTGTCTAAGTTCCCTAAGATTTGCTTGTGGTTTGCACTCAGGGTTGGCTTCTCATTGACCTTTTTGCCCAGTAAGTCCCTCAACAGCTTTACTTTAATTCAGCCATTTGCAAATGGAAGGAGTCTGTTTACTTTGCAAAATATGGCTTCTCTGAAAATTACAAAGTATGGACACTATTCAAATAAGTCAATTATTTTCTTTTAACTTCTGACTGTTTACCTCTTACCAAATTATATTTGAGAAATATATATAGGAACTAAGCACATGTTCATATATGCATGCTTTTATGCACATACATACATGTATACATGCATATGTTGTGCGTATGCATACATACAGGTATGCGCATACATACGTACATGAACATGTATGCATACCATGAAAATATGTGTATGGAAGTATGAGGGCATATGAATGTGACTATGTTTTGAAAATTTCAATATGTATTTACATAAATGAGAAAATGCATGTGTGTAAATGTTCAGTATTTATGTATGTATAATAGTATGAGAATACATGTGGGTAAGTGCTGAGTATGTATGTATATGAGCATGAAAATGTATTCCTGTTTGAGTCAGAGTATATTTTTGTTTGTGCTTGAGAAAGTACATATGTGCATACAAAGTATGTATGTATGTGAGGTTGAGTATGTATGTATCCAGAAGACATCGTAATTTTGCAGGAAGTTGCAACAATGGTGTTGGACATTATGACCCCTTCTGGGGGCACGGCTCTGGGAAGGAGGAAGTTACCCAGAAAATAAGGTGAAATTGATGCAATTTTTTTCTCATTAGATTGATCATTGTCATGAAGGGTGAAATATAAATGTTTAAAGCATGTTAGAGCAACATCAACCTATCAGCGAAAGTTCACTATTCGTAACATTCCTTAACCCATTTGCGCAGAATACAAATAATGGCAATTTTTTCCTGTCATACGTGAGCCTATTTAGGCTTTATAACTCAGTATTTGTGTCACAGAGACTCTGGAAAATTAATCAGAGAAGGAAGACATTTGGAAATTCAATAACATAATTATTTAGGAATTAAATTCCGGAATTTACGGACGCTGGCGTCTATAGCTACGCAAAGGGGTAAATTGATTGTAGCCTAAGCAATGATCTCTGCCAGTTCCTTGACATTGATTTCAATGACATTGACTAAACTTTGATTTATGGTTGACCGGGAAATAAACTGCCCACAAAGTACACTGCCACTGAATGATTTAGGCTGATATCATTCCCTAGGCGTCATGCATCGACGTTTGTCCAGATGCCCTGGGCATCAGTGCAGAAACAGAAAATGGAGACCTTTCATGTCAATTTCGAAAGCTGGAGGTACGCCTATAGACTTCAATACAAAAACGACAGCATCAGCATTAGACGGTTGATATGAACCATCGGACATTGCAATGGACCTTTCTGACTAGCTCCGACCAGCTCCGCCCCCATTAGTTACTGTTGCTATCGGCCCCAAGCAATGCAAGTTTGAGTATCATTCTCTCGATCATATTCTGAAAATACTGCGCTTTGTATGTTACGGAATGCATCCAACTTGTCCGGCAAAGTTATCCAGAGAGGCGTTAACCATTTTACACAAGGACATATCCATGAAATCAATTTTTTTTTTTTTTTTTTTACAGAATGGGTACCGGTGGGGATACAAGAGTCACAGCAAAATGCTGGCAATCAATGCGGAAAAGCCAAACATTGCATTAACGGCACATTATGATCAAACCAGACAAAATAGTGGAATCGCACTGCATGTGTAAAGCAGCTAAGTACACTGAAGAAAAGTTGGCTTCTCGCAGGCGGTTACGGACTGTCTGCGGTGTGATGCGTCTGTTGTGCAGACCAACGGTCTCATCCGCTGTGCGTGTCGCTGATCTGAGCCGATCCCGCAGGTGGACGAGCCGGATGTAGCCATCTTGTGCTGGTGTGGTCACACCTGGCCGACGTGGATGAGGTCAATTTGCAGTACTGCCCGCCTGTCGGAAACAAACTCTCAAACGGCCTATCGTCCGATAGTTAACATTCTGCTGCACAGCGACTGCTCTGGTGGACATCCCTGCATTCAGCATGCCAATGGCACGTTCCCGCATGACCTGAGACATCTGAGGCATGACTTTTGACAAAATTTGACATTTTGGGGTGGCCTTTATTGTCCCCGTATAAGGAGTGTCTGGGTACTGCTCATTCTGTCTGATCACTGTCTGGAAATGCCACACCCATGTACTGAGTGAAATCACTGCATTGCTGAGCAAATGCTCACTGACAGAGAGATGGATTAAAAAATGGTACGCAAATCAAGCGAAATATCCCTATTGTACAAGGAAAAGTCAGCATATGCTCACTTAGAGTTGTTAACTCCATGCGGCATAAATATTTGACATGGGGCGTTTGTATTTTGTCCAGTGTAGTTTTCATACATTTGTTGCCGTCACTGAGCTAAAAATAACACTGAATCCAATATGCTGTGTAACGACAATTGGCCATGAGTCAGGCAATACGCGAGCTAGACCTTAATAAATCCTATTACGCGATGCAGCAAACTCTTAAACTCGCTACATTAGACATAATCGAGTTATTAATCTAACGTTTGTTATATCGGCATTGTCGTCCAAACCAATTTTGATGACAAGCTTACTCTACTTATTTCAGCTAAGCGATTGACACTCTGAATCACGGCTGGACTGGGACAAAAAAACGGCCCTGGCATTTTTGGCCATGGCGGCCCAACCTGATCGTGACGTTACGGCCCGCCATACACGCACACTTTGCTGTAACCAAAAGTTAAAATTAAGCTCAGTCGTAGCCTACATACCCTGGAACTCCACACAGAAAGGCCCCAGGCCGCAATCGAACCCACAACCTTCTTGCTGTGTGGTGGCAGTGCTAATCACTGCACCACCATGACAAAGAAGTTATTATTCTTCTTCTTCTTCTTATTATTATTATTATTATTAATAATAATAATAATAATAATAATAATAATATATTTACATAAATGAATGTGAAAAAGAAATGTGACTTTGGGGCCATTTATAATTTTTCAATAAGACCATTGCACCATTTGGATGGATTCATACATAACCTTTTTAAATAACTTTACATATCTTACAGACTCAACAGGGCATAGAATAGCTCACTAGCTTTAGAACCGCAGTACTCGCTGGTTGCAAGTTTACTGGCAGGTGATTCTGAACTTCAAGACAGGGTTTTAAAAAGGAAAACTTGAAAGTCTTCCTTGCTGTATTCCAGGACAAATTTTATTTGCCACCGTAAAACAACGAATCAATATGCATCAAATAGTAGGTTATTAACAGCTGGTCCATCAGTGGGGGCCTTTTGTAAGCTCAGGCAAATTTTAACTCAGATACATACTTACTTGATAGCCTATTAATTTAACGTCAGTCTTACCGCTTTCCGTGTCCCCCTCCAAATGAAAACTGCTTGCTACATGAGGATCACCACGGCCAAACAGCTGGTCAATTTTTTTAGCGTTTGAAAGCCTGAGGCTCCAATGTCTGTTTACTTTATTCTTGAAGCTTTTCCGCCTCTCCACTGCTTTCTGACATTTTTGTCTGATCTCGTGAAACGCATTTTTAGACTGTTAACGCAACTGGGGAAAAGCAAGGCCATTGGTCAAACTAATTTCCCAGCAAGTCTGCCTTCTTAAACTTTTAGGACAAAAAAAAACAACATTAAATAAACTGTATGTGGCTTAAGCCTTTGCGTCATTTTTTTTTATCTGCAAGAATACAGTTTTTGGTAATTCCTATATCATAAAACAAATATTTAAATAGATACTGAAAAATGGCCAAGATGCAAGATAACCGGAATAGTGAAGTAGAAGAATAAAAAATGGTATATAAAGCATGTGTCACCTCAAAGTTGGAATGTGGAAAATCTCAGGAAGAGCTCTCTAAGTAACATAGTGTAAGGAGAGGTATACATTAACTATATATTGATTTTCTCTGTATGAAATTCCACTTTAAATTAGTTAAAATCATCCTGCTGTTTGCTCGCCTTAATGTGGGCCACTGGCTACCAATGGGCCTTACGCAATTGTGTTTTTTTTTTTCCCTGAGGAGGGAGGGCTTAGAGATTTTATTGGGCCAGCCCTGGGTCAGTGTAGCAGCTTTCCGTGTTTTAAAGGTCAGCGCGGTCGTTCAAAATTATCGACGTTATTACAATTTTATAAACTATGATTGCATCGGCCCAAAATGTGCGTCGGCCCACTGGGCATTGCCTGGTACGCCAGATTACCAGTCCAGCCTTGCTCTGAATCCTGTTGTGGCTAGTTTGCTGGCTAGCTACCTAGCCAGCTTTTCTCATGTTAAAATTTCTAGTCAGATTACATCATGCCATCACGATATCCTTCACCATCTGGCTGAATGTTTTATATTATTTAGTGCTGTGAATGCCTTTGCTGGGTGGCATGAAGGAATCATGTCCTCAGCCAAATGGCTACTGATTTATATCTACATTGGTATTGCCTGTAGAAGCCCTCTGGGGAAAAACAACACTATGATAACGTATACATCAATGATGCCGTTGGTGTAATTCTGTCCTCTCAGCAACACATATGCATAGATTGTTGGTAGCTAATTAACAAGTGAGGGCGAAATGGCAAAAAATTTATCTGCTTACCTTCAAGCAAACAGCCCTGTGTCATTCACAATGAGTTGTGTATGAGGCTTTCCACATGCCTTAAACTATCACAAACACTTTCCCGACTGCTTTTTTGGCTATGGTAAGAGGATTAATTAGCTCCCTGTTTCCGGGCAGGGTGCCATTCAACAGTATTACAGGTTCCCCAAGCGCATCTAAGGACCATTTTCGAAAAAGTCATACCCCTCTCCTTTTAAACACAGCTCATGAATGCACTGAATGTGGGACAATATGACGGTGCTGTCGCGGTAGGCAGGACCTTAGTAAGATAAAGCAATCTGATTGGTAGTTATTCTACACTTGACTGACAGGTTGGAAAGGTCCATTGTGGGACTGTTGCCCTGATCAATGCACTACCACACTCTCCAATTAGTCCTTTCAATCCCTTACCCTAATCATAGCCCTAACCCCAACCTCAACCTGAACCCAAACATAAACATAACCAAGTAGTTTTGGTGTTGAAACATAATTAAGTGCTTTCAGTGGCTAAACCTAACCATGTCCCTAACCCCCACCATAAAGATAGCCAAGTAGATTTAGTGCCCAAACCTAACCAAGCTGTTTCACTGCCTAAGCATAATTGTATAGCAAATCTGTCAAATAACTATATCAAAGGGCTCCTGTTTCATTGTATATGATGTTTGCACAAGAGTGTAACCACATGACGAGTCGTTTGATGACGTGCTAAACCGAAGACATTCTGGAGAGGGAGAGACATAGCCTAGAGCCACAGTGATACAAAAGGAACAAAACTGGTTCCTTCCCAGAGCCGTGCCCCTGAGAGGAATCAAAACACCCACCAGTATGCCCTTATGAAAATTTACGATAGTTAACTATAGTTTACTACAGTAAAATTGATGTAAACTATAGTAAACTACACTTTACTACAGAAAACTATAGTTTGTTGCAAATATACTATAGTAATTGAATATCAATGATATAGTTTACTATAGTAGAGTTTGACTTTTGTGATTTACTTTAGCATCACTAGACCAGACACGTGCGCAAACAGACCGACACAGGCTTCGCGCAGGGACCGATATCATCAGTAATCCTGCTGGCGCATTCCCCTATACGGCGGAGTCAATATTTTGTCATTTTACACTGTATGGCATCTGATAGGCGGAACTGAAAACAAACACAGCCGCTAAGCAAAGACCGGAGAATGAGAGGGATGTATGACGGTGGAGAATAGAATGGAATGATTGAGTGAAAAGGTGAAGGCGACTGATAAATTGCAGGATAGGCTCGGTACACAGGAATTGGAGAACTCATGGGAGAGAGTTATTATGTTTGATGATTCATTTCTCACTGACAGAATGTTCAGCATGATGGTGCACCAATGATACACAAGCATGGAGTACAAATGAGCCGCAGGGTGAGCCGCGTCAGGAAGGAGCCATCAAAGAAGTCGCTCGTTCGAGCTCGACAGCAAGTGTTTAACGAACATAAAGTGGATCCAAAAGGGGTCAACATTTATTTTATTGAACTGTATAGTACTTTAAACCAGCCAGGTGCATTTAACTGAATCTTTGCAAGTATCTTGCAAGAAAACACGCAAGAGAGGGTGAAATGGCTCCCAGGAATAGCGGAAAATGCGCCAAAAAGAAAGCGGAAGACATGACTGAAAATACCAGCAAAAATCTGCCGGAAACATCCCTGATACCTGATGCCGATGAAACCGTGGCCAGCGCTGCAGGTCAGTCGAGCGTTGCTACTTCTGAACTTTCTATGGACGGGTTCAATGACACTCTACAAAGACGTATTGCTGAAGCACTGTGTACCACAGAAGTAGTTGATGTCATAGCAAAAGCTGTATCTGATGCAATCTTGGATTCTGTCACCCAGCGAGTCTACGAGTAACTCAACCATGAACTGCAAACAAAGCTGAAAGTGATTCAAGTATCAGCGATCTTGAGTACGAGTTATCCAAAGTTGCCGATGAGCTCAAGGATCAGGAACTCTACAGCCGCCGCAACTGTTTGAGAATTTACGGACTCACAGAGACTTCCAACGAGAAAACTGACGCGATTGTCATTGATCTAGCAAAAGAGAAGCTAGGGATCGAACTCACCCTAAGCAACATCGACCAATCACATTGTCTTCAGGTGAGGCACCCCGAGGGGACTCATGGCCCCAACCCCCTTCTTGTAAAATTCACGCGGTACAACATGAAGTACAATGTTTACCGAGCTCGAAGCAAACTTCGGGGGAGCAATAGTTTCATCAATGAACATCTCACTAGGGAACGCCAAATCCTATTCAGTAAGGTCCGGAGCTGTCAACGTGTCAGGAAGGCATGGACACGTGACTTCACGATCACGGCCCTGACAAAGGACAACAGAAAGATGAGAATCAACACAGAACGTGACCTTGAAAAACTTTACAACTTTGACTTTGTATACTTTGATTTTCGTGATGATGTCTGTATTCTTATTATGCCTAAGATATATAGATATCCCTGTATTATTTGTGAAAGAGCAGTAGGATCCAAACAGGATGGATTATTGTGTATTAGTTGTTTTAATTGGTGTCACTTTCATTGCTCAAATGTAGGGAGAACTTTTTATCTTTCCAACAAAGACTGGACATGCTCAATTTGTTGTTCTAAAGAACTTCCATTTCATGAACTTGTAAATGGAAATCGTAGTGAAATACCTGAAAACAAACAAAACTTAGGCCTATATGAAACTCATGAGTACATGGGGGAAAGCACTCTTATCCGAAACAACTTAACCTGATATTTCTGATGAACTTGTTCCACAAAAAATAGGAGAATCATTAAATGCTGATAAATGTGCTTTAACTAACAACAATTGCGGTAAAACTGATTTCTATACTTCTGGTGGATTATCACTTGTTGAGGAACAATTTCAAATTCTGAAAAAATGCAACGGTATGAAAATAGCTCATTTAAATTGTTTGTCGCTATTAAAAATATTGATGAAATACGTATGCTCATGAAGAGAACCCAAATAGATGTATTAATTTTGAGTGAAACTCACCTTTGTGAATATATCAAAGATTCAGAAATATCATGTGACGGCTATTCTATTGAACGTAGAGATAGGAACCGAGCAGGAGGAGGCGTTGTTACTTATGTTAGAGAGGATATAGATTACATTATCAGATCTGACTTATCTGTTCATGACTCAGAAATGATTGTTATTGAAATCAAATGTCCATTCTTTCGTTCCACGATTATTGTAAATTGGTACAGGCCACCCAGTTCAAATGTTGAAATAATGCAATCTTTTGAAACAATGTTAGAAAGACTTGATTTATTAAGTACTGACCGCATCATTCTGGGTGACATGAATTGTGATGTCAAGGAAATAAATAGGGCTTCTCACACGAAGCATCTGTGTGAAATTATGGAAAGGTTTGATTTTAAGCAACTTATTACTTTGCCTACTAGAGTAACAACTGATACCTCTTCGTTGATAGATCTGATATGGACAAATGAACGGGAAAGAGTTGGTAAGGCAAGTGTTATTGAAACAACTTTTAGTGATCATTATCTTATCTATTGTACAGTGGGGAAGAGGAAGGGGCGTAAAGATAATGAACACAGGTATAAGATGGGGAGAAATATGAGAAAGGTTGACATAGAGAAACTCAAGGCAGACGTTGCAGCTATGTCATGGGAAGAAGTGGAAAATATGGATGATGTAGTGGAGGCCTATGACTTCTTTGAAAAGACACTTTTCACGGTGCTTGATAAACATGCACCTGTAAGGAAAAGCCGCATTAAGAAAAAAAAAAGAGTCTCCATGGATTAATAATGATATTCTAATATTAATTAGACAAAGAAATGAACAGAAGAAAAAGGCAAGACAATCAAGCAGTTCTGGTGACTGGAAACATTACAAACACTTACGAAACAAGGTAACCGCATGCATCCGTCAAGAAAAGAAAAATTATATTGCTAATAGTGTAGATAAAAGTAATGGTCAATCTAGTGATATATGGAAATCTTTGAAATGCTTAATGCCCCAAAGTTACAACTCAGTGAAAATACCCTACATTAAAAAGGACAATCGTGAAATTGATAATAAAATTGAAATAGCTGATTGTTTCAATAACCACTTCATAAATGTTGGGCGTAAAGTTCAGAGAAGGGTTGCACTTCCTAATGACAGCAGCCAAATAGAAAAACTGGGAGACCTGCGTTCGCCAAAGAGTGCTAGCACTTTTCGCTTTGAACCAGTTGATGAGCAACAGGTCTTAAGCATTATGAATAATTTGAAAGAAAAGAGGGCTTGTGGTCCAGATAATATACCAGTCATCTTCTGGAAACTAATAGCAGATCATATCATTAAACCATTTACTTATATAATAAATTTATCTCTCAAACAGGGCATCTTCCCTTCAGAATGCAAAAAATCACGTGTTATTCCAGTATTTAAATCAGGCAATAAGTCTGATATGAACAATTACAGACCAATTTCTATTCTTTCAGTTTCAGCTAAAATTGTTGAAAAATTAGCTTTTGATCAACTTTACACTTATGTGGATCAGAAAGGAATTTTGGGTTGTTCTCAATATGGATTCAGGCCGAAACATTCTACCACAACAGCACTATTAACCCATTTAAACCAGGACAGCATGTGCGCATTTTAAGAAGGTGTCATTGCCGACACAGATATGCGCGTAATTTTGAAAGTACCGTAATTACTGTAAGTTTTGCGTAATATAAAAAAAATTCCAACTGTTCCTGAAAGCTGAGAAGCTGTGCTTCAGCCCAAATACAGGTTACTATGGTAAACATGGCAGCATGATTGTCTGCTGGGATTTTTGCATTAGGCCTTAAAGGGTTAAATATCACTGAGGACTGGCTAGATCATTTAGACAAAGGTAATTTCATTGGAGCTGTAACCCTAGATTTACAAAAAGCATTTGACACCGTTGACCACTCAATTCTATTGAATTAGCTACGCTGTATCGGGACGAATGTTTTAACATTAAAGTGGTTCAGTAATTATCTCTCTAATCGCATGCAATATACTTGTGTGAATGGAGTTGAGTCCAGCCCACAAAGGATGCATTGTGGAATACCACAGGGGTCAAATCTTGGCGCATTATTGTTTGTTATATATATAAATGACTTGTCATCATGCCTAAGTAAATGCAAAACATCCTTATATGCAGATGATGCTTGTCTATACCATGTAGGTTCAAACCCCCAATCATTAATCGAAACGTTAAATGCGGACCTGCTTATCATTGAAGCATGGTTAAGAAGGAATAAGTTGGCTCTGAATGTGAAAAAGTGTGAGTTTCTTTTGATCGGAACAAAAAAAAGGCTGAAGTCTGCTGTGGTCCCAGATGTGCTAATTCAAAGTGTTCCATTTAATCGAGTTAACCAACTTAAGTATCTTGGAGTCATTATTGATGAACATTTGAATTGGAACAAACACCTAAATTACATGGGAAAGAAAATATCTAAAGATATCTATTTGTTGAAAAGAATAAAAACTTATATTACACAACAAATTGCAATAATCTTTTATAAAGCAATAATTCAAAGTAGATTTGATTATTGTAGCATAATCTGGGGAAATGCTGGGAAAGGAGGGTTAGAAAAATTACAAAAACTGCAAAATAGTGCACTTAGAATTGTACTCAAGGTTGAACGGAGTTTCCCCAGCCTGGATCTGTTAGACTGTTTGAAAATTGATAACTTATCAGACAGAAGAGATAAACATATTCTGCATATGATGTATAAAATTGCCCATGAAATGGTACCTGCAGAATTTCTGAAATATTTTGTCCTCAAAGAATTTTATTATGGTTTGAGAAACATACACAAATGTTTTGAAGTGTCAAGTCAGATAAAAATTTTAAGAAATTAAAACCTGTCCTATAGGGGAATTAAGAATTGGAACAAGTTGCCCAATAAATTAAAAGATATGACATTCACTAGATTCAAGAAAAATGCTTTGTCATCACTCTGAAGCACATTAGTTGTGAACACCAGTAATTCTGTAAATATGTATTATTACTTTTAAAATAATAGTTTTTGTAAAAATATTCATTATTAATGGGTGGGAGGGAATGAGATTGACACATCTTTTGTTTTGTTTTTTTTTTTGTAATGAGTTAAATTGGTGAATTTGATTTTTTTTTTTTTTTTTTTTTTAAAACCTTCAATTCCTCAGTTGGCTTTATTTGTGTGTCTTTGTCTTGTTTATGATTTATGTTCTTGCACTTAGTCTCTAACTTCGTAATGAACTAATCAATGTATATTTTATTCCTTGTTTTTTTTTTTCTTTTTGTGTTACTTGTTTTGTTGATGATTTATGTTTTGTATTTATTTGATGTATGGTTTTTAGAATTTTTATAATTCGAAAATGCACGGACAGGCTGAAGAACAGCCTATGGCTGAAGCATGTATCCGTGTTTGTTAGGTACGGTTCTGGAACCAGACGCGAGAGTCAAGCAGTGAAGGTGAAATGGGATTTTATTGGAAAGGGGGTGAACCCCCGCAGAGCAGGAGGCGACAGTACAAAGTCCACAATCCAAAGAACACAATCCCAGGGACAAAATCCAAAAGTCGAAAAACCAGGGCAGCAATCACAGTAATCGTGGTCGGGCAAAAACAGGTTCGGTACACAGGCACAGGTTTGTCAGAGAAGCAAAAGCCAAAATCCAGAGGGCTAAATCCAAACCGTTACGGGGCAGCAAACACAAAAACTCGTAGTCGGGCAAAAAAGGGTTCGAAAACAGATGCAGACAACAGTACAAAAGAGCAGAGCCAAAAATCGTAAGTCGGGCGGTCCAGTCAGAAGATTAACACTATGAGTACAAGGCGATGATAGCAGCACAGGTAAACAAGAGGGAACGTTCTGACGGGGAACTGCAGGAGAAGACAGCTTAAATACACTCAAGGGAAGTCACATGCTATGATTAGGATCAGGTGATGAGGATCAGACTAATTACAAAGGAGGGAACATGAGGGAGAACCTAATCACATGAAATTGGCAAAAGCCAAAACGCGGACAGGGAACACGAGAACCTATGACAAAACATACAGCTCCGGTTAGGGGAGTTCTAATGTGCACAGAAAATGAGAGGTAGGACAGAGTGGAGCAGGTGCGGAGGATCCGCTGAATTGCAGGAGAGACAAAGTGAAGGCAAGAGGCGGAGACTAGAACAGGGCGAGTGCTGAGAGCTTGTTAATCAATTAGTAAGTGCAGCTATACAATCCCTAGTGCTCAAGTTAGTAAGTTAGTATTATATCCAATGTTAGTCTGGGTTAGTAACTTTAACAAAAATAACAAACTGTTAGTATTGGTTAGTACAACAGAAAAGAGAGGCGAAGGAAGCAACCGAGATTGGAAGGAATGTTTGAAACCCAGAAACCATGAAATCACCTAAGCATGTGACACGCAGGACTGGGGAGAAGCTGTAGCTTAACAAAAGACCAGACAGGGGAGACAAAGTGCAATGAAGGGCATGAACAAAGACATGGACCGGAAACTAACAGAATAGTGGATTGGGAGTGGCAAAAACGAAAACATGGCAAAATGCAAGAACTAAACAGAACATGGCAAAACCTAACAGACATAATCATAAACATAACAGGGACTAGGGAAAACATAACAAGCATGGCAGGAACAATAATGAACATGGCAGAATCAAGACAGACAGAGCAGGATCATAACAGTGTTGAAATAAAGTAAAATAATAATAATAATAATAATCACTATAGTAAACAGTTACAGAGTTACTATAGTGTATCTATAGTATATCTATAGTAATTCCGCAAAAATACAATAGATACTATAGAAAACTATAATATTTTTTACTGTAGTATTTTGTGGTAATTTTTCATAAGGGTGGTAGCAACTTCCTGTAAAATTATGTTGCAATCCGGACACATACAAGCTCAACCACACAAATACATACTAAGCATGCACATATACACATTGTTAAGCACAAATATAAATACAGTATGACACACACATGCATACATTCTCAAACTTATAAACAGAGATACATGAACACACATACATTCACACACTCATATAAATATACTCAACACAGTCACACACACATGCATTTTCAGACTCATATTCAGACATACTCAACATTAATATACATGCATTCTGACATTCATATACATACAAACAGAAATGCACACATGCATGCATACTCACACTCATAAGCCCTCATACTCTTACAAACATATTTTCACATTATGCATGCATGTACATGTGGTAATTTTTGTTTATTCCTTGCCAGGAATTAACAAAAATGACGACTCTCCTTCCATATAGTTTATATTGCAGGCTCACTCATTAGAGATGAGAGATATGGCAAAGGCTATTCCCCCAACCACTGAGCGACATCTTCCGGTGAAACTTTTTGGCCCCATTTGAATGGTGTCTTAGATTTACCGGGGAAATAAGGGCAGCCTTCCCCCCTGTTCCACCAACGGTTGGGGGAATAAGAGCAACCTTCCTCCATGTTCCACCTTGGGAGAATAAAAGCAGCCTTCCTTTCCTGTACCACCCAAGGTTGGGTTGCGGGAATAGCCCTGTGTGTATATATATATATATATATATATATATATATATATGCCATAAATGATGAAAAATTGGTGTGG
Source organism: Gymnothorax javanicus (assembly GCA_029692085.1). NCBI lineage: Eukaryota > Metazoa > Chordata > Actinopteri > Anguilliformes > Muraenidae > Gymnothorax > Gymnothorax javanicus. The sequence continues at coordinate 35,919,711 of CM056193.1, read as the reverse complement.
TACAACCCATGAAATACAGGTTTGGTATTACACACTTGTAATAAAGCTTTCTCATGATTCTGTTCACTGGCAAACATGGCAACATTACCAATCCTCCTGCTGGTAACCATTAACCATCGCTAGCATTATTTTATAGTTTGCAGTTCATTCAAGTCAATGGGATGAATGATTCGCTAGCTAGCATGCTAGCACTTTCTGCCATTAAAGCAGTAAGTCATAAGAGTTACTGTTAATGTAGAAACTCAAATTTATTAATTTAATAGCGAAAAGCGTTTGCATCCTGGCTAGCTAATTCATCCTATTGACTTGAATAGATTGCCAACGAGTAGCCAACGCTTCTCTTGAATTCTACAAATAAAGTGATGTTGACATTTATAGAAAATAGTATCTCAAATTCGTGAGCCAGAGATATTTATAAAACGACAGTAGTATTTTTGTTTATTCCGAGCCTTCGGCGACAACTCATTCGAGATGTACAGACACATGCGTAAGGGTATGCTTGTACGCTCAAGTGCTTAGTACCAGTATGGGCTCTAAATTCGCAGACCAGGCGCAAGCGCGGCGAATGGGGGGAGCGCTGCACCAACAGGGTGTATCCAGGCGTATTTTGCAATTTTGTGCCCGGGAGCAGAGTTTGCAAAATACTCCTCTGTCCCGCCTCTCTCCCTCCTGCCGGCGCAAGTGGCAAAGACGAGGAGGGAAGGCCTGAGTGGGTTTAACACAGCCAAGTCAAATCTTCACCAATCAAATGAGCTCCTCTCCTCACCTTTAAAATTGGAATAAAGAAGCCTCTGTCCTATATCTGCATGATGCGTGAATGTTGCATTTTGCTTTGTTGCTTCACGCATGTTTTCTGCTCCGCTTACGTCTATATTAAGCATTACGAATATGATTATTACCATTAGCGAACTTGAATGGAATTTCAAAACGAAACTACGTCAGATCATTCAAACTTACATACATACATACATAGATAGCCTTTATAGTCCCATAAGGGAAATTTGTTTCCACCAACTGTCACAAACTCAACATATGAATAACCACCACTGAACAACATGAGAAAAACGCCACCAGACACAGCAAAATATGGGTACACTCACAAGCACAAACACTATCAGACAACCAAACACTTGTGACATATTCAGGAGGGCTGAGTCCATACAGGGTTACTGGGGAAAGTTGTTGAGTGCGGAGATGGCAGACGGGACAAAGCTCTTGTTGAAGCGTGCTGCCGCCATCTCAGAGTCCTGTATCTGTGCCAGATGGTAGCAGTGTGAAGTGTGGGTGGAGAGGGTGGTCGGGGTCATCAATTATTGCTCGTGCGAGGCGTGTGACTGCTCTGAGGTTGAGCTCGGTGAGGTTGGGTGTGGGATGGTTAATGATTTTAGATGTTGTGTGTGTGATTTTTGTCAGTTTGTTCCTGTTGGAGATGGACAGCATGTTGTAGAAACAGGGTGAACAGTACAGTAGGATGGGTTGAATGATGCTGGTGTATAGAAGTGACAGAAGGTGGGGGGCAAACAGAGAGGGCACGGAGTTTACGGATGACATAGAGTCTCTGTTGAGACCTTTGTGGATGTTAGTGATGTGTTGGTCAAATGTCAGTTTATTGTCTATAGTGAGTCCGAGGTACTTGAAGTGGCTGACCTGTTCAACTGTTTGGTTGTGGATGGAGGTAGGAACCAGTCCAGAAGGGGGTGTACGTGAGGTGTGAATGACCATTTCCTTTGTTTTTGCTACATTGAGTTCTAAGAAATTATCAGTGCACCACTGAGTGAAATGAGAGATGGATAGTTGATAGGCTGTGACTGAGTTGCTGTCGCTGAGCAGGCCTAGGATGGCGGTGTCATCGGAGTACTTGAAGTATGTGGTGATAGGTGTGGGGCTGATGCAGTCATTTGTGTAAAGGGTGTAGAGAAAAGGGCTCAGGATACAACCCTGCGGAGCTCCGGTGTTGATGATGATGGTTGATGATGTGCATTTGCCTATCCTTATAGCCTGTGGTCTATCGGTGAGGAAATTGTGAATCCAGCGGATGAGGGGTGGAGGAATGTTGAGGTGACGGAGTTTCTTAATCATCTGGTGGCGTTGGATTGTATTGAAGGCCGATGAAGTCAATGAAGAGGATGGATGCGAAGGTGCCAGGTGATTCCAGGTGTTGAAGGAGGGTGTGGAGGAGGCATGCTACAGCATCCTCCGTCCCCCTGCTGGCCCTGTATGCAAACTGATGTGGGTCCAACAGTGGGCGGACAGCTGGCAGGATGATGTGGAGGATGAGTTTTTCCAGACATTTCATGATAATGGAGGTGAGTGCAACTGGCCGGGTAGTGATTTGGTTCAGAGGGGTGGGTTCTTAGGTACAGGGATGATGGTTGAGGTTTTCCAGATGGTGGGTATGGATGCTGACCTATATGAATCCCAGAAGATGGAGCGAAGAGGGGGGGCCAGTTCCATGGCGCAAAGCTTTAACACCTTGGCTGAGATGTTGTCAGGCCCGGGTGCCTTTCCAGCTTTGCACCTGCTCAGCTGCTGCTGTACTTCCACTATGGTGAACGGAGGGTGAGCAGGTACGTCCAGGGGGTGGGCATTGAGCAGCCCCTCACATGTGGCAGAGTGGTTTTGGGTGTCGAACCGTGTGAAGAAGGAGTTCAAAGTGGCAGCAAAGGTGGTGGGATCTGTGATTGTCGAGTGAGCCTGACTGGGTAATTGACCGGTGAGAATCTTTACTTTATGGAAGGCTTGTTTAGTGTTCATGGTGCTGAATTCCTGCTCTAGTTTGTCCTTGTATTTGTGCTTGGCCTTGATGATGTCCATTTTTATTTGTCTATTGAGTGAGTTGACAGCAGACCAGTCCTTGCGTTGGAAAGCTTTGTGTTTTTCCCTCAAACTGTTTTTAATATGGTAGGTGATTCAGGGTTTGGAGTTGGGATATCTTCTGACAGTTCTGATGGGAATGGTGCATGAAATGCAGAAGTTAATGTAGTCCATGATCACTGTCACCCTGTGATCCAAATCACCCTGGAAAATGTCCCAATCCATGCAACCAAGTGAACCCTGTAGTTGTGCAATGGCATCCTCCGACCAGAGGGCGGCGCGGTGGATGTGTGGCTTAATGCGCTTTCAGTTCCGGTTTGTAGTGTGGTAGCAAGAAGACAACATTGTGATCTGAGTAGCGAAAGTGGTGGTGTGCGTGAGCGATAAACGATCAGAGATGTTCCCATAACATAAGTCCAGCGTGTTGTTCTTCCTTGTGGGAATGTCCACATACTGGTGGAAAGAGGGCATGACACAGTCCAGTCTACAGCTGTTAAAATCACCCAGAATGAATACCGGGGCGTCAGGATACTTAGCCATCATGTGGCTAGCACCCTCGGCTACCAGCTCCGCTGCTGCTCCGGTGTTGGCACTTGGTGGGACGTAGACACAGCTGATCACGACGGTGGGGAATTCCCTTGGGAGGTGGAAGGGAGCAGTGACAGCATCAGCATCTCCACGCCAGGTGTACAGACTGTGCGGTGGACTTTGATGTTCGTGGCACCACCGTTCGTTGACTAAAAAAATGCAGATGCCTCCACCTCTGTCCTGCCGGACCGGGCTGGTCCTATCAGCCCGCCGGATGGAAAAATTGTCGAGACTGACCTCCGTGTCCGGGACATCCCCAACGAGCCAGGTTTCTGTCAGGCGATAATGCATGCATCTCTGAAGGCCGCTCCACCCAGCATTTGGCATGCAGTAGATCCATTTTATTCGGAGGGAGCATACATTTGCCAGTACGATGGAGGGAAGAGGGGGGTCTGAAGGGTCGCCTCCTCAGCCTGGTGCGTGACGCCTCCGCCCTGCCTTTTTCCTTGGATGGATTTCTGGTGGGGAGATTGACTGCTGGTTTTGCTGCAGAGAATAGAAGAGCAAAGAGTTGGAGAAGCTCTACCCGGCTGTAGGTGAGTTGTCTGTACCCGCCAGCCTCTGGTAGTAGCGCTAAGCAGTTGTTGTTGAGGATCCATAGTAACATGCATGTAATCCAGAAAGCCTTATATAGAATCAGCATCCTGGGTGCGTGACTGAACAATAACGGACTGGACAGTAACAGTAAACAGACGATAGACAGTGCAAAATGCGAGAAAAACACGAACCCAAAACGGGACGCTGACAAGACGCCGACAGGACGTTGTGACGAGTGAGAGAGAGTGCCGTCGCAGCAGAGCATGCGCCGAGAACTTATGAAGTTGGAATGAAATACGACGGTTGCTCATATATTTCTTCTGCCTGCATCATTAGGAAGAGAAACGATGGATAGCGTGTGCCTATTATTACACCCTGTTGCCGCTTAAAATTTTGGGATTAACATGCATGGACAACAATGCAAGATATGTTACACATTTATTTTCAATATGTGATCTTACTCAGTACGAGATAGCAATCAGGCTGTATTCCTTTCCCCCACTAAAAATCATAAAACTAAGTGACAATAATAGTGTTAGAGCTGATTGACACTGGGGTCTAATTTTTCAAACAACAGATTACATTCAAAGTCAAGACAAAGACACACGAATACAGTATTCTTCATTGCATTGACTTTGAATGTATTCAGTCGAAAAAATTGCTTTTGGGCCCTGTGTGAAAGCAGCTGAAGGACACATACCCACATAGCCTACACACGCACTCACGCGCCCCACATGCACACATCTATCTTCTCTCTCTGGTCTGACATCAGGACAATCGATATAGATACTACAATTTATGTGCTGATTCAGATAGTTACATTAAATAGTTTTTGCTGTAATTATTTATTGCATTGAAATGTGCCTGACATTCTGAAACCTGCCTGTGAGGTTTTGGTGACGCAGCGACTGTGCGCCGGGTCAGCCAAATTACCACTGCACAGAAAGTAAGCCAGGTTGAAGCTGGCGGCGGGCCTTTATCCACGAAATTGTCACTGCATCACGATGAATATGTGACACCTCCCCTACTACGCCGCCACACCCATCTTGGTGCACGTCCGCTCACCAAATTACCAAAGTGGCTGTGCACGGTGTTGCACCAAGACTAAATTACCACTCGCGCGGGCTGCACCGATTTCAAATTACCTCTGCGTGGCTGCGCCACGCATGCGCCACCCTGCGCTGCGCCAAGAAATTAGAGCCCTATGTATTTGCACCAGTATTCAGTTTTGGCCAAGGCAGTTTCTCTTATGTAATGGCTGCAAAATCATGCATTTAAAATCAGGGATGCTATATGAATAAACAGCATATGGTGAAACAGGTTTTCATGTACTGTATTTACATGTCTTTATGTCATTGAATTCCTCAATGACTTAAATATTCATTGGACAAAAATACATCAATGGATACACTACATATAAAAAGGGAATGTAGTAAATCCAGTGGCATACACCTGCGGTTCTCAAACTCAGTCCTGAAGGACCCCAGCGTATGCGGGTTTTCATTCCAAGCACAATTGCTTAACGGGCAACAGGTGTGGCTCGTTGAGGTGGAGGTGAAGGGCTGTTTATTTAAGGGTTGGCTGTGCCATAATTCATAATTCATAATGCAGCAGCATTCTGATTTTTAAGCCCTGTTGTGTTTGTGCTGCTGCTCCCCTCATGATTGGTTATTGTTGTTTTACTTCTTTAATTAAAAGTTTTTATACTTTTACTCAGCCTGTGCGTGTGGGTCCCTTTTCCAGCTTTTTGGGTCCATGGTCCCAGTCCCCGCTGGTTTGCTGTTTGCAGCCGGCGGGAGCAAATCCATGACAGATTTGAAAGTCATTGTGTTTTAATTTTATTCACAATTTATGCTTTGTCCCAACTATTTCGGAATTGGGGTTGTATTTATCACATTCATTTGGGCATCAGTAAAAGACTGGCTGGGGTTTCTCGTTATACTACCAAAATGCTTAACAAAGTGTGAAAGAAATGTAGTCATAAATTGCTTATTTTGTTATTAATTTCTCATCCTTGAGTGACCTAGGTCATGCGTAATTGTTTATCATTGTAATCTAGCTTGTGCGTAATGAGATGTGCTTTCTGTACCTGTGTGCTCCTGCCTTGCTGAACGGTGTGTTCCTGAGGAGATTGTTGGGACCAGAGATATGTGGGATACGCGCACTCAGCTGTGGAATGCTGAGAGAACATACATTTACATAATTCAGTTCCTTGAGGAGGAGTTATGAATAAATTGTACCTGTAATAAGGAGGAGAGTAGTGAATTGTTGGGAATATTCATGGGAGGGGCATGCATTTAGGGCGTCGTGCTCAAACAAATATTCAAGCAAAGGTGGGATTCCTTTGTCCTTGTTCCTCCATGTAACTTGGGCCCTATTTACTATCTCTGTCTCTGAGTGTTTTCTCACAGGAATAATTAAAAATTTCCACGACACAAAGTCATCAGCCTGGAGAGTAGAGTTCACATTATTTCTACACCTCTGTCTCAGAACGTTCCAGAATGCACCCTTTCTACGACTTTTGAACAGACAATTATATCTCCCATAGCGTGTCTTTAGCAAATTCTTCAAACCCCGTCTTGAAACTCGATAAAATTTCTTCTTAATTCCTTTCCAACATTCAAAAATAACACCTGTTCTGGGTCTGTCGGTCAAAATCCACAATTTCCACCAAAACCTTTTTTGCGATTTTAGCTGATCCAATTGAGGACAGTAATATGGTCGGGGGTTGAATTTTCCCATCCTCACACACCCTGCTTGTTTGTATTTGTCATGAATTGCATTGTTCAGAAATTCTAACAATTCATTGAACCTAATCTCAACATCAGCATGATTAACCTTTTCATAAAACATTGACATCCCTAGCTGTTCCAGTTTTCCTTTCAAAATCGACCTGTACACTTTGTTTTTGGCTTCATCACCCCAGTAAGTCTTTGGGAATCCCTTATGATTGACCCCATTTACTATGTTAACATTTTTGCCAAGTTGCACTGACTGTATTCAGTTGAAAACTTTACAGCCACTGGTAGGTGGCTGCTAAGGTTACCCTCCTCCAGCGGAGTAATATGACAAGATTTAATTCATGTAGTGCCATTAGTCGTAGTCAAGGCATCGTCAATCCATGTAAATACATTTTGTTTAATACAAAAGTAGAAATAGTCTACTGCCTGCTTATATTTGAAATCAGGAACACCCATTTTTCATACACCACTTCTTTTGCAGCTGAAGTTTTCTTAGCAACTCTTGGGAACTGTGCGCTGAATTCACCTAGAATCTTGATAGGACATATTTGGGCATAGCTGTCCAGGACTGCATTACATCCAAAAATTCAATATGATCTTCCCCGGACTTGGCATTACTTGCACTGTAAAAGAGCATATACACATTTTTAACTGTCCCTGTAGAGTCCCTCACACCAAGAACAATGATGAGGGAACTCATCACTTAAAGTTCAAAATAATTCAACTCTGGTACATATGACCGAAACGCCTCCATACGGCTGTCCATTGTAACTTGCATCAGTATCAGTCATACTTGACTTTGAGAGGACCTTATATCTAACTTGATCACTAGAACGTACAGCTTCTTCAATCAGATTCAGTTCGCCAGGTCTAAGCAAAGTCTCGCTCAGACCTAGGATATCCACCTTATTCAGTCTTTCAGCAACATAGACCACTGACTGCTTGAATCCTTTGCAATTAAAGGACTCATAAGTCAAGTCTACACTACTGAGATTACTCATGCGAGTACCTGCTGTCTCCTGTACTGAGTGAGTCGTGCTAGCCTGTTTCATTCCAGTGATTTTGCCGTCTCCAGTGCTGTCACCTTGTCTGCAGTGACAAAATAGCCAGATAATCACACCTCAAAGCCTTAACTCTTTATCACATACAGTTTTCATGTCAGAGCTAGCTAGCTCCATTTTGAAAGACTTATAAGAGCGCTTATCGGCCAGGAGCGCATTCACATTTCCGCAGACATCAACTGACCTTACATACGAACTGAAGTCCTCTACAGATGTTTAGGGTCTAAACGACCGACAAAAAGTTCTGTGATTACAATGGAGGTGGCTACAGAAACATCCGTAGCTCGAGTCTGCAGAACGGGCTCCTCGGTATCTTGAACAGGAGAGGAGCTGACCCCAGCGGGCTCCTCTTGGGACCCCATAGCACCATTTGCTCTTTTCTGTTGCCTCTGCATTCACTTTAACTTTAACCGAGAGGCAGACAGAGAACTTGGACCACAAGCTGCAAGTCAACTTCAACACCTGCCTTCTTCAGATTCTATGCATCAGATGGCCAGAGGGCATCTCTAACTGAGAATGCTGGCGAAAAACCAGGCAGGAGTCTATCACCGACACCATCCAGAGCAGAAAGTGGAGATGGGTCAGGTATACCCAATGGAAAGAGCAGACCAGCATCACTCCCCAAGCCTTAGACTAAAACTTTCAGGGGAAACAAAAAAGAAGAAGACCAGCTCTGACATGGAAAAGATTTCTGCAAGCAGAGCTACTGGCCATGAACATGACCTGGGCAAAGAAGACAGCCCATGATAAAAAAAAATACAGCGAAAAGGCCCTTTAGTCCAGAGAAAAAGAGGAGGGATAAACTTCAATCTGCACCAGCAAAGGACTCCTTTTACGCTTGCAAATCTGGATGCAACCATGTTGCGAGTAGTCTGAATGAACTAGCAAGGAACGCCCCACTTTTCCTGAAGAGAATATCCTGTAGCTTTCCTCAAGTGAATATTTTTTCCAGCAGAGGCACAGGGCTTTGGATTTTCTTTTAGAGATTATGTGTTAAGGTTTCCAGTGCAGTATAGTGATACAGCGACACTACAAGTTAATGGTAGTAATAATAACACCTTCTTTGCACAGAGTTAATAATTTAATACAGTGCTGTGAAAAAGTATTTGCCCCCTTCCTAATTTCTTACTTTTTTGCATATTTTTCACACTTAAATGTTTCAGATCATCAAACAAATTTTAATATAAGAAAAAGATAACCCGAGTAAATAAAAAATGCAGTTTTTAAATGATGATTTCATTTATTAAGGGGAAAAAGCTATCCAAACCTACCTGGCCCTATGTGAAAAAGTAATTGCCACCCCCCCTTGTTAAATCATGAATTAACTGTGATTAACCACATTTTTTGAGTCCAGTTTCACTAGCCACGCCCTGGCCGGATTACTGCCAGACCTGTTGAGTCAAGAAATCACTTCAATAGAACCTGTCTGACAAAGTGAAGTAGGCTAAAAGATCTCAAAAAGCAACATGTCATGCCGTGAACTAAAGAAATTCAAGAACAGATGAGAAACAAAGAAATTACATCTATCAGTCTGGAAAGGGTTGCAAAGCCATTTCTAAGGCTTTGGGACTCTGGCGAATCACGGTGAGAACCATTATCCTCAAATTGAGAAAACTTGGAACAGTGGTGAACCTTCCCAGGAGTGGCTGGCCGACCAAAATTACTCCAAGAGCGCATCAACTACTCATCCAGGAGGTCACAAAAAAACCCATAACAACATCTAAAGAACTGCAGGCCTCACTTGCCTCAGTTCAAGTCAGTGTTCATGATTCAACAATAAGATAGAGATTGGGCAAAAAATGGAATCTATGGGAGAGTTCCAAGGCGAAAACCACGGCTGACCAAAAAGAACACGAAGGCTCATCTCACATTTGCCAAAATACATCTTGATGATCCCCTAGACTTTTGGGAAAATATTCTGTGGAATGATGAGACATAAGTTGAACTTTTTGGAAGGTGTGCGTCCCATTACATCAAGCGTAAAACTAACACAACATTTCATGAAAAGAACATCATACCAGAAGTCAAACATGGTGGTGGTAGTGTGATGGTTTAGGGCTGCTTTGCTGCTTCAGGGCCTGGACGACTTATCATAATTGATGGAACTATGAATTCTGCTCTCTACCGGAAAATCCTGAAGGAGAATGTCCAACCCTCAGATTGTGATCTCGAGCTCAAGCGCACTTGGGTTATGCAGCAGGACAATGATCTGAAACACACCAGCAAGTCCACCTCTGAATGGCTTAAAAAAAACCAAAATGAAGATTTTGAAGTGGCCTTGTCAAAGTCCGGGCTTAAATCCTATTGAGATGCAGTGGCATGACCTTAAACAGGCCATTCATGCTCAAAACCCCTCCAATGTGGCTGAATTAAAATAATTCTGCAAAAAAGAGTGGGCTAAAATTCTTCCACAGTGATGTGAAAGACTCATTGCCACTTATTGCAAACGTTTGATTGCAGTTGTTGTCGCTGAGGGTGGCACAACCAGTTATTAGGATATAGGGGGCAATTACTTTTTCACATAGGGCCAGGTAGGTTTGGATAGCTTTTTTCCCTTAATAAATGAACTCATCATTGAAAAACTGCACTTTGTTTTTACTCGGGTTGTCTTTGTCTAATATTAAAATTTGTTTGGTGATCTGTAACATTTAAGTGTGACAAATATGCAAAAAAGAAGAAGAAATCAGGAGGGGGGCAAACACTTTTTCACGATACTGTAGTTAATTTTTTCTTCGGTAACTTTTTTCTTATTTTATGAATTTATGTCAGAAAGAGTACTGCATGCCATGATCCACAAAGAATAATGTCCTTTACACTCACAATAATCAAATGAACTGAACTGAATCAACAACTTGCTAAAAACTGAATTAGCGCAATTTGCCATTTTGGCAGTAAACGAAAAAATGAAAGGCGTTATTCCTTACTTTAGTTGGCAATACATGAAAAAATGAAAGGCGCACTGATTAAAAGCAAAACCTTCTTTGTTTTTGCAAGATGAAAGACATTTCTTCTCAATAGACAAAAAAAAAATGCAGATCAAAACAGGGCATATCTAACTCCATTCCAGTAATTTTGTGACAGGCGACGATAGTGCTGTGGCAGCACTGTTATAAAAAGGGTTGGACTAAGATGAATTAATTACTTGTGCGTGTGGTTTGGGTTTGGTTCCATTCAGGCAAATCAGATTATCAGTTGGCATTACTTTAAAAACCAGTGTGTTAATGCCATAGCTACCTGACTACTTCATCAAGTGAACAAGAAGTTCCCAAATTGCTTTATCACTGCCTCTTTTGGTTCTCGGAGAACCGTGCTCTAATGATATAATAGGTGGAGGTATTTGGGGAATAGAGGTCGATTCATCGGGTAATGCATTTTGTATGAAAAGATGTGGGCGATTTGAACTGTCCACAAAACAGCACTTGAAGGGGTTATTTCCATAAGTGCTCAAGTCCATATTCATTAAAAATCAGATAACACTACAAATCCATTCTATGATTGATGAGGAAAAAGCCACATAAGCTAATTTTGGCCAAGAGGCACTCAAGTACAAACCCCAATTCCAATAAAATGTGAATAAAAACAGAATACAATGATTTGCAAATTCTTTTCAACCTATAGTCAACTGAGTACACTACAAAGACAAGATATTTAATGTTCAAACTGATAAACTTTTTTTTTTTTTGGAAATATTCACTCATTTTGAATTTGATGCCTGCAACACATTCCAAAAAAGCTGAGACAGGGGCAACAAAAGACTGGGAAAGTTGAGGAATGCTCAAAAAACACCTGTTTGGAACATTCTGCAGGTGAACAGATTAATTGGAAAGAGGTGAGTGTCATGATTAGGTATAAAAGGAGCATCCCCAAAAGGCTCAGTCGTTCACAAGCAAGGATGAGGCGAGGTTCACCACTTTGCGAACAAATACGTGAGCAAATAGTACAACAGTTTAAGACTAACGTTTCTCAACATGCAATTGCAAGGAATTAAGGGATTTCATCATATACAGTCCATAATATCATCAAAAGATCCAGAGAAATCTCTACATATACGCGGCAAGGCCGAAAACCAACACTGAATGCCCGTGACCGTCAATCCCTCAGGCGGCACTGCAATAAAAACCGACATCATTCAGTGAAGGACATTACAATGTGGGCTCAGGAACACTTCGGAAAACCATTGTCAGTTAACACAGTTCATGGCTACATCTACAAGTGCAAGTTAAAACTCTATCATGCAAAGCAAAAGCCACATATCACCAACACCCAGAAATGCTGCCGGCTTCTCTCGGCCCGAGCTCATCTGAAATGGACTAATGCAAAGTGGAAAAGTGTGCTGTGGTCTGATGAGTCCACATTTCAAATTGTTTTTGGAAATCATGGACGTCCTGTCCTCCGGGCTAAAGAGGAAAAGGACCATCCAGATTGTTATCAGCGCAAAGTTCAAAAGCCAGCATCTGTGATGGTATGGGGATGTGTTAATGCCCATGGCATGGGTAACTTGCACATCTGCAAAGACACCATTAATGCTGAAAGGTATATACAGGTTTTGGAACAACATATGCTGCAATTGAAGTGACGTCTTTTTCAGGGACATCCCTGCTTATTTCAGCAAGACAATGCCAAGCCACATTCTGCACGTGTTACAACAGCATTGCTTCGTAGTAAAAGAGTGCGGGTAATAGACTGGCCTGCCTGCAGTCCAGACCTGTCTCCCATTGAAAATGTGTGGTGCATTATGAAGCGCAAAATAGGACAGCGGAGACCCCAGACTGTTGAGCAACTGAAGTTGTTCATCAAGCAAGAATGGGAAAGAATTCCACCTACAAAGCTTTACAATTAGTGTCCTCAGTTCCCAAATGCTTATTTGTGTTGTTAAAAGCAAAGGTGATGTAACACAGTGGTAAACATGCCCCTGTCCAGTGCCGTAAGTTCGTCATGACGGGCCCCAGTACAAGTGATTATGACGAGCCTAGTGCATACTATGAAGCCCTGCTTTGAATAATTTATACTGGATTTCGAAAAATTTGATCAAGGTCACTTTCCTAAACATATGATAATAGCAGGAGAGTGAGAGAGAGGAGCGATCCATTTCACTGTGGTGGTGAAATGATGACTGACTTTAAAGGGGACCTATTATGCTGATCCTTCTTTTAATACATATTAGTAATGTTATAATGTTAATTGTCCATACTCATCCTCTAAAAAGTTTCTAAACATAAGATACAGAGGTTTTGTCGTAATCCAAGAACGTGATTTCGTGAACGTGATTTCCTCTCTGAACAGCTCCTCCCGAGATCTTCGTGAGATCTGGGCGAAACCTGACGTCAGGCTGTGCCGTCCAATTAGTCCAGACCTAGCCAGAGCCAATCATGGCGCTGGACCTGCCCACACCGGAAACTATTCTAGCAGGCACTTATAACGGCAGATCATACTATGCCTTAGTAGCATCTACACTTTTGGAAATACAAAAAGAAGAACCGCAGATCATTTGAGGTGCAGTTTTGTCAGTATCTCTCCCAAAGCTGCCTGTCCGTTTACTTTTTGAACACCTAAGAAAACACCTATTTATCTTCCAAAAGAGGATGCCACCAGAAATCAGTGAGTAGCTTTTTTTGTTTGCTGGCAGCAAACAGCCACGGCCAAAGGAAACGTTAGCTGTTTGTGCTCAGCACAAAGACCAAAGACAGCTTTGTTAATGAAGGATAATTCGACACAGGATAAGCATTTCAGCTGCCTCTCAAACCTGAAGCGGCTGCATCGATCAAGTGCTTGGAGCCACACGCTGTAAGTAACGATATAACAGCAAATAATGTAAGTGAAGCTACCGTGTTACGGGTGGCTAGCAGGACCGCTAACAATAGTTAGCGCTAACAACTGGCCTCAAACGCAGGCTTTGTAAAATATCTGAAAATAAAGTCTGTATTGGTCGCGACTGTCTGTGACTCACAGACACAGAGGCTGTAGGTTGCTTTTTACTGCATAAGCCAACCTGACGTGATAGCCAGTTGATTGTGGCTGTAGCATTTGGGTAACGAGCCTGTTACTGTTGCTAATGTTTGTGTCCTAAATATGCAAGAGTAATATTTGGGGAAATTCTACAGAACATGTGTGAACACAAACCTCATTTGAAGCTAACTTTTAATACTTGTTTGTAATTTGGATGCTTGGTACAAATGTCCACGGTAACGGAACTTGCGGTCTGTAAAACCTGTATTGCAAGGGTTTGTCTCTGTGGTTATGACCGCTCGGTTATCAGCTGCTGCATGTTAGTTTGCGTGCCGCCGTGCTAATTAAAAATGCTCCTGGTTAACTTATAGGCAGTAATTTTTCGAATTTTTCGCGCGACAGATTAGCTACATTCAAAGTCAATGCAAAGACGCGAATACACGCGTTATGGGCGCGTTAAGCAGCTTTCATACCGGACGCTAAACAAATTTTTCGCACGAGAGATTACATTCAAAGTAAATGAAAAGACAATGCATTGACTTTGAATATGATCTGTCGCACGAAAAATGCGTTTCGCGTCCGGTGTGAGAGCGGCTTATCGCGCCCATTTTTTGCGAGAAAATGTTGGTCATTCCGACGCAATAAGTAACCATTACCACGGGCAATTTCCGAAAAGGCCGTTTAGCCTGGAGCTTTCGCCCCTTTATCATACACCAGCGCAGAAGCTGCTCATTACTCCACATTAACGACACACCACAGCTATGCACAGGAACCAGCAGGTCCTTATATACACACCGAAGCAGTCCATAAGCTGTTGGTCCACTTTTAGCTGCTCCTCACTGTCTATGTTTCCCTCTAAACTCAGACCCAACGGATATCTACGGTCTCCGGTCTACACTTGGGTTCGTCGACCCGTTCTACAAATGTGTCTATATGGGTGGATTCTAGCTTCCCCTCAATCCTAGCTATAGAGTAGAAACACCGGTGTACTCACCATAGTAGCCGGGCGAGGTAGACAGCAAATTCGAAGTTGAGCTGCCAGACATTAGACTGCATCCTCCACTTTCGGCGTTCTAGTTTATTAGAACAAGTTAATTTCATTAGATCTATACACATGTACTGCGTTTGCTTATGGGTATGCCCGTCGATTCCTTAGGGAGACGCGTCTCAGTTTCACTCTGAAGAGGCGGACCCGGAAAACTGCGTTATGCTGCCTCGTCCCGCCTAGATCCGCCCTCCACAGAGCTGGCCAGTCAGAAGAAAGTGGGCACACGGGGATTGGGGGCCATAGCGGAAGAGCCACCCCAATGAGACGTTTCAGGCAGAGACTACAATGGACTACAAATGGGGTTTTTTGAGGATGGCAGTATGAGCTAAATTAGGACCCTGTTTAGGACTTTGAATGATCAGGAGTACTCTAGGGTAGTCCAAGATCAAAATATAAATTTGGAAATGTAGCATAATAGGTCCCCTTTAACAAACAGCATTTTTGTGCCATTACCTCACAAGTGCATTCTTATTTGAAATAAAGGCAGGACATGACAGTAACTTGAAAAAGCACACGACGCAACGGACACAAGCAGCAACATTTCAAGATATACAAACCCAAAACCAGTGAAGTTGGCACGTTATGTAAATCGTAGATAAAAACAGAATACAATGATTTGCAAATCCTTTTCAACTTATATTCAATTGAATACACTGCAAAGACAAGATGTTTAATGTTCAAACTGAGAAACTTTTTTTTTTTTTTGCAAATAATCATTAACTTAGAATTTAAAGGCAGCAACACATTGCAAAAAAAGTTGGCACAGGGCCTTTTTACCACTGTGTTACATCACCTTTCTTTTAACGACACTCAGTAAACGTTTGGGGAACTGAGGAGACCAATTTTTGAAGCTTTTCAGGTGGAACTCTTTTCCCATTCTTGCTTGATGTACAGCTTAAGTTGTTCAACAGTCCGGGGTCTCCGTTGTCGTGATTTTACGCTTCATAATGCGCCACACATTTTCAATGGGAGACAGGTCTGGACTACAGGCAGGCCAGTCTAGTACGCGACTCTTTTTACCACGGAGCCATGCTGTTGTAACACGTGCAGAATGTGGCTTGGCATTGTCTTGCTGAAATAAGCAGGGCGTCCATGAAAAAGACGTTGCTTGATGGCAACATATGTTGCTCCAAAACCTGTATGTACCTTTCAGCATTAATGGTGCCTTCACATATGTGTAAGTTGCCCATGCCTTGGGCACTAATACACCCCCATACCATCACAGATGCTGGCTTTTGAACTTTATGCCTATAACAGTCCGGATGGTTCTTTTCCTCTTTGGTCTGGAGGACACGACGCCCACAGTTTCCAAAAACAATTTGAAATGTGGACTCGTCAGACCACAGAACACTTTTTCCACTTTGCATCAGTCCATCTTAGATGAGCTTGGGCCCAGCGAAGCCGGGCGTTTCTGGGTGCTGTTGATAAATGGCTTTCGCTTTGCATTGTAGAGTTTTAACTTGCACTTGCAGATGTAGCGACGAACTGTAGTTACTGACAGTGGTTTTCTGAAGTGTTCCTGAGCCCATGTGGTGATGTCCTTAACACACTGATGTCGGTTTTGATGCAGTACCCCTGAGGGATCGAAGGTCACGGGCATTCAATGTTGGTTTTCGCCTTGTCGCTATACGTGCAGTGATTTCTCCAGATTCTCTGAACCTTTTGACGATATTACGGACCGTAGATGATGAAATCCCTAAATTTCTTGCAATAGCTCGTTGAGGAATGTTGTTTTTAAACTGTTCGACAATCAGCTCACGCATTTGTTCACTAAGTGGTGACCCTCGCCCCATCCTTGTTTGTGAATGACTGAGCATTTCAGGAAGCTGCTTTTTATACCCAATCATGGCACCCACCTGTTCCCAATTAGCCCGCTCACCTGTGGATGTTCCAAATAAGTGTTTGATGAGCATTCCTCAACTCTCAGTCTTTTTGCCACTTGTGCCAGCTTTTTGAAACATGTTGCAGGCATCAAATTCCAAATGAGCTAATATTTGCAAAAAAATTACAAAGTTTACCTGTTCGAACATTAAGTAACTTGTCTTTGCAGTGTATTCAATTGAATATAGGTTGAAAAGGATTTGCAAATCATTGTATTCTGTTTTTATTTACGATTTACACAACGTGCCAACTTCACTGGTTTTGGGTTTTGTATAAGTGTTCAAATATATTTAAAACGATGTCACCATGACCCTTAAATTGCCAAGCTAATCACCGTCTGCATAAACAGCCTTATTTCTGCCTTATATCCTTTATATAAGAATCGACTCTGGACTAACGGAAAAGTCACTAATGGGCCTGCTCACCTATTTGAATGGCATTCGATGAGCTTTGCGTTGTGCAAAATCCTTGACAATGTACTTAATATTCAACTCAACAAAACTGCTTTGAAATTTATACAATAGCCGAACATTATCATTATTTAGGTCAAACATTCGCTTACCCTATATCCAGCTCGACCTGTTACCTGCTGGCTGCATTGCTGTTTCAGGGGGGGCCGTCTGTGGGCTGGCCGCTGCTTGTAAGAAAGCCAAATGAACTTAGTTTTTGTAGCCCTGCGCCCTTCTCCTCCTATTCTTTCTTTTCTTTTCTTTTTTGACTGCTGTTTTTGTGTTTAAATGGGATGACTGCTCCTGAGTCTGCAAACTTGCTGGTCAGACTGATGATCAGATTTTGCGCTTAAAGCATCAGATGTTCAGGTTAATTTCTCGTCACATGTTCAAATCAAATGGAGACTTAACATTGGAAAACACGTACCCGGCAATCACCGTGAGATATTTGCCTATCTGTATGTCAGAAAAATATCAAAGAAAATAAGAAAATTGATAATTTCATTAATATTTTTCCAAACGTGAGTAGAATAAACATGTAACTTTGTTATAAAATGCTAAGAATTATTGTTACAGAGAAAAAAAACATAAATAGACAAACCACAATAGAGTTGAAAAGGCTTCAAGAGGGTATATATAAAGAATTGCTCTCAACGATAATATATGTTGGATGTAACACTTTACAAGGCTGCAGATAAAATGTCAGATAGTTAATTCATTTCATTGAAAATTGGTCTAAGGGCCTGGTTCAATTGTGAGGCCACTTACCCTCCGGGCCCCAGTGCGATTGCGCTGCCTAGACTTACCTCTTTTGGAATGTGTTGCAGGTATCAAATTCAAAATGAGTGAATGTTTCAAAAAAAAAAAAAAATTAAGTTTTTTCAGTTTAATCATTAAATATCTTGTCTTTGTTGTGATCTCAATTGAATATAGGTCGAAAAGGATTCATAAATCATTGTATTCTGTTTTTATTCACGTTTCACACAATGTTCCAATTTCATTGGAATTGAGGTTTGTTCAACATAAAATGAGCAGTGAATTGGAAATTCCCCAAGACACTACTTCTAGCGGTGACTAGGTTCTGTCTAAAACTTTGACAAGTACACAAGTCCAGTCAACCAATCAAACATGGCTTAGAAAATTGGTTGGCCAATAGCAGCCACTGTAGCTTTCTCGCCTAACAAAAATAGCTGCCTCTGAGGCCAGGATGTGGGTGCGTGGACTCAACCCAAAAGAGCTAGAAAAAAAAAAGACCCAGGCAGCCAGAAACATGGGCTAAAAACAAGCAAAAAATAAGTCTGGCAAAAGGTATTCTTTGTTTATCCGCTTACTCTTTGACTAAACTATCTAATTACCATGCCACATCCCTATCGATGATGAATGAAGTATTTAAACCTGTTTGGATGGTGGTCCTGCCCATTCATAATTCATGGAGATTGGTTTTTATTGTGACATTTGTTGAGCTGCATTCACCTTCCATTTCACTGTATACCGTATATCTTCCATTCATTCTTTTCAACCAGCTTTTTGACATCCATGACAATTGCATACTGGTATGACTATATGGGTCATTCCATGTCAAATCATCCAGATTTTGAGAAATTTTCCAGGTCATCTCCTCAAAAATTTTTGAAAAAATTCACAAGTAAATATTCACACAAAATATAAAAAAATTCCAGATATTAGGCCAGTATCTCAAATAGATTTCAAGTTATAGCCCTTCAAAATTTGATATAAAGAGATATAAATATCATAAAATCATAAAAAATGAATTCTAGCCTTTTATCTTACTTAGTTCCTGAGTTGCAGGTCATAAAATGTGGTCTAGTTTTTGGGCATTTTGTGTTTTTGGCTGATTTTGAGACTTTACCATACAAAAGTGGATCAAGATACACAGAATCTAAGGCCATTTTCAGATTCTAGGGGATGACTATGGTTAGGATATCCAATTTCAGCCTTGTATAAGCAATCAATTTGGAACAATAAGTTGCCGAATTTGGCTGAAAATGGGTCCGCCAAAAACTAAATATTATTCAAATTTCAAAGGGCCATAACTTGAAAAACTATTTGAGATGCTGCCCTAATATTTGGCATATTTTCATTTTGTGTGAATATTTACTCATGAATTTTTTCAAAGAATTTTGAGGAGGTGACCTGGCACCCCCTGGATGATTTGACGTGGATGACCCATTTGCCGTTCATTTTCATTAGAAAGTGGTGTGTTTTGTTTTCAAAAAGATGCTCTGTTTTAGTACTCTGAAATAATAACAAGTAATGCTGTAAATTTTTTTAATCGAGTTCAATTTTCATTATTTTGAGGCATTTGCTTCTAAAAGTACTGAAGTCCGCAGACTTGTGTTTGAAATATCTGGGCCAAGTATCAAGATAGCTGCTAGAAAGTCTTCTAATATGTGTTAAGACATCTTTTCTGATATTTCATCACATTTACATCAGCTTAACACATGTAGCATGATCCCCACAAGTTGTCAAATTCTAAAAAATTTAATTTCTCTAAAAAGACAAAAATGGACTTGCACACTTCTGGAAATCAACCCTTCACTTGCAGAACTAAAGCAAGGATGAGACTAAAGTTAAGTGTTTGCATATCCAGTCCCCCAGGATTGATGTTGAGAACCACCACTGTAATGTTACAGGCATATAGGAGACTAAATGAACTTGAAAGTAGTGTTGCACCGATATCGATACCAGTATCGGGTATCTGCCCAATACCGCGTTAATATGTTCGTACTCATACTTGTCCACATTTGCCAATACCACGCACTGATACCACTTAATGTAAGACGCAAGGTAACTACTAGTTACCCTGGATGTAACTCCAGTTCTATGAGTACGTGCGTAGCCCTCTAACGGGCTTCGCTATTGGTTACCCCTCCGAGGCCCCGGCTCGGTGCCTGAGAAAGAAAATTGAACTCACCTGCTCCGTAGGAGTGGGTAGCCTACTCACGTCCTATAAAGCCTCGGTGCTGCCAATGCAATCCCTTTGAAACTCAGCATCTGGGCAGGTTGTTGAGGGAGGGCTGCATGTACTCATAGAACTGGAGTTACATCCAGGGTAACTAGTAGTTCTATGTCGTACGTGCTCCGCCCTCTAACAGGCTTCGCTATTGGTTAGACCTAAGGCGAAGGCCGTTGGGATGGATGTACTCCCAGGTGGACCCCGACCACACAGATCCATTCAAAACCAAGAGAAACCGTCACACACTGGGGGCGAACACCGCCAGACTCGTGCCCCGCCCCAGGTGGTGGCAAAGTAGCACCCAAACCATAAGCTGGTGCTGGGAGGACCCTTCCCACGAGTCCCTCCCAGAATGAAAGGAAGGGCTTGATAGCTGTCATTTCCAATAAGAAACTTCACACCCCTAGCTTAGCACTGCCAGAGTGCATCGTCAGGCTGCAGCACAACAGAAACCAGCCGCCATTTGGAAGGAGTCCCTCCCTTGGCATGAATTGGGGGGGGCTTGTTTGCTGGTATCCCCCATGTCGGCCTTTCACTCACAGGAGGGCACCGCCTGAGTGCCTCGCCCCAGGCCGCGGAATCAACATAAACAACTGACAAGTCGCTGCTGGAAGGGAACCCCCTCCCCCAATGGGGTCTCCCACCCCAACGCTTGGGAGAGGGCTCTGTCACTTTCCCATGACACGTCCTACACCTGTGGGTGGGGCACCCCCGGGATGCCTCGCCTCAGGTTCGCCATGATCCTCTATTAGTTAACGCTGGAAGGGGACCCCTCCGATAGGGTTCCCAAGACTGAATGCACGACTGTGCTAGCTGTCATATCTCTGAGATATGACCGCGCAAAAGTCGATGACGACGACCAAGAGGCCGCCCTGCAGATTTCCTCTACAGATACGCCCTTAAACAGTGCTGTAGAGGATGCAATGCCCCTGGTAGAATGCGCGGTCAGTCCTGCTGGGGGCACAAGACCCGCCGCCAAATAGGCCCTGCAGATCGCATCACAGATCCAGTGGATGAGACGTTGTGCTGACAAAGGGGCCCCTTGAGCCAAATCCGCCATAACTTACAAAACAGCTGATCCCCTTCCTGAGGCTTGCGGTTCGCTCCAAGTAAGAACTGCGCACTGGGCACAGCCTGTGCAACTTTTTCCTGCTCGCTGGTGGCGTGAGGAGGTGGGCAGAAGGCCTGTAGCCGAAGGACCAATGACTTGAACGCAGTAGTGATGACCTTCAGCCGGAACGACGGGTTTGGACGCAGTTCCACTGACCCCTGATCCTGTCTTAGGGTCAGACGTGTACACAGAGAGAGCACTCAGCTCACTTACCCTCCTCGCCGATGCCAAGGCTAAGAGGAGGGCCGTCTTAATAGATAGCATGTGCAGGTCCGCCTGGTCCAGGGGTTCAAAGGGCGGTCCTGCCAGACCGTCCAATACTGTGTCCAGGTCCCATTGCGGAATTACGCGGTGCATTGGGGGCCTAATTCTGCTAACTCCTCTCAAGAAACGCTTCACGAGGGGGTGACTCCTGGCCGTGAAGCGGTCAAACCCATCGTGTCCAGCCGTCACCACTGCAGCAAACACCCCCAGAGTGGAAGCTGCGTGGCCCCCCTCGAAGAGTGCCTGAAGGAAATCCAGCATTCCCTGAAGGGGGCATGAACGCGGGTCCAGGCCTCTCACCTGACACCAGCTAACAAACATCTGCCAACGGGCTGCATAAGCCTTGATGTAGCCGGGCACGTGCACATTGAATTGTGGACACCACTGCTTCTGGCAGGCCCATTCGCTCAACCTCACCCTTTCAATCTCCAGGCCATGAGGGGGTGGGCGAGAGTGGCATCTGACGCCTGCCACATGGTTGAGGGAAGGTCCGGAATCCGCCACGGGCCTGCCACCGCCAGCTGGATAAGATCCGGGAACCACCTGGCGTTTGGCTTCATTGGTGCCACCACAATCATGGACAGCCGCTGCTCCGCGCACCCTGCAGAGCAGTGGCATCAGTAGCTGCCGGGTGGAACGATAGAGTAGGCGGTCGGCCACACCGGATGAGCCAACGCATCCACCCCCAGGGCCTCAGGGAGAACCAAAGAGGGCACAAAGCGTTCTCCCCTGCTTCTTAACAAGTCCACAACTGGTCGACCGAACAGTTTCCAAATCTGCTCTGTTGCCGCCAGTGGGAGGCTCCAATCCTCCTCGGGCAGGGCTCCCCTGGATAGCCCGTCTGCCTGGGTGTTGAGGATGCCCGGAACATGTCGGGCTCTCACGGAGCAAAGATGGCGGTCCGCCCAGGTTAGGATGGAAGTGGCCAACCTGTGTAGGGCTACTGACCTGACGCCCCCCTGACTGTTGAGATAGGCCCTACTGTTGTGTTGTCCGATCTCACCAGGACGTGCCTCCCTTCCAACTGTGGGGCAAAATGGTGCAACACTTTCTGAACTGCCATGAGTTCCAGTTGGTTGATATGGCGCCGGGGCCCCTGCCATGTACCTGTGACAGAAGCAGGGCCGCAAGTCCCGCACCATCCTGTTAGGGAGGCATCTGTGAATATTTGGATGTAGTGCGATACGCACCTGTTATGGCCCCAATTTGTTACGGCGTCAATTACAGCAAGGGATGACAGACAAAATTCTTCAACTTCAACAGATTTAATTAAACAAAACTTAGAACTAATCTACACTCTACCCTACTGACCAAGATTGAAATAATAATAAAAAAATAGTTACAGTCCCTTTGGTAATTGAGATGGGCTGCTATGTTGCGATGTCCTGGGACAGGAAAATGCTCCAACACAGGCAAAAATCCACAAAAGCTTCACAGGTCTTGAAAAGAGTGACAGGTCTGGTCAAATGTATCCTTCCACAATTTCTCCTTGCAATTTCTCCAACTACAACTACTCTCTCAATTTTTCTCCTAATATACTCTTTTCCAGCCCCCTCTGAGGCATGCCCAGGACATGCCCAAACCTAGCTATAGATTGGGCTTAACAAAAAAAAAAAGTCAATACTGCCATCTAGTGGCTTTTTTTTTCCCCATTACACACCCCATCCGGACCCCCTGGCCGGATGGGTGAGGCCCAGAACGCCAGCGCCTGTCACTTTTCGCATTGGTATATCGAGCACACGCTGTTGGTCCCGCCTTTGGGTCCAGACGAAAGGCGTATGAACCAGCGCTGAAAATCTCTCATGTGCAGCAGCCCCAGGCGGACTACTGAATGGGCAGCCACCATCATTTCCAGTAATGACATGACCACTATTGCTGGTACTGACACTGCATCCAGAATTTCTTGGGTCTGGGACAGACTTGCCTCTATTCTGTCCACAGACAGACATGCAGTCATTGACCGAGAGTCCAATCGCAGCCCCAGATACAGTGCTGTTTGACTGGGCTGCAAGGTGCTCTTGTCGTAATTGATAGCAAAGCCCAGCTGAGCAATATGCTGCATTACCAGCGCAGTATGGTTGGCTACCATCTGCTCTGAAGGGGCCAGGATCAGCCAATCGTCCAGATAGGTCAAGATCTGAATCCCTTTCCGCCGGAGCGGCGCTAGCGCTGTCTCCACGCATTTGGAGAAGGTCCGTGGTGCCAGGGAATACCCAAACGGGAGGCGGCAAAATTGGAAACTCTGATCTTCCAATGCGAAGCGCAGGAACTTCTGATGGCGCGGCAGAATTGGAACATGAAAATAGGCGTCCTTTAGGTCTATTGACGTCATCCAATCGCCAGGCCTGACGCATTCCAGCAGAGACCTCGCTGTCAGCATCCGGAATGGTCTGCGCACGATGTGAGTATTCAGTTCTCGAAGATCCAGAATGGGTCTGAGGCCTCCTGATTTCTTGGGAATCAGGAAATACGGGGAATAAAACCCTGCTCAAGCTTCTGACAGAGGAACCGGCACTACCGCACCTTTCTGTAGAAGCGAGTTCACCTCTTCCTTCAGGACCGCCTTCTGGGTGGAATTGGGGGGCCTCGTCCGCACAGTACCTTTGAATGGGGGTGGACGACACTGAAACTGCAGTGTGTACCCCTTCCGCAATGTTTTGTCCAGCCAGCTTGGGAGGGGGGCGCACAAACTCACCCAAGACTGGTAATGATTTGTGAGAGGCGAGGCTGTTAGTTCCATGGTTTCCGCTGGTCTGGGCCCTCCCGCGACGCCCCTCCCCCTGAGGGAGAGTTCGACCAGGGGGTCCTGCCCGAAAGGGCTGAGAGGACAACAGCAGTAATGCTTCCGCTGACTTATGGTGACTAACTCACCATAGGCAGCGAGGGCACAGCTACCTTTGTGTTAGAGAGTCCTAGGTGTATAATTTCAGAAACCTCGATATTCGAACAGACCTCGGCCTGTGGCACTGAACGAGTGAAGGTCTCCTCCACAGGTTTGTGAGCATCAGTATTTTCCGTGTGTAAACACTCCGCCTTTTGGCTGCGGGATATACAATGGACGTTATGTGACACGTCAAGAGCCCTGGAGCCAACATGGCGGGTCGCTCCCCTTCCGCGCAACCCGGAAGAGGAAGCATGTTGACATACACCAAACACTCTGCTGGAGCCAGCCCAGCTCGTAGTGTTAGAATCACGCTGGCTATCTGCCTCAGTCCGTAAACGTTTTCTCACTGGTGCTGTACCAGGAAGAAACAAGTACCCCAAACAAAAGATTCCTTTTGAGTTGAGCCAACACAGAATGATGGAAGGGTTTTAAGTTTTGATTTAGACCCGAAGTTTGATCGTGTGCTACCACCGCGGGTAGAACAACGCAGACCCTGCCGGCGGTTAGCTAGTCAATGTTTCATAAACAAGCTATTAGCCGGTGAATCCCCAATTCGAGGATCTGAGTTTAGTGGATGCGAAGAGACTACACGAGCCTCATGCACCGTGTCTCTCGCTAACCCCTCCACCGAAGGAAGAGCTATTCCGCTTCCTCCGGTAGGTTGTACCAGATTACCTTGTGTGCTAACACCTGAAACAGCCAGCGTATCAGTGTGTGCAATACAACAACAAGGCGACCCAGAGGCCTCATACTGGTCACGCTTTTTATTATAAAACTTCCCAGATGTCGAACGACCAGACACCGCACCCCTGGTGCGGCCCTGGCGAGACTGCTGAGGCTGCTGTTGTGGACGCCGCGGCTCAGGATCTGGCTGGTTTGAACCCAGGGATGACCGGTCGTCAGATGACCTGCGACGGCGGCGACTTGGCGGTGGTTGGGAGAACGGGGCCACCGGGGCTGCTGTTGAGGGCGAGGGTGCGACCCAAGCTGCTCCGACAAGCCAGGTGAAAGAAAGTTTCAATCGGTCCACCATCATCTGGATGTCTGGACCGAAGAGTGAGCCGGTGGTGATGGGCGACATTAGCGGCCGCTTCTCCTTCTCTCCTTTAGCGAGGACAGCCCAAGCAAGAGGTGACGGTGCCCCACCTGCACGGGCGCCCATACTTTGCCCCCCCAACAATAGCAAATGCCTGCGACATGCGAGCATGGCGCCGCCGTCTGCCTGCATCTCGAGGATCTCCTCTGGAGACAGCTCCGCTTTCTGGTGGGTCAGCCTATCCATTGAGCCAGCGAGGAAGGTCATGTTGTTAGCTAGCGCTATTTGCGCATGAGCCGCGCTTAGCATAACATCGGTCGAAAAGGCTCGCCGTCATCCTGTCCCTCTCGGACGGAGCAGCGGCCAACCGCCTGGCCACATAGAAGCAGTTGGAAGAAGACACCATCTTACTGCGTTTTTCAATGGCTGGGATGCCCACATCCCACTCCCAATCTTCCACGGTCGAGTACGGCGCATAAGACATTGCCGGGGACTTGGCAGCCATCGGATTCCTCCAGTCACGCTGGGCATAGCCAAAGATGGGCGCCATCTTAGGACACACCACCTTAGGGTGCGGTCTTGACTTCGGGGTTGGGCCAGCAGACCAATGGTGAAGTCGCCGGCTTGAGCACTGGAGGAGGGCTGCGGTGGTAAGGGCATCTCCATCCGCTCCGCCGCCGACTGGAATAATCCGGGAGGTCGTCCAGTGGATAGCGGTGCTCTGGGGCGGCTCATCGTCCCTGAAGAGGGTCGTTGGGTCCTCCTCATACACACGACGATCATCCTCCTCATCGATTCGTCCCAAGGTTTGAGCGCATCGCCGCCACCGCCTCGGACTGGCCCCAAAGCCAGCCCGGAGGGTGCGTGCAGCCCGCACAAACTGCTGCCGACGCCACGCTCCTCCCGGGAAGCGCCACGCAGGCAGCACAGGAACCTGCCTCCTCATGGTGACGTAAGCCCAGACAGACGAAACAGTCATCGTGCTGGTCTTCGGACACCATAGGGGAGGCACACTGCTGGCAAAGCTTATCCATATCGCACAAGACGTGATGAACGAAGTTCCGATCTCTCTCAGGCTGAGTGAAAAAGGGAGACGAGCATTGGCAGCACCGAGGCTTTATAGGAGGTGAGAAGGCTACCCACTCCTACGGAACTGGTGAGTTCAATTTTCTTTCTCAGGCACCAAGGCGGGGCCTCGGAGGGGTAACCAATAGCGAAGCCCGTTAGAGGGCTACGCACGTACGACATAGAACTGCCTGCTCACGGTGGCATAGGCTACAGTACTTTGTACTATCTGACTTCTATGTCTAGGGGAGACAGCGAGTTAGAAAAAAAATGCGAGAGAGCTTTTTATAGTCATCACATCACATGCAGTATACGCCAAGATACACACAAGAGGTGTATAGTAAAAAGAAGTATATGTACGTAACTTCGTTACAGTACTTAAGTAGTTTTTTTGAGGATTTGTACTTTACTTGAGTTTTTTTTTTTTTTTACCAGGACTTCTACTCTACTACATTTAAAAAAAAGATAAAAAAGTATACTTTTTTTTCGTACTTTGACACTGGCCACTTCACTACACGTTACAAATCAAAATATGAACATAATTCATCATTTAAGGATTATCTGGATGCGGCGTGTTCAAGAAGAACAACGGTGTTCGGCAGGGTATCTTAAGCGTTTTCTGCAGATGTTTCTGCCAGCGGACATGGAGCTGCAAATTTATGCACGCAATTACAATCACTAGATGGCACACCCGGATCAGTTATTGAATATTTACAAGCGAGCCGAGCTCCACAATCACACACACAGAGACTTAAAATTGTGAATCTTCTTATTTTACTACAAATATATTACTAACATATGGCTACCTTAAACATTTTAGTTGTGGTTAAGTTAAATCTTTTTCATTTGTCGTTTGTGTAATTGAAATATGGCGATACCACACACTTTAAGTGATGCCTTGTTTGCTTGGAAAGCTATTATTGACTTTAGTTGGATTGAGAATGCCTATGAATGTGTGTAGAAACTATCTGTGCCAATTAATAGTTCTACTGACTTTTTATGAAGTTGGGTGTGTTACCTTGCCTATGCAGCGAGTTTACTTTTCATTTGTCAAGCTTCAGTAATGTTTTGCCTCATTTGATGGCAGTGCTAGTTCAAAGGCTTTTTGTCGGGCCTAAATACAGAAAAGATTTTTAGCAGTTAAGCCTTTTTTTTTTTTTTTTTGGAAATAGCCATGTGTGAATCGTTTTACTTTTTTTTTTTTTTTTTTTTTTTGGAAATAGCCATGTGTGAATCGTTTGATATTGGCCTCTTTTAGGCTTGTTATAAAAAGAAAATTAAACCTGTACTCCGAAATTGTCATTGTATTTTCCTGGAAAACATTTCAGAAATATTGGTATCGGTACTCGGTATCGGCTAGTACACAAAATAAAATACTCGTACTCATATCAGTTTTTAAAAAAGTGGTATCGGTGCATCCCTACTTGAAAGAATGGGTAATGTCATAAAACAAAAGGTATTATCTCTCCTTCATAGTCCAATTAAGTCTCTTTCTCTGAGAATCCCCTCTATTTCTAATCTCAGAAGGCTATCTTACAGAGGACTGACTGGATAATTGTAATTCACAAAAAAAAAAAAAAAAAAAATCACAGACAACAGGCTGTACTCACACTGAACATCTATGATCACAGCAGTGGAATTTTGAGCTCCATGTGGGTTCTGTGACTCACAGTAGTACTCGCCACTGTCTTCAGAGCTGATGTTAGCGATGATGTAACTGCATTCTGACACTCTCTCTGAGAATATAGTTCTATTGTTCATAAACCAGGTGCATCTCTGCGCTGATGGGTTGGCATCACTGCTGCATGTGAAAGTCACTGTCCTGCCCTCCACTATTTCACTGGAGGGGCTTACTGATACCTTAGTGTTCCTTGGAGAGTCTGAAACAGAATTAGAACTAACTTGACCCAGGAATCCCTTTAAGTTTTATTATCATGACATTATGATAATCATTGCCGCTACAGGGGTTTAACTTATTGGGTCATTCCATATGAAGTCAACCAGAGGTCCCTGGGTCACCGATTTGGATTTGGCTCAAATTTATTTTGGGAGTACTTCTATATTCATAATGACCACATGCAAAACTTCAGGGACCTACTCCAAGGGGTTTCCAAAATTGAGGACCATGTCCACGCGAATTGCAAACGTTAATTTGTAGGGATTTTGGAAGCCAATATTTTTGGAACAGATCATAGGTTTGGGCTGAAAATTGCTATGCAGGTTAAATTGGCTCCATGCTTTCAGAATTTATTGTCAAAATGTATCTAACTCTTTTCATTTTCAAGATATTGGTCTCCCAATAAGAAACCTTTTGGGCCATTCTCAGTCACGTGTGTGACCAAAAATGTAACAAATAGTAGAAAAAATCTCCTCCAATTACAAAAGCATCGGAGGTTCATGATTGTGGACCTTGTATAAGAGTACTACTTATCCAAGTCTATCAAGTAAAAATGTTATTTGTTACTGTGAGGTACCGTTCTGGAACCAAATGCGAGACCAGGAAGTAGCAGCAAAAAGTGATTTATTGTAGTTGGGGGGGGAGAACCCCCACAGGGCAAAAAGCAACGGTACAGAGTCCACAATCCAAAATCACAATCCAGTAGGGCAAAATCAGAGTCGATAACCAGGGCAGCAATAACAGTACTGTGGTCGGGGCAAAAACAGGTTCGGTACACAGACACAGGAATGTCAGAGAAGCAAAAGACAAAATCCAGTGGGCGTAATCCAAACCGTTACCAGGGCAGCAAACACGAAACTCGTAGTCGGGCAAAAAGGGTTCGAAAACAGATGCAGACAATAGTACAAAAGAGCAGAGCCAAAAATCGTAAGTCGGGCGGTCCAGTCAGAAGATAAACACTATGAGTACAAGGCGAGAAACAAGAGCAGCACAGGTAAACAAGGGAAACATTCTGACGGGGAACTGCAGTGAGAAGACAGCTTAAATACACTCAAGGGAAGTCACATGCTATGATTAGGATCAGGTGATGAGGATCAGACTAATTACAAAGGAGGGAACATGAGGGAGAACCTAATCACATGAAATTGGCAAAAGCCAAAACGCGGACAGGGAACACGAGACAACCTATGACAAAAAACATACAGCTCCGGTTAGGGAGTTCTAATGTGCACAGATAATGAGAGGTAGGACAGAGTGGAGCAGGTGCAGAGGATCTGCTGAATTGCAGGAGAGACAAAGTGAAGGCAAGAGGCGGAGACTAGAACAGGGCGAAAAGTGCTGAGAGCTTGTTAATCAATTAGTAAGTGCAGCTATACAATTCCTAGTGCTCGTTAGTAAGTTAGTATTATATACACAATGTTAGTCTGGGTTAGTAACTTTTTAAAAAATAAAACTGTTAGTATTGGTTAGTAAAACAGAAAAGAGAGGCGAAGGAAGCAAACGAGATTGGAAGGAATGTTTGAAACCCAGAAACCATGAAATCACCTAAGCATGTGACACGAGGACTGGGGAGAAGCTGTAACTTAACAAGAGACCAGACAGGGGAGACAAAGTGCAATGCAGGGCATGAACAAAGACATGGACCGGAATCTAACAGAATAGTGGATTGGGAGTGGCAAAAACGAAAACATGGCAAAATGCAAAAACTAAACAGAACATGGCAAAACCTAACCAACATAATCATAAACATAACAGGGACTAGGAAAAACATAACAACCATGGCAGAATCATGACAGACAGAGCAGGATCATAACAGTTACATTAACTTTAACTACTTAAGGTCAGAGGTCAAATACGACTGGTCACGTGTGTGACTTCACACGGAAACAGGTTTTTCATAACTCTATTTGACTTCAAAAACTCTGTGAAGTTGAAAAATCTAGAATTTTCATAGTTTTGGGGTATGGAGAATAGCAAGGAATAAATTTGATACCTTTCATTAATTTTCAAAGTATTTCTTTATTTGATGACATCTGGTCATGTGTGTGACATTTTGGTTCACTTCTCAAAGAATGGCCCTTTTTATGTGCAAAAATCAAAAATTCAGTTTTCAAGAGCCCCCTATGAGGCCAGGATTCCTTACAGAGGCTAAATTGTGCTGGATTCCTTCTATTTGAAGACAGGTCTGTTTCAACAAGGAATATTTACTGCACCCAAGGCATAATAGTGGAGTTAGGAGACCCTGAAAAGGGACCCAGCTGAAAAAGTCACTTCTTCTGCCAATTTTGGATTGGCAAGTTCACTATGTGGGCAGTTACCCATGGTAATGAAACTCGTTCTACATAAATGTATATGTCTTGGCTTTATTTGTTCAAAATTACAACTTGTTTTCTCATCTCCTTCACTACTTAATCATGTTATCAAATATAGGAATTTTGGGGTAAAAATGCCCATTATTATCCCCTTTGTTCTGCAACTAGCAGTTTTAAATAGAGAGTGCCTACTCATAAACTAAAGTTACATTATTTCCAAAAATAATCTGACATCTGACATGATGTTGCATTCCTTCCCTAGGATCTCCCAGGTATTGCATCATCTTCCATGGGTATTACATCATCTCTGGTTAAAACAATGGGGTAGCTAATTAATGAATTCATTGAAGCTTCAGCATGGCTTCTGACAGGTGCAAAATTGGGATTTCCTTGGATGAGGAATGCGACAGTATGAATGTTTGTCACATTCCTCATCCAAGGAAATCCCAATTTTGACAAGAGATTCTGAAAGCCTGGACCAAAATTACCCTGGGTAACAATTTTCAGTCCATACCTTGTTCCAAAGATATTGGCATCCAAAATCCCTATAAATTAACGTTTGCGATTTGCGAGGGCAAAAAGGGGGTGTGGCTTCAAATCTTTGGGGGACCATATCTCAGAAACCCCTTGGAGTAGGAGCCTAAAATTTTGCATGTGTTCATTATGAAAATAGAGGTACTCCTAAAATAAATTTGAGCCAAATCTGATTCAGTAACCTTGAAAGATTCTTGTATATTATTTGAGTTCATATGGAATGACCCCTGTAACATTTAGTCAATCCTATCAACTTGCTTGTAAATGGCTAACATATGCATTATAAAATAAAGCCCAAAGGATCACAAAAATGGCAGAACTGCAATTCATTCATGAATGCTTAATTGTCTAGTAATATTGCAATGTATGCAAGTGTTTGCCCATAAAAAGGGAAAGGTAAGGCAGTCATGAGGGAGTTAATTTCCTCGTGGCTCTTAAATGAAACTAAAATTACTTTTACCAGTATTATAGGCTGAAAAGACAGAGATTCAAGGATTTTTTTTTTTATTTTGAACGTTGATTTTCTTGCAAAAAGGCATGGGAAAGCCAGAGATTTCAGCTACGATATCAATTTTCATTTTAACGTGAAATCATACTTTAACGTCCAAAAACTGAAGACTGCAGCATGCATTATTAGCACCAGCATGCCCTAGCAGGCTCCTGAGAAATAATCTCAGCAATCGAATTTATAGTACCCAAATTATTGACAACCCCACTCTATTTTCAGTCATATTATTAGGCTGATATAAGCCACACAGCATGGTAAATAAAAATGCCAGAATTTTTCTAAAACGAGTTGGAAACACAAGCTGAAATTTCTACTGTTTATTGCCCTAATATAAAAGCTGGTCCACAAATTTTCTCAGATTTTTTCATGCCTTGAATTTAGGCATTTTTGGGTATTTTTTTATCATAAGCATTTTCAGATGCAAGTTACTCCTGAACTCGAGACAGGAGATTGGATTGGGTTTAATTGGCCAGTGTACTGTAGCTGCTGATGATGAGACTGCAATATGAACCCCTGATTATGCATACTTCGGTCAAGGGGACCAACTAAAAATCAAATAAAAATTTTGGTTTTGTAAAAATTGTCATTTTCAACAGCCTATCACAGGAAAATCAAATGAGATATGCCAAATCTTATAGCAGATTCATGAATTTCAGGTAATTTCACTCTTGTGCAGCCATTGACGTTAATTTAGCAGCACTGGAAAGTGTATTTGTATCCCTTAAAAAACACTTATACGTCATTGCCACATTCGCGAGTGACTAGACACCGCCTCCTTAAACTGGAAATTACTTAATGAAAAATTGCAATTTAAGATTTGGGATTTGACCATATGAAATGATGGCAAACACCCATGATTTTCTTAAAATTTTTCTGAGACGGTGTGGTGGAAACTTTTAAAAAAAATGGACCATTTGGCATGGAATGACTCTACAGCATATATTGAGCATTTTAAAGTTTGCATGGTTTCAATAGCTTAAATAGTAGTAAAAGGCGAGAGGGCAAAATTTAGGTGGTGGAAGAAGAATAATGCTACACTGCCAGGAAAAAAAAAAAAGAAAAGTTGCGCACTTTAAAATTTCATTGGGCCACTTTTAACTTTGATTATGGAACACATTCATTGTGGCATTATAAAGACAACTTTATACAATGTGACAACATTTTGTTTATCCATACATTAATTTAGGGTGAGATCAAATGACAATGAGAGACTCAAGCCACTCCATTGAGCCTTTCCCAACACTGAGAATCACTGCAATGATGAGCCAATCACTGGATCTTAAGTATTCCCTAATTCAAATCCAAATAGAGATTTTTTTTGTCAGGCAGTGCACTAATCAAAAATATTTTCGAGTGTAAATTGTGCTGCTTGACTGAAGCAAGCACACCATTATCAAAACGCCCATCCACAATTCACAGATCCAGGTCTATTGGCTTGGAAGTGAAAACAATGTACTTCATTGAGAGAAGTGGTGAGATAACATTCATAGTCATGCTGTTGTTTTTCCCATAATAAATCTTGATTTCTCTAAGGCAAATCCAGTCAAATAATTGTGCTGCAGCTTTGAGCTCAACAGAATAGTGAACTTTCAAAATCAAATCAATTGTCATGTCCTCCAAATGTGTTCTTTGACTCGCAGTACTACCGCCCACTGCCCTTACATGCGGTGTTATAAAATTTCAAACCTTGAAATAATCTTGCCCTCCATGAGTATGAAGCTAAGATACACTGATACTCACACTGCACATCAAGGCGTTTGAGAGGAGAGGTGTTCGCTCCAACCGAATTCTCTGCCACACAGTAGTACTCTCCAGTATCCCAAATTGTGATATGTTTAATGCTGTAAATCTCCAACGGTCCTCTACTCTCTGAGGATACATATCTGTTGTTCTTAAACCAGGTGTACCTCTGCACTGGTGGGCTAGCATCACTGCGGCAGGTCAGAGTAACTGTACTTCCCTCCATTATTTCACTAGAGGGATTCACTGACAGTGTGATGTTCTTGGGAGAATCTAAAATCAAATGGAAGATTTGTTGAATTCCCCGTAATAACTAAGTTCGTTGAATCTCAAACTGTTTCAGACCTTGTATTTCAAAGAAACCCCAAGAATGCAATCTCACAATTTGACATTCCCAATAGAACTGTCCTCTTTTTCCAAAATGAAATGGATATCTTGTAACTTTCATCTCTTTCTTTGGGACATATCACAGGCTAGACAGGGTGACAAAAGCAGAAGCAATCTGTGCAGTTTTATAGATACCAGGAGAGATACCATGTTCGCATTTTTTCACCAAGATGCACTCCTGCATGGTTTCTGTATGTAAATCACAAAAATAGATTGGGAAGTAACCTAATACTCACACAGCACATTAACAAGTTCAGAAGAAGAAGAGTTTTCCCCAATCTCATTCTCTGCCTGACAATGGTACTGCCCACCATCTTGATGTGTGATGTGTTTAATCGTGTAATGCTGCTCTGATCCACTGGTGTCTGATATAATCCTGTTATTTCTAAACCAGATGTATCTCCATGCTGGTGGGTTGGCATCATTGCTGCAGGTCAGAGTCACTGAACTGCCCTCCATTATGTCACCAGGGGGATTTACTGATACTGAGATAATCCTCGGACGATCTGAAAGAGAAAGTAAGAAGTCCTGCAGTTTCATGTCAATGCAGGGGCGCATTTCTGACTAGTATTACAGCAATAGCTCTGTGGAACAAACTTTCTCTCTCTCTACTGTCTCTCTCTCGCACACACACACACACACACACACACACACATGCACACACGCACACACAAATGTGTCGCACACCTCAAAAACCCCACTTCCCCACATTTGTTAGTCAATATTGTCCATAAGGCATCTCTCTGCCAGTTGTCTACAATGGAGATAGTGTGACATCCTGGACATTTAATTGTAAAGCAGTTAAATAAGTTAGAACAAATGTCCATCCTTAGCTCCCAGCTGTACAAGCCAAGGGTCTGTCTTACATCTGGTTTCAGCTTATTATTTGACACTAACTATACAGTTGCTTAATCAACTTCCTATTTACAAAACATGATTCCAACATTTTACCAACATGGAAACATACATGGTTAAATGTCAAAGGTATGTCCTCTAAATATTCTGAAATGTAATCAAATTCGCAATTTGCCCTCTCTTTTTAGGCTAAATTTGCTTATTTTTTGACTTTCAAATACTAGTTACATTGATGCCTCAAAAACTCAACTGCATTTTGGTTGTGAGTAAAATGCAAGCCTGGCCCCTAATACACACATTTGACTGTAAGAGATGCTGCTTTGGATGAGGAATACTCATTGCTCTGGACACCACATGAGTAGCTGCCAGCATGCTCTCTCCCGGCACTGAAGTCGTAAACATTGAAGTAGGTGCTCTGAACATTTTGTCCATCCTTATACCAGATGTAGGGTCCACTTATACTTGAGGGGGTGCAGGAGACTGAGACTTTACAGGTGAGTGTCACCAAATCTCCCACTGTCACTGAGTCAGATTTAATTTCCACTTCCAAACCTAAGCAGATGAAAATAAATAAAAATAAACAATTTAACACTTGAATATGCTGTGAGTCTAAAGCTTCACACAACATAAAAATGGATAGGTTAGATGTAGTTTGCAAGGCTGGTAAAGGTAGGAAAAATGTCACCCCAAAATAAATTGACTAAAAGACAGACTGTTGACATCTCCATAATATGTGTGCTCTCTTTTATGCAAGTAATTCTTATGTTTAGCAAATTTGATAGTTGTGTAATTACAGCTGCAGGCATATTATTTAGAATATGGTACTGAAAGCAAATGAGATATGGTGAGATCAACATGTGATATAACTATATACAATACATCTGTCAAATTTCTTCTTGCAGTGTTAAAAGTAAAAAGTATGGAGTTTCATTCATGCCTTCATTCAAGGGTGTGGTATATCAACTTGAATAAATATATAAACTATCCTTTTAGTCCACAGTCCTGGAGAAAGCAATGGAAGAACATAATGAAGCTCAGGAGGGCAGTCGTGTATGAACCTGCTTACCGAGTAAACTGTAAACGAATGGGTCTGAAATGAGGCAGGTACTATTTGACTGGTCAACTGAAAACCTGGCATTCTATTAGTCGGCAATTTTTGTCAGGAATGTGTAAAAAACAATCTGAGTGCAAGAAGAAATGTGCCGAGCGCACAGAGGCAGATTGAACATGAGGAGAAAAGGCCAACGTTCGCCTGCAAGAAATTCTTCCCAGCAGCGGCAGATTGCACGGAGGAAATCTGTCCAGGCAGCAACCGATCTGAGTGTAAGCACACAGATTGAGTAAAAGCAGTGCAAATCCAAGCCCAAGCAGGGGCTGTTGGAGTGCGCAAGTAGAATTTTGGGGAAAACTTCAGAAAATATATGCATGTAATTGAAATTTCTGCTCTCGGGTTGAAATACCACACTCTACAATAAAGAGAGGAATGAAACTCCCTAAAGTTTGCACAACTATTGTCCTAGTTGTTGTGGAATGAAGGATGTAGATGAAGCAATGGCCCTCATTTATCAAACTTACGTAGGATCTGGTGTAGATTCTGGTGTGAATATCAGTGTACACCAGGTGTCATGTCTGATTTACTGAAAGTGTGTACGTCGCTGATTTCGGTGTAGAACTAGCATGGCATTGATAAATCTGGTGGCTGAAACCATCGTAATTTACTTGACAAGCCCCTATAAATTCATGCTCCGGGAGGCATAGTCGTGCCCACTTTACGATATGGACTCTCGAAAGACGGCAAAGAAGAAGAACTTTACTGAGGAGGAAATATAAATTATCACGTCCCAGGTGGAGAAAAACAAATAATTTTATTTGGAAACCTAAAGAGTGGCATAAAGGGAGCCCAGAAGGCTGCAGTTTGGAAAACTTTTGCTGCTGCGGTAAACACCGTTGGGGTGGAAAACCGGAGTGCAGCAGAGGTTTGATTTTAATCATCAATAAATTCAATTTATAGATCCATGATATTTCATGTTGTATAGCCTAAATAACTGACAATCCAAATGCTTTACATGTAGGTTAAAAAAAAAGTGGTCTGATATTAAGATCGCCACCAAAAAACGGGTTGCTGCGCCCAGGCGCAGCAGCGCACGGACCGGTGGAGGCCAACCAGACCCAAACCTCCAGCTGTCACCGTTCGAGGAGCGCGTGGCAGCACTGATGGGCTCCCCCTCCATCGTGGGAATACGAGGCGATGGGGACACGGATGAGTCCCCACCGCCTCGATTGGAGCTGCACGAGGGTAATTATGTTAAAATACAGTCTGCAGAGATCACTCTTCATTGTACTTTTATTAGTATTACTCCATGACATTTTATTGGGCGCCGCACAAAACGAGCAGCCACTCGTCACTTTCCCAGAGATCTTCGCTGTGCCGAAAGTTCCTCTCGCGTCGGACAGAAGCATACTCCTCTAACAATAGAAGATCTGCCATTGTCAAGATGTGATCATGGTCAAAGTGTCTGTAGGCCTATATATATCTTACTGGATGAGCATCGGACATACCACACTGCATATCTGTCAAGCCACGCATTGCGCTTAATCAAATTGATTGTAATTGTCAGCTGTCGGGCCTGACAAGCAGGTTGTCTCAAAATATAAGTTTAATTAATTTTGCCACACAGGTGTCTTATTTATGTATTAATTTAGCCTATTTATTCATTTTACTAATAAGAACAACAGTATGACGTCCGCATCGCTGCAGATGGTTTATTAATCATTTTGACAGCTGCACTCGTTCCTGCATGTTTACACTGGTTTCAAATGTGCGTACGCCTGGTCAGACCTGGCGTGAGATTTTTGTGTACCGTATGCTCACGTTCAGATTGATAAATGCCGATCCTTGCGGGAGATTTGGCATACACCCATTTTTTTTTTGGTGTATGCGCATTTGATAAATGAGGGCCAATGAGCTTACATTCAAGAGTGATCTAGTATTCCAGATTTGGTATACTCCCTCCTTCAATCAAACCAAAAACTGAATCAATTAATGGAAATAGTTCTGTCTCTTTATTACAACATATTATTTAATTTTCAAAACACTGTTTTTTTTCATTGATATCTGCATTACTGCATAGTAAAGACTCAAATGCCTCAGATAGAAAGCAATGGACCCTATTTTGATAAACTAAACACAGTCAGCAAACTGATGGTATTGCAGATCAAAACTAGTCATGTCTAACTTCACTCCGATAATTTCATGACAGGAGGCGATAGCACAGCTGAGGCACTGTCGTCAAAAAAGACCAAGACAAATTAATTACATGTGGATGTGTTTCAGGTTTTGTTCCATTAAGGCCAATCAGATAAGCTGCTGTCATTCCCTTTAAAACCAGTGCATTAATGCCATAGCAAACTATATTTTGGCAGTTGAAAAACAAGCACCTAATTTGTGTTGCAGCTGCCTCCTTTGAATCTCTGAGAACCGCACGCCAATATAATGCGTGGAAGGATTTGGAGGGCTGGAGGGTGATCCACCAGGGAATGTGTTTTGTAAACAAAGTTGTGGGAGACTTAAACTAAATACAATTGTAATAAAACAAGGAGGAGACTGAAATGTATTTCTTATATTTACCCCACACAAAGAAATTATTAAGCTTTGTTACTCTGAAAGCTTAATAGGCCAACAATATTCATAATAAATTGTAAGATATATTCAACTAACAGATGCATATGGTGGCAGAGACTTATTTATTGTATTTCACTGCAAACTGAGGGGCGCTTCAGAAATATTTGGCAACACGCTTTGGTATTGCCTATTTAAAGTCGTTTGATTTATTCATTATTATTATTATTTTGAATGTACAAAACCCAAAACCAGTGAAATTGGCACGTTATGTAAATCGTAGATAAAAACAGAATACAATGATTTGCAAATCCTTTTCAACTTATATTCAATTGAATACACTGCAAAGACAAGATGTTTAATGTTCAAACTGAGAAACTTTATTTTTTTTTGCAAATAATCATTAACTTAGAATTTAAAGCAGCAACACATTGCAAAAAAGTTGGCACAGGGCTTTTTTACCACTGTGTTACATTACCTTTCCTTTTAACGACACTCAGTAAACGTTTGGGAACTGGGGAGACCAATTTTTGAAGCTTTTCAGGTGGAACTCTTTCCCATTCTTGCTTGATGTACAGCTTAAGTTGTTCAACAGTCCGGGGTCTCCGTTGTTGTATTTTCTTCATTCATGCCCACATTTTCAATGGGAGACAGGTCTGGACTACAGGCAGGCCAGTCTAGTACCTTGCACTCTTTTGGACGGGGAGCCATGCTGTTGTAACACGTGCAGAATGTGGCTTGGCATTGTCTTGCTGAAATAAGCAGGGGCGTCCATGAAAAAAGACGTTGCTTGGATGGCAACATGGTTTGCCCCAAAACCTGTATGTACCTTTCAGCATTAATGGTGCCTTCACATATGTGTAAGTTGCCCATGCCTTGGGCACTAATACCCCATACCATCACAGATGCTGGCTTTTGAACTTTGTGCCTATAACAGTCCGGATGGTTCTTTTCCTCTTTGGTCCGGAGGATACTGCGTCCCACAGTTTCCAAAAACAATTTGAAATGTGGACTCGTCAGACCATAGAACACTTTTCCACTTTGCATCAGTCCATCTTAGATGAGCTTGGGCCCAGTCAGCGTTTCTGGGTGCTGTTGATAATGGCTTTCGCTCTGCATTGTAGAGTTTTAACTTGCACTTGCAGATGTAGAGGACGAACTGTAGTTACTGACAGTGGTTTTCTGAAGTGTTCCTGAGCCCATGTGGTGATGTCCTTTACATACTGATGTCGGTTTTTGATGCAGTACCGCCTGAGGGATCAAGGTCACGGGCATTCAATGTTGGTTTTCGGCCCTTAAAACCAGTGCAGTGATTTCTCCAGATTCTCTGAACCTTTGGCAGGACGATATTACGGATAATTAGATGATGAAATCCCTAAATTTCTTGCAATAGCTCGTTGAGGAATGTTGTTTTTAAACTGTTCGACAATCAGCTCATGTGTTTTGTTCACTAAGTGGTGACCCTCGCCCCATCCTTGTTTGTGAATGACTGAGCATTTCAGGAAAGGCTTTTAGACCAATCATGGCACCCACCTGTTCCCAATTATATTCACCTGTGGGATGTTCCCAAATAAGTGTTTGATGAGCATTCCTCAACTCTCTCAGTCTTTTTTGCCACTTGTGCCAGCTTTTTTGAAACATGTTGCAGGCATCAAATTAAAATGAGCTAATATTTGCAAAAAATTACAAAGTTTACCTGTTCAGAACATTAATTAACTTGTCTTTGCAGTGTATTCAATTGAATATAGGTTGAAAAGGATTTGCAAATCATTGTATTCTGTTTTTATTTACGATTTACACAACGTGCCAACTTCACTGGTTTTGGGTTTTGTACGTATTGTAAGCATATTGCTTAATTTGTGTACTCATTAATGTTACTAAGTTCTTAGCACGTGCATTAAAAATTCTTGTGCATATGGTTTTGTTCTGTTTTTCCGAAGTCGTACCGATTGGGGGGGGGCAAAGGGGAGGTTTGTCCAGGGCACCATGGTAGCTAGAGCCGCCGCTGCTGCCGCTTGCGTTTTTGTTTGTGCAAAAATAGAGCCTGAAGTTATTCTCAACAAGATTTCCAAATATGGTGCATTAAGATTCATAATTGGCCATAGATCACTTACTCACCATTGCACTTTGCATGCCAAAGTAAACTGGCTGTCATTGGCTAAACGTGGGTTCCTTCAATGGTACACCTTCATTTATAAAACTATCACTGGTCTGCTCCCTTTTCACCTTGTTTCATACTTCACCATCACATCAGACCCATCTTACAGCTTACGATGACAGAACTGTACACTGTATATGCCACAGTACCCAGAGTTTGTACAGAGTTTGGGAGGAGGGCCTTCATGTACTCTGCTCCACTGCCTGGGAAAGGACTTCATAAAACTCTGAAACTACTTTCGTCACCATTTTGGATTTCAAATATTAAATTTTGGACATTTTAAAGAATGAGATATGGGAATGTCAGGGTTGAATTGTTTTATGTGGCGCTGAATTCATTAACTTCTGTTTGTCCCCAATAACCCCCTGGGGGACCTTTATCCCCACTTTTCATTTTACTCTTTATGTTCTTTGTTTGTAATTGCATTTTTTTTAATGATGCTGCCATTTTAGCCAAGTCTTGCTTGAAAAAGTGATGAATGATTTAAAAGTAACCATCTGGTAAAATTGATAATAATAATAATAATAATAATAATAATAATAGACAAAACTGTGGCCCAATTT
This sequence comes from Gymnothorax javanicus, assembly GCA_029692085.1. Lineage (NCBI taxonomy): Eukaryota > Metazoa > Chordata > Actinopteri > Anguilliformes > Muraenidae > Gymnothorax > Gymnothorax javanicus. The sequence goes on along the minus strand of CM056193.1, from coordinate 35,878,736 downwards.
AATGCAGTATGTACATAGTAATGGTGGCAAAGGCTAAGAAAGCAACATTATAGCCCACTGAGGGCATGATTTACTAAGACCTTTAGCACATTCAAAATGTTTTTGCCCGTGCAAAACCAATAACATTGCCCATGATTGGTCAGGGTACTTGCCTTGCACCAATCAGTGGCAATATTATTGGTTTTGCACGGGCAAGAAGATTTTGCATGTGCTAAAGGTCTTAGTAAATCAGGCCCTGAATGTTCGACCAACTTGCAGCTTAACAACATAGCAGCCTTTAGAAATATATGAATAAGCCATTTTCAATGAAGACATATCCAATCTGAACCATTCCAAAACGCAGAATATAATCGACGGTATCGCTAATACGCAAAAACTGCCCGGATGTAGCGCTTTCTGCAAAATATCTTGCTACTTCCGGAACCCACGAACTTCCTGTGCGTTACTGAAATCACGGCTATCGTTTAGCATCAGCTAGCTGCGGCTCGGCCCTGTCCACACGCATACGTAAATCAATCCGAGGAAAATTAAACATTCACCAAGAGCACAGCTAGTTTCAGGAGCGTACGGGCGAGTATGCAAGAAAGTACCTGATGCAGTTGGCGGAACCACGCACGCCTAGGCAGCATTCGATTTTTTCCCGCAGTCGCGTAAGAGACCGGAAGCGACTGGGTTACCGAACTATCCCATAATGCATCTGAAACGGGGCACAAATGCAACATCCGGGAATTTTTTGCATATTGGCGATACCCTCAATTATACAACACAGGAGATGTTGAAATCTGTCTTCAAAATCATTTTTTACCTCATGAATATACACACCACCATCGCTGTAATTGTTAATGGTGTAATTCTGTCTTAATGTTTTTCATGAGCTTAAACACGTCTGTCTATCATTACACAAACATTTGACTTCTTGTACTCACATCTCACACTGAGAGTCACTGCAGGGGAACGGAGATCATTTTGGCCTTTAACAGCACAGGAGTATTTCCCTCCATCATTACTCCTGGCTATGAACCAGTGTTCCTGCTTGGTAAAGCGCAGAGCATATTCATTCTTGTACCAGATGAAGGCTGGACTGCCAGGCAGAGAGCAGGTGGTTGTACAGGTCAGTCTTACACCCTGTCCCACGCTCACTGTGCTAGGAGTCACCATTGCCTGTAGATCTGCCAATAGCAAAATGAAACAGTAAAAAGCATCATTCTCCTCCACACCCATTTACTGGCACTTGAGGGAGGAGACTGCATTGAATTTAATGCAGAAAATGATTACCTGTAACTTCCAATGTGATGCCAGGTTGGCCAGTATATTTTTCTTTACGGTCAGTCAGGAACCTAAAGCGGTATGTTTTCGAATCGCTCATTTTCAGTTGTGTTATTTTGAGCCTGTGCTCATTATACCAACTGGGAACATATTTCACACGGGCAGAGTAGTCCCAGTCATGTGACAGGTCTTCAGGCTCGGGTGTATCATCCCTGTCAATGAACCAGAATTTTTCCTGCACTTTGTAAGTACTGGGATATGAGTAGCTGCAGTGCATCTCAACTGAAGACCCCTTTAAGGCACATATTGACTTAGCAGTGTAAGTCACTCTCCAGGGCTGAGCACCTGAAAATCACACAAACACACACACACACACACACACACACACACTTGACATGCACATACTCACACATAAACATATGCAGCTGTGTTGGCTGTGATTATAGATCATGGATTCAGTTAGCAGAATAACTGGACCGAAATATTTTCTACAAAAATGAAGCACATCAATAAAACTGCCGAGTCAACCACTCTGAGCATTTTGTAAAATGTATTTTATTTTTATCATGCCTTTATCTCATAAAAATACGTAAGAAGAGGAAAGAATTATGTGTCATCTCGTTTTTATGTCTCTTCAGATGAAAAGGAGATAATTAATGAGTCAAAACTACTGCCAGTATTGTATGGAATGACATTATGGTAATAGTTATAGACCTGTGCAATAAGAATTTTTTTCTGGTTAAGCTGCTGAGTGACATACGTGGAGATGGTAAGCTTCACATATCCGAGGGATTTCTGAACATAAAGTGACTGTGGACCAAAACATCTGAACAAAGAAAAACACTTCAAAAAATCTACCTGACACAGACAGGAGGGTGACCAAGAAGGCTTTTAAAAGCATGCCTGGACCAGTCTGAAAATATAATTTCAAATACAAGTGTTAAATTAATGGATATATTTATCTACTCAGTAAAAATTAAGCATAAAAAAAGCTTTATCCATGCATTCAGTGTATTGACATTGTAACAAACACTTTACAAAAGCATTTGAGTTACTACGCAGACAAGGCACCTAAATGCTCAGCACTTACTAAAGCACTCACACATTATAGTCAGCAAAGTCAGCAGATTTTTTTTTTTTTTTTTTTGAAGGCTGATATTTGTGTTAAATAAACGACATAATTTGTCATCTTTATCATCAAGTTTGATTCCAGGCTAAACATCTTGTACTACAAACTGTAATGACATACTTTTCTTAGTTAAAGTGTATAAAATAACAGTAAACTTACCAGGAGAGAGTTCTGATGAAGGCTTAATAGTTTATTATTGAGTTAATATTATAATAAGGCCTTACTGACAGAGCATTGTCCCTGAATCTGACCACAAAGAAAGTGTATTACAGTAAATACAAAAGTAGAATGTGCTCAACTTACTGGTGCAGCAATGACCTACTTCCTCTTTTTCATGAAAGTCATGTGTATTTTTAAATTAGAAGTAAAAACAGCCATGAAGTATACATGCAGCCATTTTATCTGTGTCTGAGGAGCAGAAAATGTGCATTTTTTTTAAAGAGCTTGACTCTCTTTTCCCAATGTTACTGAGACAGATCATTTTAAAAACAGAAAATAATAATACATAAAAACTGCTGCTCTTCAGTATTAAATCTAATTTTGTCATTTCTATGACGGGGGGAAGTGTGAGGACATCAATTAAAATTTTATTTAAACCTGAAAAATTCAGATTTTATGGTTTACCTTTCATGTAAACACATACTGTGCATAAGCAATTCTTGTGTCTCCATTTTTGAAAATCACACCAACCTCTTCTTTGGCTTTTTACACATATGATGCATTACGAAATCAATAATAACAAACAATGAATGCATAATATAGCAGCATGAGACCATTTCAGGAGAGTAAAATATTTTATGCCCGGTAGCCAATAAGCCAGAATAATTGATCAAATAATGATGACCTGAAAAAGACAATATTATGTGGTTTTAGCTTGCCTGTAACACCCAATCTCAAGATTTTGCATACTTTTCTTGAATACTAAAGGAGCAGACAGACAGTCCTCATCATGAAAGTAGAGCTACAGCGCTGCATGCAGGTTAGAGAACCATGAGTGTGGCTCTGAGGCAGCAGTATAGATCACTGACTGGAACTCTGCTCTTATACTCTTGAGTGTGGTACAGCTGGGCACTCTTGAGATTTCTTAATTCCTGCTGAGGTTCAGCTGCAGGTACCTGTACTTAATTTCAGATGGGTGAGATCTGACCACAGACAGCAGAGGATGTATAAAAAGTCCTTACTTCTCATTTCATGTGCTTTTATGTCTTTCTTGCTGCATTTGAGATTAGTCCCAGTAGGATGGCACTGTTCTTGTGGTTCAACCTGATGTTGACATTGCCTGTTATCTAGGCCTTCACAAATGTGATTAGTTGCAGTTAAATGTATGTAGTTCATGAGGATGACATATTTCACTAATGATTACCTCTTGAATTGTGGTTATTAGTTACTGCATGTTTAAAGTAGCATATTTCAAACCTCACAACAGTGAATATAATTAGTTTTTTTTTTTGTGCAGGGAGGGGAGATGTGTGAAGAAAATGAAATAAGATGTTGAAATAATTCACAAAAATAAGAAATAAAATATGCATTATATCAAATGATTAAATCCAGACAGAAAGTACAAAAGTATCCTTAATGAAACAATGAAAAATTATTTTAATAAATTATTTTTAAAAGATTTTTAAAAGAGAGTTTAGTTTGGAGGTCAGTGCTTATACAGACTATAGTAAGATATAAGACAGCGATATTTACATTATGATCTAAATAGCACTTTTAGACTATGTATGAGCACGTGAGGAACTGGTCTTCTGAAAAAAGTGGGGCTGTTGCGAGCACATTTTTTTCCAGGTTTTATTTAAAAGTATTAAATAATTTGAATAGCTAAGATGGAAAGTTAGATGTCATTTTGTTCCTTAGAATGTTATCTTTCTAATGATACCAATTTTAACCTCTTGCAGGCAACATCCAGTGAATAAAGGGAAAGAAACCAGGGCTAGTCAGAGGTGGAGCCGGAGGCAGTGGTGGAGGTGGCGGCGGTTCCGTTGATGGAAATATATGACATCCATTCTAAAACAATGAAGCCATGCTTTCTCCTTCAGTTTAGTTCCTTAATTAGTTGACAGGTGTCACTCTAGGTCGTTTTAAAACTAAAGGAAGCCATTTTCAGCCATGGTAAAAGGAATAGTTTAGGAAACTGATGTATCAAAAGTCGTTTTTCGTCCATAACAACACTTGTTTCAGGTAAATAACGTGGAGTCAATAAGTGATTATTTTCTCTTCCATGTAACATCTAAAGGCATTGAGAATTTAAAGGAGGATGTCAGATGCTCAGGACATTTATACCAAAAAGGAACAAATGTGCTAGAAGGATTTTACTATAACATGATAAAATCAAACAGAAAGGGCTGTATTTACAGACCAAGTAAAGGGCATGAAAGTTCTCATGTAGTAATTCCTGTTGGCAGCGTAATATACATCGGAATTGATCTGATCCACAGGGGGATGCATACCTCCTGCAAAAGCGCGACCATGAAAACATCATGTATGCAACCTGATTCATTATGTGCAGTCTAACTCAGCATCAGTGACTTTCTGAATTTCTCTGATCATTTCTGGGAATGGAAGAACAGTATGTGAATGGAATATAGCTTGAATCTGAATGGGCGGAGGATGGACTTAGCCAAAATTTAAGGGAAAGTTTGGTGGGGGACATCACCCATTTTAAAAAGATGTATGTTGTTTGTTTTCTTTTAATTTGAAAGCACCTTCTTTTCTGAACATTGAGCGAATTTCATTGAATTTGGTTAAAAGATAAAAGATTGCTGGCAATTTCTCTTCAAAAGGTGGAAATTGAGAAAATGGCAAAAACGCCACGGACTCTTAATGCATTTTACAGTTAATTAGCTAATTTAAATAGCTAATATCTCAATAAAGCAATGCAACTAGGTCAAGTCTGTCACCTTTTCTGTTAGTGTATTACGAGAGCTTTCTTTGGAAGAATTATGTAACATATGGAAAATGTTGCCATGCAACACTTTTTCTGACCAGTTCTTGACATGCGACCATATACTAGACTTTTAGATTAAATTGCACATCAGGCGACAAGGTGGTGCAGTGGGTAGCGCTGCTGCCTCACAGCAAGAAGGTTGTGAGTTTGAATTTGGCCTGGGACCTTTCTTTGTGGAGTTTGCATGTTCTCCCCATGTTCATGTGGGATTCCCCCAGGTGCTCCAGTTTCCTCCCACAGTCCAAAGGCATGCACATTAGACTAACTGAAGACTCTAAACTGCCCATTGGTATGCATGAATTGTATGTTGACATTTGAAAGGTGAAAAATTGCTGAAAGTGTTGTGAATTAAAAAATAATCAATGATACACTCTTAATATCACATGCACGCAATAGCATGAGCCAAAATACAGTATTTATCTAAATGAACTTCCATACAATGTGTGAGAAATACATATACACGTGCATGCTTAATGAACATGTCAGTAGATGGTTATACAAGTGCGTAATGTTACAGTAGGAGGGTTATATGCATATTGTATAGTTAGAAAAGTTTCATTTACAGGACCCATTTTACAAGATATGAAGAGCTAAGCAGAGCAGTAACAGTTCTGGGAAGTCAGTGACAAACAAAAAGTGACTCTTTCACACTAATATCCATCATTACTCATTCTCCACAGATGCTCTCCAATGAGTGCTTTATGATCCCACTCTGAAGCCTCATTAGGTCTCTGAAGGGGAGAGTTTGTGTGTCGAGCTGTGTTTGTGTTTGTCATGGTCTGAAGGCTCTGCTCTGAGGTGAGACATAGGAAGTGACTCAGTCAAAAATGCAGTGAGTGAGCCTACACTACAGTCTTATCATGCCCTGAATAAAGGCGTGAAATTACAACCCCAATTCCGAAATAGTTGGGACGAAGTGTAAATTGTGAATAAAATCAAAGCTCCCCGCACATGGATGAGCATGACCTTCAGGGTTTTCTGCCAGAAAGCATAAGTAAAACTGTTAGAGATCAGTGATTGTATGTTTGTTTTTAGTTAGTTCTGGTTTTATTCCTAGTATGTTTTTTGTTAGTTTTTAGTATTGCTAATTATTTATATATTTATTATATTTATTTGTTTACAGCATGTATGTTTCTGGATGATTGCTCTGTCTCTGGTCTTCAGTGTCTTCCTCTCGTTTCTGTCTCGTGGCGTCTTGTCTTTTTCATCACTGTCTCTTCCCTGTAATTTCGGTTGGGTGTTTCCACTTCCTTCTCTCTCGCTGTTCTCATTGGCTATCCGCACCTGAGAGTAGTTTATTGAGGCACCGGTGTTTAGTTAGATTAGAGTTAGGACTCCACCCGTTTCCCCTGTCTCTCTTATCACCGTCCTTGCTTTTCTAGTTCCACCTCTCTCTACAGCTGTCCTGTGTTTAGCTGGGATTCCACTTAATTTGTTTGCGTTTAAAAGACCCACTTTTCCCTCAGCTTCTTGTCGACTCGTTTCTACCACAGCTCGTCTTGGTCAGTCTCGTTTCTGCGCTTTTTTTCTCGTTGCGATTGTTGAAAGCTCGTTTCTCGTGATTCTCCCGTAAGTCTTGTAATTGATTGTTTGTATTGCGTTGTGAGATTGCGGTTTGTTTGATTAGTACTTCGTTCTCCCTGATTCCCATTTTGTACCTATCTGTTTAGCTTCTCCTGTGTTCTCCCTTTTCCCATCCAACTCCCTTTTTCCTTCCCCTTCCATTCCCTTAGTTTCAGCCCCCTCTGTTACTGTCTTTGTGCGGACTGATTCTCTGGTTACTGGATATTTAGCTTGTCCCCTGACTTCGATTCTGCCTATTCTGCATTTCTCTGTTTGCCTGGCTATTGATCCATTTCTGTCTTGACCATGAGCTTTGTTAATCCTAATAAACGCCCTGCCGATGCTGAACTGCATTTGGAGTCTATGCCCGTTCCTTTCAAAAAAAAAATGGTGAAACATTCTGAAAATATGTATTTTAACTCAAACCATGATCCCTTCTTAAACCTCACCAGCACTTATGTACTTTCAGTACTTATGGTGCCTAAACAAGTAGCTTTGGTGCTTAAAAATATACAACCCCAATTCCGAAATAGTTGGGAGGAAGTGTAAATTGTGAATAAAATCAAAATGCAATGACTTTCAGATCACGAGCCAATATGTTATTTTCAATAGAACATAGATAACATTTCAAATGTTGAAAGAAACATTTTACATTTTTATCCACAAAATGAGCTTATTTCAAATTTTCTGGCTGCAAGAGGTCTCAAAAAAGTTGGGACACAGGCAAAAAAAAGGCTGAAAAAGCAAGTAATATATAAGAGAATCAGCTGGAAGAACATTTAGCAAGGAAAAAAAAGAAATAATAGCCATGAACGCACTAGCTAAGAACAGGGGACATCACTGTCCTCCCGGCATATAAAGGAAGAACCACAGTTATCATGGACACAAAAAAATACGAGAACCAAATGAAAGAGATGCTAGAGGACACAAACAAATACGAAATATTAAAAAGGGACCCGACAGAGGAAAAGAAAAATAAACTTAAGGCACTTAAACAGTCACTAAACGAAAATAAAATAGACAAACAGACATACAATTATTTAATACCCACAGCGAATATCACACCCAGAATATATGGCACCCTGAAAATTCACAAACCAGGAGCACCCCTACGCCCCACAGTGGACAGTATTGGATCGGTGACATACAACTTATTAAAAGCTCTTGCAGAAATACTCAAACCACTTTTAGGCCGAACAGATCAGCACTGCAAAAATTCAAAACAACTGGCTCAAGAACTGAAAAACATTAAAGTAGAAACTGATGAAATATTAATATCACATGACGTCATATCACTATTCACTAAAACACCAGTGGAGGCAACTTTAAAGATTGTACAGGACCGCCTTGAAACAGATAAAACACTCAAAAAACGAACAAATCTGACCATTCAAGACATATCACAACTACTCCGTTTCGTAGGCAAATCCACCTACTTTCAATCCCGGAACAAAATTTACCGACAAAAAGAAGGCTTTGCCATGGGAGACCCACTATCAGCCATTATGTGTGGCTTTTTCATGGAAAACCTGGAGGATAGGGCCATAACAACAGCACCTAAACAATGCCGATTAACATTGTGGAAGCGGTATGTAGACGACATTCTTGAAAAGGTAAAGGCGGGACACACTCAGGAGCTCACGGATCACTTAAACATCATAGACAATACCGGAAACATAAAATTCATGCACAAGGAAGAATCAGAGAAATCCATAGCTTTCCTAGACATAAAAATACATCACACAGAAGATGGGGCCATAAAGATAAAAATCCACAGGAAACCTACGCATACAGATCAATATCTATTATGGACATCAGAACACCCCACTACACACAAATTGTCAGTAATTAGAACCCTATACTTAACAGCGCCAACATAGTCACCGAGCAAGAAGACAAAAGGCAGGAGGAAAAACACATACAGGAGGCACTAAATAATTGCCAATATCTGAAATGGGCCATAGAAAAGGGAATGCAGCAGGTTAAAAATAAAAACAAAGACAACACAGGGGGCAAAAAGAAACGCACTAACAGCACAGACAACAGAGGTGCAGTCACATTACCGTACATCAGGGGTATCACTGAACGCGTACAAAGAGTCATGAAAAAATGCCACATCAACACACCGGTCGACCACACACCACGTTGAGACAGCTATTAGTGCATCCAAAAGACAAAATTCAACAGGACAATAAATGTAATGTCATATATGAAATACCATGCCACTCTTGCGACAAAACTTATATTGGAGAAACAGGGAGATGCTTCAGCACACGGAAAAAAGAACACAAAACAGAATGCGAAAAAGAAACGGAGATGAGACAGACGAGATCAATAAAAGACAAGGCACTACAAGAAAACCTAAAATCAGCCATTACAGACCATTGTAAGAGGGAAAACCATATTATGGACTGGGAAAAGGCCAAAGTTATCCGCACTGAGCAAAACCGACACCAACGCTGGATCATGGAGGCGATAGAAATCCGGAAGCGAGCCCAAAGGACGATGAACAGGGACGAGGGGGCGTACATGCTATCTCACACGTGGAGTGCGGTTCTGAAGAGGCGAACGGACAGCAGGAGGCGTGACCGTCCTGTCAAACCTGGCAGGATGGTCACGCCTCAGTAAAAACAGCTGATAAGACACCTCACAATACCATCATGTGACACTTCTGAGGAAGATGGGAATTCCCGTCAAAACATGTCAAGGTATGAATGCAGAACTACGCTTTCTTGTCTGATATAAAAGAAGTCAAATTTTTAATTTTAAGTAATTAAGTTAACTGGCATCAGGTGTGTAACATGATTGGCTATAAAAGGGATGTCTTAGAGAGGCTGAGTCTCTCAGAAGTAAAGATGGCCAGAGGCTCTCCAACCTGTGAAGGCTCATGTAAAAAAATTGTTGAATACTCTCAAAACAATGTTCCTCAACGTCAAAATTGCAAAGGCTTTGAAGGTCTCATCATCCACAGTGCATAACATCATCAAAAGATTCAGAGAAACTGGAAAAATCTCTGTGCGTAAGGGACAAGGCCGAAGACCTGATCTTCGGGCCCTCAGACGCCACTGCATCACTCACACTGCATGATTCTGTCATTGACATTACTAAATGGGCCCAGGAATACTTCAAGAAACCGCTGTCTGTAAACACAGTCCACCGTGCCAACCACAGATGCCACCTAAAACTCTATCATGCAAAAAGGAAGCAATTGTTGAGCATGATCCAGAAGCACCGCTGTGTTCTGTGGGCCAAGGCTCATTTAAAATGGACTGTAGCAAAGTGGCAAAGTGTCCTGTTGTCAGACGAGTCCAAATTTGACATTCTTGTTGGAAATCATGGGCGTCATGTCCTCCGGGCTAAAGAGGAGAAAGACCACCCCTCCTGTTATCAGCATTCAGTTCAAAAGCCAGCATCTCTGATGGTATGGGGATGCATTAGTGCATATGGTGTGGGACACTTGCATGTTTTAAAAAACACCATGAATGCTGAAAGGTATATAAAGGTTTTAGAGCAACATATGCTCCCCTCCAGACAACATCTATTCCAGGGAAGGCCTTGTGTATTTCAGCAGGACAATGAAAAACCACATACTGCATATAACAATAGCATGGCTTCGTAGTAGAAGAGTCCGAGTGCTGAACTGACCTGCCTGCAGTCCTGATCTTTCACTGATTGAGAATATTTGGCGCATAATTAAATGAAAAGTCCGTCAATGGAGGCCCAAAACTCTCCAGCAGCTGGAAGCCTGTATTAAACAAGAGTGCGATCAAATTCCAATGGCTAAACTCAAGAAACTTGTCTCCTCAATGCCCAGACGCATCCACTCTGTGTTAAAAAGAAGAGGGGATGCTACACCATGGTAAACAGGCCCCTGTCCCAACTTTTTTTTGAGACCTATAGCAGCCATCAAATTTGAAATGAGCTCATTTTGTGGATAAAGTTGTAAAATTTCTCAGTTTCAACATTTGCAATGTGATCTCTGTTCTATTATGAATAAAATACTGGCTGGTGTGATTTGAAAGTCATTGCATTTTGACTTTATTCACAATTTGCGGCTGGTCCCAACTATTTCGGAGTTGGGGTTGTACTACTTACAATGCCACTATCTCTGCCGAACTGCCTTTCGGTGCATAAATTTTCTTCCTTGGGGGTGATGAGGGAGAGGGGCAGAAAGTAACAGACCATCAGTATCTGCATCCATCTCAGATGACATTTTGACACAAAAAGCCAATCTTCACTGAATTAAGGGGCAACTATTTTTGTTTATCTCTACATATACTTAGTGAACATTTCTGTTCATAGGTTTTCTGAGTGATTATTGATTTCCAGTGTTTTGGCAATGAAACCACTCACCTTATCCTCACAATGACTACTAAGTGTCATGGTTTAGGCGTGCGTTTGTTTGTTGGACCTTTCTATGTTCGATCGTCTGGGACGATATCGGATTTCTTTTGCATCGAATTCCTGGCCCAGCTGGCTAATTGAGCTGGGGCGGAGTTTTCCGAACTCTATATATATGGGCGGGGTTCGCCATGCGCCTATCGCTAGAGTGTCTGTTTGTTTCTAGCACTTGGCTGAAGATATATCTTTTAGTCAGTTTTCCTAGTGACTTGTTATCTTCCATTTATTGTTAGGAATTGCTTCTTTTAGAAGTTTTCTCTCTTCTCTCTTTGTTTATTCTCTCTTGCTTTGCTTAAAAACAAGCACATACAGCAAGCTTAGAGGGACAAATTTTGATGCAGAGAATGAATTACCTCACAGATAAATCAGATTTAGTAATGTACACCAGCGCAAAAACCAGCCTGGGCATGTATGCGTGCCCCAACTTAGAATTATAAACCATATTTATTCAAATTATGGAGTGATGCATTTTAAAGGTGGCACAGAAGTGTGAGCTAATTTACAGGTCCACACGTGCACAGCCAATTAGTTACTGCAAGCCATTTAAAACACTTTCCCTTCTTGACATCACATGGGGAAGTAACCATCCAGAGGCAAGAAGAACTGATAAACTTCAGCCAAGCAGTCAATCAGATTTCATTATTCTGGGTGGTCACTCCTAGCCTGACTCCGCCAGCCTTCGTACTTCCACTCAATTTCATTACGCTTCAGTACTCAGTCTGGTCACTCGGAGCTCTGCCTCGTTTACCACGGCAGAAAATACGCCAGACCAACCAATGAACAGAAGGCGTGACCAAGAGCCATGACGTCGCCGCTGTGCCGAGTTTGAAATTGTAGTCTCGAAATCAACAATGGCCATGGACATAGATACACGGGAGGCCATTCGCTCTGTCGTGGAGAAAATCCCCGGTATCAGCGACTTATAGCCACATCAAGATGAATGTTTGGTTAGTTTTTTTGAATGGAAATGATGTTGTAGCGCTACTCCCTACAAGTTTCGAGAAAAGTAGTCATATCTACTTAATATCCATCATGAAATATATGAAATAGGCACCCTGTTCATCTCTGTGAGACAGCCGAACCACCTCAGCTGGCTTGCAGCTTCTAGTGTTATATTGCTCGCGAATTTCACACTATTTAAATTAGCAGCAAACTTTTTAAAGCCGTGTTTTTGTTCATGTCACAAGACCTATTCGCTGTCTCAGAGTTATGTTGTCATTATCCATGAATGAAATGGCTGTCTGAGACAGCCAAACGCTTAGAGCCAAACTATGTCACTATAAAGTTAGATAGCGAGCTGGGTATGATGTTAGCGCAAGTATGGTTAACGGTTCAGTTTTTCGTGTCAACGCAAATTTAAATCCTAATGTAAATAATGCGTTATTTTCGCCGATTCTGCCATTGGTTTTGGGTCTCTTACGTTTTTTTTTTTTAATAGCAGCAATATCGTCAGGAAAAACAATAGCTCAACAGTTGGCCAGTAAACAGACAGAGGAGACAAGGAGAATAGACAGAGCACTTTTGGTTCTTTTAAGTGAATGAGTGAAGGCTAAAATTTGGTAGATGGGCATATGTATGGGTTCAGTATTAACTTTAATGTACTGATCAGTTTGTTTTCGTTGCATTCCTGGTATGAAGGACTGTGTTTCCAGTGGAAGTACTAGGCGGCCGAGCTGGATAACATACGCATAACATACGTCATCGCCAAACGTTAGTGATTACTTTACGGGTACACCAATGATTTTAAACTTCTGACAAGCACCCACCCACCAGGAAGTAAACATTTGTCAATGGCGAGTGTCCAGACTCTTTGTACGAAGCGAAGTGAAGTAGCAGAATCTGGTTTTACCAGGCTGGGTCACTCCCCCTTGTGATGTCAGGAAGGGGAGATTTTGAACTGGCTCATAATGGCTAATTAGCTGTGGACCTGGTGGCATAATAGGGGACCTTTACAACAGAGGAGGCAAATGGCACATTAATTAATAACTTAATTAATAAATTACTTACTTAGTTAATTAATTAATTTGGCATCTTCAATCCCACCCGCATCTGGAATGCCTAATTAGACAACTATGTACAAGGCTTGCCAGTATGCGACCCCATGTTGCCAACTCGGGAGAGCGAAGAAAGTTCGCAGCTCTTCTCCAAAGCACGCGCCTGTCAGTCCCTGCTTCTTTGCATTCATAGGTTGAAACTTCGCAAGTTCGGAACGAGGGCAGAGGATACTCGAACATGAGCAAGCTTAGAATCTTACTGACGAGCATCCGGCTAACCAACAGGAGGTTCTTGAACAACGAACAAAGCAAATATTTTAGTATCCCAATCCTGGAAGCCCCTTCCCAATTCGTTTTCCCTGCAGCGCGAAAGCCAATTGTGCGCTGCTCTGAAAAAGCTGCCGACCATGCTGGCTGGTACAACCGGGTATCTAACCTGCACCCTGGTAGTCACTACTGCTCCGCACTGTGGCACCTTAACCAAGTAAGCTAATCTGGCACAAACAGCACATTTTATAAGAAATACATTTACAATGATCTATTAGGACCTAAAAGCAAAACTTATCAATGAATTGGACTCCTTCACTGAGATGCTTTATAAAATGTTGAGTCTCAACAATCTGATCATAGTGCATTGCAAGGACAGACATATCAGTCTGCATCATTTAGCACCTACTTCCTACATTGATCACCATTGCAGTAGAATTCTGAGCCTCCTGCTTAGACCAGAAAAAAAAACAAACGTGGCTTGAGCATAGCCAAGCTCACACTTTCTGAATCTAAGGATAGATCATGGACCCAGAATTAGAGGTACCATAGTAGTAGAAATAATAATAATAATAATAATAATAATAATTATAATTATAATTTCAACAACATCTTCAGAGTTCACCAGTTATATGAGGCAAATTTTTCCGAGTTGAATTCTGCATTCATCCCATGACATAAAGGATGCCAATTATTCCAAACCACTTTTCCAGACCACCAGGAATGGTATCCAAAGCTCCCACTACATGGATGACTGGATGACTCCAGCTCTAACATTCCACATCCAAATGATCTCAACCTGTAGTTCACTGTACTTCTTCAGGCCAGGCTTTTTTAATTACTGTTTTTCTGATCTGCCGACAACCCAATTCTGAAAACGAAAAAAAGAGATTTTTTTTTGCCTGTTGGCGGATCCACCGATCATTGATTGCCCCTGTAAAAAAAAAACATTTTTACTTATCCTCTGTCCACTGACGTGGAAGGAACATAATGTATGTCAGACAAGTTTGATTAACCTCATAACCATAATCCTTAATGTTCCCCAACTTGACAATAAATAATTAAAAAATATATATATTTTTATTTCTTTCTCCGTTGCAAATACAGGCTGAATATTCTTTGAGAAACCTGAAAGTGCTGAAAAATTACTATTTTTCCCTCTCCCTCCTCAATTAAATCTTCAGGAAAGAAGTCCCTGAAACAAGTAATAAAAAAAGTCTGGCCTAATGTTCCTCAATTCTTTCTCATGTGGTCAGCAGGGATGGCAACATCAATAACCTGGCACATCTTATCAACCTTGTTGACAACAATGAGTGCATTTACATGCACACTAATAAAACGATTATTACCGGATTACTGGAGTTATTGGATTATTCAAGTGGTCATGTAAACGGCAAAGTCTGATAATCATTATCGGATAAAGGCAGTTGTCGGTTTATGAGAAATCTGGTAAACACACCTAGCTTTTTGCCCAATAATCCGTTTATTCAGCAAAAGCTGATTTCTTTCGTTTTTTTTTTTTTTAAATCTGCGCATGTGCAACCTGTGGAGGGCAGGAATTAATCCAGGCTAGTTCTCAATCATTTTCCTTTATTGACACATTTTCCAGTCATAGGAATAATCCACTGGCAATTGAGGACACGGCTTCTCTCCTCATGTGACCTAACAGCAAAGAAATAATGGGCTAAATTCAGTACAGAAAAAATAACTTCCTTTTTTTTTATAGCCCGCCACCACCCTCCCTCTTTGGAGGACAACTTTGATTTTATTTTCAAATGTGAAAATGGAAATTAAACAGCAGAATTAGGTTACAAAGAAAAAGGAAAAAGTATACAGATATATATTACATTAGGAAGAAAAAAAATTACAACAAAAGAGATAACTCAACTTAAATACTAATAAATAAATGTGGAATTTAATGTAAATTAAATATTTACCATTGATGAATGAAGTATGTAACAGATGGGGACCGTGGTGGGTAAGTGCCACACAGACGCAGAAGCTGTAAGTTGCTTTACTGCTTAAGCCTACCTAACGTGATAGCCAGTTGAATGTGGCTGTAGCACTGCTGCTCCTCACTGTTCATGTTTCCCTCTAAACTCAGACCCACCGGATTTCTACGGTCTCCGGTCTACACTTGGGTATGTCGACCCGTTCGACAAATGTGTCTGTATGGGGTGGATTCTAGCTTTCCCTCAATCCTAGCTATAAAGTAAAAACACCGGTGTACTCACCATAGTAGCCATAGGTAGATAGCAAATTCGAGCTTGACCTGCCAGACTTTCGCACTGCATCCTCCACTTTCGCCGCTGCGTTTATTAGAACAAGTTCATTTCATTAGATCTGTACACATGTACTGCGTTTGATTGCGGAATTTCCCCGCCGATTCCTTAGCTCAGATGGCAGACGCGTCTCATGTTTCACACTAGGGAGTTGGACCTGGAAAACTGCGTTCTGCCGAGTCCCGCCCAGCTCCGCCCTCCACAGAGCTGGCCAATCGGAAGAAGGTGGGCCCACGGGGAGGGGGACCATAGCGGAAGAGCCACCCAAACGAAGCGTTTCAGGCAGAAACTACAATGGACTACAAATGGGGTTTTTTGAGGATGGCAGTATGAGCTAAATAAGGACCCTGTTTAGGACTTTGAACGATCAGGAGTACTCTAGGGGAGTCCAAGATCAAAATATGAATTTGGAAATGTAGCATAATAGGTCCCCTTTAAATGGTAGTAAAAAGTGAGAGGGCAAAATTAGGTGGAAGAAGAATTATGCTGCACTGCCAAAAAAAAAAAAAAAAATGTTGCGCACTGGAAAATTTCATTGGGCCGCTATTAGCTTTGATTATGGAACACATTCATCGTGGCATTGTCAAGACAACTTTATACAATGTGACATTTTTTTATACTCCTATAACTGCTCATGGGGAGAAAAAAAGCAAATATGACAACAATGGATTTGATGGATTTAAGAATTAGATCTTTTTTGCCAAATCAAGGGTGCTTATTTCTTTATTTAACATGTTAGAAAAATGTGGGTATGTCCAAGCATTTGACTGGTACTGTGTGTGTGTATATATATATATATATATATACAGCGCCCTCCATAATTATTGGCACCCCTGGTTAAGATGTGTTCTTTAGCTTCTAATAAATTCAGTTTTTTTCTAAATAATATAGGACCACAATGAAAAAAAGACGAAAATCCAACCTTTAATTCAAGTGCATTTATTCAGTGGGAAAAAAATCCCACATTAAGAAATAATTCTTTTACATCAAATCATGTGTGCCACAATTATTAGCACCCCTGATGTTAATACTTTGTACAACCCCCTTTTGCCAACAAAACAGCGCCTAATCTTCTCCTATAATGTTTCACAAGATGGGAGAGTACACAAAGAGGGATCTTCGACCATTCCTCTTTGCACAATCTCTCTAAATCATCCAGCTACCTGGGTCCTCTCCTCTGCACTCTCCTCCTCAGCTCACTCCACAGGTTTTCAATGGGGTTTAGGTCTGGGGACTGAGATGGCCATGGGAGGAGCTCGATTCTGTGTCTGGTGAACCATTTCTGTGTACATTTGGCCACATGTTTAGGGTCATTATCTTGCTGAAAGACCCAGTGACGATCCATCTTCAGCTTTCGGGCAGAGACCACCAGATTTTGATTTAAAATGTCCTGGTATTTCAAAGCGTTCATGATGCCATGCACCCTAACAAGGTTCCCAGGGCCTCTGGAAGAGAAACAGGCCCACAGCATCACCGATCCTCCCCCATACTTCACAGAAGGCATGCGGTGCTTTTCTGCATACTCATCTTTTGTGTTCCGCCAGACCCACTTAGAGTGTTTGTTGCCAAAAAGCTCTATCTTGCTCTCATCTGACCAAAGCACACGGTCCCAGTTGAAGTCCCAGTACCGCTTAGCGAACTCCAGATGTTTGCGTTTATGATTGTGAATGAGAAAAGGTTTTTCCGTGCATGCCTCCCAAACAGCTTGTTGGCATGTAGATAGTGCCTGATGGTTGTTTTTGGAGACTTTGTGACCCCAAGATGCTACCATTTGTTGCAATTCTTTAACAGTGAGCTTTGGAGAACTTTTTTTATTACTCTTACCATCCTCCTCACTGTGTGCGTGGTGGCAAAATAACCTTGCGTCCTCGTCCAGGCTTGTTTACCACTGTTCCAGTTGTTTTAAACTTCTTAATGATTCCTCTGACAGTAGATATGGGCAGGTGCAGGCGAGTGGCTATTTTCTTGTAGCCATTGCCTGACTTGTGAAGGTCGACACACATCTGCCTTACTTGAATGGTGTGTTCCTTTGTCTTTCCCATGTTGAAGAGTGGATGAGAGAAATGGCCTCTGTGTCACGTCATATTTATACCCAGGGAAACAGGAAGTGATGAATTACTAATTAAATGTTCCTAGATACTCTGATCAACTTTGTAAACTACTGTAGAAATGACAAATACTTCAATTACATTTATTTCCTAGGAATTGTTAGGGGTGCCAATAATTGTGGAACAGGTGATTTTATGAAAAATAATTATTTCTTTGTCAGGGATTTTTTTTTTCCCTTAAAATTCACTTGAGTTGAAGGTTACATTTTTCTCCAATTTTCAGTGTGAGAGTATGCTTCTGCAATAAAAATTGAATTTATTTTAAGGCTTTTAACACATCTTAACCAGGGGTGCCAATAATTATGGAGGGCGCTGTATACATACACACACACACACACACACACACACACAGTTGCAATCAAAATTATTCAACCCCCGTTGCAAATTAGGTTTACTGGCAAAATTTACAAACTTTCAGGTGTTTGCAATGAACAAATCAAACAAAAACAATTTAAATGGCTCAACACAACAAATATTACAAGTGGCTTGCCCAAATTCAACACAAAATTCCACTTTTAATGACTACTGCATGCTTAAAATTATTCAACCCCTTCATGAAAAGCATCTTTAATACTTAGTAGAAAACCCTTTTTCCGCTATGACCTGCTGGAAATGTGATGCATAGGCAGATGTCAGCTTTTGGCAGTATTCTCAAGGAATCTTAGCCCAGTCCTCATGGACAATGGCCTCCAGTTCACTAATATTCAAGAGTTTGCACCCTGCAACTGTGTTCTTCAGATCCTACCAGAGATTTTTTATGGGGTTCAAGTGAGGCGACTGTGGTGGGCACTCTAGAATCCTCCCAGACTTCTTCTGAAACCATGCCTTGGTGGATGTTGAGGTATGCTTAGGATCATTGTCCTTTTGGAAGGTCCAATGATGCCCAAGCGTCAGCTTCCCTACAGACATTTTCTCCTTGGATATCCTGGTACTTGACTGAATCCATCTTGCCCTCCAGACTGCAGATTTCCAGTCCTAGAAGAAGCAAGGCAGCCGCAGAGCATCGAAAAGTCCCACAATTCTTCATTGTAGGCAGGGTGTACTTTTCAGCATATGCTTCTTTATTCGTCTTGCAGACATGCCACTGATTCATAAGCCCAAAATATTCCAATTTTGTTTCATCACTCCACAGAACAAAATCCCAAAACTTCTGTGGCTTATTTATATGGTTTTGAGCATATTGGAGCTTGTGCTTCTGGATCAGCTGTGGTGTATGTCTTGGAGACCTTTAACGTTTAGTATGTGCCCTTCTGTGCAAACTGAAACCTCAGTGCCTCCTGCCTCCAAGTCTTGCTGCCGGTCTCCTGCAGTCACTCGAGGGTTTTTGACCATCTGTCTCCTCAGGAATCTGGTGACAGCCATTGATAGCTTCCTCTTTCTGCCACATCCTGGTACTGTAGCCACTCTTCCTTTAACTCTGAACTTGCGAACTATGCTTCTAACTGTATCTCTATGAAAATTCAGTGCCTGTGCAACCTTTTTGTATCCTTTTCCTTGTTTGTGCCAGGCAATGATCCCCTCTATTAGCTTTTCGGACAATTCTTTTGACAGCCATATTTCTTTTTTTTTTTTTTAAATAAATTTGGCATCTCCAATCCGACCCGAATCTGGAATGCCCAATTGGTGAACTATGTACAAGGCTTGCTCGTATGTGACCCCTTGCTGCCAATTCAGGAGAGTGTAGACAGTTCGCGGCTCTCCTCCGAAGCACGCGCCTGTCAACCGCCGCTTCTTATACACTCATTGGTTGAATCTTCGCAAGTTCAGAACGAGGGCGGAGGATACCCGGACATGACCAGGCTTAGAATGACAGCCATATTTCTAATATGCAATCAAATGTCACTGTCAACAAACCCCTAGCGAGTGCAAGTATTTGATGTATTCTATCTCAAGCAAACCTGATGCAACTAATTAATCTCTTGATTAGCTGCATTAGGTGTGCTTTAGACAACACCTGATTTGCAAATATGCTCTTAAGACAGATTCTAATCGGGGGTTGAATAATTTTGAGACTGCAGTAGTCATTAAAAATGGAATTTTGTGTTAAATTTGGAGAAACCACTCGTAATATTAGTTGTGCTGAGCTATTTAAAATGTTCTTGTTTAATCTGTTTATCACAAACAGCTGAAAGTTTGTAAATTTTGATATTAAACCCAATTTGCAATGGGGGTTGAATAATTTTGATTGCAACTATATATATATATATATATATATATATATATACTTTTTTATTCTTTTTTTTTTTGCCCTATGCGGGCCAGTAATTTCCCCCCAGTGAAAACAGTAACATTTATTCCTTAACCACGGGATATGTCTTCAGGCATGGTTGTTGAAGACGTGTGAAACTACACCGCATCTGTTGGGTTTAAAAATAATTGTTGCAAGTTGAAAAAGATGAATCACTGCAATAATGAGCTAATCACTGGCTCTTAAGTATTCCCTAATTCAAATCTAAATGGAGACTGTCAGGAAGTGCACTAATCAAAAAATCTTTTAGGGTGTTAATTGTGCTGCTTGACTGAAGCAAGCACACCATAATCAAAACACCCATCCACAATTCACAAATCCAGGTCTACAGAGTGAGTCAAAAAAACTATACACTATTTAATGGGTCATTTTGTGATAGTGTAACAATATACATGTATACAACATATTTTGTACTTTTGCCTGATATTGGTACCAGTTACACCTCATTAGGTTTCAGGCATGACTGCACAGAGGACAATTAAGGGACTCAAGTGAAATCTGACTTTTGCCAACTGACCAGGGCTGGACATGAAATTGACCATGCATGTCATAATGGTTTGCATAGTCATTTGAACTTAAAAACAGACATATGAGTCTTGCCTGTTTATTGGTCGTAATGACCTGGCACTGCCAAGCATGGTGCGTCCACAGTTTACCCCCAGGCAAAGGGCCTTCTTGGTCCCTGAATATCATAGGACACGGAACATTACAAATGTGCTGCGGAGTTTTCGCCATCAGCTTCCTAACGTGCCATAAATGTTTTATGTTGACTTGAAACTGTCACGGTTTGTGTATGTGCTTTTTGCTTTCTTTGTTACTCTCGTCCCTAACGACATCGCATTCTTTCCCCATCAGATTTTTCACCCAGCTGGCTGATTATTCCTGGGCGGTCCTTCCCCGGAGTCTATATAAGCCGGAGGTCACCACGCCTCCTTTGCTGGAGTGTCTGCCTTCAAGTTACTCGCTTCGGCTTGAGAAATCTGTCGTCAGGGTTTGTCAGACTTTATATTATCTTTATTCCTGGGAAGCTCTGCTTCTTTAGGGATTTTATGGCACAATTGTTTGGTGCCTTGTTATTTTCTCGTTTATTGAGATTTCTTTTCCTCTGTTGTTGCTCGCCTTGTTTCTGGCACTTAAGTCTTTCGTGCATTCAGAAACGCGAGCTCTTTTCCCTTCCATTCTCGCTCTATCACTTTCAGCTGTGCCGGCTCCGTGCTTGGTGCACCTTCGCCTGCCACGGCATCTGAAACTCCACATTAACCAGCCTTTATAGAAACTTCACGGAGGGAATTTTGTTTTGTTTGCTTTGTATCAGAGCCTCATCAGTTGGCACAAGTGAAATTTCACTTAACTCCTTAAATTGTTCCACTGCAGTCATGGGTTTAATCTAACAAGGCGCAAACTGGCATCAAAAGAAGCAGAAAGAGCTGCTGAAAACGTACATGTAAAAAGATGTTGTATACATTGCTACAGAGTATAATAATTGGACATTTAAAAAGTGTATAGTTTTTTTGACTCACTCTGTATAGGCCTGGAAGTTAAAAGAATGCACTTTTCATTGAAAAAAATGGTGAGATAACATTCATATTCATGCTGTTGTTTTTCCCATAATAAATCTTTATTTCTTCAAGGCAAATCCACTCAAATAATTGTGCTGCAGCTTTGAGCTTGACAGATTAGTTTCATTAAAAGAAATTAGATTAGCCTTACATCAAGTTAAGTCTCGTATGGTCAAGTTCATTCTCATTTTCAATTCAGATTTTATACTTATTAATATGATCCACTTACTGTGAAATTTCAAAGTCAAATCAATTGTCAAGTCCTCCAAATGTGTTCTTTGACTCACAGTACTACCACGAACTGTCCTTGCATACAGTGTTATGAAATTTCAAAAAACATAATGATCCTGCCCTCCATGAGTGTGAAGCGAACATACACTGATACTCACACTGCACATCAAGGCTTTTGAGAGGAGAGGTGTTCGCTCCAACCAAATTCTTTGCCACACAGTAATACTCTCCAGAATACCACTTTGTGATAGCTTAATGTTGTAAATCTCCAACGGTCCTCTGCTCTCTCAGGATATATTTCTGTTGTTCTCAAACCAGGTGTACCTCTGCACTGGGGGGCTGGCATCACTGCAGCAGGTCAGAGTAACTGTACTTCCCTCCATTATTTTACTAGAGGGAGTCACAGACAGTGTGATGTTCTTGGGAGAGTCTAAAATCAAAGATTTTTTATTCCCTGTGACAACTCAGTGGGCTCTAAATTCGTTGACCAGGCGCAGGCGCTGCGCGAATGGGGGAGCGTCGTGCACAACGGGTGTATCCAGGTGTATTTTGCAATTTCATGGCGGCTAAGTACTCCTCTGTCCCGCCTCTGTCCTTCCTGCCGGCGCAAGTGGCAAAAGGGAGGAGATAAGGCCTGAGTGGGTTTAACACAGCCGAGTCAAATCTTCACCAATCAAATGAGCTCCTCTCCTCACCTTTAAAATTGGAATAAAGAAGCCTCTGTCCTATATCTGCATGATGCGTGAATGTTGCATTTTACTTTGCAGCTTCGGGCATGTTTTCTGCACCGCTTATGTTTATATTAAGCATTACAAATATGAGTTAGCTGACTAGCTAGGGCATTTGCGAATTATTACCATTGGCGAACTTGAATGGAATTTCAAAACGAAACTACGTCAGATCATTCAAACTTATGAAGTTGGAATGAAATACGACGGTTGCTCATTTATTTCTTCTGCCTGCATCATTGGGAAGAGAAACGATGGATCGCGTGTTCCTATTATTACACCTTGTTGCTGCTTAAAATTTTGGGATTAACATGCATGGACAACAGTGCAAGATACGTATCACATTTATTTTCACTATGTGATCTTAACTCAGTACGAGATCATAGCAATCAGGCTGTATTCCTTTCCCCCACTAAAAACGATAAAAACCTAAGTGACAATAATAGTATTATTAAACCGCTTGCACACTGGACTCGAAACGAATTTTTGCGCGACAGATTACATTCAAAGTCAATGCAAAGACGCGAATACACGCGTCTTTGCATTGACTTTGAATGTAATCAGTCGTGCAAAAAATTCGTTTCGCGTCCGTGTGAAGCAGCTGAAGGGCACATACCCACATAGCCTACACACGCACTCGCGCCCACATGCACACGTCTCTCTCTCTCTCTCTCTCTCTCTTTAATCTGACATCAGGACAATCGATACAGATACTATAATTTATGTGCTGATTTAGATAGTTACATTAAATAGTGGTTGCTGTAATTATTTATTGCATTGAAATGTGCCTGACATTCTGAAACCTGCCTGTGAGGTATCGGTGACGGAAGCACTGTGCGCCGGTCAGCCAAATTACCACTGCACAGAAAGTAAACCAGGTTGGAGCTGGCGAGCTCTCTGCGCACTTTCCGCGGAGCCTTTATCCACGAAATTGTCACTGTGTCATGATGAATATGTGACACCTCCCCCTACTACGCTGCCACACCCATCTCGGCGCACGTCCGTCCACCAAATTGCCAAAGTGGCTGCGCATGGTGTTGCACCGTACAAATTACCACTGCGCGGGCTGCACCAGACAAAATTACCACTGCGTGGGCTATGCCACACCGCGCCACCCTGCGCTGCGCCAAGAAATTACAGCCCAGTGTGTTGAATCTCAAACTGTTTCAGACCTTGTATTTCAAAGAAACCCCAGAATCCAGTCTCACAATTAGACATTCCCAGTGGAACTGTCCTCTTTTCCAAAATGAAATGGATATCCTGTAACTTTACTCTATTTCTTTGGGATGTACCACAGGCGAGACAGGGTGACAAAAGCAGCAGCAATCTGTGCAGTTTTTTTAGATACCAGGAGAGATACCATGTTCGCATTTTTTCACCAAGCTGCAGTCCTGCATGGTTTCTGTATGTAAATCACAAAATATAGATTGGGAACTACCCTGATACTCACATAGCAGATGAATAAGTTCAGGAGAGGAGTTTGTCCCAATCTCATTTGTTCCTACATTTGTTCATCAATATTGTCCATGAAGCATCTCTCTGCCAGATGTCTACAATGGAGATAGCGGGACATCCTGGACATTTAATTGCAAAGCAGTCAAACAATAAGTTAGAACAAATGTCCATCCTTCGCTCCCCACTGTAGAAGATAAGGGTCTGTCTTGTACAGCTGGTTGCATCGAATAATTTGACACAGTACAGTTGTTCAATCAACTTCCTATTTGCGAAACACAATTCCAACATTTTACCAACATGGAAACATACATAATTGTATGTCCGAGGTATTTCTTTGAGGTATGCTCAAGTTTAATCAAATGCACGATACACCCTCATTTTAGGCTAACTTTGCTTTTCTTATGATTTTCAAATAGTAGTTACATTTGAAACAGTACAACGCCCCAAATACTTAATTGAAAATTGCCTGTGAGGAAAATGCAAGTTTGGCCTCTAATACTCACATTTTACGGTGAGAAGTACTGCATTGGATGAGAAATACTTATTTTTCAATCACTATGATAATAACTTAAGTCAAAACAATAATAATAAAAAGTTGACATATTATTTTAGAATCATCCCCTTTACATGTCAATAAATGATGACCATACTTTTACATACTTTTCAAAAGACCCATTCAGTGTGTGCTACATTTTCTCTGACTGAACCAGGGACAACACCTCTTGTATCCATCTCTTGAAAGGAGGATGGCTGTTTGACTTCCACTTCATAAGTATGAGTCTTCACGCAGTAAGGCTGCTAAATGCTATTGCTTTCCTTTGAGCATTATTTGCATGAATTTCCACTGGTATTACTCCAAAACTGGTGGTGAGTGGGTCAGGTTCAAGGGGTATAGCACATAGAACTGACAAGCGATCAAAAATAGGGGACCAGAAATTAATTAGAGAGGGACAGGACCAGAACATGTGGCCTAATGAAACTGAGTTGCTGCATCTAGGGCTTAAGGGGTTAACAGATAGATACGTATATTTTCGCTCATCTATCATTAGAATAGTGTATTCTGTGGAATACCTTAAACTGAATTAACCCATGCTGTATACAGATAGAAGTGTGGATAGCAGCTATGCATTTTACCCAGACATCTTCAGGGATTACTATTTCAAGGTCACGTTCCCAGGCTTCCCTTTTTTTTGGCATCTTTTGGGTTTGGAGAGGTTACTGGTGACCAGTGATGTCCAACTGCACCTATATTGATAAACCCATGCTATATTAAACCAGAAAATCATTAATTCGTATTGAATTTCATGCATCAGAAGTTGATTTGTGTTCAATATATGATTATTTTATGATTTTACGGTGTGCCATTTTGAGCATTCTGGGAGTTTGGGGAGCCACCAGAAGCTCTTATTTGGCTCCGAAAGAGTAGAATTCAGTGCTCAGATAAAGTATACTTGTGGCCAAGGAGTTTATGATCCCAGAAATGTCTAGTTTTAACCACAAAATCATGAAAATAAACTGAACTACGATGGAATTATAAAATGCTACTAGGGTCCTGACTCAGGTGAGACATTCCCTTCCTCTCTGTGAAGCTGAAATCTTGGACTATAAAGCCTTAAATAAGGTAACACATAAACAGCCAGATTTGGCTTCTGTGCAAAGGGGTGAAGTGTTTTCTGCATGGTGCAATATGATTTATTACAAAGTCTAGTAAGCGTATTGTCTGACTTACGGCCAATTGACATTAGACAGCATATTGGATCCAGTGTTATATTTAGCTCAGTGGTAGCAACAAGCATATAAAAACTACTTACCCTGCTTTTCACATGCAGGACGATTCCTCTATTTTGCCTGGTTTGAACTCAATATGCAGTTTAGGGTGTTTGGCTTTTCTGCATGGATTGCCAGCACTTTGCAATTACTCTTGTATCTCCACCCATTCTATTAAAAATTTTGATGACATGGGTATATCCTTCTATTAAATAGCTAAGGCCTCTCTGGTCGACTTTACCAGACAAGTTGGACACATTCGGAAAGAAAGATACCGCAGTATTTTTGGGAATACGCGTAAGAGAGTGGGGCTCCAACTGTGCTTTTGTCAACGTGGAACTAAGCTGCGTTGCATGTGGGCCATAGGGGGGTCAAGCTGGTCAGCGTGAGTCGGAAAGGTCCATTGTACATACTTTTGTTGAATATTAAAGGAGCAGACAGACAGTCCTCATCATGAAACTAGAATCACAGTGCTGCATGAAAGTTAGAGAACCATGATTGTGGCTCTGAGGCAGTAGTATAAATTGCTGACTGCTCCTATGCTCTTGAGTGTGGTACAGTTGAGCACTCTTGAGATTTCTTAATTCCTGCTTAGGTTCAGCTGTGGGTACCTATATGCAATTTCAGATGGGTGCGATCTGACCACAGACAACAGAGGAAGTCAAAAGGTCCCTAACTCTCACTGCATGTTCTTTTCTGTATTTCCTACCACATCTTAGTTCAGCGCCAGTAGGGCAATACTGCTGTTGTGGTTGGCGTTTATTTGCACAGTTCAAGCTTGTTTTTTTGGCTTTGCTTGTTACATATGGCCTCATATACGTAAAGACCTGCATTTAAATGCCCAGATTTTATGAGGGTGGCATATTTTACGAACAATTAGCTTTCATACGATAGCTGTTGTTGTTATTTCATCATTTATTGCAAATTTCAAGTTTTATAAAGCTCCCTGTGAATAGAATGTTTTTGTGAAGGAAAGAGGGTGGGGCAGGCACGGCGTTATGGGTGGGCCTAGGTGGACCTAGGCGCACCCACTCATCAACAGGCCCACCCTAAACTTTCCTTTAAAAAAATAAAAATAATATATATTGTTTTAAATACATTTCTGATTCAATTAATTAATGATTCAAATTTGTTAATTTTAAAAACGATTTTAAAAGGTTGGTTATGTTGACGCTTTAACCGTGGTCAACGCAGCCGCTTTAAAGGAGATGCGCTGCAGTGCAGCCTGCGCGTAAAAGATTCCAGAGCGCTCCTATTTGGTCAGAACCAAGGAGAGCGGTCACGGATAGGTAGCCTATGCACCGAAATATTAAAAAATGCAACAAAATATTAAAGTAACATTAGCAACCAAATTTGATATAAAAGAGATAATATAGTAGTACATCAGCTAGATGTTTTTATTAAGTGAAGATTAAAGCCCAGACCAAAGATTCGCGACGGGTTGAAACAAACTACTACTTGCGACACACCAGTCTGCGATGTTCTGAAACCGGCCAGTTCACTTCGATGCGACGAGATGAGATGATGTATCGTTTCCATAGCACTGACTCTCAGCGCTTCCATTTTAACTGCCGGCTTTTTAGGCCTTTTTTCCTAGTGTTGAGTTAGGCGCAACAGTTGCATTTCAGTTATTAAGAAAACAGCGAGGACAAACAAAAAAGAAAGAAAGGGGCGATAATTTGGAGCCGTCCATGGTCGTGGCTTAGCCAGAACTTAAAATTGGGTGGGCTCTAAACATCTCTTTTAAACAATTATTAGTTCTGACTATCGCTATCATATGCATTCAATCCGAAAACACTCCGCACTATCAGGTGTTGCTTGTACACTTCGTTAAGGCAAAACGACAATTGTTCATTTGGACGCACAATTTTGTGCATTTCAAATCAGTGGCGTAGCCAGAACTGAAAAATGAGCGGTCACACAACATCGCTTTCCTACAATTATTAGTCCTAACTTGTTCTCGGTCATTTTCCTTTCTTAAAACAATTTTCCACTTATAAGAATAATCAATTGGCAATTAAAGACACGGCTTCTTTCGTGATGCCATCTAGAGCGACTAATTAATAGGCGTAATTCAGATCAGAAAAATAAGTTACTCATATGTTGGCCTATGGCCAAGCAGCACCTGTTACCTGTGGAGTGCTCTCGGAGTGAACCTTCTGTTAATTATGAAAATGACTGAGAACAGGTCAGGACTAATAATTGTTTTAAACGGAAGTTTTGTGCAACCCAATTCTCTGTTCTTGTTTCGCAACTGTACTGAATTTAGCCCATGATTTAATCGCTATTAGATCACATATGGAGAGAAACAGTGTCTTCGGTTGCCAATTACGATAATTGGAAAACGCGTCAATAAAGGAAAATGATTGAGAACTACTAATTGCAGTCAAAAAGGGACGTGTCTTAGCTCCCCCGCTGGCTACGCCACTGGCCTATGGGCTACTTTTCGAGAGGTAAACTGCTCTGGAAATTTTGCACTACCTTTCTGTCTCATCAGGCGATCTAGCCTGTGCTTAATGATCGATTTAATTGTTTAAATTGAATCAAAGAAAGAGATTTGAAATGCACAAAATTGCGCGTCCAAATGAATGATTGACGCTTTGCCATTACGAGGTTACCAAGCAACACCTGATAGTGCGGAGTGTTTTTGGATTGAAGGTAATTAGAAAAAATTATTGCGATCGAGTCAGAACGAATAATTGTTTTAAAGGGATGTTTATTACCCACGCAATTTTAAGTTCTGACTGCGCCACTTGTCCATGGGTGCTTCAACGAGATACTGAAGGCGCTGTTGCCAATCTGTGCCAGGAGCTCGCAGCAGTACACCTGCCCTCTTTTGTAAATTTCTCCCAGTTATTCCCGGTGCAGTTCCAACCAGCTGACAGTTTTGACAAGCTGAATTCGCTAGGAGCTGATTGCCTGTTAAGACAGGTTACGTGCTTTAAGTTCTAAAACCAGCCTCTTGCGATTTGACATGCTGAATGTCCGGCGACGCCACCAGCCGGCTTGAGTCCAGCTGAGACGGGCCAGTTCACACTGCTGCAACTCTTCCCTGCGACGTTCTAAAACGGTCTCGTCTCGTTGCGAATCTTTGGTCTGAACAGATTCGCGACGAGACGGGCTGAGACTTGCAACTACTTGCGACGCGCCAGTCTGCGACGTTCTGAAACCAGCCAGTTCATACCGAAGCAACGAGATGAGACGGTGTATCGTTTCCACAGCAACGACTCTATGTCCTTCAGTTCTAACTGCCGGCTTTTCAGGCCTTTTTTTAATTTTTATTTTTATTTAACCTTTATTTTGCCAGATAGTACCATTGAGATCATAGATCTCTTTTACAAGGTAGACCTGGCCAATAATGGCAGCGAAGAGTTGCAGACAGAACATATAACAAGGAAGATAAAAATAATAATAATAAAAATAAATTAAAATAGGGCATTTCAAGTCAAGGCATCATAACACTTACAGGCAATGACAAGTACCAATGGAGTCATTAATCATAGCAGCTATGTGAACTTTAAAAGTAGGCAACAGGTTTCCTGTTGATACATTTCTTGCCGCGTTTGAAAATATGGATAGTAGTGATGATGAGTTTGGCTCAACAGTTGCATTTCTGCTATTAAAAAAGAGCGAGGACACACAAAAAAAAGAAAGGGCGAGAATTTGGAGCCAACCATCGCAGTGGCGTAACCAGGGCTTAAAATTGGGTGGGCACTAAACATCCCTTTAAAACATTTATTCGTTTTGACTTGATCGCAGTCATTTCTTCTAATTAACTATACATTCAATCCGACAACACTCTGCACCATCAGATGTTGCTTGTTCACCTCGTTCAGGCAAAACGACGATCAGTCATTTGGACGTGCAATTTTCTGCATTTCAAATCAGTAGCGTAGCCACATCTGAAAATTGAGCGGCCACACAACATCGCTTTACTACAATTATTACACCTAACTTGTTCTCAGCCATTTTCCTTTGTTAAAGCAATTTCCATTTATATGAATAATTAAGTGGCAATTAAAGACACGACTTCTTTCGTGATGCGATCTACGGGCGACTAATCAATAGGCATAATTCAGTTCAGAAAAATAAGTTACTCATAAGTTGCACTTTAATACTTTTAATAATACTTTTCGAGAGGTAAACTGCTCTGGAACTTCCGCGCTACCTTTTCGGCTCATCAGGCAATCTAACCTGTGCTTCATGATCGATTGAATTATTCAAATTGAACCAAAGACAGAGATTTGAAATGCGCAAAATTGCGTGTCCAAATGAATGATTGTCGTTTTGCCTGAACGAGCTGAACAAGCAACACCTGATAGTGCGGAGTGTTATCTGATTGAAGGCATAGTTAATTAGAAAAAATGACTGCGATCGAGTCAGAACTAATAATTGTTTTAAAGAGATGTTTATTGCCCGCGCAATTTTAAGTTCTGGCTGCGCTACTGGTCCATGGGTGTTTCAACGAATACCCCGGGCGCTTATGCCAAGCTGTTCCGGCAGCTCGCAACGGGAGACCTGCCCTCTTTTGTAAATTCTCCTCGGTTATTCCCTGCGCAGCCCCGACCAGCTGACAGAAGTAACTCCCGAGACCAGCTGAATTTGCTACAAGCTGATTGGCTATTGAGACAGTTTAAGTGCTTAACGTTCTAAAACCAGCCTCCTGCGATTTGACAAGCTGAATCGCTGGCGGCGCCATCAGCCGGCTTGCAACTAGCTGAGACGGGCCAGTTCACACTGCTGCGACTCCTCCCTGCGACGTTCTAAAACGATCTCGTCGCATCGCGAATCTTTGGTCTGAACTGGGCTTAAGATTTATTAAGTGACCTAATCTTTGGAATTTAGGCCCACCCACAATAGGTCTGGACCGCCCCAAACTGAAATCCTGGCGCCGTGCCTGGGGTGGGGTTATGTGAAGAGAATCACAAAGGTCTTGTATATAAATGTTAGTCCATTTTATTCATAAAAATAAGATTACACATTAATGCGTAATGAAGAATTTCTTTCAAAGGAAAAAATAAAATATGTGATGTCAAATTGTTTCATCTGGACAGACAGAATAAATGCGTACTCAATAAAACACGGCAAGGAAGAATGAAGCACTGAAACATTGATTTGAGAGAGCTCTGAATTTCACTGCCATCTTGACATGAAAGCACAAACGGGCTTCAAAACATTATGAGACTCTCACATCAGGACTATGGACTATATTAAAAAATCTTTAAAAAATAGACTACTGACGATACAGCCGCACATATTCAACGCAAATAGAGGGTTACAAGTCTGTGCATGTAACAGGTTTCTATAAATGCGTAATGCTGTTGCATGAGTGTTTACGTGGCACATTTCTATACTGTGTGTAACAGTATTAAAAACTGTTTGAAGCAGGGTTGTATGGCTGCACACATAGGAAATGATACAGGCAAAGTTTCATAGACAGTAACAGTGATGTAATGCACAGAAACTCAAGCAAAACCAGTGCCTTTTTTCTCTGTTATCTATCATTACTCATTGGGCATAGTTCCTCTCCTGAGTCTGTTTCATGATCCCACCCTGAGGCCTCATTAGTTCTCTGAAGAGGAGAGTTTGTGTGTTTGGCTGTGCTCGTCATGGTTTGAAGGCTCTGCTCTGGGGAAAGACAGAAAGTAACTCAGTCAAACATAGCACAAGCACACCACACGTATACTACTATCATGTCCAGAATAATCCATTGGTAAATAGAAAATTACAATACCATGGGCCTCTGTTATTCTCATTTTCAGAGCACTTGTCTGCTTCCTGAAAAGGGGAATAAAGAACAAACTATAAAAGCAGCTGTGGATCAGCCATCTGAGATTATATTTTTGCTACAATTTGACCCCACTCCTCTGAATTAATAAATATATTCATTTATATTTATAAATATATTTTGCTCAAGAATGTGCATTTCTTTGATTTCAATATCAATTTCTGATTACCTGTCTTCTGAGAGATGTTCAAATTCAAGAGGCACTTGCACAGCGAACGATAACCTCATGATAGCACAGAGTGAAAAAGTATTTTCCGATGAGAATGAAACCACTAAGCAACCACTCACATGAGTTTTAATATGTCCTTGGTCAGTCTGTACTCATGAACTGTTTAGACTTATTGCTATGAACAAAAACTGCAGTAAAATGTATGCACAACCCACATAATTGTGAGCAAGGACGATTTTCAACTGCTAGTCACAACTGTCTTTTAAAAACAACAATCGCCTTTCCCTCCAGCTCCCTTACGACCCAAGTGAAATTGAGGCGGTTCAGATAATGGAGGATTAATGTATTGCTTTTCCCTAACCCAGAGCCTTTACCTTAAACAGGGACCTTAACATTTTGGAAGTAGTGACTTTACCTCAAGCCATGTTTTTCTAACCATTAGATTTTTACGGTGCAGTGGTGCTGTTGAGGAAACGCTTATTTAAAAACAACACATTGCAGGTAATTCTTAGGATTTTGCAGAAAAAAAAATTGCTTAAGCTTTTGAAAGATTTCATACAAGCAATTGCATGAGAATACATTGCCGGTAAAGTGGGTAACCGTTTTAAAATGCTTTAATGTCCTATACTTGGAGTGAATTTGCTTAATCTGTGAGAGAAATGTACCACTTTGTGGCTGTCTATTCCTTAGGGGTTGGATGTAATCAAGGAAGTGCCAATAATCTTCTATGGACCCAGCCCCAACTGAAAATGACCTTCCTAAACACTGTAAGTGAATAATTAGAGTACGATCTCAGGGGGAAAACAGGAAATTTGGATTGGCCCCTTGAGGAATCATTTTTAGTTCTTAATGAAATTCTCTATCATAGGAGAGAAAACTGAAAGCTTCCAAATCCTTTTTTCTTTCTTTCTTTTGTGTACATAAATTTGGCATTTCCAATACCACCGACTCTGGAATCTTCAATCAGCAAACTATGTACAAGCGTTCTCATACACAATTCATGCTGCATCTCGGGAGAGCGCAGGCAGTTCACGGTTTTCCTCCAAAACACATCCCTACCAGCTGCCGCTTCTTTACACTCACTGCTTCAAACTTCACAAGCTCAAAATGAGGGTTACTGACAAATGTCTGGATGGCCAACAGGAGTTGCATGAGCAAAAAGCAGTGCTTACCAAAACCTTCTGCATCCCTCCCAAGTCCCTGAGCTGTGCAAAGCCAATGGACCTTTCTGACCGGTCAGTCAAGTGTAGAATAACTACCAATCAGATTGCTTTATCTTACAAAGGTCCTGCCTGCCCCAACAGCACTGCCAGATTATCCCACATGAAATGCAGTCATTAGCTGACCGTAATGGGCAAGGTGTCTAACTTTTTCAAAAGTAGTTCTCAGATGCGCTCCAGGAACATGTAATATGGACGAAAGATACCCGGCCTGGCTACAGAGAGCTCAATTAATCCTTAAGTGATTGCGATGGATTAAGGCATGTGGAAAGCCTCACATGCAACTCAATGAGAATAACACTCGAAGGTAAGCAAGTTAAATTTTTTTGCATTTTGCGTTCACTAGTTAGTAACCAACAATCTGTGCATGTGTTTTTGCTGAGAAGACCGAATTTCACCAAGTGCATCATTGATGTATACGTTAACATAGTGCTGTTTTTCCCCCAGTGGACTTCTGCACACAATACCGGAGGTAGCAACAAACCAGTAGCTACTCTGCTTAGAACATGATTCCTTCGTGCCACCCAGCACAGGCATTCGCAACACTAGATAATACCAAACATGTAGCCAGATGATGAAGGATTTTCTAATGGCATGATGTAATCTGCTTTGAAACTTTAACGTGAGAAAAGCTGGCTCGGTAGCTAGCCAGCTAACTAGCTACAATTGGATTCAGTATGTCAGTCGCTTAGCTGAAATAAGCAAAGTTAGCTTGTCATCGAAATTGGTTTGAAGGAAAACGCCAACATAACGAATGTTAGATTAATAACTCGATTATGTCTAATGAAGCTAGTTCAAGGGTTAGCTGCATTGCGTAATATGATTTATTATAAAGTCTAGCTGGCATATTGCATGACTCATGGCAAACTGACATTAGACAGCATACTGGATCCAGTGTTATTTTTAGCTCAGTGATGGCAACAAATGTATGAAACCTACTTACCCTGCTTTACAGCTGCAGTGCAGTTCCTCTATTTTGCCCGTTTGATTTCAATATGCAGTTTATTGGGTGCTCGGCTTTTCTGCACTGATTGCCATAGCACTTCATGGTTACTCTTGTACCTCCACCCATTCCACTATAAAATGTGATGTCATGGGTATATCCCTACGTGAAATAGTTAAGGCCTCTCTGGAAGACTTTGCCGGACAAGTTGGACGCATTCGGTACGAAATAAACCGCAATAGTTTAGGTAATACGTGCCAGAGAGTGGTGCTCAAACTGCATAGTTGTAGGTCTTAGCAACAATAACTAAGGGGGGTGGAGGCTGGTCGGAGTTAGCGGGAAAGGTCCATTATGGTGCTGGCTAGGGTGCCACTGACTGTAATGGCCAAAAATTCTTTTTAACGTTTTCCAGGTCCCACCCCCTCTTTTTGTTCCTTTTATGAAGCATAATAACTACTCCAAGTTTCACACAAATATATGCATATTTCATGGTAGCTCAAAGGGCCTGGAATATTTCCATAGAGTAACTATTCAGTAGTTGTTTGCATGCGTGCATTAACAGTTTAACACTGTGTTATATATTGAAATAAAACCTTATTTAATTTAACTGTTTCATCATCAGGGTTTCTGCTACATGTAATTGATCGTGGCGCACCGCCACGGCTAAATAAAAGCCGCCACGCCTGCGTAAAATTACTTCGTATAAACTCCAAAAATCCAAAGGACAATCAGGTGTCGCCAGTTCTCCTTGTTAAGTTAAAATGAGCACTAATAATTCTTGACCAGTTGTCAATCATTTTGCTTGATGAACACGTTTTCCAATGAATAAAAATTAGCCATCGGCAGTAAAACTTCTTAATGCAATGTGTGCAACGATTAGAGAAAAAATATTTTGTTCACTTTGCAAAACAATAAACTACGACGTCACCGCCGTGACTTTCCAAACAGTAACAAATCCACATTGACTGCACTCACTGCAGCTGCTGTTGACAACTAATTTGATGACAACTAATTTACATTGTGACTGTTTTGGTCACTGTTTGTGTTAATCTGTTTATGTTCAAATATCATTTGTTGACTTTTGAAGTAACTGCAAGTCTTTGATTTTGATGATCTCAGCAATATTCTGATTTTAACGTTAAATTTAACATCATATGATTATATCAGAATTTTTCGGAACATTATACATTATTGTAAACTTTGGAACGGTTGAGCTACCAGTAAATATTATTATAAAACATCCAAACTTTGTCATGTTTTTTCTTTTCACATTATGAACACATTTAGGGGGTGGGACAATGAAAATTAGAAACTTCATTTTTGAGTGGCACCCTAGTGCTGGCCATAGCCGGTACTGGCACAGCTGGATTCACTGCAATACCATGGTGGTCACTCTTGCACTGCAGTGCGGCACCTTTACTTGAGTGAGCTAACCCAGAAGCCACTTCCAGTTCCATTTTGTCTGACAAAAATCCCATGAACAAGATACAGTTCTACTGTGGAATCACATGGATCCTTTTGGAATCATTTTTGTAAGAGAGCTAGTTTCATATTATGAGTCAAGAAGGTAAAACTCATTCTAGATCAGTATACCTCCGCTGGGTTTCTTTATGAACTGTACAGTATTGGTCTGGGGTTTTGGACAGGAAAGCCATACTTTCAGGCAAGACACATCAGATTTAACCATTAATATAAGAATGCCATACATTTGTGTTTGGTGGTGACTCTTCCTGAATGATGCTTTAGAACAATCTAAGCACGTATGATGCAAATAGCCCCTGCGATCATGACCCCCAGAGACTGAGATTCACAATATTTAAGTGAATGAACCCAACATGAACAAGTGCTGCTTACAATAAACAAGCACAATGGTGCATTTGAAGGAGGAGGCAGGGTAGGTGGGGCAGATGAGATGTAAGTCTATAGTTTGCCAGAGTAGGAGTGATGTGGAGGGAATGGAGCAGGAGAGATGAATGAACGCTGCCTGGGTAATGAAAGCTTGCGAATTGAGTGGGAGATCCTTAAAGGCGCTAGTGATTAGGATTGACTTCTGTGCCTCCCCCTACTGCTAAAGCTCCAGTTTTTCTGGTTGATGGTTATGGCGGCACAAGCTAGATATATTGTACTGTCAGTAGTTAAAGATTATATTAAATTAAAAATTCTAAAGATTTGTGACAGTTACTGTAACAGAAAAAAATTAGCTTGCCTAACTCACCTTTTTTACTCGTCATTTACATTGGTGGATATAGCAGAAGACATCAAAGGTCCACGTGTATTTTGTGTCAGACAGAAGTACTGTCCAGTGCTCCAGGATGCTCCTTGACAAGGATTTTGATTATGATTAGCGATCATTTTCACAATAAGTTAAATTTAAATAGAA
The DNA here is from genome assembly GCA_029692085.1 of Gymnothorax javanicus. NCBI lineage: Eukaryota > Metazoa > Chordata > Actinopteri > Anguilliformes > Muraenidae > Gymnothorax > Gymnothorax javanicus. Next base: position 35,842,291 of record CM056193.1, on the reverse strand, counting down.
AATGACTCATTCTTTTTAAATTGGCTCTGTACTCCAGCAAATTGGATTGTGAATAAAGAATGGAATATGTGCTTAAATTCCTGAGTTTCAGATTTACGAACTTGAGTGGATTTATATCAATATACGGTAGTTCATATGGGTATTGCAGCCCATTTTACATACATTCAATACTTTCACATCAAGCACTATTTTTTAAGTTCATCTGACCAATTTCCTTTCCATCTTGCAGTTATCAATTAGTACCTCTTTCCTGCTAGCATGGCTAATGAGTTGTTTCTCACCATTCTATCCACCTTAACCCCTGAACGTTTGATCTCCCATGATTCATAGTGGTTCAACAAACTCGCCGGTCTCCTTCTTCCTGTCGAGCTGTTGCTAACATCCGTTTTCATCGAATCGAGTAGTATCTTGTGGCTAGCGTCTGTGGTACAGTGGGATGTGTACATACACATACATACAGTGTATATTCAAATGTAGAGGCTAGCTAACCTATTTTTTTATTCGGCCAAACATTCTTTAGCTTGATGAAGACATGATATTTATTTGGTTGGCTCAAGGCTACACACGTTCCTACAGCCAAAGTAAAAAAAAAAAAAAAAGCGTGAAAGACGGCGAGTTGCAATTCATATGCAGGAAGTGATTAGCTAGCAAGCTGCGTATCAAAATGCTTTTGATTCAGCAAATAGTCTGGTGAGCAGTTTTTGTTTTACTAAAGGGTGAAAACCCAGCCGTCACCCGCTCCACTACTGAATGATATCACAGCTGTGGGTAACAAGCATTATTCAGAGCACGAAAGTACAGTCCCCAAGCTTCACTTCGCATGCTGGAAATCACCAATGCACGGAACGAAATAAAGATCTCAGTCCAATCCTTCACAACTACTGTAGCTGACAAGCTAAATATTTGCTACAAGAATATAGTCGGCTAAAGCTAAGGTTTTTACAGAAGCCAGGATTACGATTATGCACCTTTCAATATTCACTAACGCTACTGGTAAACTGGTAAGCCCCTCCACTGCTCAATGTCAACTTGTTCAAAAGCGCTAACATTAGCCTGTAGGCTATAACAGCTAAATGTGTGGGTTTCAATATGCATCCCGCGTGTGACCGTAGATGGCCGCTAATTACATGGCAAACGCTGGTTACTTCACCAGAAAACTAAACTGATCACTGGCTGACAATACTGCTTTTTGTCGGATTTCGAAAAAAGGATACTTGTTGGACGGATCTTTGAATTAACGTATCAGGGGACTGTATAATGCATAATACAGTGGGATCGGGATGATAATCCGTTGGGCGCTTTTTTACAAAATGGTGTGAGCATACGTATATCCTCTTGGGTGGATACTTGAGTCTTAGCATGGCTAGCCACTCCTAGCACCTGCTGAAATACTGTAAGGTGCTGGGCAAGGGCAATCTTTCCTAATCACCTTGTAAATAAAGCACTCTGTTTCCATACAAACTTTTATGTTTTTTGACTTATTGGTACAACCAACAACAGAACAAGTGGAGCCTGAACACATTCTGTCTGCCGATCTCTCTTCAGTACAGCGAGCAATGACCGGAAGTAGGAGACCGTCTGGGTTCTCATGGTGGCGCGCATCGTTAGAACAGGAATTAGGTGGATATAATGTAGTGAATCCACAACTAACAAAGTATCTGCTTCTGAAAATTAAAATAGATCTAGAGTATGACTTCTGTCAATACCTTGCTCTGTTACCAATAGAGCAGTAGAATTCTGAGATCCAACTGTGTTCCGAGACTCGCACAAGTACTGTCCACTGTCCCAGGGTTTAAAATGAGGAAACTCCAAACTCTGCCCAGATCCTATCTGCCAGACTCCAGTTTCATTCTTCTTATACCAAGAGTATCTCTGCACTGATGGGTTGGCATTGCTACTGCAGATCAGGGTCACTGTACTGCCCTCCTCTATTTCCCCAGAGGCTGTCACTGATACTGATGTACTCCTGGGAGCAACTGAAAGCAGAAAAAAAATGTGAAATTCTTTCTACATGTGATCATATTATTCACTAATTTTTGGAAATTAAAGAATAAAGAATGACTTCATGTACACAGTCACCTGGACCTTTTACCCTTCATTTCTTATCACAGAAGATCAGTTAAAGGGACTTTGTCAGCTGGTGCACATGCGTAGTAGAGTCCAGTCGATAAACACTTTCACACATGCAGTGTGATATCAAGGGAGCAGAAATACAAACCCCAAGATTATTAGTTTGTGTGTAAAGCGTACCTTCGTCGCTGTTTTAAATACAGAAGATGGCCTGCAAACGCGAAATTGCTAGAGTAACCCCGTTTATCTTTGCCGAAACCCAAGAAGAATAAATTATACTATCCATCCACATTTCTTTGGGCGAAAACACATTGAAAGTGCGAAGTCAGGCAAACCGGTGAATTCGTGGTGGAGTTTCAATCCGTTTGCATCGCGTGCATCCTTGAGAAGTTTGGGGAAATTTTTATCAAGTAGCTGTCTTTAATGTTCGCAGAACCTGTTTGTAGCGACATTTTGTCTGACATGCAGCTGTCATAGATCCTTTTGCGACCGCTTCCAGTTCGACAGCCACCATGGTACGACATAACAATCAACGTAGGCTAACTTAGAAGCAATATTAACGCTACAAAAAACCGAACTATGACAAAATGATGCTACGAACAGGCTCTACGATCAATAAAAATAATTTTTACCAAAAAATTTCATAAAACTTCTCGAGGATGAACACGATATAAACCGATTGAAAAACGCATACACGAAATCTCCGATGAACGTTGTACCAACGTTTTCAAGAAGTTTTGCTTCGTCGAGCGCATGCACCCCGGCTGACATAGTCCCTTTAAAGACCAGTTTATATTATGGCTGGAACAAAAACCAGCATTAACAGGGATCCCCCAGGACTGACACTGATACACATTTTTAAGGAGACCACAAAATTTCTCAGTGCATTGAGCTTACTTCCTCTATAAGTGACCAGAGTATGAGGCATGCATATTTTCCACCCTGAATCTACTGTCTTCCACTATTTCCTGTTTTTCTATTCTCCCATTCTCAGGCAAAATACTATACAGAGACTACAGGTGGATGCTGAAGTGAAGGTGAGATGCTAATTTGGAGCACACAAGGTAATGCAGCACCAGTCAATGGTAATGAGCAGCAGCACGGAATGATGCAACATTGCAGCAGGCAAAGGCATTCACACAGCAGATGCGGAGTCGGGGAACAGCTCATATAGCCCACCTTATATAGGTGTGGACCAGTGGTAAACATACATGACTGAGAGTTATGAGAATGAGGGAATGTCTCAAGTTGCTGCCTGATCTCATTCCCCATGTCATATACCAACATTTGGACAGATGCCCTGGAAGTCACCATATGTCAAAAAAGGAGACCTTTCACGTTGGTTTTGGATGGCGTAGGTATTGTCATAAACTTCCATAAAAAGCCAAAAGCATCAGTATTTCATGAAAAGGCTAAAAATGACAAAAAAATTAAATTAAAAAAAATGTACTGACCAGGGATGAAACCCTGGTCTTCATTATTGTGAGGCAACAATGCTAACCAGTGGGCCACCAAGCTCCCCGCACATGGATGAGCATGACTTTCAGGGCTTTCTGCCAGAAAGTATTAGTAAAACTTGTGATGCATTCCAAACCACGATCCCTTCTAAAACCTCACCAAGTACTTATGGTGCCTAAGCCTAAACAAGTAGCTTTGGTGCTTAAAAATATACCTTACCCCATCACAATCTCAGATAAAATAAATTATTAAATTACGATTCCCTGTCTCCAACCGCGTTCTTGGATCAACGCAAGAAATGCATAAAATTATGGTTCCCTTTCCCCAGCATCATGGAACAGTGACGAGAATGGCAGTCATCATTGTATGTGAGACTCATAGACTTCAAACAGGCATTTGACATGATGGATAGAACAATGATTTGGTGAATCTGGAGACATTATGGCTTTCCTCAGATGATCATAAACATCATCCGGAGTCTGTAAGAAGATACCAGCAGCAGAATCATCCACAACGCTTATTTGTGTGTACCCTTCACTGTCAATGCAGAAGTGATACAGGCTTGTATCTTGTTCCCACTCATCTTCTCACTGGTGATCGACAAGATAATGAAGACAGCAATGGAACAGCCACGAGGCATTCAATGGACCCTTATGAAGAATTTCAAAGAGCTGGACTTCACCGACAAGGTTAGCCTATTGTCACACACTTGGGGACGTATACAGGCCAAAACTGAGAGACTTTGTGATGTTGCCAGAACGACAGATCTAGAGATCAACGTCACAATGACGAAGAACCTAGGAGTAAATGTAAGCCAGAAAGCTCCCATCATCATGAATGGCCAAGCCATTGAGGAAGTTGTCTGCATCACCTACCTGGGCAGAATTGTGAGTACGACTGGTGGAACAGATGAAGTCAAGGCTAGGATCAACAAAGCGCGTCAGGCCTTTGCCACCCTGAAACAAGTGTGGATGAATAAGAATCTCAGCTGCCGTCTGAAACAGACTATTCAACAGCAACATCAGATCAGTGCTCTTGCACAGGGTAGAAACCTAGAGGCGCACAGAGAACTTGGACCACAAGCTGCAAGTCTAAGTCAACACCTGCCCTCTTCAGATTCTGTGCATCAGTTAGCCAGAGGGCATCTCTAACTGAGAATGCTGGTGAAAAACCAGGCAGGAGTCTTATGTAACCATCCAGAGCAGAAAGTAGAGATGGGTTGGGCACAGGGGCGGACTGGCCATCAGGAGTACCAGCTGCTGGGTCGCCGGCTTAAAAAAAAAAGAAAAAAAAAGAAAATGCAGTTGCTTTGACGGCCCACAACAAGATGGCCAGTGGCCCGCGTGAAGGTGAGCCAAAGCGTAACGTAATGCCTACATGAGCAAGATCTCTTTCGCGTTTGCCAAGATCATACCGATGTAGACTTCTCCGTGCACACTAATGGTACTCGCTGACTCATGGTTTATATACCACTTTTAATAGTTATGCTTCACTATTTCGGTTGTTTTGCGTCATGGCCTTTTTTTGTATCTATTTATATATACTGGACAAAGAAAATTAGGGATCACCCCAATTTTCGAATTTGAAATATTTGATAGTTCAAATTATGTTCCATATCATATTTCAATATTAAAAATCAGAGTGATCCCTAACTTTCTTTGTCCAGTATATTTGCTTCATGTAATAGGAATGACCAGAAAACTGTTTTTTTGCAAATAAAAAATTATGCATGGGCTTGAGCTGCGTACAATTTATTTAATTTTGTTCTTTTCGTCCTCAAAGTTTAAGAAGGCAAGCTTGCTGGGAAATTTGTTTAACTAATGGCCTTGCTTGTCCGCTGTTGTGTTAACAGTCTGAAAACGCGCTTCAACGACTATGTGAGCCGACGAAAATATCAAAAAGTGATGGAGAGGCGGAAAAGCTTAGACAATAAAGTAAACAGACATTGGAGGCTCATGCTTTCAAATGCAAAAAAAAAAATGACAAGCTGTTTGGCCATGATGACCCTCGTGGCAAGCAGTTTTTATTTGGAGGGGGACACAGAAGTGGTAAGACTGAGGTTAAAGTAATAGGCCATCGCAAGTGTGTGTTTGGTTAAAATTTGCTTGAGCTTACATCACGACCCCACTGATGGACTAGTTGTTAATAGCCAACCATTTGATGCATGTTGATTCGTTGTTTTACGGTGCCAAATAAAATATGTCCTGGAATACAGGAAGACTTTCCAAATTTTCCATTCCATAACCCTGTCTTGACGTTCAGAATTACCTGTCATTAAAATTACAACTCCTTTAGAGTCCGTAAGTAAGATATATACCGTTATTTTTAAAATGTAATGTATACTCAGAGGCAATGAAAATGCAACACCAGTTTGGATTCAAATAATTTTGTGACACAAATTTATTTTCTTATTTTAACAATTCAAATATGTTGGGTGGATTGACTTTGATGAATTAAACGTGTTAATGGGCCGATTTGGACAATAATAAACAGATGCATTAAACATAACGAGCACAAGTTGAAAATGAAAAATCACAACAAGACTGAACGGAACACACATTTAAAATGAACTCAAAAGAACAGTCAGTATCGGGTGTGCCCCCCAAGAACATCCACACAGGCAGTACAACATCTCCTCATGGACCTGACTAAGCGTCTTAGGTTGTCTTGGGGAAGTTGTCGCCACTCTGCCTGTAGTGCATTCTGGAGTTGCTGCCTGGTTTGAGGTCTGGGTACTCTTGATGAAAGAGCTCGTCCCAGTTGGACGTACTACACCCAAAACGCATTACTGATGCTGGACGCACTACATCCAAAAACGGTGAGCCACTTGCCGGGCACTTACTCCCGCCTCTAGCATACCCAGGGCCCTGTTCCATTGTTCAGTCGACAGACGTGGCATTATGACACTTAAAAATGTTTTTTGTGTGGCTTTTATCATGCCTTTTATATAGGAAGACAACCCCTCCTTCATTTCAACCACTGTACTTGCACAACTCCTAATCCCATACGTTGTACTCAATATGGATTGATGAGAGTCCAACTCACACTGTTGAGTTACATGATGATCATTCATGTGTAACGAGGTACACATTGTGACCCCAATGGTCACTTAAGAACTCAAATTGGACTACTCAGGTCCTGAGCAAAAATAAACCAAAATTTAGAGTGTTGCGTTTTCATTGCCTTTGAGTATATATGAATCAATCCAAATAGAGCAGTACTCTTATTGAAAAATTCTAAATGGCCCCAACGTCTCATTTCTTTTTCACATTCATTCATGTAATAATAATAATAATAATAATAATAATAATAATATTTCCGTAAAAATACGTTGATTTATATGTTGACAATGTTATGTTTTTAATATAGGACTGCATCATTGTATTAAATTTATTTCAGGACATCTTTAGGATAAATAGGATGTTTAATATAAATAGGATTGTTTGTTTTTGGACAATACCCACACAACCACTGCCCACAGAATAGTAAATTCACTCACATGAACATAAATTGAACTTAATGGTGACTCGGATTATGTGTATGTTGGTGTTTCAAGAGACAACTCTTTCTACTTTCACAACACTCGGAGTGTTTTCAAAGCATTGAAACCTCATCTTTTAGAAACATTTCCAAAAAAGACCATCCCAGCATTGTAAGTTTTTACAAGCTGTTGAGGGCAGTTACTAAACCTGGTTTAGGGACTTGGGGGGCAGGGGGGACTTGATCATCTGTTAACATCTGCTAAAATCACAAATGCATACAGCCACTGTGTTTGTATGTTAGATATACACAACAATTATTTTGTTGTAGGCTTAGGCTAATTAGTGTTATATAAACTCAAAAACTAATAATATCAATGTTTTATGGGAAATATGGTCCAATATTATGTTAAAATGCATACTTTTTTTGTCAAATAACGTGAAATTTTTTTGGCTGGTCTCTACCTCCCCATCCCTACCCCCTGGAGAGTGGGCTGGTCAGGTACGAATTCCCCGGCCACTTTTTTGCCCCAGTCCGCCCCTGTTTGGGCACACCTAATGTAGAGAGCAGACCAGCATCACTCACCAAGCCATAAGCCAAAACTCTCAGGGGAAACAAAAAAGAAGAAGACCAGCTCTGAAGTGGAAAAGATTTCTGTAAGCAGTGTTACGGACTTTCAATATGACCTGGGGGGAGGCAAAGAAGACAGCCCAAGATAAAAAATAGCGGCTCGTGGACAAGGCCCTTTGTTCCAGAGAAAACGAAGAGGAATGAACTTTAATCTTCCCCAGCAAAGGACTCCTTTTACGTCTGCAAATCTGGATGCAACCACGTTGCGAGTAGTCTAAATGAACTAGCAAGCGACGCCCCATTTTACCTGATGAGAATATCCTGTAGCTTTCCTCAAGTAAATATTTTTTCCATCAAAGGCACAGTGCTTTGGATTTTCTTTTAAAGATTATGTGTTAAGGTTTCCAGTGCAGTATAGTGATGCAGTGATACTACAAGTTAATGGTAGTAATAATAACACCTTCTTTTCACAGTGATAATAGTTTAATAGTTAATTTTTTCTTCAGTAACTTTTTTCTTCTTTGATGAATTTACGTCAGAAAGAGTACTGCATACCATGATCCACAAAGAACAATGTCCTTTACACTCACATTAATCAAATGAACTGAACTGAATCAACAACTGGCTAAAAACTGAACTAGCGCAATTCGCCATTTTGGCAGTAAACGAAAAAATGAAAGGCGTACTTCCTTACAGGCGGCGATACTGCTGCTGCAGCACTGTCATAAAAAGGGTTGGACTAAGATGAATGAATTACTTGTGCGTGTGGTTTGGGTTTGGTTCCGTTCAGACAAATCAGATTATCAGCTGGCATTCCTTTAAAAACCAGTGTGTTAATGCCATAGCTACCTGACTACTTCATCAGGTGAACAAGAAGTTCCTAACCTGCTTTATTACTGCCTCTTTCGGTTCTCGGAGAACAGTGCTCTAATGATATAATAGGTGGTGGTATTTGGGGAATAGAGGTCAATTCATCAGGTAATGCATTTTGTATGAAAAGATGTGGGCGATTTGAACTGTCCACAAAACAGCACTTGAAGGGGTTTTTTCCATAAGTGCTCAAGTCCATATTCATTAAAAATCAGATAACACTACAAATCCATTCTTTGATTGATGAGGAAAAAGCCACATAAGCTAATTTTGGCCAAGTGGCACTCAAGTACAAACCCCAATTCCAATAAAATGTGAATAAAAACAGAATACAATGATTTGCAAATTCTTTTCAACCTATATTCAACTGAGTACACTACAAAGACAAGATAATTAATGTTCAAACTGATGAACTTTTTTTTTTTTTTGGAAATATTCACTCATTTTGAATTTGATGCCTGCAACACATTCCAAAAAAGCTGAGACAGGGGCAACAAAAGACTGGGAAAGTTGAGGAATGCTCAAAAAACACCTGTTTGGAACATTCTGCAGGTGAACAGATTAATTGGAAAGAGGTGAGTGTCATGATTAGGTATAAAAGGAGCATCCCCAAAAGGCTCAGTCGTTCACAAGCAAGGATGGGGCGAGGTTCACCACTTTGTGAACAACTGCGTGAGCAAATAGTCCAACAGTTTAAGACCAACGTTTCTCAACATGCAATTGCAAGGAATTAAGGGATTTCATCATATACAGTCCATAATATCATCAAAAGATTCAGAGAATCCGGAGAAATCTGTCATATGAGCGGCAAGGCCGAAAACCAACACTGAATGCCCGTGACCGTCAATCCCTCAGGCGGCACTGCATTAAAAACGACATCATTCAGTGAAGGACATTACCATGTGGGCTCAGGAACACTTCGGAAAACCACTGTCAGTTAACACAGTTCATGGCTACATCTACAAGTGCAAGTTAAAACTCTACCATGCAAAGCGAAAGCCACATATCACCAACACCCAAAAACGCTGCCGGCTTCTCTCGGCCCGAGCTCATCTGAAATGGACTGATGCAAAGTGGAAAAGTGTGCTGTGGTCTGATGAGTCCACATTTCAAATTGTTTTTGGAAATCATGGACGTCCTGTCCTCCGGGCTAAAGAGGAAAAGGACCATCCAGATTGTTATCAGCGCAAAGTTCAAAAGCCAGCATCTGTGATGGTATGGGGATGTGTTAATGCCCATGGCATGGGTAACTTGCACATCTGTGAAGGCACCATTAATGCTGAAAGGTATATACAGGTTTTGGAACAACATATGCTGCTATTGAAGCGACGTCTTTTTCAGGGACATCCCTGCTTATTTCAGCAAGACAATGCCAAGCCACATTCTGCACGTGTTACAACAGCGTTGCTTCGTAGTAAAAGAGTGCGGGTAATAGACTGGCCTGCCTGCAGTCCAGACCTGTCTCCCATTGAAAATGTGTGGCGCATTATGAAGCGCAAAATAGGACAGCGGAGACCCCAGACTGTTGAGCAACTGAAGTTGTTCATCAAGCAAGAATGGGAAAGAATTCCACCTACAAAGCTTCTACAATTAGTGTCCTCAGTTCCCAAATGCTTATTTGTGTTGTTAAAAGCAAAGGTGATGTAACACAGTGGTAAACATGCCCCTGTCCAGTGCCGTAAGTTCGTCATGACGGGCCCCAGTGCAAGCGATTATGACGGCCCTAGTGCGTACTATGAAGCCCTGCTTTGAATAATTTTTACTGGATTTCGAGAAATTCGATCAAGGTCACTTTTCTAAACATATGATAATAGCAGGAGAGTGAGAGAGAGGAGCTATCCATTTCACTGTGGTGGTGAAATGATGACTGACTTTAAAGGGGACCTATTATGCTGATCCTTCTTTTAATACATTATTAGTAATGTTATAATGTTAATTGTCCATACTCAACCTCTAAAAAGTTTCTAAACATAAGATACAGAGGTTTTGTCGTAATCCAAGAACGTGATTTCGTGAACGTGATTTCCTCTCTGAACAGCTCCTCCCGAGATCTTCGTGAGATCTGGGGAAAACCTGACGTCAGGTTGTGCCGTCCAATTAGTCCAGACCTAGCCAGAGCCAATTACGGCGCTGGACCTGCCCACACCGGAAACTATTCTAGCAGGCACTTACAACGGCAGATCATACTATGCCTTAGTAGCGTCTACACTTTTGGAAATACAAAAGAAGAACCTTTGAGATCATTTGAGGTGCAGTTTTGTCAGTATCTCTCCCAAAGCTGCTTGTCCGTTTATTTTTTGGACGCGAAGAAAAAACACCTATTTATCTTCCAAAAGAGGATGCCACCAGAAGTCAGTGGGTAGCTTTTTTTGTTTGCCGGCAGGAAACAGCCACGGCCAAAGGAAACGTTAGCTGTTTGTGCTCAGCACAAAGACCAAAGACAGCTTTGTTAATAAAGGATAATTCGACACAGGATAAGCGTTTCAGCTGCTTCTCAAACCTGAAGCAGTTGCATCGATCAAGCGCTCGGAGCCACACGCTGTAAGTAACGATATAACAGCAAATAATGTAAGTGAAGCTACCGTGTTACGGGTGGCTAGCAGGACCGCTAACGATAGTTAGCACTTACAACTGGCCTCAAACGCAGGCTTTGTAAAATATCTGAAGATAAAGCCTGTATTGGTCGCGACTGTCTGTGACTCACAGACACAGAAGCTGTAAGTTGCTTTTACTGCATAAGCCAATCTGATGTGATAGCCAGTTGATTGTGGCTGTCGCACAGCGGCTAACGTAGCCAAGTTACTGTTGCTAATGTTTGTGTCCTAAACATCCAAGAGTTTTATCAGGGGAAATTCTACAGAAGGTGTGTGAACCCAAACCTCATTTGAAGCTAACTTTTAATACTTGTTTGTAAGTTGGATGCTTGGTACAACTGTCCACGGTAACGGAACTCTGTAAAACCTGTATTGCAAGGGTTTGTCTCTGTGGTTATGACCGCTCGGTTACCAGCTACTGGATGTTAGTTTGCGTGCCGCCGTGCTAATTAAAAATGCTCCTGATTAACTTATAGGCAGTAATTCTGATCGGTATGCTTGTTACTTCGATAAGCATCAGTGTGGCAGTTTCCGATTGTAGCCACTACAGTTGAAGCGGCTGCTCGTGATCGCTTCACTTATCCATGACCGGGATCAGCCGGATCCCTATCACAAATATCTGGACTAGCTCTCTGATTCTACCATGAAAGCAATGCGAAACGCAGAGGCTCGACCGTGTCTGGTATAACAAAGGATTTCTCTGCAGTACCGTGACATAATTTCATCCCCCTTTAGAAATTATTGTGGGTAATAAAAAGCCGAAAAAGGCAGAGACTAAATAGGCAATTCTTTCCTGTAGAAGTGATCGATTCGCGAGCTCCACATAAGCAACTTGTCCACGCTAACAGAACTTACGGTCTGCAAAACCTGTATTATGTTCATAACATAACCGAGCTCTCTCTAGCTGTCGCGTACTATCCATAAAGCTGCTTTCACATCGGAAACAAATTTTTTGAGGACAGATTACATTCAAAGTCAATGCAAAGACTTGAGTATACGCGTTATGGGCGCGTTCAGCAGCTTTCACACCAGACGCGAAACTAATTTTTCGCGCGACAGATTAGCTACATTCAAACTCAATGCAAAGACGCGAATACACGTTATGGGCGCGTTAAGCAGCTTTCACACCAGACGCAAAACTAATTTTTCGCGTGACAGATTAGCTACATTGAAAGTCAATGCAAAGACTCGAATACACGCGTTATGGGCATGTCAAGCTGCTTTCACATCGGACGCGAAACGAATTTTTCGCACGACAGATTAGCTACATTCAAACTCAATGCAAAGACGTGAATACACGCGTTATGGGCGCGTTAAGCAGCTTTCACACAGGACGCGAAACTAATTTTTCGCGCGACAGATTAGCTACATTCAAAGTCAATGCAAAGACACGAATACACGCGTTATGGGTGCGTTAAGCAGCTTTCACACCGGACGCCAAACGAATTTTTCGCACGAGAGATGACATTCAAAGTAAATGCAAAGACAATGCATTGACTTTGAATATGATCTGTCGCACGAAAAATTTGTTTCCCGTCCAGTGTGAAAGCGGCTTATCGCGCCCATTTTTTGTGAGAAAACGTTGGTCATTCCGACGCAATAAATAACCATTACCACGGGCAATTTCCGAAAAGGCCGTTTAGCCTGGAGCTTTCACCCCTTCGTCACACACCAGCGCAGAAGCTGTTCATTACTCCACGCTAATGACACACCACAGCTATGCACACGAATCAGCAGGTCCTTATATACACACCGAAGCAGTCCATAAGCTGTTGGTCCACTTTTAGCTGCTCCTCACTGTCCATGTTTCCCTCTAAACTCAGACCCACCGGATTTCTACGGTCTCCGGTCTACACTTGGGTTTGTTGACCCGTTCTACAAATGAATCTATATGGGGTGGATTCTAGCTTTCCCTCAATCCTAGCTATAGAGTAGAAACACCGGTGTACTCACCATCGTAGCCGGCGTAGGTAGACAGCAAATTCGAGTTGAGCTGCCAGACATTTGCACTGCATCCTCCACTTTCGCCATTGCGTTTATTAGAACAAGGTAATTTCATTAGATCTATATACATGTACTGCGTTTGATTGCGGGGTATGCCCGTCGATTCCTTCGGGAGACGCGTCTCAGTTTCACTCTGAAGAGGCGGACCCGGAAAACTGCGTTCTGCTGCCTCGTCCCGCCTAGATCCATCCTTCACAGAGCTGGCCAGTCAGAAGAAAGTGGGCACACGGGGAGTGGGGGCCATAGCAGAAGAGCCACCCCAATGAGGCGTTTCAGGCAGAGACTACAGTGGACTACAAATGGGGTTTTTTGAGTATGGCAGTATGAGCTAAATAAGGACCCTGTTTAGGACTTTGAACGATCAGGAGTACTCTAGGGGAGTCTAAGATCAAAATATAAACTTGGAAATGTAGCATAATAGGTCCCCTTTAACAAACAGCATTTTTGTGCCATTACCTCCCAAGTGCATTCTTATTTGAAATAAAGGCAGGACATGACAGTAACTTGAAAAAGCACACGACGCGACGGACGCAAGCAGCAACATTTCAAGATATGTAAGAGTTCAAATATATTTAAAACGATGTCACCATGACCCCTAAATTGCCAAGCTAATCACCGTCTGCATAAACAGCCTTATTTCTGCCTTATATCCTATATATAAGAATCGACTCTGGACTAACGGAAAAGTCACTAATGGGCCTGCTCACCTATTTGAATGGCATTCGATGAGCTTTGCGTTGTGCAAAATCCTTGACAATGTACTTAATATTCAACTCAACAAAATTGCTTTGAAATTTGTACAATTGCCGAACATTATCATTATTTAGGTCAAACATTCGCTTACCCTATATCTAGCTGGACCTGTTACCTGCTGGCTGCATTGCTGTTTCAGGGGGGGCCGTCCGTGGGCTGGCCACTGCTTGTAAGAAGGCCAAATGAACTTAGTTTTTGTAGCTTTGCGCCCTTATCCTCCTATTCTTTCTTTTCTTTTCTTTTTTGACTGCCGTTTTTGTGTTTAAATGGGATGACTGCTCCTGAGTCTGCAAACTCGCTGGTCAGACTGATGATCAGATTTTGCACTTAAAGATGTTCAGGTTAATTTCTCGTCACATGTTCAAATCAAATGGAGACTTAACATTGGACAACACATTACCCAGCAATCACCTTGAGATATTTGCCTATCTGTATGTAAGAAAAATATCAAAGAAAATAAGAAAATTGTTAATTTCATTAATATTTTTCCAAACATGAGTAGAATAAGCATGTAACTTTGTTATAAAATGCTAAGAATTATTGTTACAGAAAAAAAAAAAAACATGAATAGACAAACCACAATAGAGTTGAAAAGGCTTCAAGAGGGTATATATAAAGAATTGTTCTCAGCAGTAGCATATGTTGGATGTAACACTCTGCAAGGCTGCAGATAAAATGTCAGATAGTTAATTCATTTCATTGAAATTTGGTCTAAGGGCCTGGTTCAATTGTGAGGCCCCTTACCCTCCAGTCCCCAGTGCGATTACGCTGCCTAGACTTAACTCTTTTGGAATGTGTTGCAGGTATCAAATTCAAAATGAGTGAATGTTTCCAAAAAAAAAAAAAAAAACAATTAAGTTTTATCAGTTTGATCATTAAATATCTTGTCTTTATTGTGATCTCAATTGAATATAGGTCGAAAAGGATTCATAAATCATTGTATTCTGTTTTTATTCATGTTTCACACAATGTCCCAATTTCATTGGAATTGAGGTTTGTTCAACATAAAATGAGCAGTGAATTGGAAATTCCCCAAGACACTACTTCTAGCGGTGACTAAGGGTGCGTTCCAGGCAACCCGTAACTCGTGTTTTTCCAACCTGTAACCCGTGAAAATGCACTGGAATGGCAGTCCAACCTGTAACTTCCCAACCGTGAACTCGTACCAAATCGATATACTCCCAGTTCCGACCTCTGACGCCACATTATCCAGGAAACAATATGGCAGCCCATACGGTTCGCCATGTTTAACAATGAAAAGCCTGCCTGGAACGCACCGGTAAACAGGAAGTTTTGCAGTTAAGTGGCAGTTTGTCGTAACTTTCCTGGAACGCTATAAAGTCGGAAGTCGTGACTTGAGGTCGTGACTTACGAGTTCAAAAGCCTGCCTGGAACGCACCATATGTTCTGTCTAAAACTTTGTCAAGTACACAAGTCCAGTCAACCAATCAAACATGGCTTAGAAAATTGGTTGGCCAATAGCAGCCACTCTAGCTTTCTTGCCTAACAAAAATGGCTGCCTCTGAGGCCAGGATGTGGGTGCGCGGACTCAACCCAAAAGAGCTATAAAAAAAAAAAGACCCAGGCAGCCAGAAACATGGGCTAAAAACAAGCAAAAAAGAAGTCTGGCAAAAGGTACTCTTTTTTTATCCGCTTATTCTTCGACTAAACTTTCTAATTACCATGCCACATCCCTATCGATGATGAATGAAGTATTTAAACCTGTTTGGATGGTGGTCCTGCCCATTCATAATTCATGGAGATTGGTTTTTATTGTGACATTTGTTGAGCTGCATTCACCTTCCATTTCACTGTATATATCTTCCATTCATTCTGTTCAACCAGCTTTTTGACATCCATGACAGTAGCATACTGGTATGACTATATGGGTCATTCCATGTCAAATCATCCAGATTTTGAGAAATTTTCCAGGGCATCTCCTCAAAAATTTTTGAAAAAAAAAAAAAAAATTCACGAGTAAATATTCACACAAAATAAAAAAAAATTCCAAATATTAGGCCAGTATCTCAAATAGATTTCAAGTTATAGCCCTTCAAAATTTGAATAATATTTTAAGTTTTTTGGCGAACCCATTTTCAGCCAACTTTGGCAACTTATTGCTCCAAATTGATTGCTTATACAAGGCTAAAATTGGGTATAATAACCATATTCATCCCCTAGAATCTGAAAATGCCCTTAACTTCTGTGTATCTTGATCCACTTTTGTATGGTAAAGCCTCAAAATCAGCCGAAAACACGCCCAAAAAGGAAACCACATTTTATCACCTGTAACTCAAGAACTAAGTAAGATAAAAGGCTAGAATTCATTTTTTATGATTTTATGATACATCTCTCTGCAAAAATGCAGTAATCCAAGTAATTTGTAGAAGTTTCTTCATGAAATAATTTCTAGGTAAATTTTTCCGGTTTTGCCCCAAAATGCCCATTTTTGAGGCAAAAAATGACCATGCCACCAGTTATTCATCTCTCTGAAATTTTTACAGTGCAATCTTTTAAATTTTTAGAGATATATATCATAAAATCATAAAAAATGAATTCTAGCCTTTTATCTTACTTAGTTCCTGAGTTACAGGTCATAAAAATGTGGTCTCGTTTTTGGGCTTTTGTGTTTTCGGCTGATTTTGAGACTTTACCATACAAAAGTGGATCAAGATACACAGAATCTACGGCCATTTTCAGATTCTAGGGGATGACTATGGTTAGGATACCCAATTTCAGCCTTGTATAAGCAATCAATTTGGAACAATAAGTTGCCAAATTTGGCTGAAAATGGGTCCGCCAAAAAACTAAATATTATTCAAATTTCAAAGGGCCATAACTTGAAAACTATTTGAGATACTGCCCTAATATTTGGCATATTTTCATTTTGTGTGAATATTTACTCATGAATTTTTTCAAAGAATTTTGAGGAGGTGACCTGGCACCCCCTGGATGATTTGACGTGGATGACCCATTTGCTGTTCATTTTCATTAGAAAGTGCTGTGTTTTGTTTTCAGAAAGATGCTCTGTTTTAGTACTCTGAAATAATAACATGTAATGCGGTTAATTTTTTTAATCGAGTTCAATTTTCATTATTTTGAGGCATTTGCTTCTAAAAGTACTGAAGTCCGCAGACTGGTGTTCGAAATATCTGGGCCAAGTATCAAGATAGCTGCTAGAAAGTCTTCTATTATGTGTTAAGACATCTTTTCTGATATTTCATCACGTTTACACCAGCTTAACACATGTAGCATGATCCCCACAAGTTGTCAAATTCTAAAAAATTTCATTTCTCTAAAAAGACAAAAATGGACTTGCGCACTTCTGGAAATCAACCCTTCACTTGCAGAACTAAAGCAAGGATGAGACTAAAATTAAGTTTTTGCATATCCAGTCCCCCAGGATTGATGTTGAGAACCACCACTGTAATGTTACAGGCATATAGGAGACTAAATGAACTTGAAAGAATGGGCAATGTCATAAAACAAAAGGTATTATCTCTCCTTCGTAGTCCAATTAAGTCTCTTTCACTGAGAATCCCCTCTATTTCTAATCTTAGAAGACTATCTTACAGAGGACTGACTGGATAGTTATAATTCACAAAAAAAAAAAAAAAATCACAGACAACAGGCTGTACTCACACTGAACATCTATGATCACAGCAGTGGAATTTTGAGCTCCATGTGGGTTCTGTGACTCACAGTAGTACTCGCCACTGTCTTCAGAGCTGATGTTAGCGATGATGTAACTGAATTCTGACCCTCTCTCTGAGAATATAGTTCTATTGTTCATAAACCAGGTGCATCTCTGCGCTGATGGGTTGGCATCACTGCTGCATGTGAAAGTCACTGCACTGCCCTCCACTATTTCACTGGAAGGGCTTACTGATACCTTGGTGTTCCTTGGAGAGTCTGAAACAGAATTAGAACTAACTTGACCCAGGAATCCCTTAAAGTTTTTTATCATGACATTATGATCATCATTGCTGTTACAGGGGTTTAACTTATTGGGTCATTCCATATGAAGTCAAGCAGAGGTCCCTGGGTCACCGACTCAGATTTGGCTCAAATTTATTTTGGGAGTACTTCTATATTCATAAAGAACACATGCAAAACTTCAGGGACCTACTCCAAGGGGTTTCCAAAATTGAGGATCATGTCCGCGCGAATTGCAAATGTTAATTTGTAGGGATTTTGGAGGCCAATATTTTTGGAACAAATCATAGGTTTGGACTGAAAATTGCTACGCAGGTTAAATTGGCTCCATGTTTTCAGAATGTATTGTCAAAATGTATCTAACTCTTTTCATTTTCAAGATATTGGTCTCGCAAATAAGAAACCTTTTTTGTGCAAAAATCAAAAATTCAGTTTTCAAGAGCCCCCTATGAGGCCAGGATTCCTTAAAGAGGCTAAATTGTGCTGGATTCCTTCTATTTGAAGACAGGTCTGTTTCAACAAGGAATATTTACTGCACCCAAGGCATAATAGTGGAGTTAGGAGACCCTGAAAAGGGACCCAGCTGAAAAAGTCACTTCTTCTGCCAATTTTGGATTGGCAAGTTCACTATGTGGGCAGTTACCCATGGTAATGAAACTTGTTCTACATAAATGTATATGTCTTGGCTTTATTTGTTCAAAATTACAACTTGTTTTCTCATCTCCTTCACTATTTAATCATGTTATCAAATATAGGAATTTTGGGGTAAAAATGCCCATTATTATTCCCTTTGTTCTGCAATTAGAAGTTTTAAATAGACAGTGCCTACTCATAAACTAAAGTTACATCATTTCCAAAAATAATCTGACATCTGACATGATGTTGCATTCCCTCCCTAGGATCTCCCAGGTATTGCATCATCTTCCATGGGTAATGCATCAGATCTCCCATGGGTATTGCATCATCTCTGGTTAAAACAATGGGGTAGCTAATTAATGAATTCATTGAAGCTTCAGCATGGCTTCTGACAGGTGCAAAATTGGGATTTCCTTGGACGAATCGAAAACGAAAGTATGAAATCCCCAGAAGCGGTCTCATCACGTAACTCCAAGGAGTCCATCAACAAAAGTGACTGAGAAGCTCCGGTATCCCTTAGGATATATATGGGGACAGGAGGAGAATGCTCATTCAGAGCCACAAATCCCTCTGACATAAATGGAAGAAATATCCTCACAAAGTCAGCAGTATCAGGCTTCTTAGCCTCACAAGGAGCAGGCAATTTAGCAGATCGGTCATCTACTACAGGGGTTTCTAACCTTGTCTTCATCTAGGCATTGGGTTTGGTATCCTTTTCTTTTTCTTTCTTAGCTTTAAGGAACCAACACTTAGTTGTAACATGACCAGATTTCTTGCAATAATTGCAAACTAGACCACTTTTGTCACTGTCAGCTTTCACACTTTTATCAGACCTTTGACTGGATTTCTGAGCACCATCACCAGATTTGTCTTTGTCTTTGGGTGAGGAATCTTGGGTATCACTGTTACCTTTCTTCTGAAATTTGGACCATCTCTTGTTACTGCTAGACTGAAATTTGGACTTATGTATGAGAACATATTCGTCTGCCAATTTGGCAGCTGATTGCAAATTCAGTGCTTGCTTCTCATTAAGGTAGGTCTTAATATCATCCTTGACACAGTTCTTGAATTCTTCAACTAACAGCATCTCTTTTAGTGAGTTGAAATCATCCTTGACCTCCATAGAAGTACACCAGCGCTCAAAGCAAACCTTCTTCTCGTTAGCAAATTCCACATAAGTCTGATTGTCAGATTTCTTCAGACCTCTGAATTTCTGTCGGTAAGCCTCTGGAACCAACTCATAAGCTGTCAAAATAACCTTTTTGACACCCTCATAATCAGAGGAATCATCTGCAGACAAAGCCGAATAGGCTTGTTGAGCTTTACCCTTGAGGACAGTTTGCAACATCAGAGGCCAGTGCTCCTTTGGCCACTGACAACTCTTAGCTACCTTCTCGAAGCACTGGAAATACTTATCAACCTCCTTCTCTGAGAATGGAGGCACCAGCTTTACCTCCTGGCTAGCCCGAAATTTGTTTTCAGCTTGCATTTTGATTTTTAGTAGCTCCACTTGGAGCCTTTCTTCTCTATCTAATTTGTCTAAATCGAAATCTCTCTGTCTCTGTCTCTTTTTTCTTTTTCTATCTCTAGCATTTTTAATTTAAGTTCCATTTCTACATTTGGATTTTCCACTGGAAACTGTTCCAGATCTCCTCGTGCGTAACACATTTTCATCAATGTAATATTCAACAATCTCTCTAGCCAGTCTTGCTTTTTCAGATGGCTGGTTTTTTACATCTGTCAGCTCTAACTGTCGGCATATTTCTAGCAGTTCTGTCTTTTTAAAAGACTTCAAAACCTCTACGGTTGGTGATGCCAAGAAATCATCCATTGCTGTTGATCTGCCAATATATATCTAGGAAAATTAAAAAATCAATTTCACAATTTGAAATTTTAGATTTTCAATAAATGACTCGCACAATGGTCTATCCGGACCCGAGCCCCCAATTTGTTATGGCCCCAATTTGTTATGGCGTCACGGACAGCAAGGGATGACAGACAAAATTCTTAAACTTCAACAGATTTAATTAAACAAACACTTAGAACTAATCTACAATCTACCCTACTGACCAAGATTGGAAAAAAAAACATGAGATATTTACAGTCCCCTGGTAATTGAGATGGGCTGCTGTGTTGCGATGTCCTGGGACAGGAAAATGCTCCAACACAGGCAAAAATCCACAAAAAGCTTCACAGGTCTTGAAAAGAGTGACAGGTCTGGTCAAATGTATCCTTCCACAATTTCTCCTTGCAATTTCTCCAACTACTCTTCCACTCCCTCAATTTTTCTCCTTATATACTCTTGTCCAGCCCCCTCTGAGGCATGCCCAGGACATGCCCAACCTAGCTCCAGACTGGGCTTAACAAAAAAAATTGTCAATACTGCCATCTAGTGGCTTTTTTTTTTTTTCCCCCCCCCCATTACATTAGAAAGTCTACCTCCCGTAACACAATTCTGAGAGCAGATTCTTTTCACCCTGTGCACCTCATAAATAATATTCCTTTTGGTCAGTTTCAACAATCACGACGCATTTGTGACAGAGATGAGGTCTATGTTAAACAGTCTGTTGATATGTCTAATCGTTTTCGTGAGAGGGCCTACAAGCCCTCAGTCATTAAACAAGCGCGAGAAAAGGCATATTCGCTCAGTCGTGTCAACCTGTTATATAAACGCAAGCGTAAGAACTGTCCACAATCTCAGCCCTTCTTTGTGACACAATACAACATTCGCAAGGCACATATCAGAAACATCATAAAATCCAATTGGTCCATCATTGAGAGTGATCTCAACCTCCGCAAGGTTTTTCCCGAACCACCGATGTTTTTTCTTTTCGACGTGCCCCCCACTCTAAGAGATAAACTTGTGCATAGTTATCTCCCCTGCGGAAAAACAACTAATTGGCTTAGTAAACCGTTGGTACTTTCAAATGTCATAACTGCAATCACTGTGACAATATCATTCAGACCAAATCTTTTCTGATTTTAAAACTGGCAAAAAAGTACATGCATACAGATTTCATTAATTGCAATACTGCCTATGTATGGAGGGTATTTTTGGTCATAATCCAAATGAAAATTAAAATTAAAATAATCAGGCCAAAATTAAATGTTAAAAATAAAAAGCACATTGAAAAACCTAATGAAACATGTAAAATGATAATGTGAAACTACAAAACGAAAATGAAACAAGTAAAATTTCAAATGCAAATACGTAAATGGATAAAACGACAATGAAACGTTAAATTTAAAATGCTAATATGTAAATAGAAATGGTCAAATGGAAAACTTAAATTGTAAAGATGAAATTGAAATTGAAAATGAAAAAATGAAAATTATCATTTAATTTTTTATTTATGTATGCATTTTTCCGTTACCATTTTACATTTGGAATTTTGCATTTGCCATTTTCCATTTTGATTTTCCATTTGGCTTCTCCATTTGGATTTCTCATTTGGCGTTTCCATTTTCCATTTGCCTTTTCCATTTTCCATTTGGCTTTTCAGCCTGTATGCAAATAAGGAGGTGTGGCCCAGAGGTCGGGGGACGGTCTGAACCGGCTGAGTGCAGTGGCATCTTGTGGACAGCAGGGGCTCCTGACTGCTGAGCCAACCTACAGTCTATGATATAAACTGGCAAAGCAGTATATATGTCTATGCGGTCCCTGTACCTTTCGGCCATTCGTTTTTCGTTTTGATTAAGGTAATGAAAAACGGAGAACGAACTGATTTCCGTTTATTGTTTGGATGTGGGCAAACGAAAAACGAAAAACGACCCGTCTCCCGATTTTCGTTTGGAAATTGGAAATCGAAAAACGGAAAACAAGACGTTATCTGATTTTCTATTAAATGATTACTAAACAAAAGTCGGGAAACGAAATACAGCCAATATCTTTTCATAGAGCTTGCTCTGACCTGAGCCGGAAGCGAAATTTTTTTCCCCATTCTGCTAGTAATGGAGGAATCACTATTGAGCAATCAGAGAGTAGTGACTTCAATATAAACAAGCGCACGTGGAAGCAGCGTTGATGTCAACGAGCATTATGTTGCTAGCTAGCATCGTGCTGCTACATAAAATGATGTGCGAAATCCGTAGCTCGCTGATTTCCATTTTTATTGTGCGGTATCGTCACTTGTAATCATGTGTTCTCGCCAGCAATGGTCAGATGTCGAAACAGTGATATGTGATAATGGCTGTGGATGTGTGTGCTTCTGACGAACACGGGTCCATTGTTTGACTCACATTACTTTAATTTTTAGCTGGTGAGCTAGGTAGCTACTCTCCTGCGCGCTGGCGAACATTACGAACAACAGCTGTATAAAACTTGCTTCCAGTTTATTTAACTTTACTAGATTACCATCGGTAACCAGAAGCTACCAGTCAAGTATTTTTACATGGTTCGTAACGGTTTTAGTGACTTTGTGTTATATCGAATCGATCGTAATAACAGACCGTTTTTTCAGTTTTCTGCACAAAAAGTGCAAGGAACAATTCGGCTGTTCAAGAGGCGGGTAGCTATCGCGATCAAGTCGGTTAGGGCAAACTGGATGCTCGAAACATCAGTTCAATAACAACCAAAACATAGCAATGGATTTCGCAGGTCTTGCAATTGAAGCAGCGCGATGCTAACAGTAGGATGTCTTTCTAGTCTTCTGCCACCTCCCTACTATGCTGCAATTCACCCACTAAATCGCAGTGTGGCACACGGACTGGAGGCCGTCATGCTGTTAGGGTCACTATGAACTCGATAGTGATAGTTAACCATTTCACCAACAGCCGAATTGTTCCCCACGCTTTTTGTGCAGAAAACTGAGAAACTGAATAAACTATACCACGGTTGTTCTATAATGTTCGCCAGCTTGCAGGAGAGCAGCTAGCTAACCAGCCAATAAACTTAACGTGAGTCAAACAATAGAACCGTGGTCGTGAAAAGCACACACACCCATTGCATGAGACATATCAGACCTACACTACGAAGGCAAAGGTGCATTATGTTGCTTGTATCGTGCGGCAACATGAAAAGACATGCGAAATCCATAAGTCAATGATTTCCATTTTTATCGAACTGTAATGTCACTAAACAGTGATATGTCTCGGAAAATGCGTCTGCAGACTTTTCCCAAACACGGTTTTATTGTTTGACTCTCCTTCCATTGATTAGCTACTCTCTTGCAAGCTGGCGAACACGAAAAACAACCACTGTATAAAAATCGCTTCCGTTTTATTTCATTTCTCAGTTTTCTGCACACAAAAAAATGCGGGGTACAATTCGGCTGTTTAAGAAACGCGTAGCTATCGCTATCAAGTTCATAGTAACCGTACCGGCTGCATGACGGCCTCCGGTCGGTGTGCCACACTTAGATTTAGTAGGTGAATCGCAGGCAGCATGTGAGTAAGCTGGGAGAAGAGTAGAAAGACAAATCCCACTGTTAGCTAACATCACGCTCCTACAATAAGACCTGCGAAATCCATTGCTCTGTTTTGGTTGTTATTGAACTGAAGTTTCGGCGCCCAGTTTGCCCTAACCGACTCGATCGCGATAGCTACCCATTTCTCGAACGGCGAATTGTTCCTTGCACTTTTGTGCAGAAAACTGAAACACAGTCTGTTATTACGATCGACTCCGATATGACACAAAGTCAATAAAACAGTTACGAACCATGTAAATACTTGACTGGTAGTTTCTGGTTACCGATGGCAATCTAGTCAAGTTTAATAAACTGGAAGCAAGTTTTATACAGCTGTTGTTCGTAATGTTCGCCAGCCAAGCAGGAGAGTAGCTACCTAGCTAACCGCTAAAATTAACATAACGTGAGTCAAACAATGGACCCGTGTTCGTCAGAGGCACACACATCCACTGCCACTGCACTCGGCCGGTTCAGACCGTCCCCCCGACCTCTGGGCCACACCTCCTTATTTGCATACAGGTTGAAAAGGCAAATGGAAAATGGAAACGCCAAATGAGAAATCCAAATGGAGAAGCCAAATGGAAAATAGAAAATCAAAATGGAAAATGGCAAATGCAAAATGTAGAATGGTAACGGAAAAATGCAAACATAAATAAAAAAAAATTAAATGATAATATTATCTTTTCCATTTAAGCTTTTGATTTAAGCATTTCCATTTAAGCCTTTCCATTTCCCATTTTGAGTTTTACATTTGATGTTTCCCTATTGCTATTTAAATTTTCATTTTCAATTTCATCTTTACAATTTAAGTTTTCCATTTGACCATTTCTATTTACATATTAGCATTTTTAAATTTAACGTTTCATTGTCGCTTTTATCCATTTACGATTTGCATTTGAAATTTTACTTGTTTCATTCTCGTTTTTTGTAGTTTCACATTATCATTTTACATGTTTCATTAGGTTTTTCACTTTGCTTTTTTATTTTTAACATTTAATTTTGGCCTGATTATTTTAATTTTAATTTTCATTTGGATTATGACCAAAAATACCCTCCATATCTATGTGGTCTATCGTCTTTCATGTCCTTATACCAGAATTTTTTATATTGGCCGTACTAAGAGACGTCTTCGCGATCGCCTAACCGAGCACAAATATGCCATACATAAAGCAGAATTTCACTTATCCTATTGCAAGACATTTCGCAGAGGCTCATGATAGTAACGATTCCGCTCTCTCAGAATTGAAGGCATTGAACATGTTCAAGCACATATTAGAGGCGGTAACAGATTCATAGTTTTTGCCAGAGGGAAGCATTCTGGATACATGCTTTTGATGCCCTTAATTATCCTGGCCTTAATGAGGATCTTGATTTTTTATCATTTTTATAATTCTCTTCTTTTTCTGTGTTCTCGTGTATTTGTTTTATATTGTTACTTACTGTACTCATAATATTGATACCTCTTGTCATTTATTTTTTGGTTTTGCCTCATTATCCTGGCCTTAATGATTTTTCTACTTATTGATTATTCACTTCCTTCTGTATTTATATTGATATTCTCCTGCACCTGTTTAATATTGATACCTCTTGCCATTTATTTTTCAATATTGCCTTATGTGTCCTCTTTTTTCATTGTTATTGGTATTTTTACAACCTACTCGTAGTATATCTGTCATTTCTCTATTTAATTGTATTATCTCTGTCACCTCTCTATTTTATTGTTTGATTATTTTTGTTAACTTATGTGTCATTTTTGTACTTTTGCTTTTAGCAGTTTACCAGGTGACACTAGTCTGATTGTTTATTGGTCAGTACCATCTATGTATGTCAGTCTTTACTCATGTGACTTTTTACGCCCTGATGAAGACCGTGTAGGTCGAAACATGTCGGCTTTCTTATATTTGTTTTCAGCCATGCTTTAATAAAGGATTTTTATCTTAGGCTTCGTTTAGACCCAACTACTATTTTTTCTGAGTGCCTGGAACACCTACTTATTTTGGTTGTCCTCTCGTCCCACTTTTCCAAGAGCACCAGATTTATTCTTTCAACCTAAAGATTTTTTATCCCATGTGTATAAAAATGACAGAAAGATTGGGGGTGGGAAGTTTACAGCCCTCAGTTTGTCTCTTGCTGTGGCAGCCAGCCGGAACTGGTTTTGCAACTTCCGGGAGGCCTGCTCCCCCTTGGCTCGGATTACGAACCCTAGCTAACCCTCTGAGCTGGCCCCTGAAGCACTCCAGCTAGGTGATTGGGAGGTTCACTGCCTAGCAACGGACCCCAGCAACCTCTCTCCAATCAGCACTAGGCACCCTGCACACTGAATTAAGGGTCATTGTTACTCCTCCTCAGTTAGTGACCGAACTCTTGGACTGAAAGGACAGATTGTGGGGAAAAGGGATAGCTGTGTTCAAGGTGTGCGTGGGTGCTAAAAGTAAGTGCTTGGACATTGTTATATGAAGATACAAGCTTATTCCATCAACTTGTAAATAGCATGTCAAAGTCCTGCTTGCATTCGTTTGTGTGTTTGGTGTAGCTTGTATTTACTGTGTGTTGTCTGTAGTTTGGGCCAGTTTGTGCCAGGTAGATGCTCAGTTTGGGGGATTGTCCATGTTAAGACCGCCTGTTGAACCATATTTGGAGTGTACTGATAAATAACTCGGGAGCACGTGTATTTGGCTTCTACACTAGTTATTGTACAACTGCTTGGCTGATGTAAGTCCCTCAAGATGGCAGCTCTGTTTTATAAGATTGTTGACCTTACCAAGATGGCTGCCCTGATATCCCTTGCTGTATAGCTCCATCTAGTGGCCGTTTTCATTGTACTGCAATCTAATAGCTACTCACTTTGCCTGTAATTCCAACTTGCTAGTATTTATATGTAACTTCATAGCATTACTGCACCTGGCTAATTCTATTTGTTTAATATCTTGTAGTTAATTTTATGTGAATTCCTTCTCCTTTAGGACCACACTGTACTACACCAGCTTTCCTCTTGGTCTATGGAGTCTGGGCTGCTTTACAAATAAGGTTTCAAGTTTGGATGGCATCCTGTCAGTGTTCTTGTCGACACTCCGTGGTGATCACACCTTACTGGTGAACTCAGCACCTAGGAATTTGAGGGAGTAGGCAGAATTCAAGTTTAAGTTAATACCCTCTACCTGCCCTCCACTTCACCATGAGCGCCTTATATCCTTCTCTCTTAACGCAGTCATGAGGGAGTTAATTTCCTCGTGGCTCTTCCATGAAACTCGAATTACTTCAGAGATTCAAGGATTTTTTTTATTTTGAACATTGATTTTCTTGCAAAAAGGCATGGGAAAGCCAGAGATTTCAGCTACGATATCAATTTTCATTTTAACGTGAAATCATACTTTAACGTCCAAAAACTGAAGACTGCAGCATGCATTATTAGCACCAGCATGTCCTAGCAGGCTCCTGAGAAATAATCTCAGCAATTGAATTTATAGTACCCAAATTATTGACAACCCCACTCTTTTTTCAGTCATATTATTAGGCTGATATAAGCCACACAGCATGGTAAATAAAAATGCCAGAATTTTTCTAAAACAAGTTGGAAACACAAGCTGAAATTTCTACTGTTTATTGCCCTAATATGAAAGCTGGTCCACAAATTTTCTCAGATTTTTTCATGCCTTGAATTTCGGCATTTTTGGGTATTTTTTTTATCATAAGCATTTTCAGATGCAAGTTACTCCTAAACTCGAGACAGGAGATTGGATTGGGTTTAATTGGCCAGTGTACTGTAGCTGCTGATGACGAGACTGCAATATGAACCCCTGATTATGCATACTTCCGGTCAAGGGACCAACTAAAAATCAAATAAAAATTTTGGTTTTTGTAAAATTGTCATTTTCAACAGCCTATCACAGGAAAATCAAATGAGATATGCCAAATCTTATAGCAGATTCATAAATTTCACGTAATTTTGCTCTTGTGCAGCCATTGACGTTAGTTTAGCAGCACTGGAAAGTGTATTTGTATCCCTTAATAAACACTTATACGTCATTGCCACATTCGCGAGTGACTAGACACCGCCTCCTTAAACTGGAAATTACTTCATGAAAAATTGCAATTTAAGATTTGGGATTTGACCATATGAAATGATGGCAAACACCCATGATTTTTTTCAAATTTTTCTGAGACGGTGTGGTGGAAACTTTTAAAAAAAATGGACCATTTGGCATGGAATGACTCTACAGCATATACTGAGCATTTTAAAGTTTGCATGGTTTCAATAGCTTAATTGGTAGTAAAAGGCGAGAGGGCAAAATTTAGGTGGTGGAAGATGAATAATGCTACACTGCCAGGAAAAAAAAAAAAAAAGTTTAAAATTTCATTGGGCCACTTTTAACTTTGATTATGGAACACATTCATTATGGCATTATAAAGACAACTTTATACGATGTAACAACATTTTGTTTATCCATGCATTAATTTAGGGTGAGATCAAATGACAATGAGAGAGTCAAGCCACTCCATTGAGCCTTTCCCAACACTGAGTATCACTGCAATAATGAGCCAATCACTGGCTCTTAAGTATTCCCTAATTCAAATCCAAATGGAGATTTTTTTTGTCAGGCAGTGCACTAAT
The DNA here is from genome assembly GCA_029692085.1 of Gymnothorax javanicus. Taxonomy (NCBI): domain Eukaryota; kingdom Metazoa; phylum Chordata; class Actinopteri; order Anguilliformes; family Muraenidae; genus Gymnothorax; species Gymnothorax javanicus. The sequence goes on along the minus strand of CM056193.1, from coordinate 35,813,903 downwards.
CAAAAATATTATAGAGTGTAAATTGTGCTGCTTGACTGAAGCAAGCACACCATAATCAAAACGCCCATCCACAATTCACAAATCCAGGTCTATTGGCTTGGAAGTGAAAACAATGTACTTGATTGAGAGAAGTGGTGTGATAACATTCATAGTCATGCTGTTGTTTTTCCCATTATAAATCTTGATTTCTCTAAGGCAAATCCAGTCAAATAATTGTGCTGCAGCTTTGAGCTCAACAGATTAGTTTCACTAAAAGAGATTAGATTAGTCCCAGATCAAGTTAAGTCTTATATGGAAAAGTTCATTCTCATTTTCGATTCAGATTTTATACTTACTGACGTGATCCACTTAAGATGAACTTTCAAAATCAAATCAATTGTCATGTCCTCCAAATGTGTTTTTTGACTCGTAGTACTACCGCCCACTGCCCTTACATGCGGTGTAATAAAATTTCAAACCTTGAAATAATCTTGCCCTCCATGAGTATGAAGCTAAGATACACTGATACTCACACTGCACATCAAGGCGTTTGAGAGGAGAGGTGTTCGCTCCAACCGAATTCTCTGCCACACAGTAGTACTCTCCAGTATCCCAAATTGTGATATGTTTAATGCTGTAAATCTCCAACGGTCCTCTACTCTCTGATGATACATATCTGTTGTTCTTAAACCAGGTGTACCTCTGCACTGGTGGGCTAGCATCACTGCGACAGGTCAGAGTAACTGTACTTCCCTCCATTATTTCACTAGAGGGACTCACTGACAGTGTGATGTTCTTGGGAGAATCTAAAATCAAATGAAAGATTTGCTGAATTCCCCACGATAACTAAGTGCGTTGAATCTCAAACTGTTTCAGACCTTGTATTTCAAAGAAACCCCAGAATCCAGTCTCACAATTTGACATTCCCAATAGAACTGTCTTCTTTTTCCAAAATGAAATGGATATTTTTTAACTTTCATCTATTTCTTTGGGACATATCACAGGCTAGACAGGGTGACAAAAGCAGAAGCAATCTGTGCAGTTTTATAGATACCAGGAGAGATACCATGTTTGCATTTTTTCACCAAGATGCAGTCCTGCATGGTTTCTGTATGTAAATCACAAAAATAGATTGGGAAGTACCCAAATACTTACACAGCACATTAACAAGTTCAGAAGGAGAGGAGTTTTCCCCAATCTCATTCTCTGCCTTACAATGGTACTGCCCACCATCTTGATGTGTGATGTTTTTAATCGTGTAATGCTGCTCTGATCCACTGGTGTCTGATATAATCCTGTTATTTCTAAACCAGATGTATCTCCGTGCTGGTGGGTTGGCATCATTACTGCAGGTCAGAGTCACTGAACTGCCCTCCATTATGTCACCAGGGGGATTTACTGATACTGAGATAATCCTCGGACGATCTGAAAGAGAAAGTAAGAAGTCCTGCAGTTTCATGTCAATGCAGGAGCGCATTTCTGACTAGTATTACAGCAATAGCTCTGTGGAACAGTCTTTCTCTCTCTCTCTCTCTCTCGCACACACACACACACACACACACACACACGCACACGCAAATGTGTCGCACACCTCAAAAACCCCACTTCCCCACATTTGTTAGTCAATGTTTTCCATAAGGCATCTCTCTGCCAGTTGTCTACAGTGGAGATAGTGTGACATCCTGGACATTTAATTGTAAAGCAGTTAAATAAGTTAGAACAAATGTCCATCCTTAGCTCCCTGCTGTACAAGCCAAGGGTCTGTCTTACATCTGGTTTCAGCTTATTATTTGACACTAACTATACAGTTGCTTAATCAACTTCCTATTTACAAAACATGATTCCAACATTTTACCAACATGGAAACATACATGATTAAATGTCAAAGGTATGTCCTCTAAATATACTGAAATTTAATCAAATTCACAATTTGCCCTCTCTTTTTAGGCTAAATTTGCTTATTTTTTGACTTTCAAATACTAGTTACATTGATGCCTCAAAAACTTAATTGCATTTTGGTTATGAGTAAAATGCAAGTCTGGCCCCTAATACACACATTTGACTGTAAGAGATACTGCATTGGAGGAGGAATACTCATTGCTCTGGACACCACATGAGTAGCTGCCAGCATGCTCTCTCCCAGCACTGAAGTCGTAAACATTGAAGTAGGTGCTTCGAACATTTTGTCCATCCTTATACCAGATGTAGGGTCCACTTATACTTGAGGGGATGCAGGAGGCTGAGACTTTACAGGTGAGTGTCACCAAATCTCCCACTGTCACTGAGTCAGATTTAATTTCCACTTCCAAACCTAAGCAGATGAAAATAAATAAAAATATACAATTTAACACTTGAATATGCTGTGAGTCTAAAGCTTCACACAACATAAAACTGGATCGGTTAGATGTAATTTGCAAGGCTGGTAAAGGTAGGAAAAATGTCACCCCAAAATAAATTGACTAAAAGACAGACTGTTGACATCTCCATAATGTGTGCTCTCTTTTATGCAAGTAATTCTTATGTTTAGCAAATTTGATAGTTGTGTAATTACAGCTGCAGGCATATTATTTAGAATATGGTACTGAAAGCAAATGAGATATGGTGAGATCAACATGTGATATAACTATATACAATACATCTGTCAAATTTCTTCTTGCAGTGTTAAAAGTAAAAAGTATGGAGTTTCATTCATGTCTTCATTCAAGGGTGTGGTATATCAACTTGAATAAATATATAAACTATCCTTTTAGTCCACAGTCCTGGAGAAAGCAATGAAAGAACATAATGAAGCTCAGGAGGGCAGTCCGGCAGATGAACCTGCTTAACGAAAGTAAACTGTGAATGGGTCTGAAATGAGGCAGGTACTATTTCACTGGTCAACTGAAAACCTGGCATTCTATTAGTCGGCAATTTTTGTCAGGAATGTGTAAAAAACAATCTGAGTGCAAGAAGAAATGTGCCGAGCGCACAGAGGCAGATTGAGCATGAGGAGAAAAGGCCAATGTTCGCCTGCAAGAAATTCTTCCCAGCAGCGGCAGATTGCACGGAGGAAATCTGTCCAGGCAGCAACCGATCTGAGCGTAAGCACACAGATTGAGTAAAAGCAGCGCAAATCCAAGCTCAAGCAGGGGCTGTTGGAGTGCGCAAGTAGAATTTTGGGGAAAACTTCAGAAAATATATGCATGTAATTGAAATTTCTGCTCTCGGGTTGAAATACCACACTCTACAATAAAGAGAGGAATGAAACTCCCTAAAGTTTGCACAACTATTGTCCCAGTTGTTGTGGAATGAAGATGTAGATGAGGCAATGGCCCTCATTTATCAAACTTACGTAGGATCTGGTGTAGATTCTGGTGTGAATATCAGTGTACACCAGGTGTCATGTCTGATTTACTGAAAGTGTGTATGTCGCTGATTTCGGTGTAGAACTAGCATGGCATTGATAAATCTGGCGGCTGAAACCATCGTAATTTACTTGACAAGCCCCTATAAATTCATGCTCGGGAGGCATAGTCGCGCTCCACTTTACGATATGGACTCTAAAGACGGCAAAGAAGAAGAACTTTACTGAGGAGGAAATATAAATTATCACGTCCCAGGTGGAGAAAAACAAATAATTTTATTTGGAAGCCTAAAGAGTGGCATAAAGGGAGCCCAGAAGGCTGCAGTTTGAAACTTTTTTGCCGCCAAGCGGTAAACACTGTTGGGGTGGAAAACCGGAGTGCAGCAGAGGTTTGATTTTAATCATCAATAAATTCAATTTATAGATCCATGATATTTCATGTTGTATAGCCTAAATAACTGACAATCCAAATGCTTTACATGTAGGTTAAAAAAAAAGTGGTCTGATGTTAAGATCGCCACCAAAAAGCGGGTTGCTGCGCCCAGGCGCCCAGCAGCGCACGGACCGGTGGAGGCCAACCAGACCCAAACCTCCAGCTGTCACCGTTCGAGGAGCGTGGCAGCACTGATAAACTCCCCCCTCCATTAGGAGGACGAGGCGATGGGGACACGGATGAGTCCCCACCGCCTCGATCGGAGCTGCACAAGGGTAATTATGTTAAAATACAGTCTGCAGAGATCACTCTTCATTGTACTTTTATTAGTATTACTCCATGACATTTTATTGGGCGCCGCACAAAACGAGCAGCCACTCGTCACTTTCCCAGAGATCTTCTCTGTGCCGAAAGTTCCTCTCGCGTCGGACAGAAGCATACTCCTCTAACAATAGAAGATCTGCCATTGTCAAGATGTGATCATGGTCAAAGTGTCTGTAGGCCTATATATATCTGACTGCATGAGCATCGGACATACCACACTGCATATCTGTCAAGCCACGCATTGCGCTTAATCAAATTGATTGTAATGGTCAGCTGTCGGGCCTGACAAGCAGGTTGTCTCAAAATATAAGTTTAATTAATTTTGCCACACAGGTGTCTTATTTATTTATTAATTTAGCCTATTTATTCATTTTACTAATAAGAACAACAGTATGACGTCCGCATCGCTGCAGATGGTTTATTAATCATTTTGACAGCTGCACTCGTTTCTGCATGTTGTACACTGGTTTCAAATGTGCGTACACCTGGTCAGACCTGGCATGAGATTTTTGTGTACCGTATGTTCACGTTCAGATTGATAAATGCCGATCCTTGCGGGAGATTTGGCGTACACCCATTTTTTTTTTTGGTGTATGCGCATTTGATAAATGAGGGCCAATGAGCTTACATTCAAGAGTGATCTTGTCATGATTCTGCTATGTCTGTCCTGATTCTGCTATGTTTGATTATGATTCTGTCATGCTTGTTATGTTTTCTCGATTCCCTGTTATGTTTATGATTATGTTTGTTAGGTTTTTGCCATGTTCTGTTTAGTTTTTGTACCATGCCATGTTTTCGTTTTTGCCAATTCCTTTCCACTTTTCTGTTATAGTCCGGTCCATGTTTTGCCTTGCCCTGCATTGCACTTTGTCTCCCCTGTCTGGTCTCTTGTTAAGTTACAGCTTCTCCTCAGTCCCGCGTGTCACATGCTTAGGTGATTTCATGGTTTCTGGGTTTCAAACATTCCTTCCAATCTCGTTTGCTTCCTTCGCCTCTCTTTTCTGTTTTACTAACCAATACTAACAGTTTGTTGTTTTTGTTAAAGTTACTAACCCAGACTAACATTGTATATAATACTAACTTACTAACGAGCACCAGGGATTGTATAGCTGCACTTACTAATTGATTAACAAGCTCTCAGCACTCGCCCTGTTCTAGTCTCCGCCTCTTGCCTTCACTTAGTCTTTGCTGCAATTCAGCGGATCCTCCGCACCTGCTCCACTCTGTCCTGCCTCTCATTATCTGTGCACGTAAGAACTCCCTAACCGGAGCTGTATGTTTTGTCATAGGTTGTCTCGTGATCCCTGTCCGCGTTTTGGCTTTTGCCAATTTCATGTGATTAGGTTCTCCCTCATGTTTTGCTCCCACGTAATTAGTCTGATCCTCTTCACCTGATCCTAATCATAGCATGTGACTTCCCTTGAGTGTATTTAAGCTGTCTTCTCACAGCAGTTCCCCGTCAGAACGTTTCCCTTGTTTACCTGTGCTGCTCTTGTTTCTCGCCTTGTACTCATTGTGTTACCTTTCTGACTGGACCGCCCGACTACCTCTTTTTGGCTCTGATTTGGCTTTATTATCTGCTCCTGTGTATCGAACCCTTTTTGTCTGACCACGATTTCTGTATTGCTGCCCTGGTTTTTTCGACTCTGGTTTCTGCCCTTAGGATTGTGATTTTGGATTGTGGACTTTGTACTTTTGCCTTCGGTCCTGCGGGGGTTTACCCCCCTCGCTAATAAAATCACATTTTTTGCTACTTCTGGTTATCGCGACTGGTTCCTGAACGATACCTCACAGATCTAGTATTCCAGATTTGGTATACTCCCTCCTTCAATCAAACCAAAAACTGAATCAATTAATGGAAATAGTTCTGTCTCTTTATTACAACATATTATTTAATTTCAAAACCTTTAACACTGTTTTTTTTCATTGATATCTGCATTACTGCATAGTCAAGACTCAAATGCCTCAGATAGAAAGCAATGGACCCTATTTTGATAAACTAAACACAGTCAGCAAACTGAGAATTGCAGATCAAAACTAGTCATGTCTAACTTCACTCCGATAATTTCATGACAGGAGGCGATAGCACAGCTGAGGCACTGTCGTCAAAAAAGACCAAGACAAATTAATTACATGTGGATGTGTTCCAGGTTTTGTTCCATTAAGGCCAATCAGATAAGCTGCTGTCATTCCCTTTAAAACCAGTGCATTAATGCCATAGCAAACTATATTTTGGCAGGTGAAAAACAAGCACATAATTTGTGTTGCAGCTGCCTCCTTTGAATCTCTGAGAACCGCACGCCAATATAATGCGTGGAAGGATTTGGAGGGCTGGAGGGTGATCCACCAGGGAATGTGTTATGTAAACAAAGTTGTGGGAGATTTAAACTTAATACAATTGTAATAAAACAAGGAGGAGACTAAAATGTATTTCTTATATTTACCCCACACAAAGAAATTATTATGCTTTCCTACTCTGAAAGCATAACAGGCCAACAATATTCATAATAAATTGTAAGATATATTCAACTAACAGATGCATATGGTGGCAGAGACTTATTTATTGTATTTCACTGCAAATTGAGGGGCGCTTCAGAAATATTTGGCAACACGCTTAGGTATTGCCTATTTAAAGTCGTTTGATTTATTCATTATTATTTTGAATGTACGTATTGTATGCATATTGCTTAATTTGTGTACTCATTAATGTTACTAAGTTCTTAGCACGTGCATTAAAAATTCTTGTGCATATGGTTTTGTTCTGTTTTTCCGAAGTCGTACCGATTGGGGGGGGGGGCAAAGGGGAGGTTTGTCCAGGGCACCATGGTAGCTAGAGCCGCCACTGCTGCCACTTTCGTTTCATAGAGCCTGAAGAGCCTGAAGTTTTTCTCAACAAGATTTCCAAATATGGTGCATTAAGATTCATTTAGACCACTTACCCACCATAGCACTTTGTATACCGAAGTAAACTCGCCATTGTTGGCTGCCTGGAGGCTGCTCCATTGGCACACTTTTATTTACAAAGCTATCACTGGTCTGCTCCCTTTTTATCTTGGTACATACTTCACCTTGGCTTCAAACCCATCTTACAGCCTTACAATCACAGACTATACATACTATATGCCACAGTACCCAGAGTTCGCAGAGTTTGGGAAGAGGGAATTCATGCATTCTGCTCCATCTGCCTGGGATGGACTTCAAAAAACTCTGAAACTACTTTGGTCACCATCTTGGATTTCAAATATTAAATTTTTGGACATTTTAAGAATGAGATAATAGAATGTCGGGTTGAATTGTATTATGTGGCGCTGAATTCATTAACTTCTGTTTGTCCCCAATAACCCCTGTGGACTTTATCCCCCACTTTTTCATTTTACTCTTTATGTTCTTTATTTTTGTAATTGCATTTTTTAATGATGCTGCCATTTTATGTAAGTCTTGCTTGAAAAAGTGACAGATGATTTAAAAGTAACCATCTGGTAAAATTGAAGGAATAATAATAATAATAATAATAATAATAATAATAGACAAACTGTGGCCCAATTTAATGCAGTATGTACATAGTAATAGTGGCAAGGCTAAAGAAAGCAACATTATAGCCCACTGAGGGCCTGATTTACTAAGACCTTTAGCACATGCAAAATCTTTTTGCCCGTGCAAAACCAATAACATTGTCCATGATTGGCCAGGGTGCTTGCACCAATCCGGTAGCAATATTATTGGTTTACTGAAACCGCTTATTTTAGTAAAATAGTAAATCAAACCTGAATCGACCAACTTGCAGCTTAACAACATGGCACCCGTTAGAAATATGAATAAGCCATTTCAGTGAAGACATATCAATCTGAACCCATTCAAATCACAGAATATAATTAGAGGTATGTATCCATAAAAAATGCCGGATGTAGCGCTTTCGGCAAAATATCTTGCTACTTCCGGAACCCACTTACTTCCGCTGCGCTAATGAGATCACGGCTATCGTTTAGCGTCAGCTAGCTGCGGCTCGGCCGTGCACGCACGCATACGTAAATCAAGCCGAGGAAAATGTAAACATTCACCAAGCGCACAGCTAGTTTCAAGTAAGTACCCGATGCGGTCAGCGGAACCACGCACGCCTAGGCAGCGTTCGATTTTTTCCACAGCCGCGAAAGAGACCGGAAGCGACTGGGTTCCGAACTATCATAATGCATCTGAAGCGGGGTACCGATACAGCATCCGGGGAATTTTTTGCGTGTTAGCGATACCCTCAATTATACAACACAGGAGATGTTGAAATCTGTCTTCAAAATCATTTTTACCTCATGTGAACATACATCACCATCGCTGTAATTGTGGTGTAATTCTGTCTTAATGTTTCAACAGGCTTAAGCAAATCTGTCTATCATGACTGAAGCATTTGACTTCTTGGCTGCTCATCTCACACTGAAAGAGAGTCACTGCAGGGGAACGGGAATCATTTTGGCCTTTAACAGCACAGGGTATTTCCTCCATCATTACTCCTGGCTATGAACCAATCATTCCTGCTTGGTAAGCGCAGAAACATATTCATTCTTGTACCAGATGAAGGCTGGATTGCCAGGCAGAGAGCAGGTGGTTGTACAGGTCAGTCTTACATCCTGTCCCACGCTCCTGTGCTAGAGAGTCACCATTGCCTGTAGATCTGCCCATGTAAAATGAAACCGTAAAAAACACCGGTCTCCTCCACACCCATTACTGGCACTTGAGGAGACTGCGTTGAATTTAAAGCAGAAAATAATTACCTGTAACCCAATGTATGTGATGCCAGGTTGGCCAGTATATTTTTCTTTACCGTCAGTCAGAACCTAAGCGGTGCTATGTTTTGAATCGCTCATTTTTCAGTTGTGTGTTATTCTGAGCCTGTGCTCATTATTCGACTGGGAACATATCTACGGTCAGAGTAGTCCTGAGTGGGTGTGACAGGTCTTAAAGCTCGGAGTGTATCATCCCTGTCAATGAACCAGAATTTTCCTGCACTTTGTAACGACTGGGATATATGAGTAGCTGCAGTGCATCTCAGCTGAAGACCCCCTTTAAGGCACATATTGACAGCAGTGTAAGTCCTCTCCAGGGGCTGAGCACCTGAAAATCACACACACACACACACACACACACACGTTGACATGCACATACTCACACATACACATATGCAGCTGTGTTGGCTGTGATTATAGATCATGGATTCAGTTAGCAGAATAACTGGACGAAATATTTTCTACAAAAATGAGCACATCAATAAAACTGCGAGTCAACCACTCTGGGCATTTTTTTATACATAAAATATGTTTTATTTTTTATCATGCCTTTATCTCATAAAAATACGTAAGAAGAGGAAAAGAATTATGTATCATCTCGTTTTATCTCTTCAGATGAAAAGGGAGATAATTAATGAAGTCAAAAACCTGCCAGTATTGTATGAATGACATTATGGTAATAATTGTAGACCGGTGCAATAAATTTTTCTGGTTAAGCTGCTGAGTGTGCCGTGGAGATGGTAAGCTTCACATATCCGAGGATTTCTGAACATAAAGTGATTGTGGACCAAAACATCTGAACAACGAAAACACTTAAAAAATCTACACAACTGAACAGGAGGGTGACCAAGAAGGCTTTTTTAAAGCATGCCTGGACCAGTCTGAAAAGAAATATAATTTCAAGTACAAGTGTTAAATTAATGGATATATTTATCCACTCAGTAAAAATTAAGAAAAGCATAGAAAAAAAGCATTTTCCATGCATTCAGTGTATTGACATTATAGACACTTTACAAAAGCATTTGAGTTACTCTTGCCAGACAAGGCACCTAAATATACAGCACTTACCTAAAAGCACTCACACATTATAGTCAACCAAGAGTCAGCAGACATTTTTTTTTTTTTGAAGGCTGATATTTGTGTTAAATAAACGACATAATTTGTCATCTTTATCATCAAGTTTGATTCCAGGCTAAACATCTTGTACTACAAACTGTAATGACATACTTTTCTTAGTTAAAGTGTATAAAATAACAGTAAACTTACCAGGAGAGAGAGAGTTCTGATGAAGGAAGCAATAGTTTATTATTGAGTTAATAATATAATAAGGCCTTACTGACAGGCAGTGTCCCTGAATCTGACCCAAAGAAAGTGCATTACAGTAAATACAAAAGGTAGAAGATGTGCTCAACTTACTGGTGCATGGCGACACTTCCTCTTTTTCGCAAGAAGTCATGTATATTTTAAATTAGAAGTAAAACAGTCATAAGTATACATGCAGCCATTTTATCTGTGTCTGAGGAAGAAAATGTGCATTTTTTAAACTTGACTCTCTTTTTCCCCAATGTACCGAGACAGATCATTTTAAAACAGAAAATAATAATACGCAAGAAACTGCTGCTCTTCAGTAAATCTAATTTTGTCATTTTCTTTGTGAAGTGTGAGAACATCAATTAAATTTTTATTTAAACATAGAAAAATTCAGATTTTGTGGTTTTATCTTTCATGTAAGCTTACATACTGTATAAGTGATTCTTGTGTCTCCATTTTGAAAAATCACACCAACCTCTTCTTTGGCTTTTTACACATATGATGCATAGCGAAATCAATAATAAGCAATAGATGCATAATATAGCAGCATGAGAATTTCCAGGAGAGTAAAATATTTTATACCCATTGTAATAAGCCAGAATAAAAAGATCAAATAATGATGAACTGAAAAAAAACAATATTATGTGGTTTATTGCTTCCATAACACACCCCAATATCAGATTGTGCATACTTTTTCTTGAATACTAAAAGACGAACCAGACAGTCCTCATCATGAAGAGTACAGCTACAGCGCTGCATGCAGATTAGAGAACCATAGGTGTGGCTCTGGGGGCGGCGATATAGATCCCCTGACTGGGCTCGACTCTTATAATCTTGAGGTGTGGTACGGCTAGGCATCTTGATTTCTTAATTCCTGCTGAGGTTCAGCTGCAGGTAGCTCTACTTAATTTCAGATGGGTGAGATCCAACCAGACAGCGAGGAGGAAGTATAAAGTCATACACTTCTCATTTCGTAATGCTTTTATGTCTTACTTGCTGCATTGAGATTAGATCCCAGTAGGATGGCACTGTTCTTGTGGTTCAACCTGATGTATTGACATTGCCTGTTATCTGTGTAATAAATGTGATTAGTTGCTGTTAAGTGTATGTATTTCATGAGGATGACATATTTCTGTGATTACACCTCTTGGATTGTGGTTGTATTTGTGCACATTTAAAGTTGCATATTTCAAACTTAGCACCTGTGAACAGAATTTTTTTTTTTTTTTTGTGCAGGGAGAATGAAAATGAAATAAGATGCTGAAATATTTACAAAATAAGAAATAAAATATGCACTATATCAAATGATTAAATCCAGACAGACAGTACAAAAAGTATCCTCAATGAAACAATGAAAAAATTACTTTAAAAATTTTGTTTTTTTAAAAGATTTATAAAAGACTTTAGTTTGGAGGATATTGTATACGAATATATTAAGATATGAGACAGTGATATCTGGATTATGATCTAAATTAAAAAAAAAATTATTATACAAATATTAATAGCACTGGCGACTTGAAGCAAGCTTGTGAGAGTTCGAATCTCAGTTTGAATGTCAGGGGGCCTTTTCTTTGTAAGGTTTGTATGTTCTGCCTGTGTTCGTGTGGGTTTCCTTCGGGCTCTCTCATTTCCTCCCACAGTCCAAAGGCACATGCTAGGCTAATTGGAGACTCTAAATTGCCCATTAGTATGAATGCATTGTGTGTTGGCATTTGTTGATGAAATAATTACTGAAAGTGTTGTTAAACAATAAATAATCAATCAATTATACACTCTAATATCACATGCGGCCAATAGAGGATAGAATTGCATGAGGCAGAATGCATTATTTATCAAAGAAACTTCCTTACGGGTGAAACTGGGAATACATATACACGTGCATGCTAATTGAACATGTCAGTAGAGTGGTTATACAGCTGTAATGTTACAGTAGGAAGGTTATATACAAATTGTATAGTTAAAAAAGTTCAGTACCTGTTTTACACAAGATATGAAGGACTAAGCAGAACTGGCAGCGGTTCAAATCGATGAAAAAACAAAAAAGTGACTCTCTTTCACACTAATATCCATCATTACTCCTTCTCATAAGATTCTCTCCAATGAGTGCTATGATCCTCTGAAGCACCATTTAGGTCTCTGAAAGAGGATAGTTCGTGTGTCGAGCTGTGTTTGTCTTGGTCTGAAGGTTCCGCTCTGAGGTAAGACACAGGAAACAACCTGATCAAAAATACAGCAAAGCGTGCCTACAGTACAGTCTTATCATGCCCAGAATAAAGGTATGAAATTACCACGCCCCACAATGCCACTGTCTCTGCTGGACTGTCTTTCAGTGCACTTCTTTTCTTCCTGGGGGGTGATGAGGGAGAGGGGCAGAAAGTAACAGACCATCCAGTATCTGCATCCATCTCCAAGATGACATTTTGACACTAAAGCCAATCCTGCAGCAGATTAAGGGGGTGACAATTTATGTTTATCTCTACATATACTTGAAGTGAAAATTTTAACTCATAGATTTTCTGAATGGTTGATTTCCAGTCTTTTGGCAATGCAACCACTCACCTTATCCCCACAATGACAACTAAGAGTGCAACAACCGATATGATTCCAACAATCGTCCATACAAGTGCTGTCCTATCTCCTCCTGAGAACAAACATACACAGAATTGTAATTTATGGTTAGGTATATTGCAAAGACTGCAGTGTGGAGTAATTTAAAAACAAGCATGTACAGCAAGCTTAGAAGGACAAATTTAGATCCAGAGAATGAAAAGGTGTGAGCTCATTTAAAGGTCCCCTATTATGTCACCAAGTGCACAGCCAATTATTTTTTGCAAGCCATTTCAAACTCTTTCCACTCTTGACATCACATGGGGAAGTAACCAAACAGAAGCAAGAAGAACTGATCAACGTCAGCCAAAGCAGTCAATCAGATTTCATTATTCTGGGTGGTCACTCCCCCCTGTGATATTTTGAACTGGCTCATAATGGCTAATTAGCTGTGCACCTGGTGGCATAATAGGGGACCTTTAAAACAGAGGAGGCAAACAGCACATTTCATGAGAAATACATTTACAATTATCTATTAGGACCTAAAAGCAAAACTTATCGAAGAATCTGACTCCTTCACTGAGATTTTTTTATAAAATGTTGAGTCTCAACAATCTGATCATAATGCATTGCTAGGACAGAGATATCAGTCTGCATCACTTAGCACCTACCTCCTATATTGATCACCACTGCAGTAGAATTCTGAGCCCCCTGCTTGTTGTGAACCTCACAATAGTACTGTCCATTATTCCAGGATTTCAGGTCAGAAAATGTCAAATTCTGCCCGATTCCTGTCTGCCAGACTCCAGTATCATTCTTTTTAAACCAAGTGTATCTCTGCACCGGTGGGTTGGCATTACTGGTGCAGGTCAGGGTGACTGAACTGCCCTCCACTATTCCATTTGAGGGATTGACCGTTACTGAGACTTTACTTGTGGAATCTGCAAAAAATGTAAGCATTAGAAAATGTCATGCTGCCCCCTCCTGTCCGAAAATATGCCCTACATGCAGACAAATTAGACCAGGGAAAAGAAAAAAAAAAAAAACAGACATGGCTTGAGCATAGCCAAGCTCACACTTTTTTGAATCTGAGGATAGATCATGGTCCCAAAATTAAAGTTAGTGGTAGAATAATAATAATAATCATCATCATCATCATCATATCTTTAGAGTTCACCAGTTATGTGAGGCTAATTGTTCTGGGTTGACTTCTGCATTCATCCCATGACATTTCGGATGCTGATTATTCCAAACCATTTTTCCAGAGATACATAAGATCTTGACAGTGCTACCTTCAGTTACTTTTCCTGTTGCATGTTGATACCACCACTCAACAACCTCAAATCCATACTTTTTGCAGATTAACAAGTGTGGCTTACAAGCTACCTTTGTCATGCCTGTTCTTGTATGCTTTCTTTCTTGGCCAAAAAGGGGCACCCACGGATGATGTGAGTGACACTTTCTACCGCACTGCCACACAATCTTGGAGGCATCTTCATGGTTAATCTCAGCCTTTTCACTGTTTCTGACCAGGGCCTGTACCTCGGCAGTTGTGATTAGGCATTCAGTGTCTTGTTGCAGCTCTCCATGCTTAAGCCACTTTCGATAATACTTGTTATCACACCTACTCAATCTCTCAAACTGGCTGCGTTGCTGTTTTGCTCTCAAGATTGTTTTCTTTGCATTGCACACTGTTTCCTTGTACTCTTCTTCACTCTCCTTCACTTCTCCAAACCCCAGTCTGTCTGCAGGTTAGCGTCCTCGTTCTGGTTCAAATGCTCAGGAAGAATGCACACTTCCAACATGACGCAATCTTCCAGGCTGGTTACGCCTCTGCCTCTGAGGTACAGGCAATCTACATTTGACTAAGGTTGAAAGGTTCTGTTTCTTCTAAATTTTTTTTTTTTTTTTTGCCCCATATAGGACTGCTTTGCACAGAAAACTCAGCATTGATTCATATAAAATATCAAATAAAAATTCATTTGTGAAGGAAAATTAAAGTAGTAAAAATGATTTAATAACATGCTTATAAAACAGTCCATGGATATACTAACATGTAATCATTGAAAAACAATACTGAAAAAATTAAAAAGTAGATCATAGTTTCACTAAACATAAAGTATCCATTTGAGGTATCATTATATTTGAGAATTTTGGGGTGAAGGAGATAAGGTTATCAAACTGTCAGTCAACCTACGACGCTAAACAGCAAAATCACCAGCCTAATATTGAGAAGGTTGTCATCATGCAGCCAAAACAGCTCCGTCTAACTGACATCGACCTGAATTGCCAAACCCCGGGTTTCCCAGCAGAACATTTCCCCGAGCATCACACTCCTTCCACCAGCTTCTCTGCTTCGCACAGTGCATCCATCTCTTCCCCTAAATGGTGCACACCTACCCGGTTGATGTAAAGGACGTAAAAGAAGATGGGACTCACTGTACAGGCGACCTCCTTTAACTGCTGCAAGGTTCATGTCCAATGCTCAAGTGCCCATTGTATGTAGGTGCTTTCAGTGGTGGACCAGGTTTAGAATGGGCACTTCGTATAGTGTGCAGCTGCAAAGTGCTGTACACAGCAGGTGTGATGCACTGTGTGTTGAGACACATTTGTTATGTAAATATCATTAAAATTCTCCGCAACTTGTACCACAGTAACCCTTGTCGGTTTGGATAGCCCTTGTTGCCGTTGCGGATCAATAAGCTTTTGACACTCATCACCTTGTTCCTGGTTCATGGTTTATCTCTCTCTAGACCACTGTCAGTAGGAAGTCACCACTCTTCACTGGGACCACCCCAGAGGCCTTGCTGCTTTAGAGGTGCTCTGACCCATTTGTCAGGCCATGGTGATTTTGTCCTTGTCAAAGATGCGCAGGTCTCATTTCTCCTACATCCAACATGTCACCTACAAGGACCAACTGTTCGCTTATTGGCTCAGGTCTGTTTGCAGACCTTGACTTGTGCTGTTGCGACAAGATAATTAATGTTATTTGCTCCATCTTTGAGTGATTTAAATGTTTTGGCTCATCGGTGTGATAATCTTCGTTATATGGTTCTGCCTTCATTACAACTATACAATCACACATTATAACACCAGTCTACTTTCTTTTACAGGTCACAATGCCCAATAATATTTTTTTAATTTTCTGAAACACCACAGTATTACTCTGAACAGGTGGTCCACAGTCTTCATTCTAGAAGTCCCAGGGTCTGCTGGTGTTTGTTGTTACAAGGTACTTAAGTTGTGGATCAATTCATCAGGGAAATGGGGCTGGTCACACAACTAACCTGAACTGGTTATGTATCTAAAGACAAGAACTAAAATGGGCCATTTGACTCTCTTAATTGATTTATTGTTTCGTGAACATTAGAAGCTTCGGCCCGTTCGTTGATTGTACTGTCTGTTAATTCTCTTGTGGTGTTTCAGTCAGCATTGGATTGTCTTGCCCTTTGCCTCTAGTTACATTCTAGAAATCTAGTATTGAGCTAAGCTCTTCTTCCTCTGTGTGTTCAGTAATTAAGAAAAGAAAAACGTTGATTTCTCTTACGAACTATTTATTAGGAACACTTTCCTTATCTCTGCGGTCTCTAGATCAGGGACTGTATGTCTAGTGAACCTTGATTCTCAAAGCAGTCCAGCCACTGCAGTTTTTGATTGACCACCTGGCTTCTAACCTCTGGATTGTCCTGACCATGGCTCAGATTCACCCCTCCATTGCTGCATGCAAATCGCTTGACCTGGAATACCTCATCACTTTTTTACCTGAGCACTCTACAATTCTGTTGCCTAATGCTCATAATTAACGCACCCACAAGGCTTCACCATCCATCTGCCAATGATTCCTCAGTCTGGATTCATTAACACAGCATCAACTGAATTGAGCTAAGTAGGAGTTTGAAACTTAGGTTTAAACCCCTAGGCAACAGAACTACATGACAGCTAAAACAAATACCATAGCCTGTGAGATGAGGATGAGTTAGCTGCTCCTGCTGCAGTTCCATGGCTTTGCAGATTTAAAGCTGTGATTTATACTCCACAACCCTGTCACAGACAGAGCTCAGTTTTGAGTGAGCTTGATACGTAAAATACAGAACACCCTTAAAATGGAACATGAACTGAGGTAAAAAGAGCATTTCTGGGTTTGTTTCAAAACAGATATCCAGGTAATTTAGTGCTCCCAATCTATTAAATATGCACTGTCCAAGCAAACTACTGTGGGTATCTAAAAAGTAAACAATTCCACAAAATCGAGTGAAAAAAACATCAAACTAATTTAATCTACTAAAATAGTCAAAACTCTCAAAATTCTTTTAAAAGTTACTTAAAATAGTTCTATTAAAATCTTTCATTTTTTACCCGCCCTCTCCATCAGATGGGCGTGCAGTCGCCCCTGTTCGTCAATCAGTCCATCCAGTGGTGGACTGAGACAAAAATTCAGGCCGGGAGTTTTGACTCCGTCCCAGACCACTGCCACCCTGTTCACATAAAGACCGCTAATCCTGTAGGCTAACCCTATTTGTTGATGTAATGGGAACTAGACGAGTCATAAATTTGGCCACTTTCTTCTGGGAAGAAAGTTATCCAGATTATAAAATGCAAAAAAAAAAAAAAAAAAAAGGACTGGACTAGGAAAAATCTCAGTAGCCTACTAAATTTTCGATGTATACTATGGCTATGGGCGAACTCTCAAAAACCTCAGTTACAGAGAGATACAGTTAGCTCAAATGTTCATACAACCCCAATTCCAAAATAGTTGGGACAAAGTGTAAATTGTGAATAAAATCTAAACACAAAGACTCACATCACACCAGCCAGTATTTTATTCACTATAGAACAGAGATAACATAGCAAATGTTGAAACTGAGAAATTTTACAATTTTATCCACAAAATGAGCTCACTTCAAATTTGATGGCTACTACAGGTCTCAAAAAAGTTGGGACAGGGGCCTGTTTACCATGGTGTAGCATCCCCTCTTCTAATTAACAGAGTGGAGGTGTTCTAGGCATTGAGGAGAAAAATCTCTTTAGTTTAGCCATTGGAATTTGATCCCACTCTTGTTTAATGCAGGCTTCCAGCTGCTGGAGTGTTTTGGGTCTCTTGACGGACTTTTCATTTACTTATGTGCCAAATGTTCTCAATCAGTGAAAGATCAGGACTGCAGGCAGGCCAGTTCAGTACACGGACTCTTTTACTACAAAACCATGCTGTTGTAATAGCTGCAGTATGTGGTTTTGCATTGTCCTGCTGAAATACACAAGACCTTCCTGTGAGGTACCGTTCTGGAACCAAATGCGAGACCAGGAAGTTGCAGCAAAAGTGAGTTTTTATTGAAGTTGGGGGGTCAACCCCCACAGGGCAGAAAGCAACAGTACAGAGTCCACAATCCAAAATCAGAGTCCCAGGGACGTAATCCAAACTATACACAGGGCAGCAAACACTAAACTCAGAGTCGGGCAAAACAGGTTCGGTACACAAGCACGGGTTTGTCAGAGAGTCCAAAGCCAAAATCCAGTGGGCGTAATCCGAACCGTTAACAGGGCAGCAAACACAAAACTCAGAGTCGGGCAAAAGAGGTACGGTACAAGGGCAGAGAAGTATCAAAGAAAAAGCCAAAATCAGAATCCGGGACGTTCCAGTCAGAAGTATAACACTAAGAGTACAAGGCATCAACAATCGCAGCACAGGGAAAACGTTCTGACAAGAGCTGTGAGTGAAATGACTGCTTAAATACACGTAGGGGAAGTCACATGCTATGATAGGGAACAGGTGAGCTGGATCAGACTAATTACAAAGGAATGAACATGAGGAAGTACCTGAATACAAGAAATTGGCAAAAGCCAAAACGCGGACAGGGATCACAGAGACAGCCTGCTGACAAACATACTGCTCCGGTTAGGGAGTTCTACCGTGCACAGAGTGAGAGGCAGAACAGTGATTAGCCAGGTGCAGAGAATCTGCGAAGCACAACAAAAGTAAATTGAGTGAAGGCAAGGGGCGGAGACTAGAGCAGAGCTAGTGCTGAGAGCTTGTTAGTCAATTAGTAATGTGCAGCCATACAATCCCTAGTGCTTGTTAGTAAATTAGTACTATAAACAATGTTAGTCTTGGTTAGTAAGTTTTACTAAAACAACAAACTGTTAGTATTGTTAGTAAATAGAAAGGCAGGGTGAAGGAAGTAAACGAGATTGGAAGGAATGGTTGAAATCCCAGAAACCATGAAATCACCCGAAAGTGTGGCACACAATACTGGGGCAGTGAGCGATCACATGACAAAAGACCAGACCAGGGGAGACAAAGTGCAATGCATGGTATGACACAAAACATGGACCGGAATATAACTGCAATGGTGGAATATGGAAGACACACAGACAAAGCAAAAACAAAACATGGCAGACAGGGATTGCGCTAGCCACTCGCCACGTTCGCCAATGCGAACAAAATACCGTTGTGGCGAAGAAATTTTGCGGTGAATAACCCACGCTGGCGAAGGCCAAAGTAAAAAAAAAAATGTTTTTTTTAAAAAAAAGAGGCGAGATAATAATATGTTATGGTGATCTTCTAAATTTTATCGGAAATGATACGTATAGAACATCCCCGCTGTTATCACACATAGCTAATCATTCTGATATCTTCGCACTGCACCGTGGACGACTACTCTACATTCAGGTTTACAACGAGCAGCGCGCTTAGCCAATCAGACAGCTGGGAGCCAAAATTATTCTCTTTGCGGGAACGTAGCGAACTGAGACCAACAGCAACAGTATATACGTTTGTCGATTGTGAAGCCAAACAAGCTGCTCTGCTAAATCAAGATCGTGTACAGCGAGCACCTCATGATTTCTCTGGGGGAAATCCTCCCCCATCAAATAAGCCTTAAGCTTCAGAGCAGCTATACGACAGAAACGAGAAACGGCTATTCAGCCCAAATGGTTCCAGGATTTTCCATGGCTGGAGCAATCCAAGAATGTCGACGGGCTGCGGAAGCTCTGCTAACGTTTGGTGTGAAGAAGTTGGCCAGGAAAGTATATTCACCAAAGCATTCAGAAAAGTGACAATATTGCGGAGCATGAGCGTGTTAACGACAAGTAGGTTACTTGTTCTGTTACGAAACATGCTCATGTAATGTCATGACAATAATCCAAGAGCCTGCAAGAGTTAATGAAGTAGGCTTAGTCAGTTCGCTGGCGTTTGACAATGCATTACGTGACCTAGCACGGTGTGCACTTATTTGGGCAATTCAGTCATTATAGTGACCGATAATATTTTGCTAATGAATGTCCGCGTGCCATTGTTTGTAAAATAACAGCTGATGGGTGCTGTATGGAGTTTGGATGATGGAGCCTGACTAAACAAAAATTAAAAACAAAATAAATTTCAATTCAGACCTCCCTTTTCCGCTGCCGAATCGTTAACCCTGCTTTTTTCGGCTGTTCTTTCATTTTTACACGGCCCGACTTTATTTCTGGCCGAAAAAAGTAATAAACAAGGGAACTGTCCTGACAAGAATATGCAGTTAAAAAAAATCTTGCCAATGAGAAACGGTCTTATATAGTTGGCTTCATTCTCATTTTCAGAATTGTGGGCGAAGCAAAGTTTTTTTTTTTTTTTTTTGACCAAGCCACCAAAAAGCGTACAACAACGTGAAGGATGCAATCGCTGCTCAGATGAGGACAGTGCATCGGGTGGCGCAAGAAAATATCGCAGAATATTATGAAGAAATTCAGAAGTGCAATCGAACTGCAACACCGCAATGCAAGTTAAACGGTGTCAGTGCCAAACCTAAGATTTCTTTTTTCCCCTGAACCAAAATTGTCCCTCAATAACTTATGTCTGCTTTGCAGTATAGTTTAAAAGGAGAAGGGGTTGAGCAGAGGAGGAGACTAGGAGCTTTAACTACAAAATTAAATTCCAGAAGGCCGATATTTTTCATTCATGACAAAGTGAGTTAACAGGATGATCATTGTTGGCGTCAACTCCTTGTGCAGAAGAGAATTTAAACTAAAACGTTGAAAAATGAGGCCAAAGATAATTGAGCTGAATTAGCCACAGTGGCTAAAATTTTTTTTAATGTGGCTAAAGAAATTTGAGATGAATTAGCCACAGTGGCTAAAAAAATTTTTCTCCTAGTGCAACCCCTGGGGAGAGCATCTAAATCACAATACAAAATACAAAGCATGGTCAGACAAAGCAGAATTCATAATCAGAACATGGTCAGGCAGGACAGGATCATAACACTTCCCTGGAATAGATGTCATTTGAAGGGGAGCATATGTTGCTCTAAAACCTTTAAATACCTTTCAGCATTCATGGTGCTTTTTAAAACATGCAAGTGTCCCACACCATATGCACTAATGCATCCCCATACCATCAGAGATGCTGGCTTTTGAACTGAACGCTGATAACAGGAGGGGTGGTCTTTCTCCTCTTTAGCCCGGAGGACACGACGCCCATGATTTCCAACAAGAATGTCAAATTTGGACTTGTCTGACCACAGGACACTTTGCTACAGTCCATTTTAAATGAGCCTTGGCCCACAGAACATGGAGGCGCTTCTGGATCATGCTCAACAATGGCTTCCTTTTTGCATGATAGAGTTTTAGGTGGCATCTGTGGATGGCACGGCGGATGGTGTTTAGACAAAGGTTTTTTGAAGTATTCCTGGGCCCATTTAGGAATGTCGATGACAGAATCATGCCGGTGAGTGATGCAGTGGCGTCTGAGGGCCTGAAGATCAAGGGCATCCAGTGAAGGAAGGCCTTGTCCCTTATGCACAGAAATTTTTCCAGTTTCTCTGAATCTTTTGATGATGTTATGCTCTGTCAATGATGAGACCTTCAAAGCCTTTGCAATTTGACGTTGAGGAACATTGTTTTTAAAGTATTCCACAATTTTTTTTCCACAAGCCTTCACAGGTTGGAGAGCCTCTGGCCATCTTTACTTCTGAGAGATTCAGCCTCTCTAAGACATCCCTTTCATAGCCAATCATGTTACACACCTGATGCCAGTTAACTTAATTACTTGCTAAGTGTTCTTTCAGCTGATTCTCTTATATATTAATTTTTTTTTTAGCCCTTTTTTGCCTGTGTCCCAACTTTTTTGAGACCTGTTGCAGCCAGAAAATTTGAAATAAGCTCATTTTGTGGATAAAAATGTAAAATGTCTCAGTTTCAGCATTTGAAATGTTATCTATGTTCTACTGTAATAACATATTGGCTCATGTGATCTGAAAGTCACTGCATTTTGATTTTATTCACAATTTACACTCAGTGTTGCCAACTCTCCCAAATTTTTTGGGAGTTTTAGTGGCATATTCACGTTCCTGTTGCGTACTCAGCAATTATTCAATTAACGCGTATTAAAGTCTTTAATACGCGTTAATTGAATAATTGCTGAGTACGCAACAGGAACGTGAATATGCCACTAAAACTCCCGAAAAATTTGGGAGAGTTGGCAACACTGTACACTTCGTCCCAACTATTTCAGAATTGGGGTTGTATTTATTTTCAAGCATCAAGTATATCCAAAGTATCAAAAACACACACACACACACACACACACACACAAATAGTAAATACTACCTACTAAATGCTACTTACTAAAGCATACTGTAGTTACACAAAGATATTATATAATTAATATCATGGACTGTATAAAAATATGGACGAAGCAACCGTGATGTCACCCATTGGTTTCAGCATTACATTTAGGAAGCCTCGATTTTGGCAATTTGAACAGCGCCATTTTGTCATTTTGAAACTGGATGTGATTCCTATTGGACGAGAGCGTGAATTGAAGATCAGGGAGGAGCGAGGGGTGTATCTACGGGCAGTGGCGGCTTCTGACAAAAAATTCAGGGGGGGCAATTTTTACGAATAATCACACCGATGAGCTATTTGTCAAATACATCAACAGACTGTGTCTCAATCTTTTTGGGCTTGTTAAATAAACTCATAATCATTGCCTGTTATGTCCATTAGGTGGCAACATACAACAGAAAGAGCTGGACAGAAGTTAGCTAGTTAGAAGTTAGTAATTACCCTTTATTACTCCACTTTCCCACTAATTTGTATTATTCAAAATACCCATTTTGTGGAAGTAACATGCATAGACTGAATGTAGAGATGGTACAAATACTGGTAGGTAGGTGGCAAGATCATCGCCTCAATTTGCTTTATAGCAATGCCTGTTATGTCCACTAGAGAGCAGCACTGTGAGCACACAACAAAGTTTTCCTCTAGCTACTTGTGTTGCAGATGATAAACTGTGGTGAAGAAAGTCACAGCCAGGAGCCTTCAAAAGTAAAGAATGGTTTAGCACTACAATTAATCACTCCACTTATTGATGAAGATGTGATATCTATTTGGGTGGCTACACGTTCCTACAGCCAAAGTAAAAAAAACCATGACAAGACAGTAAGTTGCAATTCATATGCAGGAAGTGATTAGCCAGCAAACTGCGTATCAAAATGCTTTTGATTCAGTAAATAGTCAGGCGAGCAGTTTCTTTGTTTTACACAAGGGTAAAAACCCAGCCGTCACCCACTCCACTACTGAATGATATCACATTAGCTGTGGGAAACAATCATTATTCAGAGCACGAAAGTACAGTCCCCAAGCTTCACTTCGCATGCTGGAAATCACCAATACAAGGAACGAAATAAAGATCTCAGTCCTATCTTTCACAACCGCTGTAGCTGACAAGCTAAAAATTTGCCACAAGAATATAGTCGGCTAAAGATGAGGTTTTTACAAAAGCCAGGATTACGATTATGCACCTTTCAATATTCACTAACGCTACTGGTAAACTGGTAAGCCCCTCCACTACTCAATGTCAACTTGTTCAAAAGTGCTGATGTTAGCCTGTATAACAGGCAAATGTGTGGGTATCAATATACATCCCGCGTGTGACCGCAGATGGCCACTAATTACATGGCAAACGCTGGTAACTTCACCGGAAAACTAAACTGACCACTGGCTTACAATACTGCTTTTTGTCGGATTTTGAAAAAAACGTACTTGTTGGACGGATCTTTGAATTAAAGTTTCAGGGGACTGTATAAGTGGGATAGGGATGGTCATCCGTCGGGCGCTTTTTTACAAAATGATGTGAGCATACGTTTATCCTCTTGGGTGTGTACTTCAGTCTCCGTGCGGCTAGCCACTCCAAGCGCCTACTCGCTGGCATCGAGTGTAGACTGTAAGGTGCTGGGCAAGGGCAATCTTTTCTAATCACCTTGTGAATAAAGCACTCTGTTTCCATACAAACTTTTATCTTTTTTGAGTTGTTGGTACAACCAACAACGGAACAGGTGGAGCCTGAATGCATTCTGCCTGCCGATTTTTCTTCAGTACAGCGAGCAATGACTGGAAGTAGGAGACCTCTCGGTTCTCATGGCAGCGCGCATCGTTAGTACAGGTGGATACCCACGACCACTGCTGTTACGTATGACAAAAGCACGTTGGGGCAAGCCCTCCCGGAACCCATTGAGATTGCATGGAAAGGCCTTGTACTGGCCAAAAAATGATGTTACGCGAAGTCATTAGGCTCGTTCGAGATGAATAGCGTCTCGCCTGGAAAGTAGACAAGAGCAGGCGGCTGCAGCGGGGAGCGGTGACAACAAGCTGCAATCAAGTCGGACAGTTTCCAGCAGCCTTGAGAGAATATACAGGAAGTCACAGAAATACGTACATCCTATTCACCCAGGGTGTCCCCCCCTAAAAATCCTCACATCCCACTAACCAGAAATATTTGTGCTGCTAAATACTTCAATAATTAAAACAGTGCAGTGTTAGTATACAATAGACTACATTCAGCTCATGATCTGTGACATGAATCCCAAATAAACATCACCATCAGTCACACGTTTTCTGTAACCAGACTAAACCTTCAAATCTGACAAATAAAATCAAACACTCTCCCATTCAACAAAAGTAGAGAGTGTATATAAATCGTCATATTGTTGAGCCAACCTTTAAACCAATCAGCTCTTAGATCAGGTCAGAGCCAGGCGGTGCAGTCGGTGGAGAGCAACTGCAGCGCCTGGCTCTAAAAACTGCGGCCGCCTCGCTGTCGCGATTTTATCGCCGTCCACTTTTGTAATACGTCAGAGCAAGGCGGGATGAAGTCGGACACAAAACTAACCGGCATGCATTGTGCGCCGATTGCCGGTGGTCGAATCTGCGCAGACCTGGCTCATCTCGAGCGAGCCTAATGAGAGACCCCTGGGGCAATTTTCAGTCTGAGTGAAATCGCCCCGAAAGGGGCGGGACTATTGGAAACGCTAGTTTATCCTGATTGGACAATTCCATTCAAAGGGAGATCAAGCTGTAGAACAGTGGTAGAGTCGAAAAAAAATCTATTTTTCTCGTGGCAATGCGTCGCCCAATCGCCCCAATGGACAATCCGCCTCTGTCTACGGGTAGATCTGACCGTATCCGATGAGGACCAGAGGATAGCCACGCCCCTAAAGCATATTCTGGTTTTATCCTTTATTCTAATCTATTTAGGACCGTAATTTCTGAAAATGAACATCATGATATATCGAAGGAGACTTGAAACTTGTGATAGATACCATAAAATAATGTGGAAAATCATTATTGAAATAATAAATCAGGTGGTAAAGTAGGGTCATTTTCTCATAGCCTACTATAGCATTGAACTTCCTTCTGCAACCACC
Source organism: Gymnothorax javanicus (assembly GCA_029692085.1). Taxonomy (NCBI): domain Eukaryota; kingdom Metazoa; phylum Chordata; class Actinopteri; order Anguilliformes; family Muraenidae; genus Gymnothorax; species Gymnothorax javanicus. Next base: position 35,788,517 of record CM056193.1, on the reverse strand, counting down.
GACATCGCCATCTGCTGGCCATTAAATAGAATGCAATTTTTAGAGATTTCCGCATTGGCCTCACTTTTCAGACCCGGGTACTGCGTCCATCTTTTTATACAGTCTATGATTAATATACAATGAAAAATCAGCATCTGCAGTCCAGTGCAATGTGTTGCATTCGTTTTTCGACTGTTCTACTGATAAGAAGCTCAAAAGCAGCTGTCATTGTCAATTGTCAACATTGTCAGTTTGATGAATTGTATAATCAGTAATTCGTAGGGGAGACTGGGGTCCGATGAGCCATGGGGACCAATGAGCCTTATCACTATTTTGCGATCAATCGATGCCAAAGGTGTTTAAAATAGGCAAAATAGTGATATGGCTCATTTATCCCCATGACTCATCAGTCAATGGTCAAATATTTTGCCTATTTTAAGCAGCTCTGTCATCGATTGATCGCAAAATATTGATATGGCTCGTTGGTCCCCATGGCTCATCAGACCCCAGTCTCCCCTACTACTTTTTCTAAGCAGCTTTAGTCGACCGAACTAGATTTTTTTCTAGGATAGCTTTTCTGTCATTAAACTACTTTCAGGGTAAAGTAATTGACAGCTTCGAAAGCCATGCTTTCAAAGTCGCTTCCCCAACACCAGTTATTTATTTTTTTAATCGGCTTCCACTAAGTGGAACTTATTAAAGAGGCAACAGATAACTTTTTAACTGGTAACCCGTAGCATAATTATATGGCTGTAGCTGACGGATTCGGTCTGACTGAGAACAGGAAGGGCGATAATATTGTCAATGCATTGATATTCATCGCTAGTCAGTCGCCGTCCTTTCATTAGGTTGATAGGTCGTCATTATCTGACTAGCGATTCAGTCACCCAAACTGGATAGACGTACTTCTTCATATGAGTATCAATGGACAGACACAAAATATCAATGGTTATGACCTTTCTGTTGCCAGACTGGCCAAATCCGCTGGCTAGCTACAAAAATATAATAACCATAGTAGCAGCGCTACCAGCTTGCCAGTTAAAAAGGTATCGATTGCCTCTTAAAGTAAATTCTAACTATGATGGGTGTGTATCTGTTTTAGGAAGTGTTTTTGACTGACCTGCGCCCTTACTGGCGAACATGTCAGCATTTTTTAAAGCCTTCGCTGCTTCTGTCAATTCATTCCTAATTCGGTTATTAGCCTATTGCAAGTCAAGCTGACTGGATGGCTACCGTCAGGCCACCGGGAAATGTCCCGGTGCTCCCGATGGCCAGTCCGCGCCCGAGTCCATCTGTCAGTCAGTCCACAATTTATTTTTTTCACTCTACAGACTTCCATTTTTGTTGGATTCTTTTCATTTTTATTTTGTGGGCCAAGATACAAAGAGGATCCCCATTATTTTCAGTGATTAAGTACAGTTGCTCAGTATTTCTTGATTAACTCTTACCTCCTTCTTTAGCCATGTGGTTTTATATCTTTTTTATTAGTTACTTTTCATGGTTTTGAGTCAGTGAAAAGGATTAATAACTGCTGTATTTATAGATGATAGAGACATGAATTTTACTCCAGTTATTACTCAATAACGTATCGTCGACAAGGCTGCCATGGGGCCGTATTACCATGCTTTGCCTGGCTATCTTTCAAAGAGGTAAGGATCTAATGCATGTGAGCATGTGATTTTCCTGCAACTCATCATGTGCAAAAAAATATTTCTTGGGGAGAAAAAACAAAACTTCTGCTCTGAGGAAGTTGCACAAAAAAGAAACACAAGCCTGCAGCCAGGCGCTCCATATGTTTTCAGCAAGGAGGAAGCACCGGTTTGTGTGACAGCACTCCCATTTTAAAGGCACAGCTCAGGACGTGTGTGCATTCAATGTTGACAACTTGGCAGGTTCTTCTGAACTAGTGATTTTTTGCGGCTGCTAGAGATGAAGCAAAGAAAGGCTTGGACTTCTCATAATTTGTCAATTAATTGTTAATTGGCATTTTTTTTTCATCCCGAATGCACATCTCTATCAATCTGGCCGTGTGTGCTCTGCATGACTTCTAGTTAGCGAGGTAACAAAATCATTAGAAATATCCAACGATGAAGAATAGTTGGTAGCACTGAAATGGAGACGCTCAGACAATGAAGACTATCACCTAAGTGTCCTGTGGTGATGCAAACAATTTGTTCATTTTAGGTTCAAATGAAAATATGAAAAAAATGAGTGGCCAGAGAAATATTCATGCTCAGTCAACTCTTTGGAGCAGGGGTCACCAACTCCGTTCCTGGAGAGCTACCATCCTGATTCAACTAATTAGCTACTTAACAAGATCACTAAGCTGGGCAATTGAGTGGCTAATTAGTTGAATCAGGTGTGCTGAATAGGAGGTAGAGCAGAAACCTACAGGATGGTAGCTCTCCAGGAACGGAGTTGGTGACCCCTGCTTTGGAGAGTCGCTTTACTGTGAATGAGTGCTTTTTCACTACTCTTCTCTTTGATTAATATGAGTTACAATGAAGTGAGAGTTCAGTTACTACTGAGCATTCTACAAGGTAAAGTGTGCTGTTTAAAGATTTAAATAAATAGAATAGTCTTACCAGTAACAAGCAGGGTGATGCCCATCTGGCCAGGCAGTTTCTCCACAGGGTGATCAGTGATGAAACGGAACACATAGGTACCGCTGTCTGAGACCATGAGGTTATTGATTTTAAGGGTGCAGTTGTTCACCATGTCTCCTAGGTACTCCACACGACCCTGATAGCGAGGTTCTGGAAAGATTCCCTCGCTGTGATAAACGTACCTGGGAGTGATGCAGTGGGGCTGGTTCCGGCACCACATGACTGAAAGCACCCTGAAATGCTGGCCCGGATTTGGGTACATGAACAGACAGGGGATGACAACAGCGGACCCTCGTGCTGCCGAAATGGGCCCAACTGGGTGCTGTACAGCCCACCTAAATGAAACCGCACCTGTGGAAGAGACACACCTGCAGGTCACCTTTGCAGCTTTGGCTAAAACTGGGACCTTCAATCAGTTCAGCTGGAGGGATGTATCCTACTGAGTATCTTGCAAATGACATCCCTCATGTCGCTGATGTTTGGCAAACAAAAAAGCACCATCCTTAAGAATGTATGTTTAAGAATGAAGGACAATGAAGAAATCATATGCAGTTTTTCATAGTTACTGGCTTTTTTGGAATAATTCAAATTTGATAATGAGATGAGACAAAGAAATACAATGGACTAAAACATGCGTAATACAAATACACCATCAGAAGACACAAGAAACTACCTGTTCCAAAGGTAGTCATTTGACAGCTGATCGCATTCCCGTGCTTTATTGAGATTAGAAATGCAAAGTTGTATCAATTACTCAGGGAGAAAATGTTAAAGGGAGGAGGTAGTCTTACCAGATAGAAGAACGAAAGTTATAGCTAAGGTTCCCAACATGCCTCCTGTGCTCACTGCTTCAGCTGTACACTCGAGGTTTCATTGGTATGCCAGAAAGCAGACTCAGCCACAGATTGAAACATCAGTGAGCAAGTTGACTCATACTTCCCTTTTTTGTGCTCGCGCCTGTCTGTTTTGTGTGTGTGTGTGTGTGTGTGTGTGTGTGTGTGTGTGTGTGTGTTTTGTTGACATATTGCAGATACTTTCTTCTAGAGGAACTTATAAAATTTCAGGTTCGGCACAAGAGGTGATTTGGTTAATAAGCAGGTTTTAGAAAACTGCTCTAGAGGTAAAATTATTCAAAATACCAATTACTTCACCTTGAGAGGAGGCTGAGAACAGCCATGCTACCCGAAGGAGAAATGTAGCTTGCGAAACTAAAACTACTCATTAAAATACAGTGCAGAAACTTCATAAAAAAATAAATGATTAACAATAGCATGTATGTGCATAGGCTATAAACAAACAAACAAAAAAAAATTCCTACTGCACCTCCCAGAAAAACACTGTAAAAAGTTATGAAAGCTAGATTAATTACAGGTAATTTAACTGATCCATTGCATTCTGTGTGTCTGACAATCACAGCTGATAACTGTCAAAAGTGATTGTGTTACTGTGTCATGCCTGTTTATCTCATTGCATTGTATAAGAAAATATCCACTTGGTTATCAACTGGTTATCAACTTGTCAATGAAAATGTGCCCTGATGGACTTGACAGAATATTCTGAAAGTATCACCAATTGTATTTGCTCTCCATTTTGTCCATGCTTTATTATTACACCATGATAGATTTTTCCCTCCTTAGCATGTTTTCCTAATGTGTCCTCTATTCTTTCTGTATCATAAAATTGGTAAAGAACTCAATAAAATGAAGTTTTTTGTTGCTCTGTGAAACTGCCCTAAGGAGACATTCTACAACAGTTGGAAATTATTTTATCAAAAGGCATGACAATCTAAAAGTCATAGCTGCAGTATGTTATATACTAATCAAAAGAAGTTAAGGGTCAAAAATATTTGTGCATATACAGTGAATATAAGCTAACAAGCTAAAATGGAGACAAATAATGACAAAATAGTTATTTGATGGCTCAAGAACAGAAAACACACACACACAAACCCACCCACACACACACACACACACACACACAAAAAAAAAAAAATTGATCAGACTATTTTATTACCACGATGGGAAAAAAGTCATGCACCCCCCAAAATGATCTTCACACAAGACGCAGAAGCATCAGTAACTGGTGTAGCCACCGTTAGCATTGACACGTTCTTGACTATAGTGGTGCATGCTGTTTACAAGGCGTTGGAAATAATGTTAAGGGATCGCTTGCCATTTTGCAACTAATCACTTAGCCAGCTGCTGGAGCTTGACGGCAGGGAAGTGATGTGATCAAACTCGCCACCCTAGTTCATCCCACTGTTGCCCAATGGGTGACAAGTCGGGTGAATATGCAGCCCAATCCATGTGCTGACGGTTCTGCTGCTGCAGGGTTGGTCACCACCCTGGCACGATGAGGTCCTGTGTTGTCATCCTGGAACCAAGCTCCAATCCATTGCAGAAGTGGCATTACCAAAGGTTGAACAATCATCTTGAGATAACAATGACCAGTCAAATTTCCATCAACTCTGTACAGAGGGGTTCCGTGGCTCATGGATATCCCTGCCCACACCACCAAACTTCCTTCTCCAAATTGTAGACGATGACCAACGTTGACATCAGTAATTCTCTCTCCTTGATGACAAAAAACACAAGCCTGGCCAGCACTGAACTGGAGTGAGAAGCATGACTCATCTGTGAGCACTATCTCTGCCCACAGACTATGGTTCCACCAGATATGATGTCTGCAACAATATCGATGAGCCCTTCCCTGACAGTCAAGTAATGGTAGTCAGACCGCAGGACATGGGCATCGCAAACCTAGGTCTCGCAGACGATTCCTAATGGTCTTATTGGAAACGTGGTCCCTCTGGCTGCTCCGAGTTGATCCTAAAGATGTTGTGCAGTCACAAAGCCCTGTCCCAACACCATCATCACAAGGAAGTGACCTTCTTGTGGTGTTGTTGCTCAGGGCTTTCCAGAACAGGGGCAATTCTGAAAAGCATTAGTTGTCCTGAATCTCTGCCAGAATCTGCCAATAATGCTTTGACTTACATTCAGACGCTGAGCCCCAGTTCCCCAAGTTTGTCCATTTTGTAGCCAGCCAATGCCTCCCCTGTCTTGGATACTAAGTCGTCATTGTACCTTCTTCAAATTTCAGGATATGATGAATGGAAAATGCAAGATTACACGGAGCTTCTGCAAAGAAAGTTAAGACATGAACCACAATTACTGGATCCATTAGAGAACTGCTAGTGTAACATGTTTTGTGCATGCAAGTTTTGTGTAAGTCCAGGTTATAAATTTTGAGTGCAATTTGTGTATGTATGTACATAATGATTTGATTTTAATGTATCATAAGCTGTATTCCCAGTCTTGTTCCACTCTTATCATATTTACAATAAAATATTGTTCACAAAAAAAGAAACGGGTAGCTATCGCTATCAAGTGGGTGAATCGCAGGCAGCATAAGCTGGGAGAAGACTAGAAAGACATATCCCACCAGGGCCGTAACTACCATTGAGGACACCGAGGTCATGACCTGAGGTTTTTTTCTCAGTGAAAAGAAGGTGATAACTGCCGACAAATACTCATGGCCGTAACCACCATTGAGGACACCGAGGTCCGGACCTCGGTTAATTGTCCCTGCATTTTCATTTTTTCCCCACCTATTTTTCCCCTCACTGTGCTCATTTATTCAGCAAATCGTTTTGTGTGTGTGCAGTGGCGTTTTTAAGTGTAAAAACTTGGTGGGGCAAGAATGTATTTCAGGTCTGGGGGTGGAGGTGTGGGGGCTCAGTGAATGAGGAGCATGGGGTGATTTCTATACAACAATTTGTGATAAATTAGTTTGTCTGCTGCCGTTTTACCTTACAAGCTTTTAGTTAAAAGTCAACATTATCGCACACACGGAGGAGACGAGGGAGAGAGAGAGTGCTCGCGTGAGTGAGTGAGAGGCGCCTGCCATTCGCCAATACGGGGATCGACGTTTGTTTAAAAGCCATATGCCACCATTGCTCCACAACGCTCAGAGCCTTCAAGGCCATAAACAAAGTAGAGCGCTCAACACCACTAAGTGCCACAGCAAACCGCACGCACAGACAACTTATTAGGAGCGATCCACTCTATGACAGCATTATGACAACAACCTTGTCCTTAAGCATATATGTGACACACTGTCATCACCATCTAGCCTCGATCCAGCATAACAATATATTATACATTAGTATACCGATGTCTTACTGTCATAATGTTGCAACATATTGAAATATGTATAAAATACATATGAGAAATAGCTATGAACTGCAACATATTTTTTCAGGTCTTTTTAATATCATTTAAAAATGATAGTAGATTCAAGCCTTTTTTTTTAAAAGATTATTTTTTTGGGAATTTTTCCTTTATTCGATAGTTATACAGTGTAGAGAGACAGGAAAGTTGGGGAGAAGAATGGGGGAAGACATGCAGCAAATGACCCGAGCCGGATTCGAACCCAGATCGCTGCGGGAAGGACACAGCCTTTATGGTACGCGCACTTAGACCGATGAGCCACCGGGGCGCCCCCCTAGCCTTTTTAATATTACAAAAATGATAGAGAAATTGTGAATAGAAATGCATTTTTTTGTACCCAAATGGTATAAAATACCTGGGCCAACAACAATCTTGTAAACTTAATACTAACGTTAGTATCTGACCTGGCAGCCTCAGTAACCAGCTTTGAAATACAATCACATCCTCTTTGTTAGTCGTTCAGAAGAAAAGATAGGATTGTAATAAAATTGGGTGGTGTGGAGAAATACCCAGATAACTATACATTATAATTATGATTTATTTGTTATAAAGCCTCAGCTTCCATGACTAGGGCTAGTCTAGCCTAGCAACGTTAGCATTTCGCTGGTGGACAAATAGTTACAGTAGCTCTCAACATAATGTTATAATACACCAATACATCCAAAATCTATCGTTAAATCTTACCAGAAAAAGGTAATTCCACAGGATCTGGTGTTGATATCTCGTTTAGCATCCATATGCTGCGCAAAAATCTGGCATCTTGGTGTAGATTTAAGTTTAAGCGCTCGACTGTTGTGAATATGAAGTTGTATTTTGGTAGTAAAACCAGCATTTTAGAGTATCAGGGCATCCTAGATCATAGCTAAATGTGTTACGCATATAACAAATCAAACCGCTTGGAAATCGGTCGAAAATTCAGCGAGTAATGAATTGCAGAAATTGTTCGATACTTCTTACCCCAATAGAAGTACATACACAGTGAGTCTTCCGCTAACCCTGTACTAACATGGTCGCCCGGGAGGCACGCCTCTCCATCACTCATGCGACGTCTACATATATGCCTATAATGCCTGATGAAATGACGCTGTAGTGGGGCATGGTCGACTCAAGAAGGCGGCCAGCGTGGTTGGGTGGTGAGGAGCTCCTATACTATAAGCTGTACCACGACAAAAAAGGACATTTAAACCGGAGAATATTACCGCTGGCCCATAGCGGAGAAAAGAAGGACACTGTGAGTGAAAAAATAAATAAATAAATAAAAAAGCAACAACAACAGCTTTGTTAGCCTCTAGCTTAGTTGAGTTAGCTTAAATCAGCATGGCTAAAAGAGGGGCTAAAAGCAAAGAAGGGACTTCTTTAATTGAACAAGACATTCACAACTTCAGCGGTTTATGTACACCGTTACCGATAATGCCAACAAAGAGTCCGGACCCGAAAAAGCTACGACCCAAAGGCGAAGTTGGAGGCACTTCGAATGAAGACATCCTGAAAGCGGTGATGGAATTAACGAACCGCTTCATGACTCTTGAGCAAAAGCTGTCCGGAAACACCGACGCTATCACCGCAGTGTGTGACCAGCTGAAAGGGGTGGAAATCCTAGTTCAAAAGAACGAAAAGCAAGTGAAAGAGTTAACGGAACAAGCCTCCAAACTACAGCAGAGAAGTGATGATGCCGAGCGATACAGTAGGCGCTGGAATCTCCGGCTGCACGGAATGAAGGAGGCAGCTGGAGAAAACATCAGAGCTGACATCATGAAGCTTTTTGCAACGCTCGTACCGGAGGAAAAGGAGAAGATTGACTTTCTTATCGATACAGTGCACAGGGTAGGAGTGCGCCGTGACAACGCAAATCGCCTCATCATCATCCAATTTACCATGAGAAATTTCAGAAATAAGATCTGGAAGATCTCGCGTGGGAGCGAGATCCTGAAAGAGAGGAAACTGATGCTCAAGGAGGATTTGACACACGCTGACAGGAAGGAAAGAAACCGGTTGTGGCCACTCGTGGAAGCAGCTAGAAAGCAAGGCAAACGTGCGGGTTTCCGTGGTCCTGACGCTTACATCGAAGGGAAAAAAGTGACTCGCTGAGTCACTAATTCACAGAGGTTTTGTCAAATGAAACACAGCGGTACCAAACGGACTTAACAGTTAAACATGTCAAATGGTTTAAAATCCAGAAATAAGAAAATTGGTACTTATAGTTGAGGTTCGAGATTTGTAAGTATATATTTCATTGTTTGTTCTCTGATACAGGGTAGTGTTTATTTGTTTTTCAGACATCAGACATCCTTTGTTAATTATGGAATGTTTTAGTTTTAAGGCACTCAATTTGTGTTCTATGAATGTAAGGGGTTTATGTGATAACACCAAAAGGAAGGCAGTGTTTTTATTTAATAGAAGTTGCAATACTGATATCGTTTTTTTACAGGAAACTCATTCAGATATTGATTATGAAAAATACTGGAAATCACAATGGGGAGATGCAATGTATTTTTCTCATGGCTCAAATTGTTCAGCTGGAGTTGCAATATTATTAAACAGATTTCATGGTGATATTCTGGAGTCTGCAGTTTCAAATGAAGGCCGGTGGATTATTTTAGTTTTGAAAGTAGACAACCTCCTGTTTATTATTTGTAATGTTTATGGACCAAACAGAGCAGTTCAAGCAAAAGGCATGTTTTCTGAACTTTTTATATCGCTGGATACCTTAAGAGGAAAATACAAGGATTCTACTATTATCATAGGAGATTTCAATGACGCACCAGACGATTGTATGGATCGACACCCTCCAAGATCTACTTCACAATCAAACTTTAAACCTACCTCATTTCTAAGTGATCATTTTTTGCTGACGGACGTGTGGAGATTTATGAACCCCAGCGTCACAGACTACACATGATCTAACTCCGGCAGGAGTTTACGATCAAGAATTGACTTTTGGTTGATGTCATCACAGAGTTTACAGTTTGTTTCAGAAGTCTCTCATTCCCATGCTCCTTTGTCTGATCATAAGCTGATAAGTCTAAGATTGAGGGGATCAAAAGAAAAATCAAACATTAGAGGTTATTGGAAATTAAACAATAATATATTAGACGATAAAAAATTTTAAGAAGGTGTAGAATTACTTGCTAAAGATATATTTGATAGAAAAGAAATGAATTCAGTTCAAAAATGGGAATTCTTTAAATTTAAAATCAGGGAAATTGCAATTGGGCGTAGCAAAGAAATAAAAAAACAGAAAACTGAAAAAATGAATGCCCTATTAAATCAGTTGCAGCTGCTAAGCTCCAAACACGACTTATCTGAGGACGAATTAGTGACACTAAAAAGTCTTAGTGAAGAGCTTGATAGAATGTATGTGAATTTAGCTAAAGGTGCTTTCATCAGATCTCGAGCCAAATGGTTAGAAGAAGGGGAGAAGAACTCCAGTTACTTTTTTGCACTAGACAAAAGAAATAGAAAAAGAAATAATATTACATCTCTTCATGTAAATGGTGTCATAAGTTCTGATCCGAACAACATATCTAATTATATCACCTCTTTTTATGGCAAACTATATACATCTGAATTTAGTCAAGTAAAGTGTGATGCATTTATGAAACATATACGAAACTTTACGCCCTTGATTTCAGAAAATTTCAAAGAGGAATGCGAAGCTGAACTTTTATGTTCAGAAATTACTAATGCTGTACACTCAATGAGACTGAGGAAATCACCTGGAAGCGATGGCCTTACTGTTGAATTTTATCTTTGTTTTTGGGTTTTAATCAAAAATCATCTTTTATTAATGTATAACGAATGTATAGATAAACAAGAAATGACAACAACCATGAAGCAAGGACTGATAACCTTGATTCCTAAACTAGGAAAAGATCCTTTAATAATAGAAAACTGGAGACCTGTGTCACTCTTAAATATAGACTACAAAATTTTAGCACAAGTTTATGCCAAACGACTAAAAAGAAATTTAGAAGAGATAATAAGTGAAAACCAAAACGGCTTTATGGCAAAGCGTCATATTAGCTCTAATGTCAGATTAATATTGGACCTAATTGATTATTCTGATTATGTAACCTCCAAAGCATTGATGGTCTTTCTTGACTTCTACAAGGCATTTGATTCTATTGAACACGCCTTCATCATACAAACTCTGCAAATTTTTGGTTTTGGAGATAAATTTATCAATAACATTGCTATGTTTTATAAAGACATAAATAGCTCAGTTATTCCATATCCCAGAATGTCTAAAAGGTTTCCTGTTTCAAGAGGTGTACGTCAAGGTTGTCCTATTTCTTGTTTTTTGTTTTTGGTTGTTGCCGAACTTTTATATTTAAATATTTCACACAATCCCAATATACAAGGCTTAACAATTTTCAATCGAGAGGTAAAGATTTCACAGCTGGCAGATGACATGGTTTTATTTCTCAAGGATAAATCACAGATACAAGCTGCACTACAAGTAACTGGTGAATTTTCAGAAGCCTCGGGTCTGAAACTTAATATTAATAAGAGTGAAATTTTGTGTTTATATGAGACTAACGAAAAGCTTATGTTTAATATCCCTGTTAAACATCCTGTAAAATATTTGGGAATACACATTACAAAAGACATGGAGCTTAGACAGCAATTTAACTTCCTTCCAAAAGTTAAAAAGACTAAGTCAATTCTTGATATGTGGCTGCAGAGAGACCTCTCCATTTTTAAAGTAGTATTATTATCAAAAGCTGAGGGTGTATCAAGATTTGTTTATCCTGCTTTGTCACTGTTTCTCAATGATGCGCTCTGTAAAGAAATTAACCATTTATTTGTTAATTTTGTTTGGAAAAATAGACACCACCATCTCAAGAAAGATATTCTTAGTATAGAGAGAGCAGAAGGAGGTTTAGAAATTCTGAATTTCTTTCACTTAAATTATACCTTTAAAGTTAAATGGCTTAAGAAATGTTTGGAACTACCAGAGTCACTATGGAACTTTATTCCACACAATATATTTAAAAAAGTAGGAGGTCTGAAATTTTTATTGGGCTGCAACTTCACAGTTTCTAAATTGCCACTGAAACTCTCAAAGTTTTATCAACAGGCTTTACTCTCCTGAAAGCTATGTTATGTTCACAACTTTTCTCCACACAAAGAATTGCTTTGGAACAATGGTCATATTACTATTAACAACAAAAGAGTATATAATGAGAGCTGGATTGAGAGGGGCATAATATTTGTGACAGACTTGTTTGATGATAATGGAAATCTTTACAGTTATGAAGACTTCCTGAAAGCTAAAATCTTCCCAGTCAAATACAGGGAATTTATTTCTATCGCAAAGGCTGTCCCCATTGGTATGATTAAGTTAATAAAATGTCACCTGAGTTACCAAGATATTAATGTTAAGGCACCTTCTCTAAAGGTTGATGGGATTGATATAATGGATAGAAAATGTACAAACAAACATCTCAGGAAAGTATTTCAGAGACATAGTAAGATTTCGCCCAGAGGAAAGTTTTTTTGGGATTCACAGTTGGTTGATATAAACTGGCGCAAAGCATGGCTGTGTCCCTCTCAATTCTGTATTTCGAATAAGATTAGAGAAGTTCATTTTAAAATTTTACATAATATTTACCCCTGTAACAAATCAATCTCTAGGTTTGCTGAAGTGGATGAGATGTGCACTTTCTGTGGAGATGAGCCATAGACAATTTTACATTTGTTTTGTATTTGCCCATTGTCATCTGTATTTTGGACGGACATGGAAAACCTTGTCTACAATAAGACTAAACTATACATAACAATTAGACCAAAAGATATTATTTCAAAATTCGATCATAATGACAAAGCAATTTGCTCCACATTAAACATCATGATTTTAATAGGTAAATTCCATATCCACAAAAGTAAATTTTCCAACTCCCTCCCAAACTTTAATGTCTTCATGAATGAGTTTAGGCTTTATGTAGATACTTTGAAGCTGATGCCAAACAAGAAAAGTGAACGCACACTTTTATGTTTAAAATCATTTTCACTTACCCCAAAATAAGAAGTGCCTTATACTATAGGTATATACAAAACCCAAAACCAGTGAAGTTGGCACGTTGTGTAAATCGTAAATAAAAACAGAATACAATGATTTGCAAATCCTTTTCAACCTATATTCAATTGAATACACTGCAAAGACAAGTTACTTAATGTTCGAACAGGTAAACTTTGTAATTTTTTGCAAATATTAGCTCATTTGGAATTTGATGCCTGCAACATGTTTCAAAAAAGCTGGCACAAGTGGCAAAAAAGACTGAGAGAGTTGAGGAATGCTCATCAAACACTTATTTGGAACATCCCACAGGTAAACGGGCTAATTGGGAACAGGTGGGTGCCATGATTGGGTATAAAAGCAGCTTCCTGAAATGCTCAGTCATTCACAAACAAGGATGGGGCGAGGGTCACCACTTAGTGAACAAATGCGTGAGCTGATTGTCGAACAGTTTAAAAACAACATTAGCTATTGCAAGAAATTTAGGGATTTCATCATCTACGGTCCGTAATATCGTCAAAAGGTTCAGAGAATCTGGAGAAATCACTTAGGCGACAAGGCGAAAACCAACATTGAATGCCCGTGACCTTCGATCCCTCAGGCGGTACTGCATCAAAAACCGACATCAGTGTGTAAAGGACATCACCACATGGGCTCAGGAACACTTCAGAAAACCACTGTCAGTAACTACAGTTTCGCTACATCTGCAAGTGCAAGTTAAAACTCTACAATGCAAAAGCGAAAGCCATTTATCAACAGCACCCAGAAATTAAGCTCATCTAAGATGGACTGATGCAAAGTGGAAAAGTGTTCTGTGGTCTGACGAGTCCACATTTCAAATTGTTTTTTGTACGTCGTGTCCTCCGGACCAAAGAGGAAAAGAACCATCCGGACTGTTATAGGCGCAAAGTTCAAAAGCCAGCATCTGTGATGGTATGGGGGTGTATTAGTGCCCAAGGCATGGGCAACTTACACATATGTGAAGGCACCATTAATGCTGAAAGGTACATACAGGTTTTGGAGCAACATATGTTGCCATCCAAGCAACGTCTTTTTTCATGGACGCCCTGCTTATTTCAGCAAAACAATGCCAAGCCACATTCTGCACGTGTTACAACAGCATGGCTCCGTTTGCGGGTACTAGACTGGCCTGCCTGTAGTCCAGACCTGTCTCCCATTGAAAATGTGTGGCGATTATGAAGCGTAAAAATACGAAAACGGAACCCGGACTGTTGAACAAAAGCTGTACATCAAGCAAGAATGGGAAAGAGTTCCACCTGAAAAGCTTCAAAAATTGGTCTCCTCAGTTCCCAAACGTTTACTGAGTGTCGTTAAAAGGAAAGGTGATGTAACACAGTGGTAAAAAAGGCCCTGTGCCAACTTTTTTTTTGCAATGTGTTGCTGCCTTTAAATTCTAAGTTAATGATTATTTGCAAAAAAAATAAAGTTTCTCAGTTTGAACATTAAACATCTTGTCTTTGCAGTGTATTCAATTGAATATAAGTTGAAAAGGATTTGCAAATCATTGTATTCTGTTTTTATCTACGATTTACATAACGTGCCAACTTCACTGGTTTTGGGTTTGTATTTATTTCAATTCATTTACCAATATTATTTTTATGTATTTTTTTTACATTATTTTTGTAACATTTCTTATTTCCCAGTGCCTGTTTGTATGTTCGCTCTGATTGTCTGTAACTTTTCGCAGTTTAAATTAAAAAAAAAAAAAAAAAAAAAAAAACGCTGTAGTGGGGCCTGGGGCTGTCAGCTATGGCAAGCCGATAGTGCCATAATTCGTCTGTATAAAACGCATTTTGGGATGAGAACGCGCGTGTTTTACGCCGTTATTGCTTTTTTTCGGCGCTTTTAACGCCGTTTCTTGCGAGTACGTCGTTAAAAGCGTCGTTTTCATATGCAAATTAACGGCGTTAAGGCAGGAAAACGCGTTAAAAGCGCCGCTTCCATGGTAATGAGCTCCTCCCATTGATTTCTTTCAGCCAACACATTTTAAGTGCTCTCCTCCAATCACCTGCCAAGAGAAACAGACCACATCAATGCAACCCAGATTTCCTTCTGCAGATCTTCCTGTCAGAAAGTTTGCACAAGCCTGCAGTACATACTTACAGTCTGATGCGAGCCTGAAGGAAATAAACCATGCACACTTTTTCAATAATTAAACATTTCTTTGACAAATACAGTTGCAGTGAATAATATTCCCAGTTGCATAGCATACTGTTTATATGTATGAGCAGTAGGCTATCTGAGATTCATCTGGTTAGATCCTTGGTTCCCAAACTGTGGTTCGTGTACCACTGGTGGTGCTTGGCTCCCTCTTGGTGGTACTCAGGGAGTTTCACAGTTTCATATTTTTTACTAAGGGGTTATAGCACATGTGAAGGCTTATCATCGCCCAATCATTCCATTAAGATCCTGCGTCAATCGCGGTTAACTTTTGACCAGAAATAGGCAAACACACTTCGAGATTCGGCCCAGCAATTTCACTACATTATCTCTGAGCCCCAGTCATGTTAACCAGCTTGTCTGAACCAAGTTCCAATGCGAAATATCGCCACAAACATCGTTCGTATTGCTTATTATTCACTGCAACTGTATTTGTCAAAGAAATGTTTAATTATTGAAAAAGTGTGCATGGTTTATTTCCTTCAGGCTCGCATCAGACTGTAAGTATGTACTGCAGGCTTGTGCAAACTTTCTGACAGGAAGATCTGCAGAAGGAAATCTGGGTTGCATTGATGTGGTCCGTTTCCCTTGGCAGGTGATTGGAGGAGAGCAGTTAAAATGTGTTGGCTGAAAGAAATCAATGGGAGGAGCTCATTACCATGGAAACGGCGCTTTTAACGCCGTTTTCCACAACGCCGTAAATAACGCCGTTAATTTGCATAAGAAAACAACGCTTTTAACGCCGTACTTGCGAGAAATGGCGTTAAAAGCGCCGAAAAAAAAAGCAATAACGGCATAAGACGCGCCCGTTCTCGTCCCAAAACGCGTTTTATACAGACGAATTATGGCACTATCGGCTTGCCATAGTCAGCCCCACATGCCAACAAATTCGTGCTACCTCTATTAATACAGCCAACACTCTGAGCATGCGTACTTACATTCTCACACGTCTCGTAAACATTGTATTGCGGAAGGGGAGCTAGCCCCATTCACGCGGACATGGATCAGGAGATTGGTATGAAGCAGCAAAACAGAGACCAATAAACATGAACTTGAATCCAAACACAAATTCCATGCAATTTTGGAAAATGCTAAATTTATAGACAATACATTTAATCAGATAATACGATCAAGTTTGAGAATTAATAATGTAATTTGCCTACGGTCCTTTCTGGTGACACCAGGTGGGCCCCTAATGACCAGTCGCCACTGTGTGTGTGTGTGTGTGTGTGTGTGTGTGTGTGTGTGTGAGTGAGAGAGAGAGAGAGAGAGAGAGAGAGAGAGAGAGAGAGAGAGAGAGAGAGAGAGAGAGATCCCAATCCCAAGATCCTCATAGTGCTTGTGTAGGCAATCACGCCACCGCGGCGTTTTAAATACCACGGCTTTTCGCCAAGTAATGCGCAACAGCTCAGGTTGAGGAAAACGGATAAACTCATTTGCGAGTCTTGCGAGAGAGAGTTCAATTGTATCATTGTTGCGAGGGGAGACCATATGCTATCCGGAGTCAGACCCAAAATGCGCAGAACACTGAGGCAGACCAAATTGTTATTTTTGAAGCCGACCGAAGAGCAGGCAAAGAGGAGGCAGGGCTGTTTTTAATGCTGGCTAGAGTGAGATTTTCTTCGGGGGGTGCATGATGGGCTACTCCCGTTTTCAAAGGTGCATAGTAACGAAGTACCTGTAACGAAGTACATGTACTTCGTTACAGTTCTTAAGTAGGGTAGTTTTTTTTTTTTTTTTTTGAGGATTTGTACTTTACTTAATTTTTTTTTTTTAACCGGGACTTTTACTCTACTACATTTAAAAGACAAAAAAGTATATTTTCACTTCGTTACTTTGACACTGGCAACTTAGTTACTCGTTTCACATTAAAATATGAATTTAATTCATCATTTACGGATTATCTAGATTTCGCGTGTTCGAGAAGAACAGCAGTGCTCGGCAGGGTATCATTAGCGCTTTGTGCAGGTGTGTCCGCCAGCGGACATGGAGCTGCAAATTTATGCACGCAGTTACAATATTATATCACTAGATGGCACACACGGATCAGCTATTGAATGTTCACAAGCAAGCCGAGCAAGGTTTAGAATATGGACGAGTTCACTCCAATCCCTGTTTTTCAGGAGTTGCCAGAATAAAACTCATCAGCTAAGCATGATGTGCAAACTGCTCAATATACTTGTCCATAGTATCTATCCAGCAGTTAAAAAAATAAATAAAATAAAATAATCTCTTGCTACAGAAATAATTGTTGTCCCCTGCAGCAGGCACTTCAGCTATAGTGAGCCAATGGTATCCCAATCAGTAGTTACGAAAAATCAGTTTTCTGAAGCAAAAATTAGACATGTTATTGATACTATGTAATTCTACTATTAAGGCGAGACACTACAGGTGAATAGGGTAAAATTTTTAACTGAGAGATATCACCATGAATCTTCATCAGTTGATTACTTGCATTAAGTCCATTATTTTTTGTATTACAAGTTCTCTGAAATCTTAGGTTTAAATATGCAAATGAGGCCCAATCTAATTAAATATGAGCTAATTTGCATACATTTCCGGAACAAAAATCAAAAGATTGAACAGGGGCGGAGCTAGGCTCTCATCCCAGAGGGGGCGAAGCATTATCAAGGGGCCCCTCAGATAGTCATTGCAGTCAACTGTAAAATAATGGATAGGTCTGTATCATATTCTATCCTAACCAATACAAATCGTCACTTATAGAGCCATGCAAACTTATGTTTCAGAAAAAATACAGTGAAGCCTCTTTGTCAGTAAAATTTTTCCGAGAGAAAGGGGAAAAAAAAAAAAGTTGCCAGTGCTCTGGCAGCAAAAGCATACAGGGTATGGCTGCCAGACGTCTGTTAAACGAGAATAGTCATTTTCATTTATTCCGAGCCTTTGGCGAGGACAAAAGTAGTCATTTTCATTTATTCCGAGCCTTCAACGAGGTAAAAGTGAGAATTACTACACGAGTTTCATTAATTTTATTTGTCAGCAAAGCTGGATCTTCCCATTTTTTGCCACAAGCCGGTCGGGCATGTGAGAGAAAAAAGTCACTAGCCCTCAGAAGATTTAACAAGCCCGACTGAAAAAGACTGGAATATCACATGAAATTTAATTGCACAGATACAAACTTGATTAAAACACTTTATACAAATCAAAAAGAAATTTAAATAAATAAAAAAAAACACTAAATGTTTAAATGAAGCAGATTATTTCATGTCTTGAGTTCGTACACTGCCCGGCCAAAAAAGCCACCTCTTGATTTAACTAAACAAAAAGGTAAGAGCCTTCCATTGGATAATTACGGCAGTGATTAGTATGTTTCAGCTGGGAACAAGTTATTTAACCCTAACTGATGCAGTTAGTAGCTCCTCATTTTTAAGCAACGATGTCAGATCACATCCTGTGCCCATGGAAATGGTGTTGTTGTACTATTGCAGAAGGGTCAAATTATTGGCCTGCATGAGGTAAAGAAAACAACTGAGGAGATTACTGAAACTGCTGAAATTTGGTTAACCCTCCTGTTCTGTTCATTTAGGCTAACACTCATAATGTTCCCGGTCACATTGATTATAAATCCGCAATGATACATATATTATCACCTAATGTTGTGTTATGTCTTTTTATCAACTTCAGCTCTGGTGAACTTTACAAGTTTTGAACTTCTATTTGCTATATATGTGCTGTAGGCCTAATTTACCTGAGGTCATACAACTCGTTTTTTAGGGAAAAAAACATTATATAGATATTATTTTGACTATACCAAATACTTCGATGAAACATATTGTAGTATTTATCACAGAGTACTTCATTTCAGTGTTTACCAAGGACACTGTTTTGAAACCATTTCAATTTTCTAAATAGTGGCACAAAATAACACCTTTTGTGTTCCCAGTCAAAACTGACCGGTATGATTTATTTCGTAAAACAAAAGCCCAAATCTACACAGGAAAACTTAACCACGTTATAAAAGTAATGTCTGAACCTTAGACTGAATGTACACATTAACAACTATTTTCCCATGCATCCATTAAAACAAACAACAGGTAGCACCAAAGTGTTATTCCAGTGTTCCTCAGTGTTGCATCATAATTCATCTTTGCTCTTCACCTCCTTAGCTCTACAACTGTTTTCATTCTTTTTGAAGATCAACAATAACACTACTGATAACAAAAACAAAATCTTCACAATCTGTCAATCATAACAACAAAAACAAAATCTTCACAATATGTCAATCACTGGTCAATCACTTACATCACTTACATTCTGTCTTCTCATGAACATGTTGGGCAATGGATTGTGGCTGTTGCATGTTCCTGGCAAATGTATACACTGCATTTGTGGCACACCAAGCTTGTTTTTCTATCTCGTGGTGCACACAGTTGATACCTCTTCCTTTTGTGTCCTCCTCCTCTGGTTGGTGTAGATGCTGGTGCTGATGCTTGCATGTCTCTCGCCAATGCAGCAGAGGATGGTGGTCGGGGAAGGTGCTGCCGCCTTTGCATGAGGGGTTCCACCATGGCCATAAAAATTCTATCGGAGATAGGTTCCCGTGGGGGTTGCCATGGAAGCTGTGTGTGTGTGTGTGTGCCTGTGTGTGTGTGTCTCCTCAAAGACACCTGCATGTTGGGGTGTGGGAAAGGAGTGTGGGAATGTGCTTGAACTCTATTTTATACACTAATTGTGGTCTTACACATTCATTTCTAATGACCGGTCATTTTTGACCGGGAACACCACAGGTGTATACAAGTTCAATAAAACACAGAAAATTTAAAAAAATTCTCCAAATTTATTTTATGTGTTCAGATGCCATGTGTGAACAAAGTCATGGAACCTTATGACAAACAGATGAAATTAACTGCATTTTTTTGGAGAGAAAACTTGTAAATCGGTCAGATTTGACCGAACACAACAGGAGGGTTAAGAACTGCGGTTAAGGGCTGTAAATTTAGCTTTGGGTAAGATATGTAAATATCAAAGCTTGCTACTCTGCCAAGACAACGACCACAAGCGAATACATGAGCAGAAAAAGAGAAAGAGAGTGCAAAGAGCAAAGAGTGAGATAATAACGTTGATCTTTAGGTATGGGCACTCTGACAAAGCGGCCGTGAACCCATGGTTAGGCTCTCGGGGAGCCCCATTTCTCGGTGCGCACCACAACAAAAACATGCTATCTGCACATGCATAAATACTAGTGTGTGGCAGCGCGGTCAGCAACAGGGTTACTGAGAAAAATATTGTACGAATACCAGTTAGCAGTGCATACCGCCAGTAATATTTCATAGAGGCACAAGCGAACGTAAAATTTATGGGAAGAAAACGAAATTGGCAATTAGCTTGGAAAGAATTCCTATACAGCGATAATTGGGTCACTTAAAACGTCCGAAAACTTGCATTTCTGTGCAATTACCTCACGAGAGCAATATCTGACATAAAGGTAGGACATTTGTGACTTGAAAAAGCACGCGACGAGACAGACGAAAGTTGCAATATTTAACGATATTTAAATATATTTAAAACAATGCCACCATGTCCCCTAAATTACCCAACAAAACAGCGTCTGCATAAATCCCATAAAATTACCAATTTACTGCACACTACCTGCCTTATTTCTGCCATAGATCTTAAATATATGACAATCGACTATAGACTAAAAGAAAAGTCACTTGTACGCCTTCTCACGTACTTGAATGGCATCCGTCAAACTTTGCGCTGAGCAACATCATTGTCTTGTCTTGAAATTTATACAATAGCCGTGGACGTTATCACTGTTCGGGTCAAACGTTAGCTTAACTTGATCTGTTACCTGTTGGCTGCATTGCTGCTTGAGGAAGGGTCGTCCGCGGTGCGGCAACTGCTTGAAGCCAAATGAACTTAGTGTTGGTAGCTTTGCTACCCTCTCCTCCAGTTCTTTCTTTTCTTTTCTTTTTTGACTAGCCTACTGCTTCTATGTTTGAATGGAATGACTGCTCCTGAGTTTGCAAATTTGATGATATTCAGATTTTGCGCTTGAACAATCAGACGTTACAGATATTAACGTGGTCACATGATCAAATCAAATGCAGACATGACATTGGGCAACACATTACCCAGCAATCATCTTGACAATTTGCAAATCAGTATGAAAGAAAAATATCAAATAATATAAGAAAATAGTTGATTTCAGTAATAGTCTTTAAAACGTGGGTATATTAGGCACGATAACTTAATATAATGGTTATGAATGAGTGTTCAAAAAGAAACCCATGATAGAGATTAGATTAATGAAATGGAGGTTTAATTAAAGAACATCACAAACAGTAAATCTTCTGAAGAATGGAACACGGAATACTATTCAGACGATGTCTGCTGATTTTTTCTTTTTGAAGGTATTGAGAATGTAGCTCAGTGAGGCTGCAGGGGCTCCGCGGGGGGGCCTCCCACTGGCCGTGGGCCCTGGGGCGGTCGTCCACTTGGTCCCCGCGGTTGCTCCGCTTATGACATTGAACCAAGCCAGGTTCATTTTTTTCCCATTTTGTTGACATATTAGAGTCAAAGGCTTTTACAGAAGGAATTTTGGATATCTCTCTCTATCACTCCTTAAATCAGAAAATACTGTCTACAGCCTAAAAAAAAGCAATTTTCGGCATGTTTTTAGGAATAAAATGTGATATAATTCAGGCTATTAATTATATATTCACAAACCCCTCAGTAAAATTCTTCAGAATATAGATAGAAATAAACCTGGAAAGTTTGGTGTATGTGGGTTCTACTGAAGTGGAGAATTATGTTCCTGAGTATGAGAAAAAACTCATTTTGAGAAAACGGCCAGTAAAGTAAAACTCCATTCATTTTTATTGGAAACCACTCCTTTGCACTTTCACCATTGGTTGCTGATTCAAAGGGTATGACCATAAATGGATCCAAAATTACATTGTGCTTCAGAGACGGAGCTTTCCAACGATACCAGGATGGTCATGGTTCAGACAATTACCACTGTACTGTATGTTCCGTTAAAATGCTAACTTTCGGTGAATTGAGGAGAAAAATGCAGACGCAAACAGTCAAAGTATAGTAAAATAAACACCTAAAAATTTTTTTGGACTTTTTACTTATACTAGTATAAAAGAAGACATGTTATGGAAGTAAAATAGCCCAAAATCTCAAAATTGACCATTGCTTCAAAAAACGATGTTTTTGCCTGTAGCATCTCGCCGTAATTATAGTGGTTTTTAAACTGCCAGTAAACTCAAAGATGAAGTATATTAAGGAGAGACTGCCTGTTTGTTTTTTGGAATACTGTATCTTTCATTCACCTGAAAATTGATTAAAGAGCACAAGGAGAGAACAAACAGTGGTTGCTTTTCTTCTTACTATGCGTACTATGAAAAATACTTTGTACTTCAATTTGCACTTTTGATACTTAGGTAAATTTTTTCACAAAATACGTTTGGTACTTGAGTACATTTAATGTGAGCTACTTTAGGCCATTTGCTCAAGAATTGTTCTTATGGGTGACTTCATCTTTTACCAAAGTAACTTTCAGTCAAGGTACTTCTACTTTTACTTAGTTTTTTTTTCCCAGTACTTTATACACTTCTGCCCATTTTCCACGGATCACTAAATAATTCCAGGATAACTGTGTTTTTTTTTTCATTAGTTGTTTCCCCAAATACCACCCAGATACGATAGTGCTATTATCTTATTGGCTATTGGGTAGCCCTTTCCTTTTTTTGATTGGCTGGCAGGTGGCAAGCTGCCACCGAGAGCTCCAGGGGAGACGTGTTTGATTCCTGCCAGTTTCCACAGTTAGAGCGGTGCTGCTGCGCATATAGACCAACTGTTGGAAATTGTTTTCATTTTATCTTTTTTTTGTTCGCATGAGAAATACTATTTGTGGCGTAAGTGCGTGACTTCCGACTGAAATGAGTGACAATCACGCTCATTGCGTGAAACTTCAGAGCCCTGAGAAGGTTAGGTGAGAAATGAAAAAGTTATGCAACACATAAGTCCGTTTCTACACTCCAACTGTTACCACTCAATGTGTTTCTGAAGAAGTTATTGGAAATAAATGTCTTATTAGCAACGAAACAATGTAGTGGTTGGAGCTGGGGGGGGGTAAGCGCGCATTATTTGACCTCAGTATTTCAAAAATCCTGGTTACGGCCCTGATTAAACCCATGCTTTGC
Source organism: Gymnothorax javanicus (assembly GCA_029692085.1). Classification (NCBI taxonomy): domain Eukaryota; kingdom Metazoa; phylum Chordata; class Actinopteri; order Anguilliformes; family Muraenidae; genus Gymnothorax; species Gymnothorax javanicus. Next base: position 35,765,329 of record CM056193.1, on the reverse strand, counting down.
TTCTAACCCCTGAGAAAAAGAAAACCGCGAGAAGCCTGGAGTCATAATTAGTTTCCATATTACTAGTGGTGAAATCCACCGTAACATACGTGAAGCTGATAAACTTCCATGCGCAAGGACTTCAATTCCACGTGAGAATCTTTTAAATACGCATTGGTTGAATAATTGCTTACTATGGCACGGGAACATGAATATGCCACTAAAACTCCCAGAAAATACGGGAGAGTTGGCAATGCTGGAATTTTACACACACACTCACAAAACTATTTCATGAGCTCAAAACTTTTTAACACACGCACAAAATTTTTTTGCACACACTAAACTATTTTACAAGCTCAAAGCTTTTTTACACATGCACAAAACGATTTCACAAGCTCAAAACTTTTTTTACACATGCACAAAATATTTCTACAAGTTCACAACTGTTTTACACACGCACAAAACTTTTTTATACAAGCACAAAATATTTCTACAAGTCCAAAACTTTTTTACACACGCGCAAAACTTTTGACCCTAATTGGATTCCATACATTCATCTCAGAGTGAGATTTGTTTAACCATGATTCAGTCACAGTAGTTGATCATTGTTGCTGAGGGCGAAACATTTTGAGGGTTGTAGTAATGGCGGATCGCAACTTTAGAGCCACATCCCATTTATACTAGATAAAGTTTTTGGTTATAGCCAAGTGGAGTCCAGTGATAAAACCTCACCTGGACGATAATGCATTAATCTGTTACCTGAATCCCGATAAGGTAGTGTCGCAAAACGTAACAGACTTCATTATTCCTTTCTCTCTCTCCCCCCCAAGGGGCAGTCTTTTTTGATGACGTCGCATGAACTGCGTCCTAATGCACTTTCAGAGAGGAAGGTAATTCACGAAGCAAGGTAGGACGAGTCGCGATGAGTGTTCCGGTGGACTGAACAACAAAGAGTAGAGATCAAGTGTTTCTAAACTGTTCTTCGTCCTTATGTCAGCTTTTAAACTTGACCGGAGGGTGGTGGCCTTGGTTGAACGAAGAAGAGCAGGAATGAGAGGAGAAAGAAAATAACGTTTCGTGTCAATTTACCTGCGAATAAGAAGCAAGAGACAGAGCAATTTGGTTTTTAATAGACCTTTGAACATCCTCAGTAAAGTTCTGGCAGCGTGTCTTATGAATACGTTGGTCTGAGAGCTTTGATCACTTGCCCCACAACTAAATCACGGCTTTTAATAAATTGCCTACGGATACACCTGTCGTGAGAAATACGTCAACACAAAAGGTAAGTGAAGAAATGTGATCCCAATCCCGATTCCCGATTCGAACACAGTTTATCCAAATTTAAAAAAAAAAAAAAAAAAAAAATAAAATAAATAATCCACAGCTGATGAATACCTATGAAACTAGTTATAACGATAAAGATAAATCCCATAAACGATTTTGGTGGTTGTTTGGGGGAGTCAATATCTTAATTTACGTCATACAGCATCTCGCACCATGAAAGGGTATGTTGCACTATATTGTCACTGATTTCGGCTATGATGGTCTATAGGGATGTTATTTTTACGTCGCTCGGTTGAATATTTCATTTATGGGTTTGAGTTGATATGTAGGTGCTAACGGCAATTTTGAATAAAAAGTGATATCAACGCATTCTATTTGTCCGCAATTGTGATTATTTTCAGTTTTTAATTGCGCGTGTGTTCTAGGTTCTGCCACATCAGCAAGCCACGCAATTTTCAGGACAAAACTTTCGGTGAAGTTTATTGAATTGATTTTCTTTGAGATGACGGAGAAAAAACACGGTGAGTGATCTACGCGTCTGCCACTAAACCTACATTTTATTATTTATTTTTCTTAGTCAGGCAGATGAGCCAAATGTTAAAGATTAATAAAACTGATGCGAAGTCGCATGCACTTGCTCACTCATCTGACCACAGTGCAATGGGTTTTGCAAAAGTTTCCCGACGCTGCTGGGGTCGAAGAAACGGGCCACCTAATTGAACATAATTCAACGCGAGTGTGTGTTTCCAAGGAAGTTGGCTGTGAATGGGACATTGAATTTCTTTAGAAAATTTTAATGTTTTCCCCCCATCCCCCATAACCCCTGAATTTCCTAATACCCTTCAGTGTTTACCAAATGCCGCAAAGGCTTGTCTTTTGTTTGCATTTGACTTGACTGTCATTGGCGGTTATTTAACATAATGGTTGAGTCTTGATTCTGGGCTGCTCAAGACTTAGTCGCTCTTTGGGGGATTTCAAGTTAACCTTGTCTATGTCAGATTGACCACCGTAAGAGGATTACAACGGATAGAAAACGGCAACATGCACACAGTTTTTGGTGACTTCATAGGCCAAATAGATTTCATTATAAAAGGTTCAAGTTTGAATTTAATTTCAGGAAGACTGAAATTCAGGAAGCTAGGGCTGATGGCCATGGGAGTAGTCAGCCCTGAAGGCATCTTCCAGATACCCTTACTGCCAGAGTGCTTTCTGTTGGAAGGCTTTTAATGACATAGGTTAGCATTGTGAAAGGGTCTATTTTAACCTTAACCATGATCGTTTCCTGAACCTAATAAAAATATTTTTGGTGCCTTAACCTAACCTTGAAGTTTTGTTGCTTAAACCTGACCTTGTGGATTTGTAGCATAAAGTTAATCAAACTGCGACTTAGAACTGAAAATTATAAATAAAACTGAAAACCATGTCAACTAAGTCTAAAAGCAATTAATCAGAACATGGGTTCTCATGGGGTCAAGCCTTGTTTGTCTTATAGACTGTATAAAAAGATGGAGGAAGCAACCGTGACATCAGCCATTAGTTTCAGCATACCATTTAGCAAGCCTCGATTTTGGCAATTTGAACAGCACTATTTTTCCATTTTGAAACCTGATGTGATTTCTAGTGGACGAGAGCATGAAATGAAGATCTTGGGAGGAGCGAGGGGTGGATCTACGTGTGGATCTGACCTTATCTGACTAGGACCAGAGGATAGCCACGCCCCATAAAGCATATCTGGCTTTATCCTTTATTCTAGTCTATTTGGGACCATAATTTACAAAAATGAACATCATGATATATTGAAGGAGACTTGAAACTTGCGATAGATACCATAAAATAATGTGGAAAATGACTATTGAAATAATAAACCTGGTGGGAAAGTAGGGTCATTTTCTCATAGACTTCTATAGCATTGAATTTCTTTCTGCAACCACTGATGTTGCCATCTGCTGGCAATGAAATAGAATGCAATTTTCAGACATTTCCGCATTGGCCTCACTTTTCAGACCCGGGTGCTGCATCCATCTTTTTATACAGTCTATAATTTGTCTGCTTTGGAGTCCTATGCTTTACCCATTCATTCACCACAACTTGCTCCCGGTCTGGACTGTGTGGCTCTTTATACTACGTTATCTGAATTCATTAACACGTTGTGGCAGGAGACTTTTTTTGCCTTTTTTTAACACTTCAGAAATTTGTTGCCTCTCAATAACAGTTTAATACTATATCTTATTGCTCAGGCTGCAGTTTTCTGCCCATCACTTTATCTTTTTGAGTCTGGTGCTCTCAAGATAATCTTGATAGCACTGATGCATGACTTAAGATAAGGCATTATTATTATTATTATTATTATCATCATCATTATTTATTGACCCCTACGACCCCAAGTGGTGTATGAGAGCCGGTTAAACTTACAATAAACAAGTATAACAATTTGACATGTTAGAAATAATTGTACACAGTATTAAAAGAAAAAATGAAAAAGAAGAGAGAGAAAAAAGAAATTGACTGTTTAAAAGTATTCAGTGGACAGATAATGTTACACTTGGAGATTCAAAAAGCTGATTGCCAAATTTGACATGAAATTCAGGGAATTTCAACATGATAATCTTGATAAACTTTGCAAGGTTATACAGTTGGGTAGAGCTTGTATATTGAAAAGTAAACTGAGTTTTCCTTTGCTTGGGCATGTCCAATATAATTTCTTAATTAATGTAAACCTCTCAGCTAAGTGAGGTGCATACAAGGACATCGTGAAATTCATCACAGAGAATATTTTCATTACATAGAGGACACTGTGTGACATGGATGAATCAGGAGGAAGGTAACGGAATTCAGTAATAGGTAAATGATGGTTTCCACATCGGAATCGAGCTAAAGTCGTTCTGTGTGAGTTACTTAGTTTGGCAAAATAGTTCTCCAAATTCAAGTTCGTTTTAACAGTTTTCTAGAAAGTGCATAGTCTATTATTTAGTACATCGCTGTGCCAGTTTTGGGTGGCAATATCTTTCGATCTATGATCAAAACATTTGCTAAAATTGCACTTTGAGTAAGTATTTATACCGGTGTCATTCCACAGTACTGAATATCCAATGTCATCTAATAAGGACTTTTGCGGAAGATCCATTTTGAATTAACAATGTTCAATGTTCATGAGGCGATACATGGTATTTGAAAGACTGTTAGGAGTGGTTACAACATGAAGCCAGAAATTCAACATTCACATGTGAACAGTATCTTTAAGTTCTAATTTACCTAATTCACCATACACAATACAATTGGCTGAACGGTAGTTAACTCAGTAGATTTTCCAAAAATTTCTTATTCAAAATTCCAATGTGAGAGATATTTGAGAATCCCCAAACTTCACAACCATAAAACAGAACTGGAGTAACTATTTGATCATGTTTGCTTGGGTCAACTAGGAATAAGTGTTTCTTCTCATGTCCAATTGTTCTTTTTATTCAAATTCATTTTAACTTCTGAGAATGCAAAATTGAAAAATATTTTATATGCAACATGTGATCTTGTTAGATTTTGTTCATTCAAATACAATAGAATGTTTGCTTCATCAAACGTGTGTCGTTGGTCCTGCAGCCATGGTATTTGTTGCACATCAGACACTGGGCTTAATGTATGGTAAAAAGTTGAACTTCTGCAAATGTGATAAAGGTTTTTTCCTGCTTTGATTTTGACAATCTGATGTCAGCGTCAAAGGAGGTTTTGACAATGAGCGATTTGATGGGTCATTGTAAACTTGATCATAATTGAGTCATTATCATGCAATTCAATATTTTCTCAATTTCTTGGTCTTAGATACAAAAGGACTGGCAGTTTTGAGGTGTATGATTCATGTCTCTATGGGTATTTGGTTGTCTGAGGGTGCTCTAAACTTGGTTGCAATAATGGCCCCATTTGGTTCATGCACTTTCTATTCTTGGCTGTGGTTCTGAGTGCCTTCCAGAATCAGCTTAAATTTTGCTCAAATCCATCTGATGCTTTAGCTTAGTTCATATTCTCTTAAACAGGCTTTGTGGTCAGTTCTAGGAGTGTAGCATTTGGTAAGTATACTGTCAAGTGCCAAAACTACTTATGAAAGGAGTATTTATGACGACCACAAGAACCACCAGTAGCGCAAAGGTAAACGTTGGCTCTGTAATGCATTTCAATCACTTTTTCACATTTTGAAGTATCCTAGTGCTTTTTGATTAAATTTATGGCTGACTGAAAATTTGTAAGCTTAGTAAGAAGCTTGACAGTCTATTTTTCTTGTTTGGTTTAATGGGGATATGTTGCAGGTATGATTAAAATAGGATGAAAATGGTGACAATATACCATTATGGACAGGTAATAAAAGGTAAAGAGTACATAGCCTTTGAGTTTGAAATTTTGCAATTAAATAACGTTAACGTAATATGTAAATCAGTGAAAATATAGATTTTAAATTAGATTTTAAATTGTCCACGTGAATCTACCCCCTCAAGTTATTAGATCTTTCATGTGCACCGGTAAAGTTATGCCTGTCTCCTTTCCGTCTGATTTGAATTGTTTTAAGTGTTCAATGTTATTTCAGTGCTACTCAAGTGAAGTTTGCTGTTGTCTTATCAAGGAGATCAGTATTTTTTCACCTCCATTCTGTACCTCAGGTTACACTTCTAGAGTGCATAACCCGAATATAGTATGTGCTGTATACATGTTTTCTGTGTAGCCTTGAATCTTGATATTTTAACCGAACCTTTATTCATTTTTATACAAATACCGAGAGCTCGAGAAACTTAATCAGATTAGCCTTTAGGTCATGTACAGTCCCAATATTTTGTGAAAGCAGTAGAGAGAAAATCCAGTGTTGTATCTAATTTAGTCTTGAACAGAGGTGTCTATGCTGAAATTGTATTAACTGGCATTAACAGAAATGCATTGATGTGCGTATAGTTTCATGTCAGGTAAGATACATATTCAGATGAAATGAGATAGAAAAACAAAAAAAAATCCAGTTTTCCCAACCGCAGAGTATGATAATTAGGGGCCAGGCAGCTCTTCTGCTGGTCATTTTTGTATTATTATTATTATTATTATTATTATTATACTGCTTTCCCATGCTTGAAAATAGACAAAATTGGGCACAGTATACATGTAGCACTTCAACTAGATCTCATGGGAAGGTGTATAAGTAACCTGCCACTTTTAGTGACATTTAGTGTGTCATGTCTACGCATTTTAAGCTTTTTATGTGCCATTTAACACTTCTGGGTCATTCCATAGTCAACCAAAGAACAAGAATCTTCCACAGTCACCGACTCAGATTTGGCTCAAATTTATTTTGGGAGTACCTCCATATTTATAATGAACACATGCAGAATTTTAGGCTCCTACTACAAGGGGTTTCCAAGATATGGCCCCCCAAAAATCTGGGGCCATGCCGCCTTTTTGCCCTGGTGAATCACGAATGTTAATTTATAGGAATTCTGGACGCCAATATCTTTGAAAAAAATCATAGGTATGGGCACTGCTACCCAGTGTAACTTGGGTCGAGGCTTTCAGAATCTTTTGTCAAAATTTATCTATCTCCTTTCATTTTCAAGATATTGGCCTCTCAAATATGAAACTTTCTACAGGCGGATATGAAAAATTGTTTTCAAGGGCCCCCATGAGGCCAGGATCCCTTACAGAGGCTAAATTGTGCTGGATTCCTTCTAGTTGAGGACAGGTCTGTCTGTTAAAGGAAGATTGACTGCACCCAAGGCATAATAGTGGAGTTGGGAGACCCTGAAATGGGTCCCGGCTTCAAAAAGTCACTTTTTTAGCCAATTTTGGATTGGCAAGTTCACCATGTGGGCAGTTACTCATGGTAATGAAACTTGTTATATATAAATGTATATATCTTGGCTTTATTTGTTCAAAATTACAACTTGTTTTCTAATCTCCTTCACTATTTAATCATGTGATCAAATATAGGCATTTTGGAGTAAAAACCCCCATTATTATCCCCTTTGTTCTGCAGCTAGAAGTTTTTCATTTGCTCAAAATTTGATTCCACTGTTCATAAATGTATCTGACTGCAAATGCCTCTGTGCGCTTTTATTGTAGTTTCTTTCTTGATTAAAGTCCAATCTACTTTGGAATAAATAACAATATTCTGCAATAATAAGTTGCTCCTGGTCAATTTTCAAAATATTATCTCAAAAATTGAATTCTCTGCAGGATGCATTTGCTCTCATGCAGTACATTGTTCCCAATATAAAATGGAGCATTTTTAAACATCAGGTTTTCACAAACCGAATGATTGACATTCATGCAAATTATGCACAAAAGCCTTCAATATGTCTAGCGTAATTCTGCCAAATTATTGATTTTTCCAAGAAAAAGTTTGACTTTTTTACATCAATTTGATTTCCAGTGGTTCCCAAACCCAGTCCTGGGGCTCCCGGTGTATGCTGATTTTTGTTCCGACCACCATTGCAAATATAGGATTTTAATAAGCCGCTTTTTCTTCTTAAGTAGGTGCAGTTCTTGTTTATCACAGTTATTTACCATCTTAAGTTACATATTTGACAGAAAAAGCCATGTATGCCATGGAGAATAAATGATCCTTGAAAGTATTGTTTTTATTTTTCTATATTGCAAGAAATTTCAGGTAACAACATTTTTAGACAGATCAAATTAGATGCTGAGAAAATCTGTAAGCTCCAAACTGGGTTGCTGAACAGGGGTGTGTAGAGTTCTTTTTAAATAATTTGCTTGAATTGGTAACATAAACAATGACACAAAACAGGTGGGACTTTATCTTTTTCCTTAACCAAAGGGTAGGGCAAGATAATTGTAATCTTCTCAGATTGTGCAGTTATTTATTTATTGGCAAGATTACGAAAGAACCACAGCCTCAATTTGTATTAAATTTGGCCAAAAGTTGACCTTTGACCTAGTATAGATCCCTTCAAATTTTGGAGTAATTTGGGTCAATGTGAAGGCCAGTGGTCATTGAAAAGGCAAAAATCATTTTTTGCCCATAACTGTCAAAAGTGGCCTGATTCACATCAAACAAATGCCAGAAGTTTCCTTTTTCAATTTGTAAACAATCACAATATCCATTTTTATGCCGATAAGTGCATAGTTTTTTTTTTTTTTAAAGATAATTTTTTGGGAATTTTTCCTTTATTTGACAGTTATGCAGTGTAGAGAGACAGGAAAGTTGGGGAGAAGTATGGGGGAAGCAAATGACCTGAGCTGGAATCGAACCCAGGTCGCTGCGGGAAGGACACAGCCTTTATGGTACGCGCACTTAGACCGATGAGCCACCGGGGCACCCCAAGTGCATAGTTTTAAAGATTGGTGGCGGTCAAAGTTCAGCAGGTCAAGGTCTTTGATCTAAATGGACTAATTTACACTATATCTCAAGAACTAGAGTAGATAGCCACTTGATTGCTATTAAACACATATAGGAAATCTTACATGGACATTAAAATGACACTATGACCTTTGACCTTGAGTGACCTTGAAAGGTCAAGCCAAAGGCCATGAGATTGCTGGAGGCAATATCTCAAAAACTACTGCACATAGCCACTTGGTTACTATTATTCACTTGTAAGAACTCCTATATGGCGAATAAAGTGACATCATGACCTGTGATCTTGAAAGGTCAAACCGAAGTGCACATGGACCCGTGAGTAGATCAGCTCATTCAACAGCTAAAATATGTGTGATCTGTGGGGTTTGCTGTGCCTGGCACTGCATCTTGTCAGTTTCTGTAACCATGTGTTTACCGTTTCACTCAATTAGGAACTTTTTCATTAGTTTGATTGCTTAAAATTTTTAGGCAGTTGTTTCCAGCTCAATATGTACATGGAATATTATTCCTTATGGCATGAAAAGTTATCTGTCAAAAAGTGTCTAAAAGCTGCCACATAGCTCACTCGGTTAAGGCACTGCGTTGCAGTGCAGAAGTGACTATCACGTTGCGGGTTCGAGCCCCGTTCGTACCAACCGGCAGTGGTTGGCAGCTTTTCAGAGTAGCGCACAATTGGCTATTGTGCTTCAGGGTTTCAAATTGGGAAAGGACTGCCGGGAAAGGGTGATAAAATAAATAGCTTTGTTCGTTGCTCAAGCGCCTCCTGATGGCCAGACGGGCGCTCGTTAGGAAGATTCTAAGCCTGTTCATGTCCAGGTATCCTCCGCCCTCATTCTGAACTTGCGAAGATTCAACCAATGAGTGTATAAGAAGCAGTGGCTGACAGGCATGTGCTTCGGAGGAGAGCCGTGAACTGTCTTCACTCTCCTGAATTGGCAACAGGGGGTCGCAAATGAGCAAGCCTTGTACATAGTTCACCAATTGGCCATTCCGGATTCGGGAGGGATTGGAGATGCCAAATAAAAAAAAAAAAAAAGAAAGTGGCTGAAGAGGATTAATAAATGCTCTAAACTTAAATGCACCTAACTGAGGTAAATTAACAGCCCAGTTAAATCTTATAATTGCAGTTGGAGTTGCAACAAGAACCAGCATACAAAGAGAAGAACACAACTGATTAATTCAATTGTACTATTTTGGATTCCTTTTCAGTTCAATACATTTTATGCCAGTTTTTCTTTGTCGTTTTATTCCAAATTTGACGTGTTATAAGTAGTTTGTATCTTTGTTTGGGTTAGTGAGGCAGGTTTTCAAAGACAGAATGATTAGTCTTTTTGTAAATAACATGTAAAAATATTTACTATATCTTGAGTAATTCTGCCTAGTTTCAGATTTTTGTTTCCCTATAAAATGTGACTTTTTCATCAGTTCTACTTCTTCACTTATATTAAGCAGTTGACCTGCAAAGCTGCTAGCAGCTAGTTCATCTATCTGCCTCTGTAGCACATCCTATTGGGTGCCTGCCTGTGGTATAAAAGTTTTCAGGTTCCAGCCCTGAGTGATACTGTGACGATGCAGTTGCTAGTCTTCCAAAGTATATAAGGTATTCATTATGATGAAACTAACTGATAAATATGCTGGTGCTTAAGCTTCAATGAATACAAGTGCAAAGACATTTTGAATAAAATTTTATTCATAAATATTTCCAGTTTTAGTGTTGCAAATCTCCCTCCTGCTCTAGTCATCTCATTCTTATTCTTCATTTTGTACTTCTTCCACAACTTCGGTACTGCCCACCCAGCTCTGTCTCATTCCTGTGCAGCAGCTGTAATTTTTCTTATTCTTATGCTGAAAAACCCCTGTTACGGCCACTTTTAAAATTTCTTTTATATTTACATGGGCCCAGTTACACAGTGCTTCTTGTTATCCTGCAACCTTTTGCAGCAACTGTCAAAAAAACCCAAAGTTTTGTGATTGCTATTAGATTACTGGTATATGGCAGCTACATTGTCAGAATGTTGTGTTTGCCTGCAAAGCTCTTGATTGTCCTGTCCTCTGCTGCTCTTAAAGTTTTCTCTACGAAGTCAAATTTGAGTAGACTTTTTGGGAAAGAAAGGACTGTGTTTGGGGGCTGCCAAGGTCTCCAGCCCCCTCCCCCCAAGAAAGCCAATTTATCCTTTAGTCCCATCATGGATGGTTTCAGTTTAGCCTCTGTAAAACAATAGTGCCGTTTGTTCTCGCGTAGCTGAATCCAGGAATGTGGCTGCAGGCTAGGGAGCCCAAGGCTGCTGGGAATTGGCTGCTGTGGAGCAAAAGGTGAGCTGGATAAAGGAAAATTGTCAGGCTCTGTAAATATTCCCCCTTTCTCTCTGCCCCCTCCTCTCATATCATTGTTCCCTGTGAGCCCTGGAAAAGGAACAAAAGCACATTAATCACCTGGGGGTCCTCTTGGAGCGGATGTGATTGTGGTGAGGTTGATTTTGGGAGCGTTTTCCTCACGCCAGATGTTGAAATCCTTCTGTGCGGCATCCGCCCTGCCTCGCCCTGTCATTGAGTTCCCACTGTCTCTTTAGTTTTTTGGCTGACGTAGACCACTTCCTGAGAGCATTTGTCCCACTCTGAGTGGGTTGTTGGTGTTCAGTGCTGTTGCCTCATGTATGTGTTTGAGTTTGATGCTTGCCTCTCTTGTGTGGCATGCCAGGACAGAAGAAATAACTGCAGCTTTGAAAATTAACACAGGTCACAGGTCAGTAAAGAACTCCCTCTGGATCACAATCCTCCATCTTTACTTTCATATTGCTGTCTCTGTGTGAGCAATTAAGTTCTAATTGTTAAATGATAATGCTAAATCAGCAAAATGGGTAAATAGAGGATTATCAGTTTTTGAAATCAGCCAGTTTGCATGTTTCATGTTTCTTTGTTTCTTTGCACAAATGCTTCATGTGGGACAAAAAAAAATGTAAGCAGATGAGCCTTCTGTGCCTTGTGTAGTCTGTAAAGTCGTTGAATAACTATTGTTCTTTCAATTCTTCGGAGAAGGGAATCTCCAAAATTAATAATAGCTGTAAGTTTATTTTATTTTTTTTAGATGTTATAGCCTCTTTTCATGAATCATTTCAGGCTATGTGTAGTTCAAGTGCTTATCTTTCACATAAAAGACATTTTTTTATCACGTAAAAGCATTTCCAAACACTCACGCAGTGGAGTCTTTTAATTTTCTGTGGTAGATTTTGCTGCAGTTGGTGTAATCGGTCTCAAATTGCCTCTGTTTTAGAACTACAAAGGTGTGACATAGTGGCAGATCATTTACTTGATTAAACCGTATTAACGGTTGATATTCATGATGTCCGCAATTTATCAGTTATCAGATAAGCCATTTGTAATGAGCTCATCGGAAACTAGTCTGAGTGTATTGACCTCTTTTTAGTGCATGCGTTAAATGATACATTAAACCTGCACGGACATGATATCAGCACTTTTCAGCGGGCAGGGGTTTGCTTCTCGCCATCATTATCAACTCTCCAGTGACCAGAAGGGTGATAGGAGGGCCAATAAAGCACCCCCTCCCCTTTCTTTTTTCCCATTTAATGCCTGCTGACCAACCCTTTGTTTTTTCAGGGAATTCCAGTCTGACTTTCCTTTGTTTGCAGTTTTAATGCTTACCCCATTAGTGACTGTGGAGGATACCTACTCTTTATACAATCTGGGATAATCTATAATTAGAATTAAAGATCCTCTTGATAACTAAAAAAATGCTATTGATCATATTTTCTAGTTCTGGTACTGTTATTTATCTACCACGTTGCTGCTTAATGCGTTTTGGTTTGGCTCTTTGTGAAGTACAGTGATGGTTTTATGATAAATTGTATAATGGATGTACTCAGTGAGCATGGTTGCTTGATTAGTCCAGCACTAAGGTGCTCATAAATGAATTTGTGTGCATGGGTGAAAACCCACTCTCTAGGAGTTCTCTTGCTATCACTGTAGCAGTTATTCATGCAGTTGACTTTAAATTTTATTGACATACTTTGAAGTCAAGCCAGGATTTCTCTGTTCTGTTAATGATTTTATGTATGAATCCTACTAGATAATTTTTGACAAAATTTCTGTGGCTTAGATCCTTGAAATTATGGAGTAAATGTGTTGATGGGGCATTTCCACTCTGCATTGTATTATAAGAGAACACCGAACTGAAAGTGCCATTAATTAGGTAGTTAATAAACTTATCTGTTGGCAGTGACTGCTTACTGAAGAACTGCTGTGGCCCTTTAGACACACAGTGCTTGTTTGTTTGCACACGGTCACGGGATGGATGGCACGGCACTTTGAAACTGTCCCAGACTGCAGCCCCCCTGCAGTGCTTCTCCTAACTTGGGCAGCCTTAGTTAATGATCATTCATGAGAGTACAGCTGTGGTACTGCAGTTGCATTCGGAGAGGACTTCAGTCCTCTGCATTAATGAAGTATGTGCGCACGTGTGTGTGTACGTTTCTGTGATGGTGTACGCACTGCGCATGCATACATGATGCGCTTGGAAACATGCTTGCACTGCATGCAAGGTATGTTAGTACTCACAAGGATTGTTGTGGGCACGTGATTTGCGTGTCTTAATGCATTTTTTTGTGAGGCAAGAGCTTATATGCACTTTTAAAGTGCAAGCAGTGCAGAACTACACACTCTGTTAAAGAAGGGAAGTGGGATGCGGCAGGTTTTCCTGGCACTCGCTAAAAACACAATACCAGTTCCTCAGAGGTCTTCAAATTATGATAAAACAAACACTGGGAGGGAGGGAATGTGCTCTCACACACGCACTCTCCCGTCCATGCCAGAATAACTTGTTAGTTTAACGGGGACCTTGACTGCGGCATGGAACAAACATGTTTATATACTGCCGGTAAGGATTGAGACCCAGGTGCTGAACCATAAGAATCCAGTCTGTAATTCTGAGTCTGTAATTCTGTCTGGATTTTCTTTTGGTTCCTCACCTGGTGTTGATGATGTACTTGCCATGTAGCTTCTGTGTTTGTGTTTTCATTCCACCTGGTAGCTTGTGAAGGTACTTCCCCTTCCAAAAAGTGAAATACTTATGCTGTTGTAGTCTGTCATTAAGTGTTCTGATTGATGATCCTGATGTTACTAGTAATGGATTTGGATTATGAAATTATGGAATATATGTTATGGATTAACTGATATTGTCACTCTGACTGAAGGCATCTGCAGTGTGTCATAAATTTGCTCTCACGATTGGCTGCAAATGGTAGTCCATCCCATTCTGTTTCAAACGGTGATGAAGGCATGCTAATGTTGCTGATAGGCCCCGAGTTGTTGCTTCATTTGTTTCTCTGCCATCTGTAGTATTTTAAGTTAACTCTGTGTGCTGTCCATGTTGGCATGTCTCAGTGATGCTAAATGACACACATTCACCCTTTATGGTGTAAGAGCACAACTACAGTTCTTGAGTATTATGGAAAAACCTAGTGTGACCCCGCCTGTGAAAACCCGGCTAAACTCGCCTGATCTAATTTTGAGATAAAGGCCGTCAAGTTGTCCCTATGATAAAAAATGTCAAAGATATGAGATGTGAGTTTATTGGTGAAAATGATAGGTTACATGTCAGGGTTTCGAAATATAGTGTTCAAAAATTAATTTCTAACATCATACATATGAATTTTTTTTTTTTTTTTTTTTTAATTTGGCATCTCCAATCCCACCCAAATCTGGAATGCCCAATTGGGGAACTATGTACAACACTTGCTCGTATGCGACCCCTTGTTGCCAATTCAGGAGAGTGCAGACAGTTCGCGGCTCTTCTCCGAAGCACGCGCCCGTCAGCCACCGCTTCTTATACACTCATTGGTTAGATCATCGCAAGTTCAGAACGAGGGCGGAGGATACCCGAACATGAACAAGCTTAGAATCTTCCTGACGAGCGCCCGTCTTGGCCAACAGGAGGTGCCTAAGCATCGAACAACGGAACCATGTTATATTACCCTTCCCGGCAGACCCTTCCCGATTTGCATCCCTGTAGCGCAATGGCCAATTGTGCGCTACGCTGAAAAAGCTGCCGACCGCTGCCGGTTGGTACGACCGGGGCTCGAACCCGGGTCGTGATAGTCACTTCTGCTTCGCAGTGCGTTGCTTTAACCGGGTGAGCTACATACATATTAAAATTAATGAATTTATTGACACTACATTTACGTTTTTTAACGGAGAAATACCGGAAGTTGGTTTCCACTAGGCTCGTTTCAGCTATGGTTTCAATCGGCTTTTAGTTGACCTTCGGCAGATAAACACCCTATAGTTTGGGTGGCATTTGGTTTAAGAAGTTATTTCTGCCGTTGAAAAAGAATGTAGACCATAATATCAATGCGCACCATCATAAAGAAGGTCATTTCATGGTATGGCAGAAGAGTTGCGA
Organism: Gymnothorax javanicus; assembly: GCA_029692085.1. Classification (NCBI taxonomy): domain Eukaryota; kingdom Metazoa; phylum Chordata; class Actinopteri; order Anguilliformes; family Muraenidae; genus Gymnothorax; species Gymnothorax javanicus. Next base: position 35,750,309 of record CM056193.1, on the reverse strand, counting down.
CTTTAGCCGGGTGCGGATTTCTCCATGGATTATGTCGCATCACCTCGGAAATGTCAGAAATTAAGTGTTTGCATTTGTAGATTAATGTCTTGTGAAGCTAACCAGCCTAGTTTGAAGACATGTCATGCCAGCTACTTTGTAAACAATTCGGTGTTTGGACATTGATGGCATGCAGACCCATCGTTCTGGGGTGCATTTCCGAAAAGCGTAGTTACTAACTTACAAAGTTCATCCATTCACAGTCAATGGGTCCAAATATGTAAGATAGCATCTGTGATTTCAGGAAACGCATCCCTGGAAGTATCTTTTTATCCGATATGGCAGCGGCACCCAAAACACAAGAACGCAACATTTCCGGGATATTATACAAATGTTATGCCATAGCCTTGGAGCTGAAAGAGATTTTAATACTGATATGCAATTTTACTAATAAAATATACCAATTATCTCAATAGAATTATTTTTGCTCCGTAATTGCTGTTGCAGTAAAGTTTATTACTGCTGTTGCGGTAAAGTTTATATGATACCCCTTCCTTCCATGCAATTCAATGGGATTCATTCTTTTTTTTTGGTCATGCGCATCCTTATAAAAAGACTGATTTAGTAGTTTGACAAAAATTTTCCCATGTATGTATCATGCATGTATGAAAAGAAGAGAATGTAAGCTTTAATTTGGTATATGACACAGTCAGGAAAATTATGGTTCAAAAGTATGGCTGTTTTAAAAATGTACTTATTTTTAAATCGGAATTTCTTTGGAAACAGTTTTTCTGAGCCTGAAATTTGCCAAAACTTTGAAATGACCTTTCTCGGTCAATATTCGAGATATCAGTTCAATTTTTTTCACAGAATATTCCTTAATTGATGTAGAATGACTTTGTGTAAACAAGACTGGGTGCAACCTAGTATATGGCTGGGCCGCCAAGTGCTGTATAAGAATGTGGGCCCAAGAAAAGGGTGCTAAATGGGGCAAAGCTCACGCAATTATATGAAGGGCAAGTTTAGTAATGAGCTGGAGCTGATAAATTATTTACAAAGTGGGTGGGGAGAGTGTGAAAGAGTGAGAGTGTGAGTGAGGGAGTGGGAGTGAGTGAAAGTGTGTGAGGTAGTGGGAGTGGGAGGTGGGGGGGGGGGGTCTTGAATAAGGAAAACGTATCAAAAGCAAGTTATACATTTGAATAGTCAAAGAGCTAGAGTAAGGGTAGCAGTCACTGATTTTGTGAATGTGAATTTGAGAGAGACAGCAGCAACAGATGTAGATTGCAGATAAAGTATGTATGCATGCTCCTGAATCGTAATGAAACAATAGAGTTATTGTTACAGTTGTGCTAACTGGGAACGTGACGTCACTTTTGTGAACACATAGCAGTTCCTATATAGTGAGAGTGTGAGAACGAACTTCAAAGATGCCTTTTTTCCCCATGTTTCGTCTTAGGACATGTTATGGACAAAGAATCCACAGTTTCAAGTAAAACCGCTTAGTAAACATGTTCGAGTGATGGAGCTGCCATGTGTTTACATAAAGCATTATTTGATATTGGTGATGAATGAATATGGTTTACTATGTGACAAAAAAATTGAAATGCAGTTAATTTTAATGAATTTATGACCTATTGAAAGCTCTCGAAAAGGCCTTGTAGTTAACAGCAAGATCATGAGAATTGGCCGAGAAATAAGTAAGTTCATTCTGTAATTTAATTTCATTTTATTTGATTTGGCTGAGAAACTGATGTGACTTCCACTAGTCCTTCATCAGAGGACTTATGGTCAGCAATTTTCTGCCAGAATTCCCCTCTGGCCTTATTAGCAGCAACAGTGTTGCTTTTTGCTGTTTTTATATATTTACATTCTTCGTAACTGTCCATAATGACGACCCACTCCTCCTAGGAGATTTTCTTAATTTTTTAAAAGATTTTATTAATCACCAGCAACCACTTGCATTACATCCAACGAACAAGTGCATACATCAACCAACATGAATGCACTAACATAAATCTCAATTATAATTTCCCTAGTGTCCACCTGAGTATGCGCATGCATAATCATACAGTCTTTCAACTGTCCAACCAATGAGTGTAAAACTTCATATGGGTCTCCCATTAAGCCGCTGGTGGCGCCCCCTGGTGGCCCGGGGGTAGATAACCCACAGTGTTACCGATCCTGGATCAGGGATAGCTTGAGAAACATGCAGAAGGCGATCGGTCATTTTATGAACGGAGATGGGGTAAATTGCCGCATGAAACACTCTTTCGTTGAGAGCGCGTACAGTGTTGAAAGCACAAAACCGCAATTAAGGGGTGATCTGGGGTTAAATGAAAAATGACACCAGGAAACAACTCAGAATTAATCTAAAGAGGTATATGTAATAACCACCAAAAAAGATACAAGTTGGCATTTTTCTGTTTATGCGGTTGCCATGGTAACCGAGCAAGCTCATTAAATATGCAGAAAACTTCTGGCACCAATTCCTTTTTAACTCTATGATAGAGTTCAGTTTTTCTTTCATCATTTAAAGGCCATTGCTTATCCAAATGCAATGACATAGCCATTCTTTGCCCAGTTTATCAGTTTTGTGATTTTGGGGCATTTTACTCAAATTTTGAAATTATTTTGAGCAGAATCTGACGAATACTCAAAATATTCAAAGTATGTAACAGATAGGCAAAATTTCCCTATGTCATTGCATTTCTAATGAAGTAAAGTACCTGCAGCCCAAATTTCATTGATTTTCAATGATAAATAAAAAAGTCATGGCTGCCACAAACATGAGAAATGTGGAAAAAATAATACCTTAGGAAATCAATGGAAAATGCATTAGACCGCATTGAAAAGTTGAGTTCAGTTTTTAATCATTGTAGCAATTAGTGATTATTAATGGTGGGTTATTATAGAATATTTTTATTAAAAAAAAATTTTTGGAAAAATAATCAAATTTTGCCCATTTAACCCCAGATCACCCCTTAACAAAAAAGATTACGACCACCGTTGGGGTACCAATTATCTCTGCGAGTTCAGGGTTTGTTGAGCCGGCTCACTGAAATATAGCCTGTCTATGTGTGTCTCCCACTAAGCTGCTGGCGGCGCCCACTGGTGCCGCGGGGGGAGACAACCCGCAGCGTTACTGATTCTGGATCAGGGATAATATCCTCACGGAACGTACAGCACGCGATCGGTCATTTTATGAACGGAAACAGGGTCAATTGCCGCATGAAACGCTCTTTTGTTGAGAGCGCGTACAGTGTTGAAAGCACAAAAAGGAGATTAACAAAGAAAGATTACAACCACCATTGTGGTACCGGTTATCTCTGATTGCGAATTCAGGGTTTGTTGAGCCGGCTCACTCAAATATTGCCTGTCTATGTTGAACTTGCTTCGTAGTGTAGGCTACCTCCAGGAGATACGAGTAACAAACGCCCGGCCAGCCAGCCAGCTAATTGTCGGCCAACCAATCGTGATGTTTTTGCCCGCCGGCTGACCAATCACTGAAGTCAGTCGTGGCCAACCAATCTTTGAACTTCTTCCCCGCCGGCCAGCCAATCGTTGAACTTGATCACTCAGGCAGTCAGTCAGTCAGTCAGTCAGTCAGTCAGATACTCAGCGACATTCGCGTTTATTGGGGCCCGGCCGCTATTCGTGGCCCAGCCCAAAAACTGTCGGCCTACATCACTAGAAAATGACTTTAGCTGGGTTTTCACAGGCAGGGTCAGAGTTAGGACCATTTTTGTACTTTCTAGGCTTTGCCTCATCACATACGGTAAGATATATAAAAATTAATCCCTGCTTTCCCATGTTTTGCTATAGCAAACCCAAGCCATTTATTCGTACTTAATCATTTGAGCAGCAAAAAAAAAAAAAAAAACAAGCAAGTTGATATTATTGAGTTTTCTGCATTCAATTTTTCTTTTATTTCTTGTCATGGCAAAACCTACCAAATCGAATCAGCCAATTATGAAGCAGCATATGTATCACATGATCTGTCAGGTCAGTTCCCATCCAGAGCGCGGGTTGTGCATAATTGACAAAACTTGGTTAAGTCATGCTGCCATGCATACTGACAAACTGAAAAAAAAATTCTCCCTATTATTTATTATGCAATGAATAAATTACTGCCAGTCAGTTTCATTATCAGACAAGAGCTTAACCCCAGAGGGATACAGTTTTCTGTCTTTTTCTCAAAATCTGCTTTTTGTTACTTACTAGGTTTTTCCAAAGCACTCAAGAGTTTATGATGAGAAAGTCTGTAATATTCTAATGATGAAGTAATTGTCACCTGCGATGATTCAAAGCAGTGGTTTTCCACAACATTAAATTAGAGTATGTGAAAAACATTTCATAAAGCCTTCACTTAAAAAGGGTTAATTGGTTGCCAATCCCTCATGGGGTCTCAAGTCATCTGATGGCATTACATTCATTTCACTACATTCAAGAAATTAGCATTCACTTATATCCAGAAGAAAGTGTATTGGGTCACACTTTTGATGAAGTGTTGCTCAGAAAGGCTTTATACAGCACATCTAATGCCTTCGTAAGTGAGACATAATGTCTTCATAAATCATACGTAAGCAAATGTCATGCTTTGTAATGGGTGAAATAACACATCCTTATTCAGCATGTGATGCCAGATGTGACAATGACAATATCACTCACCTGACAATCCCACCCTTTATAGTATTTAGCGACTAGCTAAGTGACATTGTCGGTTATATGACATCTGGCATGACATGCTGAATAAGGATGTGTTATTTCACCCTTCACAAAACATGACATCTGCTTAAGCATGATTTATGAAGACATTATGTCTCATTTATGAAGGCATTATACATGCTGTATAAAGCCTTTATGAGTAACACTTAATCTAAAGTGTGACCATGTATTGCTTTCACAGTACTAGTCAAAAGTCAGGTTGCTACGACCCCATTTCCAGAAAAGTTTGCATGCTGTGTAAAATGTAAATAAAAACATAGTGCAATGATTTGTAAATCTTTTAAACTGTATATTTAATTGAAAATGGTGCAAAGACAACATATCAAGTGTTGAAACTGAGAAATTTTAATGTTTTTTGAAAAATATTCGCTCATTTTGAATTTTATGACTGCAACATGTTTCAAGAAAGTTGGGACAGGGGCAATGTTTACTACTGTGTTGCATCACCTTTTCTTTTTACAATACTCTGAAAGCGTTTGGGAACTGAGGTGACCAGGTGCTATAGTTTTGGAAGCAAAATGTTTTCTTGTTTTTGCTTGATGTAAGCTTTCAACTGATTAATACTTTGCAGACTCCTTTGTCATATTTTTTTTTTCATAATGCTCCAAATATGTGCCTCTTTTACTACTGAGCCATGTTGTTGTAATATATGTGCAGTGTTGTGTTTTGCTAAAATACACAAGGCATTCCCCATCAAAGATGTCTGGATGGCAGTATATGGAGCTCCAAAACCTTTATATATTGTTTAGTATTAATGGTGTCTTCACAGATGTGCAAGTTACCCATGCCATTTGCAATAATGCACCCCCATACTGTACTATAATGGATACTGGCTTTTGAACTGTGCACTGATAACAAGCTGGATGGTCCCTCTCCTCTTTAGCCTGGAGGAAGCAGCATCCGTAATTTCCCAAAATAATTTCACATATTTGGTCGGTCAGACCACAGGACAGTTTCCCGCTTTGCCTCAGTCCATCTTAAATGAGGTTGGGCCCAGCAAAGGCCATTACATTTTTGGATCTTGGTTTAATATTTGCACAAACAGTTTTAACTTGTGTTTGTGGATGTGGCGACAAATGGTGGTTGCTAGCAATGGTTTACAGAAGTGTTCCTGAACCCATCCAGTGATTTCCACTTCAGTATCTCATCTGTTTTTATGGCAGTGCTGCCTGAGAGCCCAAAGATCATTGCTATTGAATATTGGTTTTTGGTCTTGTCCCTTGTGTACAGAGATTTCTCTGGATGCTCTGAATCTTTTGATAATGTTCTGTAGAGGATGAAATCCCCGAATTCTTTGCAATTTCACATTAAGAAACAATATTTTAAATTATTGAACTATTTGCCCATGCAGTCTTTCCCTGAGTGGTGGAGCCATTGCCAACTTTATGTCTGAAAGACTTTTAATACCCAATCATGTTATTGACCTGTTGCCAATTAACCTCTCAACTGCAGTGAGATGCTCCACCAGGTGTATTTTTCTTGGCATCATTCAACTTTTTCAGTCTTTTGCAGCCCCTGTCCCAACTTTTTTGAAATGTGTTGCTGGCATCAAATTCAAAATGAGCAAATGTTTTTCCAAAAATGATGGAATTTCTCAGTTTCAACTCTTGATGTATTGTCTTTGCATTATTTTCAATAAAAATGGGGTTTAAATGATTTGCAAATCATTACATTCTGTTTTTATTTACATTTTACACACTGTTCCAACTTTTCTGATAAAGGGGTTATATTAGCTTGTCATAGAACTCTGCTTTAGATGAAATTTAAGCAATTTAACTTGCATAAATGACCTCAAATTGCACTAAGTGACAATTAAATAGTCTGAATCAAGTTAATAATAATGAGCATCACAGTTTATTTTTCAAAATTTTGTAATTTATAAAAAAGTAATTTTTGGCTAAGTAAATGGATAAACTCTTTCCATTTTCCTACAAGCAAATTAAAATCCAGCTAGTTTGGGAGTTATTAGGCAGAAAGATCAAGGAGACACAAACCATGGGTGCTGCTCATCTGCCAGGACTTCTACAGCTGTGGCAAGAGAGAATGCAGAAGCCAGAGTACTGAGGTGGAGCCAATAGGGAAAGTTTGTTTTAGCTGTGCCGAAAAGAAGAAATGTACAGGACATTGGACTATCGATCGGATGCCCTCTCTCCCTGCGCATGGTATGAAAGGGACTGCTACTGTGGTATACAGGACTTCTGCTTGCAGTTGTGCTGGAAGGTTTCCCGAAACTGGGCCGCTCCTGGCTGCTTTATTTGTGGTTATGGGCTGTGCTCTGAAAGTTGACTGGCTGCTCAGTGAGAAATGATTGACTATTCTGCGTGAGATCACTCGCTATGACTGGCTGACTGTGTCATATTTGGCTTAATGATGTTGCTGGTGACTTGGGTTTGTGATGTCAGTGTTTCCTGTGTGCTCTGTCTCCTCTACAGGGAGTCCCAGGATGGTGGCCCTGACCCCTTGCCGATTGGCCACCATATTTCTGACCATGTTGTTGCTTGGGGGGATAGGAGTTGCTGTGTGGGCTATAGGTGAGTGGAAATGCTGTAAATAGTTTTATAGGATTATATTATTAAAAAGATTTGGGTCATGCAAATCCATGTCAGTGGTTTAATTTTTACACCTGCACTCGGCATACTTAAGTTGCGTTCAGTTATGACAGGAGACACTAATTCCCGACTTCCTACTGGGAAAAATAAAATGAAACTCCTTCTCAACAAGGAATTCCCAATCTGAAGCCAGAGCAAGATTTCTCATCCCTGAGTTCATGATATAACCCTCAACGGTTTCTGTATCTAGCCCCATTTTAACCCTATTTCAGTCAGCCAACTTGAGTGTAAATATAAATTGTAGAATTAACTAATCAGTATAATGATGGTCTAGGCTCAGGCTCTGACCCTGACACACCGTGGCCAACTGAGCTTGAAGAGAGGAGAACAGAGAGTGTCAGAATGTAGCCATATCTGAATGCATTTCAGTGAATCTTGATCTATTCCAGTCAACTTTAAAGTTGCTCCTTGCTGATGCCATCCCAGTCACACAAAGTGAATTCACATAGAACTATTATTCTTTATAGCGAAAAGTGTGAAGACACCTGGCATCCATCATTTCATCCAAAATTATGGGCATTTTATGGAATTGGTCCACCCTTTGCTGTTATAACAGCCTCCACTCTCCTGGGAAAGAATACTTTGTGTTGCAGCTTTGCTGCCAGGATTTGCTGCCATTCAGCCTTGAGCTTTTGTGAGGTAGAGCGCTGATGTTTAGTATAAAGCCTTTCAGTTGGGTTTCCACTTGATCCCAAAGGTGTTGGATAAGGTTAAGGTCAGGGCTCTGTTTGGGCTAATCAAGAATTTCCAGTTTGTTATTCACAGCACTATTTCTATTTGTGATTATATGCTCTGGCATTAAAATTAGCCTACACTGGAACTGTGGAGCTAGGCCCAAACTCTAAAAATTGTACTAACACAAGGATTTTCTTGACAATTTTGGTCATGTGGTCTTTGCTGCTCTCACTAGCGGCCATATTACCATTTTACCTCCTATAGGTGACAGGCTGAAGCTAGTGAAGTGGATTTAGTTAGTACTTGGTTGGGAGACCAGCTCCTGCTGCAAGGCAAGTTGGTAGGCCAGTAGAGGGCTGCTATCCCGCTGGTCAAATAAATCCCAATGCCTCAGAGCAGTGTTGGGGACACTGCAGTATGGACACCATCCATAGGAAGAAATATTATATAGAAGTCCTGACTCACTGTGATCATTATATCTGCACTATGTAAGTTTTGAATGAACAAACAACACGTTCTATCTTGTATCAATAAATTGGTGTTCATGCAGGGAGGGAAATGCAATATTCCACTCTTCAATAGACTGACAAGAAGCCAAATTGGTCGGCTGCGAGTCGTGGCAGGAAATCTAGCCAAAATGCGATGCCGCAAAGGATGTGAAATCAAGCTTTGTCATCAGGAAGTAGTGCTGCCTGGCACAATAAAGTTAATGCTCAACACACTATAATTGTGTTCTAGTTTGCAATGGCGATTTGCCAACAAGCAAATGCAGACAAGGATCCTGCTTCTTCAGCTTTGAAGATAGAGTACCGTCAGCAGAAAGCCAAAACCCTAAAAAAGAAAGCAATTTAAAAAATGGCAGGACACAAATGAATATCAGTACTGTCTACTCCTGATGAAGGGAGATGAAAGAACAGCAAGCCATTTAGGATGGACTCAAAGATGGCTTTGTTTTTGTTGGACAAATATAGCTTAAGTCTATTTCTTTATTCAAGTGCCGTGTACTTTATTTGGGATACCCCAAAAACCAGAGTGATTTCTCAAAACTATGATCTATTGTAGAGACTTATGACATTAGTCCAGAGCTAATGAACATTATATTGCATACAGTTAGCTAGCTAACTTAGAAGGGCTACTGATGTTCACAATATAGTGAGATATCGAACTTTAAGTTTATATTTAGGAAAGTCGCAAAGAAAGCCTACTTGTTCAAAGTGACAGTCTAATTTGCTGATAATCTGCTGTGGACTTAAAGTTTCTGTAAGTGACTTTTTTTTTTTTTTTTTTTTTTTTTTTAAAGTGTTAAATTGCTCCACATTCCGACTGGGATAATTTATTTAGAGTATCTGGTCGATAACACAGGTCTCTCATTCATTGTCTTCTGCAATAAAGCAGCATATAAAATTCTGGAGTCACTGACTGCCTCTATCCAATCAGGTGAGAGAACGCCATAAAGACGCGTTTCTCTCTGGTTATGAATGCGCAGAGTTGAATCTGCGTTGTTTGTGCAGCATCTACCGGAAAAATCAATAGCAGTAATGCAATAGCAGAACCGATGAAGCTTCCGATCCTAGTGCTACGGGAGACGGCGTACACGATGAAACAGCCAAAGCGCCAAAGAACTGTAGAGGAACGAATAGAATTAAGGGGGGGAAACGCAGGAAGGCCAAGAGCTGTATTTATATCGGTGCCACTTTCAATGGGGAAAACTGAAGGAATCAAAGGGTTTAAAAAGTGGTGCACAGCTAGCGTTGCTGTAACTGGACAGGTAAGCTTTGTTTTACTCTGTTGTAGTCATGCAGTTTTATCAGCCTCGGATAGTCCTGTTGGTGGTTTTTAATCCTGCTAATATCAGTTTATAAATGAACCGTCATCGTTTGTGGCCGACTGCAGCTTGCTTAGATGTGTAACGATAGCATGTGTGGCTATAGGACAATAGCTAGTTTTAGCTAATACCTTCAAAAAGCCATTCAAACCGAAGTTTCTGCATGGATGTAATGCGTTGTTGGTCCATGTTTTCAGTGAGGCTTTCACATGGCAATCAATTAGAGTGTTTGTTTATACTGTACTTATATTGTAACTGAGTCACTGCTCTCCTCTGCTGGGAACCGATGCGCGTTCCTGTGCTTGGCTCGGGGATGGGGGGCGGGGACTACTTACATAGGCTTCGGACAAGAAGCTAACGTACGAAAACGACCAAATCAGTTAGAGCAGCTTTATGCATCACATTGTACCTTAGCTGGTCAAGGCATGTCTCAAATGTTACTGTCCCGGAGGTCTTGCAAATGTTGGTATGAAATAGTTATGCAAAACTCCTTTTTTCGGGGGGGATAAAAAGACCTACTACTTTTCAAAATGAATAGGAAAATAATAATTGGCTACATTAGAAGACCCTTTAGAAGTGTAAGGAATGCTTCTTCCATTCAGTTACTGCAGTGACATTATGTGGTCTGCCTACATTAGATAATGCTTACTGTTTTCAGATATTACATTGTGTCGTGGTGCATTGGGCTTTTGAATTGCATTGGCAACATTTGTATTGTAAATAACAAAGATGAATTATCACCCTAGAAAACATAATTCTCTCTTCCTAGTCCTCATCACATTCACCTAAAGTTTGCCGGCTCGTTTCACTTTCTCAGGTTACGTCAACAGTAACCTAATATCTAATATCACTCAGGCGTGCGTGGCGGCTTTTGTACAAATTTGCGCCGTGCAGCTTTGAAGTTCCTATGATCAAAAAGAGTAAAGGGTTTGCCAGTGACCAGGCAAAGTTCGCAGCCTGCCTCTTTCCATATGCCACCTAATCACCTCCACATTTAATTAGCTATGAAAATAGTCTTGTCCCTCTCCACCTCAGCTAACATGTGGTGAGAGATCTGGTGCAAAATGACTACTATGCATCACCCAGGTGAGTGCTACATATTGGTGGCAGTGAGGCGAGATTCCCCCATGACACTATAAAGTGCTTTGACTTCCTGAGAAAAAAGCACTATATAACTTCAATGTTCAGTCATTCATTCTATTTGAAACCAAAATTGGCTCTTTGTGTATTTTGTGCAGTAACGTATCTGATCAAGGCTGAAGACACCGGTTTATATGAAGGTAAATGATCATAATTTTTCATTGTTTTTATGTTCATTTTAGGCTATCCTGTTTTTTTACTTTTGTTTTTTTTTATCCATAGGGTTTATTAGGAATATAATTGTGCATGCATAATATTTGTTTGTCGGTAAAAAAAGTTAATTTGCATTATTAAATCGCAATGTTGTTTTATTGGTGTTGTAAACACTCACTGATTTGTTACTGTCGGTGGCCACAGTGTCAGTGCTGCTTACATTTCTCATTAATACACCTCAGTTGCTCCTACATTTGAACTCACTCTAAGTAAAGCCACCACAAAATAGAAGTTGGAGCAGAACGTGCAACCCTGATTGAGCATACAATTTCCAAAAAAAAGTTGTCACATTCCAGAAAATATTTATAAAATCAAAAAGTACTGATTTGAGAAGTCCTTTCACCCTCTACTATTTTGAAAATTCTATGACGACACATTCTTTGACTTGTGAACTCAATTATTTATTGAAAATATAAGCTTGTTTAAAATCTGATAACTGCAATAAACTCCAAAAAAGTTGGCGCAGGAGTAATTTTGGATTAATATTGATGCATAGAGCTGCAATAATAAAATGATGGGAAATGGGTGATGTTAAACAGATGAGCTCATGGTGTTAGTCTGTATGAGGATTCTCCAAAAAAGACCTGGTCTATCAACAACAAAGGTGGGTTGAGGCATCTCCAATTTGCCAACAGATGTGTAAGCTTATAATCCATTACATTGTGAACAACACCCCTCAGAAATATTGGAAGGATTTTGGGCATTTCATCCATGACAGAATGTAATATAATTAGAAGATGGAAGGAATCTAGTCTTCATCTTGGGGCATGAAGGGCAAGCTCGAAAACCTGAATATCCTTCATTTGAAATTGTGCAGACGTCACTGTCTTAAAGGGATAGTTTGGATTTTTTGACATGAAGTTGTATGAAATGCTCTTAAGCAGTGTAGTGCATGAGAGGTGATTTTTTTTTTTTTTGTGTGTCTTGTGAGTGGAATTCTGGCCTCCGGAAGTTTTGAAGTAAGTAATTTTCTGGGCTCACAAAATTAAAAGTTTTGCTTCCCAAAGCAACGTGTGTATTAAAGAGTAATATATTTGTGTCACAAAACCATGGTCAGTGAATAACTCGCACTTCACAATCACTTGACACTATTTTTCTCTCCCTCAGTTTCACTGCGTGCATACTATCACCTATTTCAAAGATAATGCGCTTGGATGTCAACTACTGCGACCTGACAGAGCTACACACAAAGAGACAACTTAAGTGTCTGACAAGAAAATACAGAGAAAAAAATGGCGCGGACTTGTGATTTTCCCATCTGTAATCCCGAAAACCTGTCTTATTCGCCTTATGTATTTCACCGGTTTCCTTTCACGGACCATGCTCTTCGGCAACTGTGGCTTCTTGCCGTAGGTTTCAACATTGAAACCAAGGTGGCAAGGGTAAAAAAAAAAAAAAACTTTGTCGGTGCAGTACGCATTTCGGCAGGGACGGTTATGTCCCTACACGACCAGGACAGCGTCTGCTCTGGTTTCTATTATTGACCAAAACATGTCTGACGATGAAAACGACGATGACATTCCCTTTACCACAGAGCCAAAGGGATACTTTTATGAACCTGAGTTTACCGATGCCGAACTTTTGTCAGATGGAGATAGATAGGGCAGAGACAGAGAGAAGCTGAAGATGGGCCCACGACAGCAGCTTGGAGAGACTGAGTCAATGAAAAGGGGTGATGCACTTGTTCAAAGTGTCAGATAATGCCGACGGAAACCGGTGAAATACATAAGGCCAATCGGACATATTTTTATTATTATAGCTGGGAAAATCACAAGTCCACGCCGATTTTCCTGTATTTTCTTGTCTGACAATAAACTTGTTTCTCTCCTTGTAGCTCTCTTAGTCGCGGCAGTCAACATTGAAGCGTGTTACCTTTGAAATGGGTGATAGCACACGCGCAGTGATACCGAGGGAGAAAAAAATAGTGCCAAGTGATTGTGAGGTGTGAGTTACTCACTGACCATGGTTTTGTGACATAGATATATTCGTCCCATGAATAACAAAAGGTCGCAAGTGACATTCCTGATGAAACCTGTTTTTCTGCACCACGAGTACTACAGCCGCTGTAGTACGTCGTGGTGCAGAAAAACAGGTTTCATCAGGAATGTCACTTGCCACCTTTTGTTATTCATGGGACGTATTACTCTTTAAAACAAATGTTGTTTTGGGAAGCAAAACTTGTTATTTTTGTGACCCCAGCAAACTAGCCAGAACTACCTACTTTGAAACTTTGAGAGGCCAGAATTCTGCTCACAGGGCACAAAAAAAAAAAAAAAAAAATCACCTCTCATGCGCTGCACTGCTAATCAGTATTTCATACAACTTGATGTCAAAAAATCCAAACTATCCCTTTAAGACTGTGATGGATATCTTGCCATGGGCTTGAAAATACTTTTGCTATCCTTTGTCAGTCAGCAGCATTCGTTACTGCATCCACAGGTGCAAGTTGAAGCGCCTATATAGTATTTTGTGGCCAGAGATGGACCACTTCAAGTATTTTTTTTGGGAAAACTAGCCAGTGTTTTTCCATACCTAAAGTGAAAAGGAAAAGGTATTGGTCATGGTATGGGGGGTAATACCAGTGCACATGGAATGGGTGACTTGCACATTTATGAGGGCAGCATTAATACAAATTTGTATACAAATTTTGTTGCAACATATACTGCCATCTGTATGTCGTTTTGTCCCAGGGACATTCTTGCATTTCCAAGGAAAAGTCAAACCTCATTCTGCATGGATTACTAATACATAGCTGAGTAAGCAGTGTGCACTGGTGCTAGATTGGCCTGCCGATAGTCCTGATCTGTCCCTGATTGAGAATATTTGGCACATTATGGAGCAAAATGTACAGCAACAAGCTAACAAAGGCCTTGTAGAATTGCACAGGCAGTGCAGCTAAAGACTTGCGTAATGGAATGGTGGGAAATTCTTCTTACTAGACTTGACTAGCTGGTGTCATTAGTACCCAAATGCTAGACAGTGAAAATATTTTTGGAATCTGTTGCAGTGATCACATTTTATGTTTTCAATAAGCAGTTTCTCTAGATTCACATGATAATGTGTTCTTGTGCTGTTTTCAACATAATGGAGGGTGAATGGACTTGTCTAATCACACCTTTTGATTTTATTTGTATTTTCTGTGATGCACCAACTTTTATGGAATTGAGTTATGTATCTGGGTGAAACACACACTACCAGTCAAAACTTTTTGCACACCCTAAGATCTTGTCCGGCCTTTATCTTACATGTGCGTTTACAACAAAAAAATCACTGGAACCAAACACTTGTTTATTACAAATAGAAAAATCCACTAGGAATCCAGTACAGGTGATTAAAATGATCAGCTCGCTATCAACCCCCTGAAGCTGCTTGATAATGAGTAGATCATTTGAATCACCAGTGCTGGAGCAGGGAGAGATCTAAAACATGCAGGACAGGTGGTACTCGAGGAGAGGTTTGAGAAGCACTGGATTAGACCATCGTTACTGATCTGCTTAAATTTTGACAAAATGACTGATCCTGATTTTTCTTAATTTGTTTTGTTATATATATGGTTTGTACATTGGGCTTCAGTTTTCCTACCTTCCAGTTATACAACCAACATGAGACTATTACACAACAACAAAATATGAAAAATTGTCACAATTACAGAAAATATTGGGGTGTGCAAAAACTTTTGACTGGTATTGTATTGTTTGGCAGAATTTTTTAAAGGATAGTTGATTTTTTTAAATGTTAAATGTGGATGTACATTCTAAATTGTGATGAATTTGAATAGATGTGAAAGGAGGTTGATTGGAGGGTAACAATCTACTGATACGTACATTAATCATATTTTCACATACATCGTTATGTCATTTGTAAAATAAATTTGTTTTCCTGGAAGTAGAGGGAAACAATGTTTGGTATAGAAATATCACCAAGAGAAATTTTATCAGCTTATTTTTATGGAATGTGCATTTTAAGACCTTTTCATGTGGTTATTCGTGTGGTTATGCAGCTTGAATTTATGTAAAATACAAAGGTTGGTGTGAACTAAATATTTTTGTTTTCCCTGTGCCCCTCTTTTCTGCAGTCCAAGTTAACTCAGCCAACATGCGGCTCACTATATTTGACTCCGCTCAGGGAAGGTGGAGATATGTCTGTTCCTCAACCTCCAATCAGGTCTTGGCCAGTATTAGCTGTGAGGAGATGGGTTTTGTAAGGTAAAGCTCTTCGTTCAAACCAATATACATTGTCTGTAAAATGGGTTAAGTACAGTTGCATTTTAATTGTTTCCGCAACCAAGTTCCCAAATATACACTTCAGCAACTAGTGAGTTAAAAGGCAAAAAAGTCATGAAGGAATCCTTTTTTGCTGGGGTTCAGTTTTATATACCTATCAGTTCGACCCGTATCATTCCTACCCAAGTTTGCGCTTTTTTTTTTTTTTTTTTACATTTTTAGTGTATTTTTAGTGCAGGCTGTGGTTATTCTCATCTCTGGATTTTATGTACATGCTAAGGGAATTTTAAATAGAGGAGTAAGCATTACTGCCACTTGAGTTTTTGGAACGTTTTTTGTATGAATTCATTACTTTTTCTTTGTCTTTTTGCCACGGAGTCTATGCTTTGTGCCCATCATTGTAACAGCATAGTCATATTAACTCTTTGTGATGATATAGACGCCAGCGTCCGTAAAATCAGGAATTTAATTCCTTAATAATTCTGTAATTGTATTTCCAAATGTCTTGCTTCACTGGAATGATTTTCCACAGTCTCTGTGGAATGTTAGGACAATGAAGCTGAAACCTTTCAGGCATCTCCCAACCACTGCGGATACCAAAGTTTGCATAAATCATTGCGATCCTTTCTGAAATATGGCTGGCCTGGCAACCATCTTGAAAATGCCACTTTGACCAGTTTCTGAATGATTTCTGCAGTGATTCAGCTGAGATTTGGCATGTTGGTACTAAGCAGCATGACTCAATTCATGTATTCCAGGTTTTTCTGTACAAAGCCTTTTGACCTTGATTTTACCTCTGACATCAGACCACGCCCCTAAATTTCATAAGTGGTTTAAAAAGTCATTATCTCTGAAACTACCTCATCAGTGCAGCTAGAAGTTTGCAGACATTTTCCAACAAATGAGGGCACTAAAGTTTAAACAGATTGTTGCCATGCGTTGTCAAGTAATGCCGCCATGCCAGCTATCCTGAAAATGTTATTTTGACTTATTGGTCAACAGTTTCTGCAGCAATTGAGCTGTAGGTTGATACTGAACTCATATACTGTAGGTTTTTCTGTACAATGCATTTTGACCTTGACTTCTGACATTAGAGCATGGTCCTAAATTTTATACATGCCTTAAAAAATCTTCTCCATAACTACTTGTCTAAGGAAGCTGAGACCATAGACATCTTCCCACCAGTAAGGGTGCCAAAGTGTGTCTAACTTTTTTATAAAGCTGTCAGAATTTGTCAACAGACAACCTATAATTATTTTGCTACGTTTCTGACTAAAATAAAAATAATATTCTTAAACCCCTTGTTATCAACTAAGCTTTTGGGAATCATGCCGTATTTTTTTCAGGATCCTACAGACACTGATCTAGTTTGATCAAAACAATTGAATGACCAGATGCGCTACAGTGCCCATGGCACTATATTTATTTTATTGATCAGGATTAACTTCAAATTTTTTATTTGTACATAATCTTATTAACTGGGTCACCCAAAGGATGTTCCTTTATATGGTTTCCCGTCGGCGTTAGCATTGGCGTCACGCTTTTTTTTGTGCGGACGAGGTCTCAGCAACTCCCTGGCACGATGGTTTCTTGCTTTCGGTTTGTGTTTATACTAATGTCTAGTTGTGCATCTACCATGTTAGGTTCACCTGGGTCAAAGGTCACTGAATCAATGCACCTACTTTGGGCAACCCCATTTTTTTTTTTTGTCCCGCAAAAAAAACACTTTCTCAACTTTATTTTGTTTTTAATGGCAAGTTTGTTTATAGAAATCTGAAATTTGTATTGATTTGCTGTATGCATCATTTGCACCATTTATAAATGAAACCCCAGGACCCTTCACGCTGTTGCGTGATATTTAAGCTTAAGTAGATAATGACTAAGTAGAGTGACACAATTAGATTGTCCAGAGAAGGGCACGTGTGTGTGTGTGTGTGTGTGTGTGTGCATGAGAAGAGATGGAACTTCATACTGTTTGGCTTGTCAACTCAACAGGAGCCATATTTTGACCAGTTTCAACATCAATTAATTATCTCATTTCTGAATAATGGATGTGATTCCTTCTCAGGGCTTTAAACTATTCTGTGGCCACCATACCAGATGGCAACAAAGACTCTGAGGACTTTTTTTGTGTGAATGCCAAGGAAATCGTACATGGCAAGAAGATTAAGGAGTTCATGTCACCTTGGTAAATTTTTCAATGAGGATTGATTTGTTGTATAATGTAACCTGATTTTCGATTAGATATTGCATGGATTGTCGAGGCAAACAACTTGTTATTCTGGGGACTGGGATGCAATACTGGCACTTGGCAGTAGATTGGCAGTTCAGTCTCCGCCCCCATACTTATTTTTTGTAAACTGGCCAATTAGAGCGCAAAGGATCACTTATTAAGTGCCCTTATTCTTCTGCTCTGCAGCAACTGTGCAACTGATGAAGTACTGACCGTGATTTGTCAAGGTGAGTGTTAATAACAGGTGGTTATTTGCCATATACTGTTTGTACATACAGTGTTGATATAGGTATGATCAAGAAAATTTTTATCATTTTCATCAATATGGAGTCTGCGATGAAGCCAAAATTTGGGGCTCTTAGCCTCTTGCTCTGATACCATCCTCTATATGTCACCCATTTCTACCACTGTCCATCTCCCCTTGCTGTATGCTTATCTGTCTTCTCCCTCTTTCTGGCACAAAAGCCTAGAATTCAATAACCTTTTCTCTCTATTTCACTCTCTCGCTCTCTCTCTCCCTCCGTCTGTCCCCCTGCAGATTGTGGGCGCCGCAGCCTGACGGAGGACAGGATTGTGGGAGGGGAGGAGTCTAAGATGGGCCGCTGGCCGTGGCAGGTCAGCCTGCAGTACGATGGGGCTCACCAGTGCGGGGGCTCCATCATCTCTGACCGCTGGATCGTCAGTGCTGCCCACTGCTTCCCCGAGTGAGTTATTCGCCCCCCTCCCCCGTCCTTCCGTCACTGCTCCCAGAAATTAAAACAAAATAAAATCCCCAGTATTCCACACACAAACGCACTTCTCTAACAGTGAGGCCTGGATCTTTTATAGCTTTGTCGCACCCTTCCACTCTTTGCCATGTCATTAACCAGATTATTAAAGTAATATAGCATTTTAGCAGAATTTGGTTTAAAGCTATTGAATGATTCTTGATGGCTTTATTTGCATGCCAATTAGGAGGTTCCCTTCCATTCTTATTTGGCTCTTGCTGCTTTACTCCATGCAGTCTATGGCATAAAATAAGTTGGTGGAAACGATTATTTGAAACCCCTAAGAAAGGGGATTTCCAAGCCTTTGAAATAGTTTTACTCTGTAACCCAACACTGGTTTAGGTCCATAGGGTTTCTTTATTTTTGAAATTTTTAATTTTTCATTTGTTCTCACAAATTAGTCACCTGAACTTTCAGTGTATATTAAAAAGACAAGAAATTAACAGAGATTCTAAAACACAACAGCAGTTTTCTTATTAATTCATTTAAAGCAGAGCCAATGCGTGTAATTACAAACAAATCACTTTTGGCAATCCTCTAAATGCAAAATTTACGTCCTTTGCCCGTTGACATGCTGCCCTCAAAACGGTGTGATCTGGCTTAAATACCTTCTCAGGAGATTCCATCATGTGAGTCGGTGGCGTGTTCTCCTTGGTTCCATCTACAAGACAGCGACGCACAAGAGTGTGCACGTGGCTGAGGTTCAAACGGTCGTCTTCCACAGCAGTTACCTGCCCTTCATTGACCCCACCATCGACGATAACAGCCGCGACATTGCCATCGTGGCTCTCACCAACTCACTGCAGTTCACTGGTGAATGCGTGCGGATGGGAGCATGGGGTGTGGGAGTCAGCTGGGCGTTTTTTTTTTCTTTTTTTTTTTTTTTTCTGAGCAAAAGATGCAGGCTCTGTGCCCTCTTTTATTGAAAGTAGGGATTGAAATGGCAATTGAAAATATTCCCAAGATGCAACACTGGTTTGCACCAGTATACAGTGTACATTAGATATTGTATTGCTTATTTGGCTTGTAGTTTGTGCATGCTGGGGGTTGAGAGATGTGATTAAGTTTGTGAATGTCTGCAGTTGAGGATATTGTCACCCCTAAAGTCTAATGAGGTTATGATTAGTTCCCTTTTGGTGTTTGAGATCCATTGGTAAATTTCCATCTTAAAATACATGTCTGTGTATAAACATCAAAAATAAGATGTGATTGAACTTCTAAAATGATTTGATCCTCAAGATGAAGTTGATCTGAGCAGGATTATTGTGGGGTCCTGTGTCTACAAAGATCTGGTTGCAATGGATCTGTTTTTGGTTGCATCCTTCGGCAATCTGGCATGTCTTGCCTGAAGGCTTGGCTTTTTTCAATCCTATCACTTGAGGTGAATTTCAATTGCTGTCCACATGGTGGCACTGATGTCACCATTTTATCTCTCGTTTCCCTCTTCAGACTACATTCAGCCAGTGTGCCTGCCCACCTACGGCCAGCGATTGGTGGAGGGGAAAATGGGTGCCGTGACTGGCTGGGGAAACACAGAATATTACGGTAAGCCTTTTTATGCCTCTTACTGAAAACCATTTTGTTCAGTAAGGGAACTCTATGACTGAAAATCTTCATCTTCTCAAAATACAGCACTCTCACACTGCTATTCTCAGAGATTATTTGTCCTCCCCCTGCTTTGTTTTTAAGAGACCTTTGACCTGGTGCAATAGGTGAGCACTGTGCTGCCAAATTATTCCTGTGTTCAGTGCAAACAGAAAGGGATTTGCTATGCTCAAATGGCCTGACCTGCTGTCATGGTATTGGCTGCCTATTTTGTTAATAAAATAAGGTGGTACTTTTAAAGCTTTCAATCAATACATTTCTTTCATTTTGTCCCTGTCGCTATCAAATTTAGGATTTTATCTATTAAAACACTATGACAGTTGGCATGGCATTACAAAGTGCTACCACTGTAAAGGTCTCTCTGTCTCTCCCACCCTCAGGCCAGTCCCCAGATATTCTGCATGAAGCCTATGTGCCCATCATCAGCGATGCCGTCTGTACCTCCCCTGAATACTACGACAGCCAGGTCACGAATACCATGTTCTGCGCAGGCTATGAGAAAGGGGTCATCGATGCCTGCCAGGTTACCAGCCGTTACGTACTGTGGCGCTGTTATCATCCCCACATATAAAAGCTTACTGTTCATGAATAATGAATAGGCATGTCATGTATTGAAGGGTCTGAATCTCCAGTGTACGAGCACTGTGGTGTCTACAAGAGCTTTTGGTTTCCCTACTGTCAGCTGCCAATTGTAGCCTAACAAAATAGGTGTGAAATCTCGGGTCAGAAATTAAAGCCCCCCATATTTTGCTCCAACAACTCATTATCAATTTTGCACATTATCACAATTATTTATCCTGAAGGTACAACCCCAATTCTGAAATAGTTGGGACAAAGTGTAAATTGTGAATACAATCAAAACGCAATGACTTTCAAATCACACCAGCCAGTATTTTATTCACAATAGAACAGAGATAACATAGCAAATGTTGAAACTGAGAAATTTTACAATTTTATCCACAAAATGAGCTCATTTCAAATTTGATGGCTGCTACAGGTCTCAAAAAAAAGTTGGGACAGGGCCTGTTTACCATGGTGTAGCATCCCCTCTTCTTTTTAAGTGGAGGCGTCTGGGCATTGAGGAGACAACTTTCTTGAGTTTAGCCATTGCAATTTGATCCCGCTCTTGTTTAATACAGGCTTCCAGCTGCTGGAGAGTTTTGGGTCTCCTTTGACGGACTTTTCATTTAATTATGTGCCAAATGTTCTCAATTGGTGAAAGATCAGGACTGCAGGCAAGCCAGTTCAGCACACGGACTCTTCTACTACGAGGCCATGCTGTTGTAATAGCTGCAGTATGTGGTTTTGCATTGTCCTGCTGAAATACACAAGGCCTTCCCTGGAATAGATGTCGTCTGGAGGGGAGCATATGTTGCTTTAAAACCTTCATATACCTTTCAGCATTCATGGTGCTTTTTAAAACATGCAAGTGTCCCACACCATATGCACTAATGCATGCCCATACCATCAGAGATGCTGGCTTTTGAACTGAAGGCCGATAACAGGGGGGGTGGTCTTTCTGCTCTTTAGTCTGGAGGACACAACGCCCATGATTTCCAACAAGAATGCCAAATTTGGACTCGTCTGACCACAGGACACTTTGCCACTTTGCTACAGTCCATTTTAAAAAGCCTTGGCCCACAGAAAACTGCGACGCTTCAGGATCATGCTCAACAATGGCTTCCTTTTTGCATGATAGAGTTTAAGTTGGCATCTGTGGATGGCATGGTGGACTGTGTTTACAGACAGTGGTTTCTTTACGTATTCCTGGGCCCATTTAGTAATGTCAATGACAGAATCATGCGGTGAGTGATGCAGTGGCGTCTGAGGACCCGAAGATCACGGGCATCCAGTAAAGGTCTTCGGTCTTGTCCCTTACGCACAGAGATTTTTCCAGTTTCTCTGAATCTTTTGATGATCTTATGCACTGTCGATGATGAGACCTTCAAAGCCTTTGCAATTTGACGTTGAGGAACATTGTTTTTAAAGTATTCCACAATTTTTTTACGCAAGCCTTCACAAGTTGAAGAGCCTCTGGCCGTTTTTACTTCTGAGAGACTCAGCCTCTCTAAGATATCCCTTTTATAACCAATCATGTTACACACTTGATGTCAGTTAATTTCATTGCTTTCTAAATGTTCTTTCAGCTGATTCTTTTGAATATTAACTGCTTTCTCAGCCCTTTTTTGCCTGTGTCCCAACTTTTTTGAGACCTGTTGCAGCCAGAAAATTTGAAATAAGCTCATTTTGTGGATAAAAATGTAAAATGTCTCCGTTTCAACATTTGAAATGTTATCTTTGTTCTATTGTAAATAACATATTGGCTAATGTGATCTGAACGTCATTGCATTTTGATTTTATTCACAATATATACTTCATCCCAACTATTTCGGAATTGGGGTTGTATAACTAATCAGGGCAATTGGCTGGCCAAGTTCAGCTGGGAAAGTTCATCTTTTGAATGGGTAATGGTTGGATTTGTACTTTCTCAACACCTGAATTTTATATGTCTGACAATCTTCCAATCTTCAAAATAAGACTGGTGTGCAAAATTTTCTAAAATCCATGATTAACCCTTCAGGACTGCAGTTTTAACTCTCCGATGTAAATATTCAGCAGGCATTATAATTGTTGTGGCGAAAGTGGAATGATTGTCGTTATGATGATGATGTATGTGGCATGATGATGATGTATTGATGCTGTGCTTTGTGTGTTGTGTACCCCAGGGGGACAGCGGCGGCCCATTTGTGGCTGAAGACACATTGTCAAAGACCAGCCGGTACCGCCTGCTGGGAGTGGTGAGCTGGGGTACCGGCTGCGCCCAGGCCAAAAAGCCTGGCGTCTACACCAAGGTGTCTCGATTCCTGCCCTGGATCTCCGCAGCCATGAGGGTGAGGAGGACACACTTTGCGCTAAATATGACCTATACTGACGCATCGTTTCCCAATCAAAGCCGTGGGGGACCCCCATGTATCCTGGTTTTTATCCCAACCACAGTTGCATCCCCTGGAGTCATTTTGAAACTGGGGCTCTTTAATGAGGAACGTGCAACTTTTTTTCCTCACAGCACGCGTAACTGTTCCTGATGTAGAACGAGGTTAAGAGGGTAGATAAGCCTGCTAAACAAGATAAGCACTTAGAAAAGAAAAGTTGAAATGCTGCAATTGCACTTGTGGTTGGAATACAAATGAACATGGGGTCCTCCAGGTCCAAGACTCCAGTCAGAGTTCAGGTGAGTGAATGAGTGAATGATTGAACAACGCCTTGATATTTTATTTTCTGTCCTCTTCTTCACAGAACTTCGAGAATGCACCAGGTGTACACAAAATGGCTCGGGCATGAAGATTTTAGGGCACTGCCATTTTTTGTTACCACAGGGACTTGTGAGAACATGTCAAAAAAACAACCCTCTTCTCTCACCCATTGGAGCTTCCCTGACTGACCATTTCACTGTCCAATGGTGGTGAATAAGGAGACAAAGATTATCCAAAAATGATTTATTTACACTAAAAGACAAGTCAAGGTTTGTAATGTTAAAACATTGCATATCATACTACATTCTTGGCTGTTAAAACTGACCATAGGGTTGGCTGCTATCAACTTCTGACTTATGTTCCTCACTATACATGATTTTTTTTATGTTTATCCGTTTAATTCTCGTTAACATTATTGTAAATTTGTCTGTTGAATGTATGTTGTATGATTGTTGGCTGTTCCTTGCATAAGACCCCATAGCAGACCAAATTGCTCCATGTTCAGGTTTGTGTGCTCACGAGCATTCAAGTGATTTATGTATCATGTTAAAAAGCGTGACACATTATGAGCTAAAGGAGAACTGTCAAAGACCTTTGGTCTTTTGACAGTTTTTTAGGAGTCTGCAGGCTTCAGCTTTCATATTTTACCATTGGCGCACTATCAGCTATAATTAGTTTGGCTGTGTGCCTGAAAGTGAATTTTGTAAACTACACATTTTTTAAGCGTTTTTTAGATATCGAGGACTAAAACCGACAAACCTTATCAGATATGACATTCTGCCTTTGGTATAAAGTGAACTAATTTATGTGAAGATGTATGAAGGGATTAGAAGATATTTAGAAACAACTTGGTTTCGCTGCTTAGCATTGTGGGGGTAATAACCTCCCTTGAAGTGAGATTTAGTTTATCCATGGAGCACTTTGTCCTTTCGAATAATTCACTTTTTTCTTTTTGTGACTTATGCTACTTTAATGAATGTGGTATGCTGGAACAGATCTACAAACACAGGTAGTGCTGCAAATGAAATGGCACAGCTAATCAGATACTCGTTACAAAGATCTTTGAGATGGCATAAATAAGATGCTTGCCATGAAGTGACATACACTGTTGGGATTTATTCTTTCAAGGGCTGAATGCACTAATGCCTTGAGTCAGATACCACAAAGTACACTGAGGTGACATTTTATCTGGGTACTGGATACACAAAAGGTCCCATGATATGTTATGAAAGAGGATCCTTTTTAGCTCAGGGAAGCGTCTCTTCTCATTTTTGTTTTTTCCCCATTATCAGTTTCTCAGTCAACCTTATCATTCGGGAACTAGACTTGTGCATCTGTACATAGGTTATTGCCCATCATGATGCAAGTCTGGTCATGACCCTCCTCTTACTGGTATATTTTTTTCAATTGACATAATGTTATATTCAACTTATTTAATGCCGTGGTGTATAGCTTAATGCAAGCAAACAAATGAGCTGTAAGCAAGCAAGGCTTGAGATCCAAGCCAGTGCTGGGTCCACCCCCCAAACCGCCCTTTATTCTTCCAATGGACTTTCATTAAATAACCATCCTCTACAACTCAGGCCAAAATTGGTGAAGAAGAAGAAGAGGTCAGCAATCTGAATATCCCAACTAATTCCTTTTTTTTTTTTTTTAGTGATGGACGCAATAGAAATAGGGCTTTGTCTATTTTTAGCAAATCTGCTTTTCGACCCACGTTGCACCCCAAAATGTTTATGCCATAAGCATAGTTTCAGTATTGTTTTTGGTTTATTTTGTTGTTTTTTATTTCTCTGTGTTGTTGCCTTTTTCTGACCAGCTGTTCATTTAGACTCAAATCATGAAGCCTAGTCCTTTTGTTTTGTCAAATGTCAGAATGTAATAGTAACTAGATAACTCAGTCGGCACAGGGTCCAAGTCGTGTATCTCCCCGATCCCCAAATTTCTGACAAAATGGCCGCCGGCAGCCATATTGGACATCCAAAATTGCCGAAAATCGGTCTTGAGCATTGTCAAATAAATATCTTTGCCTGTGCAAAATTTGAAAAAATTCCTATAATAACTGTCGCTTCCAGAGCCGGAACAGGAAATCTCTGCGGGCGCGGTGGCCCCGGAACTTAACCATAGTATCTCCCAACTATTGTCGTCGGGGAGATACAATTATAGGCAATGACATCATTGTATTTAATACTTGTATTAAATAGAATTTAATAGAATTGATGATGAAGTCCTTTGGATGGAGTATTTTGAAATAACAATTTTAGGAATGTACATATTTCATGAGCACGATAGAGGGACAAAGCTTTAACTATTAACCCCTTTGCGCAGATGCCAAATCAAGCCCATCCTTGCCAATTGTGCATGACCCCTGTTTAAAGCTTTAACTCAGGATTTGAGCATCACAGAGACTGGAACAATGATTTCAATGAAGCCAGGTACTTGTATCATTCGGAAATAAAACTTATTTCCATGTTTTTTTTTTTTGGGGGGGGGTGGGACAAAAAAAAGTGCCACAAACACAAGGAAACCTCATTAAAATTCAAAGCTGAAGTCATTTTGCACTGACTAACTGAAAAACAAAGAGCTTGGAGGTAAAATAATACATTTCTTGGATTATAAACTCATTGACCAGCAGTCAGCTAAATCTGGCAGTGTTACTCAGTGCAAATAATAATCTATTCAGCAAAATACCAGCTGCCCCCTACTTCTCCAAACAGCAAAAAAATTGAGAGATTTTTGCTTTGGTGTGAATTATAAATAATGCAGTCTTATGCGACCAACCGTCTTTAGGCATGGAACAAACTTTTGCATCAAATGCAAGTGAATATAATTATTTTCAAATGTTTTTGACATTCAAAATGAGGAAGCTTTATATAATGCCAATCCATTCGCTCTCCAGGCTAAACAGAAAACAAGCTGAAAGTTACAGGGCTGTAAAAACTTGGTGCAATCCTCCAAAGTGGTGTAATCTAGTCCCCAGAATGAAAATAATACAAACTTATACTTGCAGTCTCCATGTTGGCAATACATACCGATGACGTTATTCTCTGTTACACATTATGCAATACTCTGAAGTATATTATCATCATTCCACTGTACTGGCATGAAATGTCCAATCAGTCCACTAGCAAACTAATGCTAATTTTGGACATTACTTGTGTTTGTGCAATTTCTCTGAGAATATCAGTGTATCTGGTGGGCGTTAGATACCAGGGGAAATGGACTCTTTAGGCAGTAGCCCTAGGTTAGCTTTTACAATCATAGCTAACACACAATTATGAAAAATTATTTAATGGAAAAAATTTAAATCTAGCAAGCAGAACAACTTACCATTTGCCTCAGTTGTTGGCGTCTTGTCCAGGCTTTTTGATTATTTGTGATGTCAACGTTAATACTCAATGACAATGGGAAATTTAACTTCCAACTCATTTGGTAAGTGAGGAATGGATTATTGGGTAATTTTATTTTGCCTCAACTATGTCTTTTGAAAACTATAATCCAGCATGCACTAATTAGCAGGACTTGTGCTCTAGCTTGGAGCGACGTTAAGTTGGCTGTTGACCGCTGATTTGTTGGAAAAGTGCGTTTGTCCTAGGATTTCAAGATCTGCATGAAAATATTCTGGAATTGGTTAAGTTGTGGTTTATTGTCAGTTAGTGTGCCGTATTAGTTCGAGCTTGTGCCTAATTTTGCCTTCTGCTCTAAGTAATTGTACTTGTCTCTTGCTAAATTAGTTTTGTCTATTTAAAACTGCTCCTTGTTTTAGTGGGGTTCTTATTAACTGTTTAATGTGTTTTGCATTTGGCTAATTGTTGGCTTGTCTGGCTTTATTGAAACTAGTAATTCTTGGTAGTAACCAGCTGCTATTATTTTGCTAATTAACAGGGCGAGTACTCTAGCTTGGAACAACTTTCCCCCTCAGTTTCTCTCCCACACGCCTTTCCTCTCACCACTATTTTTGCATCTGCCATGTATTACCCTATCCCAGTGTGTTCCTTTCCCCACAGAAGGCACTTCTTTGAGCATGGTCCTCCATGATAGCAAAATCATTCCAACCTCTGTTACCCTACCTTGTCTCCTTGTGACTGTTTCACTGTCTCAGGGGGGCTATGGAACGGCCAGTCAGGCATGCAGAAGGCTGACTTCATCTCGGCTTATGCCTCCTCCCTTTCCCTTCATTTTCTTGCACTCACAGAGACCTGGATCACATCACACAACACTGCAATCCCTACAGCCCTTGATGCTTCTTTCTCTTATTCCCATACCCCTCGGCCAGCTGGTCTTGGTGGTGGTACTGGCTCGTTCATCTCTCCTTCCTGGAAGTTTTCAGTCTTTCCCCTCTCTCATTTCTCCATTTCCACTTTTTAATTGCACTCGGTCTCTGTAACCGTCCCTATTAAATTGTATATTGTTGTGGTTTATCATCCCCAGGGCCTCTTGGTAGCTTTCTTGATGAGACTCTCACTCTGCTCAGTTCTTTACAGGAGGACGGCACCTCACTGATCCTCCTAGGACAGGGGTTCCCAAACTTTTCTATGCCAAGGCCCCCCATATAGCTTCAGCTTCTGGCTGAGGCCCCCCCTTGTACAAGATGTCTTTAAAAACGTACTGACTATAGCAAATGTAAGAAAAAAGATAAACTTGTGAATATATTTCCTTACTTTTATTAATGCAATAATAATTACATTTGTATTTCAAATCTTTTATCATGCCATTAGCTTCATTTTTTCTGTTTTCCATTAAGCACTGTTTATCAGTTTAGTTCAACAACATTCAACAGTGAGAGAGAGCATGCTAGTAGGAGGGGTGGGCTTGGTGGCTCCTACACAGTTTTTCAAGCCTGGGTTTTATGTTTGTCAGTGCCATGTGTATGTCGTTATCCACATGTAGACGTGCTCTGTGTTTTGTCTTAAGTACTTTTAAAGTTGAAAAACCAGACTCACACAAGTAGGTGGTTGCAAAGGGAAGAAGGCATTTCAGAGCCCTCTCAGCCAAGATGGGATAGTCCTTTCTTACATGCAGCCAGTTGTCAGGGAGGGAAACGGCCTCAAATTTCATCTTCAAATCGCCTGAGTCTGACATCTCAATTAGCTCCTCCTGTGACTTTAAGTCCAGACTAGAACCTACACCAGTAGCAAAGGGGTCCCTAACCCAGTTTAGATGAGTGTTTTCAAGTTCAGGGAAATAGTCCCTGAAATATCCCTGGAGGTGCTCCAGGTGTGACTTGATCAGTGGACAGATGGTGCTCAACTCACCAGAGGACAGGAGCTCCTGGTGAAGCAGTGGGAACATTTCTGTAACTCCCTCCTGGAGCTTGTTTGACCATAGCGTGATTTTCTTTGTAAAAGCATGCACTTTGTCTTGCACATGCAACATGTATATGTCACGTCCTTGCATGCTTTGATTCAGAACATTTAGATGCTGGAAAATGTCCGACATGTATACAAGTTTGCGAATCCAGGCAGCATTTGTAAAAAGGTCAGCCAGCCGATGCTTTTCAGATGAGAGAAACTCCGCGATCTCCCTGCGCAGCTCATACTCACGTTTCAAAACTGCCCCCCGTGACAGCCAGCGTATGTTGGAGTAAAGTAGCAACCCTTCAAACTGGGCGCCCATCTCGTTACACAACAGTGTGAAAAGCCTGTCTTTAACGGGGCGGGCTTTGATGAAATTCACTACTAGTATAACGTCCTGTAGTACCTGATTAAGCTCGTCGTCAATCCGTTTCACAACGAGCGCCTCGCGGTGGAGCATGCAGTGTGTGGCAACTGCATTCGGGGCCTTCTGCTTAAAGGAGCAATATGTAAGTTTGTGGCCAAAACTGGTAGTGCAGTCACATTCAAAATAGTGCAGACCGCAGTATCCCCTCCTCCTCTCCCCCAGACGAGAGGTTGCCACCTAGGTTGCCGGATCCAGCAAGAACATCTACTACACGGAGCTACCATGGCTACGTTTCAATGTCACCAATGATTTGCTCTGACAGGGTTGTGTTCAGTTCAGTTCAGTTCAGAAAAGATCGAGACTAATGACTAACTTTAGCAATGGTCATATTGGTCAACTTGCTCGTCACTCTTCTGTGTGGATAGCCCACTAAAGTCCATAATGTAATATGCGTAAAGAATGAATGAGGGCTCAATTGACCCATTTACTGTCTCACTTACATTTCATATTGCCATAATGGCTGTGCTAATGTTGGAACGGTTTCCACAGCGTCTCAGCATAAAGCCAGAGAAATGGACTAATAATGCATTGCTAATGTTAGCAATGAAGAGCCACGGTTTTTATTTCTCAAACAATTTGTTACCTAGTCAATTCTATGACCCACCTGCATACGCACTAACGTACCATGAACGAACATACATAACGTTATTCGACTGTAGAGAATATTTGAAATGTCCATGCCACCATTAAAAAGAATTAAGTTTGCCAAACTTAGCTGAATCTACCTGCCCAGGAGAAAATTAGCAACTTCTGCTTTCAGCCATCTCTATCTTTCAAAGGCATATCCTATACAGGTCCTTGTTTTGTTTCTGACTTTGTCACAACGTATTTCAGAATCATAACGAGGCCTTTTAGGTTTAGTAACGTCTGACATTTGTGCTCCGAAACGCTGGTAGCTGCAGCTCAGTGGTAACTGGATGCCGAAATGCTGCTGACTTCGTGATTGGGAGATAGGTGGAGGACGGCGCAACAGGCCAAAACACAAAATGACAACATCAACATTAGTTGTGGGCTGCAACTTCGCTTTTGTAATGAGAATGTTCTGGCTGGACTACTGTTGTCAGTGATATAAGTATTTGAAATTAACATCATTCCTTAATGTCCTTAATGTCCTTAATGTCTGGTGATATATCAGGGCCATTTCATGATTAATCAACATACATTTCTTACATATTGCTCCTTTAATGAGAGCAGTCACTCCACTGTTTTTCCCGGTCATGGCCGCGGCCCCGTCGGAACACACCCCCACACAACGAGACCAGTCAAGTCCATTTGATTCGATGTAGTGGTCCAAAACTTGAAAGATGTCTCTCCCAGTGGTTCTACCTTCAAGTGCTTTACAACACAGTATTTCCTCAACAAGCCTTTCTTGGGAAATGAATCGGATGTACACAAGCAGTTGGGCAGCATTGGCTACGTCCATGCTTTCATCCAACTGAAGGGTGAAATATTCGCTGGCTCTCACCTGCTCCAAGAGTTGAGCAGAAACGTCCTGAGCCATGTCACCAATTCGTCGGCTCACGGAATTATCAGACAGTGGTACGGCGTCGATTTTCTGGGCAGCATCCTCACCAAGCAGTTCCCGAACAATGTCTTTGGTAGCTGGTAGAATTAAATCCTCTCCGATTGTGTGCGGTTTCTTAGCGCGAGCAATATGGTAAGAAGCCAAAAACAACGCCTTCAATGCCCGTTTGGGGACAGTAGCTTGCTGCACAAGCCAGATGCTCTTCCTTTCGTTTAAAAAAGTCCACGGGTTTTTCGGCCTCCGCTGGGTACTTTTGTTTCAAGTGACGCTGCAGTTTAGATGGTTTTAAACACTCGTTTGAGAGGGTCTCGAGGCAGAGAATGCACTTAGGACAGTCATGGCCATTCCTACTTGCGGCGGTAAATCCATACTTGATGTATGCTGCTTCATACTTGCGAGTTTTAGTTGGCCATGTGTTCTTTGGGTTTTTTGCAGCAGTTCCATTGTCACCTGGGCTGTTGGTCTGCTCATCAGGCTTTTTCCTTTTCAAAAACTTGTCCATTTTTGCGAGTCAGCACAAGCTAAATAGCTGCTTGAGAGTTAGCTAGCTAAATTTTGAGGAACAGAATGGCTTTGTGGCGCTCGCGGACGTTACCGGGTCAACTATGATAGTTTATCTGATGAAGGTTGTTTTGACTGGCAGGCAGATGGGCACTGCAAATACCATTTTGATGTTTTAAATTATTATAAATCATTTTATAATGTATTAATGATAATATTTAAAAAAAATCAATTTAATTTTATTTTTAATTAATTTTTTTTTTGCATTCTCCCTAAGCATACCCCCAATTTGCTGAGGCCCAACTGGCGCTCCCTGGCGGCCCCCACTTTGAAAACCACTGTCCTAGGAGACTTTAACATCCACTTGGAAGCCTCCCGATCTGCTGCTTTCCTGCCTCTTCTCTACTCATTTACCCTTACCCTACTGTCCTCCTCTTCAACCCATTAGGCTGTCAACCTCCTTAAGCTTGTCATCTTAAGGAACTACTTCTCTTTGGAGCAGTCAGACCACCGCTTCATCTCTGGCCTCCAGAGTCACGGCTTCCCTCCAGACCCTGGAATCCTTCTCCAAACTTCCCACTGATACTGCTTCCTCAACTTCACTTTCCTGTCTATCCTCTGCACCTAATCATTAACCTCTCTCTGTCCCCCTATTTCTAAGCCAGCACGCTCACTGTACCTCCACTCTTGCCGTCTCTTCCCTCTCTGTTCTCTATCTGTTTCTCCACTTTTTCTCCCGTAACAGACTCCGATGTCTCCCAGCTCCTGCTCTCCCATCGCCCTACTACCTGTACCCTTGACTCAATCTCCTCACCCTTTCTCCAGGCCATCAATCCTAACATCCTCCCTTTTGTCACTTCACTTGTGAACTCCTTCCAATCTTGTTGGTATTTTCCCTCTTTTTTTCAAGAGGGCCCATGTCACCCCTTTTTTGAAAAAGTCCACTCTCGATCCTTCTCTCTCAAACAACTATCGTCCATTCGCTCTTTTCACTTTCTTGTTAAAAACTATTGAAGCTGCCTTAAACCAGCTCTCAGCTTTCTTGTCACTGAATGACCTATTGGACCCTCACTAGTCTGGATTCAGGCCCGGCCACTCAACAGAGACCACTCTTCTCTGTTTTCTGAGACCTCTTTTCGAGTCAAAATTGAATGTCAGGGCTTAAGGACACTTGGATTACACCACACAAACAGTTTGGAGGCATTTTGCGATTTTTAAAGTTTTTTCTTTTTTTAACACTTAAAAGAGTATTCACTTCTGTTGCTTTGGATTTGTCTTCTGTGCTGTTTTTCTTTGAAGCTCAAGGTGTTTTGAGGACTAAAATAAAATCACCGACCTTTCAATTACCCTTGGGGTGAGTAGATGAGTGAATTTTCATTTTTGGGTGAACTATCCCTTTAACTGACAACTCCAGACTTTTTTAATTCCCTAAGCAGCAATTCACTGCTGTATTCACATTCATTATGTTTGGTTTTATGTTGTTGCTATGAGGTTACACAATTTTTTTGTAATCACTTTATATAATGAAATAATAACTGGTAGCTTCTGTAGCCACATATGCTAGGCTGGTAGCAGATCAACCTTTATGGGGAGATATGATTAATGCAAACATTTATTTGACCATTATAGACATAAGAACTCCTGTCTTTCAAATTGTTTCAGGGCACCACCTTCTCATGAATATTCAATCTACAGTTAAGTGCTCCACGTATGCAGTTACGTGCTTACAATGACGTCATCACTGAGTCACCAGCGTCTAAGGTTCTGTGCAATCGGGTTAATAGGACTCTCGGGGAAATTAGAAATCCATCGCGTTTAACGCATTGATGATTGATTTTACGAGCTGCTGAATACACATTACTGATATTTGAATCAGTATTTTGATTTGTGTCACGGCAGTTTTCTGTGTATTGAAGCACTTTGATGAGATGGATTATGCTTTTCGATTTTGGGAATCCCGAAAGAGAAGGTCATTTTTACTTTTTAAGATGATAATAATTTAATGTCTTTTTTTTTTTTTTTTTTTTTTTTTAGCTTTTGCATTTTACATAAAAACTGCACAATCAGTTGGAGATGAGCAGCTGCTGGTGTAACCACCTGGTTCCATGTTATTGACCACCCTTAATATCCAGGTCATGAATATTAATTTTTGCCCAAAGCGAGGCTTGAGCTGTGCGTCTGGATCGCCAGCTTTGTTTACATGGTGTTTGCAATGGCTTCGCCCGTGGAAGAAAATTGTGATTTGGCATTTGCTCCAGATTTTTCTTTATCACATCACTGTAATACTTTTCCCATGGCCCAACTCATGAGATATTTTTGATTTTGCCCAAGGTGCATATCACTTTTGCAGAAATTTCAGTGTCTGAGAGTGTGGGGGGAAAAAATCAGTCCATGTTGGGTCATGCTGGGAATATTTAGCTAAACTGAATACCAAGTGTAATGTTGGTTAAATCTGTTAAATTTTAGTTGGTTAAATTAGCTTCGCACTGTCACAGGCTAGCTAAGTGCTACTCTCATAACTTGGTTAACGTTACTTAGCTAGCGTGCTCACAGTACCTTTCCATAACCATTATGTAACATTAGTTTGTCAGCTAACGAGCTAATTTTAGCTTGCCACTCAGTTGACTGTGGAAGAAAACCGTGCTTTGGCATTTGTTCCAGATTTTTTCTCTGTCAAATAACTGTAGTACTTTTTCCATTGCCCAACTGAGGACTTGGAAGTGATCAATACAAACCGTTGCTATGTCAAACGTGAAAGTGATTGGTTGACCACAGTGTAAGTTGGCAGAGAGATGGTGTTGGCTCAGTGCTAACATATATCAAGAAGTACTATTCAGGCGCTCACGGAAATTACATTTGTTTTCTCTTAAATTGCGCAATTCAATTATGTGATGAACAAAATCTTATTCTCTCAGTCGTGACCTAACCCGGCCACTGTTAATGCCTTGATGAATGACTGAAACCATTGGAAATGTGTATTGCGATCACAAAACTCCTGTAGTTTTGGCCCTTCATCTCTCCTTATTTGATCCAACCGTTTCCTTCTACGAAGATAATCTTTCGGAAAACAATGAAAAATAAGATTAGCATGCAATCTAGCATCCCCTTTACACTGCGATACACAACAGTGAAACACTGATCCAGATGCAGCCATTCTCTTTGTTTTGCTAGTCAAGCCTTGTTTTGGCACTGGAATGCATGGTATGCATAGAATTTAAGAGTGGTCAATGTGATGTGGGCCTGCTGGCCAGTTATGGGTGACCAGTTGCCTTTAGAACAAGATTTAAAATTGGAAAGCAGCGATGTCCTTTGTAGTGAGCCATACCTGGTAGCAAATGGCAATTCCTCTCAAGTGCTGGATTCCATTCACCGTGAAAGGAAGCTCAGTTTCCTTTTTAACTGTTCGTGTCTTTTTTTTAACCTTGATGTTTATCTTCTAAGTAAAATGGAGCTACCTTTTACAGCCCTGGCATTTCATCAGGATTCTTTTATCATGCCTTAACTTGGCATCAAGCCCTCAAGATTAAGCATTTTTCTGCCATGCTGTCTAGCAGTTTGCACTTGAGACTGGATTGCTTTCTTGACTAGAATCCCAAACTTGTTTGTATGTATGTAAGTTCTTTTTTTTTTTGTGTGTTGTTTTTTTGTCAGAGATTATGACCTGCTTTGAACTGGAATATGCCTTATAATTTTTTAATAATTGAACTTTTTTTTATTCTATTCAGGTCAAGGAAAGCATTACATGTGTGATTACTGGCATAACATTGTATTCAATTGAAATAAACAATTAATTGAAAACATCTGGTTATCCCTCAATTCGCTGCAGTGCGTGTGTGCGTGCATGCACGCACGTGTGCAAACCCTCGTCTAGGCTTCTTCTCCAAAGGTATCCAAAGGTAATTATTTCTGTAATTTGCACCTGTTATGTCACCATCTCCTTGCTGTCTTTCAGCAAGATGGTGTGGAGCAGGTTCTTAGAAAGTTCACCTACCTTGTCTTAGAAAAGTACTTTGTTATACTTCCTTATAAAGGTTTTTGAGTTAGTACACACTGGGAGATCAAAGTGTTTAATAGAGTATGCAAAACAGGTTTGTTCTCTTGTGACAGAATCTTTGTTGAGTCAATATTTTATGGGTCCATTCAGAAGGAAATAAATTTGTAGCCCTGCTGTTATTTGCTAGAGAAATTCCAGAGGGTAAGATGATGTATGGAGAATCGCACATAGTTTTGGTAGATGTTCCTCTTTTTTGTTTGCCGATTTTGAGCCTTGCAAAAAAAGTGACCTGACTCAATTTGTTTGGGCTGCCTAACCTCCACTGATGTAGAAAGGTGAAGTACAGTTCAAGAGATGCTGGCAAATGCCAAATAAACTGTTCCACATTTGAGCCCCTGGGTTGCGACCATCATTGTTTCCAAATTTGTGATCACAAGTCCATCCTCTTGCCAACTCCATTCTTCTGTTCCCATCTCACCTAGGCACCCAACAGCTGGTATAAGCCTGTGTGTAAGATGAGTCATAGTGGCCCTGTCAAGACCAAATAATGTTACACCTAAATTCTACTCCCAGACCAACGATAAAAATTTCATAAGGACATATTGGCAGAAAAAACTGGGACAGACTGAGAGTTGGCTCAATTTCCATGTTCCGGTGTGGTCTGCTCCTTGCAAAACACATTTCTTTTATTTCTTATTGGATTCATATCCAACTGTTGGTCATTTAGAATGGCACAATCATCAAAACATGGCAATAAGGGAAAAAAATGAAATGAACCCTGTTTAAAAGTGTGCATACCCTTAGTTCTTAATACTGTGATTTGCCTGCTTTAGCCTCAGTAACAGCATGCAGTCTTTTGTGATAGTTGTCACTGAGGCCCCTAATTTGCTCAGGTGGTGTAGTTGCCCATTCTTCCTTGCAAAATGCGTCCAGCTCCTGCAAATTCTTTGGTCGCCTTGCATGAACTGCACATTCAAGATCTCCCCAAAGCGGATCAATGATATTGAGGTCAGGAGACTGTGACGACCACTCCAGAACCTTCACCTCTCTTCTTCTGTAACCACTGCAGGGTCAACTTGTCCTTGTGCTTTGGATCATCGCCATGCTGGAAAGTCCAAGTGCATCCCAAACCAACAAATTTCCTTAAAAGAATGATAAGAGTCAAGATCTTGCCAGCTAGAGGTTCCCAAACTCGGTCCTGGAGCCCCATGTGTATAGCATACCGTTTTAAGCTCCAATGAGAATGATTAAATCAGGCCTTTTACAAAATGCCTCAAGTCTCACCATGATATGCTTAAAGGAGCTGTGTCACGATAACTGTGCATGCTCAGAACTTACAGTACATCCTAAGAAAGTGAATCTGCTTGACTGCAAGCCATAATCTGATTCCATTTTTGGTAATCTGTCTTCATTTTGCATTTTATTAATATATTTTAGTAACTCAGGCATTATGCTTTTCACATTAAGGAGTTTATGTGGAAATTCGAGAATTCAACCCACAATTGTTGTGCTTTAGCCAAAGGATATGAAAAATATAAGCTGGTTTGCCGACCTCTGATAAACATCATAGAAGAAGAATACATCTTCATAGATATCAGCATAGCTAGCTTCATAGCATAGCTACATCATCTATTCGGCTATTTGTCTGACACTTAAATGAAGTGAGCAAATACTGAACTTACAAAATTTGCATTTGAAATAAAAGGTTTATTTATTTTATTTTTATTTCTTTATTTTCCTCTAGTGCAAACAGTACCAACATATAATAACAACCAAAAAAAGAGAAAAAAACATTGTTTATAAATTAAAAAACAATCCAACAAAACATATAAACAATTAAAAAAAAAAAACAAATCTATTATGAGGAGGGACAGAAAGAAGCAACGCTTATCATGTCCTGCCCCTTTTTTACAGACTCATTCAAGCATTTTCATTTAATATGCATGTATCCACAATCGTTAATAAAAACTAAAAGGGCAAAAAAAATGGAGATTTCATTTTAGTCATTTAGACAGCTCATTTTAGCTAATTGTCTTATACAGTTCAATAAAAATCTGCTTATATCTGCGTTTGAAGATAATGATGTTCTCACTCAATTTTAAAGCCCTGTCAAAGCCATTCCATTGGGCTACCCCACAAACTGAGATGCACATGCTTTTTAAGGTTGTACGGGCTATAGGATGTTTTAATATACAGTGTCCTCTCAAGTGATAACTCCCCTCTCTATTGCAAAACATCTTTTGGATGTTTCCAGGAACATTATTGTGAGTTACATTATACATAAATTGCCCAGTTTTAAATTTCACAAGGTCCAGAAATTTTCATATTTTAGTTGCTAAAAATAGATTATTTGTATGGTCCAAATAACCAGCTTGGTGAATTAACCTTATAGCTCGTTTCTGTAATGTACATATCCGTTTCAGGTTACTTTCATAAGTATACTTCAACACAATATAATAAATAGGGAGTGATACGTGAATGGTACAAAGTAAGTAGGGATTTCTGATCCAGAATATGTCTTATCTTACTTAAAATTCCAACACTTCTTGCTATCTTAGAACACAAATAATTTATGTGAGGCTTCCAGTAGTCTTTGGTCAATCAGGACACCCAGGAACTTGATCTCAGAAACCTTTTCTATTTCAACATTATCAATTTCAATGCGGACTTGCATTTTACATTTGCAATTTCCAAAAAGTATTACTTTAGTTTTCATTACATTAAGTGAAAGTTTATTTTCATTAAACCAACACTTTAATTTGATCAGTTCCCTGTTGGTAACATCCAAAAGCTGTTGGAGATTATCACTGGAGCAGAGAATATTCGTGTCGTCAGCAAAAACAATACACTTCATTAGATCAGACACTTTACAGATGTCATTAATATATAGTATAAATAGTTTGGGACCCAAAATGGACCCTTGCGGTACCGCACAGGTAATTGTGGAGCGCCTTGATCTATATCTACCTAGCTGAACAAATTGCTGTCTGTTGCTAATATAACTTCTTATCCAGTCCAGGGCTAATCCTCTAATACCGTAATTATCTATTTTTTTAAATTAATATCTTATGATCAATTGTATCGAAGGCTTTTTTTCAGATCAATGAAGATACCTAAAGCATATTTCTTTGCCTCTATACATGATGTTATTTCTTCTACTAGTTCCATCAGTGCCATTGATGTAAATCTTCCTGATCTGAATCCATACTGACCTTCCATTAATAAACTCTGACTGTCCAGAAAATTGATGAGTCTTGTTTCAAATAATTTTTCGAGTATCTTTGAGAACTGTGACAACAAGGACACCGGTCTGTAGTTGGTAAACACATGTTTATCTCCAGTTGGAATTACCTTTGCTATCTTCATCTTGAATGGGAAAGTTCCAGTTTTAAATGATAATCTACATATATGAGTCAAAAGGTCAACAATTTCATTAATTACTTTCTTAACTAAAAACATGTCAATATCATCACCATCAGTGGATGTTTTATTTTTGAATTTGTTGACCAACTCAGTAAGTTCCTTCTTATCAACAGCACCCAAGGACATCGAGCCTTTCATTGAATCAATACATTTCATCTGAGTACCAATTATACCCGTATTACTCATTTCTTTTGCAAGATTAGAACCCACCTCAGCAAAGAATTGGTTGAATCCATCCACTATTTCATTTATTTGAGTGATTCGTCTATCTTTAGCTATGAAATGTTCTGGGTAGCTTGAAGCAGTTTTCCTGTTACTAATAATACTGTTTAATATTTTCCAGATTCCTTTAACATCGCTTTTGTTCTCCTCAAATACCTTAGAAGAATAGTCTTTCTTACAATTCCTCATAATACAAACTAGTTTATTTTTATATTTTTTGTATCTTAACTCTGCGTCCTTCGTTCTTTCTTTTATAAACATTCTGTACAAAGTGTTCTTTTTTTACAAGCATTTTGAATGCCTTTGGACATCCACGGCTTTTCAGAGTACTTGTTTCTGGGGCAGCACCCTTTTAATGGGCAGTATTTGTCATAAAGAGCTTTAAACGTCTCCAGAAATTACCCATACGCTTTGTCAACATCTAATTCATCATACACACTTTTCCAATTCCAATTTGATAACTCGTTCCTAAAAGCTTCTATGGAGTCATCTGTTCTTATTCGCTTATATATGGGCTCCTTTGCCTTTCTTCTTTTATTATAGCTACTTTCATGTACAATGAAGACTGGAAGGTGATCACTAATATCAATTATTAATAGACCACTCAATAAATTATTCTCCATATTGTTAGTAAAGACATTATCGATTAAGGAAGCACAGTCAGTAGAGATTCTACTAGGTTTTGTTATTGTTGGGAAGAGGCCCATGCTGCACATTACTTCTGTGAATTCATCTGTTTTCTTATTCTTGTTTGGGTTTAGCAAGTCAATGTTAAAATCCCCTCATACATAGATTACCTTTTGATCAACTGAAGTGAACAACTTTTCCATATTATCCATAA
Source organism: Gymnothorax javanicus (assembly GCA_029692085.1). Taxonomy (NCBI): domain Eukaryota; kingdom Metazoa; phylum Chordata; class Actinopteri; order Anguilliformes; family Muraenidae; genus Gymnothorax; species Gymnothorax javanicus. Next base: position 35,710,834 of record CM056193.1, on the reverse strand, counting down.
ATGAGTCAATATTAGACCCCGGCTTCCTGTGTACACAGGTGACAAGCACATTTTTCGTTTTATCCAAAATTAATTCAACCGTAATACACTCCATTATTTCATCAATAACCACGGACATGTTGTCAACAACCTTGTGTGTGAGAGCTTCATCTACAAATAAAGCAACTCCACCACCTTTTCCACTTCCTCTGTTTATGCAGTGTAGATCGTATCCTCTTAGTACAAAATCAGCACCTCTTTCTGAGTCAATCCAAGTTTCGGAGACCGCTATGATGTTAAAAGGTTTGTTGAAAAGTTCAAGATATTCTTTAATATTCTGAAAGCTAGCATACAAACTTCTGCTGTTAAAATGCATTATGGATATACCATTCCTATGTATAACTGTAGCACCATTCGTGCCTCCGAGGGCTTGTTTTAACATTCTGACATTTACTGGCCCAGCGGAGTCACATGCCGTGCCATTGACAAAACCTGCAAAAATGGAAATCCCCAGACACCACTTGTCTTCTACCGCTGCTAGCGTCAAAACTTTCTTTTGTTTTACCTTGTGTCTGGTATCCGCGGGACAACGACATATTAAAGATTTGTTGGGCACCAACCATTCATCGTAACTCCCTCTCGTTCCGAAAAATAAGTCTGGAAAAGGCAAAACTTCACCCCTGAAATCTAACTTCCTGCCCAGAATCGTTCACGGCACAGCCATGAAATTGTGACACGCGCGCTGATTGGCTGGCGCTTGAGAGACCTGCCAGTCTCTCAAGCGGTAGTCAGACTCTCTCATTCGAGGTATTAAAACGTATGCATAAAGCTGTCATACACATACTAAAATATAAGAAGTACCCAATTACCTGAGAAAACATAGTAATAAATTTCATTACCTGAGAATGCATAATGCTAATGAAGGACAAGAATACCCAGTGAAGTGCCCAACCAACATACTACTCTTTATCAGAGGCGGACAGGAACGGAGTAAATTTACTTGAGTACTGTACTTAAGTACACTTTTTGGGGATCTGTACTTTACTTGTGTATCATGTTGGGGGAGGACTTATGACTTTTACTTGAGTACATTTGAAAGGCAAATACTGTACTTTTTACTCCGCTACATTTCTGTCCATAACCCAAGTACTCACTACTTTTTCTTAAAAAAAAAAAAAAAAAAAAGGGGGAAACCCTGTGGATTCAGTATTTTGTGGTTGTTTCCTTCTCAAACGTGATTGTATTGTACAGGTGCCGCTGACAGCCAGGTAGGCACTGAGAAAGATACACAAACTCGTGGGGACCTACCCGCGTCCCAAAACATCAACAAAAGTGTTCCAACGAATCAGAGGGCAGGGGTGGGTCTTCTGCGCCAGTTCCATGCCCATGCACGACAAGTGGGTGAGACTGAGCAACGAAAGGAACTGGCAGTGGCACTTTACCGAAGCGGCAGAGTGAAGCATGGTGGAAGCTAAACCGAAAAAGAGACGCTCGAAGGAGTGCATATGGAGGAAAAAGGAACGCGATCGCAGCTATGCGAAGTCCCGAATAAACATAGGGAGAGCATACCAACGTTGGAGAGAATTCCGGGAATTGAATGGTTTTAATTCTGACGCCCAGGTCGCCTTGTTTCTACTTGAGGTGAGTAGAGCTGGTGCTAACTCGGTTGGATGTGAATTGTAAATTGTCATCCCAAGCAAAATTGAGGGAAGCTCGTGTATTGTTTTTGTAAGACTATCTTGCATAGATCATGTTGGTCAGAATGAATCAAACAGTAGAGAGATCGGTATTTCCTCTTTGGAGCGAGTTAGCAACCTTTGCTAACTCTCGGTTGGCGAGCTAGTGAGTTTGCTAATTCTGTCTGATCAAACCAGAGTTTGTGTAGGTGTAATAACATTTTTTCTCTGGTTAGTACTCAGAGTTGAAATTCGTCGATGAATGTATAACCGCGTGATAAGTTTAGCTAAAAGTGGTGATCTATGCAACATTGTTAATACAAATTTTGTAATGCCGAGCTAAGATACTTGTCAGATGCCTTGTTGTAGCGAGCATTAATGGTGTAAATTTGTCGTTGGGCAATGGTCATCATTGTTGCTACCGGGCGTTTATCACAAGGAGCTGTACAAGGCCAGTTACCCAGCTGTGTGAGCCATTCTTAAGCTGCTTTCACACCGGACGTGAAACAAATTTTTCCCGCAACAGATTACTTTCAAAGTCAATGCGATTGTAACCGAGGCTAGTGTCAAATCGCCTACCCCGGTGTACATGACAACATGGTAACGCAACTTCCTATTTTCCCACCCCTTTTCTGACTCGCCTGTCAATTAGGCAGAATTCTATAAAAGTGACACGTATCCAAAACTGACGATGTTTCCGATTTTACGTTCTTTTCCTGCTGTTGTGAACGGTCTGGTTTGCGGTGTGGTGTCGGTGAAAGGTATGTGTAGCTGCTGTTTCGCTCCTTTTCCTTTGGTTGATCTTGGGCTACAGTAAATCATTCCTTGCATGTTCCATTTACAGTTTGAGTTGTTGGTGCCCAGCTTCATTCTGTGGATCCTATCGGACCCGCATAGCGGTAGGTAAGGTGCGCCGGTTTGGTTAAAAACTAATAAGGCAGTGGTGAACCAGTCTGTTCATTTGCAGGTATTGGTAAGCCGAATAATTCTAGGAACCTGGCTGAGGTAGCGAACGGAAATTCCTTCAGTCCCGCAAGCAGTTCAACTCCAGGGCATGTCCTGAGGTGACAGGTAGGAGGGTTATGCTGAATACAAAGTGCTAATTTATTTTTTTGGTGAATGTCATTCGGTGACGTATGGGTTTCCTGTTGTTCCAGGTTTTGGGTGCACTGCTGTTTTGCCTCTTAATAGAGTATCGAGCTTGCGCTTAAAAGAAATGTAACGCGCAATCTAGTGAAGAGAGGCTACATTTGCAGGGGGTCGTGTGGGCTGCGATTCTCCCGTGGCTGTTGGGGTTCTGTGCAATCAATCTGACTGAGCTATATCGTCAGCAGTTAGGCCAACGGAGTGTTCACCAACTGGCTTTGAATTTTCTAATTTGCTCTCTTGATCTTTAATTGTTTTTAAGCTGGGTAACTTTACCATGTTTTCTTTAATAGCTTGCGGTGGGCCAGTGCTGCTCAGGTAAGGGGGGTTAGTTGGGGTTTGTGCGTCACTGTTTGATCCTGTTAATGTTAATCGCACTGAATCACTTCTACTCACGAATTTGCTGTGCTTTCTAGATGAGGCGGCACGCGTGGTGGTAAGTTGAATTCACTTTGGGGAGCAAATGGTAGCATACCCCCTACTGAGTTAGTCCTTGGCTTACCTGTTATTGCCACCCAGTGGCGAATCGGGCTAAATTAAGTAAATGGTCTGGAAGTCCTAGTATGGGAAATAAAGTAAATCATGGCAACGTGTTTAACTAATTTAATATTTTAAATTAAATTTGTCTGGACGTCTTGGTACTTTCCAAGTAAATAAATTAAGTGCTTAACTGATGTCAGTCTTATTGACCTATTATTGCGCTTTCCCCCTGATACAGGCACTTCCAGTTAGATTTGGTAGTTTTTAATAATAATAATAATAATGATGATAAAACCTTGCTTTTCCTGAACCACGTCTCTGTCTCTATTCAATAAAAGAACCTGGGAAACATTTACTACTGAGTTGTTGTACTGATTATTTCCTTGGGTGAAATTCCCAAGGTGGCGTAATCTTGGCTTATCTAAATCCTACCCTCTGCCACACAAAGACGCGAATACTCAGAAGTTTCACTTTGAGAAAAGCGCGTTCATGTTCCAAGGTTCTGAAGGGGAGGGGCGAGCGGCTCAGTTGTGTTTTGAGAACGTTTCAACTGTCAACAATAGTGACGTCACATCCCTGATACAGCCTTTAACATTAAAGTATCCATAAAAGCTCCATCGAGTAGGTTCCTATAGGTAAAGATAAGCACTGTGGCAGTAATGATAGAATATTTAGAAAATTTACTTTTACATTTGATACTTAAGTATTTTTAAAAACAAGTACTCCAGTACTTTACTTCAGTAAAAATCTGACTGTAGAACTTTTACTTGTACTTGAGTAAAATTTAACAAGTTTTATCAGTACTTTTACTTAAGGAATGAAGCTGTGTACTCTGTCTGCCTCTGCTCTTTATCAAATCTGTCAAGTTGTTCTAAGCACCTTATGTACAGCCCTTTGGCGTTTTCTGGTGCATCTTTTGGATTTATAAAAACTTTACAATTGGCTGTCCAAGTGGAGTGAATCTTGCCTTGCTTTCCGAGTAACCTGGCTTTCCTTGCAATGTCAGCATTTTTCTTGGTGAGATGCTCATTAATGTAAACATTTGAACCTCTCAGTTTCCTCCCCTGCTTAAGTAGATCAACCTTATGTTTTCTATTTGCAAATCGAATGATTATGGCTGGTATAACAGGTGTGGCAAACTTGTGGCTTGGCTTCTTAACTGGCAATGTGTGACAAGCTTTGATGTTTTCAATATCGATGTTAACATTTAAATTTCGAAGGAATATAGTTACCTGTTCCTCCGTTGGTTCCTCATGATCACTACCATTACCAGCCTCTGAGCCTTTCACAGCCTGAACGTAATTCTGGGGTCTGATTTTTAGTCCAGAGACTATGACATCGTTCATACGAGAGTTCTGCTCCAGGTCAGACTCCCGGTTTTCCAGAGAGGCGATTCTGATATTTTGCTCCATGTTCATAGCCTTGAGCTTCTTTATTTCCTTTAGAAGATCACTTATGATGACCTGCTGACTGTTAAGAGTCGCCAGTTCAGCAGTCATCATAATCATGGATTGTTTAAGACCCTCCAGTTCCTTCTGGACTGACTTCAAAGTCATGTTTATCTTTATCGCCCTGCTGCTCCGGCAGTCTCGGTGGTGGCGTGGTGCCCGGTCGACGACCGGTCAACGTCTGGCTGGCTCGGTCAGGCTCAATGGTGACGAGGCTCCCAGTCCTCATCCGGCTAGCCCCCACAAGCTCCGTCCGGCTCGGTGGTAGTGTGGTCCCCAGTCAGCAACCAGCTAGCTCCGGCAGGCTCGGTGGTAGTGAGGCACACTGACAGTGTCCGGCTAGCTCCTGCTAGCTCAGGCCGGCTCGGTGGTGGTGTGGCGCCCTGTCAGCGACCGGCTAGCTCCTGCTAGCTCAGGCAGGCTCAGTGGTGGTGTGGCGCCCTGTCAGCGACCGGCTAGCTCCAGCTAGCTCAGGCAGGCTCGGTGGTGGTGTGGCGCCCTGTCAGCGACCGGCTAGCTCCTGCTAGCCCAGCCAGGCTCGGTGGAGGTGTGGCGCCTCGTCAGCGACTGGCTAGCTCCTGCTAGCTCAAGCAGGAAAAACTCTGTCAATGCCAATAAATTTAAGATCAGCGGTCAAATTTTAATGAAGTCAGTCATTTGCGTTGTTGTGCCACTGTGAACGCAGCCAGTGGTGTGTCAACACAATGCATCCATTCACCATTTCCGACTATATTCAGCACAATATAAAAGCATGTATTCGCCATTCATTGTATACCTGAGATCGCTCGGGGTTCCTGAGATGACGTCACCGCCAAAGATTTCCGAAGATTTTCGTTCTGATGGAATGGGCATGGTTGGGGATAGAAAATTTATAATAAAAAATAGTCCATTGCGTAAAGTCGATATTTTTAGATTTATTTATTCAATTCAGACAATAATACACTTTCTCAACCCCAAAGTTGACAACATTCAGTTATACCTTTAAAGACCAGCATAGGCAATGGACCATCAGGAGAAGAATTACCAATACCTGCTCGAATGTGTCTTTTATGAATGATACACAATTTCTCTTCAGTCCAAATTGTCGAGGTTAATCTATAGCTTAGCATCTTATGTTAGCACTCATTTAGGAACCACTGGAAAGTCAAGCTACACAATTCATTTCTAGTTCTCTAGCTCGATAATGTTAGTCCTCTAAATGAGATCCCATATTGAGTGTATTTAATTTTAAAAATTGCATTCATTTTTGTTTTTGCATTTTCCTTTTGTGTGTTTTCGTTTTTGTACCTCTGGGCTGCTGGTTTTTGCTTTTTTTCTACTTGTTTTTTCCTGTTTTCCACTTCAGAGCCACCATAAGTTTCCCATCAAAGTTTAAACCCACCCCACACTTCTTAAGATTCAAGAATTCAAGTATTAGCAGTATACTTGGTGTTTTAGCTAAAGGCTATGTCATCTCAGTTTCTGAGCTGTAAAATATCACAGTATCTCCATAAAGGCATTTTTTTTGCAAAAGATTGTGAGCTGTGGAACTTGGTCTGGATTAAAATGCTTAAGAGATGTAATATAATGAATGGGCCAGTGTTGCATTTACTGTGAAAGAACCATTGTGTTTAGCTGCCCACAGTCATGGGGATGGCAGAGAAAGGGGGCCCCAGGCAAAAGGCACACAGCAGGCTTCTGTTTTCTACTTTTTGGTTGGGGAGCCCTGCTGTTAGTATCCTGATTGAAGTGTGTCTTCAGCGGTCAGAACTTTTGCTTCAAAAAGACTTTATATGGAAAGCACAGAAGTATGCAAGGTTTCTGGTTAAATTCCTTGCATTATCTTGACTTAGTCTGTAGTTTCTGATCCTAATGTAATATTCTAAAACATCCTTGTTCCCTCTCTCCCTCCCGTCTCCACGTGTCCACCCAGCTGAAATAAACATGCCATTACAGGGTTACTCCAGGGTTACCTGTCTTCTGATCATACATTTGCACCTCTCAAAAATGAGTCCATTGGATGCTGGCAGTTTGTGAATATCGGCCTCTTCTTGATTTGCTCTCATTTCCTCAAATAACTGTGGGTAAGAGCATCAACTAAGTGTCTCAAATGTAACTGTAAAGGAGCTATCAATGCATGATACAGATGCACTGCTACATCATGGACATGTCGAACAACCAAAGTCTATAGAAGTCCTCCAATAGAATTCACACTGCTTATCAGTAGTATGAATTTCTGAACAGTCCCAAAATCGAAATGGTACATATATACTACCTGTTTCGTACACTTTTCTCATGTTTTGTACATATTTTAGTTAAATATAAACAGTTTTAACTTTAGTTTATCATCCCAAATGACGTGAGGGAAGAGGCCAACAGTGAAAAGTTAAAGTGAGTTTTTTTTATTCACAGGATAGTGGTCAAAATTCTGAACTAATGAAAAAGAAGTGTAAAGTAAAACAAACAGATGCGCTCATTTTTAAAATAATTTTTCAGCAAGGGAAGTAAAAAATAAGCTAGCTTAGGACAAATTGGCCAGGAAAAAAAAAGTGAAATTCATAAGTGCAACTTCCACTGTAATGTTGGTTGAGAACCTTGAGAATAAAATGTCTGTCATGCCATAAATTAGCCAAACAGCAATTGTGCCAAAAGTTGGCTATTTTAACCCATTGATGCATAGAGTACATACAAATGCCTTGGACCATTTGAGGGGATTTGGTGCAATAATTTGTGTGCGTGTGTGTGTGTGTGTGTGTGTGTGTGGGGGGCGATATATGCTTGTGGAATGCACACTGCCATCCAGTATTTTGGACAGTATGCATGCAGAGTGACAGAAATAATGTGAAGTTGAACAAACCTGGTCATTGATATGCATGATGACCTATCTGTATTCTGGACATTGCTTATTTGAGCTATTTACTCGGTATGCATTATGTCCAATATGTTTGAAAGAGCATTGACTCAGATGTATTCCAGCAAATGGACGCGCATTACATAGGTTGTGTGTTTTCAGTTTGTGCTATATAATGTATTTCCATCCCCCAACAGAAAAAAGTCTGATCAAAACTTGAACAAAATAAGACTATTTCTGACTTTCGTGAACTTACCTCTTACTTGTGGATGCTACCATTGTGATTGTTTGTGGTGAATCATGTGACTAATCAGAGAGGCAACTATTGAGGAAATTACATTTTGTGTTTTCAGGGTATCTATGAGCCTAGAGAAAATAAACCCCCACTTAACTAATGTCCAAAATATTGGACAACATGCAACTAAGGGTTAATTATTCAAGACTTAGAGTTTTTCTCTCTGTTTGTGTAAATCAAACAATTTTTCCATTTTTCTATCTCTAAAAACTGTGGGTAACCTACACCTCACTGTTGACTGACAGTGCAGTTGTTCTGCATGGGCACTGACATACTAATGACTTATGCAGCTGCTGTATATATGCCTGTAAAATATAGTAGTAATGTCTCAATGACTGCGGGATAGCGGTTGGGTAAATTGGTAACCTAATCAACAATTCTTCATGAAACAACTGATTCCATTACATGTTGGGTGGCTTATACAGACTTGGAACCCCTCCCTCAATACAATCCAATTCGAATGCCGAGCCTAGTTGGGCTGAACGGCCTGTTCTCTCCACTCATGTTATGTTAAATAGTAGCAACTATTTTTCATATGTTGTAGCACCTGTGTGGATAAATCCTTGATCTACTCAACCCTGCACTGTAATCAGAACCTAAAGCTTTGGAGGGTACATAAAACAAAATCGATGACCTCAGACAGGCAGGGTGATTGCTCAGGAAAAACAGAAAGAAGGCACTTGATTGACTCTGGCCTGCCTGTAAGTTTTTATTTGCCTAGTCCTGCTCAACCAGTTTCAAGTTTCATTTGATTCTTTTTCCCTCCCTGAAGACTTTGAGGAAGGTGTTTTCCTGGTGTGCCTGTGAGAAAGCCAACAAAAAAAATCCTTTCATGGAGTTTCTGTGATAGGGATGCCGTGGAGACGAGAGAAACTTGTGGCTTTTGAGAAGAATCCTCTCTTTTACTAGCGTGTTACTGGCAAAGAAGGATCTGCATCATGTTATCCTGCTGGCTAGTATGTCTTTGGTTCTTCAGTGTTTTGATACTTCGGCACATACCTGCATCATTAGGTAAGGGACCTATTGTTCTGTTGAATTCTTGTCATGGGTTCTTTGCCCTAGGACTGGTGGGGCTCAGATGTTGGCAGTAGATTATCCCTCTGTTGAAAGTTCTACAATGTGATGTGCTAGTTCCTGCTCAAATGAAAATGTAAAGATCGCGCGTATGTGTGCCCGTGCATTCGCATGTGTGCGCATGTGCGTATGTATATGAACACAGCAAAATGTTCAGAGTTTATTAAACTCTTACAGAGTGAAATTGACTCTTAGAGTTTATTTGAGTCCATTCTTTCCTATAAGGGGAATGAAATAGACTCGATTAGAGTTGATTTAACTCTGAAAATTTCACTGTGTATGTGCGTGCGTACTTGTGTTCATGCACTTGCATTTGACTGTGTGTATATCAGAATGTGGGAGAAAATAAAACACAAATAAAAGCATTGAAAAGGTATAAGTAAAAAGAGGTATACAGAAAGTTTTTTAACTGATGATAAGTCTTAAAAAATAATTTAGTGGTAAATTTCAACTGCGCTGGAATTGTCAGGAGTAAATTGAAATACATTAAATCTACTATTTAAATTCAGACCATAGAACAATACTGTGAATGATCCAAAATGCTGTGCTTTCACAACTAAAGGATTTTTGTGTTGATAATGCACAACTGAAATTAAGCAACACACATTTTTATGAAGGGAATATCACCCAAATAAATAGCCAAAATGGACAAATGTTTTACCCAAAATATGAAGAAAAGAAATTATGGGACTTAATATTCTTTAGATAATTAGCAAGTCAGTAATGAATCATTAATATTCACAAACACAGTCATTGCAATGAAATAAAGTGATTTATCTACAACCCCAATTCCAAAAAAAATTGGGATGCTGTGTAAAATGTAAATAAAAACACAATCCAATGATTTGCAAATCTCGCAAGCCAAAATGTTTTTCACGATAGAACATAGACAACATATCTGATGTTGAAAGTGAGACATTTTACCATTTCATGAAAAATATTGGCTCATTTTGAATTTGATGGCAGCAGCACATCTCAAAAAAGTAGGGAGAGGGGCAAAAAAAGGCTGGAGAAGTAAGTGGTACTAATAAAAAACAGCTGAAGGAGCATTGTACAACTAATTAGGTTAATTGGCAACAGGTCAGCGACATAACTGGGTATAAAAAGAGCATTTTAGAGAGGCAGAGCCTCTCAGAAGTAGAGATGGACAGAGTTTCACCAATCTGTAAAAAATCAGCATCTAAAAATTGTGGAAACATTTCAGAAAAATGTTCCCCAATGTAAAATTGCGAAGACTTTGAATATCCCACCATCTACAGTACATAATATTATCAAAAGATTCAGAGAATCTAGAGAAATCTCTGTGCTCAAGGAACAAGGCCAAAGGTCAATATTGGATGTTCGTGATCTTCGGGCCCTCAGGCGGCACTGCCTTAAAAACAGTTATAATTCTGCACTGGAATTCACTGCATGGGCTCAGGACCACTTCCAGAAATCATTGTCTGTGAACACAGTTTTATGTGCAATCCACAAATGCAAGTTAAAGCTGTATCATGGAAAGAAGAAGCCATATGTGAACATGATCCAGAAACGCCGCCATCTTCTCTGGGCCAACGCTCATTTAAAATGGACTGAGGCAAATTGGAAAACTGTTCTGTGGTCAGATGAATCAAAATTTGAAATTCTTTTTGGAAAACACGGACGACGTGTCGTGGACTTGAGGGGAGAGGGACCATCCAGCTTGTTATCAGGGCACAGTTCAAAAGCCTGCATCTCTGATGGTATGGGGTTGCATCAGTGCCTATAGCGTGGGCAGCTTACACATCTGGAGAGGCACTATCAATGTTGAAACGTATATACATAGAGGTTTTACAGCAACATATGCTCTCCTCCAGACAACGTCTCTTTCGAGGAAGGCCTTGCATATTTCAGTAAGACAATGCTAAACCACATTATGTACCCATCACAATAGCATGGCTTTGCAGTAGAAGAGTCTGGGTGCTGAACTGGCCTGTATGCAGTCCAGACCTTTCACCAACAGAAAACATTTGGCACATCATAAAATTAAAAAATCTGGCAAAGAGGACCCAGGACTGTTGAGCAGTTAGAATCCTACATCAGAAAAGAGTGGGACAACATTCCTCTCCCAAAACTCCTCCTCACTTCCTAGACGTTTACAAACTGTTGTTAAAAGAAGAGGGGGTGCTACATAATGTTAAACATGGCCCTGTCCCAACTTTTTTGAGATGTGGTGCTGCCATAAAATTCAAAATGAGCTAATGTGTTTCTTGAAATGGTAAAATGCCTCATTTTCAACATCTGATATGTTGTCTATATTCTCTTGTGAGTAAAATGTGGGTTTATGGGATTTGCAAATCATTGTATTCTGTTTTTATTTACATTTTACACAGCATCCCAGCTTTTTTGGATTGTGGTTGTAAACATTACCCATTGTCCCTGAATAACAATATCTCACTCTCTGTCCTCTCTCTTTCTTTCCTTCCATTTATCTCTATCCCACTCTGTCATTCCCCTTTTTCCTGTCATCTTTTTTCTCTTACTCTTTCTCCCTCTTTTACTCCCTCTGTTTTCTCCCTCTTTCTCTAACCTCTCCCTTGCCCCCTCTCTCTCTCCTTCTTTTTCACTCCCTCTTACCTCCTCTCTCTGCTCCCTTATTCCTTTTTTCCATCCTTCCTCTTCCTCACTCCCTCTCTTCTCTCTTTCACCCTCATGTTTTTCTCTTTCCTCTCATTTCTTCCTCTCTCCTCTCATTCTCTCCTACTTCCTCCTCTGTCTCACTGTCCTCTCTCCCACCTCCTGTCTGTTCCAGCCCTGTCCTACACCAGCACCCCTCATAATGTCAGTCAGATAAGTGGCAAGGCTGCCAGCTTCCTCTGCGGCATCTCCCCAGAGACGGCCACAACGACAGTCCTCTTCACCATCCACCATTGGCGTGGAAACCAGAGTGTTCAATGCCCAGGAGAGCCCAACTACTTGCCTTCCTTGGTAAGTAGCCAGATTTAAAGTGGTCATGGACATACTGTTGGCATAGAACCAGGCTTATTCTGTGGTGCCTGGGGAAGTGGGTAATTGGTTCACACATAGTACCATGTCATCTCACTCATGTTCGCATCTCATTTACGAATATTTACTTTCTTTTGGGCTCTAAGAGCAGCTATTTATTCTTCTGTCACGTAAACAACAGCCAGAGCAAGTAACAAAAAAAAACAGCAAGCCTAAGAGAGTACAAAAATTATTTTTACTGCAGATTACTTTAGGCTCAGGCACATTACGAGAAAATTGCATTCCGTATCAAGCCCAAAATAATGAAGTGAAAAAACAACCACATCAATTTAGCAAAAAAAAAAAAAATATATCCTCGTAGGTTTCTATTTGTGAGGCTGCATTTTGCAGTTCTGTTCTGTGTCTATATTTTGACAAACAAATTCACCAACAAGCTGAAATGGAGGTACCACTATGGCAGCTGTTGGGTGTGCTGCACTCCTCTACCCAGAGGTCTCAGCTGCAAAAAAAATTACCCTCAGCATACCTATTTTCTATGGCACACCATCATCATTCTTTCTTTCACACATATCTCCTTCCTGTACACCAACGCGCAGGGCCTGAATGGATACTGTGAGGTTGAAGGTCAAGAGCTGCGTGCTGTGTGGAGCATGGCCTACATCAGCCAGAGGGATGACGGCGCATACGTTGTGTGTCAGCCTACAGGACTGAGGGCAGCATATGCTTACCTTTCAGTAAAGGGTAACAACAGAGCATGAGTGACCTGCCGGTGTTCTGTAATCTATGTTTTTGCTCATTCTAAATGCTTATTTTGTCCTTCTGCATCTTCTCGTTCCCCCTCTTACTCTGAAATTGATTCATTCTGAAATTGATTTCGGCCAGCCATCTTAAAGAAAATTCCAATCTATGGAATGCTCCTTGAAGCATTGGGAGTTTCCCAAAGCTGGGAAACTCAGAAGTATTTCCCGGAAGTATGATTTAGAATACCTGTCTAAATCATCAACCTGTGTATTTAATTTTCCCCATCTTCTGCCCATCTGCCATGTTTTTAATTGATGTAGCATCAAGCTAACTCTTGAAAGAGTGAGGACCTTCCTTTTGCCTAATTTTCAATTCCCCCATATTCATGTTTTTTCATTCCTTATTCCATTGGATTCAGCCATTTTCAAGAACAAGGGGGCCAGTTAAAAGCAAAGAAAGTGGAAAATAAATGATAGGGAAGAGCCCTGTGCTGGGATTATCTGAGTGCCGAGGAAGGTTTGGAGCATCACTCTTGTTTTGCACGTCCCCTTCCTTGTGTGCTCAGGAAACAACAGCTACTTTTATGCCCTCATCGGCTGCGCTGCTGGCGGCTTCCTAGGGATCCTTGTAATTTTTGGCCTGGCGCATCTGGGATTGAAGCGTTCAGAGAGGTGCCGGCAGTGTTTCAGTGAGTATGCCTTACGAAACCTGAAAACAATGTTAACACGTTGACTGCCAACTCGAGAACAGATTTTTTTTCGTAATGGCGGGTCAGAACCCATTTGAAAAATGAAAAAATTGGTCTGGCTAAAGATGGTTTACCTATAAACCTGTTTTTTGAAAACCATTAGTCCACGCTAATTCTTGTTGTAAAAATAGACAGCGTTTTTTTTTTGTCAGACTCAAATGAAAATGTAAACGGACCTAAACCTAACTTGATAAAAACTTGTCACCAGAATTACAGAATTCTTCATTCTTCTTAAGAGTTCTGAAATGGGCTCGCTGTAAAAAAAAATTAACGTTGCTGAGTGCCAGTGCATAGACTCAATTATAATTTAATTATTTTCTCTACTGAATGTAGCCCATTATTTGCTGTTAGATCGCATGGGGGAGAGAAGCCGTGTCTTCAATTGCCACTTGATTATTCTTGAATTGGAAAACGTGTTTATAATGGGAAACCATCTAGAATTAGCCAAGACTAATTGTTTTCAATAAAGGGATGGATAATTTAACTAATTTTCAAGTCTAGCGCCGGCCCTGACCCGCCATTACGAGTTATCTCGTAGTTGGCAGTCAACGTGTTAAATTATTTTCTTTTTACCCAGCACTAAAGCTCACCTTCACATTGTGCTTTTCCTTTTCCCTCCGTCAGACGGATACGCTTCAGAGGATGACACTTCTGCCATTATCGAGCAGTGAGAGCCAACACCAGTGTCATCTCTTGAAGAATTTTGCTTTGAACATAACTGTAAAAACGAACTTCATAATTTCAAATGTAGTATTGTCTTGTCCGTGGACCCCAAATGTGACATTCTGCTCGGCCATGTACGTAATAGCATCCTAACTGCTGTGGCTGCGAAGTATGTGCTTCTCTGTGTCTCTAAGCTAAACAGGATTTCTGCCAAATGAAGAAAAAAAAACTGCGGATGTTGTATTTTGTCCGGCCTCTTCTGAACTTATGGGAGGTTTGGAATGAACACACGTAAATTTGATTGGTTATGTGAGAGCAAATAGTGGGTCATTGCTCTTTAAAACAGGAGGGCACACAATGTACTCTAAACATGGAGTGACTGGGCGTCTGAACAGTGTATTTTAAACACAATGGCTGCTGTCGAATGAGCTTGCGCTGGCTCGGTTAGTTACAAAATTCATCCAGCAGATGTCGCTGCTTGTACTACATTTAAAGATTGCTCAAAATTAAAGAAGTCTTCGGGTTACTTGTCTGGATAGAATAATTTTAATTGTATATATTTTTGAAGCTCTGTTTAAGCTTTGAGGTGAAAAATTGGTGCATGAGGGATTATATCTTATTTTAAAATATCACTTTTTCACATTTTTACGAATGATTAATAAAGAAATGAAGCCATATAACAAGTGCAGTAGATATTACTTTCACACTGTACATCAATAATGAACTAAAGCAAAAGTAAAAGCCTCTTAGGGTATCCGTTATAATTATACTGACTGATATAATGCATACATTAACAGGTACATTAATGCCTGCAGGCTTAGCATACTCTGTGTGTGTGTGTGTGGGTGTGTGCATAAAAGAGTGTGCTGGTGTAGTGAGAATTCTTTATTTGCATTGTGTATGCAAAACTCAGGTCTAGCAAGCAGTTTCCTGCTTGAGGACGTATTATAGCAGTTTTTTCCCCTTCTACCATGTTTCATATTGAAATAAAAAACAAAATTCAAAAATGTCAAAAACGGGATTGACCCCTTCTGATTTCCTCTTTTTTTTTTGCATATGGGTCACACTAAATGGCTTGAGAATTCCATACAAAACATAATATACTTGTACATAGAACATGGGGGGAAAAAAACAAAAGTTTTAAAGTGATTATTTCATTTACTGAGTGAAATTGATGAATTAGTCCATCACCTCAGCCATGTGTAAAAGTAAACTGGTCGAGCATTTTTACCCAATTATCAATTAAATTTTGATTGTGCAACTAAGGGCAAATTACTTTTTCACTCGGGACCAGTGGTATTTTATAAGTATTTTCTTTCATTTGATGAAATTATCATTTAAAAAACTGTTGTTAGTGTTTGCTCTGGTTGTCTTGGTGTAATAAATAATCTTGAAAATAATTGTGACAAATATGGAAAAATAGAATAAAGCAGGAAGGTGGCCGATACTTTTTCGTGGTGCAGTAGGTAACCTGCTACATTTTTGATGCTACCTAGCTGAGTACAGGGGCAGGACCACAAATAAACTGTGACGCATTCGGAACTTCCTATAAATACGCCTAACCTGCTCCTCCTGTTACGCTTTCGTATTACGCACCCCTCCCACCCATTCCCTTCCTTTCTTCTCTCCCTTCTCTCTCTTGTCCTTTCTTTTGGGTCCTTGGGGGGGGAATCATGCCTGGGTGCCATGGCAAATTCCCAATCATTCCTTTCCCAAACTCACAGGCAATAAAGAAGAACAGCTCCACGAGAGTTCCCCTTTCACATATCAACCATATACTCTTCAATAAACTGTTAAACGCATGTTGTTGATGGCGTGGTCCTTGTTATTGAAACTTTTTAAAAAGTGATGACCGTAAGGAGTCACAAAGCCGTGTGCGTGAGTACTCAATGGCTGAATAAGTAAATGAACTGTGAGGAGAACAGAGCCCATGTTTACAGAGGTGGCTGTTGTTTGAAGTTCAGCCATAAGTTCAGAGCCCAGGCTGCTTTGAGTAGAATGGTTCTCTGATAAAACAAATTGACAATTGAGGATAGCTGGTAACCTGTGTCGCAATTATCCTTTATCATTAATTTCTTAAAGTTTAAATAGGACCTGAAAATTTAATCACTATGTGTTTGTGAGAGAAAATAAGTTGTGTGAGTCTGTCTGCATAATAGTATGTGTGTTGGAGTGTTGCAAATATTTTCCCACATTACCCTTCTCTAGTGAACAATTTTGTTTGCCTGTGAGTTGGGCATATGTGGACTGCACATTATCTCTCCTGACAAATGCGCATTACTGCCTCAGTGGCACAGTCAAGGATATAAATAGGCACACATATGATCACTTACAGCAAATGCAGATAATGAATGGCACTTGTGCACCCCACCTACCCTTCTGTCCCCTCTTTGCCATCTCAACCACCCTCCCTCTGCCTAGCCTCCACCACCCTCATCAAATTCGCTCTGCTGCCAGCACTTTGCAAACTCCCCTGAGGCCACAGGCCATTTGCAATTGAATATTCCAGTATTTTTCTCTCTCTCTCTCTCTCTCTCTCTCTCTCTCTCTCTCTCTCTCTCTCGTTGTGTTGCATTACTCTCTGTATCTTTCTTTCTCCCCCTCCCTCTGATTTTTCTGAGAGTTAAGCACCACACTAGCCTCCTGTTTTTTGAATTCTTTCCTGTTCTGAAATGGTTGGGGAGAGAAATTTTTTTTCTTTCATGAATGCTCCAAATAATGTCATATGAAAGTACAGACATGATTCATATGTTATGAATTTTTACTGATCAATAACGATTTATTATATCATTCTTTATTGAGTTAAATTGACCGTCCTCACAATGGTGTCAAGATGCAAAATGTTTAAAATTGAGTGAATTTTCACAGATTGTTTGAGTGTTATATCCTGTTCCTAAAATGAAGATGCACTCCTGTTCTATCAAGACATGTTAAGATGAAAGACATGCATACACTAGGTCCTATTGGTATATATTAGACTAATTCTCACCCAGAATTAACCCAGATGAAAGCTGTTTGCAGAATAATGACAGAATCCCTGTTCTGGCCTATTCAATTCTTTCGGGTTGTACTCCATGCCCTCGTTTTTATGTGGTTTCTCTTTGGCTTAAACCAACAAACCTGTTTCTTCCAGTGAGGGAAAAATGAAGAGCAAATCTGGAACAAAAAACACTAATGTAATTATAGCAATTGCTCACATTTTGGAAAGAAGGCAAACTTGTCGAATTCCCACCAATTGCAAAAACGAAAGCGATTTGCCATCCACGCCGCAAAACAAGGCTCATATCTTTACACTGCAGACGGGTTTGACCTGAGTTAATTCTGAACCTGAGAAAAGCCATTACCAACACAACACATTTAAAGGTAAAACATTTTTTCATCCATTCATTTTACCCCAATTACAGAGAGGAAAAAAAAGAAAATCATATGAACAGTTTAAACCCATTAGTGCACGTGCAAATAGGCAAAAATTTGCAGCACAGAGGAGGCCTGAGCGTCAGCTTGTAATGCCCTTGAAATGCTGCTTTCCAGTTGGGTGGCATGACTAGCTGATTACAGCACCAAGGGGCTGTGAAGCAGGCAGATAAGACCTAATCGGCACACTTCAGGAAGACTACAGTCACCTCATCCCACCCTAATTTCTCATGTAGAAATAAATTAACCTCCACCCCTGCCACACACACACAAATCAGGCCTCTTCTGGTGCTTTACATCCGCCTCAGTGACACAGAGTGCGCTGTGACCAAGGTTATTTAGCGATCTCCCTTGACCATTACCCTAAAATAGAGCCATGTTTAAAAGTCATCGGACTGAGAAGAACAGAAAAGATCTGAATCATTTGTACATTAATATGTCTGACACCGTGTAATGCAGTTAAGAGTGTACAAATTCTGTGCGACAACAGGTGAAGTGGATCATGCCAGTTTAGCTACTTATGCTTTTCGCTACTGCACTTTTGCTGCGGCACACTGCACTTTTGCTACTATGTCCAAGTCCGTTCGCTACCGTAGATAAGTGCAAGTCAAGAACATAAACATTACCCAAGAATCAGTAGTAAAACTTTCTAAAAACCATTCGCATTACAGCTGAGAATCTTTTTTCGGGTTCTGACTCAATACGGACAATCAAATAAAGATCGAATCGGCAACAAAAACTTTGTTTGATCATAGTAGCGAACGGACTTGGACATAGTCGCGAATGTACCGTGTGCAGTACCGAAAGTGCAGTAGTGAAAAGCCAAAGTAGCGAAACAACCAGTTCCCGGTGAAATCAGTGTATGTTTGTAATCTTATCCCTTTTTAAACTGTTATTACCATTGTAAGATTATGTCCTGAAAACATGGCTTGGAATCTTTTATGATATGAATTCAGTAGAAATGTACCCTAGTTCCTCCACTCGGAAGTGTGCTGCATGTTGTTCCACTGTTGTGGTTGATTTATTTTAATTTTTTTTTTTCTTTATTCAACCTTTATTTAACTAGGGTAGTCCCGTTGAGATAGAAATCTCTTTTTCAAAGAAGCCCTGGGGGTGGACGTGCAGAGGGAGCGGACAAATTGCACAGCCAATTGGATCAGGGGATGATTAGGTGGCAGGTCGAAAGAGCCAGAATTGGAATTTTGGACACCGGGGAACTCCCTACTCTTGTTGATGAGCGTCATAGGATCTTTAATGACCACAGTGAGTCAGGACCTCGGTTTAACGTCTCATCCGAAAGATGGCTTCTCCTGCAGTACACTGTCCCCATCACTGCACTGGGGCATTGGGGATCATTCCACCAGAGGGAAGATTGCAACCTACTGGCCCACCAACAATGATCATGAAATTAGTGTTTAACACAAGGAGCAGAAATCATGTGAAAGCCTATTGTTGGCTTTTATGTAGTTTGAATTAATTGATTAAAATACTTTGCTTCCTCTCTGATTATGTATGCCACTATGATCATAAATGTTCGGTTTCAGTCATGTGAAAATGTTTAGCATCCCAGAGCTAAAAATGTCAACCATACAGAACCCTCTGTGTCAGTCTGTCACTCAGTAAAGGATACTTGCTGTACCTTTTTTGCCTGTAATATGAATTAACTTGTTCCGAAAAATATTATGGCTGACTACTCAAAGCACATTTAAAAAGGAGGTTTTGCAGGGTATAGGCAAATTAGCCCATAGTCCAATTTTAACCATCTTCTGGTTATATGTACCTACGTGTGGGACTGTCCAGAAAATAGATTTGAAATGTGAAATTTGCATACAGGAAGTGAACTGTGACCTATTTAGTGATTTCAAGATTTTTGTGGGGTAAGGCCTCGAAAAGTCCATATTTGAACCCAGAAATGATTGTTCTGAAAAACCAGATGACTTTTAATGGCTACACAACAACATGACAGACATTCTGATACCAAACATAAGTATATATGTGAAAAACTGAAGAAGTTTCAGACAATTTTCCATTGAAAAATGCATCTGTCTTGATGCAAAATGTAAAGTTCATCTTGAAAAACAACTAGGTTCCTACAAAAACACACCTAAGATATTTTCACAAAAGTTGCCTCATATAGTTGGCTAAATAATGTGCGAGTGTCGTTAAATTGCGAGACTGGTAACATGGTGTATTCAAGCCATTTTTATTATATACTACATATTTTTCAGAAAAGCCATTTAGATGTTTTCATAAACTGTCAGAACAATCATTTATGGGTTTAAATATGGACTTTTCGAGGCCTTGCCCCACAAAAATCTTGAAATCACTAAATAGGTCACAGTTCACTTCCTATATTCCAATTTAACATTTCAAATCTATTTTCTGGACAGTCCCACAAGTAGGTACATATAACCAGAAGATGGTTCAAATTGGGCTGTGGGCAAATTTGTTTATACCCTGCAAAACCTCCTTTTGTTACTTAACAAATGAAAATGTGCATTCAGTGTAACTCAGTGTCTAAGAGTGCAAAAGTCATCCAATGGTTTACATGGTATGTTGCAGGGCCCATTCGTTTTTTCACTTCCTGTTCCTTTATGGAATTTGCCTGCAGTATCATCTTACCATGACATATTCTGAGAAGTGATTCACTACAGACCCATGGATTTATTCTGTCATCCGAAGACCAAGCCTTAGCTTATCACCTCAAGTTTTTGTCCTCTGATCGAACATTGACTGGCACTGTGACTTATATTCACCTTTCATTTCATGCTTTCCCCTGGGGTTTGCCTCTCTCGGCCAGTTGATTTTATGCTCACAATTAGATCAATACTGAACGAATGATAATGGCTCAATTTTAACTATACATGCAATTAGCAGAAATGTTACTGTTAGGAATGTGCAATTCAGGTGAACACTCCAGTATGTTCCGAACATTATCAATAACACGTGATTAAACAAAAATGTACAATTCCATGAAATAAGAATTTTGTTCGAAGTTGCAAAATGTGGCCTGCGTCACCTTTACCCAGAGTTTGCCCTACAAACAGAGCCACACATACCACTGTTTGGGGCACAACACAGAATATCACCATGCACTGCAAGCAGGGAATACAGGAGGTTTTTTTTTTTTTTTGTCTATCTAAGCTGTTATTATTAACAACAAAGGGAGGAGCCAGGTTCACGGTAAAAGCATAAAAGAAAGGTCCTTATAAACCTGATCGAGTGTCATCTTGATTATTGCAACTAACCTTTCTACAGAGAGACATACCAGTGTGCTGGTAAGTACAAAGGAATCCAAAGTTGACAGTTGTGGATAATTTCATTTTATTATATTTGGCAATGAGACCAGAATATAATTACTTCTTTTGGCAAAATCCAAAGAGGAGCTCAAAAATATTCCATTTCCTGCCTTAGCTTAGCTTTGCTATTGTGAAATGTTTGGACGCACCAATGCTTGTATGGTCACCTTCGCCCCAGCGACACCACAGAGTCATTTCTGTCACTGAAAAGATGATTAGGCAACTTGTTTCTGCTGAGTCTATGACTCTGATCTTGGGAGTGAGGGTTGAATGTCATTCAGGGTAAATATAGGATTGTAAGATGGCGCAGTGAGTTTCCTATTCTCATTCATTGTTTCGGTCGTGAAGACAAAAACGCTAAGTGATGGATTGATACATTGTATTAAAAAAAAAGAGAGTCGGACTCGCACATGTGCAACGCGATTAACGTTCAGGTCTAAATTGTTAAATTATGCAACAAAATTCTCATCACAAAATACCAGGAAAACATAACTATGGAATTTACAGTAATGTATTTTTATTTTCTGTAAATGCAAAAAAAGTAATTGATTATGCCAGGAATGTCTCGGATTCTTGGTACTGTTTCAGATATGTTGTATTAAAGTCTATTGCCATTTCTGTCATAATAGCAATACTGGAAGCAGTACTTTGGTTTGAGGAATAATTCAATGAATATGAACAAAAGTCACAGTTTTCCTCCCAGAGAGCTCAAACGTGAGCGAGGGTGACCTATGTTCTGGAGCTGCTCAGTCCACCCGTTAGAGAAAACAAACCGGTTTGGCAAAGGAGATGGAGGGTTAGCCTACTTTTCCAAAACAGGCACCATTCTACTTTAGTACAAGGTCAAGGGCAATCCAAGGGTGTCCTGGAGCCTGCTGTTCCCATCCACATTGGGTGTTTACTAGGAAAACAGCATCTGCACTCCCCTACTGTGAGCCACCATCTTGCTCAAACCTCTCGCCAGCAATCCTCAGTTCTCAACTAGCAAACAACAAACGGAGCGATAGTGTTATGGAACTGCATGTACAAAAATCAAACATGCAGTATGTAAAGCAATACAAGTCTTCTTTTTTATTCATTCTTTAATGAAGGGTAAAAATAGCTCTGTTTCAAAAGTGTACGTTTTGTCAGAGAATAATAGCAACCATCAAATTCACCATTTCTCTTCTCTGATTTTTTTTCTTTCTCAGCAGTGCCACAGGGAAGATGGGAAATTTTTCTGTTCTGGTTCTTTTCGCAGGTAAAGGGAGGTTTTTATTTCTGTTTGTGAACGTGGTCAGGTTGGGTTCATGTCTTGCTTGAAACTATTAAAGGGCATGAAGCGTTAGCTGCACTGAAGGTCGTGTGCTCAAAGAAAGGGTGGGGCAGCAATGCCCTTCAATGTCTTTTACCTCCCAGAGACAACATATGGTTGTTCCCTAGGACTCTTGGGATGACATATTTGCCTTGCACCATGTGAAACAAAAAAAAAAAAAAAACCATTATACATGCATCTACATAGTGCAATGTCTTAGTATACATTATATTAATTTATCAGATGCTCTATTCCATATTAACTAGAGTGCTTTAAGCAACAACAAGATGTTATCAACTCGCAAGGGTCACAGCCCTGTAGAGGCTGTTGCTACATAGCTTACTTAGAGCCCATTACACAATGTTAAGAACCATAAGAGGTTGAAGGTGATGCCTACATAAGTGCTTTGTGCTCTGTCTACCCAAGAAATGTGACCGTTTCTGATTGAGGCCACTACTCTGACTCAACATGAGTGGACACAATAACTAAACTCTGTTTGTTCAGGTGATTAGATAAACCATTGATTTAGAGAGAAATAACTGCATTGTGCTGACTTTGGTTTTCTTTTGTAACTTGTTCAACATACATAAATTAGTCAGTGTTAATGTTCGCTGGCAAAATGAAAGCATGAATTCTGTTAAATGCCATCACCGCTTCTGGTTCATCGTTTAGAGAGCAAGTTCACTCTTCCACACTGCCTTTCCAGGAACATGCATCTGAGTGCATGAACTTTTTTGAAAACTTCTGGACAGTTTCAAGTCAGATGCATATGAAAAATAGTTACGCCCTTTAGATAATGCTAACACTTGAAGGTATGTACTCCTACATATTACAGTAAATTTTCAATGAAACATTTCAACTAACCAATCTTACGGCATGATACCCCAATTGTTTTGATAATTAATTTGATTATCTCTGGCTCTCAGTGCTTTTTATTTTGCTAAATGCTCATTTCTTAAGGCACCTAAGAAAAAGTCCTGTGCCTATTTTGAAAGCAAGAGTTACTGGTCTGTCCTCAAATTCCGTAATTTTCCCAGTCCAAACACAACAATACTGTGCCCTCTCTCCTTCCTCCCTTCTTCATTTGATCTACCTTAAATAACCATTGATTGTCTCTGTGAGGTTTCTGCCATATTCCTTTCACCTGTTTTTGCTCTATAGATTAGATTAAAGGTTAAAGCAAGGACATGACTTCAGAGCTCCTTGATGTTAGTCACTGCAAGCAGGAAAGATTTACTGAAGCAGAGCTGGCTATTTAATGCTCTATTGTACAACCCATTTTTTCAAACAGCTGGGAAGCTGTGGAGAATGTAAATAAAAACAGAAAGCAATAATTTGCAAATCATTTGAACCCTATACTTATTTGAAAATACTACAAAGACAACATATCAAATGTTCAAACTGAGAAATTTTATTGTCTTTTTTTTTTTTAATATTCACTCATTTTGAATTTGATGCAAGCAGCAGGTTTTAAAAATGTTGGGACAGGGGCAACAAACGGCTGGAAAAAGATGGAAAAGTTCGCTGTGGAACCTCTGACAGCTAAATAGGTCAGTAACATTATTGGGAATAAAAGAGGCTAGTCCTTCAAAAGTAAATATGGTGAGGGCTTCACCACCTAGTGAAATACTGCATAGGCAAATGGATCAACAATTTAAGAATATTGTTTCTCAATGTAAAAGTGCAATGCATTTGGGGATTTCATCATCAATGACACACATTGTCACCAAAAGAATAAGAAAATCCGGAGAAATCACTGTACACAAGGGACAAGGCCGAAAACCAAGATTGAATGGCGATGGTATTCAGGCTCTTAGGCGGCACTGCATTAAAAACAGACAGGATTCTGTAGTGAAAACCATTGCCTGGAACACTTCTGAAAACCATCATCAGTCAACACAGTTCATGGCTACATCCACAATGCAAGTTAAAACTCTACCTTGTAAAAATAAAACCATTTCTGAACAAGATCCAGAAATGCTGGAGCCTTCTCTGGGCCCAAGCTCATTGAAAACGGACTGAGGTGAAGATGAAAACTGACCGGTGGTCTGACCAATCAAAATGTGAAATTCTTCTTGGAAAATCATGGGCGGTGCATTCTCCATGGCTAATGGGTACAGGAATCATGTGGCTTAGAATCAGCGCACAACTCAAAAACTAGCATCCTTAATGGTATAGGGGTACATTACTGCACATGGCATGAGTAACTAGCACATCTGTGATGACACCATTAATGCTAAACAATGTATACAGATTTTATAGGAGCATATGTTGCCATCTAGATGTCTTTTTCAGGGAAGGCCTCGCTTATTTCAGCAAGATAATGCCAAACACCACATTTTGCCCTTGTTACAGCAACATGGCTCCATAGTTAAAGAGTCTGGGTGCTAAACTGGCCCGCCTACATTCCAGACCTGTTGTCCACTGTTTGGTGCATTATAAAAAGAAAAATATGATAAAGAAGTGTTGAACAGCGTAAATCCAATTTCAAGAACAGGAAAACATTTTTCTTTCAAACTACAGTACTTGGTCCCCTCAGTTCCCAAATGCTCACGGGGTACAATTAAAAGAAGGGGTGACGCAACACAGTGGAAAACATCCCCCTGTCCCCAGTTTTGAAACTCCTGCTGACATCAAATTAAAAACGAGCAGATATTTTGCAGAAAAAACAATCAAATTTCTCAGTTCCAGTATTTAATATGTTGTCTGCGCTATTTTCAATGAAATATAGAGTTTAAGTTATTTGCAAATCATTGCATTCAGTTTTTATTTCCAGTTTACATAATGTCTCAACTTTTTTGGAAACAGGGTGTACAACATAGCCAGGTGATTTACTCTTCACTTCAGACCCTGAAATTTTAGCCTTTAAATAAAACTGGAGTGATTACAATTCAATCATGAAAATCAAATATTCTTTGGTATAATATGAGTAAAATATATTGAAATTGAAGAAATTATAAAAATCCAGAGAAAAATAACATAGAGATCCATGGGAAAATAATCAAGTTATCACTATTGTCTAATTTATATTCCTGTTTATCAAAAATGGATATAGTACCTTGCAGCAATATATTTGTCACTGTCCATATTACTCTTCAAATTACCATGATGTTAAGAGTATATTCTGTTTTCATTAAGCACACTTCCTCTCCTTCCAACAATACATGTTCTTCCTATATTTCTTTTCTACTAGTTGCCTGCGCAGTCTTCAATGAAGCTGAAGCAAGTAAGTGAGAACTTGACCTGGCTTGCTTGTCCGAGATAGTTGTGACCATTTGCAAATGTGTTCTTGGCCTTGTTACATCTTTGCAGCTGGGTGCAAAGGAGGTCCTTGTGTACACATGTCTAACAATCTCTTCTCCATCTTCTCACCCCTCCCCTAACTGAAGACCCATTTGTTTACAGTAAGTACTCAATACCGCATTTGTGCTCTGGGTTTTTTTTTTTATTTATTATTTTTGTTTTTATTTTATAATTTTTTTAAATCTATGTACCAATACAGAACCTCAACCTGGAGACACCACAAACATACCAGTGATAACACATAGTGCACTTACACGCACACGCGCGCACACACACACACACACACACACACACACACACACACACACACACACACCAACACATGCTCATATAGCAATACTGTTGTCTTGATTCAGAATATGTACAGAGGTGGATGGTCAGCCAAAGCAAATGCAAAAAAATGCGAGAATTAAAGAATTATAGAGATTAAATCCTTATTATAGTGATATGACTAAAGAGATAAGTCATCACCGTAATGATGTCCAAAACTGGGTCAAGACTGGCATACCAAGCATAGAACGAACACCAAAGGACAGGCAGCAAAAACAGGCACCGCATGGAGTCACGTGGTGTTCACCCCTAGCAACCTATGCTTGCTTAGCCTCTTATAGGTTACCATGATTGCTCTGTACACAAGCTGAAAATGCTGGGAGGAGAGCAAAGAGCCATTGTGCTCGGAGTTTTAATGCATACATTGCATACTCCTGGAGACATGGCTCTGTGTTCTAGTTCAAGTCCATAGCTTGGTTAGTCTGATAGTTTTGAAACAACAAGAAGACACATTGCATTCAAGTAAATTGCTCAAGAACTCTCAAACAATGCTTTTTATGAGATACAATAAAATGCTTAGCTGTGTTGACTATTCTAAAACACCAACTTTTTTGTCTTCAATATCATGCAGACTATCAGAGGCTACGAATTGGTGGTTTGGTCCTAGCATGCTTGCTTGTAATTGGCGGAGCCAGCATCCTTCTGTGTGAGTAAAGTTATATGCTTCATTGCTAATTAAATGATAAAAAGTTTAATTTTCTCTTCAATGTCTTTTTATTACTCTTTCACCTACAGTAATGTTGCATTAGGCATTAATTCAATGCCCCTTACTCTGAAAACATTTGGATGGTGTGAAATTGCTCATAAAAACAGAAAGCAGTGATTTCTAAATTTACTTTGACCTGTATTACATTGCAGGCAGAAGGAAAACAAGATAATAATTGTTTCGTTGTGTCAACCTAATTTTATTTGTTAATATACATCCATTCCTGTCATTCAGGTCTGCAACACATTCAAAAAAGGTATGGACAGGGTCATTCTTGAACCAGTAATGATGTAAAAAAAAAAAAAATAATAATAATAATGATGATGTGATTTAAAACAGCTGATGTCAGCATGTGATTCCAATCCTGATTTGGTTCAAAAGCAGAATCTAGAATAGGTCTTGTCCTAGATGGTAAAAGGATCACCAATTTGCCCACAGATGTGTGAGAAAATCATTGAAAGGTTTAAAAACAATGTTTCTCAAAGAAAGATGGGAACAGATTTGTATTTTTCATGCTCTACTGTCCATAACATAATAAAACAATCCATGGAATTTGAAGGAATATCTGTGCGTAACCTTAGAGCAAGCCAAAACTAGATACCTGTGATCTCCGCCCACTTAGATGGCACTGCATCACAAACTGTCATTATATGTGACACAATGGCATGGGCTCAGGATTATTTGGCAAACCTTTGTGAAGAGCTAAAATATGTGATTACACCCAAAAATGCCAGTGAAACCTTTACCGCGTGAAAAGGAAACCTTATGTTCACCATGTCCAGAAGTACTGGCGACTTGTCTGGGCTTGGAGACATCTGTGATGGACCATCATACAGCGAAAATGTGTACTGTGGTCAGACAGATCAATATTTCAGGACTTTTTTTTGTTTGAAGAAATGGATGCAGTCTGCCCTGGATCAAACAAACAAAATGACCAATAAGACTGCTACCAGCTATAAGTCCAAAAGCCATGCTCTGTCATGGTTTGCGATTGTGTCGGTGTCCAAGTCAAGGGTAACTTGCACCTCTGTGAAGGTGCCATTAATCCTGAAAATTACACTGAGATTTTGGAGCGGCATATGCTGCCTTAAAGACGGCATTTTGTCCCAGCAACGTCCATGCATATTTCAACAAGATAACACAAAACCGCATTCTGCACACATTACAAAGGCATGCTTAAGAAGAGGGTGCAGGTGCTGGACTTGCCTGCCTGCAGTCCCAGCTAATCCCCAACAGAGAATCAGTGGCACTTTTTGAAATGCAAAGTGCAACAATGAATACACATCCTGCGACTTGTTTGTGGAAAGAACGGGATAAAATTACGCCTGAAACAACCAGAGGCTCTTTTTTTTGTGCCATCACAAATGGAAATGCATGTTGCAGTAATGTTTTGCACCTTTTTGTCTGTCACAATTGGAAATTTATAGCCCTCCTTCACTTTGGTAGACTGACTTAAAAAATTTTGCAACACAGTAGGCTGGCCTGCGCATAAGAGTCAATGCATAAGTCAATGCATAAGGCTGGCGTTGTGCAATTTTTGTGTTCAAGAACTCCCTTGCATTTTTTATTCACCCAAACCACCTTTTAATGCAAATGCTGTCTCTCCATTATAGTTGGGAATGAATCCCAACCGGTGGAGCTGGTCATATTTAAATGCTTATAATTCATATTTGTTTTCTTTCCTTTCTTAATTTTTTTCACTTTGGTTATATAGGCCTACCTTATAAATAGGTTAATGCCAAAATTGTGGTGGGGTCCAATCGGTAAGGGGAGCTTGATGTAGTGCTTTTACACGTGAACATTTTTTCTGCGCATGGGGAAATAAAAATAATTAATTTCGGTTTTGCCCTCGTTTCAAAACCATGTATGCCATTACCTACACAGTTTTAATGGCCCACATCTTTTCATGCAAAACGCATTACCTAGTGGATGTGGATTCCATGTGTTCTCGGTGTCTCAGGTGGCCACAGAGACTGCACCCAGAGGAAAAGAAAAATTGTCACAGGAACCGTTTTGTTAAATGCGATTGTTTATTTTGACACATCAACGCACCCTCCAATTTAAAGTGTTAAATGGTTAATGGGCTGGCAATTTGTTTATTGACAAGCATTGCAGGCAAACAAAGTTTGAAAATGGACAAATTTGCCATCGACAAATCAATAAATCCAAACAATCAACAATCAAATGTATCTGCGTCCAGAATAGGGCAAGGAAGGCTGAAATGTTGTACTGTAATATTGAACTATCATAAGAACATGTCAAGGAAAGAAAACGTTGATTCATCGCAGATGAATTCATCAAGCGCTTGGGTGTGAGGAGAAATATCATCCATCTATTAAAACAATGGGCTTCACGCAGCAACATGCTCTCATAATTCTCTTATATTTTCTCTTATTTTCTCGTAAAGAGAAAAAATAAGAGAAGTCAACTCCAGATGCACCAAATGTTCTTACCATCCAATTCTGCTGTTCCCCACAAGGGCTGAACGTTGAATGCCATTTGATCGTAA
Organism: Gymnothorax javanicus; assembly: GCA_029692085.1. Taxonomy (NCBI): domain Eukaryota; kingdom Metazoa; phylum Chordata; class Actinopteri; order Anguilliformes; family Muraenidae; genus Gymnothorax; species Gymnothorax javanicus. Next base: position 35,681,935 of record CM056193.1, on the reverse strand, counting down.
ATTGGAGGTACAAGGCCGATCATTTGTAATTAGCATTGGTAATTCCCACTAAACACCATATAAGGGCAGATGTAATGCCGCGTGCTAATAGCTGACTTTGGCTCAACAACTGGGGACATGCCATTGACAAAAACAGTGATGTGTCGTCGGAGGTCAGTTAGGGTAGGCAGAATCCTCACCGTTAAACAACGATAACTCTATTACTTTGCTTGATTAGCAATCTGAGGATTGATTAACTAATTTACAAGACTAAACGGCAGAATGGCGTGCCAATTCCATCCACGAAATTCTTGCTCAATGCATCGAACTTAAAATGCTTATGAGACCGCAAGTTTGTTCATATTTGCGTAGAGGAAGCTAACGCAATGCCATTTACAAATATTAAAACCTTTCTTGTGCAGCGTTCAATGTGTGGTCAATATGTAAATGATAACATTTCCCCCCTTAAACACGTACTTTTTAATGCCATTTTTAAAAAATGGGGAGTTTATTTTCAGTCTTCTTTCATAATCCGATAAACAAAATATCAAAACAATATATGGAATTACCGAGAGAGTTGAGCTTTTTTCCTAATTAATCATTAAGATTTACTTTCTTGCAATCTCGAATCAAAGCATAAAGGTAAATTAATCTTTTTGTCACAATCACCTCTTAATCATTACAGGCTTAATTGACAATCAGGCATAGTAGGTGGAAACAGGTTGACAAAATCTAGCGATAAAAAAGGAGAAGTCACTGCCTACCCTGACCGCGCGTCCCTGGACAAAAGGTTGTAAGAAGATAATCTTCTGCTGCAGCGAAATTGTAGTACTGTTAAATCAGCTTAAAGTAAAAGTGAACGTCCTGTGTTTTATAGTCTTAATTGGGATCAACTGACTAATAGTATTTTCACCACAAATTAAATAATCCAATAATTAAAATGATCCTTCATGATATACACTACAGGCCAAAAGTTTGGGGCCACCCTCAGATTAAAAAAACAAATGACACATCAACTGTTCTTTCCTTTTTTTTTGCACATGAAATTACTTCAGAGCATAAAATATAGGAAGCCAATAGGTTTTGGGTGAATTTCAGACCTCAGACCACATTTTAAAGCTGTCTTGACTGATTGATCATTGACCACAATGTTCTATAACTGAGTTCCAATGCCTTTGTGTTACATGATTTTATGTCACTAGGACGTGAATAGTTTTATGTAAGAAAAAGGCATGCTGTATAAGTGCCTTCCCCAAAACCAAGGGGTCACGTTGCACTTGGTGCACCTTTAAAAATCTGAGGGTGGCCCCAAACCTTTGGCCTGTAGTGAACGAGGGGAATGATAAGAATATAGTTAAGAGATTGGCGACTTTGGTCAAGATTTTCACAGAGTGGAGCGCAATCAAGGATCCCTGACATGCCCTGTGTATATCGGCACGAGTGTGGCAATTTTCACTGTCCTGGATGAGGCTTTAAGGTTTTTTATTCTCATACGGTGATAGAAACCTTTTAAAACTTTAAGAATATTTTAATGAAATTTTCACACTCCATTTATAATTTCATTAATGAAAAAATAGTTATACTCAAAAAATACTTTTAAAATATCTTACGGATTTTTTAAGGATTCTACTCATAATAACTAAAGGTAACACAGGTGTGAACCCCAAGAGGTTGACATGTATGCTACTATGCATTTCATATGTTCCTAAAGTGTAAAACATATCGTTGGCCGAGGATTATCTAAGTCTATCTGCCATTTTTTTGTTTTTGAGGAAATTGCGATTAAAGATTTGGTATTAAAACTATCCCCTTCGGGTTTTTCCGAATTAAAAGATTTTTTGCTCGAAACAATTAGAATACGGTGAGACTAAACTGGGCTAATTTGCATACCCCTGTTCGTCTGGCAGTATTTAATTCTGGGTACCCAATTTTTTCAACATGACCTAGTAATGAGAGAGAAACATGCACGTGTGAATGATCTCACATCAAGGAAATATGAACATTAAACTGTGAACAACTTAAAGCAGAGGCATAGCCAGTGGGGGGGCACAGACACGTCACTTCATGACAATAATTAGTCCTGGCTAGTTCTCAATCATTTTCCTTTATTGACGCGTTTTCCAATTATTGTAATTTGCAACTGAAGACACGGTTTCTCTCCATATGCGATCTAACAGCGATTAAATCATGGACTAAATTCAGTACATTTGCGGAACAAGAACAGAGAATTGGGTTGCAAGATACATCCGTTTAAAACAATTATTAGTACTGACCTGTTCTCCGTCATTTTCATAATTAACAGAAGGTTCACTCCGAGAGCACTCCACACTTAACAGGTGCTGCTTACTCTCCCCGATTAGGTAAGACGACAATCATTCATCTGGACGCGTATTTGCTGTATTTAAATCAACGTTATTCAAAATTGCATACCTGTTGACTCTCACGCAAATAGCTGGAGCCACACGCTTTTCATAGCCTATTGAACTGCCGAGTGCCATTTTTTTTTTCATCAACCCACACAATACCGAGAGTGAAAGTCCGCGTTTTTTTCCGAGAAAGTCCATGGAACGCAGACCAGTTCAATCAACGCGAAGCATTGGCCTATTAGTCAGTAAATTATCTTTCTGTACTGAATTTAGCCTATGATTTCATCGCTGTTAGATCGCATATGGAGAGAAACTGTGTCTTCTGTTGCCAATTATGATTATTGGAAAATGCGCCGTCAATAAAGGAAAATGATTGAGAACTAGCCAGGACTAATTGCTGTCATAAAGGAACGTGTCTTTGCCCCCCCACTGGCTACGCCACTGACTTAAAGTATATAAACGATGTAATTTTTTGACTCTGCCAATTCCTCTGATTTATCAAAGCCTTTGGGTCATTATTCTTCACTTTGATCTGCATAGAAAAGGTAACCTTGAGCTCAATTTACATGATTAACTTGACAAAACATAATTTTTTAGCAAATCATTTAAGTTTCAGCAAATAACACTCTGTTCAATCTGACTTCTCGAAGCACTCACCTAAATGAGGAAATGCAGCAATTTCTCTCAACTCTGCTTCAGTAAATTTCTTCATGGCAGCCATTTTGTCTCTGAGGCCTGAGGTCACGTGATGCGATCCCTCTAATATTATTGGTTAATTGCAGATAGACCTACTTAAAACTTGGTGAAGCAGCAAACTGGAAAATAGACCCTTCTCATATTGACCTTTGACATAAACTGAGTGCTTATCTAAGCAGGGTCATAACCTAAAATAGACCTTGTTAACTTAAAAATCATTATGACAGAATATCGCAAATATTCACAAAAATACAGATAGACCAAGTTAATTCTCAGCCGACGATATGTTTCCGGGCATTGGACATACAAGTTGTGGACTGTATAAATGGGATGTTTTTCTCTTATCTTGTTAAGAGTGCCCTCGACCACTCATAGAATTTTCTCTTACCTAAGAGAAGAGCAAATATAAGAAAACATTAGTGAATCCAAGAAATCAGTGGGTACTAAAAAATAAAAGAAAAATCATGGATATGAACAAAAATAAGAGATAGCTTGTTCATTTATCGCTTCTTGCATGAGGCCCAATGTCTAGAATGTTGAGGATTAAATTTCTTCTTATTTTTTTCTATAGTGTGTAGCTGTGGGCCAAAGTTTTGATGGTTGATTGACGGTATTTTATTCAGTGCGCTTGTATTTGCTCCTTACGAGTGAGAATAAATTTATAGCTAGAGTTGCAGTCTTAGGATCTGGCTACACTTTCGCGGTTTTCGGCGCGTGTTAAGGGGAGGAGAAACCCAAAAATCACTTCAATCTGCTCAAGAACAGGACAATCAATCAGAGGGAGCAGGAGGGAGAAGTTTATGCTTCAGCGGCATTTTAATGTTCTAAGTTGACTGTTACAATGATTTGTAGGTGTACTTTGACTTTAACCTGGATTTTCTCAAAACCTGATTTTTGCCCCGATTGCTATCATTTAAGGCACTATATCTCACTTATTTGTGAAGCTTTTCTCATGAAATTTTGACAGAAGTCTGTGTACATATCAGGAAGTCTACTAAACTAAAAGTTTTGGTTTAGCACTTTGGGTCTGTGAGTTATGGTGATTTATAGTTCATATCCAGGGGGCGAAAAATGGCAAAATCCTCTTTTACCCCACTAAATCTCTAGTATTATGTGTAAATGCTTTATTCTAGTTCAGAAGAAGGTGTAAACATAACTAAATCTAATAAAAAAACCTGATTCAAATATCTTGCTTCAGTCCTGTGATATAAGGCAAAAAAATAATGGTGAAATCGGGGTGGCGGCCATCTTGAATCACATGACCTAATTATGCAAATCAGGTCAAATTCATACTTTGTGTATTTCAGGTCATATACTGTCAATATACCAAGTATGAATGATTTCTATCCAAAAATGACAATTTTTTTCCAAAAGGTTTCTCCTCCCCTTAAGGCCACGTGAAACACAGTTTTATAATGCTTTGTTTGGTGTAATTGATTTATAATCATCAGGTCTACACATCGGCGTGATCGGAAAAAAAAAGAACGCTCCGTCGCCAACGCGTGAAATTCCAGAAACCTCCGAAGGGGTTTCTGGGCGTATCACGTGATGAGTCCAGTCAGGCGTTTTCCACAGTCAGCCAAGAGGAATTTAGGGAATTCCTTCGCACATGATGATGCGCAGGCCTGATACATTTTCTAGAAACTTTGCTGTTTCTCCCGTCAGCCATCGAGACGAATATTTAAATTTCATATAACAATGTATCGCTTTATACTGTGAAATACACTGCAGGCTACTGATGTCACTGATGTGGAAACAATATTATGAGACATTTATATGCAATGTAGTTGAGCTCTTCTTCAGACCAATCACTGCGAACAATAGCAGAAAAGCTGGGGGATCTTCCAGATTGTTTGCCAAGGTGGCGACAGCTCACCGCTACGCATTACGCAGGGTCTCCACCAAGCATTGTCTAACGCGGCCTTAGTATGCGCCATAAACCAGGATTGTGTGGCCAGACCCTCAGACTTTTTTCTCAATTTTTACACTTAGCCTGTGATCAAACTTGTTCATGCAAACGGTTTTTACTCCTGGATAAGCAAAGCTTAAGACTCGAGAATCACTCAATCAATCAATCAATCAATCAATCAATCATTTGCCGTTAGCACGACCATGGGCGATAAGATTCCCAAACAGCTCATCCAGGAATTAACAATAGTGTCACTTTGATTGTAAATGATTTCTGTAGCATTGATTACTTCATGTTCTGGTTTGTATCATTTGCTGAATCTGTGCTCTGTGCACTCCAGGCTGTATCATTATCATTACTATTTTTAATTTATTTCTTATTGATGAATTAATTTATCAAAGTTTTTTTGATCAGTCTCTGTTCATTTGCTTAGCGCCAAAATGACCGCGGACGTGGACCCCTTCACACTTTCCTTTGTGCTTGCGACTCTTACCAACACTGACGTTCATTTTATCACCTGAAGCAATTGCCAGTTTGCTAGAAGATTAACGCACTAATTCAAAAGAGAATGACAGCGCTGATCTGATGGCCGTCATGGAATAACCCTTTTGATAACAGCACCACAGCTTTGCAATTGCCTTGCATCACAAAATTTCCAAAATGAACATGCCCAGTTTCGGTCTGCGACAGCGTAAACACTTCCATTTGCTGACTGTGGTTAGGATATCAAAATAGGGTCCTTCAACCCTTGGTGTCTTCAGTCCCTAAACGTTAAATAAGTATTGCAAAAAGGAACGGCAATATTGCAAAGTGGTAAATACTTTAAAGGGGACCTATTATGCTGATCCTTCTTTTAATACATATTAGTAATGTTATAATGTTGGTTGTCCATGCTCAACCTCTGAAAAGTTTCTAAACATAAGATACAGGGGTTTTGCCGTAATCCAAGAACGTGATTTCGTGAGCGTGATTTCCTCTCTGAACAGCTCCTCAAGAGATCTTCACGAGATCTGGGTAAAACCTGACGTCAGGTTGTGCCATGCAATTAGTACAGACCTAGCCAGAGCCAATCATGGCGCTGGACCTGCCCACACCGGAAACTATTCTAGCAGGCACTAACAACGGCAGATCATACTATGCCTCAGTAGCGTTGACACTTTTGGAAATACAAAAGAAGAACCGCAGATCATTTCAGCTGCAATTTTGTTAGTATCTATCCCAAAGCTACTTGTCCGTTTACTTTTGGACGCGAAGAAAAACAAATATTTCTCTTCGAAAAGACGATGCCACCAGAAATCAGTGGGTAGCTTTTTTTGTTTGCTGGCAGCAAACAGCCACGGCCAAATGGAGCGTTAGCTGTTTGTGCTCAGCATTTCACCAAAGACAGCTTTGCCAAGAAAGGATAATTCCACACAGGATAAAGCGTTTCAGCTGCTTCTCAAACCTGAAGCAGCTGCATCGATCAAGCGCCGGAGCCACAAGCTGTAAGTAACCATATAACAGCAAATAATGTAAGTGAAGCTAACGTGTTACGGGTGGCTAGCAGGACCGCTAGCGATAGTTAGCACCAACAACTGGCCTCAAAGGCAGGCTTGGTAAAATATCTGAAGATAAAGCCTGTATCGGTCGCGACTGTCCATGACTCACAGACACAGAAGCTGTAAGTTGCTTTTTACTGCATAAGCCAACCTGACGTGATAGCCAGTTGATTGTGGCTGTAGCACAGCCGCTAACGAGCCAAGTTACTGTTGCTAATCGTGTGTCCTAAATATGCAAGAGTGATATCAGGGGAAATTCTACAGAAGGTGTGTGAACATAAACCTCATTTGAAGCTAACTTTTAATACTTGTTTGTAATTTGGATGCTTGGTACAACTGTTCACAGTAACAGAACTTGCTGTCTGTAAAACCTGTATTGCAAGGGTTTGTCTCTGTGGTTATGACCGCTCGGTTACCAGCTACTGCATGTTAGTTTTGTGTCGTGCTAATTAAAAATGCTCCTGGTTAACTTATATGCAGTAATTCTGATCGGTATGCTTGTCTTACTTCGGTAAGCATCAATGTGGCAGTTTCATCATAACGCTGCCCGATTGTAGGCTCTACAGTTAGTGATCGCTTCACTTATCCATGACCGGGATCAGCAGGATACTTCACAAATGTCTGAGCAAGCTCTCTGGTGCTACCATGAAAGCAATGCTAAACGCAGAAGCTCTACCGGTTTACAAATGAATTCTCTGCACTACCTTGACATAATTTCATCCCCCTTAGAAATTGTTGTGGCTATAAAAAAAGCCGAAAAAAGGCGGAGATTAAATAGGTAATTCTTTCCTGTAGAAGTGATCGATTCGCTAGCTCCACATAAGCAACTTGTCCGCTTAACGGAACGTATGGTTTGCAAAACCTGTATTATGTTCCTAACATAACCGAGCTCTCTCTAGCTGTCGCAGTACTATCCATAAAGCTGCTTTCACATCGGACACTTAAACGAATTTTTTCGCGCGACAGATTACATTCAAAGTCAATGCAAAGAGGCGAATACGGGCATGTCAAGCCGCTTCCACACCGGACGCTAAAACGAATTTTTTCGCGCGACAGATTACATTCAAAGTCATGGCCACTTATCAGCTACTGCATGTTAGTTCCCTGCTCTGCTAATGAAAAACGCTCCTGGTTAATTTATATGCAGCGATTCTGATCGGTATGCTTGTGTTACTTCGGTAAACATCAATGTGGCAGTTTCATCATAACGTTGCCTGATTGTAGCCACTACAGTTGAAGCTAACCGGAGAGGTGCTGTATGTGTCTGCCGAGTTGGGCTGCAGTTAGACCAGACGAGGTTTTGCAAAGCTTGGGGTGAGTTTTTGGGTGCTTGTGAAACGATCGCTTTACTTATCCATGACCGGGTCAGCCTGATACATCCCCAATGTCTGAGCAAGCTCTCTGATGCTACCGGTGAAAGCAATAGGGAAAAGCACAGGCTATAACGTGTATGGTATCACAAACGATTTCTCTGCATTGCTGTCGATTGAATATTAAATCGGCGACTGAATATTAAATTATTTCCTGTAAAAGTGATCGATTCGCTGGCTCCACATAAGCAACGGTTCACAAGAGACGGAACTTACAGTCTGTAAAACCTGTATTATGCTCATAACAATACCGGAGCTCTAGCTTGCTCTCGCCAAGACAATCCATAAGGCGCCCATTCTCCGCGAGGAAAAGCTGGTCATTCCGACGCAGTAAGTAAACCATTACCACGGGCAATTTCCGAAAAGACCGTTTAGCCTGGAGCTTTCGCCCCTCCGTCATATAGCAGCGCGGAAGCTGTTCGTTGCTCCACGCTAACAACACACCACAGCTATGCACACGACCCAGCAGGTCCTAATACACACGAAGCAGTCCATAAGCTGTTGATCCACTTTTAGCTGCTCCCCACTGTCCATGTTCCCTCTAAACTCAGACCCACCGGATTTCTCACGGTCTCCGGTCTACACTTGGGCATGTCGACCCGTTCTACAAATGTGTCTATATGGGGTGGATTCTAGCTTCCCCTGCATCCTAGCTAGAGTAAAAGAACCGCTGTAACTCACCAACTGTTGCCGAGCAAACTGTAGCCGATAGCAAATTTGAGCTTGCGCTGAGAGATATTCGCTTTTCGTCCTCCGCTTCGCCGCTGCGTTTTGTTAGAACAAGATCATGTCATTAGATCTATACTCAAGTATAACGTTAGATTGCGGAATTTGCCCGCCGCTTCCTTATCAGATTGCAGACGTGTCTCAGGTTTCACTCTGGGGAGCCGGACACGGAATACTGCGTTCTGCAGCCTCGTCCCGCCCAACTCAGCCCTCCACAGAGCTGGCCAGTCAGAAGAAAGTGGGCACACGGGGAGTGGGGACCATAGCGGAAGAGCCACCCCAGTGAGGCGTTTCAGGCAGAGACTACAATGTACTACAAATGAAGTTTTTTGAGGATGGCAGTGTGAGCGAAGTAAATACCCTTTTTTTACTTTGCGCGATCAGGAGTACTCTAGGGGAGTCAAAGACCAAAATATAAACTTGGAAAAATATCAAAATAGGTCCCCTTTAATTTAAAAAAAGTTGGAAAAGTATGTCACAAGAATCAAAATGGAAGTGAGTGCTTATTTTAAAAAATTCATGTGGTAAACCATCAAATAATGCATTGCTGTATTGTCTTTATGAGGTAAAGATCAAATATAATTTACTTATCACTGCTTTCTGTTTTCCTTTTCATTAAACATACCATCCAAACCTTTTCTGATTAGGAGTTGTAATAGTGAAGTCGTCATCATTGTAGTGGTGATAATCACTTCAAAATGTTTGAGCATTTTTTGCGTATCACTGTGGCTGTTCCAATTCAAATTTCTTAATTGTATATAAGTATGCACATTGATTCATTAGTGTCATTGCACGGATGGACCATGCAAAGGGTGATAACCTGGGGTCGGTTGATTTTGCTGATATTTGGTATACACATTCACCTTACCAAGTTATGAATGAACCTACAATATGAGCATCATCCATTTGGTTTTGTAGGAGTAATCATCAAAAATTTTGATGGATTCTGGACCATTTTTGAAGGATTTTCAAGAGGTTAATTCAGGTCATCCTCTACAGTAAACGGCTAAACTTTCAGTATTGCCCCTTTGTGTGAGTGTTGCCCATAGGATGGCCTACCTAACTGCGGAGAATGATCAAAAAATATTTCCAAATATGCCAGTAATGTGTCAAGATATTTCCCCGACCTCAAAATTTGAAATTTTGTATAGGCCTATTCAACAGATAATAAGTCATCTGCCACAGGTGTAGAAACTATGAACCATGGTGAAAATGGTGGCTAATGACTTGCTCCTTTATAATCAAAAATAAAAAACTTGTCGCTCTCCTCAGTGCTTTGTAGAGCACCAGAAATGAGGAGAATATCGTCGGCCTGCTGATAAATTTATAAATATATTAATATAATTTAAAATGTATATAAAATAAAAAATGTTTAATTTTGCATGTAAGAATAGTGGAGATATGAGTTTTTGTTTCTTATCAATTTCGAGATACGAGGTTTTATCAGCAGGCCGACGATATTTCATCGTTTTGAAGTGCTGCCATCTATATGCTGTATGTGGAACTACAAACCTGTACACTAAACAAACAACACTATCAGTGTTATTTTATCTACCCTGGCCTTATCCATTCAATTATAATGACAACACATGAATGCTAAGGGTATTCTATCATAAATAGAGCCGTTTCCCTGGGAAAGAGGCGTGCCACACATTTTTCAATGCACAGCCCAATATTCCATAAACCTTTCATATGGCCCAGACTGTCTATGACAAACTACTTTCTCTGTGAACAGATTGGGAACAACCCAATATAGACCTGAAAATCTGTTTCGGCTTGTTTTGAACTTTAGGGTTAATCAAAATAGAGTCTAGAGAGTCCAGTAATGAGGCAGTCTCAGACTTAACCATGTTAGCAGGAGTAGTGCCACTTTCTATTATCCAATGGTTCAAGAATGACTGGCCTTGAATAGCCGCAACTACCAGACCAGTAGAGTTTCCAGAATGAGTAAGTGAAGAACAAGAAGACAGAAAAACTGTTGAAATTTATCTGTATTTGAAAATATTTAGGGACAAATATATAAAGAAGTGTTAGGCCCAACAGGCCCTGTAACTCCACAAAAAAAGATGATGCTAGTATGCCCAAGTCCAGCCAATAATCATGATAATGGTACCATGGACAATCACAGCAAGAATGAACAAAACTTTACTAGACAACCAAAGTATCCACGTTGTCAGCCAATAGGCATGGTATGGAATCCATGTGAACCCTTTCAGAACTACTAAAATTTCACAGATCCACCTGTTCGATGAACTTTGCCCACAATCAAGATTTTGTTGTCATGGAGGAGGCTAACAGGTGCTGGTCATCTGAAGGAATGCCAGTATTGTCCTTTGTCAAGTGGCCACACTTCTGTTGGACAAAGAGACAGGAGAAGTAGCTTGAAACTTGCCAGGTAGTGAGCCAATCCTCCTTCACAAGACGGGCTTTGATTTTCTTAGCCGCCAACCCAGGGTTTTCCTTCCTTCCAGTCTCTACTCTTCTCATAGGCCTTGTGGTTGATCAGGCTACTAAGTGCCCATGGGCCAACGATGTGGCTGCATGTGATTGTGAATTGTCATGGCATCTGTCAAATATAGGCTAGGCCTAACTCTGATAGCACATTTGCAAGTTCCTACCTGATTCAATCGGCAGTAAAAAGTTCCAAATATCAAAAAATTTCCTTTGATGTCGATGCCCGAATTGCGTGTTCTTGACACGGTCAACGACTTGAATGGTGGTGGGGGTGTTGGCACTTCCGCGACGGCTTCCAGTAAAGACCAAGCTTGTATCTATGTGCTGGACAGATAGTGATGTCCCTGTCAACAGCATGGAATAGCCCAGCACACAGTGCAATGAGGTCACACTCCTTCTCCAGTGGCAGTTGTGGGACCTTCTCTCCATGTTCTCGTCTAAGAGGAACTTTCAGCCCCGAAAGATGGCTTTGAATGGACTTGCTGGACTTTCTTACAGCAATACAACTATTTTCTTTTGGATATTTCTTCATTACACCACATGCAATGGCAGGAGAGACAGTGAAAAACCTGCATTTTATCGCCGCAGTGGCCTGGGATTCATCATTTTGAAACTAGCTGTTTGGAAGTGTGTCAAGTGTTAATAACAGAGGGAGTCCAACACTGCTGCTGCCGTGGAGCCAGTTGAGAAGCGGGTGTGAGGTGGTTGTGGGGCTGTTTAGATGGGGGAGGACCTCGACTTGCCTCTTTATGGGCTAGCAGGCATTTTTAAGTCATCCGTGGTAATATCCAGCCACAAAACATGGTATAATGGCTTGTGAACAAGTATAACGACATGGAATCGTTCAAAGTGCTCCGTATCAAAACCGAAATGAGCGGCAAGAAATTTTATTTTTTTGAATGATCAATTGAGACTTGGACTTGCTCCTCCGGGAAAACCGTCGCCCAACTCCCTCAGGCAGTTGGGATATTGGCATGTAAATATGGCATTAGTTTATGATTTTAGGAGTTAATATACCCATAATGCCTTGCAGTATACAACATTTTTTATTTTTTATAGAAAGACTAGGATGTCTGCTGCAGTTTACCTATGCAAAGTCTGTTTATGGTCAAGTATTGTGCCAAAAATTGTCAAAATTTGTCAATTTCATGAAAATTTGCTTAGGAAAATGCATTGGAAGGGTTAATTGCCCCTTACTCCTGAACAGAGTGATTATTCATCAAACGGTTTTACCTGCCTTCATTCTAGCCCAGGACCAGTCTATGGTAGGAATTTGAACAAAATCCATTGACCTCGCAGGTTATCACTTTTTGCTGATTTTGCATCGCCTATCCATGCAATGACACTTCATATTTCCTCAGCTAAACATATTACCAAAGTTTTCAATACATGTATCTAAATTCCTGAATCTCTTTGTAGGGAACAGATGCAAACAACGAAACAAGTGAGTACTTCTTTTCAGATTTCTAAAATTGATATTTCTATTGACAAAAATTAATTCATACAGATATGCATTTATCTAAAAAAAAAAAAAAGTGACACACCTATATAACTGCATTAAAGAATGATAGACAGGCAGGCACTTGCATGTCTGCTGGAAAGGTGCTCAATAGCATGTTCACCATTGCCACCAGACAACAATAGAATTCCCCAAAACCAGCCTTGAAACAATACGGGTGGAATATTGCATCATTTTGTTTATGCTTGCTCTTTCTTATATTTCCTACCCGTTTCAGAAAAGAAGAGGACAATTCAAGCGACATCTGAGAAGACTGAGAACAACCGTAAGACATGATTGGTTGCTGACCTTTGGATGATTCTGAGGACAAGAAGCAAGGGAGGAGCCTTGGACTGATAGACAGTGATTATGCAGCAATCCTTTTTGTGGGGGTTGCAGGTGTTGGGTGTGGCTGGGGGTGGTGGGACTGTTGGACCAAACCTGTTTTGTTTTTTTGTTTTGTTTTGTTTTTTGGTAGTTCACCTTCCTGGTGTGACTGTATATATAAGCAGAACAACTCAATATCTAATAAAGGATAGGCAGAAAAGGCAATAATGGAAAAAATTTTTTTTTTGAAAATTCCTGAGTGTATATCTATAACCATACAGACAGATTGGCAATCACGCAGTTATTGTCAGGAATTTCACATTAATGCATTTATTTATTTCTTTGTGGTTTTTATTATCAGCCTGTCATTTCAGCAGTAGACATTAATAACTGCAGCAACCCCTTTCCACATTACTGCTAGATGCCAGATACAGTAAGTCAAAGCGATTGATGATGTTTTTTTTTTATAAGACAGAAGTCCCTATGTACTCGTAATTCAACTAAAAAGTTATTTGTATAAGTGTTGATTTTTCCCCTTCATACCTCAGTCAGTCATTGCCAATGCACCAGATTGCATTGAAGAAGTCACACATGTAGGGCAAACAATGTTCATGGGATCTGTGTTGTACTTTAGTTTATGTAACATTGTTTGCATTATCTCAAATGATTTTAGATTAAATAACTACCACAATGCTAATATGTGGTGTTTATTTCAAGGATTTACTCAAGGTTTATTATGTGCAAACGGTTTTAGCTCCATGTATTTCTGTACAATTTTCACAGGTAAAGGTTGTGATAACTGGGTGTGAAGCCATGTCTTATTTGCGAAAGCAATTATTACATTTGTCTCACGTTGTATTCACATCAACAACACAAAATACCCGTTATAGAAGTTAGGCTATTTAGTGTTAACATTTTAAAGAGCATGCTTGCAGCTCATACAACACTTCAAGTTCAACTCAGGAATGCTGAGCAAGCCACTGGTAACATAGTACAGTAATTGTTCAGACCATACAATGACTACGTCACGCTGGTGTCTAAAGTAAAAGTTCCCATTCATTTTCCCATCAACTTTTTTAAATTTTCATTTTTGAAGTACACTGAACAAGAATATAAACGTATGAACCAAAAATGCTGAGTTAAATTGACCTATAATGAAATATGCCCATGAATAGTGTTTATTGGTGTACTGAATGATTTGTTTTGCTCAATTCTGGTGACTCACTTCTCATTGACCACTCCCTGTGAGATTACTCACTCATTGAGTTATTCCGCCCCTGAGCTGCATAGAGCATAACATTGAGTTGGTCAGTCAGCGTGACCAATATACAGGCACTCCTTGCACCAGGGTCAATTAAAGGCCACCGCAAAATGTGCACTTTTGTCACAAGTCACAATGCCACAGATGTCACAAGTCATGAGGGAGCGTGCCATTGGCATGCTGAATGCTGGGATATCTGTGACAGCGGTGTCAACACGCTTGAATGTGCGTCATTCCATCATCAGTTGAGAAGTCGATTCAGAGAGACTGGCAGCGCTGTGAATCGTCCACATGCCCCATGACCACGTGTGACCACGCCCACACAGGATCGGCACATGCGGCTCCAGCACTGCCGTGATCGGCTCTGACCAGCCAACAGGACAGCTAACGAAACCGTTGGACTGCACAACAGGTGGATATCAGCTCAGACAGTCCAAAACCGCCTGAGGGAGGCAGACCTCCGCGCCCGCCGACCGCACTGAGGTCTCGACCTGACCACCGTCCGTCACTGGTACAGACTCAGCTGGCCCAACCATAACCTTCGCTGCACGCTTGCATGGTAGAGGACGGTGTTATTCAGCGATGAATCGTGATTCCAACTGTACCACGCTGATGGCAGACAACGCGTATGGCGACGTGTGGGCGAGCATTATGCTAATGCCAATGTCGTGTGTCGGATGGCACATGGTGGTGCAAGTGTAATGGTATGGGCCGGCATATGCCATGGACAGCTTACCCGTCTGCTTATCGTAGAGGGCAACTTGAATGGGCAGCGGTACCGTGACGAGATCCTGAGACCCATAGTCATACCGTTTGTGCGACTCCATCACGTGACATTCCAGCACGATAATGCCCAGCCACACACTGCCCGGATCTTCTTGATGAGGAGGATGTCCCTGTTCTCAATTGGCCAGCATATTCACCTGATATGTCACCAATTTGGGACGTTCTGGATCAGCGGGTCAGACGTATTCCAGTACCAGAAAACGTGCGCCAGCTCCGAGTTGGGCTGCAGGAGGAATGGGACAACATTCCACAGGCCACTATTGACAACCTCGTGAACTCCATGCGTCGGAGGTGTACTGTTTTATGTGATGCCAATGATGGACACACTCGTTACTGAGTGCTGTGAATTCTGCTCGCTGACCCCTGTTGGGTTCAGGCTGTGATAACTCATGAATTGTGTACAGTAAATTGTTAGTCACGTTTCTGTTGCTTGAATGTTAAGGCAAGAATAAAATAATAATTGTTTTGTTGAAATATTTCCCGACTGATAAAAAATACTTCGAAAAAAATCACTTCGTGCGTTTATATTTTTGTTCAGTCTACTTACCATTATTTTCAAGCCTTCATCAATTTTCATCATATTTCCGAGCAACTATATGCCAGTTTTTTTTTAAGTGTAGTCAACTATAATTTACATTGTTTTATTAATTTATGCCAACATCCTAACCCTCTTTATAGCCTAAAAACTACTTGTTCCATGATCTTCCTAATTCCCAAAGCGAACAAGTTCAGATTTGCGTTGGAAATTTGCCAGCACCATGCCATCTTTAATAACCTGCCCTGGTGGGACTGTACCAACTAGTTTGCAATGGTACGTTCTACTCAGTTATGCTAACCAAACAAGTTATCAAGTTATGCAGCTAGGGCCAATTTAAATTTACAAGTATCTTTGGCTAAATTCAGCATTAAAATTTAAAAGCTTGCTAACTAGCTAATCAATCTTGTAAATGCATAACTGACCAAACCAGCAACATAGCAAAATAATCTTGCTTCGCTGATCTGACAGTTAAGTACTGAAATAATTGCTGACTGTTCTCTGTTGATTTATAAGCACCAACTATAACTTGTTAATCACAACCAGCGAACTAGCTACCTTGCTTACCCATAAAACAACCAGATTAATGAGCCACTGACCTAGCTAGCGAGCTAAATACTCAGAACTCGCCATTCTCACTGACTTAATGCGGGCTAAGCAGCAAAATAATAACTATTCACTGTTCTTTATTGATAACTATGCATCAGATATACGATAGCTATTAGTAACGACCTGCGTAATAAGTCCATGTGGTGGCGGGTTATGTGGTTTTCTGGAGATAGATAACGATGCATATAACGATGTATCAGCCTTGTTTTTTTTCCCCATTTAATGCCCCCAATCGGCCTCTGTCAAGTTACGGTAAGAAACTTGCTGAAACTGAAGTACTCCACCGGCCAGGAAGAAATAACGAGCTTCTTGCATGTTCATGTGGTGGATATGTAGTTTCACAAAAATGGGCCACAAACGACATAGGGGAGACTGGGGTCCGATGAGCCATGGGGACCAATGAGCCATATCACTATTTTGCGATCAACTGATGCTAAAGGTGTTTAAAATAGGCAAAATAGTGATATGGCTCATTTATCCCCATGACTCATCAGTAAATGGTCAAACATTTTGCCTATTTTAAGCAGCTCTGTCATCGATTCATTGCAAAATAGTGATATGGCTCATTGGTCGCCATGGCTCATCGGACCCCAGTCTCCCCTATGCAGTAGCATAACATTTCCAACAACAAACTTCCAAACTAAAGTGATCACGTGCATCTGTAACCCTCATTGCCTAATTTCAGAGCAAACTGGCACATGAATTCTCATCGGGATTAATTAACTCCAATTCATTAAATCTTATCGGAGTAATGCCTAAAAGTCTTCAGACCCCATTAAACATTTCCATAGCGATTCAGAAACCTGAACCAAACTAACAGTGGCGTAGTCACCTGGGTCAACAAAAAATATCGATTCGGCGGGCGTGGCAAACGAGAAAGTACCACTCTCGACCTCGCGCAAGTTGCCTCCTTCGCACACAGCCTTTTATAAACCTGAGCCAACCTGTTGAGCTTAAGGGAAAAAGGGTGTCGACATCCGAGATTCAGACCGAGAAAAGGCTGGTCTTGCAGCATATGACAATCGGTTGAGTCACTCAGCACAAGCGTCTTGCTTTCTTTGTGCCTTATAGAGGTAAGCCACTCATTTTATTCCCATTATATTGAACTTGTTAATCCACAATTCACTTGACTATCTCAGAAATAAACTCCGTAGCCATAAATCATGTGCAAGTTTGTGCTATGCCTCTGTTTGAACTTGTTTTGTTTTAATGTCAGATACAAGAACGCGCAAAAAAAAAAAAATCTCTAACGTGAGGCTACCCTGTGCTAATGTAGCTTTTAAAGCCAATAATTCATTAAAATTTCCTCGTCTTGAAACTTATGGACGCTTGTTCGGCTGTCAACAAGTAAGTTTAGCTAGTTGTTTTGGGTGCGTTTTAATGTTTCAGCAACTTTAGCGAAACGGTCCCTATCCAGCCCGTTAAAAGATGTTTTCGGATGTCTTTGGCGACTTCCTGATGTATTTAATCAAACATAGGATGACGTAATTGATAAGCCTCTATATTGGCCGACCTTCATATGGTCAGCGATGTAAGCGTTAGCTACAGTTCATCATTGTGACAAACGAATTTTCTCAACTAACGATGTCAGCGCGAATGTAAAAATTCTTCCCTACACGATATGTGTTTCTTCGTCATCTCCATATTCCAAATCACGATAGGTTTAACTGCTTTCTCGCTTATATTAATAAACAACCAAATCATCAGTCTGCCGCCATGCGGCACAGCTGTAACGCGTGTTACAATTGTGACTTGCAGGGATTGCCAACAAGTCGTTCGGCGTCGTGGTTCTTAGACGCAAGGCAACTGCACAACATTGCACTGAATCAGATTTCACAGCATTCCGTTTGCTTGAAAGGAAATTGATGACCGAAACAGTAAAGTAGTGATGAATATTCATTAAATGTGTACAGGACTAACGGCAAAACCGTTCAAATACTTATTTCTTTGACGAGCCATGTCTTCTTTTTTTGAGCTCCGAATGAAATCGAGGGAAAATGTGAGTCCACTACTCATTCGTACCCACACTGAACTACGATAATGGATTTTTTGTTTCTGGTCAATTATTTTTACATTGAAGTAGAGCGTGCTCATGTGAACCAAAGATGATATGTGTTGGAAAATAATAGCGATATTGATTTCTGATGTGGTAATTTTACATTGTTACAATTATGCCGTGATTCCCTGACACAGTTTACTTGCATACTTAACAACTGCAACGTACGACATTTACCTTTGTTTAAATTACACTCAATTCAGTTGCGATTACCTCACATGTCCATAACAATAAGCCGCTGTTACAAACGTGAAATTCCTCGGCTTTTTATTTCACGTTTGAGCAGGTAAGAGGTGAAAATGTTACAAGTGTGCCAGTTCTTCCCTTCTTAATCAGAAGTTTTAACCAGTGCAATCGTGATTATTTCAATATGAAGTCATTCTATAATTTTTTTTTTTTTTTTTTTTTTTGCATTCATGAACAGTTCAGTGTACCCTATGTATATGCTATGGAAGCCAGCCTTGGGACTCCAAAGTTTGATGTAACTTGTTACCTACCTGATATATTTGTTATCCTGACAGTATTGTTGTAAATCAGCTAGCTGTTTCATTGTTTGAAGGTAGTGTTATTGCTTGTTATTCGTAGCTTTTCATGTTCTTGATTGCCATTATCTTGGACCACTTCTGAATCCTATTGTAGTCACTGGCTCCATATTTATGGTAGTTTACAAATTTACACTCACATTCTACCTGTTGAGTATGCTGTGCTGTGCGTAGCAGATTGATTCTGCAGTTGCAGGCTATGATGCAATTAAAAAAAAAATCTTTTTTTTCTCTCTCTGGGGCACAGATCTCTGTGAGATTTCTGTCAATGGATACACCAGTTATGCCTTCATTAAGTGCCTTTTTGTTTATGGGCCACACAAAAATCTTTTGTGAAGTTTTTTACATTATGGTAGCTAAATATGCTAGGCTAGACATTGATGCAAATTTAGCTGATGACTGGGATAGTATCTGCTGGTGGATCTGTGTATTTGCAAGATGTGTTTGGCGTACTTTATGGGAAAATGAATAATTTTGGATCAAAGTCAGACTTTATCTTATCAATTAGTGTGAAAAACAAGGTGATTTTCCAGTAAGAAGTTGGGATAAGGCACTGTGCTTTGCATTGTCCTATCAGAATTATAGCTATCTCAGTGGAGGTGGCTTTGGCAATTTTAGTTAATTGCCACTGTTTTACAAGGGCGATCTGGACTAATTTTACAGTTTAATTCCTTTAAGTATACACCAGTAGTTGGGCTAAGTAGTGGTTTGAGATTAATTTTGTTTAGCCTGTTCACCTGTCTTCATTTTGATTTGTAGTAATAATAACGACAAATAGAAGAAGAAGAATTGCTTTCAATTTATGTTAGTATTTGTAATGTACCTGAATAGGCAAAATATTCCTTCCTGAGAATTACAACTTAAACCAGCCTAAGCTGATCTTGATGTGTTTTTGACACTTTTGGCTCCAGATGTTCTGCCTGTTTGACCAGATAATCCACATGTGACCTTCATATTACTTCTCCATCTTAACCAGCTTTGACTAGCTTTTACCAGCCACAAACTAGCTATGACAAGGAGAAACTGTTGAAAACACAGCCTGAATTAGCCAACATTACCACTTGGAATTTTCCACATAGACGAACATCACCCTGTTGTCCTGCATGGAATTTTTTGTGGGGTTTATGACATATTAAGGCCCAAGAGGGAAAATAATTCCTCTACACGCTAAAAGCACAAAATACACATTGTTCATTTACATACTTAAGATACCTTGTTTAAATGTTGTTAAGTGATATCTGTATAAATTATGCACAAGAATAATGAGGAACATTTAAATGCTTGGCAATTTGGGAAGTGTAAATGCAGGAGCAAGCTGTGTCTTTGCTGTCAGAAACGTGACTGTGCATAATTTTCAACAGCCACAATTCCATTAACCGTATCTGAGTATTTTGCTCAATATTGGCACTATTAGTGAAATGCAGAGTCCGGGTCCCATATTTTTGAAATAATCCCTCAGGGTTAGTTTTTTACTTATTAAACTATAGGTGTGTGTCCTTACTAATAGGAAATAAAGAATCATGGGTGTATTTTCATTCTATCAATTATTTTTGGGGTCAAAAAAGTGGATTTTGGGGCATTTTGGGAGTGTCCCAAATCTGGATATTTTTGAAACTCGCAATACTCCAATGATTTCAATTTCGTCTGGCTGGAAACTGTATGCTAAAAGACGCTGTGAGATAAATATCCTAAGCAAAAAAAAAAATCAAAGATGGTGGTTTTCCGAGAAAAATCACTGAAAATAGCGGTGTCCAAAAAACCCACTCAACTCCATAACCATCACTACACAGACTCCCCCTGGAGACAGAAGCTGAAATCACAGTATGTGGCCCATGCAAACAGACCCTTTGTGTGACCCCCGTAGCGGCCATGTGGACTTTTTTCAAAATGGCTCTATGATTATTTCAATATTTCTCAAAATTTTGGCATCCTATGATGAGCATACTTTTTAAACTCCACTCCATTACCTTCATTAAAATCCATGGTAATGGTAGGACAAAAGTTTTAATCATGCTTGTGATAATACTTCAGCAAAACCCTCCATGGTATGGTAGGAAGCATCAAAAGTTACTGCTTTGGTGCATGGAAAATTTCACTTTTCTGAAAAACACTCAACTCCATAACCTCAACTCCGTTACCAATATTGGTTGTGGAGGTGAGTAAAATGGTAATGGTAAATGGTAATGGTTTATCAGTTTCAATCAGAGGCACTGAAAAGGGTGATACTCAGTTTCAGAACTCTGGTATATCACAATGTACCAGGAGAGAGTCTCACTTGAAAAAGTAACGGAGTTGAGTGGATCCGAGGACACGGCAAAATTAAAATGGCCTGCCCAAAAAATTCTGCCCTGGTTTAAGCTCTGCCTCGTGGTTTTTTGAGTACCTTGGGGGCAACCCTACCCCTGGGGGAAAAAAGAATCAGAATCAGAAAAAAAAAAAAAAAAAAAAAAAAAAAATTACATCCAAAAAGTGCCCGTATTGGGGAAAAATACCCATCTACCGCAAAATGCATTGGTGTTTTCCACATCACTTTGCTCTCCATTACCTCTCCCAAAGCATTGTTTTATGGTAATGGTCTTAACATTATTATCCTCTATCAATGGTTAATGGCTTTGAAGACTCTGCTATCCTTCCATCGATGTCAATATGCTATTGCTCTGTCAGTGAGTGATTCGTTGTAGCCCCCAGATGAAGTCGGGAAGCTACTATGGATTCATGCTTGTCGTCGCCGCCGCCGCCACCGCATCAGCATCCGTAGACAGTTCCTTGTGGATGCTGTTCAAGCTGTAATTTTTGACAGATTACTTCCATATTTGGTATGGACATGTGTTATACTTCACTTATGACACCTATCAATTTTGGCTGCCATGCGGACAGCATTGGCCGAATAATGCGCAAATTTGTGCTGAAACATAGAGATTTCCTTGTGGAAGCAGTAAAGGCTGGAGAAGGGGGCTTTTGGGAGCTACATGCATGCGGTCGCGGGCAACCGGACTTACTAGTTTTTACGCATTCAATAAATGATTAATCACTTGGAATCATTTTAACATGATGGACACTAAGCGCGTATGCCTGTGACTTGTTTGAAATAGTTGCTGCTTAGAATTAAATGAATTCTATTAACGGAAAACATCAAAGGCTGTATTGTTTGGTAATTTTGGAGCATTTTGTTCTCTAGATAATATTTAATGCCAAATTTGGGCATATTCTGTGAGAAACAGACCTCAGTTTTGACGTGCATGAAAATCTTCAAACCAGCAGAGGTCTCAAAAATTTGTTGAAGTCAGCCCTGAGTGAGCACAAATCCAGAACCTGGCAAAAATCACTGATCGTAATGCAGTAAAGATCCCTTGACTGCTGTGATGTGCTAACTACCAGTTAGAATAAGTGGAACTGCCCAGAGTAGCAATGACTTTCAGTGTTCTGTGAGTGATTGTCCACATTGATGTGTGGCGAATTTGCACTGACTACACAGCTGTCCTTTGTCCTTTGTGTGGGCTCACGAGAGTCTTGCCTCAGAGATTCACATCTCCTTTCTATTGCAGTCTTATCACCTGCTGCTTAACTGCCTTAAGGTTTAAGAGCAATGCTTTGATAAATTCTGGTCAAGCAGGCTTAAAGTGACTGTGCAATTCCAATTCTCATGATTCACCAGATTATGCTTTATAATGGGGAGTTCGATTGAACAACGGCTTTGATTTGGTTTATTTTTATTGTATTTAACCTTTATTTATACAGGGGAACCCATTGAGACCTCAGTCTCATTTGCGATGGTGCCCTGTTAACATCAAAAAACTCAAAACACAATACAGTGCAATACATTATCATAGAGAGGAGAACAATATACAATAAATTTTATCATACCGGAGTGCATACAATAGCCTACATGTAACTGAGAAAATTATAGTAACATTATTCAAAACATACACAGTCCCCAACTTCTAAATCCTTTATCACTTTTTAGAAATTCGCTAATGAAATTAATTTATCCAGTTTTAAAGTTTCTTGAAAATTGTTCTACGTCCTTGGAGCACAATAACTAAAAGCAGTTTTACCAAACTCCGTTTTAACTCTGGGGACTTCTAGGACCAATTAGTCCTGGGATCTTGCCTGGTAATTGCTGCAACGCCTTGAAATAAAAGTTGTAAGATAACTGGGTAATCTGTGTAGGATTGCTTTATAAACTAGAGGCACTCGTAGAGTGCAAACCTCCGCCAAGGCAGCACAATCCAAATGTGCATGAATGGGAGCAAAGTTGAGTTATCGCGTGTGATAGGATTTCAAGATGGCTGCCGTGGCGGCCATATTGTTTCACTGATCGCGGTCAAAATCAATAGGGTCCATCCTTGATGTAATAGCAATCCACCCACAAAATTTCAGAAAAATCTTTGTATTACTTTTTGAGTTATATTATTCACAACCAGACAAACAGACAGACAAACAAACGGGCAAAAACATAACCTCCGCCCCAACTTCGTTGGCGGAGGTAATGAAGATCAACCAGTGCTGCCTTCTCCTAGTAGCCAATGATGGCCAGCCCACAGCTTTATACAAAGAACAATGATGCGTTGGACAATGATCTCTAGTAATGAAACGAAGTGCAGCGTGATGGACCATATCTCATTTTTTAAGGTCGTTGGGGCAGTGTGCATGTAGATGTCAACATAGTCTAACACAGACAAAAAGGTTGACTGAATTAAAAGCTTCCTGTTATCTTGAGTGAAACAAGAGCTGTTTCTGTAAAAAAAAAAAAAAAAAAAAAAACCCAATTTTATGTGTTAACACTTTTGTTAGTTCATGAAAGGTGTACTTTCAAAGACAGTTCTTCATCGATAAATATCCCAAGGTATTTGTACCAAGACACTCGCTCGATTTCAGAGCCATCCAAGGTGCGAATTCCAAATGAGCAATCCCTCAAAGAACGGGATCTAGAGAAAAGCATAGATTCTGTTTTTGCCACATTTAAAACTAATTTGAGCTCTAGAAGTGAATCCTGAAATTAAACAAAGGCTCTTTGCAGTGCAGATAACGCCTCATCCGATGAAAAAGCAGAAGTATAAAGCACTGTATCATCAGCATAGAAATGCACCTTACAGCCATTATCAAAAGAGATCATATTAACATACAGAGTAAAAAGTAAGAGTCCTAGAATCGAGCCCTGTGGTACCCCCTTAGTGACCTCCAAAAAAGTTGATTGAGCAGAGTCTGCTACAACACATTGTGTTCTATTTGAAAGGTAACTTGAAAACCATTTGCAAACATTCTGATCTAGGCCTAATGAGCTAAGTTTGTCGAGTAAGAGTGAATACTCAACAGTATCAAAGGCCTTGGATAGGTCAACAAACAGGGCAGCACAATGTTTCCTACCATGAAGGGCACATACAGTATTGTTCACAACAAGAGATGCCACAGATATAGTGCTGTGTCCCGCTCTAAAACCAGACTGAAGTGTACTTAAAATGCAATTTCTGTTTAAAAATAAACGGAGCTGATGATTAAGGGATTCAAGAGTCTTGGCCAAACAAGGTAGCTTGGAAATTGGACGATAATTATTAAAGTCTTTAGCGTCACCACCCTTATGCAAAGGAAGCACAAGTGCAGTTTTCCAAATGTTTGGCACAATGCCCAAGCTAAGTGAAAGGTAAAAAATGTGTGTTAAAGGCTGTAATGGGAGCAGCCAACTTCAACAGTCCGGGGTCCAAAAGATCAGCACCTGCAGACTTTTTGGGGTCAATTTTTAAAAGGGCATCAACGACTTCTGATTCAGAAATTAAGCTAAAGGAATAACTGTAATGACTCGTATCATTTGGGAGTGCGGGTTTCGATTGGCATGTAACAGTTTGCTTATGGTGCCCCATCCTATTTGTAGCACACCTCCGATTAGGGTGCATTCGATTTGGTTTAGATCTAAGAGAAATGAGCTGCCTGGGAGTCAGATAAATAGTTAACAGTAAGTACAGAGGATATGCCATGATTTTTAGCTGCGATCGGTTGCCAAGGAAATGCTTTTTGGCGCACGCTCAAACACCCGCGTAATTGTCTTGGGGGCAGGGGATGGTGGGGTGGGTGGGGATGCCATCTTGGAAAGTTTTCTGGTCTAATACGCTTGCGCACCTCAAATTTTTCCCCTGAAAATGAAACGCTACTAAATAATTGGGCGGGAAAGCCAACTGCCTCTCTGAGTAAGGAAGACTGATAAAGAACTGTTTTTTTGTGGAAGGAGTGAGTCAGTGCTTCAGTATGTCAGATGCCCTCCTCTGTCCGGCAGTTAAAGAAGCCAGCCTACGATGAGTTTGAGGCAGCCTATCAGACATGCATGCTGACCATGGACATGCCAGACATACAGTGTGCTTGTGTTCATGACTGGGCGCTTTTATTTCTGATTGCTGTGTGAACAGCCACGTCCTTTTTTTGTGTTTGAAGGGGGAAAAAAACAGGATGAATGAAGCATTTGACTACTGTTGCTGTAAGGATGTAGCCTACTTGGTGTTGACCTGCTGCTGCTGAAGTTTTGCTTGAAATTTCCTTTAATTTTTGCTGTTTTTTATATGTATGCTTTGTAGCTCCAAAAAAGTCTCTGTGACATTTTTAGTATTTTCTCTACATCATCCAAGTTTCTGTCACAGTTTTTTTTTTTTTTTTTTTTTTTAACCTTAGCTGTCTTATCTTTGAATTTTGCAAGGTAAATGTTGAGCTCCCTGCTTTATGCAGGTTACATTTTTTAATTGGCATATGTTGAAATAGACCAAATAACTGTAAAAGAAAAACACTCCAACCGGACTTGTCACCATTGTTGGGTCCATTCCAGAATTTCCAGTTTAAATGGAAAGTTTGGGTCACAGCTCCTAGGTTACCGAACACATCGAAGCACTGCTCGTAAAGAACTGCTTGTCTCTGGTCCTATTGTACTTCAAAGGGCATTGCTTATTCCCAGTGGCTGCACTCCTTTCCTAAATTAGCAGTCTGGATTCCTGTGTCGATGAGCCACATCCTTTGTGTAGCAACAGGGCTGGGTGTGCTGGGGATCGGGAGCGGGGGTGGAGTGGGAGGGGTATGGGGCGTGGCAAAGTAAAGCCGCAGGGTCTTAGCGCCAGTGTGCTGTCACGATCCCTGCATCATGCGCAGGCAGGTCCGGCTGTTCTGAAAGCTGGGCTGTCGCATTCCTGGGGATCAGGGCTGGAGGAAGGCAGACACTTGCAGCCCGGATCCAGATGTACTTCACCACCATCAGTCACATGATATTTCCCTCTTACTTTTTTCCATCAGAGAGGATAGATTTCTTTTTCTGACCTCAGACCCTATCCAGAGGCAGAGAACGTTGGTTAAATCATTCACATTTTCAAATCCCCTGTTTTTATCACTTTCACTGCAAAGACCAGGAGAGAATGATCAGCTTAGATCCACAAAAGAAGTATTGTCTGTGGTAATCTCGTTAAAATCTGATTTGGATATGGGATAATAGGACATGATAGTCATTTGAGCAATTCCAGGACCTGGGGGGGGGAAGAATCAGGTTACTGTTTCCAGCTGGTGATTTATGCTTTGTGCACTATTCTGCTTTGAGTAATACCTGGACTGGACAATAGTAAATGCAATACAAGTGCAATAGTTGCATCCATACGGTTGAGCGCAATGCGAGTGACATTCTTTTATTTTCATTTTATTTTTGTTGTTTCGGGTAATTTGGGTGACTTTATTTTTTGCTTTTGATGAAGTGAAAAAGTTTCCTCTTGGTTTTGACTGACTGCAGTTGATGGTTAATTTTCCTGTGGACCAGGAGATGCCATAGTTTCTACAGTGAATTTTCCTGGGTACAGATGGGTATTCCCATTTCCTTTCACCTGCAAGCGCCATAAAATTGGTTGCTGAGATGAAGGATCATTCACCGTTATTGGGATTTTCAAGCTCGACGATTGATTCCATGAACCACTAGCTTTTGGGGAGGCCTGCAGATGTCTGGCAAAGCGTTCCCTTCACTATATTGTGCAATGCTAAAGTCGGCTTGGTCTTCTAGGCTCTTTATTGGCAGCTTTTCCACTGTCATGGTAAAAAAAAAAAAAAAAAAAAAAAAAAAAAATTTGGTAATTGAGTAGTGATATTCCTGTTCCTTCGTAGTTCAGACGCCTTAGAAAGCTAGTGCTGGCAGGGGTCCTTGAGGGCAGAGAACTGCTTGTTTTCTAGGCTTTCTTCACCTGTAAGGGCAGAATTCTTTTAAGGATCTGGAAAAACAAGGATCCTTCAATAATGAACCTGCAAAATTTCTTGAAGGATGCTTGAAAGCAAAGATCCTTGTAGTAGCCTCCCTGGTGAGAGTCCTCGCAAGGATCCTGTTAGGATCCTAGCACAATCCTGTAAGGGAGTCTGTTAGGATCCTGGAAGAGAGTCTGACAGGATCCTTGAAAAGATCCTTAAGGATGGTGGATGATCCTCAATAGGATCCTCGGGGATCCCTTGCAAAATCCTTGGTGCTCCTCAAGGATCCTGGCAGTATACTAAGGGATTCTTACAGATCCTGAGAAAATCCTTGGCGATCTTTAAGGATCGTGACAAGATCCTTTGGGATCATCAAGGTTCTTGACAAAATCCATTTGGATCCTCAAGGATCTTGGAAAAATCCTCAGGGGATTTAAAAGTGATGACTTGAACACGGTGAACAAAGTAGGATAACTTGTTGAATTAATATATAGGACTAAAAAAAGATGATCAGTTTATTTTATTCATTTTTTTTTTACCAGTTATGGTCTGTTTGGCAAGTAGGTCAACTCATTTACACCCCTAATTGATGTCTGTCTCAAATTATTGCTTGTCATGTTTGGAATGTGAGCGCTTTATTAATGCTGCAGTTTGTGATGGGATGCTTTTAAAGGGGACCTATTATGCTACATTTCCACATTCATATTTTGATCTTGGACTCCCCTAGAGTACTCATGATCGTTCAAAGTCCAAAAAAGGGTCCTTATTTAGCTCATACTGCCATCCTCAAAAAACCCTATTTGTAGTCCATTGTAGTCTCTGCCTGAAACGCCTCGTTTGGGTGGCTCTTCGCTATGGCCCCCCCTCCCCGTGTGCCCACTTTCTTCTGATTGGCCAGCTCTGTGGAGGGCGGAGCTGGGCGGGACTCGGCAGAACGCAGTTTTCCGGGTCCACCTCCCTAGTGTGAAACGTGAAGCGTCTGCCATCTGAGCTAAGGAATCGGCGGGAAAATTCTGCAATCAAACGCAGTACGTGTATAGATCTAATGTAATGAACTTGTTCTAATAAACGCAGCAGCGAAAGTGGAGGATGCAGGGCGAAAGTCTGGCTGCTCAAGCGTGAATTTGCTATCTACCTACGGCTTCTATGGTGAGTACACTGGTGTTTCTACTCTATAGTTAGGATTGAGGGAAAGCTAAAATCCACCCCATACAGACACATTTGTAGAATGGGTTGACATACCCAAGTCTAGACCGGAGACCGTAGAAATCCGGTGGGTCTGAGTTTAGAGGGAAACATGGACAGTGAGGAGCAGCAAAAAGTGGACCAACAACTTATGGACTGCTTAGGTGTGTATTAGAAGGACCTGCTGGTTCGTGGGCATAAGTATGGCGTGTTGTTAGCGTGGAGTAACGAACAGCTTCTGCGATGGTATATGACAGAGGGACGAAAGCTCCAGGCTAAACGGCCTGTCGGAAATTGCCCGTGGTAATGGTTTACTTTTTGCGTCGGAATGACCAGCATTTGCTCACGGAAAATGGGCGTGATAAGCCGCTTTCACACCGGACACGAAACAAATTTTTCACGCGACAGATTACATTCAAAGTCAATGCATTGTCTTTGCATTGACTTTGAATGTAATCTGTCACGCGAAAAATTTGTTTTGCGTCCGGTGTGAAAGCAGCTTAAAGTACCCATAACGCGTGTATTTGTTTCTTTGCATTGACTTTGAATGTAATCTGTCGCGCGAAAAATTTGTTTCGTGTCCGATGTGAAAGCAGCTTTATGGATAGTATGGGACAGTTAGAGAGAGCTCCGGTTATGAACATAAATCAGGTTTTACAGACCATAAGTTCCGTTAGCTTGAACAGTTGCTTATGTGGAGCTAGCAAATCGATCACTTCTACAGGAAAGAATTTCCTATTCAATCTCCTGCCTTTTTCAGCTTTTTTTTTTTTTTTTTTTAATTTGACAGGCATTTCTCTGAAATCTGGCAATGATAGGCAGTAGGTTTAAGCTTAAGTTGGTGACCTAGGATGCTGACCAGGTCATGGTAAGTTTATATTGACTGGTATGTTCAGATATTTTGTAGGATGACATTTATGAGAAAGAGACAGTGGTAATGGAATTACAAAATGGTTACGGAATTACATTTTCTGATAATCGACTAAATTTATTTCACTCAAAACAACAAAGCAAATGAAAATTGGTATCATAAATGATGTTTGTGTTGCTGACCTCGTTGAAAAATGACAAATTTCACAATGAGCCACTGGAATTGTGTGTTTCAATTTCCTGCAATGACTTATAGTCTCGAATACTTTGGCTACCAATGTATGGAAATACAGTCAAAACCAGGAAATAGCTAAATATCTTTTAGGAGTTGTCAGCTTTGGAAAAATAACCTTTGATCCTTGTCCTGGAGCTAAAAAAATATTACAAAATTCAAATCTAAATTTTGAGAAGACTGTCAAAGATATTTCAAAACAGTTTTCAGTGTCTGATTTGGACGTGAGTCATCTACATGAAAACCTATATATTTATAATATAAAACATTTTTTAAAAATTGCTGTTTTAGCAACTCTCATGTGGAATTGCCCTATAAGGTTCGAAAATCAACTGGGAGACTACTGTAGGCTCAAGGAATGTTCAATAACTGTTGCATTTATAGTTTTTTTTTTTTTTTTTTTAAGTTTGGTTTTCCTGAAGGTGGTGATACAGGAATGGTCCTCGTGTCATCAGAATAACAGGTTAGCTCTTTTATGCACCAAGACATCCACAGCAAAGTTGATCTGATTCCCATTAGAACACTTTGACTTCTTTCATTTGTAAATGTAGTTTCTCAATGGTAGTGCTACACTAAAAGTAATGGAGCAATCAAATCAAAATGGTTCCACCTGTATGTACCAGGAATGGCAGCAGCAGATTTGACATGATTCCCATTAAAATTGTTCAAGTCATTGCTTTTTTAAAAATTAAGTGTGGCCTGGTGGTAGTGCTACAGCTAAGGTCATGCAGCGTCCAACATCAATAACAACCCTACTGTATGCCCCAGAAACGAACACTAAATGTGTCACATTATTCTCATCAAAACTGGTGGAGTCATTGGATTTGGAAAAATATTCAATTTAGCCAAGTGGTGGCGCTGCAGGAAATATTACAGAGCTACCACAATCAATGACTTCCTCCTGTATGCACCTAGAATGTTGATAGCAGATAATGTTTTCCATTAAAGCTGTTTGAGTTATTGGAATTCAAAAAAATATAAAGTTTTCTCACGGTGGTAGTACAGCAAAGGTCATCAGTTACAACCCCTCTATGAACCAGAAATGATTACATGAAGTGTGACATAATTCCAATCTAACCTGTTTGAGTTACTCTGTTTGGAAATGTAAAATTTGACCTAGTGTTGGCGCTACTGGAAAGGTCACATGGTCATACAAAACATAGGGTTTGTCCTCTATGCACCAGGAATGAACACAAAGCATTGACAACATAAGAGTAATCCCGCTTAAACAAAGGAACTGGGGTTGCGGCAGTGTTGGCAGCTAAAGCGAATATAATTTAAGTTCATCAGTGCTTGCTATGTAAAATATGCTAAAAATGAAGTTGGAATTTTTGGAAAGTTTTAAGTTCCCCGTCGAACAGCTTGACTGCTGGTGGAACGCAAACATGCCTCCTGAGCCAGGCTTGTTTGCTTGACTGTTTTTGTTACTGTCCTTCCGGGTGAATCTGCCTGGACAGGGCCTGTGGGTGGGAGAACATTGTCTCCTGTGACAGCAGGAACGCGGAGGGAGGAGGGCGTCCTGCGAGGAGAATTGCTCAATCTGCCCTGAGCCTGTACAGGCAAACATTTGCTCTGTAATATGATGCCTTTTTAGAGGGCAAACATTGCTCTTTCTCTCGGTCTCTCCCATTTTATCTCTGTTCTGTCTCCCTCGCTCTGCCAATTTCTTTCTCTGTCTCTCCATTTTTTTTCACACTTCACCTTGCTGTCCCTCTCATGGTCTTTCTACCTCTTTCCCACTGTCCCTCTCTCCCTCTTTCTTCCTCCTTCACTCTCCCTCTCCCCCTCTCGGAAAAAGTTGCCCCCACTGGATCCTCTCTTGCTCATTTATGGTCCCCTCCCCTTTTCCATGTCGCTCAGGAGAGACTGAGAGGGCGGGCTTAGAGCATGAAGATTTTTCCACTTTGCTGCCAATTCTCAGCAATCACGGGACTATTCTTTTTTTCCTGCTCTTTTTTTTTTTTTTTTTGCTGATAGGCACAGCTATACTGTATGTAGGAAAATCCTCTGTTTCAGGGGTCCTGTTACCAGCGTGTAAAGCTGCCCTCATGCTGAATTTGTTTGATTGCAGAGATGCTTTTTATGTAGCTATCAGATTCATCTTGGTTGCAGTAAAGATGTTTTTATGCTAGGGCGTAGACCACTTAAATAAACAGAATTTTAATTGGGGAAGCAACAGCTGGGATGGTAATGCAGTATGCATTTTGTTTGCAAGGGAAAGTCAGTACACAGTGTACGCGAGTACGGTTGGAAGAGGTGGACTCGGGCACGGTTCATCCATACTCGGGCGGGTTCATCCGTACTCGTACCAAATGTGAAAGCAACCGTACTTGAGCACAGAAGATTATTGTTACGTGTTACATCTCTTGTTCTAACAAACGCGGCGGTGAAAGGATCTCTCCATTCAAACAATGAAATTACGTGCTTGCTCGGAATTTCGGCGGATGAAAACATACAATCACAACTGGATATGACGCACAAAAACTCAGATTTATGGAATAATTTGTGAGTAGTTACATTCGCGTGGTTATTGCCAAACAGTAGATTACTGCGGTGAAAAAACTAAAGAAAATTTGGCTGCGATATTTCAGAGCGCGGGACGCGGTGAGTAAGTCAGGCAGCTGAAGTTATGAGAAAGATACATTTTTGTGGTATGAGGCAGTGGACAGCATAATCAGCCAAAAACGCAAGGGTGAAAGAATTCCGTATTCAGCCTCCACCAATAATGTTCTTGAACTGCTGGACTATTTGCCCATGCAGTTGTTCACAAAGTGGTGAACCTCGCCCCATCCTTGCTTGTGAACGACTGAGCCTTTTGGGGATGATCTTTTTATACCTAATCATGACACTCACCTGTTTCCAATTAACCTATTCACCTGTGGAATGTTCCAAACAGGTGTTTTTTGAGCATTCCTTAACTTTCCCAGTCTTTTGTTGCCCCTGTCCCAGCTTTTTTGGAATGTGTTGCAGGCATCAAATTCAAAATGAGTGAATATTTAGAAAAAATAATAAAGTTTATCAGTTTAAACATTAAATGTCTTGTTTTTGTAGTGTACTCAATTGAATATAGGTTGAAAAGGATTTGCAAATCATTGTATTCTGTTTTTATTCACGTTTTACACAATGTCCCAACTTCATTGGAATTGGGGTTTGTAATAGCCTGTAATAATGAATATGCTGTGAGGATCGCCACTGAAAGGAAGAGGTGCTAGCATTTGTCTTTCCTTGGAGCAACAAGATGAATTTCTGGCTGAAGCCACTGAGAAATTAATGCATTTTTTTCTATTTGCTGTTGAAAAAATAAAACATGAATGAAGTGATTTGTCTAAGTGAAACAAATCAGTCGGACTGTCTGAGGCATTTTGGTGCCTGGATTTATTCATCTGTCTATCTGCGAGGAACTGGACATGGGTTCATTAACTGCCATGATAACATTTCACATGCCCAATCATGCCATTTAAAAGAGGACTAGCTTGATGAAAAACTCCATCTTTGCTGCCTCCTGAAGGGCATGTCCTTTGGGGGGGGGGAAGCTGTTAACGCAGTTATTTGCATGGACCCAAATTTAATCAGTTTGATGGGAGGGAAAGCTTGAAAGTCACAACAAGCTTTTGTTGACAATGGAGGGATGAGGGGGTATGGTTTTTTTTTTTTTTTTTTTAGATCCCTAATCCAACCCCCCCCCCATTTTGGGGGTCTACTGAATTCCTTCAATTACAATTAATTTCTCAAAAGACCCCACACCCACCCTTTGACTCCCATCACAGCACCATACACCCACCCTTCCCTACACCCATATATACAGATGATACAGTGAAAAGACAATGACATAAATCAGAATGTAAATATATACAAAAATGAGTAAATTGAAATGAAAATTAACAACATACCTGCACCATTACATACATTGATCATAATTACATATATGGGCCAGGCTCACGAAATGTGTGCCACCCCCCCCCGGGTACTGAAAAATAATGAAAGTACCCATAGAGCTTAGTGTGAGTGGTTTTTTAATCTATAGGTGTTGTGGGATCATATTCCAAAGCCGTGCGACGGCGACGTTTTTCATTTATTCGTGGTACCTGGTCAAAGTTAGGTCCCTCAACTCATTTTTTGGGCTGGGTTTCTGCCTTAGTTTCAAGACATGCATATCTTCCAAAGCTGCATACATGCATAGATATAGCTATATCTTCTGAAAATGCCCTGATATGTATAGAAGGATAGTATAGCTGATGGAAAAATGGTATATAGGTAATATGCTGTTGGGATTGTCAACCCTGCCATGGCCCTGAAGTCGGGTGCGTTTTGCGTCGGGGCTGCAAAATTGCTGCTTGTGAGTGCAAACTGCTCTCTAACACAATGCGTAAAATTAATTCAGGCAACCCTATGCTCTCAGTGGTAATTGTATGTGATAAAGGTATATGTCTACTCTCTGAATACCAAATATCATGGTAATTGGTGGAATATTTGAGTTATATGCATTTCCCTATACCCTTGCTCATCTAAGTCAGAAACATGAAAACCTACTGTTTGCCTATAATCCATCCAAAGGCCTATAACTAGTGGTAATAAAGTTATTTTAGCCACCAATCAGTGTTATAATTGTATATAAGTGATGTCCAGAGGTATATCACCTGAAATTAGAAACCCTACAGTGATTTTTTTTTTTCCCCTCGGGATCCCGTTGCTGCTGAAAAAAGAAATTCTGGTCTGCAAATACCTGAAAAATGTTATAAAAACCTATATCAAAACTCATATCTCCTAGAAACACTCCTTATGGCTTAAAAGTATGTAGCCTAGGGAATACCAAGCCAGAACAGGTGTCTATTAACTCAAAATATCGGTATATCGGTCAGAAACCGAATCGAAGTCAGAAACCGCGACTAAGTCAGAAACCCGTCAAAGTGTACCAAACTGAACCCGACTGACTTGCTATTGCCATAATACTTAACTAATAGATAGAATAAGAGTCTCAAGTAGGTAATTGATCCCCTAGCCTGAGCTCCGGGAGTTTTTTTTATGATGATTGCATGTTTCTGTCTTTTAATTATTGTTATTTTGTTATAGGTGTTGTCTGGTGTCCCCGACCACCTATGCATGTTATTTGAACAAGTTTATGACTGATTGGCCACCGATTGCGGCCGCCACGCCCCGCGTCAGTTTCTGCCTGAGATCCCGGTTTCTGACTGAGAGCGTGGGCCGACGCCACCGATATTTTATGATTAAATCTTCAAAAATACAAGTTCACACATTTAGAAAACACAATATATGATGTCCCCGACCACCCATGCATGTTATTTGACCAAGTTTATGACTGATTGGCCACCGATTGCGGCCACAGCGGCTGCCCACGCCCCGCGTCAGTTTCTGCCTGAGATCCCGGTTTCTGACTGAGAGCGCGGGCTGATCGGTCCGATGTCGAGCCTCCGACCAACGCCATCGTTATAAAACTCCAATTCTGAAATAGTTGGGACGAATTGTAAATTGTGAATAAAATCAAAATGCAATGACTTTTAGATCACATGAGCCAATATGTTATGTACAATAGAACATAGATAACATTTCAAAAGTTGAAACTGAGACATTTTACATTTTTATGCTCAAAATGAGCTCATTTTGTGGATAAAATTGTAAAATTTATCAGTTCCAACATTTGCTATGTTATCTCCGTTCACTTGTGAATAAAATACTGGCTGGTGTGATTTGAAAGTCATTGCGTTTTGATTTTATTCACAATTTACACTTTGTCTCAACTATTTTGGAATTGGGGTTGTATTGTCGATCAAATCGGCTAAAATACATGTTAACATGTCAAACCGACATGGAATATCATGTCCCTGACCACCTGTGTAACGACTGGGGCCACATTTGGCTGAATACGCCCGGTTTCTGCCTGAGATGCCCGGGTTTCTGCCTTAGATTTCGATGTCAGAAACCGACCAAAATGCTTCGCGCGCTGTAGCTATGTCGTTATTCAATAAATAATTGACCTAAACAGTGATTTCCACTTTGATTTAGGCCAACAACAATACCTGAATTGCATTTGGCTATATCTTTTAAAGTTTTTTAAAAATACATCTAAGTCAGAAACTTTTCTTAAAAAGTCATTTTTTTGGGGACACAAAAATCCCACTCAATCCCTGTAGGTTGGAGTTTTTTTTTCTCTTTTTTTTGCCCTAATGCACCATATATTTGCTTCATCCTGAAGGATTATTAGGGTGTAGGGACTTTTTTTTTATTTTTCTAGAGTGCTAAATGTAAAATCTAAGTCAGAAACCAGTACCTTGTGGACAATTTATTAAATGTCACATAATACACCAAAAGCACGATAGGGACGTATGCCGACTGTCAGACATAGCCTACACATGTCTATTATTCACAGAAAAAAAAAAAAAAAAAATAGGACACACTTAAATATAAAAAAACAAAAAGTGAACTATTTCACTTTTTACATGGACATCAAAAAAGTGCCATTTTTGGCCACTTTTCCAACTTTAAGGGCAAAAAAGACAGGGAAATATTCATCGCAGACCGACAAAAGTGGTGTGTTCCAAGTTGCTCTTGGTGAGCTCTATCCATTCATGGTGGTTCTGGAATGATCTAAGCAAAATATAAGATTTGCTAGCCTGTGGACACATTTGGGGGGGGTGGCGCACATTTCATGAGCCTGGCCCATATACATATATACTCATGCTTTAGCATATGTACATTCATACAAACACAGACAAACATATCATATATTAATAGACTCATAGACATTTACTTGTATTATTTTCATTCCCAGCTTTCTGCTACTCTCAGCGCCCTCCATCTATCCTTATATACCCTTAACCTACTGTTTTCATGTTCCATCATACATTTAATTTTACTGTGATGTTTTACCAAGAGTTTGAATCTCTCTATCCTCAAAGCGTCCCCAGATTTTGATTTAAAAATGAAAATTTTGCCGAGAAGTATTATAATATTGACTATTTTTCTGGAGTCATTTGTTAGACTGCCCAGAAGTATGGTGGGCAAATCCAGTGTAAAGTTACTTGAATATAAAGCCAGCCACCTCTGAACTCTTGTCCAAAACAGACCTACACCGGGGCAGTACCAAAATAAATGATCCACTGACTCAACCTCTTTGCCACAGAATCTACACAAGTTGGACCCCTGAATTCCCCAAATATGAAGCATCTTTTGAGTGGCCAAAAATTTATATATTAATTTAAACTGAAAAAATCTTATTGACGGATCTATTGTTGTTTTGTAAATTAAATTGAAAACCCGGTTCCATGGAATTGGAATATCTAGCATATACTCCCAAGAATCAAGAACATTGTGAGGATTGGCTCTCAGTTTTCCTGATTCAAGGTGAAACTTATATATTTTTTTTCAATCCACTGAAGGTTTTTCATAGATGGTCGACAGACAAGCTCCTTGTTACTTCCTTTAACAATTCTTCTTTTCCATTTTAGCGGTATGGCCGCAACCAATTGATTGAACTTTTGTAAAGGGCAAACCTTGCCATAAATGTCAATTAACTCTACATAAGACATTAATTTACCTTCATTTTTTTACAACATTTATAAAAATAATACCAGAATCAAACATATTTTTCCAAAAAACAAATTTCTTACCAATAAATATGTTAGAATTGAACCATATGATTTGTTGCAAAATTTCCTCTGTATTTTCTGGAGGATAGAATTGGAATTGCAGCCAACTTTGTGTGGCTTCCATTAAAAACGGGGAAAGATTAATGACCAGTTCCTTATTGAATTGTGAGAACGGGGGGTATTTAATCTGTAGAAAGGGAAACAGTCCCTTTTTAAAAATTGGGTGTACTCTGTCTCATAATCTCCTGGAAAACCATCTTGGGTTTTTAAAAAACTTTGGAAGCAGGGAGGCTTTGAGTGAGAGATTCAAAGCTCTTAAATTTAACAATTTTAGGCCACCTGATTCATATTCATTGTAAAGGTACACACGCTTAACTATCTGGTTTACCATTCCATATAAATTTGAAGATTTTTTTCTCATATTGTTTGAAAAATGATTCATTTGGTGAAGATAATGTCATGAACAAGTATGGAAATTGAGACACAACTAAGGAATTAATCAGGTGATTTTACCATAAATTGTTAAATATTTCCCTCTCCATGGCTGCAAAATTTTGTGTATTTTATCAAGTTTTTTATTGAAATTAACTTCTGAGAGATTATTCATGTTTTCAGGAATATGAATGCCGAGCATATCAACTGATCCATTCTTCCACTTTATGGGTAAATTACACCGTAAGGTAAATGTAGTGTTTTAAGGGTTTCCCACAGAAAATTGGTTAGTCAAGGTGGTGACCGGGGGGGCGGCAACAGCCAGCGTTTATTTACTCTATAAATAAATAAAGCAGTTAAAGTGCAATAACAAAGTGACAAAGTCAACAGTCTTGTAACTTTATTACAAAGTTTTTATATAACACTTGGTTGTACACAGTGTATTTTAGCCTTACTGTAAGAGCTGAGCTGGAAATGACAAGATCAAATAAAAACACACAATCTTACCAAAATTCATGCTACATGCATGAACACAGGCAAAATTATCAAAAAAAAAAAAAAAAAGAATGAAAAGCGCATAAAATGTTCACAACCATCCCGAAGGGTTAAACGAAAATTAATGTAAGAACGGAAAATGTATTTGTTATCTGTTATGACTTCAATTCCCCAGATGCTTTGCAGTTGTGGTTATGTTTGGGGAGAGGAGAACGGTATTATGTACGGAAGCGCATTGCATTCACAGCATTAAAAAAAAATTTACACCTTATCTCGTAATTACGAGATCTTGAGAAAAGATTAATGCTACACTCACCGTGTTCTGTGTGATATAGCCAACCTGAATATTTTGAGTCCACAGCCCACTCTGGGTTCCACCCACTACCTGGATGTTTAGAGGACTGGGGCTGTGGCTGTGCAGGTGGCGGGGGGTGGTGGAGGAGGAGGCGGCGCAGACGGTGAAGTAGGCTGGTGTTCTGACAATTTGTGCTGCCTTGTCAAAAAATGCTACCGTCATGCAAGGCGATCGTAAAGTCATTGTTTTCGCCTAAATATTGCAATATGAATCAGTTTACAGTAGTAACTTTGTTATTTTTTAGCTTATTATAACATAAGCAGATGTTATGAGTTGGGTAAGTTTGTTTAAAGATATATGCCACATGCCATTATCATCCAATCTCTGCATTTTAAGGAAAACCCAGCGTGTACGCGCAAATATGTATACGCTTACAGGTCGAAAGGCACACTGAAAAAAGACGTATATTTATGATATTTGAAGATACTTGAGATGTGAGCGAAGAAATGGAGCCCAAGATTTTAGGTTTGCGCAAGCGCAGAACCGCGACTTAGCATATTTTGATAGGTAGCAAAATTTGACAGAACACCTTTGACAGAACACCGGCTTCTTTGAATAAAGTACCCTGATATTTTTGACTGCTTCTTCCCATCCATTTCTGTACACTAGAGAAAACCACATGCAGTTGTCAAACATGGCAGAAAGCCATGCACAAACACATCGGTAGCCTTGATAAGAAACTAAACGAATTGCATTTAGCCTATCTTAATGAAACAGAATATGTGGGCAAGCAGTTGATTGGAGACACTATTCAAATGTTTAGTTTAGATGAATAATTATCTTACCTCCACATGTCCTTCCCACGATGACGGCAGGTTATTGTGTATCCGGATAATTAGCTTCTTCCCGATACAAAAAAAATAATGTTGGCGCAGCAACAGGTGATAGATGGCGCAGTAACATATTAAACCAACAGATGCCGGCCGCTATTCAGCTTCATCGCAATGCGGCCTTATTTTGCTGTCTATGCATGCTTGGATGCAGCAGATTTTTTTTTTTTTCTCGGGGGGACATAGTCAAGGCGGGGGGCATTTGTTGTCAAGGTGGCCGCCCTAACTATAAAGCGCTGCGGGAAACCCTGGTTTTTCAGAGAGCCGATCCTAAGTATTGTGCATTTGTCATAATTTGGCTTCAAGCCTGACAAGCAGGAAAAACAATCCAGGTCCTGTGTTAGGCTTTGCAAGGATAAGGACTGAGGAGTCAACAGAAAGGTGGTATCATTTGCATACATAGAAACCTTTGAATGCAGCCCCTGGATTTCTAAGCCTTTGATATTTTTAGGTCAACTGAGACGAAGTCTCAAAGTGACCTATTCTCATTGCCTTTTGTTCGTCGTCGTCCGTTGTGCGTCATGCATCATGCGTCCGTAAACAATTTACATTTTCGACTTCTTCTCAGAAACCCCTGATCCGATTTCTATAAAATTTTGCAGGAACCTTCCTTGGTCAAATATGCACCAAAATTGTAAATTATATGGTGCCCACCCCCAGGGGCTCTGAGGGGCGGGGCTAAAACTGGTCAATACATTTTCAACTTCTTCTCAGAAATCGCTGATCCGATTTCAATAAAATTTTGCCGGAACCTTCCTTGGTCAAATATGCACCAAAATTATGAGTTATATGGTGCTCGCCCCCAGGGGCTCTGAGGGGCGGGGCTAAAAGTTGTCTAATTGGCTGAAATTTCAACAGTCTTCTTCTCCAGACCCAGATAGGCTGGAAACCAATACTCTTCATAGATGGAAGGGTCTTGAGATGCTTCATCCAAATTGCTCATTTCATCGCCCCCAGGCTCCATGTTTGCCCCTGGGGAGGGGGTGAATTCAACTGTACTTTAGATAGGAAAATTATACTTTTAGGTATATTTGGTTCATTCACATCAATAACATCAGTTTTTATACAACTCAGGTGACCGTTAAGGCCCATAGGCCTCTTGTTATTTGATCTTATCTTCATAGCAAGTATTTCAATTGCCATTATAAACAAATAAGGTGATAAAGGACAATGCTGTTTTACTCCCCTTGACAGTGAAATATTACCTGAAATATGACCATGATTTATAATTTTACATGTTAGGTTGTTGTACATTACTTTAACCCATTTTATGAGCGATTCACCAAAGTTAAAAAATTCAAGGCATTTATAAATAAAATCCAGACGAACCTTATCAAAGGCTTTTTTGAAGTCTGCAACAAAAATTAAACCTGCTTTTTTTTGACATTTCATAGTTCTCTATAATTTGTAGTTGCTGCCTAATATTGTCCCCAATATTTCGACCTTGTAGAAATCCAGACTGGTCATTGTGAACAATATCAGACAAGACATTCTTAATGCGATAGGCAAGACATTTTGCTAGTATTTTGGCATCACAACACTGAAGTGTAAGAGGTCTCCAGTTTTTTAAATAAACTGGGTCTTTATATTGGCCACTGCTTTCTTGTTTTAATAGCAGCGAAATCAGACCATTTTGTTGGGTCTCAGATAGTACACCCTTATTATATGAGTAATTAAAACATGTAAGTTGTGGTTCTTTAATTCAATCATAAAAAGTCTGATACACCTCAATTGGTATGCCATCGAGGCCAGGTGTTTTCCACGGCTGAAATGACTTAATTGCCTGTCTGAGCTCATCTTCAGATATTAGGCCTTCACAGGACTCTCTGCATGTCTGAAAGCTTAACGTGGCTTTTCGGGAAAAAGTCTTTGCAGTGGGCATCATTTAGAGGCAGTGGTGGAGTCTGAAATGAAAACAGTTCAGTAAAATATTTTTCTTCTTCTTCTTTTAATATATCTGTTGGGGTCACTAGAGTTTCACCCTTATTTGTGAGTAGTTTTTGTATGTTCTTTTTAGATGCGTTTCTATGTTGAAGATTTTAAAAGTGTTTGTTGCATTTTTCACCCATCTCCATCCATTTGGCTTTATTTTTAAAATATATGTTAGTTGATCTTTCTTGATAAAGTTCTTCAAGTTCATTCTGTTTTTCTACCAAGATGTTCAACGTATCATTAGATATATCTAACAGAGTTATTATCTCATGTTAGCTTTTCAATTTCTTTTGCCAGATTTTTCTCTTTTGCCCTAAACTGCTTTTGTTTAAAGGAAGAGTATTGTATTGCATGCCCTCTAAAGACACATTTGAATATATTTCACACAATAAGAGGATCTGCTGAACCTATATTATTTGAGAAGTCTGTAATGAAAACTTTGTTTTGGTTTTAAAAGTACTATCCATTAAAAGACTCTGATTAAATTTCCAGTATCCACGGCCTCTAGGGAAATCGGTG